>JAIOKQ010000240.1:7500000-8750000 GCA_020654165.1 Oryctes rhinoceros | reverse complement strand
TCTTAGATGTGGCGATAACGATCGAGTTAGCGAAGTACTCGTCGAATTACTAAACAATTTCTTTCCCAGAATATCCCTTAAGGTGACATCACTGGTTTCGCTACTATTAAGTGGGCGTTTTAGGCTTTCTTCTAGCGACAAAGAGGACTTGTATTCGAAATCTTTTAGGCCGCCTTCACTATTGCTTGCGCTTGAAGAAGCACGATTTTGAGCTGCTCTTGTTTTCCTTAGAGTTGAAATAGCCCAATCCATACCCATACTTTTTAGCATCGTTTCTATATTGTCAAGTTCGGATTTTTCAGAGGAAGTCTCGCTACTGAACTCCTGAACCACTTTACTCGTGGGTTTAACGTCACCTTTTCCCGTTTTTGGTGCATCTTCAGAGTTTCCAGTTATTTCCGCTACTATATCCGGCATGCTGCCATCTGGCTGTCTTTTGTCTTCTTTTCTACGTTCGTTTTCATTTTCAAATTCACCTTCCTTGGACGTCTCTTCAACTTTTTCATTAGCTATCCTAACCTTTCTTTTACTCACCCAATCTGTGGAAAAATCAGGAAGTATAACGACAGGATTAACATTTTCGAAGGCTCTAGTGGGAGAAGTTGCCGGTGAAGGCCGTTTCGGACTGTGAGATGGACGTATTCGTGTGGATAATTGACTGTCGACTTCAACAATCGTCGATAATTCATGAGGTTGACCCGTAATTTCCATATTAAATTTCTTAGCTGCGATTAAACCTTTCGCAGGCGGGGGTCGTTTCTGCATCTCTATCTGATCATCTTTAAATTGCACTTTGGTGTGATGCTGGTTTGATTCTAGCTTGGGTAAACGTGGGATATCTCCCAAGATAGACGTGAACGCTGTCGAAGGATCCTTTGAAGTGCCAACTTCCTGCAATCTAATATTCTCTTGGACTTGTAACTGATCATCTTCTACTTCTACGGAGCGTATCAACCTCTCTTTCTTGTGAACGTTCTTACTTTCGGATGCGTTCTCATTGACATTGATCAGACGCCTGTATCTCTCAACTAAGTCCTTATCAATTCCGCCTAAATCGTTTTCAAGGGGCGTTTGCGATTGCTGCTCTTGTCCTTGCAATTTCAATCGTTCTGCAAGGTTAAAATCGATCTCCAACATCTTCCGGTCAATCTCAGCCTGCTCCAGCTCGCTAGAGGTATCTTGAACTACCGTAGTAGGAGATTTTCCGTTTAGTTGCGAAGGTAACCCCATATATTGGGTAGAATTTTCTTTGTCGCTCTGCACCGGGGTTAAAATCTGCTGCTTTTCCATGCGAACCTGCTCGATCATAGCTGCTAACTCGGAAATCCTCTTCTGGCATAAGTCGGCCAAATCGGCGTATTGCGAAATCGGCGTGATGTGGAAATGTTCACCAGTGAGGGGGTGGAAGTGATGATGAACATGTTCAGTTGGTGATGGAAATGAATCGGTACTTGGCTGCGTTTTCGAATTATCACTAGCAGAAGTCGTTGCATTCACAATATTTGCGTTCGATTTGCTAGCATCGTAACCACTGCTTTGTCCGTTAGATGATGCAGTTGATATGCCTGCAGTATCATCGGAGTAGTTAAGATAATATGCCAAGTCATCAAGATTTATGTTAAAGTACTTGACAATATTCCTCAATTGGTTTAGAGAGTTATTTTTCGCATCGTTCATCAAACTAGCACTCGGTGTCGACACGTCGCTTACCGAACTTACCCCTAAGTCGTCTATACTATTTCTGGACATTGTTAATAATTTTTTAATATAAGTTAGAAGCCTAGGATCAATTTTTCTTCGCGGTTGTCCAGATTTACTCGTCATATCACTGGAATAATAACTAGGTCTAGTGCCGGTACTTTGCGCTTGGGGACCTCTCGAAAAATCAGACTTCGTATAATCGGGCGGACTGAAATATGAGGTGCTAGTAGACGTACCTGCCATATCGTTTCGACTAAACTGCTCTCTCCACGAATTCTTACGAACCTTTCCCGTTAATTTATCGTCGATTTTCACTATTCTTTCCGCTCGGGTTTTAGTCTTGGGTCTCAATGCACTCTGGACATCGGAACTCCCTGTTTTATCGGAGATATCTTTCATCTGGACGCTTTTCGTCTGTTTCGTTGGACTTTTGATCCTTACCTCAGGTTCCTCATTATCTTTGATCTTAATTAAAATCTCACATACATCCTCACTGCCTCCGAGTGCATGACACTTACATTTATAATCTTTCTGGTCCGTTAAATTACATTTACATTTCTTTGAATCTCCTTCACGACCTGGTAATTTTTCTTCGCGTCTTGGTAATTTCTCTTCGTGGCTTGTTAATTTCTCTTCATGACTACGTAATTTTGTCGTTTTCCTAGTCGTATCTACAATTATCGGTGAACATGCTTGATTCTTTCCCTCGAGGGCCATCTTAATCGGCGAAGTAGGCCGAGAAATCTTTAGAATCTTCTCGCCTTTCGGTGGGGAGTCTTTCTTCGAAGACTGCCGTCTGGCCAGCCGTTTTTCTTTGCAGGTCGCTAAAGAACAAACGTCGTCGTTTTCTTTATTATCGAGGGTGATCTTGGGGGAAGTTTGAGTACTGATATTTTGCAAGACGATCTTGTATCGTTTCTGTTTCCTTTTTTTCGTCGGGGTGGAACTAGTGCTCGAGCTACTGGTTGAAACAACGACTCGTCTTGCTCTTTTATGTTTAGCTGCCTTTCTATCATCGGTTTTGGTATCTTCTCCGTTTGTACTATCTGTTTATGAAGAAAAAAATTAATCAGTAAAAGTTAATCAAACAGGAAATAATTTTAGAAAGAATAACGGAATTGAAGTAGCAATCCTCAGCACACCCTTGTTAATTAATGATGTGAAACTGCATCTTTACGGATTTCAAATATATAATTTTTAACAGAAAGAGACTGTTGCAACATTGATCTCCAACGGATGAATACTTAACTTAATAACTTTTTCGTGCAATTCATATTTTCGAGATGTTTCTTTATTAAGATTAAAATGGAACACCCGGTATGTAGACCCATTTATAGTTAATATGGAAAATTGTGTAAAATTTTGAATCTATGAAAGAAATACAATATTATAATACCTGGTAAAGGACAAACGCATTCCTCGGCAGCAACTGTCTTTTCACCAACTCCACTTTTAGTCCTCAAACTCTCCAATTCGCTAATGATATTGTTCAAATTACTATTCTCAGGTAAGGAGGCTGCCTCCCTCAGCAACATCTCTTTCTGCACTTTCAACCTTTCCAGCAAATACTTGAGATAGTCCTCTTTATTGGTGGAGTTCGCATCTGCTTCTATAATTATATTTCCACAGTCCTTTGTAAGAACAAACCCATTTTCATCTGTTTTATCCTCGTCCCATTGAGCATTATCTTTAATGAGAGCACCACCTGCAATGTTAATGGTCTTGAATGGTTCTTCTTCAATTACATGCTTTTTCGGCGGTATGGTAATGGTCTTAGGGAAATGTCTTTCGTAAACATTACCCATTACATTCTGCTTATTCTTTTGGTATTCTTTCAACCGCTCATCAGACATATGAAAGACTTGCTTATCCCCGCTTAAAGTCGCGAGTCTCTCTTGTTTTTGTAAGACAGGTAATTGTTTCATCATCTCTTGATAATCCCTTTGAATATTTAGTTTGTTCATGGCCTTCTTGCCGCGCATATCAGCTTCATCGTCATGCTTATACGCTCTTTCTAAGTATTTTTGATCAGCACAAGGACACAAGCAACAGCACTCTTGAATATCTTCATCGGGGATCTTCTTAACCATCGACGTTTTTTCAAAGTATTCTTTTGAGAAACGATTGCCGTGATCGTAATATTGCACTTTATTTCCGCTTTTAGCGTTGTTCTTTGAATTAGTTGCAGTTTTCAAGCTTATAGTAGGTTTTGAAGGTATTTCGCTTTTTTTTGCATCCTCATCAATCGTGCTTAACGGTTTTTCACAATTGCATTTGCAGTTACAGATTATTGTTGGAACCTGGTCAATAGTTGATGTTGTTTTATCCACGCTTTTGCGAAGTCCAATTGGCGAAACTTCCCGAGGTTGGCTCTGTAAAGTGATTTTATCTTCCAATTTGTGGTATGGGTCCAAAGATGGTTGGTTGTTGAGAAAAAATCTACGATTTTTGATTCTATCGGATATTCTTGTATCAAGAGGATAATATGTTGGCTGTACAGGTTCTGGAATTCTTTGCAGAGGTGACTTAGACCTTTTTGGAGAAACTAAAAACAAATAATTTCAAAAAACGATTTTCTTCTCAAAAACTTCGTTGAATATTCTAATTTTAGGAAAAATTTACTGGGATTGAGAAAGGATTGAGATTATAAATTGAACAACTAAAGTACCTGATGATCTTCTTGAACTGCATCTCCCATACTGATCACTTGTAGATCCGACTTTTGAGTCCCCCGCAGAACTCGACATGGGTGATCTTGATTTTGATCGTTTCCTTCTTGCACCCGATTCTTCTATCTCACTCAAGGTGTAATCGCAATCATCACTGCATAAATTCAATTCCTCCAGTTCCGAAGGCGATATAGTATCACTCACGTTAGTTGTAATATTTATATTCGTTTTAGCCTTACGCTTTTTTCGTTTCTTCGAAGGACTCTTATGTTTTGCGACCATGGCTGATCTGGCATTCTCGATGTCCCTGGTCAACTTCTTCTGCTGCACCGGTATTGCTTTCTTTAAGCTTTGTGTGTTTCGATCTGCTTGTGCTATTTGAGTAGCTCTCTGACCTCGTTCTCTGGCTTTTTCCTTTTGTTGCTCGTGATATTCATGCTCGTTAGCATCTTGGGTGTTTTCAATTTCAGCTTGCGTATGTCCCAATCCAATCTCCTTAATGGATTCACGGTACTGTTGTTGTAATTCTAATAACTTACGATTTTGCCATTGTTTCAATTTTGCCTCTTCGTGTTTCTCGAAATCCGATAGCTGTCGTTTTTTCTCTTTACGTACCTTGTTCCTCACATTTTCCGCAATATCTTTGGATTGCTGTCGCACCTATAAAGCGTTTAGAAATCTAACAACGTTAACATTAGACATCTGCTGCATTCTTATTCAAACACTCACCTGCTGCAACCTCATGCGTCGCCGTTTATCGAACTCCGTTTTCGCATAATCCGGATCGCCGTTGACCAATTTGCCACGATTGATACTTATTGGATTACCTGTTACATTTACATTGATTGACATATTTGACGGTTACCGAACATCATAACCTTAAATGATCGCCATAAATATTTTTCCATTGTTCTTAGCTTAAATTAGTCTTATAATTGCTTTAAATACATGAAATATTTCAAATTATTGCTTATAAAGATTATTAACGAAGTCCAAACGCTAAAAATATTTTGAAATCTAAAAAGAAAAACGGAACACTAACACAACAAAAAAACACGGATGATAAAAATTTGAACATCGTCGTTAGTGACATCTGTTGGAACTATCAATAAACTGGATAGTATAGTGAAAGTAGAGATTCATAATACCGACTACAGATTTCTGTTTCAAAGCTGTGCTCCTTGATTATTTTTTTTATAAAAACTTTTTATTTTTATAATTAAATTGTTTGTTATTAAGTAAGATTAGATTTGTTGTATTTTCATCTTTCAATATTATGCTGGGCTCACAAGATTTCATCATAAATATATTTCCTTTTCATTGTTGATAACAGTTTATAAGAGCAATAAAACCATTGCAAAAGCAACAGTCCTTGGTTATTGTATCTGTTGATGCAAATATTGACAATGGTAGAAAGTAAAGTAGGGCATTAAAAAATTACAATAGAAACAAAGGATACGAAGGTTAAATATATCAAACCGATTAGGTAAATAATTGCGGAGAAATGTAAACATATGTATGTTTCATGTGTATGTAACGAAAACGTCTTTACAGACATAAAACTAACAGTTAAAACAAAACTAAAAGCTTTAAAGAATTCTAGGTTTGCGTATATTAAATGCGACCAATAAACAGACACAAACATTTAGAGACGAATCAATTGAGTACTTTTCATTCCCTAATATAATAACAAATATTGTTGCAATATCGTAGTCTTCCGCGACCAAAGTTGGTTAAAGCTATTCCGAGAAAAGACCTTCACATTCAACTACAGCTAATGTGAATGAAGCCACTGAAGATACATTTTAATAACTTATTCAAATATAAGCCAATAATACTTAGCCTTGTTTCTTCTTTCCGCAATAGTTCTGATTTCAATTCCATAGATGGCGCCTTCCATAGCCGGCGTTTTAAACAATTCGAGTGAATTCTAGATACTTAACTTTTATCTTAGGCGCTGATTGAAATGTATTCTCTGTATGAAATATAAACATCTAAAATCGCAAAAATTAGAAATGTAACGCTAGCGCATCTCTTAGTAGAGACTGGTTTCTCAAAAAATGTTTTCGTCGATACATTTCGATGCTGCAACCGATATACGCAAATTGCGCGCATTTTAGGTATACCCGCCATGCACACTTTATACATTTTTTGATGAGACATCGAAATGCAAGTTTAGAAGAATCGATTTTTAAGCTTCCAGCGTTTCTTTTATTTAGAAACGAAGCAATAAAACTGTTTTTTTTTTGTTTTTTTATTCTTTCCGTTGAAAAAAAGTAAGATTTTTATATTTTGACCTTAATGTCTCTAAATCGCTTTAGAAAGTAATACGTTATTGAAAAACATCTCGTTGTTCTTCCCAAAAACCATCTCCACAAAGTCTGTTTGGTTCATAAGTTAAGTTTGTTTTTCGAAGAAAAATTTAAGGGACAACAAAATTCCTGAATTCGCCAAAACTCTGTGGCAATAACGAAAATACCGATTTACCTAACCAGGGAACATGACTACAACAGCATGCTGCCTCTGTGCATTATATGTCGATATCTTGATGGTATATTTCCAAACCACTGGATTGGAAAGAGATGTCCCAGCGAGATCTCCTGACTTTATGTCCTTTGATTATTTACTTAAGAAGTGAAGAATACGTTACTAAATCTAACAATGTGAAATTGTTATGATATAATAATGTTGACAACTTCCTTAAAAACTCTCTTTTTTATTTAAAAAATCGAAAAATTAAGCAAAAATGATAGATTGATTTTTGCATTTGGAAAAAATATACACTATTACCACTAAAAAATTTTCTAAACATTAATCACTATGTTTTATGATTTTTGTTAAAAAAAACATTGACTACGTTGCTATTTAGATGTTTTCAGGCTTTTTAGACGTGCTAATAAGTACGCATCCCACTGTATACATTTAATGATAAAACATTAATTCTGGTAAGTCGTTGATTTAAGAAACAATATCAGATAATCAGATAATTATTTAGTTAGATACATATACCTAATATTTTTTCATAATTCGAAAAAAAAAATTAAATTGAGCTGTTATCTCGGACCATTTTGATACCTAAAACTCTCATCTATCAATCCATTCATTAATTTCGTATTTGAAAAACGCTCGTTCTACATAGTTATCTACCTCCATAATTTCTTTGGATTTCTCTACATGCGCGAATTATAAATTGAGAAGTATGTAGCAAATGGAGGAAGTTTACATTCGAATTTGATGTAGTTAAAAAAAAAGCGGACTGCTATTCAAAGAAAATTAATTGTAGATATTGGAACGGCGAGGAAATTACAATCAACCACGACGGACAACGGATGCTTGGCGTTCTAGTTTCTAAACAAGCGAGGATACTGTAGAATTGCATAGCGATGACCGCTTTCTAGATATGGCAGAAAGAAACATGCTCGTACATGATGTCTGAAGAAAGGAATCAGATTGAAACCGTTGTTAATTCGATTGTTGAAATTGTAATAATAGCAATTAGGTGTAGTAGAAGTAATAACAGTTATAATGATGATGATAGATTGTACGTCTAATGAATATGATTTCTATTCGACGTTGTTTTGTTGTTCGCTAACATATCTAAGAATTTCTTTCTCAAAATTTGCCGGTTTTTTAAGCAATATTATTACATTTTTATGTAATAATATCGGGAGTACTGAAGAAAATAAAATTGAAAACTGTACCGAGGTTACGAAACGCCCTGTATAAACGCAAATAATTTTTTTGTTAATATTATAGATCGGTCATGATCCTACAACAACTTTTACAAACTTTTCTCGTATATGTCGCTGTTTAGGAGTTGCAGAGGAACTCGCTCTCAGAGAAACACTCCGTATAAATGGGTTTGTTTTTAGAAATACAATTCCTTCACAAAATTACATTCAGATCTCTAAAAGAATTTTTTCCGAGGACTCGTAAGGCATAAAAAAAATAATTGTCTTTGTTAAATGATGCCGTTTATAAATTAGATAAGCACGGAATTTTCAGCTTCAATTTTGCTACGAAGTACAAATTTGACACGTAAGTAACCTGCGGAATGTCTGATATATCAAAATTTCTAATTCTCAATTACACAAAACTATGTATAAGCACATCCAAACAATTACAATCTATTACAAACAACACTTTCAGCTGTGGAATTTCGTATTTAATTATTCTACATTGCGAAGTGAAAGCACAACGAGAAAAACGATCATAACGCTTACAAAACGCATAAAAAAAGATATACTGCATCTAAACAATGTTTAAACACACATATGTACATTCTATACGTTAAAAAAAATAGATAAAAGTCATATTTCGACACGTGTAGAGCGCGAAATTGAGTTTTTGTGGTACCCGTTTGTTTAAGTGAATTACAAAATAAAAACCATTTAGCGAAAGTTATATAAAAACCATTCGACTTGGCTTTTATAATAGGCGATTTTCTTTTTTTTTTTTAGAAATTTCGAAATTAATATTCGTCGACACACTTCCATCGAGACTATTCCTCGCAAACCGATAGCAAAATATTCGTTTCTCTTCGTAAAGTGTGCGCCCTGCCTTGTCTGTTATAAATTTTATTTACGAAATATTTCACCGGCCGCCGCGAATTCGTTACGAATTTTCTGGCGGTGGATTTATGTAACGCAGCGACGACGCGATAACATGGCCGTAGCAAAAACGACCTATTATTGGAAAGCTGAGGTAATTTCAACAAGGCGAAGTAATCTATGCATTTCCAAATAGACTAATACTCGTATATTATACATGCGTTATATATATTCACAACGGTTACGTTGAGGGAATAAAGCAATCTCTTTACTTGCTCAATCGTGCCCCATTTTATCGTATCGTACGTAATCAGCACGCGATTCGACCTGAAGCGCTAAGCTACGCGACAATTTCGCCACGTCCCGATGAACAAATAATAATACTTAATAAGAATAGGAATGGCGGAATGGATATTTAGAATTTAGAAATGTAGAAATCGCGCGCGGCGTGTGACGAAAGCGAATTTACGACATCGAATAAATTAGTTCGGGTTGTACGATGGAGAAATGACGTTAAAACGAAAAAAAAAAAATACGAGGATACGTCAAGTGGTTTGTGAAACGTAACGAGAGATGATGCTCCGTAGTATATGTTGATATTCCGGATGAGTCGGAAGGAAGGGACCAAATTCCAAACGAATATGTAAATATGTAATGTACAATAGCTCATACGCTCTTATCTGTGGTTCATGTAGTGACAAATATAATATAATCATTGATACTATGATTGAAAAAATGTAAACGGACGAAATTTTGTTAAGTCTGTCAAAATACATTGACACACGTATCAGAATAACAAAGTCATTATTATTGATTCAGTTTATTTAAGAGATATTAACTCGAAAGCGAGAGAAAATCTGAACTATTTAAAAGAACGCCAATTATATTTATAACCAAAATGGTACAATTATAGCAGCGTTCAGGGTGGGGTATAGCGGAGGTCCATCAAAGTTCTTATGACCGAAAAACACCTTGTTTCGCCTCCTCTTAGAATGTAGCAACATGTAACTCGTCGTTAACAAACACTTAATCAAAAAATTTATTTTCTTTGAATATGTAATAGTTATTCTAATAATAATGATAATAAATAGATAAAATAATAATAAAAAAAGCAATGATCCCAGCACATTGTCTCAGTTGGCTTTTTGATGGCACTTCAAATTGTCCTTGGAATTTCTCCCCGGTATATGAGTACCTCAAATCATACGTTCCAAATACGTGAAAATGTAAAATAGCCAATAAAAAGAAGCTAAGAAGCCGAATTTAGGGAGGGAAGAAAAACAAAAAAAAAGTGAATAACGAATCTAAAGAAGAATAAAGGTAGTAAACTTGGATAATTACTAAAATAATTTAAATTACAAGAAATTTTAACGGTAAAATAATTATAGAACGTTAAAAAAATTTACATTAAAAAAGAATTGGAGATGGGGAAATCATTACAACATGCGTGCGAGGCAAAAGAAGACTGATTAAGCGATGCGGAAGAATATAATATTTGGCAAGAACAACATTAAAATTCAAAGTATTAATTAAAGCATATCCGGAAAAGATACTCACCAATTTAAATTCTCTTTTTTTCCTGTAATCACGTCTGATCGGCTCCAAGGTTGATAAAAGCAAGGGCGAAAGAACAAACAGTCGAACATGCACATAAAATTTATTCACAAAAAAAAAAAAACTAAGAAACTCTAAAAATTGCAACAAATCCAAACAACATTAATGCACATACACTGCTATTCGAAATAAAAGACTGCGTAACAATAAAATTTTTACATGCTACAACTCGAAAACAAACGAAAATTGGATGAGAACATCAACTGTTTCATCATCATTATTCGCAAGTCATACTGTCGAATATTTTAAAAGCATTTTTGAAATCGTCAAATCGTGCGATTTTCCAAACTTGTCTTAATCTTTCTATATCTCACCAATTAGCAACTTGGTTTGTAGATTTCGATACGCTGGATCCATTAAAGTTAGCCCGATTTTCTATCTCTTCCGGTAAGCGAGGTATAGGTTTTAGAATGTTGGATCTCTACCTTTCCTTTTTTTTCGAGGTGTAGCTCGAAAAATGAACGAGATAGTTAGAAGGAGGGTGGCGGAAATCGATTCTCCGATTCAGATTTTACTCAAAAAATTGCGCTGAAAAGTCCTCAGGAAGATTTACAGTAAAGCACAGGTGCACAACTCTAAATTCTAGCAACAAATCTTGTTAAAATTAATCCGAATCGGATGTGAGATCACCAGCAAAAGCAATAATAATCAAACTTGCAACTGAGATTTGACCCATTTTATCATTTTCGTTTGTTTGATGGATTCAACCTCAATCCATGAATACAAACAGAAGCAGTTACAAATTCAACACCATGGAGAGAAAACTAATGCCATTACCACCTCCGTCCCGCGCAATTAGGAATGAACGTTAGGGAACTGTAAAAAACGTTCTTCTTATTGGTTGCAGATATTTATTACGTCTTTTTTGTTGGGATTTCTTTAAAAAAGATCCACCCAATAGTGCTTGACAATTTTTTCATGATCTCTTGTATGTATCTTCTCCGCTAATATTCCTGGTAGATATACATACATATACAGTGTGTCTACTTAAGTTGGAACCATATGGTAAACTTTTTTATTATTGGTTTGGTGAGAAAATTTATTCTTGATAAAAAGTTGCGCATGGTCCGAAGCTTAAAATGCAACCATCAGATATCAATTTTTTTAAGCCGTATACGAGGTTTGTCAAAAAATATAAATTTTACTCAAGAGTAAAGTACCTTTATTTTTTTACAATACAGAAGAATGTTATAAAGTAAAGTTATGTTGAATTATAAGTTATCTTCAAATATGCAATTACAGCCATTTATGGTAAAAATTAAGGTTTGGTGATTGTGTACTAATCATTCCGTACTAATTATTCTGGTTTGGTAAAATTTAACGTAATCTAGGATGTACTGACATGAAATAGTTAACAGTGCATGTCAAAGCTAGTTGGTATTTATAAAATTACAGTAAAAATGACAAATTTACTAAATCGTGAAGAAAAAATAGAGATTGTGTTAATTGTTGGAGAAAATTACAAAACACGCAGAGAGATAGCAAATATTTTTAATAAGAGACATCCGCATAGAAACATTCAGCAGTTCATTCAACAAAAATAATAAATAAAGTCAAAACCAGTGGAAGTATTGAAAATAATTTTAAGGATAAACGTGAAAACGGCCAATGAAGACGCTGAATTTGAAGTGACGCTTTCTGTCGCAGAAGAACCAAAAATGTCTTTACGCAAAAGGGCTTCTCTAATTACAAACACTTCGGTTAATAAAGATACAGTGACAAATATTTCAAAACGTCGTAAATATCACGCATACAACCCGCAATTCGTACACACATTACTGCCGAGGGATTACGATATTCGATTTGAATTCGGCGCTTTCATCCAAAGAAAGTTGGAAGAATTGACCCGTATTTCACAAAAATTACAATTTTTTCTGATGAAGCAACATTTTCATCCAACGGAACCGTCTCATGACAAAATTGTCGCTGGTGGTCCGACAGTAATCCAAACTTTGTAAATCCCGCACATAACTTACAATTATTAGAAAATCAAGTAAGTGACTTTTTGCAAGTACTTCTGTTACAAGAACGTATGAAAATTTGGTTCCAACAAGACGGTGCCTCCATCCAGAGTACCGTAAACGTTAGAGTACTCCTTGAAAATATGTTTAATGGAAGGGTTATTCACAGGTATTTAGATATTTTTTGGCCTCTCAGGTGTCCTGATTTAATTGCACTGGACTTTTTTATAGGGTTAGTTAAAACAGCTGGTTTATCAGCGAGAACCATTTAATGATGTAGACCATTTGGATTATTTCTGAAGAATGCCACAAAATTACTCCAAATATGATACGGACAGTAATAAAAGCAAACAAATAAAAAATTTGAGAAAATAAAAATAAATGTTTACAAAGAGAAGGTGGATATGTCGAAGCTTTAGTAGATTAAAGTAAGAGTTAATTATTTTTGTTATTGTGCAAATAGATGTTTGTTTACTAAATATTCTTTGCATGCATTTTCCTATATCTAACATAAATAATTATTATGCATTTTGTTACGTGTTTAAATTGCAAAATAATTCAAAAACATTAAGAAATGGAAAGGTTATCATATTTTTAACAGATAAGGGAGATGAATTCGGTAATTGCAATGTAAAACGTTAACTGACAATTCAGAATAACTTTACTTTATAACGTTCTTCTGCATTGTAAAAAATAAAAGTACTTTACTCTTGAGTAAAATTGATATTTTTTGACAAACCTCCTATACGGCTTAAAAAAATTGATATCTGATGGTTGCATTTTAAGTTTCGAACCAGGCAGAGCTTTTTACCAAGAATAAATTTTTTCACAAAAGCAATAATAAAAAAGTTTACCATATGGTTCCAACTTAAGTAGACACACTGTTCACATACGTATAGATTTCTTTCTGCATGTTAAAAAACAAAAACAAAATATTTGAAACGTATAATAGGTCGACATAGGTTAATAACACAAAAGAAAATAGATATTATAGATAAGTCGTGAAAGAATCAACGTAACCAATTACAAAATCAGTTGTATATACAAAGAAAGTAATAGTAATTATAGTATTCAAGTCAATGTTAACAAATCGCTACATTCACTCTTCACTCCTACTTCTACCGGTTTACTATCTAATTACACAACTATGTAAATGCACTTTAATTTGACCGATATTAGCGATTGAATTCAAAGTTATACGCTGCGAGTTGCAAATTTTAACGGTTAATTAAAAGAATACCATAAATACAATTTTCTTTTTACTACTGTTAATGAGTGACTTGTGTGTGCAACAATATCACTTACTTACTTGGAGATAGGATGAATTTTGTAAGGTGCCAATACAAACGAGATGCTCTATGCTTCTTTAATTTGTTTATATTACATATTACTTCAAAGTACTTCTTTTTCTCTTACTAGGAAGGATTTCCGCTTGAATTTCTATTGTTGATATTTCACGTGCCGCTCTTCTAACTGTTTCGATCATATCTTGTTAGTAGTTGGTTCCTGTAAATAAACCCTGTGTTTGATCTTACTGGACAAATAAAAAATCTATTTTAGCAGGGCCCGAGGATCTTGCGGGTCACACATTGGGAGAGCTTCGTTGCAGACAATCGCGAATCACGCGCAAAAAACGAGCTGCACAACAATCACATATTTGAACAAGTTTCTAAAGATACACTCTATAAAAATAGATTCTGATCGTCTCTGAGAGAAAATTTAAATATCTTTGATTATTCAAATGTTCTTCGAATGTAATTGGCTCAATAATATTAGTCAACTTCCTTGCATCCAGTCTGGATTTATCAACGCTACTAAAGCGGCCTCATCTAATCATCAAACATTAAATGTTCATTAATGTTCAAAATCCTGATCTGATATAGCTTGATCGATCTTTCAAAATTTTGCGAACACACCATGGCGATAACCCTAGATCTCTCGAAATATCTCGTATATTAGACTGGACATAGGCGAGAACATTGATAACATTATATTCATTACGACTTATCCGCTGTCTTAGTTAGGTGGGAGCGCGCAAGAACTTTCCTAGATTAAACAAAATGGATATAATAAGCCAAGAGTGTCACAATTTATTGACGACTTATTGTTTTATGGCTAGCTAAAAAAATTCTACCTGCCTCTACTTTATTGGCCGGTCCTCCCACGGTTGTGTTGTATAGTAATATTTCTAAGGTTATTTATAACTTCGAAAGGAAAATAGATAATAACAACCGGTTGTCGCCGTTCACGCAGACACATGCTCCGATGGAATAACGTTTAATCTCCTCAAATTTCATTTTAAAACGAATCGGTAATATCAAACTTGAGCTTTTCAAGAGATTACGTTTTTTCTACTTGACGTACTTTCGTAACTGATTTTTTTAATCCTGTACAACTGCCCATGCATTGCCGAACTATCCATTCTTAAACGAACACCCGGTGTAAGTCGCTGTAATCCGGCAACAATTTTAGAAAGTGACTGCATAGATACAAGGGTGAAATTGATACGAAGAAGCTTTAGCAGAGATATTAGAAACTATTTAATACACGGCAATCTTTACCAACCATCCGTCGCGACGCCCTTGCTTAAGATCTCTTTGAAACGCTCTCGCATCCAACTCGCAACGAAAAACAACACAAAAAAAAACAACGGAAAAAATCGTCGTTGTTTTTTCTTTTTCATTTTTTTTTTTTTCGTCAATATTACGTAGAAAGAACGTAGCTAGAATGGACACGCGGCAAATAAACCGCGAAATTTTGTAACCGGGACGGCAATTACGCAAGCTGCTTTTTATAAAGCCGAAGAGGGAGAGAGAGAACGAGATAGAGCAAACGGGTCGAACTATTCATATTTGCGAACCTCGCGCAATAAACGAAAGTCCCGTACACGAGAGAACCGGAGAATGTTTCGTAACTCGTCGAAGATTTTTGCTACATTCAATAGGCACCCAAGTACTCGCCCGGTACTCGTACAGCGATGAAAGCATAAAATGGCTTTGATGTAGAGAATTTTAGTTTAGATTTTTGTTAAGTGATTAACATGCTTTCAATAGATTCTTTGTGTTGCCGATTCTGGTTTGTCACCAAGATTCTACACAGCAGCAGCTTGTTGCTGATACCTAAACAAATGTAGTATCGATAAAGCAAATTCTTCCGCTTATCGACAAGCACTTGCAAAGTTCACTTAGTAGCAATGTTGAGATAGTCAAGATACTGATTTTCAAGATTTCATCGAAGTACTAGCAATTCCTAAGTATCTGAACATTTTTATCTGTTGCCGCAGCAACAAGCAAGGGCGTACAAATTATATTCGAACGGACTTCGTCGCGCAGCGTATCAAACAACATCCGATGAAATGGTAACATGTTAAAAAAAGCGATACCATTCTACGTTTTACTTACTGTACAAATCGTTATGCGTAAAAGCTTCGATCCCCGAAGCCTAAGCGTGGCACCTGCGAATCGCGCAGAACTCCGAGAGTTCATTTTCCTAGCGAAACCGACCATGCAAGACAGATAATGTTAATTGGGTAAAACTTTCCTTAAATTCTGGGCCATACGCTTGCCGTTTGCAGCCATTAGAATGTGCTCAACGGCCGCTGAAGGCCGGTTGGTGCCGTGTCTACACGTAAGCGAGAATGTCCTTATTTTGTTGAAGGAGTGAAGAAAAGAGGAAAGTACCAAGGTTTTGCGTGTTAGAATCGAACGCGAGAATGAGAATAGGATGACCGAAAATTCGGTATCTATATGTATAGGCGGCATCTTTCACTTCTCAATTTTTCTTGGCGCGGATTTAGAAATGAAATGTTTGATTTTTTTTCCGAGGAAGAATGTGAACGGTCAAGTAAAAGTTGCAATTAAAGAGATTATTTTTGGCGTAGAGCAAATAAAGAATTCTTCGAGTTGCGACGGATGCCGTTATTGGAAAGTGCGACATTCCCGCGAATACGTGAATGTTAAATTTCAATTTTAGCCATGTTCTTGGAGATTTAGTCGTCAATCAATCAATCATTACGAAGAAGTCACATTTTGATACGTAAAAAAAGTAAAATTAGGTAAATCCGGTCACGTACCAAATGGAATAACTTTTTTATTAAATGTAAAGTTCTTTGCCCCGCAAATAATGCTAATAATGGAATATGAACGGCATAAACGACATAAAATTAGAGATTGCGCTTATAAAGAAGGTCAGTATAATCTAAGAATTGGGCTCTTTCTAAATAGCTACAGTATACGCATCAATTACAACAGATTCAATTCAATTACGATATAACATCCTCTCAATGCGTTACACATTTGCAGAAATTGATTAGCCAATTTGCTGGGAAAGTGTTGAAAAAAAACCACGTTCATTTTTCCCTAACTAATTACTCACATCCTTCTGCTACCTTCATTTATTTACAACGGAATAACGTAAGGTATTCAGAATTAATTAATAAATGAAACTCGTACACACATACAACGCCTTAATTACATTAGAAAGTCGCTTTATTTTCCGCAACTCGAGCGATCTAGTTTGTATACGCCGTGCTTACAACGTACCGTTGTTCGTTATAGTTCGCAAACTTTAATTGCGCCAGGCGAATATTTTCTCATTAACTCGAAGACGCGAATTGATTTGGTAGTTATTTAGGAAGTAAATGAGTGAAGTGAAGGTTTCAATTAGAGAATTCTGATGCGTCTTTGCCATGATACTTGGCTTGAAATGCGTATTGACTAGGGTAGAGTTTAAGTAAATAATCTCGAGGCGAGGTCAACAAGATCTACTTAAAAAAAAATAAAGTTCAAGGGAAAAAGATTAAAATTTAAAGTAAATTTTTGAATTATTGATGACAACCTAGCCGAAAGTCTGGACGCAAGTTCAAAGTATTTTTTAGTTTTCTAGGACGTAACAATAGTAGCGCCCTTTAAAAAAATATGTAATTAATAATATAGTCACCTCTTAAGCAAAGAAATCGATGAAATCTTCAGCTGAGTAAGCATTAAGAGAAGACATAAGATGTACACGTTAGGATAATCTTTCATTTCGTTAGAAAAACAGTTGAACAGTTTCGTTTCCATAAACAGAAGACTTCTCTGGAAGGTCGGTGTTTTGTGCGAAGATTGTAACAAATAGCTTTCTCTGGACGAAAGCGAACATAATTAGGATATTTTAAATTCAAGCAATCTAGATGTACTACCTACTTCAAAATTAAAGTCGGCCAAGTAGAATTGGTCGATTCTGTATTTCCTTTCGTTAAAGAAGAACATCTTAATTTTTTTTCCTTTGTTGCAAACGTTCGTCTATTCGATGAAAATCGATATTGTCTGTCCCAGTGGAGAAGACCAGACTGTCTAATGGAGCCATAACAAGTCTATTATATCTTTCCCGGAAAATAAGCTTATGGCTGCTTAAATCCTGTTTATTACGAATAACCCTCCAACCAGCTTCCAAAAGTTTTGTTAATTTGTCGTTTGTTCATTCAAGGAAGCCTTCTTGAAATACGAGATAAGCTCCATTAAAATGTTTCAGATCAAGTATTTAATTTTTAAACTCAATAACTTTGGTATTCAATGAAGTAATGGTGATTGAGATAGTGAAAATTTGTAAATACTGAGAGTTATTAGTCGTCTTTTCAGGAATCAACAATCGCGGAAAACGCTCATGCTCAGTACCACAAGTGCTGACCGATCGCTTTTTGATCGAAGATTGCGGTCGTTGCTGGGAAAGTGGTGCGATAGCTTGAAACCGGCTTTGAAGATGGTTTCTTGAAAATAATCTTACTGATACGTTCGTTGACGCCTTGGATAAGCTTTCTTACGGAAATTAGAGTTAGTTATTATTATAGATCTTGATGTTGTGCCATTAACCTCTAACAAACATTAACCACCTCGTACGGACACCAGAGGCAATATGAGACGGGAGCTTCACAATCGGTATAAGAAATAAAGATCAGATAAGGAGAGTTGCTATCGAGAAGGGTTGACGCAGCGATTAATATGATTTTCAATAGATGGAAGGTTCTAGCGCACCGCCGCGACGCTGATGGAGGAAAGAAAAGAAGGCAACCGTCCGATTCGATTTCCGTGATGAAGCATATGAAATCATGTTGAAAATGCAAAAACGATAGAAAATTAGATAAGAATATGTATCCACGAAGCCAGCACCAATAAATACTTCGGCTTAAGGTTGTGTAAGAGGATAGTACTCGCTGTTCGGATATTTTCGTAAAGATGGTCGTAGTGCGCTTGCCGCGAAACTGTAAATAGACCGAAGAAAGAGAAGCTTCAACCAAGTCAGCCAGATCATCTGGTTGATTATTGGAGATGAGGAACTATCTAATAAGGACAGATTTTAGATGGTTAAAGAGCTATTTAGATAATTTGCTAGTAGGAGTGCCGATAGTACCGACAATAGGACGTAAAGAGATGAATTTTAAGACGATGGTATATCTGCTGTGAGCAAGTAACTTCTGGGTACCGATGGGAATACGTGGCATCGGTGATGAAATACTCAATTCGGTGAATATGATCGATCATGTTTTAAGAAGTTGATAGGTGATAACAAGATTTTCGCGCACGCTGTATACGTAATTAATTGTACGTTATTAAGATTAAAGTATATGTCCTTCCTAGATCAGGAAAGTTGCCTTATTTCTTGATACTTCAGGCGTATTAGATAACTTCCTATTTCCTTATTCGCTCAACAATTTTGGCGAGATATTGTACGGATCAAACCATATTACAATATTCAATAGAGGTCGGAATGTAATAATATATGTCACTTCCTATGTATATAGTATAGTACCTCGCGTTACTGGTATTGTAATGGTAAGACCATGTAAAATATGTCATGAATAAATAAACGTTGTTCATCGATTCGCTCCGTAACGTTCGTCATATTTATACTACCGGCGTTCGTTTAATTTGTATTGTATTATATTTACTTACGTTAGAATATCGAAGGAAGTTATCGAAAAAACCATGGGTTAGTAATAAATGACTACTGGGTATTCCGTCGATTCTCGGGGAAACCGGTAAGCAACACGAAACCCATTTCTATGAGACGAATAAATACGAATCTGTCTATTCTCCGCTAATTTTGCAAAGCGCAAACTTAGTATTCAAGCATCTTGGGAAACGAGTCACCAACACAATATTGGTGTTACTTCGCGAAATGAACTACGTACGTCCTTGCTATTTGCGTCCTTTAGTTCCTCGATACGTCGAAATACCTACACGGAAATCCAAAGTAAACACGCAGCAACAGATAATTCCCATTCTACGCATACATACGTCAAAATAAATACAGCGTAAAAGCACTTTTTTTTACGATTCCGCGTTGTTTATCCCGATCTGGCGTTCTTCCCCCCTCTACTTTCGCAGTAACGAGCCGTAAAAAAGCCCACGGAGTCGATGACGTCGCGCTCAGAGTAGAACGTTTGTTGTGTATTATTACACATCTACATATATATATTGTTATGGATTCCGTCACACGCCGAGTCGAAAGTGTACATGTGTGCGTGTGTATACGGTTGGAGAGCGTGCAACTAGCATATACGAGATATACAAATAAAATATAATAAATCATGACCTTTCCCCACCCTGCCGCTTAGCCAATGGGTTGCAATGTAGGTCACAGCCGCGCGAAGACCAATCTGCGTGTGCCTCGCTGATCACGTGGTTTTGTTGTTATCGTCAGCTGTGGCCGGGTCTGTACAAACAACGGAACCTTTCGACGTACGAAAGGCGAATGTGCCGTCTCGATCAGACGGAACGTGCTGAAGAAAGACACCGATAGAAGGCAGGTCGATCGGGATCAGCTGTTGTAGCCGGCCGGCTTCACTCACTCAGTCGACATCCAACTGTTCGTGATAGTAGAGCGTAGATATCGCGATATCCACAGCCTGCTATTTACTTACCTAAACTAATTGGGTAACTTGTAGCGCACTGGATCTTTTCATTGTATTATGATCGATTATTGTAGTATGTGTATTGGATCGTTGGAAAGCGGAAGAATATTCGTCTCAAGCGAGAAGTGTTTCGATTTCAGTCAGGAATCTGTGCAGAAATTGCTCGTTAGGAGATTGTACTATGCGGATGACGATGCGCTTGTTGTTTTGTGAAGTGTAATTGATTTTAAACGGAATACGTCGAAATATCTATTCTATTAACAGTAGATCATTAGATTAAAATAAGAAGTAAACAAGCGATTAGCGACGACTATGTCGACTGGAAAGCGTTTGGCGAAGCGTTCAATCATCGGTACGAGGGTTTGCGCGCCCGGCGGCGACGGCAAGTACTATTCGGGCGTTATACACGCGGTGAAGACGCCGGGTAGCTTTCCGGAGAACAATAACTGCATCAATCTGACGCCGAACACCCATTATTCGGTGCGTTTCGACGCATCCTCGTTCGGACGTCAAGGTGGCGGTTACGGCGCCGCGTGCCGCACGATGGAATTCAAGGATGTCGATCTGATCGGTCCCGGCTTCTGTAGCGTGCTCGACGTGTGCCTCGTCGCTGGACAGAAGGTCTTCGTCACGTACAAAGGCAGAGAGGTTTGCGGCGATGTGATCCAGCACAATTGCGAAACGGATGACGTGCTGATTGCGATCTCCGCAGCACCCGGTTTTGACGTAAGTACTGAATGTAACGAATAGACCAAGTCCATAAGTTAAATTACTACTTACGTAGAACGTATTGAACAATCAAACAGCACTATTCTCGTTCCTTTTTAAGTCTCCGACTTTTCGTGAAACAACGTACCTGTTTTTTTTTTTTTAGTAGCATTTAGGCTTCAATTGATCCTTTGATTAATCGAAGCCCTTCTGCTGCGTTTTCTCTTTTTGGAATAGGATGAAATGGAGTAAAAAAAATCCGTTAAAAAAATATTTTTATGTATGTTTTTTTCTTCAGCTTGTACGCATTGTTCTTTAATTAAATTTAAATTTAAAGGAACTTTCATATAAGATCACCTAAATTTGCTAAGGGAACGGGCGCATAGATACGAATCCTCATTGCAAACTGCAATTAATGGTAAGTTTTTCCGGAAAGTATCGATAAAAGAAGCTGTAATGCCTTATGTCTTGGAATTAATAGCAGAGGCGATCCATCCAGACAACGAACGATTTAAGTCAAAAAGTCCCATTATTTTGTAAAAATTTAAACTAAACGTTGGCAACGCACACTCCTTCAAAGCAATCAAACGCTAATATATAATAATACGCAATTTTACAATTTTTTTTACAATTTGGAATTTATGCCAAAAAATTAGTGCTGATCAACCATAATGCGCCGAAATGAATAGTTGCTATGGCAGCCACTGAAGAAGGTGCCGTTTTTCTCCAATTTCTGCCTTCAACTAGTCAAGTAATGAGTCTTTCAAGATAGTCTATTGTCATTATTCCAGAAAAACAATCGCCATCACGTCGCCTTTTTTGGAACCAATTCACCCTTCCCGTTATCATTCGTAAAACTCATGCTTCAACCGATATATAACAAACACTTTCTTTTGAGACGCCCGCAGCCTCTGTCATTTCCTATGTTATCGGTAGTGGTTGTAATTTTTGACCGGCCAGCCAACCAAGTTGGTACGATCATTGCTCAAGATGTCATTATGCAGAGTCCCCGGAGTCAAATGGAAGAATAGTGATTCTTTTTTAATATATATTCGACGCGCAACGCCATTCTAATGTTACGGCTTCAAATTTTTCGGGCTACTCAGATGGTACCTTATCTTCTTATCTTCACCTATCTTCCATAAGAGAATTTCCCAGTTTTACAAAAGGTAGACGACGCTATAATCTCCAGTTTTAGATAGCAATATCTCTATATGACGATGGTATCTCCAAATAGATAAATCCAAATTGTAAGTCGGGAGAGCTATTTTAGAAGAGCTCGTTTCACAGAAATACTTTGGCTTCAAAAACTAAAGACAAACCGATCGGATAAATAGTTTTGTTGCTAATTTACCGTTTGCAAAATGCGCAATTAATTAAATGAAATGAATTGTAATAAAACAATTGATTTTGTAAAAGTAATCGATGGACACTTTTCTCTGAGTACCCATTGTTTCAGTACCATACTACTAGGTGATAATATTATTTTGTCAGTTCTCGTATCGCGACATACTTACCTTTGTTTCGTTCAAGTTTAGTATTTATCTCTTAAAAAAAAAAAAAAAAAGAAACAGGAATGCGGAACGTAGCGTATTTCGATCCACGTTGTTTACGGAATACTAAGAGGTGGACGAAATCCTTGGAATAATTGATTTCGACAAATAAAAGGTACTAATTATGCGCATCTATTTCAGTTGCAATTTAATTGCCACTGTACACTCGCTGACAAAATGTTGTTCCATTCCATTCTTGAACAATGCGCTGCAAAGTCTTTATTTCTTTAATTGGGTCTAAATTGGAATATGCAACACGTGCTAGTCGTTAAATGTTCTCCGCGATATTTAGGTCAGAGTATCCTAATAGATGATGACTATACCGTGTATAAAGAGTAGGCATTACAATAATTGCATTTTTCTCGTGATTTTCGTAGAATATTAAAAATTGGATAAGGCACGAAGACCGCAACCATCGTCCAAGAGGATAACTCTCCATCTAACGGAAATAAAAGCGCTTCTTGTGGTAGAAAGCTCGATTTCTAAAAGTAAATATCTTTTTCGGCAAGGTGTGGCTTCTGTACTTATGCGTGATCGTCCATCAAAGTTAATTCTTCTTTAAAAAGAATCTTGCAAATTAGAAGATTATAGTCCTGCGCAATTCTAAATTTGGATACGCAACAACCAATACATGTTATTTGCTCAATATTCGATACACATACGTACATATATCTATAGTTTTCGAGATAATACTCGCCTAATACCTTCACACTCGATTGTCCGATAAACACGTATGAATATACGCAGTATGTCCTTATCAGCGATATATTCTTGGAATAATGCAGATATACAGAAGCTTCCTTTTTATCGCGAAGAACCGCCATTGTTTTTAGCAATAAGGTGTCATAGATTTTCCGCAACAGGCCAATTGCTAAATCGCATCGGTAAAATTTCCCCTTTGTGTATGAGTAATAGGCGTTGCATTATGTTACGCATTGGTTTCTTTTTGTATCGTTATATTTAAGTTTTCTATGGTATTTACAGCCATTTAGCGGATACGGTTATCCTATTATTTAGACGTGATTTTCGAGAAGTACACCAATTAAATTCTTGGAAAAATTCTTTAATATTAATAAATGTCTATATATTTTGGCAATGAAGACGTTATAAAATGATACAAACACATTAAATAATACAGAGAAACAATAACATCTAAATAGACTAAGTTAGAAATATAAAATCAAAGCCACAAACATTGGCACGTTATACGGAAGTAGGAATCTCCGAATCAAGAACATAGAAGGTGCGCCCGATTTGGCGCAAAAAAGGATGTTGGTAGATTTTTTTAGATATCGTTGTTTATGGCATTGCGAACTACATCGAATGAAGCTACGCGAAAACAAACTCACATCGCATCACGAGATAACAAGAAATACAAAACTAACCTCTTAACTTTAAATAAATGTTTTGTTCTTTCATGTGTATAGATTTAGTCGTGCTAGGCTCGTCAGTAAGGTTCGCGATTGTGATAATGATGCTTCCAGCTAACAGAGGATTGCCAAAGGGAGGAATTTTCGAGTGGCATGATTTTGAGATATACGGCCGCGAGAGGAGGAAAAGATTTTTTGACGCGGTTCGTGAATGGGGTCCTCTTAGATACCCCTCCAATTAGTGCGGAAATCGTTACTTCCAAGCAGCTTCTTAGCACTTGCTTTTTTAAATAATGTTTCTATAAAAGCTTCATGCAACAGCAACGATATCGAGCCGTCAGCTCTCTAGGTTGCTAACTTAATTAGATTTTTACTTCCCGAGAATGTGGTAAATATTGCTCGTGCGACGACTTCATTATAAAGAACCTTGCCATTTCCAGAACCTCAAAGAATTGACTCTATCAATACATTTTTATTGCGTATGTGCCGAACTAGGGCAAAGATGTTCCAAAATTTAATATTGGCCGAATGATGGGACCATAAAAAATTTTCCAACGGTTGCTATGGCAACCGTAGTAAATGTACCCTCTCTTGAAATCTACGACAGGAGAAAGGCAGGAATGGGAGAATGCAGATTGAACAGTTTTAGCAACAAGAGAACTTAAATCATTTAGGACACATCAGCATAGGAGCAATGATTGGAAACCTTACCTTCTATTTAACCAGTGACACAACATATTCCAAGGTCCTTTTAGTCGCCCAGTTAAACATGTAAAACTCTACATCCTGCTAATGGTAATAATCAATTGGTCAATCAAGGCTAACACGCCAAAATAAGAGTGCATAAGGCAACTCCATTATCTTTTGTTAACTGGATAACCTTCCCAGAAAACATTAATTTCTTAAACAAACAAATCAAATATCGAAGTACATGTGTACTTCGATATTTGATTATTTCTGCATAATTTTATTCCTAATTT
The DNA here is from genome assembly GCA_020654165.1 of Oryctes rhinoceros. Classification (NCBI taxonomy): domain Eukaryota; kingdom Metazoa; phylum Arthropoda; class Insecta; order Coleoptera; family Scarabaeidae; genus Oryctes; species Oryctes rhinoceros. The sequence goes on along the minus strand of JAIOKQ010000240.1, from coordinate 8,725,003 downwards.
TATCTTAAAATAAGCGACATCAATACAATAACGCCAACTAAGCAGAAGTTCGTCGTAAAACTAAAGATGTGGCGGAGATCTGCATGCTTTTGTGTTGCTTTTTCCGTCTGCGTATGCTATGTACTTTTAAGCATGTGCGTGAATTTGTCCCCGATACGGTAGCGGCCGGCCTTTCCTCGTTGCTTGCTTGTTTATTTCGGTGACGTCACACGGATGTAATTACAGCGACGCGAAAACGTAGCGCCGAACCGGGAGGACAAGGCGGAGGACACCCGAACACGCAGTGTTATACAAGGTGTCCCTAATTAAATATTTATATGCTGATGTTAAAATCAACTTCTGATATAGTAAAATAATTATTCACGGTGTCTTCAATGGTATTTCAGAAGAAGAGTTGTTTTGTGTATGGTCAAGTTCAAAGTCAAAGGTTGGTCAAAGTTATGGTTTTTATATTTTTATGGGGTACCAACATTCAAAATACGTCAACTGCTTATTAGGCTAGTCTCTTATATGTATATCATGGGGGAACGTAATCATTCATCTCTCTTAGGCTATCAGAAAATGATTAGTGCGACGTTCTACCTCGTAAAGGAAAAAAAAGCACCGCAGGAGACTAATCAGAGATCATCGCATTTATAACAGCGAAACGGGGTTAACCTAGATATTTTCCCGTCGAGAGTTCCACAATATCGTAGCCGGTTGTTACGACCGATCTTCGTTGCGCCAGAGATGCGTAATTCTTAGCGAGATCCGCGTAAAATAACTACGTAACTTCGCGTAGATTACCGGATTACCCGGTGACCTCAAATTTTCTGGCGAGAGACTTTTTCGAAGAGAAGCGGACAAATAAGAACGAATAAACTTCGGAATGATACACGTACATAGTATTTACTCGGTAAACACACAATAATATAATAAATATACTTTTACCGGTTTTCCTCACGCCAAAAAAATACGCCTATTTATGCATGAATTTTGCGGTTATGCTATTTTCGTTTCGCTTACTACAAGAGCATAGCTTTACTAGTTTTATCGTCAAAAATAAATATGTACAAATAAAGTAATGATGCGCTATAGGACTCAGCATTAGCTTGCAAAGCGATGACATATTTTATAAGATTCTGGCGATATTTATTTTCGTTATTCGTAGGTAATAAATTCAATATTGTTAAGTTCTTTAAAAGGACACCTTGATAGGTTATAGAAATCCACATTTTTCAACCTTTATAAGTCCTGTACACGCCCATTTGTCAGAGTGATATTTTGGACAGCTGAAAGCTTGGTTAATTATGAACAATTTGTCGAAAAAGTTCACTAAACGGTGCTAGACGACGATCGAATTAAAGTTGGATAGTTTGCTTAATTGCGGGCTGCGCGGCGAAGTTACTCACTCCGGACTCGAATTAACATTTCCAAAGCTCCATTTAAGCAGTTTAAGCGAAGTAAGTCGGAATATTGGCATCGATTAATAGCCGTAGATGAAACTTGAATGCACAGCAGTAGACCGCGAAGAGTGAATTGGCTATCATCGGCCGGAAATGTTGCGGCGACTGTTTTTTTTTTTGATAGTCATGGAGTTAATCGAAAAAAGGCAAAACAAACGAAGGCGTACTACGCATCAATACAAGTTGACGGTAGAATCGGGGTTCGAATTGATAAACCACTAATCTTATTCACCGGATCCGGTCTTCAGCACCGTTTTCTGTTTCTTAGACTTTTCATTGCTCAGTTTTATTGGAAATTATGAGACTATCACTTGCGCAACTTGCAAAAGAAGATGCCAACTATTATTTGGAGGTGTTAATGAGTATCGTTGGGAAAAGTACATGGGCTTACAAAGAAAGCGTGTATAGTTTATAGGAGCGGACGATTTCGTATAGTTCCCGAAGAAGAAAACGGCGCTTGTAAAACTAGCCGGATGAAAACGAATACATGTTTCGCAATTCTTTCTATTTTTATACTGTACGGCTATCTAAATAATTACCAACAACACTCGGCGTATTACATCTAATCTGTCAACAAGAAAAATGGCATAATATGCATAACGCCGCAACGAGGAGACCTTCTCCTTATGCTAAACACTGGATAACCTTGGCATTCGTTTATATTACATACATCGCATTTACAACGCTTAAAACGATGAGCGCTTTTTTTTTTCTTTTTACAAGTTCTGCATACAAACGTTCACAAGAAGCAAGTGTGTACGACACAATACTACACGTGTAGTTAAATACAGCCATGGATTAAATATGCAAATTTGCTAGCGTGATATCACATCGGGCACCTATTAGCGATGTACGAGGTTTAAATGACACCATAAATATTATCTACCATTAGTAATGAACCTTGTAAAGCGGTATATTGGAAGTACAGATTTTTATCGGGAAAGTAAAATTTGTACAAGTTCAAATTGAGCCGTTGTTAATTGGTGTGGCCGTTTAATGCGAACGAATGGATTCGACGCTTCAAAATGGCAGTAGCTCTCGTGTAAGGTCGAATTCTTCCTCACGGTGACACACCTACACGTTTTTGGACGATGCGCTTTTTATAGGAGAGCGGCAAGCCAGATGGAAAACACAATTAACTTTTATTGATCGCGATTTTGACCGACTTTTTTTCCCTACTACTTTGTAAGCGAAACAACGCACTAAACCCGTTTTCTACATCAATAACTGTAAACAGCGGGCATCTAATTGTTTTCAATTAGCGTGTCGATGTAAAAATAAATAAATACCAAATATTTCGGGCAAATACGCACTTTCCCAGTAGGCACTGACACGCGTAAATAAAGTACAACACAGCACCGCTACAATAACCGTCCGCTCGGTCAAACTCGTACGCTCAGATGACGTAAAACAAGTGAAGCAAGCGAAAGCGAATTTGCCAGCGTTGTATAAACGCGTCGTTAGAGTAATTAGCGTTCCGCGAACTATTTGGATTTTCATGAAGTGGAAGTGTATCGACTATACAGCGCTGTTAATATGTTGTTGGTCAGCAGTAATTCAGGCTCAAGTTCTAGGAAAAAAAAATTAATACGAGCTTCCTTTCAAAGCGAAGAGACTGATTAAAATTGTTACGTTTTACATTGAGTTATTTCTTCCTTAGCTTATATGTAATCGTTTATAAGTTCTTCATAAGTGCCAAGCGAAGACGGAAGGAAAGATACACAGTAGTAAACATTAATTCACCGCCTTTGCAAATAACACCACTATTATAGAGAAAGAGATCTAAAGACAATAATGAGAATAGGTAGGGAAGCCAAGGAAACGCAAAATATATGATCATAGATGGCTGGTCTAGGAACTTCATAAGACACCAGTTGTATATGTTGCTGCTAACTTGTTATCCAAGAATTGATTTTGTCGCTCCAGCCGTTTCCGCGAAACGATGGTATGTTAAACTAGCGTATTCGCTGTAGATAACGCGAACTAAACGACATCTTTTGATGCCAATTTTTTACGCAAGAATTGAGTTTGTTGCTCCGATCATTTTTGAATAAAAACTGCCATGTTAGCATATTAGCTGTTAACCTTGCTAATGGAAAAAAAAGAGTTCTGAAGAGGTAGAAGATTTCAAGTACATGAAAATGGTCATAGGAAACAAGAGAGCCAACTTAAGAAATATGAAATAATATTAGAGTTTATAAGGTCGAAATATATATTTTAACAGAAGAAAAATAGGGAAAAACCTACGTGAACAGTCGTTAATATCAAATTTCATAGAGGTTCAATTGTCCTAGCCACGCGGGAAAAATGTACTAACATCGAATGCCGAAAATTATGCAACGATATCCAATAAGAAGGAAGAGGAAATAGAGCCCACGAAGAAGATCGAAGGAAGAAGCCTTTGTATATCACGAAACTTTGAAAGTTTCGCACTAGGGCGATAAAGACTAGAGAAACCTTCGTGGCCTGTAGATGAATACTAATGCTTGGTTGCGAAGTATTTAGAGTTCCTATTAAATTGATAAATCTTTAAAATTAGAAACATGAGCAAATCGTAACAATCTGTCTTACTTCATTATCCTTCTAAACAATTTTAAGGATCGTCCAACTTCATACGCCGTCTACAACATCCGTTCCTAACGAAATGACGCGGAGTGCACTAGAATTACATTCACAAAAAAAGCGTGTAGTATTCGCGCATCGTAAATTATTATACAACATTTTTACACGAGCTAAACGTGTTAAAAAGATTAGCGAGACCTCGAGAAAAAATACCTGGTATCGTTCACGATTTATTAGTGTTATCACATACCTAACAAGTCCCATTGTTTAGCATATTACATAAAATCGGCGGATGATTTACGGCGAAGTGCAATTATTACCGCTCATTCAAGTGTAGTAAGGGCAAGATGCTTTTCGTACTATTTGACTTGGTAAATCGCGCACATGAAAAGATGCGTGAACAGCTATTTTTATCGCATCAAGAAGCAGTTGATGTCTTCAAAACCTTTAGCAACGCGCGTTAAATTCTTAATCAAATGCTCATAATTAAATGTCCGAGAGTGTGTACATTATGCGGCACATATTTTCGAAAAAAATATTTTGATACGCGAATTTTTTGCGTAGATAGCTTCCCGTTACATTCGTAGTACACAATATTTTGGTATCTCAGATCGTACATACACCATAGTAAAACCGCTGCAAAAATAAATCAAGGACGCGACTCGGTTTTCGTACAAATCGCCTTCTCGAACAACAAACGAGCAGTAATCATAATATTTTGCATCGCGCAATCGAATTTTAGCGTTTGAAGGTTGCTTATGATTGTTTCATGTCATATCAGAACAAAAAAGAGCGTGGATCTTTCCATTTTGATAAGCTACCGAAATTGAAACGCTTGATTTAAATTTAAAAAAATTGCCTATTTTAAACCGTTAGCGATGTTCTTACTGTTCGATTTTATTGGTACCTATAGATTTGTTCCGAATACTGGCTTTTGTACGGTTCGAGGATCAGCTCGTGAACCGTATTGTGTCCACAATAAATCCGATGAAATTGGTACAAGTTTAGGATCGTTGAACCACTGTGAACTGCCAGCGAACGGATGAATTGGAATTATTCCATTTATCTTCCGTTTCCCTCGCTTAACTTGTTATTTTATTTTTTTTATTTCTTTTTATTATCATTATTATATTGTTGTGCCTGTTTTCGTTATGGCATCAAAGACGATAAATTACTTTTAATTTCTTCTTGTGAAGAATATTCATTCAATGCAAAGCTGCAAGCGATATATATAATGGATAATAGAAAACAAGCACTCGGATTATTCAGTTTTTAGAGCCTTCCAATTGCACGTGCATAATCAAATAGAAAACCATGAAATTCACTGTCATTAAGAAAAAGATATTCTTTCCATGCGTTAAGTAACGTTTAAATTATTTTAAAAGGTTGAGTATTTTATTGTGATGACTAATCGTAGATCAGTGTTGGATGCTCTAAATTATCTCCATTTTTATACTCCTAAATAGCCTATTTTAATTGATTATTTACTTCTTAATGATAATAATAATAAATAATAATAATAAGTAGCTTTATTAAACTTATATACAAGTATTCGACGCATTAAATTCAATCACGCGGCGAAGCCTAGTCGCAACAAAATCAGTTTATTTCTGCTCGTGCCTAACCACATTATGCCAAACAGCAAAAATACAAAATGATAATGTATTTTAGGAAGGTGAGTAATATAAAGTCGATAATCTTTTGATTTTATATTATTTATAGACCGTTACTAAAGTAAAATAAAATGAGTATTTCCTCCAATGATATTTGCCAAGTTGGTGAATAAACGCTAGAGAATTTTAACCAACCTAAATTCATTCGAATTATTCATATTTATTCTTATTAAATTATTAAATTTCGAGCAGTATGATTGAGAGCGGATCGCTTTACGATGCAACACCTTATGTATTCCGATAACAGATCTATGGACTTTCGAGTTGATCTTATATGAAAACAAATTTAAGCCTGTGCTATGAATTATAACGCTATGTATACCTAAAGATAAATTAATCATGTACGTACACGTATTTTATCGAGCACGTGTTATTTTCGGTGGTATATTTACAGCGCAAAAAAAAACAAAGCAATCAAGATCACACCATCCATCCGAATATGTTTGTACCGAGCTTTTAACGTTGATTATCTGGCGATCATAGGCTGTATACGTACATAAAAAGTTCATAATGGAACTCTAACGATATCAACAAACAATGGAAAGGACGCTGTGATTAAATTAACAAATCGGCGCATGCATGATATTTTTCGCGTGGACGTACCGTACAGTGACAGAATTTAATAACCGTAGTATTTTTCGGTAAAGAAAAGAGATACGTGAATGTAGTGACGTTTATGTCATTTTTGTGGGATATATCATAATTACCTTACCTGCTCAAATGTTTTTTTTTTTTTTTAATAAATTTTGATCTGCCTTGATCAATCAATGATATAAGAAGCCTATTCATGAAGTAGCATATAGTTAAGATAGAAACATAAGTTTTAACTTATTTGGATGGATGAATGGGAAAGTTTGGTTAAATTCAATGATCCAGATTTCTAATAAAAAAAATCGCTTTTTCCAACATTGAAAAGTAATAGTAGTTTGCCTTAAATATCGCAGTCCTTGATATTCTTTGACCCAATCTAATCTTTTTTTTTTCGATTTTATGGACTCTCTGCGAAGCACTACTTCACTATACTTACGGGCACTGGATTTCGACATCTTTCAATAAATTCTGCCCGGATTTATGAAAATTGTAATGCGCTGATTCCGTTTACGTGTATCAGCAGGCCGAACTAGTAACCTTCAGTCTTCCGGAGCGTTCTTTCGATGCTGTTGAGCTGGTTTCTCGATATCTCTTGATAGTTCCTTGTGCAACACGGCACGTTTCAATTTTTCATAATTATTTGAATAAGAATAGATTTTCTTCATGCCATGTAGACGTAATCGCCTTCTCTATTTTGTTTTTTTGTTTTTTTTTTTTTTAATACGTGAATACATTATTTACAATGCCTCGGAATAATTTCTAAATGTAAACTAAAATTTTCTTAAGCCACAAAATATTCTAAATTTGCACTTAAATTAGTTCTACGTAGCATTATTCTAAATTGCAGCTTATAAACCCTGGTAAATCAAAATAAATGAGATTAAATGAATGGAAATATTAAAGATGAAGACATAAGAGGCAATAAAGTAATTAAAGGGGATATTTTTTCTTGGAATTACCTTAATATTTTTCCCATAAATGTAAGTATTGTCCTTAACTATGACAGGTAGACGAATAAAATGATATTGATAATTTAAACCATTCCTTCCTTTTAATCAAGTCATTCCTTGCTTTTCAGTTAGTTGATTTCTGAAGGTACAGTGAGAGATAATGATATACCTTCAAAGTTACTTTAATACTATAATTCAACGAGTCAAATTATCGTTAATACCGAGCATTAATAAAACGAAAGCTCGAATGTTTATGTTCTATTTTGCATACGATATACATACGGTACACGGCGTTAAAATTATTAAAAGGCCGCTGAACATACACAATAATAACCTGATAATCGTCTGGCGTTACATTATGCATTACACGAATGCGTACGCAGGAAAATATCAAAGTACTAAAGTACAGTTGTATAGCATATTACCTACCAGCAGATAAGCGTTCTTACGGATTAATATTTTTTTTTCGCTATCCTCCGCTCAAGGACGTTGTGGATTGTTTTTTTATATATATATACATATACACACATTCACATGTACTAATGTAATATGTATGTACGTGTAGAGTATAGGTATAACCTTGCACGTGTAGCTAATCCTGCGTTGTAAATATAGCTTTTTATATCTGTAGATTACGGACAGTTTTTGCGTGAATCTAACATCAAATGATTCTTAATACGTACATATCTTTAATTTCTATTTGAATATTTTTTTGTCTGAAGCAATAAGGTGATGTGATTCCTTGAAATCGTCGCAGTCTTTTAAGAAATGTCTTGTCTCTTAGAGATACCTACATTTTAGGTGACTGATATCATCATTTACTGTACAAGGATATGTGTATGTATACAAGTTTCATTTATATTCAGCGACGACAGCTTGTATATCGAGCAAGCTGAGGGAGATAGATAAGATGGTGTAACCCAAATGAACTTTGATTCCTCAGCTGTGCGAAGGTATGTAGTTTGCATTTTCGTCATTAAAGAAAAGATAACGTTGCGCCAGTGGCGTACCGTTTGTTTTCGTATTTTATCAGTAATTTAAACCAATTTAACTATGAAAACGGTAATGCAGTACATGTTAATGAAACGTCGCTGTTTATGACTATCTCCAAAAATTCATCTGTAAATCTGGTTCTTTTCGAAGTGAATACATCTTTCAAAAATGGAGATCCTTTCAATATACGTATGTTGGCGTTACTTTTCAATCTAGAGGCAATTTTTACCGCCAATCTTTTTTTTTTCTTGAAAAAGTTAAAGCATTTCTCATGAAGTGCCTTTATTTACATAATACAACATATCGTCCAGATTAATTAAACAAAATATTCAAACTTTCTGTATTTAAATGTACATATTTAATTTTATTTAACTTTTAACTACTTAAGAACTAACTTAATCTCTGTTTCGAAAACATATTTTACTGTACCGCAAATAAATATATCAGCGCCATAACACACCGACCTTTTCGTAACGATAAAAACAAAAAAATTATCCAACTCGCGCTATTATGTCACGATAATCATTCCAAACCGCCCACGATTGAAACGCGCTCCATACGACTACATAAGCACATGCGACACATAAGCTAAGCCGCCGATTTGTTTACCAACATTGCTGCACACGCTCGCGAGACCCATCCAACGCGAAAAAACAGTAGGCGACGCCGACGATCCGCGAGCTGACGATAGCCTTTATTTTAGCCATCACCGCCTTCGATCAACCGCTGAGTAGAAACATTTTGGCATCTTACAGCCGGTCGCGCTCGGGGTACCGGTGCGCGTTTTGTTTTGGGTGGCTCGGCCGACCGCGATTAAAAAAGGCTAACTACCAGCGGCAGCGGAGGTTCTAGCACGTTCAAAATAACAGTCGAACGGGACTGCTACGTTCTATCTCGCTCCGTTTCGAGTCGTTACATAATTTACATATGCCACGGCATTGACATTTTAGCGACCCGTGCCGGTGTTGCTTTTTTTTTTAACGCATATCTATACCAACAGTTGAAAGTCAATATTTTTGAAATTAAGTTTACGTTTCTTTTTTTGCAATCTGTCTTGTGGACGCTATATACGAACGGCGTATATTCTTATTTCCGATGTTTTGGGCTGTTTTCTTTCGCGTAAAATAGATTTATTGTAGTAATTACAAAATAGGAACTTTAGCAAACAACAGAAAAGTACCGACAACCTCCGCAACACACAAGTTTAATTAATTTATTCCAAAGGGTCGTTTCAAGGATACAAATAATCCACATTCTCAACCGTTGAGCAAGTGGAACTTAGAAAAACAATTAATATGTTGCTTAATTTATTGGCTGATTTGGTAGGTTATAAAAAAAAAGGTTATCCGTCGTCGTCAAACAAACCACAATCTACTGCTCCGAACTAACTCACCACAGCCAATAGGACAAAGTGGGATATTCAACATTAATGGACCGCGTAAACTAATCACAGCTCTTACTAAAACAAGCGAACAAATTCGGCAAAAATGTCTTTCAATTCTCGTTCTTCTTAAGTTATACGTCAAACATTCATTTCCTCAAGGCGGAGTAATGAGTCGCGATAGGTTGAAACGTTTCGAATTCGTTATTTTCCTCACATGCCGTTCGTGGCGCAGAATCGTCCAAAATTAATCGTATTGTGCCGGCGGCATCGAAGCCTACCGTTAACAAACCACCCGAACGAGCCAGAAAGAACACGCTCGCCATTGGTGATGATCGCGCGCGAGTAACATTCTCCGTAGACCATTATTTACCCTATTTTTCTTCTATCCCGCTAGAATTTTATCCTTCAAGCTCTCGAAGGCTTTCCGTAACGTGGGAAATTTGACAAAATACAATATTATATGTACATGTAATATCATAACAAATTTGGAAGGAATGATCAACGACCGTTGCTCCTGAACACGATTCAACGCTGCAAAAAGGATTAATCATTGTTATTCCTTGACTTACTGTTTCAGTATCGGACAACGAAAACCCAAAAAAGAAACATCCAACGAATAACGGCTAACCATCATCCGTTAACCGAGCCAGTTCGCCATGACCTACTACGATGATGTTTGGTTAAATCGAAAAGCGAGCTTGTTAAAATATTTATAATTCTAGTTGCTTTGTCGTCAATATTAATAGCTTTTATGTTTTCGCACCCGTGATATTTGCATATGGACGCCTGGGCTATAAATAAACTAACATTTTCGCAAACGTAAGTCGTAAATTAATTGCGAAATCTACCGCTACGGTTCGCTACGGTCGATGTGACATATTTCAATAACTGCGCTTACGCAATTGGCCCTCGTTTCGTCTTTTGTTTTGATTTCGTTATCCTCTTTAATTAAATCAGATCTCAATCTAGTATTATTTTTGAGCTTAGTCTAGATACAATTTTCACGAAGATGGTGCAGGAGTTTCATATATTGTTTAACATATAATGCTCGCCAATTTGAATATATTAAATGTCGATATACAGGATGATTCAAATTAATTCCCTCTTTACTGTTTTCTTTTTCCACCAAAACAATTTTGACCTTTAAACGTTAGGGATTTGTTGGGTAAACATTAAAAAAGCATTTCCGTCTCATTTACAATTTTCTTTTTTTTCTCTTAAAATTATCTAGCCATCTTACGCCAACTAAAAGTGCTTCACATCCCCACAGAGCAAAAGCAGATTCTTTAGCTTTTTCACTTATTGGGCTCCCAGAGTAGTTTTTATCATGTGCGGTAATAGCCGACTTAAGGACAGTATCATCAATATCATTATTGGCAAAAATGATAAGCTACTTCCGTTCTTGTCTAGTTTCGATTATCCGCTAAGTATCAGTTCAAGTAATAGAAATTCGACTTATTCTGGCTAAAAAATATTCGAATTAAAGAAAACTAAAGCGTTAAAGAAGTTCGAGTTAGGGAGATTCCACTGTATTCTCCAAGAATATAGAAATAATACAGCTATCTAGATTGTATGCTGCAGTAGGTTTTGTTAAAATTTTAACGTAGGTTTACAAGGAAAAAATTGAGAACGGATGTAGATATGCCGTATTTGAGAAGGTTAACAAACAGTTCAGTAGATTTTTGGCTAAGCGCAGTGTCAAGAATCTATATGTAATAATGAATGCACTGTATGCACTTTCTTGATAAAACGAAATTCTTCGTTGTTCAAATATCTAAAATTCATCTCTAGAGATCCATAATCGACCGAAAAAAAAAAGAACGTTGACCCAATTTCAAAGCACTCTAGAGCAGTATAGATTTAAATATATCGTAGCCATTTACTGGAGATAGTATAGGTCTCATTTTACATGTTACACATACAAGCTGTTGTAATAAATTTAGTTGAGTGGTGGCGTACTTTAATGGCCATGATATCGTTTTAATTTCGTCATTATTGCTCCACGTAAAGGCGTGTTAATGTAACATTTAGATTAAATGTTACGTGTATATCTCTGTATGCAATACGCACATACGTATCTCCTTTTTTATATTTGTTTTCCATGAAACTTGATAGTCTACGACAAATGCATGAGGAGTAGGGGGCAACTGTACCAAGTCGATACATTACATCTTTCTACCGTAATAATTCCTCTTCTTCTTCACCCTTTCCTCGTCGTCCTTACTACAGCATACCCGCTATGTTTCCCACGGCGAAAAGCGAACGAAAGTCCCGAAAATCAGCGCAAATGGAAAATAGAAAACCGCGACTAACTGCCGCACGCTCTTTTGAACTACTTCGATCCGCGAAATCCGCTTTGTTGTGTACGGCCGAGCGCTGAAAGTAGGTCTCTCCGCTTCGAGTTGGCCCAGAAAACCGGGAGAGGACGCGTGTGACCCGATTTTCGGCATCGACCTGCGACCTACTTCCTATCGCCGCTGCCGGTTTTTAGGTCGCGAACTCGAAAACGGGGTCCGCACGTGCAACGTTACGAGCGTCAGGGATGGAGGATGTTCGGGGTTGGAGGAAAAGGATAAGCAACATGTTACTTCGGGAGCAAGCTGCGTTATCCTGGTTATAGAACTAGCTCGCTTGTTTGTATTTTTTTTTCTTTTTTTCGTTTAAAGTAATCTATGTAACATGTGTACGGTATGTTTACTTCCTAGATTATGGTGCTAATCTCTAAAAACATCAGTGGTTGTGTTGTAGTCTTTAAAGATTATAAAATCAAGGATTTGTTATAAAATTCAACAGATTTTTCTTTATAGAAGGACAGATGATCCGCATTTAAGTTTATTACCATTTGGATATTAGCAAGTGTTTTGCATATGTGCAGGACGATTTTGTATATTTCGTTGTCAAATTTATGCATGTGGACCATTCCATAGATGGAAGGAAGAGAACATAAAACGCTAGACCAGAAACAAACAGGTAGCTTCTAAAAGATATCTAAGGTTTTTTTCGACAAATAACATTTTTTCTTCCAAAATACGTCACCCTGCAATTACTGAGACTACAACATTTACGTGGCTTATGTATTGTATCTCTAAGTATTCTCGTAAAGTCTGTACCACTTTGCGAAGACTTTCTGTAACTGTTAATAAATATTCTACATACCCGCAATAAAAATCTGGCAAACTATGCACATACAAACATTTGAAAGTTACCGCGGCCGTTACAACATGCAAATAAACGTTAGCAAGGCCTGACACGGGCTTCTTGATGTCGTATCGTGTGCTGTGTTGACGGTTCAGTTTACTAGGTCAGATCTATAAAAACGGGAACAGTATAATTCGTGCGTTTATAGTTGTATATGCGCGAGACCAGGTCAAGTTTGTTAAGTGGATGATTGGGAGGACAAAATCGAACTTTTGAACAAGCATGAAGACGTGTCGTTTTAAGTACCGCAGCAATTATTATTGTTGGAAATTTTATCTTTATCATCTCATTTGTTAAAGAGAAACTAGAAATCGATATCAAATCTGACTAACCTCTTGTGCGTCGCAATTTTGAGTTTGTTATTCTTTTTTTTTTCTAAACGCATTCAATGGATACCGTAGTGTCTTCCTTTCATACATTCTCGATGAGCGAAAAACAGCCGCCTCACAAGAGAGCTCCTATACTACTTTTTCTCAAGAAAATTTCATGAGGCTCACGAGAGCATAATAGGTTGAGGGTCTTTATCATGGGCTGTAATCTCGTCTTGCTGTAGGACTGCCAATAGAAAGATTTGTTATCCCCGCGTTAATAGTTATTTTTTTTTTTTAGTTTATTTTCTCTTAATTCAAACAAAATCGGGATTCATTAGAAGATACGATTCTTTACTATCTTCTAAGACGGCTAACATAGTTCATCATTGTAGCGCTACTATGATTCCTAATCACAAGGCTTCCAAACCGATGATCACGTGGTTGTAGTCCTACTTTGTGGTACAGAACTATCTTCATTTTTATTTTTCAATTTTTCAATGTAACAAATATTGCAAATTAAACAAATTAAACGCATAAAACCTTTACATAAATAAATAATAAATAAAGGAAAAAACACATCTTTTTGTTTTAATATTCACGCATAATTCCGAAAGTAATTACCTGTTTTAAAGCTTAATTCAGATTATGTTAATCCTCAGTCGATTAGCACATTTAGGCGACCACCTATTCTTAATTCTAATCATGCCATTCGGCTTCTTCGTTCCGTTTTTTTTTTATCTACGTTGAATGCATCATCACGTTGCGTCCTTCGCATGTTTCACATTCGATCATTCCATATGACATCAGCGCTTTAAATTGTGGCAATACCAACGAACAAGTTATCAAGCGAGGCTATGTTCTATGTATGTACGTACGTATATATTTCGCACATACTAAATACGCGCCGCTCTCGCCCCAAAACATTCAACTATGCCGATTACGACATCGCCGTTTATCCTAATTTTTTCGACGACTCAAGGCTGTTCAACTTTCGAGCTTGTTACACTACCGCATTTCGCGACGCGATGTCGCGTTGTTGCTTTGATTATTTAAAGCGATATGGTACGCAAATACTTTCCTATATAGGATGTTCAAAATGTCTGTTAGAGCCATTGTTAACCGTGTTTACCTATACTTTATCAACAAAAGGAGACTTAAAACGTAAATTCTCTTCGGTATGTTACACCTAAACATGATTTTGAACTTTTACTAAGGTATCAGCCGTTTATGTGAGTTCCTCTAATCCGGTTCCCTTGGAAGGTCAGTTTTCAGCTTGTTATATTTTTTTGCCAGTTTAGTCACTTTCCTCCATTTTTCTCTTTCCTTTAATACGTAATATTCATTTTCTTAAATCTACTTTTCTTTGGGCCTGTCGAGTAGCGTTATTGTGCCCTTTGAATTTTTCTCGAATCTCGTAGCCTTGAAAAAGTCCAGCATTTTCTTCGGCTTTATGTTTAAGAGTTTCCACGGATTTTCCGTGCCCCAAAATCACTATGTCTTACGCTGTTATATGCTGCGTAATGGATTGTAAGGTACAGAGTGTTTAAAAGAGCGAATGGTCGCACATTTGGACATCCATTTAATTATTGCAAACCCCGCTTTTGTTGCGCAAAGTACCCATTATGAGATAAATGTATGTCTTCATTTTCAATCGGACTTTGTAAAGTAAACCAATCTGAATTCAGCGGGATAGAGCTATTGTTTTATTCATGGCGCTCGTAATTCTAATAATAACGAAAATATTGAGTTTTCGATGTGTTTTTAATATATATAAGACCATGGCTGTATATACCTCTCTCCGCGTTTTAATGATCGTCACGTTATTGACGATGACTTTCACGACTTTCGCCTATACTTTCACGAAATACCCCCCATTTTACGAGTTCTTGTTGTTGCACAACAACTGTACACTAGATGAGAATTATTCATTATATATTTTTTTTAAATGATCGTAGCGGTTAACATTTAACGGTAAACAATTGAGGAAGAAGCCGTTTAGAATTTTACAATTTTATTAAAGAAGCTATTTTTAGGAGCGGAAGTCACGTATCGCACGTATTTTTCCAGTTAACATATTAAAAAAAAAAAAAAAAACGGCCGGTTTTTCTAAATTTAGATACCTTTTTATTCATCTAGCAAAAGAAGGATGTTTTTGCTAGAACTTACAAAAGAATCAAAGGCCAATATTTTTCTCTAAAAAAAAATTTTTGTTATTATTGGATACTGATGGCAAAATTTCCATATTTGTTGTATTCAGATCGACTGCAAAAGTTTGACCAGACTGCCACGCGTAATGGCAATTAACAAACGCTTTTAGCACTATTTTTGTTTCTTTTCCACGTTTCATTGCTACAATTGAAGCATTTGCTCGTATCCTGGTCTACTGCAGCCTTCATAGGAAAAGGCATGTACTCCTGTGTTTAAAAATTCAATTCACTGTGCTAAATACGATTGCGATTAAGAGGAAGCTTTTTTTGTAATAAGTACGCCTTCTTGAGAATTTTTTAACAATAAGCATTTCAATACGTGTTAGGAATACCCAAATCCGCTTAGGACATTTGCTTTCTTTTGACCTTGATGAGGGGAGTATCTGTGATGATACTCCCCTCTATGATCCAACAATAACCAGCTAACACTGACCAAATGACCTGGTATCATGTTCTCCATGAAAACGTTCGACGTGCTCATTACTGACATTCTTCGGAGAAGTTTCCAGAAAGGTTTTTTTGCTTCTTGATAGAGCGCAATCCAAACCTGCTTCCTTTAAGTTTTGATTAAGTTTCTTAAAGTTATGATCCTTGAAGGATTGTTTAAGGTTCCACTTCAATTTTGAGTTGTTGTGTTTGTGAATGTTAAACTTTCTTCTAAAATCAATAGCAACGAAGGCTAACGAAATACAAGTTATATTTAAAAAAAGTAAGTCATAGAACTTGCTTTGTTCCTTTTCTTGAAAGCGACCTTTAAAGTGTTGACCTCGTCCATTTCATCATTAACGTATCCATTTCTAATCCCTTTCTTTGTATTGAAAGTTTACGCTCTGTTCAAGGAGCATATTTTCCAATTCAAATTCTGCTCGCGGATCGTCAAACTCCTTGCGCTCGCGCGATATATCTTCTTGCCTCGTTTCTCCTACCTCGTTTCGTTCGAACCACTTGCTCATCGAACCGTTAAAGAACCGTACGAATCGCTTGCGTAATCCTAATCCGTTCGAACACATCAAATATAACGACGACGACGCACGAGCGGGCAGCCGAATGCCTCTTGTGGCATGAAATAACGCGAAAAGCGAACCACAACGGCTCTTGCGCCGTTTCACTGTTGTACCTCTATCCTTGTCTTTCGCTCTTCCGCGTTGGACCGATGGCACAGTTAAAAATGGGTCACAGTGAATGTATGTACGAAGTGTATACGCGCGCCAGTGATTATGCAAAACGTAACATGTGCATAGTTTATGTCATTCAATAATTGAAGTATTGCTCTTTGTGCAGATGTTGCCAGATTTCTAATAAAAAAGTTGTTTCAAATTATAGGTTAGCACTGTGGGTAATTACATGCTGGTTACACAAAAGATGTACATAATACAACGACGATTACGTGCACTTTTGAGCGTACACACGCATGTAACGGTGAAAGAGATAGCGGGGCGTTGAGAAATTGGTCGATTTCGTAACAACAACTTGCCGAAGGAATAAAAGTAAGCAACTAGACGTGTACTTATGTACAATGCTCGGCCAACGGATTAACCTTCCACCTCTATTGAAATGCGGCCACATTCCATATAGTATTCACTCTATAATACGTAGTGAGCGACGCAATTCGACGTGCCATAATTGTGAAGAAACGTAATTTTCAAAAATTCAAAGTATTAAAAAACAGAAACCGTAATAATTATTCTAAAAATGGGCGTTCTGAAAAGTCAGGTAGCTCTAACATCAATGTGGCCTTACTTGTATTTTAACCTTTACTTTTCGATGTAGCCACCTTTGAGCGCCTTAACGATATTAAAATCGCTTAATACAATCACTATGACGCTAAAATAATCGCTGGCTTCTGCAGACATCTCTACATATAATGAAAATCTTTCACATATTTTGTCGTTAAAAACCAGAAAAAATTTAGATTATCGAAGAATTTCGACCGATGAATGAATATGTTGTTATGACGTATTATCATGACGAAACAGCATGTTTTCTTTCTAACCAAATGTAATCGTTTTTCCTTTCATCTTTCATTCGGCTGATCCCATAGCAACCCATAGCATAACCTTGTTAGGTAATCGAACCAAGTGCTTTCTTCGGCGGTTTCTGCCGTTCATTGTTTTGATTAATTTTTCCTTTGGGATACGTAGCAATGTATCCAAACTTCGCAAAAATTTAATGCAATTACTAGAAAGGCTCAAACGATATTACATGAATTCGTTTCTGGTCCTCAGTTGGCAAACATGGCACCTGTCTTGCTCATACGGAAGTGTTAATATAAAATATGACCAACACGTTATTTTGAAATGTGAATAGATTATCACACGCGACGGTGATTTAAAGCTCTGGTAATCGTTTCGTCAGTGATAGCTTCATTCGAACGTCCTGATCTTGATAGGTCTTCGGTGCTCTTTTTCAGACCACCATATTTTCGGCAAATCCTAACTTACTTGATCCAAAACCTTGCTTACATCTCGATGTCATATCCATCGATTGATTTTTGCCTACAAGCTAGATAAAGTTTCTTGCATGCTTAACATTGCGGCTCGGTAGACTTATTCTATTAATCCCGATTTGGCTTATACTCTCGATCAAGCAGTAGCCTGCAGTAACTTGCTTACGCTTACAGAGTGTATCTACGTATTGAAGACAGTTTCTTCCTTTTCATTGTAAGATGTGCGATGGTTCATCTTTATAAATCTTCATCATGTGCGGGTGTCTCTCAAACAATTATGTATTGTCAAATTGTGTTATTTTTTCATCTTATGGATGTACATAAATGCTGCACTGGTGTGGTATGAGAATATTTTTTATTACGTTTCCGGGATATTACACTTTTTAAGTCTACCTAACCTGAAATGACTGCTTTCTTGGCAAGAATATTGATTGTCTTGTTCGCTCAGCATATTTCACATTTGCAACATCTCTTGCTCGATCTTACCAATATATTAACTATGTTTTTTGAAATCTAGAGATTACTTTAGGGCAGGTTACAATATTTTTGCTATAGTACCTACCAAAGTAGTTGTATACTTCTTAACAGTTCTTTACGACTATATTTGAATTGATTTTAATTCAGCAACGTTCATAACATACTTTCTTGCTCCCGCGTTGATTTACAATATTTCGAATTAAATCGTTGAGGTTTGTGTGACTTGTTGAGGTTTCCAAAATACTTTTTGGAGAATACTTCTAGATTTTCACGCCATTCGAAGATGGAACGATGCCGTTTTAAAAAAGAAATTAACAAATAAATATATTCGTGATTAATGAATTAAACAAAGCGCGCAATAATAATAATATCAATCTTATAGTTAGTTAATTACGCTTAAAATCAGCTTACAATTATACAGATTTCTTCTTTTTTTCGTTAACCTTAATCACATACTATTTATTGCATCAATTATAGTATCATACAGTTCCTTGAACTACGAGCATAAGAGCGATAGCAATTAAAACAAGTGAAAGTGCATGGCAGCCGCTCATAACAGTCACAGTACGAAGCGTTTTATACTCACTCGTAACAGGAAAATTTATTCTGTTTCGACACCAATGACGACAAGGTTGTTACGCATTATCATAAATATATCTCGAAAAAAAAATAATATTATTTCATATTAAAATAAAATCAAGGATGCCATAACTATACACAAGAAAGCTTACTATTGGTGCTATAAATAAATAAGATTGGAAGGAGAAAGAAAAAATATTGTATCCATGGACACCGCACGATAAATATGCGACCTAACAAATTCGAATAATAAAAATAATCCGCGATAAAAATTCCGTATCGGGAAAATGAGCTGTCAAAATGTTAAATTAATTGGCTCGCAGTACGCGAGGTCCGTTTTCGAAACCATGCCCGGAGAACACCCGAAAAAATGGTTTTAATTAATTAAGAATACATTTATTTCTTGCTCGACTATATCTCGAAAGGACGTGTTCAAGTTTGAAGTTGCCCGTTTAACTAGGAAGCGAGAAAATGGGTTGGTAATGCCGGTCAAGTAAGGCTAAATACATTACGCATGTATAAGGCGGCCTTGTCCTTGGATCGTTGCCAAAACTGTCGATATCTAGGTGGCGAGGTGTAAAAACCCGATTCATGTAGAGGGATATCGGTATTTTATACATGCATAATCAACAGGTGTCGGTTCCGTAAAGCCTTGGATGTAAAGAAATATGTCGGATGCCTTGGGACCACTCCTTTTCCACATTGGTGAAGATTATCCGCGATCAAGACATCCTTGTTTGTTTTTCTAACGAAAGCTAGTAGGAGGCAAAAATAGAAGGAATACTTTTACTCTGTTAATTTCATACTGAGTTAGTTACAGTCCGTTAACAATCAGTTCTATACGTGCAAAGTAATCTATTTGAGTTATTCGTAATTTTACTGTTAATAATTACAGTTTCCCATCGCATACCGTTAAATAATACCCGGTCTTACGTGCAATGCTAAATGATTTATAAATAAGAACATGAAACCGGAAAAAAGGCAAACAATGCTGGTTACGTCATGATACTAACGTTACACGGTGCTACATAGACATGACCAGTTGGATCCCCATCCAAATTGATCGATAAGATAGTGATCCAGTCATGTAATACTAAAATTCACGGCAAACTCTTATTTGTTCGCTAAAGTCTTCTTCAAAGTTGTTGATCTCAAAAGAATAATCGCTAAGACTTACGTACCGACTTAAGTATTGGTCGAGCATGATTAACCTTTATAAACTGCAAAATTTTTATCCATAAATCGTAGAGAAGACGCATTTAGAAATCCTAATAATGCTTACTGAAAATGTTCTTTGCCTCGTAAGGTATGGCTGTCCGAGAAAATTCAAATTTTCACATCCCATAACAGTGTTATACAGCACCGACTTGACCCATGATTTTAAGGTTATCTTATCTTATCTATTCACCATCCTTCTTCTCTATAGGACCTCTTTGGAAGAGAAGATTTCTTGGATTCATACCCTTATACAAGGCACGAAATCCAATGAAACGATCGTATTGCAAGTGAAAGGTGATTACTGAAATCTAATAGCTACCTTTTAAATCACCGTTTGATTTTAAGTTGACCCGAATACGACGTAAAACGTTAGAATAACGGCTACGACAGCGAAAATCGAATCTTGTTTACTTGTTGAGCAAGGCGAGATTAGGTTGATTAGGACTTCCTATAGAGATTAGGTGATTAGGTGCAACGTACGATGTCCTTGACCTTGACGTTTTTTTTTAATTAAAGAAAGCCACTGCCTATTTTTTATAGGATAACTCGAAAAAAAATGATAAATTTGGAAACCTTGCCTATGTGTATTTCAACGTTTTCGATATTATAAGTAATTTGACTTCGGAACAATCGGAAAGTAATTTACATACATACATCGATGTTCTAAATTTCTTATCAACGCCAACGCTTATTACACTATATATATTGATTGGGAATTGTCCATTTTCACATTTATTTATATCCAACAGATGTCTTACTGGTCGCAGATGGACGACTAGAACTCGTAAGCTTTAATGCCGGTTCAGGTTAACGAAGGACTTTGTTTTCTAATCGTAAATATGTATGCGCACATATTGCTTCAGGCAACAACAGCGATGATGTTTAACATTATTTGTTGTATTCATTTTTGTTCATCACTACATCCGGATTTGGCGATTTATCGGTAATGAAAGTTTCAAAATAGCGACTGGCTATTAAACGGACTTTTTCTATTTAAAATTTACGGCTATTTTTTGCAGCATTGATATATGACGACAAATGTCATGAGTACATATGAAAAGAATATAGCAAATATTAGTAAAAGCTACAATTCACTGAAATTCTTCGAAAGGACCGTCCATCTATAACACAGTGAAAGTATCGAGCGATAAAATTACAAAAAATGTTTAAGAACAAAAAAAATACACAAGATTTACCTATTGTTTTGCTTTTTTTTGTTAGTATTCTTCAATTCTTTTCGTAATTTTTGGCCGTTATGTCGACGAAAAGGATCAGAATTTGTTAGATTGGAAAAAATAAATTTTTCTGGGTGTCGCGATCTCAACAAGAAATATCCCAATTGTATCAACAACATTCGAATCAATACTCAATTACACTAAGAGGGATAAAAGCGTCTCGCTTATTCGGTCGACGCTAAACGAAATTTGCCCTTCCTTCCCACGAGAATATTGCGTAACGTTCTTTTTTTCCGCTATTCCCTTCCATTTCCATTACTTACCATCGCTGCTGTTAGTACCCCGATCCGTACTTGTCTCTGGCAGCATCTCAACCTACGTAATCTTGGCTACATGCCACTCACATCTCAAGCGGCAAGGATTCCCTTCAATATGGTGATGAGTGGGATTACGTTTTGTGTATCGCGGATGGGCGTAAGCCGGGTATACATATAATAGAGCGTTGCATCACACTTTTTTTTTGTGCGCTCTCCTTTTCATTATCAACATTTAGCGTGCGTTGGACGTGTTATACGTCATATACTGGCCAATGGTTCCGAACAATAGGCGCCTACACTGGTCGTATCATTACGTGGTGCATATCTTTTAAAGTTACGACACGGTTAATTGTGTTTGATTTAATTCAGGAAGACATCTAATAAAGTGGAATTAAGAACGATACGCTCGTGTAGTAGATGCAGTATTTATGTACAGGCTGGCTTAAAGTCGTAGCCTGCTACGGAGATCTTGTTTATTGCAAGTGTGATTGCAAGAGTAGCTTTTTTTTTTTTTTTTTTTTCGGTAAAATGCTAGGTTCTTATGAAAGCCTCGTTAATTGCTTTCAGATAACAATAGAACAAATTTATAGAGTAAGTTATGGGTTGCGTCTTGATTTGAAATTGTTATTTATTATATTCCATATGCCTTTACTTTTATTTGGCACTGCGTTTATTTTATTTGTATGATGCGCGCCTGATTTTTTCAAAGGATGCATCGTCACCATTCGTATTGTTATAGAATACTTGGCGGTTTAAAAAAGTAGTACATTATCTGATTCTGTTAAATGGGCAAGATGCCCTTGAACTAAATTGCAATAATGACACAACGTTGCCGAGTAATTAAATAATTAATACTCTTTCTGTAGAAAATCACCTTATTAACATTCTGAAAAGCAAATTTAAACAATGCTTTCCAAAAAAAAAAAAAAATAGAATAGAATTTCAAGGGCTGCCAATATTCCAGCTTAACGATATCGTTGAACCTGAACTCTAAACTCTCGTAAAAAGCGGTGAAACCTACTAAATATACCCACCTTTACCTAGATATTTACGTAAATGGCTTGCGCACGCTTTTGTATGTCAATGTTAACGTCCTTATCGCCCCGCGAAGCACTTCACAATCACAAATAATAAACATTTTAAAGGTAATCCACAGACGCACACGAACGTGCACGTTAACGCCGCTCTGTATTTATTGCTAAACAGGGTCGCTGTCATCATCGTTAGCTACTAGCGCGTACGCAAGTTATCGGCGTTATTTTGAAATCGAACCGGTGAAAAAAAATTCCGCGTAGAACGCGTTGCGTTGCCGGTCGTTTGACGTCATCGAGCGCATAAAACAAAGGAACATCGCGTTGTATTGCGCCGTGCGTTTGTTGCCGGCAATAAAGCTAGAAAATCGTGCCTTATTTCTACGATTAATTACATATGTTTGACGTAATATTGCTTGCTTTGCAGCTGTTTTAGGTACGGTTTCTATAATGGGTATTGATATTTTAAATTGGCAGTCTTGGTTTTTAGTTTATTAAGTTGGTAAAATTAAAAAAAGCTAGTAGTAGGGTTCCTTCCAGGGGAAGTATCAGACTCGAATGATGCGATAATTAAAAATCTTTACTTTTAAACGTTGTAGAACGCATATCGTATTTCACAGCCACGTAATACACTTGCGATTTATGTTATTAGCTATAAATAAATAGGGATTTCCCCGAATAAAATAAAACGAAAACGGGGGATTTCTGCTAAAATAATTGACTTGAATGCCGGTGCCAATTGTTTATTTGAGTTGTTATATGTAATTTGCCTTCTAAGCGCTGTTGCCACTTAATTCATTTCGATTTATGTTATAGACGGCCCGGTTATTGAAATTTGACTGACTGTATAAAAGAGACATTGTTAAGCAAATATCAATGTCCCAAAAATTTAGAAAGTCTAATAGAATTTTGTTTTACGTATAATATAATAGTAATAATAACCTTTATTTTGACTACAAAATGTTTACAAAATAGTGTCGAGATAAAGGAGGAGATCGCAAAGATAACGATTATACAATTAAATAAAAAAATAAAATAAATAATAAAAAAAAATAATTTCTAACATTTCGTTTAAATAACTTAAAACATTTGATATTCATGATATCATTAGGTAGTTTATTAAACTAACTAAAGATATTAAAAAATACGAAACTACTGACAATAACGAATATCGCAACATTGTCACGGCGATAACTTTAAGCGGCTTCTATTTAACTATTGTTTACACAGCATTTTTACATTTTTATTACCGTTTGACGCAAAAACAATATAAATGGTTTCATGTTGGTAACTATGCATTGTGCGACATACGTAAAAGTATGAATTTACGCCTCTTGGGCAATTATCATACAATGGCGACCAACAAAAACGCTTGAATTTGTAAGTAAAATGAAAACAAACAGAAAGGAATTCATACATTTTTAATTATTTGTATTACAGCGAACGTTAACCGGTTGCGAAATCGCCGATCAAAAACTAAAGTAGGATTACGTGAATCGATAATAAAGCTACCTAGCCGTGACCGTACAACGAAAAACGAAATTATTTTTCTACATGTAACACTTCAACGTTTGTACACTTCCTCCAAAATTTCTGCAATAACTACATCCTTTTGAAAAATCGGTAAATCTTCAAAATAATGAAGTTTTCAGTAATTACCGGAAAAAATCTCGGCTCTCGTAGTTGTTTTTTCTTTCAAATTAGGGAAAAAATAGTAATCGCTGGGTATCAGATTCGAGCCATGAGGTGGATGTTTCAATTCCCGAAAACTCCATTCCTTGATAACTTTTTAAGCATTAGTTGAAAACCGAAACATGTTTCTTTTACGAAAATGGGGTCTTCTCGCTCCGTCGGCAACTTTAACATTTCTAAAGAAATCTCTTTTGTAAACATCACCAGTAATCGTAGTGCCATCGTTGTCACCAATATTCCCGTTTAACCCTGCGTTTTCACTTATTCTGGCGGTGGGGTTTTTTTAAGCACCCATTGCATCCACTCTTGTTTCGTGCTAGAATCCTATGTTTCTTCGGCAATAACGAGTTTTCGTCGGAGTCTCATTTTAAGGACGTTGTTTTCATAGCTTACATGAACATCTCTCCTCACATATTAACTGTAAAAAATTACAAAAGTTGCAAGAATCATTGTTGCTTGAAGGAGAACAAAAAAAGAAACATTACTAAAAGTTATAACCATCGAAATACCAAACACCGTTCTCTTTAGAAGTCAAACCAAGCTAACCAGCTAACAATTGTGCACAAAGCAGTAATAATTGCCTTCAACTACGTATCTATGTACCATTCGCATAACTCGCAACGTATTTACCTGTTTCGCTTTATGAACAGAGATAATATCGACGACACGACAGTAGTTTGCTTGCTTGCGGGCCTTATAAGCGGCGCCGTTGGCTCTCCTCCTGTTCTCCTCCATCCGCCCGTCAGGAAACCATGTCAGTGGAACGCCGCAAAAGTAAACAACTGAGCGCGGATTATTACGGGATTTGAGAAGACCGGCGGAACGGTTTCTCGCATATGCCGCTTAACAGCTGATCTGCGCGAGCGGACGACAACAAACACGGAAGAGAGTACGACGTTCGAGGAGTTATTGAACGAAGGAACGTTCAAAATCGAAAAGCGGTTTCGGTATGAAAAAAGGAAGGTCGCCGTAAGTGTACGAGTTATTGGAGATCAACGAATTGACAGAATTAAAATATTTGAGGAATTCAGGGAAATTTATCGAAAATAAAGGAAGAAACGGAGTAAGTGACTCCTACAAGGTCACTCAAAACTACACTCCGCCAAAAAAGTATCGCGTAAACTAAAAACGGGCATTTATAAACCAAGATATTTTTATACGTTCACAAAAAGTTTGCCTCGTGTATGTGAACTATAAAAACACTAACAAAATCATGGAACATAGCTTTTTTACTTTTTTTTTCTAAAAGAACACATTTAGAAAAATGCATATGTGTAAGGTTTGTTCAGTTGTTTATTGAAAGTCTTCCTATACGGACAAATTTTAAAGTGCGAAGTCAGAGTTCTGTACCAACGCTTTTAAAACTAAAATGAGCAATTTAACTTCAGAACAAGTGGCTGCTATAGTTGCTTTAATCGAAGATGGACGATCTCAAGCGTACGTTGCTAATTTGATGAACATCAATCAGTCAAGTGTTTCTAGAGCCGTAACCAGATATAGGGAAACAGACAATTACAGTAGAAGACCTGTACCAGGTCGTCGAAGATGTTCTACTCGCCAAGATGACCGCTATTTACTACTACAAGCATTACGTCGAAGACATGTAACTGCGAGACAATTGCAGAACGACTTGACTAGAGTCAGAAATACTCGTGCGAGTACTCAAACTATTCGGAATAGGTTACGACAGAGTGGATTAAGAGCTAGAGTAGCTGTAACAGCCCCTCGTCTCACTAGGAACCACCGAGTGGCTCGCTTAAGGTTTGCCAGAGAACATGTAAATTGGAACATTAATGACTGGGCCAATATACTCTTCACAGATGAGTCAAGATTTGGTCTTTACACCTCAGATAGGCGTATCTCAGTGTACAGACGAGACGGTGAGCGCTATTCGCAGTGTAACATCAGACCTAGACCTAATTTCGCTGGTGGCTCTATTATGGTTTGGGGAGGCATCTGTTTAACAGGTCGTACAGAGTTAGTACCAGTAGACAGAGATACACTGACTGCCCACAGGTATATAACGGACATTTTAGAAGAACATGTAGTACCATATGCGCCAATTATAGGAAACGAATTCATGTTAATGCACGATAATGCACGACCGCATGTTGCGATAATCGTCCAGGAATACCTTAACGATGTTGGTATTCCAGTTTTAGATTGGCCTGCGATAAGTCCGGACATGAACCCTATCGAGCACGTGTGGGACCTCCTTCACAGACGGACCTGCATGGACTAGAAGATGCTGTCCGTGACGAGTGGGAGAATTTGGATCAGGCTTATATACGGAGGTTAATCGAATCTCTGCCAAACCGTATGCGAGCGGTCATAAGAGCCAGAGGTGGCAATACTCAGTATTAAAAGCTACTGTTATGACATTTTTCTTTCCAAAATTATAATTTCTTGTTTTAATAAAAATCTCAAGTATGAGTTCTTGTTTTTATTTGGCCTGTATTTTATTTAAACAATCATAGAAATTATATCTTAGAGCGCATTAAAGTATATTTACAACTTTATGCTACAAACAAAGATTATGCGATACTTTTATGATTCAAAACTAAATTATGCGATACTTTTTTGGCGGAGTGTATAATAATAGTATAATTTTGAAGGGTAATATTTCGGCAAATTAAAGGTAGATTCGTGATAAAAAACTAACCTCAAAATTATCACATTTACACGCTTTCTCTAAGCTATTGTATCATCTAAGGAATCTTACTTGATTGAAATTTGAGCTTGAAATTTAATTCAACACAGAGTCAAACACGCCTTCTCTTATACAAGTAGAACTAGAAAGCCTCAATTGTCTTTGCCTCCCTTCGTGTAATGTTATCGATAGCTTTTGCAACCACGACCAACTGCTGTACAGATTTATTTTTTAAATAGTATCTAATATTGGAATGAAATTACATTTAATTTGATTTATTTTATTTTTTAATGTATTTCCCTAATGACTCGTTAGAAAGTAATGTATAATTAAAGTTTTAAAAAAGTAGCAGAAATATAAAAATTAGAAGCGGAAGATTACGAGACGTCTATATAAACCGCTGCAAAATCGAAAAAAGGTATTTGAAAAAGCTTCGCTATGGGAGATGTCGAAGTAGTCGTGTTCGCCGTGACATAGTATTTTTAACGTTAAAATGTATATAAAATAAACAATGCGTGCAAATCACCATTAAAAAATCATTTAGACACATTTCCAAATCTGGTTTTTATTTGGCCGATAGTATCGTCCACTCAAGGATTTATTCACGTCTATTGCAAATTATATACATTTTTTTTATTTATTTAAGAAAATCAGTAAAGATCGCAAATTTTTTAAAGTTCATTCAGTAAAATTCACGCTTCCACAATTAGTTGCATTAAATTAATCAAAGTGCGATCATTCATTATTTCCAAATCCACCTTTGGCACTTATTTGTTTATTGTATCTATCCAAGTTATTTCAACAGACTGTCTAGCGTTTATCGAAGCAATAATAAACTCAAAATAAACAGATAAGATTGGACTAATCTTCGCATTATTTATAGATTCTAAACTTTAACAAATCCGTTGATTTTTACATTCTATTGTCTGCTATATGTATCTTTAACGTTTCAAACATGAAAATATACATATACGCATAAATCCATGAACATCAGTTTCTCCTAACCAACGTCGATTTCCCTTCACCTTAAGCTTCGATCCTAGTCGACTCTGCGGTATTATTATCTTTGCCGCGGGGATATAATTATTGTGGCGCACGTGTTATCGCAGGAGGCCATGCACGAGTTGCAGCAATTATAAATTCTGACTGCAATTGCTCGCCTGTTGTTGTTATTGTTCTTGTGAGTATCACATGTTTATATTATAAATGGTACTCCGCACATCAGAAATGTCTACCGTCTCCGTTACGCGTCTAATAATTGCGTACGTCTCAGAGATTATGTTATTTGTTTCAAAACGTGTTGTTTTTATCCTAAGCGTGTGAAATTAATTGAAAACAGCAAACATACAAATTGTTTAAAATGTAATTGGATAATTGCACAATTCACATATTTGTGCTAATCACAAATATAGAGGGTGTTTCATTGGCAGGAAATTCCTCTATACGTACGTACAAATTATTGTAGGATCATAACGGGCATTTGTATAGGATGTTTCGTAACCTCTGTATAGTTTTATTATTTTTTTAACATTCCCAATCGCTACCATTAAGCTAGAACACATGGATGCTAACAGCTTATTACCTTTAGCGTTCGTCAAATTCGAGAGTTGCGAGGCTGGGATTCGAATTCGATAACCCGGCTATCGAGGCCGGTTTTGCTTTGTGCGTAACTCTTTCGATTTAAGAAATCCCAATTCCCCATTTTAAACGAATGCGCATGTTCGTTCGATGGTCCTTCGACTAAACTGTATAAAATCGAGAGTTTCCGATTGATAGTTGCGATGATTTCGTAAGAAGTAATTTCATGTTTACCCAATTCCAATTAGATTATTATTAAACTATTATCGAGGCGGTTTCAAGGTCCAGTCGAGACGCAAATTGCGGTGTTTTTGCCGTAAATCGCGTGATTTGAATTCGTGGAAATTAAAAAGAGAACTTCAGCTTAATTATGCCCAACTATATTCTTCAATTTTTATATTAGAACAAAAAAAAAAGCTTGCGGTTACGAATAACAGTAAATCGGTTAGCTAGATGGTGCTTTTTATTTGTCTAGAACATTTGTATTTGATACGAAATAAACCTGCGTTTGCAAGAATTTCAGTTACTTCTAAGTTTAATAGTTAGCAAATACTTATGAAGTGAGCGTGAGATTAGATTCAAGTTTATAATAATAAAAAGCGAGCGTATTTCAATTTCCAAGTAAACCGGGTATTTCTCTCAAGAATAGTACCAAACTACGTGCTCGCCATCGACAATCGTCGTTCGTCTAGCAACCAAACAATCGCGAAACGATAAGTGCAGTCTGCATGGCGACAGGATCGCCGCCAACTACGATGCCTACGCGCTAATACGCTGTTGCTTGCTTTTGTCGTGCGCGAATATCGGTTTTGTACGGCGCACGCAAAGGAGAGATCTAGTGACCTTCGTCGCTGATAAAACGACGCGAACATCGGACGCACGTGTGCTTACTTCGTGTCTATTCTTTTCTGGCGGTCTCTCTCGCTCCTTCGATTCTCTCTTTAATCTTCTCGTATCGTTGTTTTTTTTTTGCGCCAATATTGCGCCGGCCGCCGTCGATTCGTTTCATTTAAATCGTTTTTGAACTGTTACGACATCAGCTGATTAGCGCTTCGATTGTTTCCAGTTGAGTGTATCCAAGCCGGCTCGTGCGTCGTACGATACATTATCTCGGTGCGTTCGTTTTTTTTTTTTTACTGTTCTCTTGTTTAGTGGGGCGCATTTCGCGAAAATATCTAGAAGGTTGGAAATTACAAGTGTATATTTCCGGGATTTATATAGAAGATATAGTTAATCGTGTAAGGAGTGTTACATAATTCTATTGTTTTGTACCTACGTTTTTTTTTTTTTCGACGTGAAACAAATGCTGTGTTGTTGCTATGTATTTTGATTTTTGACGTGTCACGTTTAAATGAACTATTGATTAACTATGTTCGCTGACAAGGTTCGAACGAATTTATGAAACGGTAAACAAACAATTTTATCAATCAAGTAAGTGGATATCCCCCAAATGAAACGTAATAAGATCATTTTTATTGATGCCTCATTTGAGGATAGTTGAGAAACGTGTACAGGAAGCGAATTACTTTTTTTTTTGCTTTTTAATTGTTGCTTGTTGTTTTGTTATGACGTAAACAAGTTCATCGATAAATAAATTAATAAATAAATAATTAACCAATATAAAAGTGTTTATATAATGGGAACCCCAGTAAGAGCGCCAATAGCACGTCGAATTCCAGCGGGTTACAAAAACTCCTCGTCATGTCACGATAACACCGGCTTCGTTCTCGCAGGAATCAATTCCAATAACTCCATCATTTCGAAATCCGCACTGAATAGTTACTTATTACGAATGCACTCTTTCTTATAAATTCGTTAATGATACTTAATTACGGATGGGCGTTCAAACGCCGCTAATGTTCATTGACGTGAAAGTGCGCTTCATCGTTAAACGGGATTTTCTTTGAAAAATCAGTATGCACTTATCGATTCTGTAACACCCAATTGGCGTATGCAAGCAGCTGTGCATGATCTACACGCTTAATTAACCGGATCTTATAAGGATAAAGACACTCGTTTACGGAACAATAGCATCTCACTTGAGCCCGTGCTTTTGAACAAGGTCTGAAACACACGAAATCTACAAAGATAATCGCGAAATGCCAATAACGCCGCTACAACAACATAATTTCTTCTCGTTGACGTAATATCGTGGCATGTTTATACGTTCACGTCCCTACCGCTGGATTAATATCTATTTTTAACCTCGAATACTGCAATAAAACGCCGTTCTCCATGTATGTATATAGATACACGTCATTGTTACTGATGATTATCGCGTATTGCAGTGGTCGGATAATCTCCCTGATTACATCGAAAGCATCGGTACACCTCGATGAAACAACAGCAACGTTAACAATTTGGAAATTGGCTGAAGCGATTGGTTCTAAATATATAACTAGAAAACGGCGATCTTGCTCAAAAGCGCATTACTCCTAGGCCTGGGTCGGCATGATGTCGGCTGAGCATATTAATGAATCTAGGTTAATGCAAATTAAGCTTTCATCGACGTAGTTTCGATCGGAGTTGGCGTTGTTTATAAACACAGAATCTATAGTTACAACGTAATGGTATAAGCCAATAAATACATATGTACATATTTGAAATACGAATTACGCTAGAAAACACTACCTGTTTACGTGTAAGATATCTTTGTGAATTCCTTCAAACGTGTAAACAGTCGATGAAGTTGTATCGCCCACATTCAATATGTTTTCTTTTGGTTTTTACAGAAATCGTTTGAAGTTGTTGAGAAATTGGAAAAGGTACGCCTGTTGGAATCACGTAAATCAGCCAGATTGGCGGATCAAGATACGGACTTCGCCAGACTGGCCGACATGGCCGGCGACCGCAAACGTACTGCCTCAAACACCATAGATGTTCCAGCACCGTCCTATTACCACGGGTAAGTTTGCTATTTCGATTAACAATTGGCGATCTTGTCGCTACGTCATTCACCCGACTATATAAACTTATTATTTTAACAATTTTTATCGAACATATTGCCTACTGGGTAGCGTTACATTTATCTTGGGATATACAAAATTGTTTCTTCTAGAATCATGTCAAGAAAAGGAAAGATAATTCTAGAAAATGATAGAAGTAGTTAAAATAAAGTGTGCATCATTTCGCTTCTATTTGAGAAAGACCAATTATAAGTCCATTTAGGGCGTAATGAACTATTGTAAATCGTTCAAGGAAACTTGTTTGTAAAGTGTTTATTAATAGCTTTGTACAATTCTCATGTTGGAAGATGTTTATAACATAACCAAGGAATTATACTTATTTATTGTATTATTACTTATCGAATCTGCAGCGCTATTAGCTGAAAGGATATGACGCTAAATCAAACTACGTACTTAGACATAGAATAGTATTTTATCTGGAATCACATGTATTTACTAAAAAAAACACGAGAGAAAAATAAATCTTTAATGCGCAGGAGCTGTTGTACCTTTGGTCCTTCTGTAGGAATGACGAAACTTGTAGAAGGGATCAAAAAGCACGTCCACTAAAACTATTGGACACGTAATATCACACTAAGACGGCGTCTTTTTATGGGAAATTCCTCCAGAATGGAAAAATAGGCGACCACGTGTGTCACAAGTCTTTTCGTCAAATGCATCAACGATCTTGCAACTAATGTTGTTGAGGTTGAACGCAGATGATGCTCAAATGAATTAAAAACTGACAAGACAAAAAAGAATCAGTTTTTTTTTCTTTTCATGATATGTTCACGTCTGTTCGTAAGCGATACATTTGTATTTCGAACGATGCTTGTTTGACTTGGTTTCAACTCAATGAAGATCTCGACAACAAGCTGTCTTTATTATAAAAAAGTTGAAACATATAGTCGCACATGAGCTGAAACATGTAGTAGGTAGTAAATTTCTCCTATTTTGGTAAACTTTTGTGAGCGGCCAAAAAATCTTTTTATAAAAAAAAAAATGATTCCAATAAATCGGCACTTATTTTGGCGGATGACGCCTATATTAGCCAAAACAGGGAAGCGTTTCCCGTAAGTGATGCAGATGCAACGATGCCATGCATCGGCTTTAGAAATCATGTAACTTGGCATCAACATCGGCTTGTCTACACACACACAGAAGCATGATAACTAATCTACGTCACTGCATCTAGCGAGAAAGAACTTTAATAAAAAGATTAAGTTTGTTTTGCCTGCACTCGTATTGAGATCGTTGGTGGAAGACATGTTTCTTGGGCATTATCTGCAAAGAAGGAAAACAAAAAGGTTTTTTTTTGATTTGGTGTCCTAAAGGTATGAATCTAACCGGTAAATATTTATAGATTCGTCCCAAAATTCCCATCACTCTTCATTTCTATAGAACGCTAATGAATAAGCCCATTCGCACCTTTACCGCTCACTATCCAATACAGATTTTTTTGGTGAATAACAGATAAGGTAAAAGGTTAAATAAGAGTAAGAACTATGTGTAAACGTTATATTTTATATATGTAAAAATGAGTCTTTTTAGAAATAATGAAATAAAAGAAAAAAAAATATATATATATATACATACATATAAACACTAAGAGACAGACGTCTCGACGATTGCAGATCGAGTATCAATATTTATTAGAAAGGGATATTGTCCGCGTATATTTACTATCTCGTGAAAGTTGAAGAACGTTGAATGGGTATTTTTCCTATCTCTTTCTCCAAATGTTGACGTAGGGATACAATAGCGTATGATGTGGTCCCATCTCTCTCAGAAGTGATCGTATGTCTATTTGATTTGTTCATCGATTGCATAAATTTCCTTTTCGCCAAACGTTAACGGCTATTTCACCGTGTGTGGATGTGTAAAATGTCCAGAAATTGTTTCCTTTTTGTGAACTTCCTTTTTCTATATTCGATTACAATATAACCAATACAAGTATCTAACTAGCTAGCGAAGAGTTTAACGTAAACAGCGGACACTTTCACTATCACTTTCCAATGGATAACTTCCATTTAGCATGCAGGAAGGAATTGTACGGTTAGAGTAGCGGATGTGATTTTTAAAGAATCCGTTTCAACGCCAATTACAGATTGTTATCATAAAAATTTGACGATTTGTTAAATCTAGATGAATACAAGTCGTCCTTATGTTTTCCTTTATCTAATATACAAACTGATTAGCTTTAGATAGTGTCCTAAATACTCAGAGGTTCCTTATCGTTATCGTCTTTTGTTTCATGTGAATAAATAAAAAAAATTGCTCACACGTTATCTTAGAAGGAAGTACAATCTATCATTCTATGTCGTCATGTTTTATATCAAAATTTATATTAAATGAAATGACTCATCATTAATAAATTGAGAAATATTAGTAAGAAATTCAGATATGTGTAAAATGTTGGTTGCATAAAAAGCAGATTCAACGTAATCTGAAAGTATCCTTATACGACGCTGGCTAAAAAAAACCTAGCCCGTTTCTCCAGTCAAAAAAAAACGGTTTGGGTCAGAGCAGACGTCTCATTGAATAGGACCATAGGGCACCTTGGAATAGAAATATTTTTAAGACAAACCTAAAGTAAACCTTGACATTAAAACAAATCTTATCTAAATATATACATATACCATGAATTTAAAAAAGGCCTTATCTGCAACTCACTCTAACAGATAATCTTCAAAGCAGGCGTTTTTCTTTTATACCAAGTCTACGCTTCTTAATTATCGTTCCAAATTACTTTGTTAGGTCTTCTACCTTAACAGCATTAATCATACTTGAAAAAAAATGAAGAAACGAAGATTTCGAGCGATTACCAAATGATACGTTTCGCAGGTTTCCGCTGGCCGTGAAGAGCGATTGCTTCAATACAAATCTAATTCCAAACAAAACCTCCGAGGCCCCGGGAAGCCTATAATGAAATACCTACCGGGAGGACTACGGCCACACCTTACTACGCTGCGAAACAGCGGAGAATCTAACGGTTTACGCGGTTAAAGAAGGAAAATTACACCTAGCGTGATTGGTATGCTTTTCATGCAGACTGGCACTCTTAAACGCCAGGTGAATCAGGAACCAGATATACGTACTTATATACAAGGTGAAC
The DNA here is from genome assembly GCA_020654165.1 of Oryctes rhinoceros. Classification (NCBI taxonomy): domain Eukaryota; kingdom Metazoa; phylum Arthropoda; class Insecta; order Coleoptera; family Scarabaeidae; genus Oryctes; species Oryctes rhinoceros. The sequence continues at coordinate 8,690,466 of JAIOKQ010000240.1, read as the reverse complement.
TTTAAGAGCTTAAGAACGACGTAGCTCTCAAAACTACTTGGTTGATGCGTTTGTTCATGACCAAAAAAAAAAATTCCTTCGGGAAGAAACGTTCTCTAGGACCTCTTGCATGTAGTGGGGAAGTTTCGAGATCTCCTCGGTCGCATGCACATTTTTCCATGTATTCAAAGATTCAACTATCTCAAGTTAAACGGTTCATCCTGTATATTCTTCGCCAGCGTCTAAGTAAATGATTTAGGTCTCTCTTACGCTCGTAGAAATCTTGTTTTTTTGTCTCCTCTTAAACCTGTAATTTATGTATATAGATATAACAATTTTGAAAGATAATATTGTAGAATACGCGTATATAGCCATTGTGGTATCTAGGATTTAGGTCATTCCGGTTAGTTCTCTACATATACGATGTCGAAAAGAAGTAGACACTATTTGCATGTTAATAGCTTTCCGAGATTCATTTGAAGAACGGTAATTTAGACGCGACTGTTATATTCATATTCTGCGAGGTTGGTTTTCTATGTTGAGGTAATTTATTTGATATTTTTTGGGACGTTGATATGCAATTAAGTTAATAGTTAGTAAGGAGCGAAAATTTTAATTTCGAAATAGTCGTGAGAAACCGATTAATTAATTTTTATGTTGCTAGGCGGACGATAGGATTTTCTTCTTCTCTTACTTTACCAAACAGAGGCAAAACAATCAATATTGAACGAAAACATTTCTGTTTACCGTCGTCTTTTGAAAGCTGGCTACAATCATGTATCTTTCTTAAATTTCATGAAAGCTCCAGAACTCCTGACACGAAACAAAGTCGTAACGATGAATCCGTCTTTAATTCCCAACGACAAATTATTTGATAACTGTTAACACGTCTCTACCTGATCACTCGTTTGGAGCGGTGAAATCTGCCTTATAGTAACCTTTCTCACTCCGGTGTAGTTACAAAAAAAAGGCGTTTCTAAAACTCATTATAAAGTTGTTAATTGTCACTTCTTCGCTCCGCTTTCCCTTAATTTTTATCCGTTTTGCGTGTACCTACGATGAACAGGTTTTATAATTTGAGCATGGCCTTGCAATTACTAAAGATAACGGTTATTACTTATTACAGGCAACAAATGGAGGATCGGGCCCGTTAAAACAGTATGCTATTCAGCTTGGTGTCGATCTTTTAATGATGCTGTTGTTATATGGTGCCAATAGGGTTGGTTATATGTTGAATTTTCATTATAACTAGGTATTCACGATCAATAATATTGATTGATATACAATATTAACGATGTTATTTAATTTATACCTTCTATTTGGGCTCGGATGTACATCCAATCATAACGTAGCGATTAAGCTAATTTTAGACCTAAGATTTATTACTTTATTTTATTTTATTGCACATTTATTTCTTTTATTTGTTCCAAAAAACCTTTTTTAATATCCGAAATTTCCAATAATACCCAAACTTAATAACTTATATAGCTGTATACATTTTAATCTGGTTGTATCTCATTCTGAATCATCATTCAAAATGAGAACCTTTAATAGCCAATGAAATTCCCGGCAGATTCTATCTGCTAGGGATAATAATGCTAACCGTAATATCGGCTTCAACCTGAACGTTTCACATTGTAAGTGACAACTAGAGAGGACAAAAGCGAGTGAAATCATACCTTTTTTTAGCGACTACACCGACTCATGTTTTTTTCTAGTCTCGGAAAAACCAGTAGGCAACACGAATCCATTGTTATGAGACGAATAGATACGAGTCTGCCTAATCTCTGCAAAAAAGGTATGATTTCACTCGTTTTTGTCCTCTCTATTTATAACTACCAACAAATTTCCCTGTTATTTGGAAATTAAGGTTTTACCCATAGTATATTTGTACTTGCCTTTTGCTGCACGTCATTGGTCAGCACGGATTTGTGGGCGGAACACCGCTCATCGAAATAGTATCGAAGACGTAGTATTCAAGAAGTAATCTTGTCAAAAATGTAACAGACAGACTTTCACCAGGATTCTATTGTTGTTACGCTAATAAACGTACGAAGCGTTAAGTACGAAAGTATTTCATTTGGTGAGTGTCCGTTTTCTTCAATTACGCATTATAACTAATTCTTCGATAAATCCATCGGAATCGTCAAGACATTCAGTCGCAACACCCTGTATATCGGAGATTGATTAATATTCTGAAGTTTGAGTTCGTCAATGATACTGTACGGCCGGCGGCGCTTGTTAAGGATACCGATCCTGATCTTTAAATCTTCAAACACGTTTCCTTTGGCAAGATAAGGTAAAATTATTAATAGGCATTGAGGAAGGAGACTCATCCGCTAAAAAATCAATTGGAATTGTTTGCAAACGGTTTGCAAGCAATTGCAAAGCAGTTTGCGCTGCATCCTTTTTATTAACAAATGACCTAAGAAAAGAAAAGGAGAAAATATGGATCCTGAATATCTTCTCGAATGTAGAATCCTTTCGTCTTTGAATTTAGAGCTTGCTTGCTTAAGTTAATAACCTCTAGTAAATAATAAAAATGCGTTATCCGATTGTTTTTCTACTAACTGCTTGTTCGGCGATTTAGTCGCCTCTTAATTTGAATCTTCCTGTATACACATTTCCACGATTTCATACCAGACGTATACGCACGCGTGGGTATCCAACAGCAATAAATATTATTTCTTTGTATTAACAGTACAAAGCAAAAAAGAAAAAAGAAAGTAAAACAAACGTAAAATAAGAGCGAAAACAAAGATATAATAAAATTATTGCGCAATAATCTGTCGTTTCGCGGTACGCGCTTTAAAACACGATCCGGGCTCGTTCTTACAGGGAAATATTTCTGTACGCTTGAAAACCGCACGTGCGCCGCCACACGTCATCGCTATAAGGCCGTGCCGCCTATAAGGTTAACTTGAGCCTCTCTCGGTTGCTGCAATTACCCTCTTTTCTATTGCTACATTCACATTCATCAGGATATAGGTATTCTACCTCACCGGTCGCAACATTTAAATATACGGTATGCACGTGGATGCAAAAAGCTTGCCAGTATTTGCAGTTCGAAATGCAATTAGTATCGTCACGATTAGGCGGTTCGATTTGTAATACGTTTAACTAGCCGTGTACATGTGTACGGCGGTTGTTCCTGTTAAGGTTAGCCAAGAACGTGCATTAGAGGTAGTGTTTAGTAATGTTTAATAATTTTTAATTTGTGATTCGAAGAATTGAATTAGGTAAATATATCATCCGTATATGAAACAAATACTCTCTAAAAGTCGGACATTATTGATAATTGTACGAAACAAATTTATTTTGGTGCATACCCTTGTAACAATAAAAACACTCTCGGTATATTTTCATGCTGCAGTACTCGCTACAGTTGGCGATATCCTCTAATCTAAATGCCCTTTATCATTTTTTTTTATATTAACGTTCATTCAATATCAACAATCGATTGGTATGTCGATTGTTACATATTGTACAATGTTGGACAAAAACCATCAGCTTTATCGGGGATTTAAATATAATACTCTCCTCCTGTAGAAGAGGTTAAACAAAGAAGAAATTCAGTAAATTTTATATAGATACAACCTATTTTTAAACTTAACGCATGTTATCTCGCAAGGAAATCGATAATGTACTTATAAATGCTACGTATACCGACCTACAGATAACAAAGAATCTAGAAACAATAGAATGGCAGTTAATGCTTTGTCCTTATTGTCAATATAAGTATCGATAATAGAATAACTGGAGATTACATTTTCTCTGTTTATTTGAGAAAGCCTTTTATTACTATATTTAAATAAAACGTATTCCGCGTCATAATCTGCAGATATTTTTTAAATGCGATAAAAGACGATCAAATACACAACGTGACAACGTAAATGATACGTCTCTGGATACGTATCTACCGATCTTGGACCTTGGATCTTCGAGTCATATTTGCATTAGCTCTCTTCATTATCCACGTCGTTTTTCCCTAAATAAATGCGTTAAGTGAGGTTTCAAGACATCAATCTCTTTAAAATGCAGCAATACACTTGCCCCATCTAGATTAGTCAAAACAAGATCGTGCCGAAAGAAGTTTGCCTTCTTCTGCTCTAGTTCTAGCTATTCTTCAAGTTCAAAATCGGATGAAACTTGACAGGGATGCGGGATACGAAGGGGAAATTACACTTGAGCGCACACCCTGTATATACTTCAGTTATTAGTAACATTAGATTATTTGAATCGATACTGTAGCAGCTAAAGGCGTTTTTTGAGTGCGTTTTGTTTCTCGTTTGTGGTACTTACTTCTGAAACCGATAAGGCCTTAATTCAAAATATCTCTAAAATCTCTCGGGTATATCCGTTTCACGTCGTCTCCGCATCGTCCCATTTCGCTCTCGGATGTTTTGCGTTTCACGAACGGACTAAATCTCAACATTTCATGCATTCTTGAGTTTTTCCCAAGTTTCGTCCAAAAATTAGTCGTTGTTCCATCTGTTCAACCTCCATTGTTGGCAAGAGCAAAAATGGGCGCCACAGGAAAATTCCTCCTCCAGTGATGCGCTTCCATCGACTGTCTAAGGGTTACTAACGTTTTAGCGTCATCATCCTAACTTCAGTAACTCGTATTGGACGAGCTGCTCAAATTTACAATTACTTTTGGTTGTCAATGAAGAGGGGAACAAGCGATTTCACCAGAATATTAAAGAAACGCGGAAAATATGTTAAAAGTGATAGGATACCAACATTGCGAGATGTTGAAGAGGAATGTTATAAGAAAATGAAAACCAACAAACGGAACATTTTGAAAAGCGAAAGAGTAATTCGTATTCCTTTTCTCTTATTATTTGTTTTATTAACAACGCATGACCACGACTTCCATAGAATCTGAAGCTTCTATAGATGCGTAATGTAATCTATGCGTCTTCTATATGTTATATTTGTTTTACCCAGAGAATAAAAACCGTCAAGAGACTTACTAATATTTCTGTAAAAAAAAAAATAGCTGTATACGAATTGGTAAACTAATAAAAGAGAGTTACACTTCCCCCACCCATCCCATCCTACGATCTCAACGTGAGACGGGCTATATTAGGTTGATATATTTATCACGAGGGTATTTTTGGTAATTTTCCACTTCTGCGTAGGATTCGAAATCAATATACGTACAAGGGAGAAATGACCTTATACGGCTTTAGACTCGCTCCGTCTAGCCATCAAAAAAAATCCTTGGGCTGTCTAAAGGCCTGTCTGAAGTTCAAGGAATCGCGGTTTTCTTTTTGTATACAAGCGTAGCTTACAATAACAGGAAATTCCACAACGTAAACAGAGACTCTTAACCATAATTATTTCATGGAGGTTTCCAATTATCTTTGCATATTTTGATTCGTTTGTTTCGTTGAATACTTAAAAAAAAATAAAGATAAACGATAAAGCGAATGCTTTCGGTCGTGCTGCGGGCCCGTCGCAACGTGGTTCAGTTTCGAAATTTCAGGATCAAATTTTAATCGTTTCCTTAGTACTTACTGCAGCACGCAGAATGTACCGTTATAGGTTCAATGGCACTGCAATTTTGATAAGAGTAATGCACGTTTTCTTTTTCTTTTTTCTTTGTAGAAAAACGGATGCCCAATCAATTCGATCTCTAATCAAAAGCAGCTTTTAGAATTAATTGAAAAGAAAGGGAAAAAATAAAAATCTGAGAAACGTTAACGACAAGCGTAATGATCTCTTTCAGTGAGCTGCATCATTCTTAGACGGATGAAATTATAATTTAGCTGCCCTAAATTAGTTCACTTCCGTCTCAATTAATCATTTCAGAAATTTCATCAATTTTTCGTCATCTTCTCGTCTCATCCTTTTCTCATCTTTGTTGCAGTTCTCGCAAGCGCAGATCGAGTCATAGCCAGGACGACTGCTCCAAGGACACGCAGATGGACGAATGCAGCGCCGCTCTGGTCCTCATGAGGCTGTCCGGTTCGCCACACTCGCCGAACCTTAACGGTAATGCTCTTAGGCTTTTTTACGCCGCTGCTAGAGATCTTTGCCCTCCCGGTCGGGTTTTTACGACCTTCGGGAGGATCGTAAATAAGTTATTTTAGTGTTATTTTTAGAGCCTGATGCGACGATTGCGTTTAAGTATTATACAGGGCGTTAACTCTTCTACTATCGGTTCTAAAATCACTAAATACATACGATTAATGCTATTTACTGTCAATTATGTAAAATATGAATATGGAATAATGTTAGCTTCCAGCTGTTAGCGTCACTTGATATTTCACTGTTTCAATATTCAGTTTAATCTTTGTTTGCTACACTAAAATGAACTAGTTCAGATAATGTAATAGCGTTAAGTTACTTTTGAAAAATATTTCTGGATATAGATTGATAAGAAGTGAACCAAAGGCCCACATTGTTATTTTAAATACACCCTGTATTTTATTGCATTTTAAAATTTTTAATCTACAAATAAAAGAACGTCTATTTCTAGCAGATTACAAAATATTCATAATCTTGTCTTAAATAAATATAGATGTGTCTATGTATTTCTTTCAAAATATCTGAGATCCGAATACATTTTAGTTTAAATATTTACGTGATTAAACCACATATTCGGCTTCTAGATGTAGTATTAAAAAGCCTCCGAAACATACAGAGTGCTCAGCTAAGCTATATAAAATCCTATATTCCATAAGGTTTTTTTATTAGTTGAGTAATGTATAATTTCCGCAAGTTACGGGACAGCCTGTATTTACCTATAGAAACAAACGCAAGGACTGATAATTAGAAAGGACAAAGGCGGTTGACATGACTACTTTTTTGCAGAGACTAGACAGACTCGTGTTTTGTCGACTCTCGGGGACACTAGTAAAGCAACACGAATCCGTTCTCATGCGGCGAATAGACACGAGTCTATCTAATCGCTACAAAAAAAGGAATAATTCCACCTACCTTCGTCATCTCTAATCATGATTCCCAAAAAGACCCGGGACCATTACGTATAAACTCAACATACATATTTTGGTCCAAAACTGTTACTTTATTGTTCAAGAAAACATCATTTTCCAACTAGAAATTAAAAAAAAATTAGATAGCCACAGATTCACGCCCGTATAGCTAAAATCGTAAAACGCAGCAATAATTTCTCAGTTAATTACAAATTCATGTCATCGTCTCCCCTTTTATTTTCACTTTAACCCCGACGAATCCACACTTTAAAACATATAAATTCCCAACACCAAATAAATCAGAAAAAAACGTAAAAGAATTCTTCATCGCCCTAAGTCGTTAGCAGCCCGCAAAGTACATAAAAACAAACGAAAAACGAATTAACGTTACCCTAATTACCCCAGCAATTTGTTTGCGTTCAAATGAGTGTTATAAACGACATTTATTAACTCGTTCTGGGATCGTAAAGTTCCCCTCCGCTTTAGTCTTGGCTGTTTTGTCGCGTTTTCGCTGTCTGTCCACAATCTTCATGTTTTTATGTACACAGACTACTACTTTTTTTGTGTTGCATCTAAAGCCAATTTACTATCATTCCTTTCAATGTTTACACTGGTCTAATGAGGTCAACTTGAATGCTAGACATGAGCTCATAATTGAGTTGCCAAAAAATTTCATTGCATTTCCTAGCACGTAGAGTTCTCATCGAGGTTTACCCAAAGCTAATCCGATTTATCATTTACCGAATACGTCTAATGTTTCCAGACGTCAAAAACTAAACGACTGGATGATTGTAACGGTATAAAATTGGTTGGTGTATTAGAACAAAAGAACTTATTGATAAGTTAGTTATCTCTGACAAATTAATAAAGATTTCATTCTTTTTTTTTTTGGTTAATTGTGTTAAAGCTTTCCCTATCTCCAGTTACTCCTTTTTGCATCTTCGTCTTATTCTGTATTTGTTGTACTAAATTATTGAAATTGCAAGGATATCCTTGATAAGTTCAAATGACAATTTTAACATCTCGTTCTTAGAAAAGAGGTAACTAACGTCTATAATCAAACGCATGTTATTTTTTGCCCTCTTACTGCGTTTCTTTGTTTTCCCCGCACAAGACAAGACCTGATCGGATCCGCGCTCTGTGTCAGTTCTACTGGCTTTGTCACGCTGTGATGATTCATCTCTCGGACATGCAGTACGGTACTTTATCCTCCTGGGATTGAAAGGTATTATAAAAGAAAAAAAAAATGAAGTCTAAGAGAAGGCTGTTTATTTGCCACGGTTGGATTTAGGGTTCATTACATGCGATATAATGCGCTGTTATGCTGCGTGTTTATTGCTTTCTTCACGGCGTTGGTTGATATGTTGGCTAACCGATACGTTATTCCCTGATAAAGATAGCGCAACGCGTGTTATTCCTTTTATATTTCTTTATCACCTTGAAACGTTAGGTGTGTATTGTTTGTTTTGATTTGGAAAGAAACAAAAAGTGTACGATTACCTTCTTGGAGTATTACGAAAACATGTTTATTAATCGTAGGAATAAATGTTTTTGTTGATTCAATATAATACTTCAAATTCTTTGGATAAATAACTTATTTTCGCCCGTGACGCCCTAAGAGTGGCGGGTAATAACATATTTTTCATGATTTTAAAGAAAATCATTATCATTAGTAACATTTTATAGGCGATAAAACAACTACATTAAACGAAAGATTATCACATATTCCCACTTATAAATGAAATACGTTGAATGATCACATTGTCCTTCGATAAGGACATTAATCAAATCATTTATTTTGTGTACTTTAATCTCTCTCTAGATACAACGTCTAATTGGCTATGCACTACTTTTGTTTGCGCTAAAAAACGACTCCTAACACGCTTTGCTTCGATGATTCAGCTCCAAAATTATCTCCGGGGTGACGGAAATAGCGTGAGCCATTCAGAAATTGGCAAATGTTTTAAAACAGTACTACGCTGATTCATTTTTGTTTGTTTTTCGATTTTTTTTTCATATATCAGAAATTCTTTTTAAATTTTTACAAAAATAATGAAAGGCAATTTTTTTGTTACAAATTGTTTTATTATTTTTTAGAATATTCGCTGTTAAGATTTAGATACGTTCGAACCAATTCTCGTTCTTGAGGCGATAAAAATAAAAATCTCTGTCCGTGAATTTTTTGTTTGTCATTTGGAAACAGAAAAAAGTCGCTCTTTCGGCTTGCACGAATATATCCACGACGCTGTAAACGGGTTTTGAAGTTCCTCCGTCAAATTTTTGACCAATTGAGAGGAGCCCTTTTGCGTTTGCGTCAAATTATGAAAAATTCGTCGAGAATGGGACTTTTTTCGCATATAAATATTCACGCAAAATTTGTTTCGATTCGATGTTTCGATTTCATGGTAAGTCATATACCGAACCTCTTCACTCACGTCACGCACAACATCGATGTTTTTTGGAAAGGCAATGGATTGTGGTCGATCTTCCCTAAATGCTGAAAACTGGTTGCAAGCAGACTTCTCTGATGGTGCTTCAGTATCAAAAGTTGCTTTGCTGAAATTATTCAATGAAAATCTTTGTGTGAAATTTCCATTTTCAGCTTTTTTCAACGCCCACTGTAAACAAGCTCTTTGACCGATTTCTGTGCTAGTACTGCCTCAACAATAACAAATATATATTTTTTCAAAGATAGTAATATTAAATCTTATCCAACGGTTGTTTGTATAAGCAAACACTATCTTCGTAACAGAATTTTGTTCTTGCTTTGCTCAATAAAAGCAGTTTCTGGACTATTTAAGGGCCATTTTCATACTTTACTTTATTCCCTACCAACAATAATTGTTCAATCGATCAATCAACACTAATTGCTTCATGTGATCCGTCTAAAAATATACGTTCGTTGATTGCAAATAACGAGAATACTCCAATATATTCCTGCAGTTTCTAAACATTTCTAAAAATGGTTTTTTAGGTGGCAACTAGTAGCATCTATTATATATCTTCAACCATGCAAATTCAAAAAGAAAAGAACGAACACAGAAGAAAAAAAACAAAGCCAATAGACTCATTATGTAACTTAGTTTCGAAGTGTCGCTTATAGCTAGATTAATGTCAATACTAAGCGGAACTAAAAAAAAAAAGCGAAAACAAAACAACATATACACGCCCACGCGCTCATAATAACCACTCTTGATTTCCTTGGAATGGCACAGTCGGACGACGCCATTGAAATCAAATCTGGAACAACGACGGGCTGCTTGATGATGCTGCTAGATATGGGCTTGTATTCTTTGTGTATACGTACACTGACGCTCTAGATATGCATGTGTGATGCGTGAACGCGAGGCTGCGAAATGATGGATGTGTGTGCCTATCTCCGCGGATGGAAGCGAAAGTTGGTTTGCGTGAGAAAAAAAATTGAATCGGTTACGTCGTCAAATGCCGATGCGGCCGCGGTATGCAGATTGTTGAATTGCTGCGGGTATTAGACATGTTACTTTCGAAAAAATGAAAGGATTCTCTTTCTATGTCAGTGGAAAGGGAAAAAAATGAACAATGAATTTCGATAATCCGGATAATCTTTTGTTCACGTATGGTTGAATTTCGATTTGCGTCGTGTTTTCTTTTTTAAATTAATTGAGGACCGATACCTCCCAATTTCCGATGCGCCGGGAAAAGCGCATTTTGCCAAGCGACCTTTGGTTTCTGGCGTGTAGCGATGTTTCCATGTCTCATCTACAGTCACATAAAGCAGCAGAAACTTATCTGTATTGCGATTAAACGTGTCTAAACATTACATTGAAATTATCAAACGGTTTCGTTTTTGATTAATCGCCAGCGGAGAGGTTTTTCGTGCGGGATATTTTACGCGCGTTCAATTGCGACTTTCACCACATTAATAATCTCCCGAATCTTCACTGGGTGGTTTGTTAACACGATATCATGAACTTTATTAAGCATGTAATCACCTCAATGGGACGATCTGGCAACGTCTCGAAGATAGATGTTCGGTCACGCTTAAATTCATTGAACGATTATCTGATGACATGATCCTTACAAACTGCATCCAACTTCTCTGATTCTTCCGCCCGAAAAAAAGAAACGATCGGTATTGCAGATTTCATATACAGGTGGGTTACTGCGAAGCAAGAAGATTGACCCGGCAAAACTCTTAAACACTAAACCGAAGAAAATTCTGGACTTTTCAGCCGCCACAAAAATAGATAAATAATACATATAATGCGGATTTTGCCAACAAGCGCCATCTACCTTCAAACGCGGGTACTTTTCATGCCCGATAAGATAACTTGTATAGCCTCGTAATTTCTTAGACTGAGGAGGCTACATACATTGGTTCTTTGCCTCTATGTATTTACCTGCGTCCGTTGTATCTCACTGTTCGCATACTTAACGTAATTATCTATAATCAATACTCATTAAGCCAAATTACCGATTTCAACAAATGGAGAGACCGTAAGTAGCTGTGTTATCGCGTTGCTTTTGTTTTCGAGGTTAATACCCTTTTCCCGAGATTTCGTATACCGAGTTCTACGCAACGGTCAAACAGGAACAGCAGCCACAACTCAAAACATATTAGGCGGCGTAGCAGACGATTTGATAAGAAAAAAGATTATTGTAGACAGATGCCCGAAGCGTTGGATTTTTGGCGGTGATACGTATACAGATCGTTGGAATCGAGTTTAACGATACGAGTTGAATAGAAATACAATTAAACTGCACGGTCGCTACTTAATTCTCATTATGATAGAATATAACAGAAAGATATCTTTTTTTTGCTTTAATTAAAGAATCGGACTTGTGGTGAATATCCAGAATACAGATGTTACAGTTTTACAGAGTTGTAAAGATGTTTTGGTAACTACGTCAACTAAGTCAACGTCAATGTTGGCATCAAAAACAAGCGCTATGTCTAAGAGAAAATAAGGTCTACAACCAATTGTATACATGTGGCATTTGTTTTGAACAATTGAAAACCTATATTGTAAGTCTAAGAATCGCGTGCGCCATAGCGGTCGACGTCCCTCAAGCGCCACCGTGAATTTTAAGCGCCAACAATAATGGACCAGCAGGCCTTGTCAGTAATAAATCAGTCCACGAAAGAAAACAGTAGGCATTGTATTTTGAACGATGTATCGAGGTTTCTTTATGCTTACGAAACATTGTTTTTGGTTCGGATAGGCTTTGGATATTGATGTGAAGTTATAATAATGGCAGGAACGGATTAAGGAACAATGGGATGTGAACTTTCACCATTCTTCATTATATCTGAAGTTATTTACATAAAAAAGAAAATAAATGCTTCGCCTCGTCTTAGAACCATGCTGCTGGAGGATTGGAACACTTTCATTGAATTAAATCGCAAATTCGTAGAATTCCCCAAGGTAGCAACTTAGCGCCTTTTAGCAATTCAATTTTCGCCTGACATTAAAGGTATTTCGTTTACTTTTTATTTTCAGGGTTATCGTGGGGAGGTACCTCGCCCGGTAGCAGTAGTTCAGCGTCCTGGAGGTCGTCACCCTCCCCTCCGCCCCGCGATATTTACTCCCCCTCCGCTCACTTATCGACAAGTTCTACCTCTACCGACGAAGGTATCGTTATGGACGATATGGACGACCTTCCCAAAAAGAAAAAGGTAGGAATGCCATTTTTTTTTTTTTGATTACAGAATAGAAAATTACGTTATCTTGGATTATATTGCGTCAACACGATTTCGTACGTGAGCATCCGGCCTTATTTACGCATTTAATGCCGTACATTTGCAGATATAGAGTTGACGGTAGAAACGACCCCCAAAGCATCGAAACGACGTCGTTAGTGCGTATAAATTCCAAACTGGTAAGGCGAAATGCAGAGCGTTATACATATGTATGTATGGCTAGCGTATTTTTGCTCGCGATCTAATGAACGAAATAAACGATTTGTTTATTATGAGTCGAAGGACCTCCAAAGCTAATTTTAGAGCCGGCACGTGTATGTTTATATCGTTGTTTCAATGTTATTAGGTAGCGCACAGTTTGGCTTAGCTGAATTCTGCGAAATTTTAATAGTTTTAGCGCAATTAACAATATATTTACAATTCAAATGGAAAATTGGGAATCCGTAACTGATAGAAGAAATCTACGTCTATGTCTAACTTGAAGATGATTTAATTTTTTCGCTAATTTTTGCAAATATTATGGAAAGAAATATGGAACGGCTCTGGAAAGCGCTTTATTACTAGTAATCACCAAGTTGTTTGTATAGACTTCTTAAAATAACAAGTGCTAATAAAATGTTTTTGAAGAAATTTGAGTTAATCATAGACCAGTCTTTAAGACTTTAGGCTTTATTATACGCCTATTTCGCGATATCAAAGACCTTCTTTAGTTTCGTCATCAGCAAAGTTCTTCACTCTCCTTTTTCTTCGCGAAATTAGCAGAGATTAGGCAGGCTCGTGTTTTGTCGATTTTCGAGGGAAACCAGTAGGCAACGCGAACCCATTCTCATAATCCGAACAAACGCGAGTTCGTCTAGTCTCTATTAATTTCGCGAACTTTAGTCATCAGTGTATTTGAAGCATGGTCTTCTCACTATATCTCCCTTCAGCTTTCTTTTAGGCAAAGCTCGGCGACATTATTTTAAATATCTTGCTCACGGAGAGGCTCGTGTTTAACTGAAACGAGAAATAGACTATTTTGGACTACTTGATAGATATAGTTTAATGACATGATCATTGTCAAGAAGCCTGCTTTGTTTGGAACCCGGTTCATGGATCTATTGATAGACCTTACCACCTATATTCATCTGATGATCCAATATGTTGACCAGCGAATATATTCTTCTATCTTTTTGAATAATATAAATCACTTATTATAAATTAATGTATCCGTTTATTTTTCTTCTATTATTTGTTGTAACTGTAGACGACCACGTTCATTTTAACACAGAAGACGGATGTGGGTTACACCAGATCTAGATCTAATCACGGACTAATGGAATACAACCGTTGAATAGTTATCATCTTAAATGTGAGATCTGGGAATCGGGCACTGTATGCATCGCAGATGTACTTCGTCTTTTACGCAGCTAACATTCTCTTCTTTATTTGTCTTTTTTTGTTGTTTCCTGGTAAGTACCTTCATCGACTAACTGTACCTCTTCTTTGTAAGCCGCGTATATGACCTCCAATCGGACGAACGCAAGTCGCTAATCGTATTGTAGTACATACCGGTAAGTACCACTACTAGGCAAGCCTCCAGTAAGCATAGCCGATGTGGATGGTGGAAAATCACAGTTCCGTAACGAACAGTCGCGTAATTCGTCCGCGTTAGCGAATCTGTTACGCGCTCGCACGAAAATACCGAAGCAGGAATAACTGTAAACGCGGCATTTCTTACAGCGCCCAGCATTTCTTATATTCCAGTGTACCATACGCATACTGACAATGCAGTATACCTATGTACACTATCAAAGTAGAGTTCCTAAACCAAATCTAGGGCATCTAAGACGAAATTGAAGCTTACCGAGTAATGGACATCATCGTTTTTCATTATTTTCCCCCAAATTTTAGAGCAAATGAGAGTCTCTAAGGCCAAAATCGGGGTGTTACTTCTCAGATTCTGTAGCATTAATTAGGGTGACATGTGCCTTTGCTTTATCATGGCATGGAAGATGACGTTTCTTCTATTCACCCGATGAAAACATATTGAAGGAACTTATTTTTCTGTAATTTCATCTTCAAATATTTATATTGATGGAAAACAATATTCGCTGTTGATTCGGTTTTTCCATTTGATAGTTCACAGCTTCCCTCTTTATCGTTGTATTCAGTTAAAAATAGAATCAGAGAGATGCCTTTTATTAATAGACAAATCTAAATGATTAATATTACGCAGTTTAGCGATCTTTTCAACTTGTCATCTCTACGTTATTCTCATTCGGTATGTGTCAAGTTAATTCGTACAAATTTGGATCACGACCCAATAGCTTATAATAAGCCACCTTAATTCTTAAAGCATGTAAAAAAGATAATAAACCTTAATACTTATGCCTCGCGCCGCTTTTTAAATGTCGATCCACGCCAAGTACATCCCATACGAATTAATTAAAATATTTTCGCCATTACCACATAAATACTGCAGTACGTTACGAA
Source organism: Oryctes rhinoceros (assembly GCA_020654165.1). Classification (NCBI taxonomy): domain Eukaryota; kingdom Metazoa; phylum Arthropoda; class Insecta; order Coleoptera; family Scarabaeidae; genus Oryctes; species Oryctes rhinoceros. Next base: position 8,675,388 of record JAIOKQ010000240.1, on the reverse strand, counting down.
ACCGGGTTTACGACGTCTTACGAATCTCGAAGGAATGTCGCATCTGGTACGAACGGGGTTGTACGCTAAAATCGTCTAAACAAATGTAGCGTATTGCCAAATTACTTTGTTAGCGATCGTTCGCTAGGTTTTTTTCTGTCGCTAACCTCATTAACGTTTCCAACACGTTTGACCTTCGACACACAACGTTGGATCGAAGCAGCTGATGTATTTGGAAGAATGCGATCGTTTGTTTCGCCAGCTCGTCTCTTTTAGATGGTCCAACATATGATTTTATGTCGCCGCTTTTGGATGGTGTAATTTTGGCATTCTATAGCATCGACCAAATACACGGCCAGTGTGGTCTATAATTACCGCGAGATCGACCTCCAGAAATCCATTATCATAGAACGTGATTCGATAGTTCGGCTCGTGTATATGTTGGCTCTCTCTCAACGAAAGTTTCCGCACATGTATATGATTATTACAGATTCATCTATACACTGTAACTTAAATGTTTAAGTTTTCTTTTTGTAGCGTCGTTGAATACGAATAATAAGAAGTTTTTGTGTAAAATTTTAGCTTTTTTTTATATATATACGTCTGTATTTTGTTTTATTTAATACTTGCTCTGATTTTGAATATCCAACAATGATCTTGCTTTCTGGTGCGATTGTGCAAGGTAGACTCAAGCCTAATTTCTTGTTTTTTTCCTGCATTCAGATTTAAAGCAGTCGCATCTTAGAGTTGAAAAAATAGCATCCAAAGAAGTAACCAGAGTTATCTCTTCTCAAGTCTGTAAATGGAAACCAAAAAATACTTACCGCGGCTTCAATATACTTTACAAGCGGTAGTGTGTTACGTATACCGCAACAATCACATTTGGACTTGGAAAAAATGATGAATCGTGAATATCATCTATTAATATCTGGATCTAGTGACTGCAGATATTAATAGATGGATTAGGATTAGGAACAGGCTATTGAGGAGTTGACTGAAATTGATACCTTGTCTTGGTATAGACCACAAAGTTGATCTTTGGCGAACCTGATGTGAATGCTTTCGTTCACTTCATCCCAAAGTGTTTCGCCACTACGAAGCTTCTTGATTTTCTTCTACTTTTTAATATGCTATTATAAGTGACAATGGAGTGGTCCGTTAGCTTCGCAAAACATTTTACTTTTACATACGCATCTTCTTTTTTTCTTTTTTTCCCGAAATGATTAAGTCTATGAACGTTTCCGTATGCAGTTCCCCTTCCCCTTCCCCATCTGGGAACCATCATCCTTATACATCTGTTAGCTCGGATCAAAGCCGGGAAGAGCACTCACCATAATGCGAACATAACAGCAAAATCGCGATAAACGCAATCGATTTTGGTAACAGTTATATACGCAGAATCAAAATAACTGCGAGATTGGCATCATGGTCACCATCGACCGAAAAGAAAACGATGTAAATAAATAAATTGCCGACCTCCATTTTTATTTGCGCAATTCGAAAACAACAACGTACGTACGCCGCTCCGATGCGTATTCGAAGTAGCCGCGTGGAATGCGTAGGTTACGTTTGAAATGTTATATGTGTTTTGTACAGCGAGGATCGTGAATAATTTCATGCGAATTCCCAAAAAAAAAATGATACTTCTTACGATGAAATTAAATTCAATTTTTTTTAATTCGGCCAGAACATCTGTATGGTATGTAAGTAAGGTAAGTAAAGAAGGAAGTAAGGCAAAAGAAACCAAATTAGCAGTAAAATCGTTCTTGACGTTTAATCGACATAACACCGTACTTTGTACTATTTTCTAGCCAATCCCGAGAGAGATAGGCGATGTTATTCATCTGACTACCAAAATATTTGGTGAATCGACGCACATCGTAGAATTTTTACGACCCATTGCAAACGTAAATACCGTAACGTATGCCGTCCAAACAGAGTAAATTGTTGAGCTTCGTAATAAAATAAAAATGACGAATCAGGACGTCAAAGTAGGCGTGATTTGGACATGTTGCAGGATTAAATGTACGTTATTCACGTATTTATGCGGGTCTAATATACATAGTTTAACCTTACGAGCGAAACCCATTTGGCATTTCTCGTGCGCTAAATGCTATCGCCCCGGCTGATCAGCATTCTAGCGTATTCAGAATGTTTTCAATGTTTCTAAATAATTTCGTGTTAAGTGGACAACTAACATGATCGTACCAGTTTGGTTAAGGATGAACGTGCGGGACGGCCAAAAACATCGGAAAAGTTCACCAAATAGCCCTAGACGACCGTCGTCGAATTAAAATTAGAGCGATAGCGGAAGCTGTGGCCATCTCGAAAAAACGCGCTTGTCCTATATTAACTAAAGATTTTGACGTGGAAAAGCTAACCAGTCGTTGAGTGATGCGCTTGCTCGCTCAGTACCAAAAACAAAAGTCATCGATTAATAACCGTAGATAAAACTTGGATACTCCTGAAGACTGCGAAAGATGAATCAGTTCTAGAAAGTGATAGCGACTCTCTTGAAAATTTCTTTATTCTCGAAATAACAGACCCTGCGTTCATTAAGATTCTGTATACTCAAACACTCTACGCGCGATAGCATCTTCTTCTGCTGTTTCGAATTTTATAGAGGTCCAAGGACTGTCGTACTGTTTACTTGGTCGACGTGTATACCGTGCAGAGCGTTCTGTAATTAAAGTGACTTTGAAATTGACTCCTACCACTCGCAGGTTCGTCGGTGTTGTTTACGCGTTAGATTCGCATGTGCTACTTTATTTACGGATCTTTTTCATTTGCGCCGAAGAGACATTCAGCTTAATTCCACAAGGCCTACCCATTATGTAAACAAGCCGCGTTCGACGGCGAAATCGAATACGAAATTAAGGATGTAAGAATTATTTTCTATATTCTGTATTGTAAACGTGGCTAATTAAAAAAGAACTATTATTCCTTGTTTTTAATCGTTGCTGGTAATGTGAATATGTTACCGGCTACGTTGTAACGCTCCTCGTAAGTGTTATTTAAAAAGAAATGTTAAATAACTTTGTTAAACTTTTATTTTCTCATTTAATTAAGCGAGAGATTTCGCTTACCTTTAAAACTTACTACACTGAGTTATATCCAAAGAGAAAAATATGAGTTACATAATTACAATTTTTGCTTTTGTACCCTTTATAACGTCAGAGGAATTATATCAACTTCTTATGTAAACTACTAAATGATGGAACGGTTTAATTCCCATTATTTGTCCTACTTCGTACTAAAGAAAAGGATTTGCATAAATATATATAAGTACAGATTGTAATCGGATCATACGGGGCCTTATACATTATATACGGATTAATACAACGTACGACATAATATTACTGTCCGTACTCATCAGCTGGTAGCCGATGCTCCGTTTATTTCAATTTTTTTTTTTTCATTCTGTAGCGGCTTGATCTAACTCACTCGAGGTCGAGCCGTTATTTTCATTAAAACACTCTGCCTGCTCCTCTTGCCTGTCCGGCTCCTGGCAAGGACGACACTATTTACGCTGCTGCACACGTGGCTCAAATGTTTTCATCGTGCCAGGCCTACTCTACTCTAGCTCTCGACAAATAACGACGCGACGTTTTGCTACTACATGCGTTTATTTAAATCTAACATACGGCGTGTGCAGTTAGGATCGAATGAAACCGAACTTTTAATTTTTAACTTAGACCTTTTTTTGATACGTCGAAATTAAAAAATTCACGTTTGCTCTCTTTCTAACCGAATAAAATTGAATGCTGTGAATTCAAATATAAGAGAGAAAAGACACGGCTTGTAATAGGGCAATCCCAAAAATAGTTGCCATCATTTTTCCTTCAGAAGGGGTGGCTTTAAATTCCTTGGGAGAACTGTATTGATTCTTGGTTTCACTCAGAGTCAAAATGATAGACGCAGGATTCGTCTTCGTTGACAAGTCGATTGATGATTAAATCTGGTTCGTCTCCACAAAATGCAAAAGTTTGTAAAGCTCTGAAAATCCTGGTTTCTGGAACTTCTAATAAAGCTGATTTCCTTCTTGCCCCGCTCATTCCTTGCCCTTCCCTAATTGTTACCTATTTAATCTTACATGCTCCAGGAGAAAAAACTTGGGTTTTGCAATAACATCAGGAAATCGACCTGGACGGGGTTCATCACTCGGTGAGCTTGATCATATTTCGACCAATTGAAAATAGTCGATTTTAAAGATTTTTTTGAGGTTTTCCTTATTTTGTTAAGAATTTGAAGGATCAAAATCCTCAAAATATTCAAATTAGTTACATGCCTCCTTATTGATTAGCATCTAAAAAGAGTTTTATGGTTCTTTCAGAGGCAGTCTCCTATACACACCAAAAGATCTGTTAAATAATCTTAGTCAGATGTTCACGTTATTTTTTTTTAATTTCAAATACACCCTATATATACTAGCACTTAAAGTAATTACATTTATTAAAGCGTGTCTTACGGTTGCAAAAAATATAGCTGATGGCATTAAATGCAATTTATGCAGGTTACAAGACGGCCAACCTGTCTTAACGTGTTTGCATACGCTTTAATTTGTTTCTCGGGTTTGTTTGTTTTTTTCTGCATCGTTTTCCACATAAACCAGCTGACCTTGCCGCTGAACCTTTTATTATTATTATTATTATAGACGCTCCTTATTCACCGCAACGGACACGATCCGACCGACTGGTTGCGGCTGCTGCTCGCATACAGCAGCAGCGCACACGTAGAATCGGAAAAAATTCCACTTCACGCCATAAACCTGACCTCAAGCAATTCCCTGCACGTTGTATGCAACGCCATCCTCGCCTATGCAATGGAGGTGGATGCAGTCATAGCCATGTCCGGCTAGTTCTCCGCCGCTTGCTCGATTTTAAACGCAATTAGCCGGCTAAATCGAGAGTAACAAAGGTCGTTGGGTGGCTATTGTTGTTGCGGTTAAATTCCGACAACTTGTAACGTGCATGCTTTTTGTGTAAATTCTAAAACAAATAAGTTTTTACGTATAAATTATAAAGAAGTTTTCTCTTTCGTGTTTCGATGGAGATACGTAAATGATTCGATACAGGTAACAGATGGACGCTAGGATTTTTACGATATTGAATATGTTCATGTTATTCTCTATGTTACGTTATTAATATATTTACATTATTTATTCAACGATGATACATAGAGGGTTATAAGAAAAAGTAAAGCTTTTATTTTATTATTTAATCTTCTTTTATTTTTCTCTGTTGCAAAGTCTTAGTGGCACCTGAATGTGACACCGTCTCTTTCGCTTGAACAGGTTGAGCATTAACTCGTTTTTCATCATCGTTGCCATTTTCGTCTTCTTTGGTTTTATTTCCGAGGATTTGAGCAACTTTATTCCATTTTTCAATATCATTTTCTAATTTATCGAGCAAAGTAATTGTTTCGTCTGTAGTAACAGGTTCTTCATCGTCAAATTTTGTATCATTATCATTGTTTTTTTATAGTTTATTCCATTTTAAAGTTGAACTCTTAAGGGTGTCCGCAATATTGTCTTATTTAAAAATGAATGCTCTCAATGTAATAAAGTTTACATAATCCAAACGTATTTTGGTATTAATGGCGTGACGTCTGGAGGAAACACTGCAAAAATGTTGTCATCAGATGTCTTACCGAAGCAAGAGAAAGCACTTTGTCAAGAAATAAAAAATCATTCATAGCTATTCTTTGTTTTTGTTATTTTTAAACTTGGGGCAACGTTTTTTTGGGAAATTTCCAAAATAAGCATATTCGATGTTCATTGAAATGAATTCCTCGATTTTGGTAAAAGAATCCATTAATGCTGGTGCAGAAGTATCGCAAACGTTGCAGTCATCGGCTACTTGCATGGAACTAACGTGACACGACTAATCTAGCGAGTAATTTTCCGTTTTCGTGGAATCATCTCAACAGATTATTGTAAACTTATAGGTTACTTATATTTTCTTTGGAACGTACTAAATGTTTTATACGCTTAATACATAACATAGATATGACCAAGGTTGTTATGGAATATTCAAAATGCACATTCATATTTGTAATTTATGCAACATATCAGATGCCCTTGAAAGAGCATCAGGAAAGCCCAACAGTAATTATACGCAATTAGATATTGAAAATATTGCGTCGTTGGTTTAGCGATAAGATTTAATAGCAACCCGAGATAGGTTAACGTACACAATATGAATATATACTCACAAGTCTAGCGCACATATGTACGTTCTTGTTCTTAGAAATACATTCTTTTCTCGGCGATAGAACCGTCTATATTTATATTTTGTAATTTCCATAACTCAGCTGTTTCAATAAATATAGCGTGCATGCATCAACGATTATTTGACTAAGCGTTTCTTCACGTCAATTAATGCAATCAATGCACATTTAGATAATATTGTTAACATTAAGATGGATCCATTAATGATTGTAATTCATTATCTTATCTATCGTTTCCAAGAAATAAATTTCAATGTCGATCCAAGGGAAAAAAATGAAATTCTGAAATCGGTATGTCCCTCTTTATACGTTGGCGTATCTATTGAACCTATTGAATTAAATCCTGCACTAAACGCTTTAAGTTATTAATAAAAACTGTGCGTTAATCGCCTAACCTGTAAGTACGAAGTTTTTGTGTGGCGACCTCACACGGAAAATCCAGTAAGCAAAACATATTTTAATCAATCAATATGTTTGTTAATATTTTAACAAACATATTGATTTAAGTCTCCTTTTAATACACTTTTTCTACAGCTTATTGTTAGAACTTCTAAAACCACACCTCGATGAGACAACTTTCACAATCGAAAATTAATTCTAGCCAATCGAAAAGAAATCCAACTACTATTTTCCGCCGAATTTCAACTGTTTCCATCCATCTTTGTTTTATCACTTTTTTTTCTATGAACAATCGAAGCCCGCTGTGCCATTCACTTGTTCTCCTTACTCGCCAGGTGTGAAAATATTCGAAACAACGAACCTCTGTTCGGTATCAGTCCAATAATTTGTCCAACGAGCAACATTAAAGCGGCGAACTTCGATCTCGTGTACGAAGAGAACGTAAACAATTGAAAGTTGTCGAAGCGTGCAGTAAAGCCAACCACAAAAGCGGCTAATTCCTTACGATTTACGCGAAGAATCCGGACAGGCCTTTCTCGCTCTCTCCTCATCTTAAATAATCGAGCATCGCCCTGGCCGTTATTGTTGCCGCTTCTGCTAAGGATGAACGTGATTCGATTGTTTCGTAGCATGCGACGCCCGACCCGGACTACTAGATTTCCATTTCACTTTCGACGAAAGGTTATTTTATTTGTGGATATGCAGGCTGTTCAAGTTATTAGCGCGTTGAATTCTCGCCATTAAATTATTGTAGTGTTTTTGCAATGCTGTAAACGAAAAACAAAAGAGCTAGGCCGAGATTATTTCGTATATCGATTTAAGGGAGATACGTATTCCACAAGATCGCTTTAAGAATATTACTTACAATACGGAAAAAAAGGAAATCTTTTTCTGCTTATTCGTAGAAGCAAAACATACATCAGAGCGAATAAGTTCAGAAACCCTATATAGACAAAGAAATCGAAAAATATAGAGACCAACAAACAAAATGAAAAGAACAAACTCCTCTCGTGTCTCTTACGCCAACCTTTTTTTTTTTTACTTAGAATAAATAGCGTGGCGCGTATCACAGTCTCATTCGGCCGGGGCTTTCTCCGCCGTGTGATGGTTTGAAGGTCGGTGACTTGTGGATTCATCCCAGCAGGCCGCGGGTGCGGGTTTGTTGACCCGCCTGGAATATCGTACTAGATGTTGTAGTAGTAGCAGGCTGTGCGCGTCTCTTTAGTTATATGGCAGGTTTGTATGTGTTTTGTATAGAGAGGTAAATACGGGTGCGGTGTGTGTGGCTACGATGTTCAACTGTCGTCGTATCGGCCAAGGGTAACTTTTGTTTTTTTGTTTCTTTTGCGTCGGTCGATTACCGTGCTGTACAGGTTTAAGTTAGACAGACAAAAACACAAGTAGCATTGTTCGAACAGCCGATGGAAGTGAATTTACGTCAAACATTTTGGTCGTTCGCTAATCTAATATCACATCCCGAGATAAATGTTCGATACGCACGAATACATGACACATGTCGCTTATCTACGTATACGTATGAAATGTCGAGGTGTTATTGGTACAAATGAACGTTGCACGTTACGAAAAATCTTCCTTTGTTCGATAATCGTCATCGCTTGTTCTATTTTTACAGTTTGTTCCTTTGTTTTAGCTTTCACTTGATTTCTTTCCGCTGTTTAAGTTTAATCATTAAGATAATTGAATAGAAAAAAATAGAATTGAAATTGCTCAGTTTACAGCCGATTATACAAAAAAGAAAACAGAATACAATTGAATCGAATTTTCTACAGACAATACTTTATATGTTGATGCGTCTTTATAACTTATCTATTAAAAATATTAGCTACGTTGATAAATGACAGATACTAACAAATAAATGATAGATTAAATGCTGCGCTACAAACCTTGAAAATGGATAATATGATCCAAAATATGCGGAAAAGTCACGATAAACGGTTTCGAAGTTACGAAGAATCATTCCTTTTTGTAACATTTGCGAATCTTTCCGCTTACGTACTTCTCTGTATCCAAGAAATTTCTAGTTGACATGTCAAACATATGCTGCGACGTTGATATTCAGTGATTAGCGCGCAATTTTACGAATTTTCGCTCTGCTTACTTACATAATATCAGAGTTCAAAATCTTAGTTCATCTCAATCGCCAGAATCCTTCACTTCGTCGAAACAGGTAATTTCAGCGCAAGTAGAGCAAAATCCGGAAATGAATTTTCGAAGAATATAGCCGGAGCCGACGTAGAAACTATTTTGAAGAAGCGACAAGGCAGAGGTTGTAAACCACCTAATCATCAAGTACGCTTAATTTTTGACGCTGGTTTCCAGAGAATGATGCTAAGAAACCGGATTTGCACGAAATGAAGGTTTTCATTTTCGTGTTGTCTTCATGTACCTTGAACATTTGAAGATCTATCTGTGGTAAACCATAGAGCATCAAGTAATTGAAATTCAAAGCCCTTAATTTAGCTTCAAATTAAATAAACCAATCAGAACAAGGAGCTGCTTACGTACATGTAACATGGTTCTACTACTCTCATGTTTTTCCCCTTTTTTTCCGCTCAAAAACAAAAATGATCCCGTTCCGGTCGTAAATTCCCGATATTAAAACGTAATTTAATTCTCCGTGTGGAGTCTAACGCTGTTTTTAGCGCGTCGACTTGTTGCAGCGCGCCATCGGCAGACATGCCCGGGACTTGAGTCGGGCAATCTACTGGCCGTTGACCATTGCCACCGCCGCGCCGCCGTCGCTGCTATTGCCATCATGGTTGGCGGGCGACGTCTGAATCACGCTAGACTATATATATATATATATGTGTGTGTGTGTGTGTTTTTCTCCACTTTCGACTATGAAGCTTACCGATTATTCGCGACATAAAGCTAGCCAAGAACGTTTTCGGCGAAAGTAACCTACGCGATTCTTTTTTTCGTCGTTGCCGTTTGTTTTAAGGTACGGGTTATTTTAGAAAGTACCGCTGAATCTTCAGCTAGGGTAAAAAAAAAATGAGAAAATCGAAATATTTTCATGATAAAGCTTTTTTCAATTTTGTCACTCATACACTTTGGACTTTTTTCGATATACGCTGACAACTAGCGCAATATTGAAAACCACTTTAGTCGCGAACCAGAGAGCCATCAAGTCTCCAAAGTTAACTCTGTTGCAGGCTCCTCGATTCCTTCTATATTTCATACGTAACGTACGTTGCTAATATCTACGTTTGTGACGTTTGTTTTATTTTATAAATAAATAAATAAATAAGTATAAACCTTTAAAAATCATGTTTTGGAGAACCATCTTCAGAGTAGAAAAAATGCTTGAAGTATGAAGTATGAAAAACATATAAATTTGTAAAAATAATACTTAAAAGATACCTGCGTATTGGTAAGATATAACTTTATATATAAATTATGTCAAATATGTTAAGTAAAGGTACAAATCTGTACATATTGTAATATTTACTCATGTATATGTAGAAGCGTCAACAATAACTTCGCAAATTACTAAAAAAAACGTCTCCGTTTACGATAAAATTGATATTTACAGCAAACATTAAACTTTTTCTACAAGAAACGGTACATATACACCACCGTCCATAAGTATTTAGCCACCTATGTTTGTTCTTATCCTTCGTTATGAATTATCTACTGAGTTTTTAGAAATAAAAATTCATTTTAGCTATACCCGAAACTAAAACGACGAGAACTAAAGAGCTGGCCAAAGAGATGATGATAAATTCTTAGTTAGTACCTTGAACGGGTAGAAGTAATCGACAAATTGCGCGCAAATTGAGGGCAATCTAATCGTAACGATTAGCAAACGAAGTCGTCGAAATCGCATCAGAAATCACGGCCGAAGTGAACGTGCAACTCGGGAAACCGATTAGTTAGGTTGCTCACGCGGACGTTTGTTTATTCTCAGGAAAATCTAGTGTGTTGTACCGACCATCAACTACGGAAGAGGTTCGATGATGTTTGAGAATGTTTTGCGGGCACTTCTGTCACGTTTAACGTCACATTTCAACACGACAATGACTCGAAACATACAACCAAGTTACTTGCAGGAAAAGCAAGAGGAGCGCAGTCTTACAGTTATGGAACGACTGCCTTAATCTGACAATTCCGTTAAGTTATTATTGGATGAAATGGATCGAAAGGTGAAACAAGTTACTCAAACATCTGCTCTTGTACTGTGGACCCTTCTCCAGGAAGAATGGAACATGATATCAGAAGAAACTCTGACAAAATTAATTAAAGTTAGAAGGCCTCGATTACGCGCGGTAGTTGTAAGATATAAAGAAGGCTATACTGAGGAAGTGCGATTTTATTTCGAGATTCTATAATAATCTATAATATTATGGATAAATCTTGTGGACGATAGTGTACGAAACCGCTACGTCGTCGCTCAAGTTTGCTTTTGTCCAAACGCATCGTGTACAAAGCATATCACTGATACGCCATATCATGGCTTTTTATGTTCATACCACGGCTCTTACACAACGACAGCTCATGTCCGAAATTACGTAAGATTTTTCGTGCGAATTCGATCCACGTTTCGAAGAAACAAAAACGCAAAAACGATACGCCGAGTCTATCGTATTACTGCGGTGGGACGATAACACAAGTGAAAACGGATGAATAACGTTTGCAATGAATAACATCTTAGCGTTCTGTAGTACTACCGATACTCACTCGTTTATAAATAGTATGCGAGTATTAACAACCGGCCTGGCTCATAAATGATGCGCCTCTATCTGAGAATATAAAAAGTACGTAGATACGGATAGATATTTATATGTAAATATATGCTGGCGCCCTCCTTTAGCAGCTTCCGCTAAACAATAAAGCAAAACAATATACGACCAGACCGTTCGATAATAATAGAAGACGCCACAGTTACTACTGTTTTTGTACTTGGCCTACTGCGATGCTTAGAAAATGATTTTCGATTATTGGATTACGGTTAACGTATGTACGTCCGCTTTCGTCAAGTGTGCCGTCCGTTGCGCGTGAAAACATCGCTAGAAAACAGCGGCTGTTCGATTTGCGTTTGTAACACTTTCATTGGGAGAAGAGAAAATGATTGAATAACAAGCAATAATCGTGAAAATGTAGTACGCGAATACTTACTATTAACAAGTCTGAAATGTGGATTTCTCAAATAATTTTTTTGCTCAGCATTAAATACGTTTCGTCTGGTATTCAGCTTGGATCCTCATTCGCGTGAATATTGTTCCTCAATTGTTCCTATAATTAATTCAAGAATGCATCTACACCTAGTCCATCGCATTTTCTTATGCTATTGCTTTCAGTCTACATTTTGTGGATTTTTGGGAATACCAGCATTTTTAGCTGTTTCATATTTCGCCAAGTAATTGCTGTCACCGCTAATCGGTATGACGACTATTGTTCTCTGCATCTTGTAGCTGCTTAGCAAATATTCAACATTTTCTGAAATGTTTAAAGCACCCTTTGTGAGAATGTTTTTCTCTAACAACATAATTGCACGTTCACCAAGGAATCGGTGCCGACCTTTTATGAGTCCCTAGGCTAAACCAAACAAAACACGTCTCCATTTCACCTTCTTCCAAGTGATCTATCAACCCTTTTAAAAGGAAATAAGACGGACTAGCGGTTCATGTATAATGTCTCCAAGTGACGTTAGAGACGAAGATTAATGGTCAGTTTATTATATGACGACTACACATTTTACACTCAAAGGCGTTTTGCAAGGTTATCATCAAAACTTATTATTGCATCCTCTTATACAATTAATATGCGTCGCGCATGTCCTCTAAACCTATTCCGCCGAGCACATCGAACACATCCCGTAGCAAAACTGCCTCCATCATCTGCGCTGTTCATATTTACCGTGCCTAAGCGCGTTTTCCAACGGTACATACACCGACGAATACTCTAACCCAGCGCCCGGTTGGAATTTTTAATAAGGGACGCCAACATGCCAGTAGGTACAAAAGTAATCAATCACCTCCGTTAATTCGCTATGCCTTGCACGGTAATAGCGCGTGAACCATGGAAAAAGTGATCGGGAATCGCGATTTTAGTTTCCTTCGACCAGATGCAAATTATTGATGAAAATAATTGATGATGTATAAAATATAAAGGTTGATCCACACGAACACGAAATAATCAACGATCATATAACAACGTTGTATTTGATAGTATTACGTTAATATGACGATAGAATAATAGAAGATGCGATGTTAGAAATGTTCTTACTATTAGTAGCGAAGTAGTACTTCAAAGGAAAGGACGACTACGATCTATATTTAAATCATATTTGTAAAATGAACGATCTAACGTTGTGGTGAAAGGAAAAACAGGCTGTTGATGTTACACATTCGACAGATTTTCGAAAATCCTTCCTTATCTGCCTCGCGGTGTAAAGGCGCTAAAGTTGATCTTTTTTCTCGTTGAGGATCCTTCTCGTTTCTGTTTGTTCATTTCCTTTTACCCATTACTTCATTCCTTGGTGCTTGAACCAACAAACTTGCTTCAACCCGTTTTATTGATGACCGTTTTTTGATTTCATCGTTTCTCTTATATAGTCTCGCTAAACTTACCTCGTCTGTTGTATATTGCGGCATTTCGCCATTACATCCTTCCTCTTTTACACTTTTTTACCGCTACCTGCTTTCCAGATTGCTTAACTATTTTTTTGCTCATCCACCCTCTCCATATGCTCCAACCTCCTCTCCTTGCGCCATCTATGTAGCCAGTCATTTGTGTTTCTGTCCCTTCTGGTCGCTTCTATAGCTCCTAAATATTTCATTTCGAACGTTTGTATTCAGCTTTTATCTCGATCACGCATGACCCATGTATGCACGTTAAAAGCTCGTACGCCTGTTTCTTTTGATATTTCCTAATAAGAGCCGCGTGGGAATCCCTCGACTAATTTCGTCTTCTAATAACCTTAAAATTATAGAATCTTCACGAAAATTTCTTAAAATTCATTAATCTACCTTCCTAAATAAATAAATAAATGAAAATAAAAATAATTCGAATTGGAGGAATCAAACGTAACGCTGTGAAGAAACAAGGAGATCGCGCGTTCATAAACAAACAAAAACGGAACGGGAGGGATTACCATAAACGCGCATCCACAAGCAGGCGAGTGTGCAGCACAAAGAACGTCTTCGGCCTGAAAATCGAAGGGCACGGCAGGCAGGCCCCGCGGACGAACCGAAGAACGGCCGTTGACCTCAATGTTTACATCGGGTTCTCGCATGACGCGATGTACCGGCTGACGTTGTCCAACGCATAGCATCGGCGGGAGGAGATGGCACGTTATGGAGGTTCGTTTGCCACCCCGTCGCTATAAGTTGCGCACGTACATGTGTGTATTACAGTTGGGATGGTCTGCGTGCGCGCTTGTATATGTAGATGTGTATTCTTCCATGTCGCGCGTTACGGGCGAAGCACCTGACCGATTGTTGTTGACTGCGACTCATTTCATCGAGTAACGTGTGCACATACAGTGTTAGCTGTGTAATTAAGAACGATTTGCAAGACGACAAGTCGCGATTAACGTTCATCGGCCACATGCTTGTTTAATAAATGTATCTCCAGTTAACGATCATCCCACTTACAACTATAGTTTTCTTTACTTTAAAAACGTTTTTTAACAACTTTATTTTGAGACCATATTTATTAATTATTAAGTTTCATTCCACTCATTCATTAATTTTTGTACGGTAGTTTCTTTTTCAATCAATCTACATTTAACGCTTCTCTTATCGTAACAATTCCCAACGTCATCACGGTAACCCTGGTCCGACAGGTTCTAAGTTCCCGTTCCTACCCTAAAACCATCTCGAGAGGTAACCATTGTTTTTTCTACCACTTCTTTCATTCATGCAGCTTCTCCATCAAAGCTACCAAAAATATACCTTCATAATTTTCGCATTTAATATTGTCGCCTTTCGTTGAGTAACAAGGAGATATGTAATTCTTTAATCATGAATTATATTATAAGCATTACTAACTTCATTCGTAAAGTTCTCCGTCAAAGCAGGAAACATCTTGAAGATTTAATCGCGTTAACTTCGCAGTAACGTTCGTATAGAGCAAGTTCACCCGTTCTCCTTCCATATTTCAGCGTTGTTATTCCATATTTCGCCGCCAGCCATTTAATCAAGCTACTTACCTTGCTTCTCGCGGCTTGCTACTGTTGCGGTCTCGTTCTTTGCATCTCCGCGCCGATATAGTTGGCTGGTAACGGAATAAGAACAAAAAAATCTTAAGAAAATAAGCGGGAAGCGGTGCGTCTGTAAAGCAGGCGCCATATGTATATATATATATATATATATTGCTCTTATGTTTATGCAAATTGGATGTTAGATTCTCAAGTACCATGCTACGTTAAAAGTTGGCCGTGCTTCTGATGGCCGGTCGAACGGAGCTAGGTTATTACGAGCGTTGTTGCTGCTGCATTTAGAGGCATATCGATATCGGAGCTTATTAATATTTATGACCGGTTTCAACGGCCGTGGCGAATAAGATAGCGCCGGGGTGATGTAAGAAAAAGGCGTGTTAAGATCATGCATTAACGTGTTGTACAAAGATGTAATTGTCGGCGAGTATCTCTTAGATCAAGGTGAGTTCGTTTGTAGGGAACTCGGAGTCAGTAATGTTAGGACAGTTCCAACGTAAAAGCAATATGGACAAATGCCTTCAATCTTTAACATTGGCCTGGCTTGGCAAAAGAAGATTTTATTTATTATACTAATAATAAGTTGGATCTCGCTAATGTTACCAGCTGAATCCGCAGATAGCGAATAGTGAGGGACCTCCAGATTTAAAAGTTTGCTGCGAAGCAGCCCCTGACCAACAATAGTAGTACTGTACTTTTAAATAAGCTCATCTCCCTCGCCATGAACAATGGCAAAAGGTGAAGTAACCAACTGAGGAAATCCAGATGCGATAATATCCAAACTGAACGGCTTCCTAATGAGCGTATGTTCTGCCACTTAATGCAGCTATTTAAAACTTCCAGGCAAGCTGAGAAATGTACGCTTACGGTTCGATCCAAAAGCGAAGTAGATGAATAATGATCTATATCGCTGCATTAAACTATATTTTTGTGCACTTTTGAATTAAGGAAAAATATTAACAATATCGCTCTTTATTAAACCGTCTCGATGATCGAACGGTTAACATGCTTGCTTTTTAATTAGGATAAAGGTCTGCGAATGCCTTTTTCTTGCTTCCTTGGCTATTTTGCATAATTCTGCAGGAATGCATAGAACAAAGCTATAGTCTTCGAGGAAGTCCAACATGACATATTCACCTTAATCATACTCTATTTTACATATTCTAATTTCCTTGAGAAACCCTTCAAGATGCCAGCAGATATCCCATTAAAGCTTACCAACTTAATTACGTGAAACAAGTAAAGAAAAAAGAGCAAGACACTTCCGATACATCCCACATCCGTATTAATTAATCCATTACGCAATTAGAGCGCGAAAGCTAACCACGAAGAGGCTATCTTTCGTGTCTACTAGTACTTTTCGAAGCGGATTTGAATTGCAAATTCGCCAATACACCAAAGGCATCGCCCATTACCATTATCATCATAACCTCCATCAGCAGGTATATAGCGAAACAAAAGAACATCGCGCAGCACGGTCATCGTCATCAACGGCGAGAAAAAAAACCCAACAAACGAAAAAACAAAGACGCTAGGCCACGGCCAGCTTGGTTAGTTAAACGCTTCTAAGGATATCGCGTTTCTGCCCTCGCGGTGACCGATCGAAGTTGAAACTATGACGTCGGCAAGATGGCCGCCGTCTTCACCAATCAATATGTTTATATACACACACGCGATTCCACGTGCCGAACGTACGTACGCGAAGGCGGTAAAGACCGTACCGTAGAGGGCGTTATGGTCGATATTCGGTCGAATCCTTTGTCCTTGGACTATATTCCCGCGTTGTGGTATAGGTCTTCCGAACACTTGTCTGCGGTGGTGGTAGGCTCGCATCCTCGGGTAAAGCATTTAAGCCGATTTGCCGATATTGTTTACCTGCGATTCTGACTAATTGGGTACGGAATCCGGAACCCGGATTCGGATAATTAATGAATATCGGAAATAAATTGGTAAATCGTTTCAGGGAGTAAATGTACACTATTCGCGTCAAAAATTTTCTTTCGAACCTGATGAGAAACGTATTCTTCACATTCTTCTTGGCCTTACTAGTTTTCAATATACCCCCGTACTTCGGAGAAGGAGTTCGATGGCATTAACCAAAAAAGGTTCAGAAATAGCCTTCTTATTGAAGGAATTAAGCAAGACGCCATTGTTTGCGAACCAGTTCAAAAATAACATCGCACGGTAAACAAAAAACGATTTACCAGGGCGTTTAAATTCATGTCCTGTAAACACGCAACAGCGGACAGGTCGTGCGAAACGCTAAATATGAGCGTACATCAAAGGAGAAACAAGTGCAGCAGCTAAATATTAAGACCTCATCTTTCAGCAGGATCTTGGCGAATCGTTTGACGGGTTACACGTATTTATACGAGGCTGCCGAGTGTATATTTTGATCGCCAATTGCTCGCCGTGAATTACGCAATTTGAATAACAAAAACGTTATTGTTGTTGCTGTTATGTGTCTATATATACGCGCACATGTAGATGTATATGTGCATGGATACTTTATGAGATCATTGTCCTGTTACACCGTTTAATGCCCTTTTCGCAATCGTAAGTTGAAGCGAACTTACTGTACATAGGTTACGGCTGTTAGTGACCTCTTTTTTCGTGCTTAATGATATTTTCAATAACTAGCAGTGTTTAATGATCAGTATTTTTCGTGATTCCTAAGGTTGTTATTCGTTTGTGTTACCATTAGAAAAATAAACGAGCATTTGTAGTTCATTGACAGTTATCGCGCGTGTTTATTACAGAAGTAAACGTCGAAAACATGCCCATTTCAAACGGACAGGTTAGAAACCCGTTGGAAATTTGTTTTTATTATTATTCATTCGCTGCTATCGACAAGTAATCTTATCATCACGTCCGTATCTTTAAATAACATACACCTAACCGTTGGAAGCTTGTTGACGTTCTATGAATAAGGAAACAAACATCATTGCTGATTACTGTCGTTATGCAAACTTACCGTAGAAAGGGACAACAGCGGAAGTACAACAGTACTTCTGTTTTATGCATTGAAGTAATCGATCTTATAAAAATTATTATCGTAGTGAATTTTATACATTAGTAATTACGATGACTGTTCAATACACATCTTCAGACTAGGCGGGTAACGGCGGATTCGGATTTAAGTTTGGTGCTGAATAATGAAGATTAGGCTAAAGCAGCCATGATACTTAAGGTGTTCAACGATAAGAGAGAAAAAAGAACAAATCCAGGCATAAATCCGATAGAACATCTGTTTATTCATAAAAGAAACATGCGATGTCATACACCTGCTAATCTGAGAGGATTGGGAAATACACTTCTTGCAGAAGAGGAGGAAACTGTCCAGGAATCCATCCAAAATTTAATTAGAAGCATGGCCGGGCTTATATGTACGTTATTAGAATATCCCAATACTATTATCCCTTCATTTGCATCACTATTTAATTGTTTTTCACTTCTTCTATAGTTATTTCTATCTAAACGTAAACAAAAGGAACGGAACAGTAACTGGGCAAGCCTGTTTCTTTCACGCGCATCCAGAACTGCTATCATCGGAATAAAAAGATTAAAAAAGGATCTCGATGATTGCCCAAATATTCTCGCATAAGCGCAAGTTCTGAAAATGTATGAGGATCATAATAACAAGTCTAATCCTCGCGTACGTATAAATTATTCAAATGGGTGCCCATCACTGGAAGTAGAAAACATTAGAAATCCATGAAATTCGAAGGCGTATGCTTTAATTTATTAAATATGCCGAAGCCACGTTTAGTGTTGGTAATTCTTTTAGTGTGTCTTTCAAAAGGATTTCTCGACTAGCGACATCTATTCATTGATATCCACCCTTAAAACGAAAACCACTCCCGTCAAAAAGAAGTCGCTCGTCTCGCTTATAAATTCTAAGAGATCGCAAGAGTAAAAAAAACGAGACCGGAGGGAAAGACCGAGACCAAGAGCAGCAGCAGCAGCAGCAGGTCTTTCACGAAAACGTAAACAGAGAAGCACGCCAGACGTTTTATTGTTTATTGTAGAGGCACACCGATGCACGCGCGTTTGCTCTCTTTCTTTCTTACGGTCGCGTACACACACCCCATGTAGAGAGACGGGACGTTGTACGGCGGCATCGGCCGTCAACCGGCTGGTTGCCGGCCCGACATTGCTCGGCGTAATTTTCGAATCTAACCCCTTGCCATTCCAGACGAACTTGACGCGACATAGACGCGAGACGAGAATAGCGTATAGGGTTCATGTAAGTTTAATCTACGGCCGAACGAACAGGTTAGCGTGACGCGTATGCATACGGATTGTTAGCGTCAAGCTTAGCCATTTAAGGATGTTGCATCCGTAGTATGTTCTAGTATATCCCCGATTCGGACGTAATATTACGACGTTGGCGTCAATATGCGAAAAGTTGCATACCGGAAATGTAAATTGAAAGGAAAACGAAGAAGAAAAGAGAAATTGATAAAATTGATACAAAACCGAAGGAATATCGTGAAAAGGAGAAGATGTTCAAGAACGCTGAATAAAATTGCGAGTTGCAGTTTTTTATGTATGTTTTCTATTAATTTTTTTAAATAAGTTTTCTCTTTTGTCCTTTTTTTACGTAAGCAACAATTATAACATCAAGCTTTTGGACATTCAGTCTTTAATTACTCGCAAATAGAACTAAGTAAATTATCGAAAGCATGTAGATCCAGGTTTGTTAGCTTGCCAAGGATGATTAGTCTATATTCGTAAAAGTTTCTTTGTTTCTTTAAATTTCTCACACTAGCTATCTTGCTGTCTAGTAGACAGCTGCCTTTACGCCATTTTCTTTTGAGTTAATCATATGAAGACGGAAAAGTGCATATTTAGAGACTCTTAATCTGATCGGGAACGATTCCAACTTGCGCCTCTAAATGTTAACCACTACGGAATTAGTAAACTTTCCTATCTCGTAAGCGTTGCTCCGTTTCATCTCATTGTTCAAACTTCCTACAAAAATTATTAATACTTTTGCCATTATAAGGTAACTTATGACATGACTAAGTTTAACGTTAACAGTCTGTAGGATTACATGGTAAACACACTCTGTCTTTCTAGATGTCGAAGTTATCTTTTTTCTGTTTCGGTTTTATAGTTCTCCGTTTATGGGCATGCTAGGAGTTCAACGGCTCGGAAAAGAGGGTCCTTTTCTTCTCTAAAACTAGCGTTGTATAGGTTATGTACGTATATGTATATACAGATACGACGCTCACAAGTGCATATCCGTTCTGTCTCTGTACCATCGGGACCCTCCCGTCTAACGACCCCTTGGAATTTTATAGTAAAAAAGCAGGTAGAACGGAATTATTAACCTTTTACCTTTCTCATATGTGTTCGTGTGTTGATTTCGATTTCCGTGGGCTAGGGTACGGCTGATTTAAATCTCGCGTTTCCTTCGAAGCTTCCATTCGGGTTCCAATCTTATTAGTACGTGAAGGTTCCAAATATATTCGATAAACTTTAAGGGTTGATAGTTTGGAAGATTTTAATCATAAAGGCTCGTATGAACATATATCTTAATAATAAATTGAAAGATTCAATTAATTTTGAAGGATTTGAACAGCTTCTCGAAGTAACTTGCTGTCGGCGCAATTTTTTGTTTGAATTTCGGAAACAAAAAGAGATTATTGGGCAATAAGTCGAATGGTTGGAATAAACGATTTGTTTTTTCTAATTTAATCAATATCGTTATTCTATTACCGCCTTTACTAAAATCGTACAAAATCATACGGGGCAGATTTTTCTGTGCAGAACTTTTATGGCCGCGCTGACCTTTATCGACCGTTTATTAAAAATAAAAGAACCTTGGCGGAGTTAAATTATTTAATTACGGTGAAATTTATGTCAGATTTTACGATGACAATGTCGTCGAGAAAGAAATGTTTATATTTACACGTACAGCCTTATAATTGCATTTGCCAATTACGAGTATCATTATTGCGTAAATAATTTATCGCACATTTTAGCGTTCGAGGTCTGAATAATAAAGACGCCGTTTTAATAAAGGGAACTCTTTCTGTACACTGTTGTCGTTTGTTTTGTTTTTTCATTTGTTTGGCGCGGTGGATATCAGTTTTTTTTATGAGTCTCGTATATTCGTTGTTTTTGTTTGTCTTTTAATAATTAAGTAATCCAACCTTGTTTATTTTTAGCTGCGCTAATGAGGTGTGTATACAGTATGTCCACCCGGAGATTTTCTATATCGAGCATATTCTTTTATATAATTGTAATAATCTGCGAATTGCCGTTGTTTCTTTAACGCCCGATAACTTAAAGCTCTCAATGACTACATTGAACTAATTGGATGTTTCTGTGATTATATTACCTTCATGCATTACATCCTATCATAACTAAGATATGTACATCACTAACACTCCATTTACCGAATCAACGTTGTTGACAGTTAATACCTTTAGTATTGTTAATAATGTTGATTTTCTTTTGTTTGAGTCCTTGTGAGAAGCGGAAGAACAGCAAAATATTTTCATTGTACTAATAAACTCTATTTCGATACTTGGAGAACAGCCTTGCCCTTAAAAATAATATTCGTAGTTTGGAAAAAATTGGAAAAATTGGTGAAATCTCGCTTTGGCCTTTTTATTTTGCGACATTAAGTTAAAAATTCGTCGTACTGTTTAGTTAAATCTTCAAAATCGAATATACAAAAAAATTTAATAAACGTTTCTCCGTTGTTACAGCCTCGTATCATCTACCAGTGTACTTGGCCCGGTTGCTTATCAAAAACGGACTCTTGCGCTACCATTGAAGCTCACATTCGTACTGATCATCTAAGGTAAGTTTGCTTCACAAGCTAACTAGTTAATTTCATTCTATTTTTTATTTCACGCCCTTATAATTCAGCAGTAGAAGTAACAAATGATTTATTGGACATTAAAAAATCTGCAATGAGCGACATACATTGTAATAACGTTTTAGAGAAGAAAAGCAATTCATAACTTCTTACTTAAACGAACGTATACATTTATCTAATTGCCACAAATCTAGATTCCGCCGTATCTTCTATTAAAAAAGCGAATACTTCAACGTTCCTTAAAAGTTTCTCGTAGAAAAACCAGCCGAAAACTAGTTTCGCCACTTCTCAATCTTCTCGAGACTAAAGAATGCGTAACCGAAAGGTTGTTCTTGTTTATTTTATTTCTATCGGATCATTTCCGTTCCGTCCAACTGTTTATCGTTAAAATCGCGAAAACTATTCAACTGTGCAAGAGAGAATAAGCGATATTTCTATCCTGTACAGTACACGCAAAAAGTTCATCGCGAGGACCACCGTTAAACGTTACTTACTTGTTTATACATAAGTAGGTTTGTCGAAAATAACCTATACAAAACGGAACTATTAACGGATTAGTTTCAAGGAGAGATACCATCGCGAATACCGAGCAGTACGTAGCTGGTTTGGACGACCTTGTTGATACGATTGATAGATAAGAGCTTTATATCAAAAATGTTTCTAATGTAGATAATAAATCCGTATTATTGTCCTAAGCAACCTATTCTACCTCTATCCTATTAAAAACTACAAGGATAATATGAAAAGTTCCCGGCGTAAAACAGCAACAACTTTAGTCCTCATGTAAATCTATACACTTTTCCCGTCAATGCTCCCATTTTTTAATCCGGTAAAACTAACAGTTGGTATCTTGCTGATGTGATGACCTCTTCATTTGATGAAAATCTCTGTGCTCCGAGCGAAATTTTGATCTTAGAAGCATTGTCTTAACGAAACAAAGCTTCTTCTTCTTTAAGTATGACAGTTTTTTATACTTTCAGCTTGCCAAATTTTTACTTTTTCTAGATAGTGGATTAATACTAGTCACCACTACCGGCTGGTTCTAACTACATAAATTTTAGTAGCCAAAATGAAAAATAAGCATGATTTCGCCCCATATGTAGAAAACATACCGAAATACCTTTTTTTCTCTTTCCAGCGAACAATGCGAGGAACCGCTCGAAGGGGAAGAAGATTTCTACTACACCGAGATCGAGGTTGGCGACACCACGCCACCGCCAACTCTCTCGCACCGTGATCTAACCCGTCCACCTCACGAGGATCCCGAATATCAACGACAGATTGTCGAAACATTCCGACAGAAAATCCTCTCGAAGCCGATCAACATCCCTCCCAATCAACATCACCAAATCATTACTACCACTAGTACCGCCACCATGATCGCCAACGTTCACCACCATCAGCTGTACAAATTCCCAAAACTGCAGCGTCCGCACAGTCCGAAGATGCCGGTCTCGCCCCGCCGCGTAAGGGGAGAGAACAAGAAATGCCGCAAGGTATACGGCATGGAACACAAAGAGCAGTGGTGTACACAGTGCAGATGGAAGAAAGCGTGCAAACGTTTCGGCGATTAAATCATCATCAGGAACATTGGTTAAAAGCGAAAATCCATTTATATGAATATATCTAGTTGATCGTCCTAGCATATAAAAAGAGAAAATATCGATGAAAGACGGCGTTACGTTTTAAGTAGCCCGATTTCTAGTTTTCTCCCTTTTTATTTTTGATTTTCACCGTTAATTATCTTATTTTACACGATTCCAATCGTTCAATTTCCCGTTCGGGAACGCAAAATCAAATAATACGAAAAACAAGTACAGAGGTCGATCGCAAAAATCATTCAAATTCGTCATTATACATAAGAATATGTATATAAACCTTATATACAAATATTTCAAAAGAAATCGCTGCCATCGCATCGTCCGTGCGTCGTTATCTAATCGAACTAGCTCCGCCATCTAGCGGACAATACATTTTTAAGAGATAACTCAAAGCGCAGCTGTGATCAACATATCCATCGCTAGATGGCACCCCGTTTTTTCTTCGTGTAGTATTACGTTATCAATCAACGTCGAATCATGAATTCGTGTTCAAGACGATTGAAACAAAAAAAAAAACGATCGAATTTTTTAATATTTGAATTATTTTCTAGCGATTCTAATAAAAAGATTTTTAACGGATAAACTAAATTAAAAATTAGAATAATCGAAATTTCATAAAAAGAGAAGATGGAAAAACGAAGAATTTTGTTTCTAAACATTTTTTTCCCTGGATTATCTTCGGTTTCTTATTTTAATTTTTTTTATATTATTACTAAATTATGGGAATGGGAAAAAATGAGAAATTTTGCGTTGAGTCGCTGCGCTTGTAAGTAGATTTAAAAAGGGAAATTAAAAAGTAAAACTGCCGAAAGAGGTCGCTTCGAACGAATGAAGTACAAAAAGGTGGTTAAGAAGGCGATATCTGAGAGATTTCTTTAAAATCGAGACGATACACATTTGATCATTAAACAGTGTTTACTACGTTTTTATTATTTAAATTTGGCAACGCAATTTAATAGAATTTATCGTTGATCCAATTATTAATGCACGTTGATTAATTAGAAGAATTCAAGGTTGGCAAAGAAGACAGGCTTTAGAAGTTCACATTTTTATTGCATTTCCTTAAAATAAGTCTACTGGAACGAAATTATCTTACAAAGGACCGAGGTGAAGCCAAGTCTGCAATACACCTGAGACCACTGATGCAAGCATCCCCAAATTTCGAAAAAGTCATGATTTCATAAAAAATCATGACTTTTTTTGTAAAAAATCATTCCTGCGGCTCCTGATACTTCAAAAGGCAAATTTCTTATGGTGATCAAAACCAAATGACTTAATATTTTGTTTATCTACTTAGTGTTACTTACCTATACCATACCAACAGAACAAAACAAAAAAATAATGCGCTAGCCATTTAGCGTTTCCAATCTCAGATACTTCTAAATAATCGGTACGTACATTATTTCCAGATAGCTTTTTAAACCAAAACTAACTAAACCGTTTTATATAAATTATCATTCAAAAGACATCTCTTAAAAGTTGTCGTCCTCTTTTTCATGGAAACGGGCAAATATACCGGCATTAAAACGACAATTCTTCAGATCTCAAGCATACAAAGTACAAGTGTTATTATTGATCCTGGATCAATTATTACTGAAAAAAAAATATATAGATATATACATATATAAAATAAATAAATAGAAATAAATATTAGAGAGAGCTATGCCTGTGTTTTATGGATAATTATTGAAATAGATAGTTCACTTTGTTTATATTATTTCTCTTCAGCCTTGAATTTTACGGATTGAAAATCCCCCGATTCCCCCCTCAAAAAGGAACTATAAATGATTAATTAAGGGTAAGATTAATCTAATAGTGAAAATTATGACGACAAATTATTATTAATTATATTGTTTTTCTTTTTGGTAATGATAATAATTAAATAATCTAAAGATAATGTAAATAATTTGTATGTAGTATTTTACCATTATTAATTAGTAATTAATCGTAGTTATCTTTTGTTCTGTTCCTCCCCTTCAATTTGTTTTCTCCCTGTTTTTTTTTTTTATTAATTTATATTGTACGGTGTCTTTTTTTAATTGTAAATTAAGTTTAAATGACGCGAATGACGTTGAAGTATGCCTGATGTTCTTAAAATAGCAGAAAAAAAACTTAGGAAACGACGAATAATTTTTACCGTGAAGAGGACGTTAAATACGAGATTTTCACTGAAATGAATATGGCAATTTTCGGTGTTGCCACTGTTACAAAAATTTCTTGAAATTAATGAGAAATACAAAATTTACTGAAATGAATTCTATGAAATTTATTTTTAAACACTGTCAATTTTTTCGACCAATTGGATACAGGTGCTTTGAACATTGTAATATTTCTTTAAAGAAATCTTGGCATTGAGAAGATGTAGTTAGAGGAGAAAATTTTAATGGCTTGGCAATACTGATTGCAATAATCAATTTTTACAAAATAAATCCTATTAATTGTAATAGTTCAGAATATGGAATTTTAAAGTTGCAAATGTTACCTTAAAATAAAAACATTCGCCGTATAATCATAATTCTACTCTGATCTATCAGAAATCTTTGGAAAACGTCGCTCTTGGAGAAGGAAATCACGGATATTACACATGCATATTACAAATCGTATTGCGTTATAAATAGATTGTAGATATGGCTAGATAATTCGAAGTTGTACATTACCTTTCGTTTTCTGTATATCCTTCTGTATGTTGTATGGCAATAAATTACTAGTGAGGAAAAATAAGAGATAGAAAAATCTTGTACTCTTTTTAGTCTAAGATTTTTATGTTGACGTTCGCTATGCCTGAAATGGAGAGGTTACATACGATGTAAAACGAAGGTTAAAGTGGTTTTCGGTGGCCCATACTCTGCGCCCATAAGCAAGATGTACTTTTTATTCGTTTTTAGAACTCACTTAAATAAGTGCAATATTATCTCCATTTAAACGTTTAATTAACTTTGAACTAAGGAACTATTTCGAATATGGGCCGCTGTAAAACTTCTTGATGATTATTACGAGTTATTATCCTATTTGTAATTAATTAATATTATTTGTTTTCTTTTTACGGTTAAGAGTAATTGTTAAGTCTCATTATCACCTCTAAGTCTTTCATTTTTATTATTATTTTAAAGATTTTATTGTCACGTTTTTCAAGAAGTTTTATAAGATATATAGCATATATTCTATATTTATATAACGTTATCTATACATTAAATATATCCGCATAAATATTTTTAAAAAGATAAAGAAGAGAAGAAAGTATTTCGTATAAAAAGAAAGCATATATTTCTATATTCTATTGTAGTATACCTACCCCCTCATATTATGTACGTGTAACTGATTGTGTTGGAGCGTTTTATGTAGATTTAATTTTAAAGAAAACGTCTTTTTTAGTTTGTTTCATTGTTCGAGATAGAGATTTAACTGTTTCTGGTTATTACTGAATTGGATTCAATACATACACACGACTTTATACGACTACATTTATTATTATTATTATTACGATTAGATAATATATAAAAGTTAGATGGATATAAGTATCATTAATACATATTGCATATTGTAGGAAGCCATATTGTAGAGACGAACTATTGGTAAGATCATGACTGTATATTCTTCTGGATGAATGTTTGACGTTTTTCTGTTGTAAATGGAATCTATATATAAAATTTTAAAAGTTTATTAATAAATACACGATATATTATTAAACGAGCTTTTTTATCAAATATCCCTTAAGTACTATCCAGAAAACTTGGTTTTACGATGAGAACGAAATATTGCTCTTATTACGACCGACTTAAACGTTGCCAGGTTATTCAACAGAGTAAATTGATGCAACCTATCGTTGACAAATAGTAATGATACCGACGCTACTTAAGAGTAAGCTGCTGACTCGTCGAAGCACGCAACTTTCATGTTGCCTAGGGACCAATTAGGAACTGGCCGCACGAATCCCACCCAAAGTTTGGATAATACTTACCGAATATGACGAAATTCTTCAAAAAAGCATTTGCTTACGTTTGCAATTTAGAATACGGAAAACAATGAACGTGTAATGTTACTTTAACATGTGATTAGCCTCGATTTTAATTTAGAGGGCAATTGATTGGTATTGGAAACTTGTTACTTTTCAATTGAATGGCGCTGACAACACAAACCATTTAAAAGCCTGGAATCAATGTTTTGTTGGTCGTGTTCACTTGATTTATCGCCTAACGATTCTAAACGTCCAGCAAGAAATGTGTAAGCAACAATTTTTATCGTATCAACAAGCTATTGAACCTTTCAAAAACCATGTTTTGGAGATACCGGTTTTACAATGAAATCATGTTTGGAGAATTGGTCCGAACGCATAAACTTTAATGGCGAATATTTTTATAAACAAAGGAAAGGCTTCTTTTCGTTCATAATCTTTGTAAAAATCTAAATTCCATCCCTGGTACACATACGATCAAGATCGCCAACGGCTGCCACTACCTGCAGACAAGATGAACGCTTCGGCTTCGTGATCAGACTATTTTAGACTGTTCTTCATGCGGCTCAAACATTTTTGGAATCAAGTAAAATAGATCTTGAGATAAAAACAAAAGATTTGGATAATTTTAGGAAGGTACTATTCGTCTTACGAAGAAGTTGAAATCAATCAAAATATGAGTATATCATTGGAAAATCATAAATAAAACAACTCGCAATTTCATAGATCAGTATTTATTGTCATGCCCGCGGGCTTCTTGGATAAAACGGATACATCAGTCAAAAGTGAATTTTTTTTCGTCAGACGGACATTGAACGTGGACACAAGTGTTTCATCAATCATCATCATATATGTGTAGAATATATCATCATCATACTTCGACACTTTCCCATTTAAGTATAATATTTATGTATAGATATATGTTCTTATATATGATATGCAGCAGCAATCACTCGTTTCATAATTTACATCCATACAGTTCAGAAGCCGAAGGTTGCCGAAAGTGTCTATCCTTTTTTTCGCGGTTTTTTATTTCCGTTTTCAAGTTTTTTACGCCATCTTAACGTACGTAATCGGAATTCGTAAAAAAAAACGAATGCATCGCTAGGGGAGTGAGATATATGTAATAAATGAACGAGAAATAAAAGAAAAGGAAACAACATGGCAATTGCTAGTAGTATAGCGTAATAATAACAAGGGACAGCCTCTTTTACATATAAAAATTTATTTTACAGAGAGAGAAAGGGAGAGAAAAGGGATATCGTTTCCATGTACATTTTAATGATTTTCATTTTTTTTTTTTGTTTTTAATAGGGGACGACAAAAGGTATACGCTATACACAATAGCCTTGTTTTTTCTTTTTTATTATTATTTTTCTTCGTAGTAACACTAATAATAGATATATTCTTTATAATATAATTAGTAATAATAGGTACGTATCTTTAGATATATTTATCGCGTATAAAATCTAACTATTGTATGTAATAAGTAGTAGGTAATAGGTATTAAATATATTAATAATTTTGTTTCTTTTTTTTGTTATCTCATCAGTTCGTCTTGTTTTTCTTTTGTTCGGTTCTAAAGTAGATAGAAAATCAACTTTGAACTGTATGCTGTATTACAATGCTGGTCAAAATTGCGTGAAAAAAATATATATACAATAATAGTAGTAAGGAATTTAATAAATACTTAAGTCGTACAAAGGAGCTTTACCATCTAAGGTATTCTAACAATTGATGTATGTTTTTCTCTTATTTTTACACGAAAACAATGAAAATATTGCCATTTTAATAAAACGTATAAAAAATAATAAAGTTATCAGTAAACTAGATAGTATGATAAAAAAAAATTATACAGGTATACTTGGTATATACAGTGTGAGTACTGAACTTTAGCAACAAGCTATTCGTCCTTCTACCTTAAATGGAAAATTGCTTTCTTGTAAACCCTGTATACAAAAACACAGCTATTGGCTACCATTAAGTGCTCATTCGGTATATATCTTTGAAATGCTTAAGAACATAAACAGTTTAAGATTACAAGGTTAGGCCATTCTAGAATTTCCAAAAAAAAAATGCAAAATTTCGATGTTTTACGCCTAATAACGGTGTTCACGGTGAGGCATCTATCAGAGTTTTGACTTTGTATCAAAATCAACATCTAACGGTAGATGTGACAACGAATATTGCGATTTGTGCATACAATAACAATTTCACGAAAATCGGCCCAAGCTCTACAATGATAGACACTCCGGGCTGTCTGAAGCTGTAAAACAGGCACAGCTCAAATTAAAATCAATGAGAAAAGAAACGCAGAAGTAAGACACTAATATCGAAAAATAATTGTACGTCGTATTCATCGTGGATTAAAGGGATAAGATTTTTTATTAACTGAGACAATATTTTTTGATCGGGTGTATATATTATATATTTAAAATTACATTCTCTATACAAGTACGTAAATTTTTTTTCACTATATTAAATAATTCTCTTGTTATAAATAATATTATGACGATCTTTTGCGGTTTTTTTTTTTTTTTTTCAGAAAGGTACCAATATCGCAAAAATGAATCGTTTAAAAAATCCTACGTGGTTTTATAAGTATTCTCATAGATAATCGAAAAAATCTCGGACTTTCATCGTAACTTCAAAATTGCAAGAGCTGCTAGTCTGCACGTTTGTCGACCAGAAATAAAGAAATAAAAGTATAAGGGAGAAATGTTACAGATATCGACATCTATCGTTTCGATTTTTTTTTTTATTTGTTATTTCTATAATAAAGATCTCTTTTTAGAATTTCTATTTATTTCTTTGCTCCGCTGAAAAGAACTTCCCAAAATATATATATTTCCTCTACCTCTAGATCGGCCTAACCCCTTAACAGCCATTTATTTTTTGTATACTGTGCGCATAAAGGAGTACTACGATGGCAGACTTTCTAATTGCTCCTCTTGGTATTCGTGATAAAAATAAAAAAATAATTGGCCAACTTAGAAAATATGTTGTTTCATGTTAAGTTCAAAAATTAATCAGTGAATGAATAATAATAATCAGTAAATGAATCAATGAATAGCGCGAAATATGTCGATAACAGACATTGTCATGAATGTATGTTCGCAAGAAAAGAATTATAATAGGCAATACATCAACAAATCTTAATAGTTTAGAAACATTGTAATTACTGAGACAACAATTGTAGTATTCGGCTTTTGCACATGATATACATAAAATAGGAATTGTAACACGTAGTTCTCCAAAGATGGTAAGATTTTAACATGCAAGATATTGTTATGAATAGTTTTTGTCAACTTCGTATATTAAAATAACATTTACAACACAATACAATTAAAAAATTAACCAAGAAATATATACACATAACATAACAGATCCTGCTTCGATTTTATTCAATAAATTATTATCAAACAATTGATAGTTTACAATATCATAAAACATACTTCAATTGTTTTTCTTCTCTTTTGTTTTTCAAGAACGAGATTTGGGAAAGCTAAGGATATTTGACGAGGATCAAGGGTGGTATTTCCATCTTTTTTTTTTTAATAATATATCTCGCAACATATGAAGCGGGTTATTTCCAAGAAACAGCCAACATAATATTTATATCACATGCAATTCAACAATAATTTTTTTTTCATCTTTTTTGCCATATTTTGTGTTTTATATTTATTTTATTTCATTATATTCATCTTTATAGTAAGAGGTTCGTTATTATTATTTATACAATCTGTGAGTTTCTGTTTATTTTTGCTTTTTTTTCTAAATTTAAGTATCGTCGATTTTCTTTTGTTGCATTATTGTTTTTTTATATTATTATTTCATTTGTTATTTTAAATGTTAACACGTTCTATATTCATTTATCTTCCTTTTTTGGTATGTATACTTTTTTTTTGTTTTATACTATTATACTGTCAAGTAAAAAAGCAATTTATCAATTCCCATAAAGCAACTATCCAAGGAAGCATAAAATATAATCCAGCACAAATTAGAGGAAATTGTGTTTTAATATAAAAAACATATAAAATTAGAGGAACAACTTTTTTATTCTTGTTTGGTTTTTATAAACATGTATCGTTGTTTTGGCTTTTCAATGGGACACAAAAGAAAACTACATATATTTAATATTTACTTGAAATTTGTCCATATTTTATGCTCCCTTGTATATAATGTACATATAATATATCCATATCAATATATTGATAATATACGTTCTGGATATGGCTCATAATAATTTTCTTTGTATTCTGTTTTATTATTTCCTTTGTTAACTATAATACAATGTGCGCTGTTTTTTTTTTTAACGTAACCTACATACATCATTCTTCATCATCCTTCATCACACTCACACCATCTATCTATAATATAACGTAACGTTTTTCACCTTACAGAATTTTAAGCTTTCAACTGTCTTCGATCTTTGGACTATAGCAACTGTTTTTTTTTTTATTATTATTTATTTATTTTTACATCTAATTTCCGCAAACTATCTTAACAAATTCAACGTAATCTTTTCCTTTTCATTCAGTCGCACTATCTATGGAAAAATAATAAGCGAATCTCTCACTTCTTCGCAGACAGTCGACTTGGATCCGATGTATGTTAGTCCTTTTTTATTCGAAGCTAGAATATAGTCTTAAGTGTATGTTCCTTCTTTTTACAACTCTTTTTTTTTAAGTTTATCGTTTTATCTAGAATTTAAGGTGTTATTATTTCTTTTTTTTTTATTATATTATTTTTTTATGCTGGTAAGAGGGGAATGTCTTACAAATCGTAAATTGTATGTGGCTGGTAATGTTATCATTTACTAAGATGAGTGTTTTAGTATTAAGTTTAATTTCTTATTTTATTTCATTTGTTTAGTTTAGTTTCTAAAACTCATAATCTGCCCCGATTTCCGTTTCTAAAAGATCTAGTTGCAACGGTAAAAGTGACAGATTCCTTTTCGTGGTTCACTGAAACGTAAAGAGAAACCAGAATCATTATTATTGAAATTGGCAACTAAGGAACCGACTTGATTCAGAAATCATGCATGCATTGGAGTATATTTTGAAGTTAGATAGCGTTGCCAATCGACATCGAACATGCTACGAATGCTATGAACTATTGTACTAAGTGTTCGTAAAATATTGACTCGAATCTCGAAAAAACGATGGTGACGTTAAAAAAAAAAAACAAATTTGATCGTCTTCCATCAAGTACGCCACAACCATTTGTGATTGAACAATTTTACAAACACTTGGTATGGTACACTGAAGAACATTCTGCTACACATATATATATACATTCCAAAAGCGAAATTATGACAACGCTTATTTTTCTTTGCGAAAAAAATTGCATTAACATCTAAGAAGTAAGCTACGAAAAGGTATTATCCATTATTATGAAGTAACGGTATACTAAAACGATGCAAGTTCAATATACAATTATCTTTTTGGCATTTCCATGGGAAGGCCAGGGAAAACATGTAAAAGCTAGAAAAATGTGAAAACGACATCGAACGATTTCCAAATGAACATCAAAGAATAGAAACAAAGGAAAAACAACAGAAAAACACCCAGAAATCGAATAAATCAAAAAGTAAAACAAAAGATGATTGATTGTTAAAGCATACCTAGACGATAACCCAGTGAAGATGGACGTCAACTACACAAATACATAGAAACGCTGTTTCTATGTCCAAATTTTTATCAAAAGAAGGGGTGAATGGGACTTTAGCTACCCAGTTGTCAAGCACAAATGAACAACGAAGACAACACACGGAGAACTTGATATTTCTCTTTACAATTTCATAAAAACGAAACAAATAACGGAAACGAAAGAAGAGACAAGGAGAAACATTAATGATATTAAAAACAAAAGCATTTCATGGAATTGTAATAGTAAAGAAAAAAAAAACGTAAAAAGAAAGGTAGGAGATGATGTCATGATTTCTTGTCATTGTCGATCTAAATTAAAGAAAAGAAGGATTACAGCTTGAGGGAATCTAGACTAGCCATGGAACTGCGTCGCGATAGACCGAGAGAAGGAGGTCCACTAACCAGGGATGTCGTTCCGAACAGCTTGTACCAACCGATGACGATGTTGCTGAGGTTCAGGTCGTCAAGCATGATCTGGGCGACACCCATGAACACCTTCTTGCCTTCTATGCGACCATAATCACCCCAAACGGTGACCTAAACGGAACAATAGAAAAGATCACCAAATTTATATGAGCAAGACGAAAATTATACGAACTTTATTTATATATATTATTTTCACATACCTGAAGAACACAGCCTTGAAATGGTTCACGAAACGCCAACTGTTGCTGATACAATGGGTCCAGCGTCCTTCTAGCCGTAGAGGTCTTCGCCTTCGCTATGCATTTCTTACCATTGACTAAATATACCTTGACATAAGGTGCTGTGGACAAAATTATTATGGAAGAAACGGTTTCGAAGTTAAAGAGTCCGTTTGAAACAAATTTCTATTTTTGGGCGAAAATTATTAATTAAAAACACGTTTCTGAGAGCTTTTTAGCTGTTGATCGTTTGCGAGGACACGTAATCTAAAATACGTGTCCACTGACCAGATATTATTTTTAAGTATTTACCTGGAAGAACTCTAGATCCAGCTCTAGCCTGAAGACCTCTAGCTCGTATCACCTCCACTTCCAAGAAGCCTTTTTGGTAACACAACGAGAGCTGGATATCCCCTAAAGCGGGAGCCCCTAAAACTTGACGGCCGACTAACTGCCCCGGTCCCAAACCATCGATGAAGTCGGCCAGTTGACCCCCTTCTCCGGCTAACCTTAGCGAAGGTGACCACCTGGGAAAATCGCAAATAACATCAGGGGAAAATTCAATTTCCCATCGCAATTTAAGCGATCATAATCAATATCTTACGTCTTCGATTCAATTTTAACCTAGTGAGATCCTCTAGCGGTGACTGTAAGATATTGATTACGTTTCCTTGGATCCGATAAAATAAATTGGTATATAATAAATACATATATATTAAAATATTTCAAGATTAAATGTACTGAAGATGAGCGTGGAGCGGACACAGAAACGTACATAGAGAGAGATAGAATTCCGGGCCAATAGCTACTTGCTAAGAAATTGGTGATCTGACATATCGATAATAAGAAAACAATCGAAGGGGAAATCGAAAAACGAAAAAGATAAAAATAAAAAAATAAAAAAGTAACAAAAAAAAAGAACTATAAGAAACGAAAAAAAGACGGTGTTTCATCGCAGCCGTGTTATCAAACGGTGAATGGATTTACAATCATAATAATAAATAACAAATATATATATATACAGAAAATTTATATACATTTATAATAACTTACATACATACAAAAGTAAACATGCTAGAGAGCTTACTTGCAGTTTGCCAAAAACAAAAAAAAAACGTTGCATGCGTTTTGTTTTAAGTTATGTTACAGTAAAATGTACAACCAAACATTTTTTTTTAGTATTTATTTTATTAAAATGCCCTTTCTGTTAATAAAGAGCTTGATTAGTCATCTTCTTAGATTGATTCGTCGTATTATAAATAGGCATGCTTATACACTTACTACAATAACGGGGGAACGATAGGGTAAATTTATTAGAAATTTACAATACATACCATATACGTTTTGAGCTGAAGATTCAACATCTATTGGCGGGTAAAAATGTACACACACAGACATTCAATACAGATTTTTTTTACATCCTTTTTATGCTGTTTTTACCTCTAACACATTGAGAAAGCGACATAGCTCTTTTTTGAAACGGTTTATACTATACTTTGTTAAGAACTTTTTGAATAGAAAAGCCTTTATATCTGCATAAAAAAAGTTCCAATAACGAATTGATCAATTAAAATTAACAAAGGCATTTCTATCGATATATCCTCTAAATCCTTCGTAATTTTTCTAATTATCAAAATATATTGTTGGTGCACTCAATAGGATATCCTACTGGCTGCGCCAAAACGATATTTTTCACTAACCAAGATAGCCGTTAATATTTATAGAAACTAGAGAATATATTACGCAATTCCTCTAGAAGAATGTATGTCGTATACGGCGCTGTCAGTTATCTAAAGGGAATTTATTATCTTCTTTTAGGAGAGCCACGTCTATACATAATTTGTTTGCACAGCACTATATAGACCATCTACAACACAGAAGAGACATTTATATCACACTTATAGAAGGAAATTAATGCGCCACAACAACCACGATTAGGCCGCGTTCACGTAGGGTGGTGGAGAAACTATTCTAAGAATCTGACAACTGAGATCAATGAAATCAACTTAATCTCAATTTATAAATTAGCATTGATAATTGCTTTTGTGGAGAGCGGGATGACATAGAAATTGTTACGTGGTGTGTTTATTTTTCGTTTCTGCAGTAAATTCAAAACTAATCTCGGAGTGTATATAGTTTCGCGTCACCCTGTGTGAACGCTACTGAAAATGTACATCCAAAGTAGTAACCAAAAGAATACACAGAGAAAGAAGGCAGGTAGAACGAGAGAGAAAGACAGAGAGAGACAAATCAAAAAGAAAAGGTACACAATGCAACACCGCAGCCAACAGCAAAAAAAAATCGTACTTGGTATAGTTAATATTGTTAGTTTTAAGTTTAATAAATCAGATTAATACACAAAAATCTATTGTATGTATTGTACACGTATACACAGTTATATACAGAACGGAAAATGAATTGGGTCGGTGGTATGGAGGAAAGGGTTGTGAAAATAACACGTAGTATATTCAAAAAGTTTTACCAATATTGGTGTTTGTTTAAAGTGTAGCGAGTCGTTTGAATCAATTCAATATGAAAGTCGATGTAATGCTAAATAGAAGATTTAGGTAAAATGGGCCGACCTACGGCGAATTTAGCAATTTATCAGAGTACTTTTAAGTTTTCTTAACTTTCTTCATTTGGAACAGTTGAGATATGTCACCTTGTTCTGTATTCTGGTTGTATTGCACATTTAACAATTCTATTCGGCAAACGGTATAACGTGTTTGGTTATTAGATTAACTAAATATTTTTTTCAATGTTAATTTTTATTTAGCGAGCATTGGAAGCTGCGTTAACAGTTTGTAAGCACACTGAAGTTACATTATATAGACATATTACACAATACAGGCTCTTTCGACCCTCATCAGGAGGATCTTGCCTTATTGTTCGAGATAGAAGGCAAGTTTAAATTTGGCAAGTCTTTCTTTTCTTATATTCGCATCGGCGTCATATTGGCACCTGGTTCTCAATATTATCCTTTAATTGACGAAGAAGATGTAACATTTTAAGATTCAATAAGGTAACTATGAAATTCCAATTATCGTTCAATCAATAACACAAAAATGTCGTACATCAACGAGTAGCAGGGACATCAACGTCTACACGTAAGGTAGCATCAGAAATTTACCCCAGATTGGAGTATGGAGAAGTTTACAGCGAAACATGTTTAAACCATACAGAAAACATGTTAGCCACAGTCTACTATCTGGCAATAATTTAAGACGACTGAAGTATTGTAACTGGTTAATAGGAAAATTAGAAATAAACGAATTTTTAAATAAAATCATTTGGCCGGATGTCTAATTATGAAATCTGTAACAGAAATGTAGAGCATCAATGGACAGGGTAGAATGGTTTGCCGAAAAGGATGCTGGAATCCAAAGCCATCTACATTTTTAAGATTTTAATTTTAAGGCGATGAGATTGGCAACCTTTTTGGGAGAATGAAGCTCGGAAATTGTAAAAATTTATCCTCGTTCATCCTCTTTCTACGTTTTTCTTGTAGGTTATCACTCCTAAGAAAATAGGTATTAGTAACCGATTAGTAAAGTATAAAAGTTGTATACGATAGCTGAATTTACCGTCGACATATTAGATCACCTGTATATTGTTTTCTAAAATCGAAAATACATTTAATGGAGCCTTCCGATGACCAAAATCGCAAAAATTCAATCACAATGACTACTTCATTAATGAACATCTTTTTTCACGTTAGGTCGAAAGAAACAGCTGCCAAATTTAACAAAAAAAGTGCGACTGTGATTCTTAACGTTAATTTTAAAACTTTTTGAATGCACCACGTTATCACGTTGATAATTACAAGACAAGAGGATGACTTTTGGTAATTTTTTCATACATTTCCGTCATCGTGATTTTATCTTTTATCAATCGATTCGTTTTGGTAGGAGAGGTTTTTTTTTTTTTTGAATATTACTACTTACGAAGATCCCTCGGAGCTCGAGATCGAGTTCAGACTCGACGCCCGCTGCTCGGTCGAGCGGCCCGGAAACACTGGCACCACCTCTTGAGAGCGCTGAATATTTGAAGACGCTCTCTTTCTACTGTATCCGCTGTCTAAAGGCGACAAAACACGTTCACATTATAAGACCCAATTTACGAGCTTGCAATTAGGGTTACAGATGGTTTGAGTTGATTTTTGTTTCGTTGTTTCGATATTTTCAGTAGAAAAGAGTAAATTATAAGGTTATCTGACGAAGTTTATGCTGTAAGTAATCCTTCACGATGTTTAATTGTTGAATTACTTCACATTCGGAATTTTCTACTTTTTATGTGATAGCAAAAAAAATTGTCGCAGTCAGTAGGATTACCGTGTTCGTTTATTAATGTTTAGATTCTTCGTGAAGAATACTTCAAAACAAAGTTTCTGCTGAGGTTTTCCTAGACGAAAACGCCTTGGTTTTTTAATGCCCTTGCATAAAACGGATGAAAACAAATTAGATGCCATATCCATATTTTTAACCGCTCAGAATCGGGAAGATGGTATTCTGCATTTTACTGTATATTTATTAAATTCTGATGCCTCGCTACTGTCTCTTGTTCTCTTTCGAGCAATAAACAACGGCACAATAACAAAAACTAATTTTGCTATTGCCCTAATGTTTATTAAAACATGTTGTGAGTGGTGTTTGTCTAACTCTTAATATCAAAAAAATTGACCCTTCAAATGTTTTCTCTTAGACTGATCAAAGCCGATTTCTCTAATGAGGGCGGTTAAGAACAAATAGGTTAGAGTTCTTTACGACTGGAATGGTTCTATACTATGCTGAAGTACAGGCAAAAACCTCGTTTATCGAGATAAACATCAAAACTTCATTAACAAAAGCTCCTCCAACATTTCTAGTTTGAGGTTATCTTCAAATCTTCCGTTTTATATTAGAGTATTAAAAATCGTTATTTTATTGCAACTACAATGAAAATTATCGACGTCATAGCGATGCCTTCACGCACTGAAGAAGATCAATGACATACACGACATATCTGAAAGAGAAATTACATTCTAGCAGCAACATACACAACAAGTACGTCGTTTAGATAAAAGGATTGCCGTTCCACGATAAAGAAGTAGTAAGTTGACGCTATATAAGTTTTAGAAATGAAAAAAAGAGAATTGATAGGCTTCGAAAAACAAAGGCGACATGTCCAAGTAAAAGTAGACTAGATAGTATAATAACAGCAAGCATAGCTTTTCACTAAAAACACACTACGGTAAGTAACAATGCTTAAGAAAGGAAATGTAAACAATAACAAAAATATATATATAGATTAGAATAACGTAAAATCAAATGTTAATGTTTTTATTATAGTACAATGATATTAATTGTAATGAGCAGTAATAATAGCGATGGTAATGCAAAAAATATCCTAAGTAGGTTACGCTATCCGCTACAGTAGGCATGTCTCTAAAATCTAACTCGTTTGAAACTAATCGTAAGAACATTACGCACAGATTCTGCAAAATTTTGCTTTACTTGAACGTTGAATTATCAAATTTTTTTTTTTATTTCTTACGCTGTACTAAATTTGCAGCACCTGGACAGCAAAAGTCTAAAGCTTTCATATTCAATCCAACTATGATAACGAAACTCAATGATATTTGAATGAAATATTACCAGATATTATAATACTCCAATCAATTTCTTAAACCTTTAGAGAACTGAAAGAAATAAATATTTGACAAAATTTCTAGTGAGAAACAAACTAAAACAAGTTAATATTCGATAATATTAATATTGCAAAAGCATTCTCCGCCGTTCCTTAATTATCATCTTTATTAAGTTCATAAATAAATTTGAAATTACGTAACTTTTTTGCAGATTTGAAGTTACATTGAAAGGTTCTAAAAAACGCTAACGAAAAAGATCAGGATTCCTTATAGCGACCATGGTTTTTTTTGTGTTTAGTACTTGATCTTTAAAATTTATCAGTGTACATTAAAGACAATGTTCGTCAGTTTCAATTTTTTATCAATGTCTTATTGAAGTTGCAAGCTGAGCTTCGATTGATTAAACGTTTATCAGAAAAACAAGCGACTCGAACGATCTATTCGAAGCATTTTTGTCCGCAAAGAATTAAGCATAAGATTTCTTCCATCTATGTTTCGAACAAGAATACGAACATTGGACCAGATTACCTATGCGTAAAGCTCTGATAAAAACGAACTGGAATTAACTGAAGTACGTGAAATAATCTGAACACTCGTCAAGAATGCCTTCAGAACTAAGTAGCTGGTAATGGTGCGAGAAATTGATGATAAACAGGCTTAAAAATGATTTACCCCAAATCTGTTCCTCAATACATTGAGCAGCAATGTTAGTCGTTGATGATGTTTCGTTGTAATATTAAGAATTGAGTCAGAAATTTTGCTTACACTAGTAAGGTAAAACATAAGACCAATAAAAGAAACGGAACATTGGCATACAGGTAAGATGATAGCGACATGAAAAACCGCGATTAACTGGATCCAGATGCAACGCTAGGTGCAAATTCTGAAGCCAAAAAAAATGTCAATCATATTAAGAACTAATATTTGTAATTTTGCGCAAATCGAATTAAATATTATCGAACATTAACTTGTATCGAAATAAAAAAAAGAATATCTTAAATAAAAACAATATCTTTTTACAAATAACCATCAAAAACTAATAGAGTAACACCAATAATAACAATAATAATCTCTCTATGCACCGTTCCGTATGCCTGCTCTAGAAGGAAGGGATCTCTCCGGATGTATGAAGTATCTTCCAAGGAAAAGCGGTTTGTTCCTATGTTTCTAGAGGAAAATAGGAAAAGAACGGTTTAGATATGATTATCAGATGAAGGTTCAAACCTGTCGCCATCAGCAGAGAGATCTCCTTCACTAGAAGCGGAAGAACCTTGCTTGGACAGCTTGACGTCACCCGGTATCACCTCTTCGGACCTATGGACGGTAAAGGAGGTCTTGCCGCGTTTCCCAAAGCCCATCCGCCGCTTCCTACCTACATCGCACACTTGGAATATAAGTAGGACGATTTTTCTCGATGATCGTTTGTTCCGACACACTTGTATTCGTTTTTCGGTTGTTTATTTTTGGGATAAGAAAGGATAGAGCTGCATACCGTACAAACTTACTCATTCACACATAGAAATTATGAAATACATAATGGTAGGAATGTACCCACTTGATATATTGTATAAATAAATACGTGAAAGTATAATCTCCAAGAAAGAAAGAAAACATACACATCGACTATTCTAGATCTTATTTCCTTTATTTGGAATTCAAGATATACATATTTTTACATGGGATGGACCAAAGAAAAGTCAATGTCAAAATCCACGTATTTGTTTAGATATTATGTTATTTATGTAATACATATGTTAGGAAGTATCCGACATTGCTTTAAAGTATTCTATTGGTGATTTGGTAAAGATCTAATTACACGCAAGATTGTTCCACCTCCAATCATCTTTTTCTGCGGTGATTACTTTTGGAAATACTAGAATGGATTGCTTTCAAAACATATCCCAATTTGTTTATAGTGGTAATAAAATATAACAGGAAAGTGACCTAAAAGTTTATTGTATATTATGATCTCTTCATTGGACTATCCCGTAAAATATTAAGTAATTTGAAAACGTTAAATAACATACGTACTATGTATATAGATCAAAGATTCCTATGTTTTAGAGAAAGACAAATATCAGAACTACTTGATCTCCCACGACAAAAAAACTGACAGAAACGAAACAAAACATTAACAAATAGGAAACAGAACGTTAGAGTGAAGGAAACAAAGGATTTTACAAAGATAGAGATGGTTGTTAGATACTAATTGGGCGTCCGAATTTAATAAGAAATTCATCTATATTGTTTCGGAAATTTCATGAAATCAACCGTTATTTCAAAATTAAAATCGTTCGTTTATAGAAAAAAATCTTACCCGTCGCCGATAGTTGACTGGTAGAGTTACTTTTTTTGCTTAAACCGACGAATTGATTCTGCCTATCACGTTCCCTATCACGATGGCTATCCTTCCGAGTTGGTTCTTTCTGGGGTACTTCGAGGCCGTGCAATTGGCTCACGGCTGTATCACTCAAACTACCATCTAGGTAGGAAAAATGGTATATTAAGCAAGATTTTAGTGTGAGTAAAAGTGAGTGACCTACGACTAAATACATGTATTTAAAAGTTTAGAAACTTCGAAGTATCTCCAATAATACACATTAAGAGCCCTTAGAAACAATGGACAACCAAAGAGAAAGAGAAAAGCACTAGCCAACAGACATCAGCGTTGCTCTGAGCGCCTTTTTCTTATACTCGCATCGCTGTTCACCTCAGTTTATGAGGTATCACCTCGTTTATATACGAGTGTCTAGGTTGGTAGTTCGCACTTCTTTTATGATTTTGATCTTCAAATCTTCTAAAGTATTAAATGACTCGGAAAAAAACTTTTGATTTTAGATATAATCTAATAGACTAGTCCGGGAATCTTGCAAGCCATTCAATGGCACCCTTTCGTCCGTAATTCCATTTCTGTAAACAGCAGCCTCAGCATATGTGCAAGATTGGACGTGAAATTGGTGGCTTTTTCTACCATATTCGCCAGATCCGACCACCGTGAATTCTTTCTTTTCCCAAATTTGGAAAATGGCTTGAAGGAAAGCGGTTCACGTCAAGAAAGAGAGGCCAACTTCTTGAATTCGATAAATTAGTTTAATTATTTATATGTCTTAACAAAAAAGGGAACATCGCTGGACTAAATCCATAGAGATGCAAGAAGGTTATCTCGACAAATAAGTTTGTTAAACAATTGCATTGCCTTCCTTAACGCAAGTGTTTATCATATCATAAAAGCTTCTAATTTGTTTGTATATTAATAGATGGTAGGATATTGCATTGAAAACTCGTCGCCATACATCTAATAACCTTAATAAAGCCGTAAAGTGCAATAACTTGAAAGATATTGAAGAATAAAGAATAAATAAATTGAAAGGAAGCTCCATCTGCATTTAAACGCAACCCACGCACACGCCTCGCCTCGCCCATCCCACGCCTGGGAAGAATCTACAAATACCGCGCTTAATTACACCCATCCTACGGCCAGTCTACGTCTGTTGATTCCTCCCACCCGTGGGGTAGGCATAGCGTGTGCCTGTGCTGGTTTCAATTTGCGCCCGGTTTTTGTTTTGAATATACACAGTAAATGTTACTAACAATTTAATACGTATTACATTCGTCGCAGCGTTAACTGAGTTGTGAACAGCAACAGGTATTTAGAATGATTTTTAGAAATGATGTAGAATCGAACGTTTGGTATTAATACGTGCGAATTCTTACATTTATTGTTTAAAGCATTAACTTATATTGTGCTATATATAAAGCAAGTAAGAGAAATTATCGAACGGTTTAATTGTATTAATATTTTTTGCTGTTTTTCTCTTTACGTAGTTATCTTTTTTCTGCGTGCTTTGTAGTAAATCTAAACTGTAACTGTTTTTAACGTATGTATGTCAATGTTATCTAATTATTTAATTAGTTAATTATACCGCAACAGCGCGATAAATTTATTGGCACTTTATCTCTTTAACTTTCTTAAGATTTTGCCTGTTTCGGGCATCCCTTTGATAGTAGCTTTTTGCATTTTCTCTCGCGATACGTTCGATTAATTTGTGAAAGTTACAAAGAATAACTTCTGTAAAAATTGCTCGATCTGGTTCAAATACAAGAGGATAGTAGATTTCATATAATAGTAGATGAGCATTTAACTTACAAAACTATCAAATATATTAAACGCTATTCTTAGCAGCGAGGGCCGAAGCTGCCTATTTGCGATAAAGGAGCTTAAACGCACCGTCCGACTTCAATGAGTGGTGTCGACTTTATTGTATACGCGAGATTCGTTGTAGACGTCTTTAGTACTTCTAACTAACTTCTAACGAAATTGCAATGTTTTTGCGCTTTATTGCAACCTGTTGACGATCGTATTTTGGATAAATCAAGGGCTCAACTGATGTTTTTCAACTTCTTGCAAACTAAATAGCGCGTTACTGGTTATCGATTTGGATGTAGAATCACTCGCTTCGCAAAGGGTTCATCGTATATTTCCATTGCCAATCATCATTGAAATGTTAATTCACTATCTTTCATTCGGTTGGACCGTTTTAATCGCACAAATACAAAATTATGACTACCTGATAGCAGCTATAACTTCAATTTAATCCTTGCATTTCTTGTATTTTACCCGGCAACAGTG
This sequence comes from Oryctes rhinoceros, assembly GCA_020654165.1. Classification (NCBI taxonomy): domain Eukaryota; kingdom Metazoa; phylum Arthropoda; class Insecta; order Coleoptera; family Scarabaeidae; genus Oryctes; species Oryctes rhinoceros. Next base: position 8,631,661 of record JAIOKQ010000240.1, on the reverse strand, counting down.
ATTTTTTCAAAATTTTGCAAATTTCGACTACAAATAGAATCTGTTAACCGATATATTTTAGTAGATTTAATTGTTAACGCGAAATTAAAACAATTCTACTCAAAAATGAAAATAAAAATGACGTGATAGTATAACCCACCTGTTTTTTCATCCGCTGGCGTCTCATTATTTGACAAACTCCTGGTGAAGGTCCCTCTTTTAACACTACCTTCTCTGTGGTGGACATGGTGATACTGATGGTGATGTTCCATGGTTTCCATCGGGTCCCGAATTTCCACTTCGATTCTTTCCCTCGGCATCCGTGTTGGCGGTTGCTGTCTGTGGCCCCCACCGTAGGAATATCTATCGCTGCCACCGCCGCTTGGATACTCCCCACTGTCAAGGTGTGAAGCAATAGCATCTTTAGCACTAGAACAACTAGCGTCACTAATATCGCTACAGTAACTATCGAGATCATCGCTAGCCGTGCGAGAATCGCCCGATCCGTTAAAGATTTCGTGTTTTTCAGCAAAGGAGACTTGCCGATCGACCTTTTTAATGCTCTTGGTGGAGCAACGTTTGAAAAATTCATCTCTATCGATGACGGTTTCCACCGAGCTGTCTTTCTCGAGCATACCGTGCGATCTTTTATCGTTTATAACGTTTTTGCAGTGTTCAAAGGACGAGCTATCTTCACCAAGTGGAGATAACTCGTCATTTGATTCCGTCACTTCGTTATTTTCTTCCTGTATACAATCTTCGGCTTCTTCCTCCGCGCAATCGGATACTTCCAACGAAGTATCCGAAAGATCTGCGGCAGAATTCAACATATCAGCTCTAACCTCGTTTATAATAGATCGGATAAAACTAGTGCACCAATATGGTGATTCGTTGTTTTGGATTTTTTTCAAGATACTCTTCTCCAACTCACTTAATTCTTGCTCGTTAGCGCTTATTACATGATTATCACCGTTTGTATCAATTTTTTTAGGAATTTCGGGAAGCTGGACATTATTTTCCAACGATAATTCGTTAAGCTCTGATTCTGTATTATTTTTACTGCAATTGAAACATTTAGGGTTGATAATGGATATATTATCTTCTTTAATGTTAGAGCTGGCGACTTCTAGATTACTTATAAGGAATTCTAAACAACTACTATTTTCGCGGGTTAAACTACATTTGCGGTTAGGTTTTGTAGCAGATGTAGCATCTAAACTAGCGGAGTTACTCGTTACGACCTGCTCCATGATAGAAATTTTGCTTTCGCTTGCGAAATCGTAAGCTTCCGGAAGAGACAAGCTATAAATATAAATATTTTACGTTCTACAATTCGATCTTAATTGCAATCAATAGAACACCATAAGTTACTTTTGATTTTATTAACAATTTATAAAAATTTTTTTTCCTTTAAAAACACCCAAAAGAATAGAAAACTAGTTTTTTTTATTTAAACCCATAAAACTTTGGCTGCCTTGAAAGAATCGGAGTACCTGCTGGTATTCGAACCCGGAATTATCAAATATTGCATAAAATTAGTTTTTTTTTTTTTTCAGATAAAAATATTTACAGTACTGAAATAATCATGGCGTCTTACCTTGCGACCCGGTTATTCGCTCTGGGTCTTTCGGATTGCGTCGAAAATGCGCTACTCGTTACAGACGCGACCGATTCCATATCGCTATCGAAATCTACCGTACCACCCAATGGTTCGCGATCCCTATCAGGCGACAACACCACCTTCCTAGTTCTCGTATGCGTCGTCAGATCACTATCACTCAGTCCACTGTAACGCCGCTGCTCCCAACCGGTTCCCGATATCCGGTAGGTGGGCACCTGCTGGTATCGGACACCTCTGGTTCGCATCGGCCTCTCTTCGAGATCCTGCGTTACTCGTTCCTGTAGGGCCCTCGCGAGAGCGTTGGGGACCTGAGGCAGCTGTCGTTTCTTCGGCGAACCGGTTGGAGTCGCCGTAGCCGAACGCGATTGGAATCTAGACGAACCATAACCAGGTGCTGGGTAGTCCACACGGACATCTGGTGGAGACAACGAGCGGTGATCAGTTGTGGAGCGGCGTAGCGATTTCGAACGGGAACGAGACATGTGGACGCTGGGAGATTCGCTCGGCGCCGCTGAATGCGAACGTTGATTGACGACGCCGCTCTGTCACAAGGAGATTTTTTGGATTAAGGTTCTTGTCATTTTAAAATTGAAAGGCGCCATCGTCGCTGAATTCTAGCTGTTACGGTTTGTTCACGACAAATTCTAATAAAGATATAAATATGGAGATCCCCGATAAAGGAATGGAACTTGAATTGGAAGAATTCATTTAATTTTGATCGGTATCATTTCATCTTAAACTTACCCGCCTATAGTTCGTGTGACTATAATATTGTACCGGTTCCTGATCCCGCCTGGATCTCCTTTCATTTTCACGTGGTGGACTTGCTGAACTTCCCACGCTGCTAACACTAGCGCCATCTGCGCCTCTTCTCTCCCTACTACCATCTATCTCGCATTCGGAAGGAGTATCGGAATCGGAAAACCGCGAACCCGTGCTTGGGGGCGACAGATGCTCGCTGGGAGTTAAAGCGACCTCCTCGTGAGGACCCAGAGTCCTCCACATAGGTTGCTCTTCGAGCGGCCACAATTCCACCACAGTTTCCCCTAGAAAATCGTTTGCCCCATACTTCACGTAGTCCCAAACGGTAATTTCAAGAGCTCTCATCCTTAGATCGGCTCTTCTTAAACCGGAGTATTCGAAAGTTTGATTCCACATGGGTTCCGTAGTACCTACGTTTGGAAAGTCATCAGTGTATGTTACTTCGCTTACAATTTACATGTTAACCAACCAGCTAAAGTCCTCGTTCTTCTCTTGGACTTCTCAGATCTGTCAGGTAGTAAAAACAGCTTGCAGTATGGGTTCCTCTGTTGATGTGGCGACCTCGGTTGTAGACCGGAAGCGCAAACTATAGTTACTAGAAGTTGTAAGGTTGACGGATCGAACAATAAGCGGATTTGAATTCGTCCTCCGACACTTGGGGCCAACGACGGAGCCGGTCGTGGTCTTTCCGGACTTCCTGGCGAAGTGACTAATACGTGCGGTCTTTCGTAACCTTCGCTGTCGGGCCATTGGGCTTGCCCTACATAGAGAGAAGCAAAAAACAGTCCGAATGATCGCGGAGCCTTGGAAGAAGATAATAAGGAATTTCCGGGTAACTTTTGGAAGTTCTTGGAATGCAATAAAGGACTAATAAGTATGTTTAAATTCAAAGAGCCAAATTATTGGATTATTACTTCGTATTAAATTTAAATTAAGTTAATCGCGTTCGCAATATCACTTCTCTGAAGAGGTGATATGGCGAAACATTTTATAGCGAGTGTTGAAGTAGTTTTTTTTTTTAATAGAGTTTTGTTTTTAGATCGATGTATATGTATAAACATTTACAACAAATCAACATACTTCTTCCAATAACTTCCAAATTGTAACGCCCAAATCAGTAGTGGTAAAATGAAACAAATAGTACACATAAACACTAAAACACCCTAGAAAAGACCATGACAATATAATTCTCAACGTCAAAGATGGCCGAGGCCGAATCCCGAGCCTAATATTCAAAGTAGTTGTTGCTCCCATGAAACGAAATGTTTTTTTTTTCTAAATTAAATCACATTCATACACAGAACAGCCGAGACTATGTTTAATTAAACAAATGCACAACAACAAAACATCAACTGATTAAGTATATATAATATATAAGATTAGTGGGGAGAAAAGGAAAAGTTAGCCAGTAAATAGAGATATCGTTTACTAGAGTAAATAGAGTAGACAATGCGAGAAATAGAATACACATATAATAGGCACACATTTTACTTTATTACGTTATACAAATTCTATAAAACCATCTAGAGAAAAGATACAGGGTGATGGACATTATTGACACATTTAAAGAAGGCGGGGTTAAGAAAGTAGTGGTGGTGGGTGTAAACAAAGTGCCTTAGTGTTTATGAATAATAAAAAAAAGAAACTAAACAATAGAAACTAAATATACACAAACAACAAAGTGTGCTGTGCTCTTGTATTGGCAAACATCTTTTATTTATTTTTGCTTACCAAAAGTATGCCTAAAATTACTATTTTGCTTTTGTTTTGATCTGTGAATTGTAAAAGCTGTCTTTGCGTGAAACTAAGCGATTTTCGTTGGTTTCTTTTTTGCTTTTATATTTTTGTTCAATTTCGTACCTCTGTAAGCCATTGATTGTTTCCAAATAACCTGCGCCGCCCTCCTGCTGCCCATGCTTCTTGAAACGATAAGCTCCACATTTGCTTCGTGCTTGCTTTCAGCTATTATCTCAGCCACCTCTTGATAACTTTTACCTTGCAGAGGTCTACCATTCCATTCTATCACTTCGTCACCTTCAAACAGAAAGAAAAAAAGATGATCAGTAAATGGTCTCTTAAATTTTGGACGGCATTGTGCGCGTTAGATTATACAAATTTATACATTTTGGATCAAGAGACATATATCACGCAACAAATGCGTTCTGATGATAACAATTATTTTATAAGGGCATGGAAAAAATATACAGGTTGTTCGAAAATTTCCTTAACGAATTCTTATTTAAAATCCAGCTTAAAAAAAAAGAACTTCGATCATACAATCATCTTCAATATTCGTAGAAAAGCAAAAAAAAGACATTCATAAATACACGCAATTTAAAAAAATTGTCTTTAAAATTTTCAAATTGTCATCTAGCGAACAAAAATTAAACGAACCTGGTCGGAGCTGGCCTTCTACATCGGCAATACTGCCTTTCTTCACCTTTTCTATGATGGCTCCCTTGTGCCCATGCTCCAGGATCTTACCGCCGACCACCTTGAGCCCTAAAATGGCTGCACTAGATCCGGTAGCTTCCCTGGTGCCTCGCCTTAGTATCATATGACCTATCATTCGCGCACCATCCGAGGATACTTGCCAGGATAACGGGTGCTATTTAAGAAGGCAGAGAGAGAACTGGCGTTATAATCAAAAGAGAAATTCGGGTACAAAAAAATTGTAAATGTAAGGTACAAACAGAAAGAAAGAAAAAACTACATTAATTTTAGACGTGAAGGAAGAAGCGAAAATATGGTGGATTATCCATGATAATTTGTCGTATTCCACTGGATAGTGTTGTCGATAATTAACAAGTAAATATAATTATTTGGTTCAAACGCATTCCAAAGATTATAAATCTTAATGGTGAATATTAAATAAACAATGAAACGGAAATGAAACATTTTAAAAAAAAGAACCGAGCCAGTTACAATGCGACTTCGGCAATATCGTCATGAAATGCAAAGTTTGTTAAATGTATAAGTAGTTTCAAGGTCTACAGAGCAAGCAAAGTTACAAGCTTACTATCGTTGGTATTCGCAAAAATATATTTTAAAAATGAAAAACCTCATCATCGTTCGGTCATTCGGTGACCGGTTGATGATGAGGACCATTCGTGTCCTCGAAACGGCCGTCTCGGACGAATTATTATGTATTAGTACATTAAGCTTGTGCAGTGCGGAGGTTACCGATATTTATGTGTTGTTTAAGAATTATACCGTTTGATAGCGTACAGGGTACACACTAACAACCTTTCAAACCATTGCCTTGCATATTGACATCCCCACTACTACCGTCTGGATGTATTGCAGCGCATTTAATCCTTATCCACCAGGAAGGATTGGACGCACTGTACAATATTTTGGAAATAACTATGTTGAGTAAATCATTGTGGACGGCACTATATGGGGGGAATATTTTATTTATACACTGTGAATTAAAAGTTATGAACATGAATGTTTGCAATAAATAAAAAATTTTGCAAATTTATTTAAATAATGATTATTGTTCTCTTCATATTGTTTTAATGGGCAACGCTCGAAATCTGTAGTGATTTATATAAAGTATTTCAAAGTAAAATCAACGTTAGTGAGTATTTATTTGACTCTTTAACGATGTAAAATTTGGAAATTTAGATATACTAAATAATCTCTAACAATCATTTTTTCATAACTAACCACAAAGAATATTTTAGAGCGCCCTCTATGCGTACAAAACGAAGCAATTAGGTACTTACAATCAACTGAACTGAAAATATTTATCGCATTCGACTCCATTTCCTTCTCTAACACGTAAAACAACGTACACTAATCCTATGAAATATATCCCCCCGAAAACAAACTTTCAATTTTAACAGCAATGTCGTAACGTGAAGTGGCGGTGGCCGTCTTGTATGCGACAAACAGCACCAGTCGCTTTTCTCGCCAACCCCGTCGATAAGGCGACTCTGGTCGACCGCGTTGCATATTTCGCGGGGGGAACGACACGCTAAACGCCCCAATAATTTTCTACACATTCGTCGGGCTTTGGGGCGCTTAACTGCGTGCGTTGTTTAACTGCAGTCATAAATACTAGGTCACGACGACTCATCCTAGCCCCGCGAAAGACGCCGCTTATCTGGCGCGCGGTAGGCGTCCCCCCGTCGAGAAGCGAGGGGGGAAATGGCGAGGAGATTTTTTGGGAATCGTCCAAGAGGAGCGTCTATGTGTTTGCGAGAGGCTGAGAGTGCAGACTTGTGCCGGAAAAATGCGGATCGTCACGTCTCTTTCCCATCGTTCCCCCCGCCCTCGCTTGATCACCCCTCTTTTTGTCCTAGCTTTACAAGAGAAAAATTATCTTTCATGTCGGTGGAAGAATAACAAAAAGGACGACGGCATTGTGTATGTGGGAATGGGGGAAGCAAGAGATGACAGGTACATATAGTCAATGAAATTGCAACTCCACCCAATAAAAGGGACAAGACTTAATTAGTCGACTGTCAGTTCTTTTTTTAAAAGTAAACATTTTCTCGGGCATCTGTCGACAATTCAAAAAATATGCAAGTTAGTTCGTTGTGTAGTTTTGAAAAATTGAACGAAAAAGACGTTAGCTCCATTTTCCAAAATAGGATGGGGCATCCTGCATTCAACTAAAGAATGATTTCTTAGTCATCAAGTAGTCTGGATCAAATGGTAGCGAAATGATAAAGAACAATTTCTAATTTAAGAAACAAATGAAAACAAATCTAGGATACGTTAACTCCTTAATTTTACTACAAGCGGCTATCAATTGTAAAGTCCCAACTTTCAGTTTGTCTTTTTTCGTTTGTTATTCTTCTTTCTTGAATTTGTTTATTTATCCAAAAATATTGAAGCGAATACCGGAACATATTTGCATTTGCCGAAGATATACAAAAATGTTCTTAACGATAGCGAGCATTGCGGAGTAAGAAATGTTGTAGAAACATCGAGCTACGTGTCTACAACTTCGCCAATGGTAATTAAGAATTTTGGCAATCTATCTCGGCCTCGATGGACATTTATCATAGAAAATATTTTTCAGAGATCGTTGAAAAGGGAGATTGCCAAATCAGTACGTAATCAATCACCCTTTCCATACGCATTCATGGATAATAACTACAGATACTTACGTATTGTACTCTTATACATTCCATTTTCGCTTGTTCATAACTGAAAGTTTTTAAGATCGATCGCAATCGAATCAATCTACAAGTACACGCTTATGAATAATCCACATATTTTCAACTTTCCTCCTTATTCCCTTTTTTTTACGGTCAAAAGAAACATTTATGTAATTCAAATTCATGCCATGTAGTGTCAAAGCCATGCCTTGCAAATGCCACTAATCAAGCTACTTGGAGACAAAATGCTGCGCTTTATGCAAATTGAAAAAAAAAAGCCAAAAACAACAACAAAAAAACGGCTTTAACGTTTCATGCGGACAGGTTATGATCTCGTAGTTATTTGTTCATTAAATATAGATTGCCTAAACAATATTATAGATATCAATTTTAGTCAGTATGGAGTACCGATTGCTTGCTGAAACAGGTTGTTGATAACAGAAAATAATACAGGAACTATATTAACAACTAGGATGTGTTCAAAAAAAGAAAAATTTATATGGTGATATTTTGATTTAGACACAATAAGAACTATATCCGATTGCACTGTTGATGCGAAGAAGAAGAGAAGAAATCATTTGTTGCAACTTCCCTAACAACGTTAAACGATTAGACGAGGTAAAATATTCAGTGAAACGATATATAGTTTTTATTATTATCTTAGGTATAATGAAAACCAAAAATACAGTAACTATACGTGTTGGTATATGTATGTACATACAGAGTGTTAAATCTTTGAAGATCTAGGAGCATCTCAAAAACTAACACTCTGTAGATCCTGGTGCGTGTCGAGGGATAACTTTGTCAACCAATTCTATTTACGAATGTTTTACATCAAACTTGAGAGTGCTATCGTATTTAGTGAATCTTGGAACCAACTCGATTTATCAAACTTTTGAAGGATACTGAATGTGGTCAACTGGTTTGTAAGAACTAACGCCGATATAGCGCGCTATATCGGCTATATATGTATATAGGCTATATACTGATCACGATCAGACTATTGGTATTAACACAAGATTTGCTATAACGTATAAATATTTCTCAAAGGCTTTTCATTTGTTTAAGATATTTTAACAAACCTGGCCCAAATTCTTTATGTCAATCAATAGCACAACGTTCGCTAAAGAGTACCAATAGTCCATCCTACGTATGCCAATGTTTCTGTTTATCTATATAGACCTCTCAATCCAGGAAATTGCTGGAAATCGGAACTTCAAAATAATTGCAATGAGAGAAGAAATTCGTTGTATCAACCAAGAATTGATTGACTCAACCAACTTTGTTTGTTAAATATACTCAACACTTCGTAGTTTGTTGGTTGAACTAGTTCCTTTCTCATTGTGCATGTATCGGAGACAAATATTACGATAACGACCAAAGGACGCTTCTATAATAAACATCAATTTCCAATTGTTATTTTGAAGTTGGTTTCTAACTTTTAACGACTTAATACAAGAATATAATTCCAACAATAACTGTCTGGGCTCTTCAAAAACACAAGCATTTCTGGAGAAAAGTAATTCATACTAGGACGGTCTGTATAAATAAAGAAAATGTCTCCTCTGCATTTGCTTTCGTGTTAATATATTATGTTTGAATAAGACCATTTCATAATATTTGAAGGTACTTAATTTAAATTTGGCGCCATGTCAAACCATTGTTACGTAGAAATCACAAATAGTTAGACCTTGATTAATTTGCGATTTATACGAGAACAAAACAATAGCGGTACAAAAATATTGAGCAAATTATTGATCTTCATTTAAGGATTAAATATGGTAACCTTAGGTTCTAAATGAAGTTGATAATTTCCGTGAGTAACAGACTCTAAGTATATCATCCGTAGGTAGCATCAGGGTGAAAAATAATTTTTTAGTATTTAGGTTGAAGGAATATTACAACGCTTGTCTTAAACAAGTGTCTGAACAAACTTCGAAACAAATATCAATATCTAAGTTTGTTAGCTTTACCTTAATGCACGTTACACGGCGACTCGAAAAACCTTCATTAACAGGTTAGAATCTAATCCGAATTGGAGAAACGTGTTTCAGCATCAATTCTGACGTTTTGACAAACGAAATTCTCCGAATTTGATTAATCATCTGACACATCATGGCGCCAACTTCAAATTATCGTCGATGATCGTCAAAAAAAAAAAAAGGTCATCCCGTATATGAACGCGATCTTTGCGAGAGTCAAATATTTTCAACGGGAAAGTTAGAAGGGTATAGAGATAGAGAGAGTGTGAGTGAGAGACCTTAGGCGCGTCGCCTCGCGTCGAATCCTCGCTCGACGTAAAGGTGGACGAGGTATCGATGCCGGAGTCGCGGTGTGAATCCTGCGACCCCTGCCGGTCCCACGCCTCGTGCTGGTCGAAGCGGACGGTCTTCTTCCGACGCTCCTTGAAACATCGGTTGTCGGCGGTGACGTCCTGCAGCGGCCGATGCTGGGGTGCCACGATATAGTGGCTCAGCGGCGGCCAATCTCCGTTACCTCCTAAAGTCGTCAAGCGTCATTTCAAAGTGACCGCAACTAAACTTACCCAAATAATTTGTTTTTTTTTGAGTAAACCAATTACGTTTGGACAAATGAATTTTTCCACGCGGTCTCCGATTATCAAAATCCGAATTGTTCCTATTGAAATTACTTTATCATCTATCTTCCAATTATAGTATTCTGCCATTGATTAGGTGAAAAAGAACATATTTGGGACAGATGTGCATCAGTCTTGATGTATTATCGAGCAAGATCAGTACATTAGGATCAACATCATCTTCGTGGTATTAGCAATGAGGTGCCTATACGCAAATTTTAATTCAAATAATGAATAATGATTAGGATGATTTTGAATTTATGAAATAGCACAAGAAGACTTCACGATGTTACTAACAAATTTCAAAAAATCGAAAAATTGATGCGATGACTATTAAATAAATAGATAAACAATATAAGACAAGCACGAAACCATGTCATCGGCAAATGCCAAAAAATCGAAAAATTGATGCAGTGGCTCCTAAATAAGAGGCTTCGCCAGCTTTTAATTGTCGTATATCCCAGCTTTACAGCGCAAATCGGCCGTTATCAAATTTTTGAAGATCGAAAAATTAGCGCAGTAGCTGCTAAATAAGGGTGTGCAACACCCCTCATTTCCATATACCTTACTTGTCGATTGTTTCGAGATAGAGCGCGAGCACAAATTAAAATCTTCACGGCACAATTTAACACAAAACATCGACATCTTCGGATTTTAAAAGAATCGGCGCGTATTAGCACTAATTTGATGGCAGAATACAATAATCGGAGGTAGATAATCGAATATAGCACTTTCTGTAGTAATGAGTTAATAAAAGGAATATGGAAAACTGTAAGACCCTGATTTGATATTATCACTAATAATCAATGATATTACCAATTATCGGTACTTCCTCACAGATCCAATAACAGATATAAGATACAAGTACTTCAACGAATGAAAACAATGAATGTATGACGACTAGACTTGGATTGACATCAATTTATCAAGTTTCCTGTTGATCCTACAGAACCTATTACTAACTCAATACGTAATAATAACCGATCTGATTAGAAATACTGGACGTCATCGATAAGGTTTGCGTAATAATCAAAGTATTTGCAAAATACGCATACATTAAAATGATTCACGTTTACGTTTATGTAACATCTGGTAGATATAGAAAATGCAGCTATTGTAACGCATGGAAACGATGATGCCTTTTGCGCATGTTCTGTTTGCCGGCTAGAAGCGCGCTTTTATCGTAGCTGATCGATGTTTCTTCTAAACTCTTATGTCACTAGCGTGCAGCTATAGTCCTGAAGATGTCCCATAAGTGTGAGCAAAACGTCGATAGAAATTGCGATAACAACACAGTAACAGCCCGAAAACCAGTATTCTACGTCCTTTCTTCTTTAACCATTCTTCACAAGTCAAACATGGTATCACTTAAACAGTTCCACAGACATCATATAACGATACTATCTATTTTGGCGAATGCTATATTTCCATTTGAATGAATTTTTGGCTTATCGATGACGCATCAAATTTTTAAAGTGCTGTATTTCGTATTAAGCACTTAAAGCGCTTTGTATACATCTCTATCTCAAAAAACGTATTACAAAGGAAGCGTATTGTTAATCCATAATAGTGTTGATATCAATCAAACCACGCCCTTCATCCTATTCAACATCTTTTACATCGTTGCGGAAATCATCAAAAGCCGGCGGATTCCTTATACGGAAAGCTAGGGAAACGTGTAGAGCTTTATAAAGGTTGAGACGTAGCGTCACATTTCAAACGCTGCAATCCAGTCAATCAGCGGTAAAATCCTTGAGCGGTTCACAACAAAAAAGAAAAACGTAAACGGAACGAAACCAAAAGTAAAAACGTAAGAGAAAACAATCTTTCCATTATGCGGGAGGTAAAAAAAATTGTGCGCAAGCAGCGTGTAGTATCACATCATATGTATCGAAACGTACAGATTCACCACCATATATCTGACAATGGCCATCACTCCTCATGCACAAAAAAGAGACAAATCAAAGTAAATAAAAAATAATTAACAAAAACGAAATTAAAGGATCGGAATATTAATATAATATGTATATAAATGTTATATTCAGCTGCAAAAAGAAAAAAAATAAGAAATAACACATAACAGGTAATAGTAGTAATTAATAATAATATCGATTGGACATTAGACATAGACAAAGATATAGATTCTTAGATATTTGGTAAGCTCACCGCTAGGAACTTTTTGATTTTCTCATCAAGTATGGCCTGCCGACTTAAACGCTCTTTCTCTTTCTGTTTCTCGCGAACGCCTGCAAATACGTTAGACAAAAACAAAAACAAAAAAAAGAAAACGGAGAAGGTAAAAGAATATTGCAAGATCAGTTGGATTTCTCTTGGTTGAACTTCTCATTTTATTATCAATAAAAAAAAAGAAAAAAAACATCTATTCGGAACATCGAACAAATATACGACAGATACCATGGAAGGATGCAAGAGTTTAACATTCAAATTTAGAACCATCACTAAGTTAAATTAACCTCACAATTTCTAAGAATAGTAACATCGACCTTTCTACGTCTTAGTTGAGTATTCTACATTCAATTAGCTGATCTTATCGGTAAGAAAATGAAGCTGATATTTAATTTTGATGGGAGCAACAACTTTTTTCCTTAGAAAATGTTCATATTTTTATAGTCCCTAATATCCTACTTTTATTTTAAAGATTCGATCGCTAGCTTCATCGCAAAAAATCCCAATGAAATTAAACGATTAGATAAATATACAGGGTGTATTCGAAATATAAAAGGAGGATACTACAAAAGCATTGTTTTTCTTAACCCAAATACCATAATTACCGATTTATAAGAACCCCATTATTGCAAATTATTAAAATCGCAGAAACATAGCCTAAGCCTAGGCTGTTATTCCATTTACAAGTGAAATTAATAATTAGTTTTTATACGCCCGGTCCATATTTCGAATACACTCCGTATATACATATATAATTATACGTATTTAAACCAATCAAAATCCTATAGCACACATCAATAAGAGCGACAACAACGCTAGAAAAACTCACCTTTTTCGCTGTCTCTCTCATCGCTACCGTACTCGGGCGTTGACTTGAGATCCTCCTCTGAGGATGAGAAAGAGCGCTGTAGTTGCGGTTGAGGCGGATGTTGATGTTTCTTCGCCGAACCGCTCCGCTTGTGTTTCTTGTTGGCACTTATCGTGCTCGGCATCCGCTGCGTGATATCCATTGGCGATGGTTCGGGTTCCGGTTCGGGATACCTAAATGATGGCGGTGAAGAAAGATTAAAATTCAAGTCAATTAATCTAATCTCCAAAGAATCCTTCTGTAGGTGTTAAAGCTCCTTCTGGAGAAGATGATAACATCGATTTGTTTTTACGAATTTTCCGAGCATGTTAGCTTAATCTATGGTAAACACTACAATTAGATATATTTGAAATAAGTTGAAACAATTTTGTAGCTATAAGAAGGACTAAGAGTAACAGCAGATATATTTTTGCCTAACGTAACATTTTATTTGAAAATCTCAAAATGTAACTTTGAATCCGAAATTCAAGAAATGAGCGACCAAATCCGATGACCAGGTTCGCTATTCAATGTGGCCACTTCGACCTACTTCTATAAAATCCCTAAAATCTACAGAATCTCTAAAATATCTTGAAAATTTGTAACTATTTGCTTTTAGAATCTTGTGCCGTGAAGAAGTTGCCGAAAGATTTTAAACGGTTAAATAACACAATCCGAAAAACGTGTTCGCTTCCTCAAATCTCAACCAAGTCTAACGTCAGCGCCATACCTTCTCGGCACTAGATGCGGATGCGTCCTCATCAATCCCTCCAACTCGCCCTGGTAGTATCTCGGGTCATCTTCGTTGTACGTCTGTTTGTAGCGATCGCAGGCGGGATTCGTCGGCTCCTGTTCGGAATGCTGCCGCCTTAAGACACTGCCGGATCGTTGGAGTGGTTGGTTCTCCTTTTCGGCGGCCGAATGCGCGCGTTCTAACTTCGGCCGTTTGTCGGAGGGCGCCTGCTGCGTCTGCGGCATCATCTCCGCCTCGACTAGGTTGATCGCACCGGTCATCCACTGGCCGGTCTTGCTCAGAAGCTCCTGCTTCTTCCTACATAAGATGCACACCCAAACTACCTACAAGATTCAAAACATTACACGATGGTGACATTTTGTCGACGTTAGTAACGTAGTTTTTTCAAATAATTTTGCGTGATTCCATCCCACTCATTCTCCTTTCCTTGTCTAAAAGGGAAAGCAAGCATCGACTTTCTACGACTCCGATTTTACCGCCATTATAGTTTCGTTTCCTTCCGGAAGATTCTATATTGATACGTATTCGCTAAACGGCGCGCTTTACGTACTGGCCAACAATTTATCTGCCGAAAAATCCAAACAAACAAACCGACGTCCACGATCACGAAACAATAATTCTGACGCGTGCAACTCGCATGATTGGCCCGGCTCTTTTTTTCCGTTATCGCGTGCACGTTGATCTTCCGTGATCTCGTGACGTAACCCTGACGTCCTCACGAGTGTGTACCATTCCGGAGAGTAATCCTTTCCCTGTTTACCCAAAGCCAATGTTTGATTTCATATCTACCGATTTACATTGATGTACAGGATAAGGGCATTAGGATTGGTGTAATGAAAAGGAATGACATCATTAAGAGTAATTTGCGTGTAGATATTTGTATTGCGTAATGTTTGATTCATGACTAATTTATTTCTTTTAACTATTTAATAAAAGGCTCCCCATAAGGGAAGCGCATTAATAAATAATTGTGTTACTAAATTTAAACAAACATAGATAAGATATTTAGTATAAGCTAAATCAATAAAAGAAAAAGAACATCAAAGAGCCCCAATTAAATATTTTGTTCTTGACAGTATACATTCCAATTATTTCTACTTTGTTCTGCATGGCTCATGTAAAAATCACTCTGAAAGAAACAACGTGAAAAAACTTAAAAAACAAGCATATTGTTTAGCAAAAACTAACAAATTTAAATGAATTTCCGATAATTAATTTCAATTTGACAAAACAGGAAAAAATTGAGCAAATTTTAACGGCGACAAAGAACGACCTTTCTCACAAATTGAAGAACTGATCTTATGGAGACGGCGCTAAACCTTGTCGGATCTTCAGAAGTGATAGCAAAGCATACATCTATACGGACAGATACATAAACGGCATAGATCGGTTTGATTTCTTTGCTATTCTTATCGGTATATAAGTTCTGGGTACGATCCTGCGAGGAAAAGAGAATATCGTGTAATTTTGTCTCTTTGGCTAATAAAAAAAAGCTGATAATTTTAATAGAACACATCCTATCACGGTTAAATAGGAAAGGGCAGGACCAGCGTAAGAAAAGCGGCAGAAGATAGCAGTCAGTTTTTCCGATGATATCCGAACGTGCAGTGGCGGCCATAGCACAACAGCAAATTAGAGAAATAGAATCAACCGAAGATGAAATGTTATCAAAAACAGATACGACACATAAAATTAACATTCACATGTCGTCCCAATACCAAAACACAATTGCCTTGCTGAAGGCCCAAGGAGAAGTTTACTTAAATCTCTTACACAGAAAACTTATCTTAAATATCTGGAGTCGTCCAAGACACATCGCACATGGATTGAACGTGCTCAAAACATATTTATATACGCTTCTATCACCGGAACACTATTAACTTGCAAAGGGTCGCAGGAATAGTTTACCTGCTACCCTTATACAATTACCAAATCAATTATGCAGTTATACCTATGAATATCAATGTATCGCCTTATTCATAGAATATTCTGTGCAACGTCAAAAAGCTGGCATCACTCTCGATGACATCAAGAAAGCGAGACTTCCTTCAAGAGCTCACCCGAAGATGACGTACAACATCAATATTCCATCCAATTTCCCTTTATTCCGCTTCATCCTAATAACGTTTTGCAAATAAATATTACGCCCATTGAAATCGTCGAAATGTCTGCTACTTTATCTCCAAGCTATCAATTTAATTTGCTACTGCTCACGCGAAACACACAGAACGTACACACACGCGCCAACCAATATTCATATTTGAAAAGGTCAAAGCCATAAGTCGAGATTTCTTGTTCCCCCGGGTGAAGGAGCGGCTTTTTCGCCTTTTCCCACTCTCATCCGTACCTTTTTTTTTTCCTTCTCTTCTTCGCCGGCTACGTCTTCATCACGCGTCGCATTTACCACCCCCGCACGTATATCGCGAAATGTCAACTAGGTCTACGTATACGGCGGTGATACGCTGACGACGACGACGACGATGATGATGATGATGGCGATGAAGTTACCTACCTTATTGACTCGCCTTGGCGCGCCGGAAATGTCAGAGTTCACGTACGGCGGGGATGTTTGTTTGCGTTTCCGCCGCCGGCCGCCACCGCAGCCCTCGTCGGAGTACCGAAATGTTTATAGCAGAAAATATATTCAAATTAGATAAATACGTTTATCTTGTTATGATAACGGGTCTTGTTCGTCCCACGTTGGCAAATTGTGCGGCTTCGAGAAGTTTCCAGTGTGCTTTCTGATAGAGACGCAGTACAAATAGATGGATAGCGAAAAAATATTTTACGACGAAATATTTAACATTATCAAAAAAGAAAAATTAGATCTACAGTCCCCAAGAAACAAATCTTAACGTACACTAAGATATAGGAATAGCAGATCATTAGATCATTTATGTACAAATTCAGAAAAAGTGATTTTCTTGATCGTAAAGAAGCGATTCGAGGAATAACCAAAAACCGGAATAAACATGCTAAAAAAAGTCAATTAACGATAAGAGAAAACACTTATATCGGTTATAATCATTTATATCGGTGTAAAAAAAAAAGAACATAAATAACATTTACCAAACCTCCGCCAGGGCTTCAGCATTTAAATTGAATACCAGGGACGTTTAAAAAAAATAAAAAAAATAAAATGAAACCGCCGATTTACAGAAAAAAACCATTACGGCGATGACAAGGCAGTGAATAAGCGAATAGTGTTCATTTATGTAAGACTTCTTACTCTTGCTTATTCTAGATCTTAGTTCTTTGACTTAGTTTGGGAAATACGTCCTATCCAGTCAGCTTCCACTGATTCGCTTTTTCTATTCAACTAATATAACTCTCCGAAAATATTGCTTTTATTTATTACTTTTTTTGCCAATTTTTTGCCATTTTTGCCAATTTTTTTGCTATTTTTTTGCCAATTTTTTGTCCAATTTTTACTTTTTCCCTACACGGAAAACAAAATTGCTCTTATCGAAGCAACAACTTGTTATTGCGCTCGATGATGCGCAAATATTATTTTCGTATTTTTAAAATAAACCGCCAAGTCACCGCCGCACCACCGCCTCCACCATATCTAAATATAACACCGATGACCGGTTCTATTTCGAGCGAAACGGTTCGTCAATTACCGGACGCTAATTTTGGCCGAGACGCTTTTTAAATTCTCCATTTTTGTCGATAACAAACACCACCAACCATGTCACCCAACCCCATTACCTCCCGATGCTATTACAAAGTTCATGTTTCAAGTTCAAGGGCGGCAGTAAACAACCGTTAGAGAGAAACGAAAAAGAAAATGTAGTCTTCCTACGACTTCAGTTACTTTAGACTCTTTTAATTGGTCTTATTCGTCATCCCGAGATAAGCGCGTTCTTGTGAGCGTGACACATAGAATAGTTGGGAATCGAGTGATATCATAGGTAGAAGCAAACGGACCGCTACTTTACGCGTAAATGTTAGAAATAATGTAAATTTAAACGTTCATCGTTACGGACAGCAAGAGGGTGAGATTGATCTCACACCATTTAAGCTGCAATGCATCCTCTCTATAATGAAAAGGTTGACCGTAAACTATACGTAAGACAACATAACCTCCCAAGAGGGGAAGCGACTTCCGTGTAGAAATGGGGGAAAATCAACTGTGGATCGTACGCTGCAATACGACTCTCGTATAGCAAGCAGCCATTGACTAAAACCCCGGTCGCGTAGGCAGCTCATTGTTGGTAGCCTGAATTTTGCGTGGGTAGAACTGACGTCACCGTACCGGATGTAACGCATCATATCGATTCGGGGTCCTTTCTGTAACAGCACTTGCAGCCACCGTGTACTTGTACAGTCTGTACGTACAACGTGTGTGCATATGAAAGATGCGGCGATGTATATACGGGATGTCTACTATGCAATCTTGAAGGGATGAAGTCGGTAATTTCCGGATGCTGCGATATAAGACAATGGAAATACTCGGGAAGCGACGATTCAATTAGAGAATGCGTACCGCGTTTAACATCGTCTGGGATTGATCCACATCCAGGATGCTTCTCGATCGATAGAAATTTACTAAATGCAGAACAATCGCGTGTCTTGCCTAACACGGGTATTTATCACGCCGTCCTCGTAGATATCGACCACGCGGATCTTTAGTGTTCGAAAAATTTTAATAATTCGTATCAACTGTCCGGCTTACCTTGTTCGATCTGAGTGTGACTTTACCGCCGCACCTGGCACAGCATCGTATCGAGCAGTAATTACACAGATGGCCGACGCCATCCGCGAATTTAGTCTTCAAGCATATATGGCAAGTTGCATCCAGCTCGATGCCGGCTTTCTTGTGCTGCTCGCTCCTCGATCTTATCGTATCTTCCAGGATTTGAACTTCGTCTGCCTTTCGTCTAAAACAAAAGATATTGTTCGATGTCAGTGCACGTATACGGTCTACCAGATGTACGTGTGTGGTTTATAGATATTGTTTGCCTCCGGAGCTTCCGTATATCGTCGGTCGACGCGTTTCCCTATTATCTATGTATGTATCTATTATACAAGGGTTTCAGCTGTCAGGTTTGGTTGGATAATATCCGTTCTTCTAAACGAGAACTGTAGGAAAATTGATCGAATTACGTATTCAATTCCAAAAGTCAATAATGTAGGGGATGTTACAAATTTATTAAAAAAATTGAAAAAAGAAAGGATTTTTTAAATCTTTTAAGCCCGCTTGAAAGGTAAGTCTAAGAAGTATATAAGAAGAAGATATAAATTTCGAAACATTTTGCGAATTTTTCATAACAACTTACAATGTATTACTTATTTTGGGAAGGATGTATACAGAGGTCAAACAAAAAACACACCCCACGTTAAAATGTAGCTCTGTGTTAGAGAATTCCATTACCGATAGATGCTTTCTTTCTTAGAAGACGCTAATACTTAGTTATGTGCGAGTTGTAGATTTTTGAATCGTTCTTCTTTCAAAGCTCTGAAAGCAAAGAATTGATCCTAACAATTTGGAAAACTACTTGCATCAATTATCAATCCTGAATCGAAATGTGTTCGCTTCAGATCCTCAAACAAACAAATGCGCCTACTTCCCTTGAATTCGATTACTTTCCATATACTAACACCGCGCATCCTACGCCCCGCAGTTTCCAGTTACGAAGCAAACAGGGAATTTCCAGATAAACCATTTGCGGGTTCGTTCATCCGTCCGTTAATAAGCTAATAAATGGTGCTACCCACGTTTCGGTCGCGATGTATGAACCAAGAGGCGGAACTAGCTATTTTGCGATGTCACGAGCATCGTGGGCATCGCACTGTCGCGCTAATGAATCGGGAATTAATTGTACGACTTCTTGCACGTAACCGGCACGGCTTTTGTTAGGTTCGCGCAAATGCGTTATTTCTAGAAAAAGATTATTGAGGTGACGTGAAGAATGTGATTGGAAGTGTAGAGACATTGAAGGACAAGTTTTTTTTTATTAAATCGTCACTTTTCTTCCAAAAGGACAAATTTTGAAAATATACTAAATAATTCTTCCATAGTAAAATTTCAGCAAGGCGCCCTCCTGGAAGTGATCCTTCATAGAAAGAAGGTCAAGTAACTCTTTCAGCAGTACATACATACCGTAAAAACTTAGTCCAGCGTTGTCATCAATTAGAAGATAATTGCCCGATTGTCCTTGCGGATCTTTTTCGATGTAAGCCTTGCTACAAACTATGGAAAACTCTCCGATGTACAGAGAGAGAGAGAATCAAGAATTGAATACTTTCAACGCTTTTTAAGGCAAGATCTATCAACGAAAGCCTGTGATTAAATAATATGAGCCCTTAGATGCATTTCATGAAGACATGTTAAAATCAATACAAAATTAGATACTTCGAAATTACGTCTTATTGCTTAGTTTTATTAACTAATTTTAGCTTTTACGCAGTAATTTTATGGACGTTATATATTTAAGGAAGTGTTATCGTCGCAACCCTAAACATTTTATTGATTTAAGTAAAATGTATTTTTAGATATCAGCAACATTTATTGAAAGACGTAGACGTAAATGGAAAAGTAATAATATTGTAGAATCTAGAAAAAAATATTTTTAATCAAGGAACAGAGGAACTTCAACATACTTCAAAATGTCGATGGCACGAAGAAAAACACGCAACATTCTCGATTTCTCTTCTATAACTATCAACAGGAGCAAGGAGCAAGCATATAATTCATTTCAAAACATTGATTCAACTATGTGAATTTAAATCAGCTAATCAAACTTTAGCAAACAAGCTGGTACTAAATTTAAATCATAACGAAACGATGGTTCCATCGTAAAAGCAGATGCAGCAGTTTGCAGAAACTACGGAAAACTTCAGATTTAAGACGGCAGACTAAACAGATACATGCTACGAATAACGAAGGTATTGATATAGTGCCTACGAACACAAAAGGGTACACAAAAAAAAATGAATGATGTAAGAGAGCAAGACCAAGCGATAGTGATAGTGTATACAGATACAGGCAAATAATAATACAAAATTTATTCTAAATTTAACCATCGCCAAGATATGTCGATATGATAAACAAGACTATACAACACAAGCATCCATTATTGGAGAAAATTACTACTAATAAACGCTGTTTAGCCTTGAGCTCAGGGAGGTATGTGGGTAGAAAGATAGAACAAACGGGAACGGACTTATACAACAATGCGCGTCCGACAAAAACGTTGAAACTGATATGATGTTAAAAGACTGCTTTATTATTGGTTATTCAATCAAAATTATACAAGGAAAACGCAAAGCCTTCATTTTACCGAAATAATTGCAGTAGTGGTAAATTATACAACTCAGCATTCTTTCCGTTACATCTCTTTGCTTTGTTTTGTTGGGAACCTAATAATTCAGAAAATAATTATCGCGGCTAATGGTCTAGATGACCAAGATAATATCATGCCGCAGCGCCGTTTGGCTACGGGTGGCCTTCTCTTCGTGGGGCTACCCGCATTGCCGGATTTTCCGAACCATCTTCTTCTACCAAGTCAGTTAACGATAATAAGCAGAATCGATGGCTTCATAACGAATGTTTCTACATAATTTTGCAGCGATACATTTCAAGAAAAAATGAAAGCTTGTATGCAAGATGGATCACATCATCAATTGTGGATGGCAATCGTTAAGCTTTGTTTTGCTCGGCGTAGTAATAGTCAGTTCTGAATTTAACTAATGTAGTACCTAAAATACTGGTCTTTATTTAATTTATTTCAATAAATTACCCAAACAATTACAAATAAATTAAAATATCGTAAACGTAAACAATTTGAAGTTAACATCTAAAGCGTCCTACAGGCACTTGGAAATTATATTATAATGTAAAGGTAAACAAGGAAATATTGTAGCATATAAGTTGAATGTTTGTGAATATTTATTTTTAGTAATTAAGTAAATATATAAAGACCTTCCAAATTATATACACACAGCATACATGTTAATTGGCTTTTCGATTATATTGGAGGACAAAAATCTAACAACAGAACGTGAATTATCGGTTTAGATCGTTTGATTAGCGCGATAAAATCTCCGTTCCGTCATTCCTGTATCGTTCATTAAACTTACGGGGAGCTAGCGTTAAGAGGAACAAAGATGGAAAACGACGAATCAGTGCCACCAATATGCCAAAGAAAAATAGACATCTCGAGACCGTGGAGGCAGATATGGGAAATTAAAGAGAGATTGATTTGAAAATCAAAAATGGAAACCATGACGGGCATCTTTATGATATGAGAGGATCAGAAAGAAGCAGTGAATGCTGGAGAATTATATGGGAATAGTTCTCTTGTGTAAAAAAAAAAAAGATAGATTATAATTGAATGAAGAAATAGATTTTCGTGCATATTTGATGTTAGTCTCACCTCATAATTTCTTGTTCTCGTTCTTCCTCCTGCCGTTGACGCATCATCACCGATTCGATGATGGCCCTCTCCTCGGGAGTCAGATGAGACAAGTCGGGCCCCTTATCCATTTTATCCAACATCTGACGGTTGTAATGACGACCGTTCCAGTCTTAACCTTCGGAAAGTCTCTTTGAAAGATCGCGACGTCTCGATACGACTATTCGGCGCATCTTTTCTTCTTTACCATCGATATTCCGATACGAGATTTTCATCGTCGGCGGCTGTCGCGGAAGAGTCCATCACCAACATCGTTCGTTCTAGACGTCCAAGCCGTCACCGAGTTACTTAATCCACCAAAATTTAATCACACAACCACCTTTTTCCTTCTTCTTCCCGATGATATCCCGACTAGTCGGCCAAGAAGCGACGAAGATTAGCCGTTACTGATTTTGCCGGATGAGAAGATACTCTTTTCCTGCGTAACGACCCCCTTTTATCTGATAGTGTTGGAAACCTTTCCCGTTAAAGCCGTTTATGCGAGAGTCTCTCGATCGCGTGGGACACTCAATTATTTCGTCGCGATCTCCGCGTTTTGTTCCAACGTGTGTTCGTCGACCGAACGTCGGCCAAATATCACAGTTTGTTACCTATATTCCATTCATGCGACGATTAATAAATAATAGGATGAGTTAGGGCCGACCAATCGGTACACTTCACGGCCGGTTACGTCACGCTTATCACCGGGTATTGATTTTGGTCGTCCCGTTTAATAACGCGTTCGCGCAACGCCTGTTCGCCGTCGCCGCCGCCAAAAAGAATTCGATGAATGCGGATATGGCGACACCTAACGACGACGGCCCGAAGCTCACTGACACTTCGTCCCAAATACATATGAAATACATTAATTTCCTTTCACTCATGCTCGAGGTTTGGGTTGCCAGCAATGTTGCCAATATTGAATAATATTAACGAAAAATTAGATGGACATCAAAATCAGACGATGCCAATAGTAATGTATTAATCGAGCATTTATGATACCTCTCACGTATCTTCCATCCATGGAAATAGACTATAACCATGAAACAAGAAATTAGTTTAGTTATCATTTTATATAAACTTTGTAGTTGCTTCCTGTCTATTTATTCATGAAAAATTTGTCAATATAGAAATTATGGTAACTGATTTTAGTTCAATTTTTTTTAACATGTACAATGTTTACGATATTTAACGTCAAAGCCGTGGCCTCATTTATAAATACCATCATCGGCCATTCTTACAACACATTTCTATTTCCATTTTAAAATTGCATTTTTTTTTGTTTTAGGAAACAAAAATAATAAACTGGAAGATTGAAAATCATTTATTTCCATATAAATGTACATTTATAACTCAAATATGTATTTAGCAATAAAATATTAAGTTAAATTAAGCCTAATACAGTATGTCATGTGAAACTAAAGACCTTTTATAATACACTTTAGTTCCGATACGGACAGTTTTTATCGTTACAGGAAAATACAGCCTCGGCTAGGTATCGAGAAAATGACGCTTCCCGAACGGGAACGTCCCCTTTTAAAGCTAGAAAATTTAGATATTTAAAAAGGAACAAAAATAAATCAGGGTAAGCTATGAGTTGACACTGGTACAGGATAAAATGAAGGTACAAAGGATTACACTTTTTTTTTACTTCGGGGAGGGTCACTCGACACCAACCAACCATCCTTGATATATTCCACGTTTGTTTATTCATTTATTTATATAATATATATATATATATTTATATATAAAAAGTCACTTTTTTAATAGTTTACACAATTTTATTCCGCAGAGCGATCTCTTTTAAGTTCTTTCCCTTTTTTCATATTTTCTTCATTTGAAAATATCCGTTCCAATTTGTACAACAATAATAATAAACAAAAGTTACAGCTCAAAAAATCAACCATTTCCGAATATCTCTTTTATTTTGCACATATCTCGTCTTATGAAGATCTTCGAAGTCAAGATGTCCATGGATTCGAAGATATTTTCTCCTAGCAGCAGCAGCAGTAGTAAAAATAACCAAGAAACTCTTACTGTTACTAATAAACGTTGCCCACCGATATGAATCTAAATCGAAAACAGTCAATTCCTTGATTACCCCGAATGTTTTTTTTTTAATAAAAAAAAGACCTCAATGTGTCTCCAAAAAAAACAATTGACGACCAGTAGTGTACTAAGCCAACTACTTTATTATTATTAACAATATATTTAGTCTTTTTACGATGAGTATGTGTAAGTAAGGCTGGAATAGTTGTAATACCAACAAATTAATACTTTCCTTCTTTTCGCTAAAAAAAAAAATGGTATAACAATAATAAACGAGAAATAGTTAAATAATAATAATAAAAAAAAAGAACAATAAAATAACAAAACTACCACGATTGTCAATTGTCTTTTTAAATTTCGCTTTATTTCCTTCTTTCGTTTTAAAGCTTAAAGAATTACTATTAATATAATATTTACAAAGATATATATATATAGTAAATCTACGGTAATTAAGTCTAAAAATTATAGCATTTTGTCAACGTTTATTAGGAACATGCTCTATAAATAAAGTGAAAAATATGTATTGATAGTATATAAAGGTTTAATGTATTATTTATTAACAGTCGAAATAGAAAGATCTGCACGCGATAAAGATACAAATTTCCTTTTTTCAGGCGATATCACAAACGCTAATATGTATTTTTATTGGAGATGTATATCAAATTGCCCATCATAAAGTTAAAAAAAAAAGGCGAGT
Source organism: Oryctes rhinoceros (assembly GCA_020654165.1). Taxonomy (NCBI): domain Eukaryota; kingdom Metazoa; phylum Arthropoda; class Insecta; order Coleoptera; family Scarabaeidae; genus Oryctes; species Oryctes rhinoceros. The sequence goes on along the minus strand of JAIOKQ010000240.1, from coordinate 8,606,656 downwards.
AACAAATAAGTAGGTTGCGGAAAAAGAAAAATTAAGTGGATTGTATTGTAGCATGCAGTTTTTTTTTTTATTAGCAACCAATGTAGAAATGCTTTCCTGCGAATTTGGCAAGCTTTTAAAAGGATCTGAAAACTCAACGTAAAAACCTAATCATCAGCAAACAGGCCGAGCTTAATTTTAGAATCTTTTAATTTGTCTGAGCACTTTTGAATGGTCTTGTATATTTCACTAAAAACTCTCGTACAGGAAGGTAATTGCCCTAAGAAAATAGAACTACCTTCTTTTTTTAGGAAAAAAATTTGTAATAGTCTTTTTCTAAAACTAGTTTATTAAACGCATAATAACATAAACATTCCCAACTCTTTTTGTAATAATCAATCATCAATTTACCGTCAAAACCTTTTACATGGAAATTGATTAAAGATGTAAAAAAAGAGAAAAGAAAATAGTTCCTTTCATCACCCCCTACGGCTTTCTTACTTTTATAATTTATTTTTCAATCAAATAAATAAACGAAAATAGAAAAAAAATAATCGTTCTTAGTTTTTCCAAAATTATTTTTTCTTTTCATTTCGTAACTAATCCTCGCTTTTCGTCAATATTGAAAATTTCCTTATATGCGTAGTTTTAGAACCCGACAGAAAAATTATTGAGGGACGTGGAAGGAGCAAAATGGGACTAAATTTAAAATCATTAAACAAATTAAAGTTGAAAAAGAAAGAGTACCACGCCCGGTAATTATTGAAAAATTGTTATACAATTATAAAACACGATTCTACATAAAACATCATTTTGTTTTCCACAGCCGACTTAATATTGAACAAACCTTGTCAATCTCGCTTTTCTTTCTTTCTGTGGAAATAAAAAAAATAACATACATCAACGTGTAATACATATTAGCCTACAAAAAACAAAAAATTGCATAAAAAATCAACGATTACAAAATCTTTGTTACTAAACAAAACGTATACCTGACGTATAGTTCTGCTCTTTTTATTTTGTGAAAAGAACAGAATTGTTGTCTTTTTATTTTTTTCTATCCAAGATTAAGATCGTGTTCAGATCTTTTTACTTATGTTCGATCATTTTGTCTTTTTGAATTTAATTTTTTGTTGAATTAAATAACTAAAAAGAAAATCCGTTGACCTTTCCGATGCTTTTTATACCAATACGTAATAGCCCTTTCAATTTTTTTTACACTTAAACAGTATAACAGCAAAACCTTTTTGAAAAAAATATTATCAACTGCTTTATCTTTGCTCACAGAATAAAATTTAAAATATAATTCAAAAAAATGGTTAACAACGTAAAAAAAACTAAAAGGTATCCTCCTTTAAAAAAGGAAAATTAAAAATTTTTAATGTAACATATGTACAAGTACGAATGGGTTTGTCTATTTTAATGAATTATTCATACAAAGCTGCCATTTGTAATTTTCCTTTTTTATGTTTTCTAATTTTTATTAATAAATAAAAATTAGAAATTAATAAATTTCCGGAATTAAATAACTAGCGATTTTCTATTTGTTTCTTTTCTTGGCGTAGAGAAGGCGCCAGTTTCAATCTAATTATATCAAAATGATCGTACATAATCTAAGTACCAAAACATTGGTGTACTTATGTAGCAGCTATATTACATAATTAATCATATTATGTATAGTAAGATTGTTTTTTGTTTTTGTTTTCTCTCTAAGAATTTTTTTTGTTCTGTTTGTTTTTTTTTTGCTTGGCTGTTTTATTTTTATCGAATTTATTCTTTCTTTTTTTAAAATAAATGGAAGCTTTTTCGAGTGAAGTAAGTCTCGTACGATCTGAGAGATCAGAACTTGAAGCCTTCATTCGGCACGTTTGTAGTCGTACCGAACTCGAAGTCGGCGTCTCCTGCTGGTGGTGCTATGTTCGGATCGTCCTCAACCTGAAATTGAAGCACATCAGAAATATGTACGGTAGAAACTAATGATTATCTAAAATATATAAGAAACAATAGAACACCATTCTTCTAGGATGTCAGAGGCGAAAATCAACTGTAGGAATACCAGGAGAAAAGTACGTTTTTATATCGACAGTAGGCGAGGTCTGTTACTAATTGGCTGGATATCTCAGACACTGCTAGTCGATGATTGGTCATTACAGATGGCAGGCATCTATTTGTTTGTGGGGCAGTAATTTGTATCTCTATTGATATTCTTAGGCATGCGCACTCTAACGTTCGCAATTTCATCTTCAAAACACTGATACTTAAAAAATAATAAAATTTCATCGGTACTTACATCGTCGCTAAAATAGTTCTCGATAATCTCGTACGCTAGCTTATAGATCTCAATGTTGTCGTGGCTTTGAAGGCTTTCGATCTTATCAAGTCCGTTGCACTCCTCGATCATCGTGCACAGCTGTTCAGTCTGCGGTCCTGCCATCTTCAGCATATTATGTATGCCATCGAGGACCACTTGGATCACCTGCGAATCCTTGCAGTTTAATAGATCGCAAAACGGTGGTATAACTCCGGCGCGGATCAATTTCCCAACTTGCTCCCTGCTACCGCCGATTGTCAAGTTGCTAATCGCCCATGCCGCCTCCTTTTGCGTCTGGAAGTCGCCTTTACTTAGATTCTGAATTATGTTCGGTAATAAACCTGGAAGATTAAAAAAATCTAGTCTGAAAATTAATGAAAACGTAAGCTGTGAAGCAATAAAATTAAATCATTTTATTTTTTATTTTTTGCATATTTTTATTTTGTTTAATGTTGATAAAACGAAATATTTGACTCTTTCATTTTAATTCTGCATTAAATTGCCAGATAGGTATTTGGAGAGATTGCCAGCGCCAGACTTCTAAGCTGAAACTTCTCTCTTAGTATTTTTTTTTTTTATGAAAGCATGGCTTATTTAATATTTAAGAAAGACCCATCAACTTTTTAAAAACGATGAAAATAGTTTATGATTTATCCGTAACTATAGACTGCTTTAGTAGAGAATCAAGTTGCTTACCGGCATCTATAACGGCTTGTACTTGAGCTTGATTGCCTGCGGTAATGTTAGACAGGAACCACACCGCTTCTTTACAGATTTTCTCCTTCTGATGGGTGAGTAACGCGGGGAAATGTGATAAAGCGTCACAGTTCAACACAACCTAACAACAGTTGACGTTATTTCGGGGAACTTTTAGGAAAGAGTTAGTTTAGGGGAAAGTACCTGCGTTTGTTCATCGGTGCCGGTAACAATATTACCGACCGCTCGCAGCGCGGCGGTTTGAACCTTAACCTCCTTATGACTTAGAAGCGGAATTAGCTTAGGCACCACACCACTGTCGATCACCATCTGTATCTGCTCGTTTCCACCATCCGTTAGATAGCTTAATGCCCAGACGGTGTCTACTAAGATCTAAAAAAAATCATCACAAATAATCTCCGTTTCTTCTATTTTAACTGGGAGTCGAAATTTCAAACAACTAATAATTTCATTTTTATGGTTCGAAGCGTGCCAAGAACTTTACAACCGTATATTTCAAGGAAAATTAAGCTTTAAATTAAATTCTAAATTATTAAATTAAAATTAGTCTACTAACTTCAGAAAATAAACAAAAAAAAAGTGAAGAAAGCAACAATGACCAAAACCACTAAAATATTTCTTGTTTCTTCTAAATTGCTCATACTTTAAACAGGTGAAAACCGCAATATGGGACGCCGTATAAGCTACGGCAATATGGGTTATTATTTTAAATATACAAATTCAAATTAATTTTGCACAAAGATAATTTACAGCAAAAATTACATGGTCTTGCATTTTCAAAAATAAAATTTTCAAGGTCATTCCAAGGATGATTTGATCTCTTATTCTTTTCTAAAAATAGCAAGTTAGTTTTTCACCCAACAGATATAAATATTGCTATTCACAAAGTACAATAAACAACATAGTTATCATCTCAACAACATTTCGGTCAACATTTCTATGGTAAAACATCACAATCAAGGCTAACTGGATTTTAAACGCTCTCTAATCCAACTTACCACGCACACTTGTGATATTCACATGAAAGTAATCAACGCGGAATAGAATTAAAGAAAGTTGATGACTTACGTTTGTATCCGAATGGTGAATGAGTGCGTTAAGTGCAGGTAATAGTTCCTTAATTGTTTGAATAGGAGGTGGTGGGTCCTTGTTCCGGCACAGATTAACAATAACCCATGTCACATTCCTGAGGAACGATATCGGAATCTCGGGCTTGATAAACGATAACAAAGGTTGAACGACACCTAATTCTATGACATAGTCCCTCAAATGGGGGCCATCCCCGATTATATTACCCAAAGCCCAAACTGCCTGTTCGCAAACATTCTGCTGTGGTGAATGCAACAATTGTAGAAATAATGGCACGGCTCCCGCTTGCACCACTTTATTCGTCTGCATCGATGTACCTGATGCAATATTGGTCAATGCCCAAGCGGCTTCGAATTGCAATGCTGGATTCTCGTGGCATTCTAAACAGTGGATGAGTACAGGTAAGATACCGCTGGTGATGAGTGCATCTATAGGAGGATTCCTATCCGATGACAGTAACTTCCGCGCCGTTTGCACAGCGTTTAATTGTAAACCTGGGTTATCTACAGCGGCTGCTTGAGCAACTAATTCCTCTAATTTGATATTTGATAAGGATCTATCTGTATCATCTTCATCTGTTGAATCAGTGACAGGAACGTTTCTTCTTTTCTGTAGTGTTTCCTCCCTTTTATTTTTCCTAAGTTCGACGGTGACTTCGTTTCTTCTGCGCCGCATTTCCTAGAATTACCTGCCATTAGGAACTATTTTTCACAGGAACAGCTACAATACCATCGCAGACGTGGTAGAGAGCGATAATATTGGTGTTATTCTGATATTCAAACGCGTAAAAGGAAAACAAAGAAAAAGTTCAGGAAAATTCTAACCATTTTGACATGTGTTAGATATTGACCTTTAGAACGTATAAAATATCTCCTAAAGTACCTTACTGATGTTAATACAAATATTACGTTACAAAGGCTTTAATTTGGGGCATTACAATCATTTGTACTCACATCTTGATCTTTTCCTTTGTTCTTAAAAACTTGCATTCGATTCTTGAAGTGTGATTCGGACGCCATTTTCCAGCTATTTGACAATGTGGTATAGTGGCGTATAAAAATGCCGGCTTCCAAGATTAATTAACGAATAATTTATGGTGTTTCAGTCAATAATTACGGTACGATTCAACACATAATCAACTATATTATTGCTAGATGAAGGCGTTTTCGTTTCTTATAAAATCATTTTATACGACTTGTCCCCTATATTGTATGTGTCTCAATAACAGCTAATGCCATAAATAAGTGATATATTCCTGAATGAACCATATACTTTTCTGGAATGAATTTAGCGCCACCTGATGGTTTGTTTCGAAATAATAGTGATGGGCAAAATAGTGGAACAGCCTCGTGTTTTGTCGTAAGCAACACGAATGCCATCTTATGAAACGAAAATCGCTTCAAAAATCATGTAATTTCCCCTCACTGTAAGATAAGGGCGCTGTTTGCATTACGTCGAAAAGGGTAGCACTTTCGACGATACGTCGAATAGAAATGCATGGAATAGAATGGGACAAACGTGAAGTAGAACGACACGATTTTTAGCGCCAAATTGATTTAATTTGAAATCACTTTGAAAAATAACATCCAATCCCATTCTTATAAGCGAAACGTTTGTCAAATTCCCAGATCGTACATTAGCTTAGCCTGTACTACCATTATTCTAGTCATAAATTTAGACAGAAGAGATATTATTTAATTAATCTATCCACAAAGAATTTAGAGAAAAAGGTTGCAACAATTAACAAAAAAAAAAAACAAAGTTGCAACAAAAAACAATTATCAGGCTTAAATCGTGACATCCGTTGTGATTTCGTTCGACTTCGTGTTTGTACGATTCTATTCTACGTATTTCTTTTTTTTTTTAATATCGCTGGGAGCCATCTATCTAACCAGTCTGAGTATATCTCAATAAAAGCACTGTAATAATGTATATAGAGTTAATATATCCTGCTCGTTTACATGTAAATAAAAAAAAGGTGTATGTAATATACTAAATTAATTAAAATCAACAAGTCATTTATTTCATTATTGTTTATTTGTTTTTTTTTTTATATATTTTAAATTATCACTATTAATACAATCGTTGGATCGATTACCGACTGGGAATGCACCTGTTCGCTATTGTCCCTTATCTTCTTACAATTTTATGTATTTTCCGTCATTGTCGATAATATACATTGCCTGCGATAAAATATGGAATTTAAATTATTCCTGGCAAGATATTCAAAATTAGGCATAAAATTAAGTAATTTTTACCAGAGTATTGGATAAATAAGGTTTTATTGGAAGTATCGAATAAGAGAAATAAGAAATAACATTCAATCGGTCATGATATCCGATGATATCGCTGTACAGCCGTTACTAAATTTCGACGTATCGCTTTGGCGAATCTTAAGTTCGCAAAATCGATAAATTCAAAAGCCACTTGTTTTCTTCGTCCGCAGGTTGTATCTTTCTCCTATTCGCTAATTGCGTAATTATTGTAATTATAATTTGGTGAGATTACCATTTTTTTTTTTTTTCATCGGTCCGATACGTATTGTGAGAGACCGAATTATGCCATCTGCTTTCTCTATTCGGAACGAGTCCGCCGTGCCTGCTGTAGCTGTATGATATCTGTCCGATCCGCTATTGTCGGTGAGGGTGGGAGATACACACACGATTATTACTTTATGCAATATAAGTGTTCGTGTCGAGTACAAATACATATGAATTTAAAAGGAATATGTCTAGCCTGAAAATCGGTAAGTGAAGAAGATCGGTAATACGGCGTTCCCGTTTGCCTATTCGCCTGTATACACCAGTAAATTGGGTTCCACCCCCCGTTTAGTTGTGGTTTGGCGTTTGCAAAATAATGCTTGTTTCTCACCGTACCGCAGCCTATGTATTGTTATGGTAATTATACATCTGTCTGTCTTCCAAAGGTTAGCGAAATTTGACGATATCTTCTTCGTTGATGTATCGCCTTCAGTAAAGAGCTAAGAATATTATCCACTTTCTACTGACCTACACATTTGATTGAATACAAATTGGATAATAAAGCTCTATCAATTGTTACAAGTACAGATGATGTATTTTATTAGAATTTGAGTTATGCATATTTTAATTTTAGAATATAGTAGAAAAGCATGCGTGTATCTCTTTATTATTTTATTTTCTTTCCATTTTATTTTGAATTATTGTGTTAGCATTATTCGATGTTTCTCTTTTTATTTGTAGACTAGAGCATGAATGTCAACGCTAGTGCTTGACACCTTACTTGTGTAATGTTGGACATCAAGTCAATGCGTGCAACGACCGAAACAAATCTGATACAAAACAAAAGCAGCTACTTGGGAAAACCGCCGCCGTATCTCATGGCTGCCCCTAATCGACATGGTAAACCGCAATATAATCCTTAGCACAGCGCATTATCTCCTCTATAATTTTACCACGATGAAAAGTTCAACGTTACATACTTCTCGTTTGTTTTAGGCAAAATTAGCCAGGATGATATTTGTTACGTTGTCGCAAAGTACGATTATACGGCGCAAGGAACACAGGAACTAGATCTGCGTAAGAACGAACGGTGTATATTGCTCGACGATTCGAAGCACTGGTGGCGAGTGCAGAATTCGAGAAATCAATCGGGTTATGTTCCCAGTAATTATGTCAAAAAAGAGAAACCTTCGCTGTTTGACAGTATCAAAAAGAAAGTAAGTGTAAGTGTCGTTCGTTATTATTTTATATTTTGATTAATATTTTAATTTTTCGGTAGTTTTTTTTTTAATTCCTCGAAGCTTTGATTGAGCGGTCAGTCTGCACGAACTGTTTGATTAAAGTTAGTGGAATTAAAAAAAAAATTTTACAGTTGCATGGGTATTTTAGTTTATATTATACACATCTTTTGTTTGTACAGATATTTATCAGTATTCAACAGATTCGATTAAAAAAATTCATTTTAGACCAGAGCTACATAAAGCACTCTCGTATTTAGATTAGATTAGATTACTATCTGTGGAGATTCTTGACCTGTCCCACTGTGACGTTTTCAGGTCTAACGTGGTTCTTCTCTCATTAGGTCAATTACATTAGCTTTGCTTTCTTCGCTAAATTTCTACTTTTAGATTAGAGATTTCAGCTTTTGGGTATTCTAAGCCCATTTCTGAGAGCCATACTACTGCCAGTGTTATACAGTCGCATAGCACGTAGACAGTGCTATGTGGTGCGGTCTATTCTTTTGCCAGGCAGAATCCACATGCTGTTTCTTTTGTCAGGCCCAAATTGCTGAGGTGTTTCTTGAGCATACAGTGACTTGTTACCACTACTGTTTTAACAGATTCCCTTAGTAGATCTGTTGTGAATGTAGGCTTACATCCAATTAAAAATTGCTTAGTAACGATTCTGTTTACAAAAGCGCTCGGGTTTTCAAATATGGTATGTACTTATTTGAACAAGTAAAGTACCAACGATAAAAAAATTAAGTACAAAGTGCTTTTTGTAAAGTATTTGAAGCTGTTAAAGTGTCACACAGCTTGGGCAACTATGGAGATTTTGAGACACCAATTTCCAAGTCGATTGATCTCCCGTTTTGGAGATTTGAATTGGCCGTCCAGATCGCCAGATCTAACAGCACCAGACATTCTCCTTTGGGACTTCTTAAAATCTCGCATTTACCACAACAAAGCATCAACCTTGCAAGCCTTGAAAGCTAACATTGAAGCAGAAATCGCTAATCTGGAGCCAGATGTTTTGGGAGCGACAATTCAAAATGCCGTAAAACGAGCGCAATTGTGCATCAACTCAGGGCCATTTAAGTTATATAATTTTTTCCAATTAATGTCGTCAATTTTACACTTTCAAATAAACTTTTTATGAATTATCCTTTCTTGCTTTTTCATTTGGATCAAACTCTAGCATATCTTGCGGAAGTTTTATAATAATCAGTGATTATTAATCACTGACGTATTTATATATGCGTAATGTGTTTATTATTTTTATGTGTATTATCTTTCCCTTTCTATGTTATTGATGTTGTTTAGGTGAAGAAAGGATCCGGCTCCAAAACATTACCATCGAACAATTCGCCATCTAGAACGATTGAATCTCCCAACATGGCTAGACGATTGCCTGCCGATCCGGTGGAGGCAATAGGTGTCGCTGTCGTCAAGTATAATTATCAAGCGCAACAAGCGGACGAACTGTCTCTCGTGAAAGGATCTAGAATACTCATACTGGAGAAGAGTAACGATGGTAAGTAATTGTTATTTTTCCTTTGAGGGTTTTAGTTGAGGAACAAGTTAACCTACTGGACATAGGTCCTTCTAGAAATAACAAATTAATATTTCTTGCGAAATAATCGACCAAATGACGTAATAACAATTGCTAGCGCTTTTAAAAGCAAAAACACCCAAATGATTAAATCATTAAATACAAACTTCTAAACCAAATGCAACTTCTCTATTGCGTTTAGGTTGGTGGCGCGGTCAAAGCGGTAACATGATTGGCTGGTTCCCATCCAATTACACCCAAGAGGAAGGCGACGCTGACGATACGCTTCATACGTATGCGATGGCCGAGAATGTTCTCGATATCATGGTAGCTCTCTATTCGTTCACCTCCACGAATGACCAAGAATTGTCCTTTGAGAAAGGCGATCGTCTGGAAATCTTGGATAGACCACCATCCGATCCAGAATGGTAATTTTCCCTCGTTTTTTCCACATTTTTCTTCACGTTCGTGTTTTTTTTTTTTTTTTTTTTTTTTTTCATTTAGGTATAAGGCACGTAACGCCCAAGGTCAAATCGGATTGGTTCCGCGTAATTACCTTCAAGAACTGTCGGAATATCTAACGCAACCGTATCAGGAGAGACGGGAACGGATGGAGCCTGCTGAGAGGCAGCCAGATGGTATGGTCGATCGGCCCCATCTAATGGGAAAACCATGGTACTACGGGAATATCACGAGAAACCAATGCGATAATCTACTGAATAACCACGGGCACGACGGGGACTTTTTAATTCGAGATAGTGAGACTAACGTAAGTAGTGTTTTGATATGATATTTTTATTATTTCATTTATTATATCAAACGATTTCAGAACAAATATCACTTTTCAGAAGAGTAATAAATAACTTTTTTACGTCTTATGTGTAGGTTGGTGATTATTCCGTATCGCTAAAAGCCCCTGGTCGCAACAAGCATTTTCGTGTTCACGTAGAGGGCGCTCTGTATTGCATAGGACAACGCAAGTTCCATACGCTCGATCAGTTAGTCGATCACTACCAGAGAGCGCCCATCTATACGAACAAGCAAGGCGAGAAGCTGTATCTAGTGCGACCGTTACCAGGCAACGGATAACCTCCTCAATGACTAGATAGCCAAGCTAAACGACGTGTCAGAACGACAACAACAGCAAGAAAAACAAAAAATACGAGAATTTCCAAAAAAATCGGACCCAAGACGATATCTCTGTGTGTGTGTTACGTTATTTATTACATTATGTAACGAAATGTTGCTTTTATGTCAGTTCTGTATCTATTATTGTTGTTTAAACAAGATGAGGAGAAACAATGATTTATGTAAATGTAAGAGAGTCAAATGTGTAACGATCAAAACTATTTTAAATTTACTTTGAAAATATTGTATTTATTTAATTTAGCATTTAAAAGTGAATATTTCGTAAATAATGTAATTTTTTAAATAATCATAAATCTAACAGGAAAATGAAAAGTTTACTCTGGTCAAAATGTTCTTTTGTTTATAATTGCGATGTTTTTTTTTTTCTAACTTTCCGAGTATGAGATTAGTTTTTATTTAATTTCTTTTGTTTTCGTAGTTATTCGTGTGTTCAATACACAGCTCACTAAGAATAAGCATATCATTTAATACAGTTTTATTGAAAATAATCAAGAAGAGAATGGCTTGTCGTGGACAACGTTTTATTTATAATTTTTGTAAGATTTCTCAACTAAAATTCCGAAGCAAACGTTAATAAAAAATTCCACTGATTGTGAAGATCTAGAATATAAATAATCCTTAAAATACTGCATATTTAAAACTGAATTCTATTATGAAAAAGAAAGCAAACAAATGAGAGAGGACGCATTTGATATAATTCTTATAACATTTATTGAATTATTATCGTTATGTTTTCATTGATTTTTTTCGAAAAGAAAAAAAAACGACAAATTTGGACTTTCAAGTGATTAACAAAGGGAGGTGGTAATAAGCGTGAGTAGTTTATTTTACAGACGTAAAGTTGAAATATTTTGAAATTTTCTTTAATAAATAATCCAGAAATAAACCTAGATAAATGTTCCATAGTACATCTTGTGACTTTTTCATAGTGAGCTGGATATTCTATGTGTAAAGATTGGCATAGCTATCCCATCATCCCGTATATGAATAAAGAAACAGATCCATCTTATTATTGTTGTTAATTGGATAACATTTTTCCCTGAACCTTGAATTTTGTTACTAAGGTTTCAGTAACTTTTTTTTAATTTCCTTTTTTCTAACTACGTTTAGATACAAAGCACTTGGTATTTTAGAATAAAATAAACGGTGGTGATGTGATAGTGGTCAGACGTTGTGCGATACGCGTGCGTGTGTAATTTCTGTTTGATTTTATTATCTCGATGTGTGTGCAACATATACGTGTATATTGTGACTCTGAGGCACAATTTAATTAATAGCGACGATGCGTAGATAAATATATTTAGTATAACCTTATTATTATTATTGCATAAATGGATAGCTACGATGATAAAAAGAATAAAGCAGCTTTAGTTTTTTAATAAAAATATTTTTTTTTAATAATTTTTATTCTTTGCGTTTGTTTTTTGTATGTAGTAGAAAAGATGACGATGGTATTTTTTGCAGTTGGTAAATTTTTGGTGGATGCCTCTAGGTTTCTGTTTAAAATTCTTCTAGGTAAACGTGTTTCAAAAATTGAAAATTTTCATAAAATTAATAATTTGTTTGATATGCATGGCGCTGTACATCACATTACTTTAGTTTTGTAAATCTCATTTACATACTTTACAAGATGCAAATTATCGCAAATTATTTTTTTTTTGTATTTAAATTTGGTTTCTCAAAGTAGTTTTATATTGGTAAAGAAGTTTAATACACACAGTAGAATCTCGATATTCCAATACACTAGTATTTTAAAAGTTTGTAGTATTCGAACATTGTCTGCAGACCGATGTTGAAAACTTTGCTAATGTAGATATATCTGTTACTTAATTAATTTTAATTTATTTTCGATAGATGCAACTGTTTTCTTTTTTTCCTTCTCGATAATAGAGATTCTACTACAATTCATCGATTGTTAATTTATCTTCACTGCGGTGTAGATTTTTCATTAAAAATTAATTGCACATGACTACAGAAATAAATAAAAAAAAATTAACTTAGAAGTATCCACAGTCTTCAAAATGTACCATTTCGACATACCTAAAACAATTGTTTTCGATTTACCATAATTTCGCATACATCTAACGTTTCTGAGAAAGACAACACGAAAAGACAAAATTAAAGATATCGTTAGGTGAATAACTTTCACGACATGCCAACTGTAGAAAATTAAAACAATTAAATGAAATTTAGGTAATGATAGTAGGCTAACTGTTACACATAATTATATACTTATATGAATTAAACGTGTATATTTATATCCGGGGAGGCTTTGGAACAGAAAATTCCGACGTAACGTAAATGTAACTTCATTTTTTTTTATTAACTTTCGGCCGCTTGTAATACTCCAATGTCAAAATAAGACGAAACATTACGTCAAAATATTGCGCTCCAAAGCCACCCTTAAACCGAATGCTTTACAAAGTACGTATATTACGAAATTATCTCTGTAAAAACAAAAAAAAAGCATAAAAATCTTATATAACGCGAATAAGATCAGGCCACTAGAATTTTGTCTTAATTATCCGTTTAGTTTAATCTTCCTTTTGTTTTCTTTCACTATTATGACGCCATCTACATATATAAGTATATATGTTGCCTGTATAATATCAATTATATATAAACTAAACATATAGATATATATATATATTTAATCTATCCTTAGTGAATGTCCAATTTTTAAATCGAGAGAGTTCAAGAGAAATTAAGGATCCGGGTATATTTCAATATATAAAGCGGTGTATACTCGTACTATATTAAAATATATCTCGCGCAATATACTTTTTTTACACGGCTGTAATATTTAATTAATAATAGTAATAACAATAATACTTGTAAACGATTTGATATCATATCAATAGCAGCTACATTGCGGTAAAGTGTTAACAAATGAGATGCAGAAAATGGCTGTTTTGTTCCGGGAAGATCGCTGAATGTCCGCTACAGGTGTTGCTAAATAAAGATTTAGGGACAATGCATGCCGGTTCCGGTGGTTTTGTTTAGTCGACAGCATTTTTGTGTGATTAGTAGAGGTAGTAGATTAAATCATTTCACCTTTTCTTACAATTTAACGATCGAAGAGCTTTTTGCATGGAAAATACCTTCAATTTGTTTAGCTACCTGTTCAATATTCCCGGAAGAATCATTAGTTTAAATGTTGAGTCTTAAATAAGATCTCGACATATAGAAACGGAACTTGAAATTTTCTTCAAAATTTGTTGAGCAAGCAGAACCAGCATGTTAGCTGTCACACATTACAAAATTCACGGCCACCTTTAGCGAGACTTCTTCATACGTGATATTTATTTAATTCATTTGTTTTCGTTCGTATCCATAGCAACCACCGCCGCTACCGTAATAAAACTTTTTATATACATAATAATACAGTAATAGGTTCTTTTTTTTAAGAAAGAAAGGGGATAAAACTGAGAGAACAAATGCCATAATTTAAGGGATGTTTTATACTGGTCTGTATGTTTCTACGTGAATGATTAGTGTTAGTAGGTTTTTTTTTTAAACGAAATCGAAGTTGTGGAAGCTAAAGATCGTAAAGCAGAAACGAAAAAGGTATTGCGGGATAGTAAGAGGAACATTTTATTTGACGAGTGATAAAATGTATTTGCAGATATTTTTTTTTTTTTACAAACGAGGATAAGTATGTTGAAATGCATGGCCTAATAGAAGTAAAAAAATATAACCGCAACCTTGGCCTAATAAAATTTAACATTCTTGTATTTTTTTTGTAGAAACACCTTTTTTTGCGGACAGTTTTTAAGTAACTTATCCTCTACATCAAATACAAGGTCTACATTTATAGCGGTTGAATATTAATATTTTCGTTGTAAACTGACCAAAATTTTATATTTTCGAAAATATTTGTAGATAGAATATTATCCTTTTGTTTAATTACCTACTGTTTTATCACTCGTAAATAAGTATTTAAAATCTATAGAAGGAGCTGTATTGTCAAACATATTCAATGTATTTGTTTCTCATTTGTTTTTTTTTATAAGAAAATCTATTACCATAACTTAATTTAATTAATAATTAATGAAATATGTTCTGTATATATACGAAAAGAAAAAAAATACTATGTGTTTGGCGTATTTCTTTTTTTTTATGAAATATTGATATTTGCGAACAAGATTTTGTAGTTATTAAGGCTGCATCTATTGTTTAAAATATTTTTCTACGCGAAGAGATACTGGCGTAAATGTGAATGTTGAAAGAATGTTGATTAAATCAAAGTACGTAGGTAAACTAGATCTTTAGAAACTAATAAATTCCCCCCATTTTGTTGCGATAATTTTACGAATTCTTTCAGCATTCATATTGCCCACTAAGGATTTAAGAGAGGAGGAATTTCTTTATTGTGTGTACAGTCAATTTGATAATTATGATATTTTCTAATTAAAATGTCTGTAGAAAGAGGTAGCATCATGGAATACGTTGACGTATTGAATGCCTGAAAATGGAAAAAGATAATATATGCGTGTATTTAAATTAAATGCAATTGATAAATAGGAAGGAAAGATTAACATGAAAAATGGGAAGGAATTAAAGTTAATTAACCGAAAAAAAGTGAAACGCAGAACAAGAAATTAATTATTACAAATTATAAGCAAATACATACATGAGAACAAAATGAAAATGGTTAGTGACGTAATACATTATACATAATATATAGGGTTAGCTTATTTTTAACGCTTTCGAAAAGCTCTGTCCTCAAAATTTACGTGAAAGAAAATATGTGAATAATAATGATATAATAATTAATAATAAAACAAAAATCGTGTATAATATATTATTATACATAAAAAATTTATGTGTTTAACGCCAAGGAAAAACGATAATTCTCAAATATACTTAATAGTAAATGAATAAAAGTGCGTTTTATTTTTCCCCCTCCTACACCTTGAAAATTCTCTTGCAATCGATACATTCCATGGCTTGTTGTATAAGCCATGGAAAACTCCAAGAAAGACCAGTATGGCTCAATACTATAAGTCGATCGAGGGTGCACTAACTGAACGACACGACCCCACACGTAACACTACCCTCAGTATTGTAATTTATAATCTACGAACTTGTTAAAAAGAATTCACGATCGAAACAATGGAGACCTCCTCAAAGGTACAATTATGGGTTTATCGAAATACAGAAATAATACGACAAACTTCTACGTTCTTTCTGATTTGGATAAATATATTTTATTTTATCTATTTATACAGGTTTACACTTATACAACAACGAATAAAAGTAAAATCATCACTTAAATGATAAAATGCAATTAAAATGCGATAAAATTGATTTAAAAAATAAAATCTTCCGCCGTGCGCAACGCGCTAATTCTTCCATAGTGGTTCCAGTTCGTTATCGGGATCTACGGTGTCTTGTCTGAACATCTCGACATCCGCCTGACTGTCCGCATGGATCAGCTTCCGCTCTTCGCCGGGCTGTAACGAGAAACGATAACGTACACCATTAAAATTAAACAATTTTGAAGGAAGAAAAAATTTGATAAGGTAAAACAAATGCGTTTCCCAGTTAACGTCAAAGGATGGAGATTCCGAGGCAATGTTACGCATTTGCTCTTATCGCTACTACCTGTGATTTTCCGTTTTAAACGGAAACTTAAACGCGTATGCTGTGGCGCCAGTAAAAATAATGGAAACAACCAAACACACTTACTTTCGGATGCATTAGTATGAACGGTAGTTCTGCCGATAGTTCACCACCCAAAGCTCCTAGGAATAACTTGACTTTAACGGCGTACGATACGATAATGCCAAACGCGTCTCGACTGTCCGGGTTTGCTAATCTGTAAAAGAGAAATTGGATAGAAAGGCATCAAACATAAGCGATAAAAATGTTAAAAAGTTAAACAAATCATTATTTATGGTACAACGAACGAAAAAGCACTTACGGGGCATCACGTGCCCTTCAGGCCCAAGATTTCAAAAAAAAATGTATATTTGAGATTTATACTTAGAGCTTATATACTCTAATGTTATTATAAATGAGAGAAATCCTTGAAACTAATTAATTAATTTATTAATCTGTTCTGTTTTTATTTGCTTTTGTATGCTTATTTAAAATTAAACATTGGACGTCAATAATTAAAGAGAACAAGTGATTTTTCTAAATGAAAAAATAATTTATTTATACGTAAAGCTTGGTAGTGACCTTAGACATTCTTTCGGTAGCTTAAATTCTAAATAGCGCCTGCTTAAAAATTGCACTAAGTATGGAAGTTTGTAGCTATAAGCACTGCTTTTCGTCCAATTGTTTTACAATTTACCACTTCGATAACAGGAATTAACTTAGTGAGTCTACAAATAGTTGTAGTGATAGATTCTGCCAATTTAAATTGGCAATACTGTTATTAAGTTAATAATACAAACAAACCTTCATAATTTAAATAGATAAATACGTAATAAACTTACAAAGTACTTGATGCCAAATTAGTATCTTGCTTCTTCAGTTGGCCGTCGATAGCGATGCCTCGTCTATCTTTGTTACTGGATAGCAGGGGTGTCAGATAGATGATCTTTTGCATACTCGACCCTGGTTGTATCGGGCATCCTTCCCTAAATATACACAATAGATTTGTAGTGGTCGACCTGAGCCTAAATATCAAGAAGTAATGGAGGATTTTGCAAACTTTTCCGAGAAATTTCAAAACAAAGGCTTGAAGCGGAAAAATTACAAGCTAGCCATTTATCTGGGTAATCTGAAAACGACTTACTGTGTCTCGGTACTCGCCACGGCTGTCCTATATTGCCCATTCTGGAACAGAACCACGTCCACGCCCTGTTGTATCATGGCCTTGATTTTCTTGACTACCTTGTTACTGTTGTTCCGAATACATATGTTAATTCCAATCTTTTCCCCGTGATGGTACAACTACAACACCAAGAAGGAAACTTCAAAACCCTCGCCACGACCAAATCGTCAGATTTCTCCGCGTTACCTGCTTATCCAGCGTGACCTCTAGCTCTAGTTCACCAGGACTCAACATGAAATCTTTACGCACCACCGTGCACGGTTGTTTTCCGGGCTTGGTAGGCGCGTATTGCACTTTTCGGATGGCCATCGTGATGGTGCTCCTCTTGTGAGAACGATCCGCGTCACTTTCGCCGACGAACATTTTAATGTAGTAGTGGACACCGCAAGGTTTACCGTCTTCGTCGGAACCTGTAGGAAAATGCCACAAGTTGGCTAAATTAAATGTTAGACACGAATGGGGTACCTCGGGATACTACACTACTGCTTAGTAAAATTGCAGCACCATTATTTGTAAAGTAACAGGTCATGTTAATCTGATTTTTTTTTCTTAATGCTGCAATTTCATTAAAAAATTTTGCACGTAGTAATAGACAATACTTCAATAGATGGATGCCTCCATTTTCGGTATTTTAAGATTTCGTTAAATGTCCGAAACGTTAATCTATCAAAAAAGCTGCCAATGCTTAAACATTGTTCACTAAACGGTACTACCCGCATAAATAATTTAGGAATTACCACAGGTGTTCAGGATAACACCATTCTATGAATACATCCAAATTTACGTTAGGGATCCTCACCTGGTTGCAACATAACTGAAGCTGGTGAACTGGCCGGTAGAGTGAAGGTGAATGGATAAGCGTTAGCGCCGAGCTTCCGAAGCAACCGATCCTGTAATTTGGTCGTTGTCTGTTTCTCGGGTGGTGGAAACACTTGCTCGGACACCAGGTAGAGGTCTTTTTGAAAGTTGAGGCCCATAACTTCGTCTTCTTCCCGGCCATAGCGGAAACTGCAAACTACCTGGCCGAAAACCTTACGGTACTTGTAGTCCTCGTCGACGACTATGACCCCATCTGAAAATCGAGCAAAATTGTTGGTGTTATTAACGTTAAAAAATAGGTTTATATTAAATAAAGGTTTATATTAAAGTTTATGCATTTATCTGCTCCGAATAAATGCATTACCTTGTATAGACTTTTTTTGTTTGTATTTTTATTTGGCATGTCACAATAAATACTTTCATCACCTTATCAATATTATAAATTCGCAACTTATCTACTTTCAAATCGAAAACATATCTTATCTATAAGCATTAGTAAAATGATTTACTGCGTAAACGCCACAAAAGCTGCTTTAATACGTACCTTTTCGCTCGCTTTTTCGGAATCCTTTAAAATAAATCAATGAAAAAAGCAAGCGTTACAGAAAATGTAAAATTACGAGTTTCAAAGTATAAATGGGATCGAAGTTCTCTTTTATTAAATCGAAATAGCAAAAGTTAAGGAGACCGAACGTGCTATACTTTCGACATTTTTCTCGGACCTTTTAAATAGTAATACACTGCTCGAAATAATGTAAAGCAATGATATTACTAGTAACAACCTCCAACTTTATAATTAACTGAGTGAGCGTAATGTTTCCGATTTAATTTTGGAATCGTCAAGTTAAAGATAAAAAATCATCAGTTTTCTTATCTTCTATTTTGAAAAATAAGAGAAGAAAAGGCTATCAAAACGAGATATGGTGAAGACTCGCAGAGCAATTTTTTCGCAAAAACAATAGCAAAACCGAGTCGCATCGGCCATAATTTGGCAACAATTGATCAACTGTTGCTTAACCTTGCCTAGTTTGGTCCTAACCTAAACGAGACACGGAAATGTACGTGTCCACGCCTCCAAGAAGTGTATCAAAAGAAAAATCAACATTGATACCATCCATGTTTCGGCCAAATTTTGTAATATCAATCGACGACGCCCGTAGTTAAAGTGCTAAACGATTATGAGTAAAAAAAATTACAATCTTCACCTCTTCCTAAACGATCCATTATTTCCCAAAACACTTTCAAGATTATCTCTATCTATCCGAGAATTTATAATAAACGGTCTAATTTGCATACAATGGTGAAGTCTATACATTCACACAATGCAATAATGAACACCGATAAGCAGCAGAAGCAGCAAGCGGATACAGCTATTCAACGGCAGGTATTTATCGAGACACGTTCGTAATTAATACGAACAACTGTGCAGCCGTTTTAATACGCACTAAATGCGATGAATAACCGGACATATTAGAAAAGGAAGAAGGTGTAGGCATTGTTGTATTTACTCTTATAAATAAATATTTGTATATGTGTGCGTGAATAAGCTTTATCGTATGGGTATTGCGTAGATGTGGGCGAGCGTATTTTTATTTATCTAACAAAATAGCGATAAATTTATCGAAACTTTTATAACTGTCCAATTCACGTCAGTGCCATTTTTTCCTAATTAAACCAACGCTATTAACCGATCTCTTTTAAGCTTTGAACAGCAGCTAATGAAAAGGGCTAAATCAGATCTTTATCTTTACAACTTAATTTCAAAATGAAACGATCATTCATGGAAGCATAGATATCAAAAGAAGAAACAATATTGTATATGTGAAAAGAAGACAGAACGTATTAAGAGTAGTCACGTCTCAAAAAGCTTGTTTTAATTTGCGCGGATTTATGGGGGCTGTAGTTCGATAGGGCCATTATCGGGCGAATAAGATACACGAAGCACGACCTCAAACTTCAATTGATAAATGTTGGTTAGCTTGTGGTCGGAGGCTTTGTCTTCATGAACAACAACAATTTGTAGATTTTTTCAATAAAATGTTGTTTTCTGAAGCTTGTTGAAGTTTGAAATTAATATATACAGGTTGATTCATCTTCGACGTTCACCATGGTAATCTCGCTTATTATTGGAGATTGGAGGGGGTAGATTTAATTTGAGGAAAGTTGCTATACTTTGTATTTGTTATGAACCCGAAAGAAAATAGAACTGTGATAAATAACTCTCAAGCGACGTTCCAGTTCTTTCTGGCCATCATCGCCATATTGGACCTTGATACCGTCAGGAAGAAAGGACAATTTATCAAGCGTCGTAATGTTTACGTTACCGGGAATTTTAAAGGTGTGTTTCTGTAATCTTAGTGAGCACTTTTTTCAGATATTGCAAGAGTTAAGAATACTTATTTTCCTGACTGTATTTATTGTACGAATTACCATAATTATACTTGTGCCTAATCTACGTACTTAGATTTAACGTTAAAGCTGTAGTTTTCATATTAAAGCAGTAGCCCTCACATTAAAGCAAATTTATTAATAAATATTTTCATTTTCCGTATGTAACCTTTAATTTTGTAATTAATTTCATCTATTATAGGCGTACGGTATAAACAAACATGTTCGAGAGATAGAAAAACAAACATTATAACACTTTTTTCGATCTAAAAAAAAAAAACATCGCTAATTTGAACGCACTGGGAATGCGTATTGATTACAAACAAAAAAAAAAAAAACAGAAATTCCGTTGATAAAAAACGCCAGGCCAGTCATTAAATACGTATATACATACATCTATGTATGCGCAACGGAAAAACAGCAGCAGCACGACGTTCTAAAAAATAATTTCCTCCATCGTAGAAACGACCATATGTATAAATGCATGTACGTATATCAACACACAAAACACAGAAGTTTCCAAAACTCCTTTCCGTAAGTATTTTACTTTTCCTTTACTTTTACGAATGAAAAAACAATTACCTATACGACGATAACAAAACGAAAGAAACTTTATACGGCATCTCAATACATCGGCTACATTACGTTCTACTTGAAAGAGCTTCACGTACAAAACAGCTCCTTTTTACGGACCATCTAACGTCGAATCGATAAAAGCCCAAGCTCAAATTCGTTTTATGGGGGGAAAATGGTAATCTTCCTCTTCTCCGTGGAGCGTAAGTGACGTGGCAGTCTCATTGAAAGCCAAAACGAAAAAAAAAAAAAAATGGAATTGTTTGCGTTTATTTCTTGCGTTCTATTTCCGGTTCGTACCGTGGTATCAACATAATCTTCGAGGAAATAAAACCTCCATTTTTGTGTATTTTCTCAAAAAATATTGCTTAGAGGTAATAGCTTGTAATTTTGATCAATTCTCATAAATTAATATCAATGAAGTAAGAAAAGAAGAACTAATAATACAAATTATCAGAATGCCAGAATTTGAATAATTACAAAAAAAATCTGTAAATATAAAGTGAGTTTTAATAATTATCGAAAATTCAAAATATAATTATATAAATGAATGAATTTAGATGCAAGTGCACGCATTTCACTCCTATATTTACTACAATATACAGAATATTACGAGATGAGCCGTATATCAGAAATTAAGCAGGTTTCAAATTTATAAATTTTTTCCAAGGCGACAAAATACATACAAAAAATACAAATTTGAAACCTGCTCGGTTTCCGATGTATGGTTAAGGTAACCTCATTCTGTGACATATATCAGTAGATCCAGCAAGGAGAACATCGAAATCGTTGCCATGTTTGATACATGTTAAGGAATTGCTTTTTCTAACTATACCCCAAATTTTATCTCACCTTCCACGATAACGTTTTTACACGTCTTGCTGAGGTATATTGCTAGATGCTTCGCTCATGCTGCCTAAGTTAGATCTAAAAAAAAAAAAAACTCCAAATGGAACCGTTAAAAATGGAGCTTCGAAGACATTCGACATCCCATTCTTTATAGATTTGCAAAAGAATCTCTAACAATGTCACGAAAAGCAACCCAGCAAACCCTTTTGATTTGCTTTTTCTTTTTTTCTAATATTTTTGATCAGTGAAATTGGTACCATGAACTGTCGTTATCGATATACACGAGAACATACTTTTTGAACTTCTAGTGAAACTGTCTGTGAAGAGGGGAATCATGGTTTGGCCTAATTTCACTAAATTAAAGCCATTGACATCAGAACAGTAGCAGATCTCATTTTCCGCAGCAAAAAAAAAATGGAAAATTCTAGCTGCTTGTTTCGGAAAACTCGCGAGTCACAAGTTTGGTGTAAGAGGCACCAGCTCAACTTTCTCTTTTATTAAGCCTAAATTTTTAACCATCGGACGATCTAAATATTTTTTTTTTTTTCAAGAAAATCTAAATCCATATAAAAATATAATAGCTTTCCAGTTTTAGCAAAGAAATGCATGTTATGCTTAATACAATTCAATTTATAATTTTTAGATTGTGGAAGTTAAAAGCAGCAGTTAATATGAAAAAAAAAAAATCAAAAACAAATAGATGTAAACGACTTAACCATTACGATGACTCGCTTAGTAATTGTATTTGTAGAAATATGCGTATCCATTTCATTCATAGTTACAGGTTATTGTGAAAAATATTCTTTGAATTATCACGAAAGACGCAATACCAACGACAGTGAAAACAACAACACCAAAAGGAAATGCAAGATAAGGTGATTTTCGGACATGTAAATTTAATTGGTAACCATTTGACGTAAGATTTGCGTTGTTTTTCTTTATACGTGCGTAGCCATTGAGGTTGGTGGTTACACACATCGTAAATAAGAACATGTGATAGGTGAAGTTGTACGCGTATATAAAATAATTTTATCAACTGACACTTTTTTTGGTAGGACAAAAGATTTTTTTATATTATTTATTTATTCTTTCATTACAATTCGGTAATCTACATAAACACAAATGGCAAAACAAAAAAATAAGATACCTTATCGTAATTGTTTTGTTGAAATGTAATTACGATATAATTATAATACGGTGTAATTATATATATATATATATATATAGGCTCTTCACCATCATTTACCACAGTGAAATATTAATCGCACGTCGGGTACCGCGTTTACTCATTGAGAGCCAAAAACACATTCAAATAAACATATCCAAAGCTGTAGATGAAGCTTAAGTACAACTCTACACGGTTGTCTAGAGTCGAAACGGTAGACAGCGAAAGGTGAGTTGGTTCCGAAAAGGGCAATGGCTGCTTTATCGGCACCTCAAGTTAGAACAATTGTTATTTGGGATAGAGTTAATCGATTATCTTGAAAATGGAAAAACAATAACATTATTTCTTGACAGGCGCAAGACGGAAATTGTGAACAAACGAACGCATTTGAATACTATCGAATCAGTAGTATTTACCATCGATCGATCGATCGATACTAATCCATGATACTCGCAAGCAATTTCAGCCTTGTAATATATAAAATCGTAGTAGTTAGATAAAAGATGTCATATGTCATTCTTCCTTTTTTTGCAACGAATTAATTAACAAGTAATAAAAGACGGGACGTTTCGTTTTATTTTGCATTTTTTAACCATTCATCTTTTACTATCGTAATCGTATCCCTATTAAGATTATTATTATCATATGGTTAATGGATATTCCGATAAAGATTGACGTAATATCCTATTCTCTATTATTTAGGTTAGCTAGAAATCGTTAAATTATCTTTCCAAGGTTAATTAATATTTTGCAATAGCAATTTAATTAACTCGTTGTTTCATGCGAATGCTATAGAAAATCCAATGTCTTTCTTTGTAGCGTGAAACTTTTTTTTTTAGAAAAAAACACCTTTTTCTGCATACAAAAGGAACTTTGGCATACTACCGCGTTCAGTGTTATCGAATGAGAAAGTCATAAGTTTGCTTCCGAAAATTTCTTGATTATTATTATTGTTTTTATTTATATTATTATTTATATTATTTTATTAACAAAAAAAGTATCGTGTTTTCTCTCTATTCCGTATTTTTATTCTCTCTCTAATTCCGTATCTTTCTAATTTAATTAATAAAAGCGAAGGCTTTAATCATATCAATAAATAATAAAGGTATATCTTTCACTGTCAAGAGCTAGTCTTTCCTAGATCGATGGATCACGTAATTCCTCGTGAGACTTGAGACTATGACTACATTATTTTTTGAGTGGCCGTCATAAATGATTCGACAACACTGATCAAATGCGATAAGTTACGGATCGCAGATAGTAAAATTCTTAATTATGTGTCCCTACGAAGAGTCAAAATTTTCTAATTTCCGAACTCCGAAAACGTTGTTTTCCTCGCTCTTTCCGTCACATGTCGAAACAAGTGAAAAAAAGTAATACGAACTTGCTACAGCTTCAAATGTCTCAAAATAGAAAAAGATAAACATACTGCATAAGATCTCGTACGATTTTCGAAGTTGCCTACGTCCAATATCGGCGTTTTTCTTCGAAACTTTTCCACCCGCGAAGGTAGAAACAAGCCTGTCTGAATTTATTTATTTGTTAAGTGGGAATCGTGACTTTTACCAAGAACTGGTTTCGAAGCGTTGTCGTTAACATCGACCGATTATATTGTTGTCGTGCGTATCTCATCTCGGACCATCAATTAACGATATTAATAGCTTTACGATAAAAAAATCATTTCAATGTTGGTAATTCAGGCTGTAAATATGACGGGACGACATAAAAAATTCGGGTAACACATTCCGACTGCGGTTCGATAAATTTGAAATTCTGCTAAATACGTTTTATTAATCATCAAACCGAATCGTTATTAAAGCTAAAATAAGGATTACGTTAAATCTCGGTTGTTATTTGGGATATCTTTTTCAACATAAATAGAAGTGATTCTGTACATTACATACAGTAATCTTTAAATTGCAAAATTACGCTAAAGACAAAGCAGATTTTATTTTGCATTTATTAACAAACACGCATGCGCTAATAAGCGTTTCCCTAGAAACAATGTAATTTATAGTTTTCGATATCTCTGCCAGTTTTGCAAAACTATATCTTTTTCTCCCAACACAAGGAGCGAATCACATCGAGTCGGTGACATCAGTCAAAAAAACAATTTCGAATTTCTTTTCTGTCGAAGCAACCCTTTATTTTATCGTAAAATAGTTTAAACCCAAATTCAGGATTAGGATCACAAAAACAGACTAAATCCAGCGTGAGACTCGAACGAAATAATAAATTATAAATACTTGGTCTTTCAAAATCTACTGTTACCGTTACTGATATTAATATCTGCCAATTCGTGTGTTTCAAAACTTCTGAACGATGATGTAAAGTACGTATATATTGGCAGTAACAATAAACGAGTTCGAATGCGTGCAAATTATCATGTCATTGGTATGTGCACAATCAAAATTCGGCAACCGCATCGTTAGTAGAGAGGACAAAGACGGCTGGAATTATTACTTTTTCGCAGAGATTAGATAGACTCGTGTTTCGTCGACTGTCGGAGACACCAGTAGGCAATACGAATCCATTCTCGTGAGGTGAATAGACACGAGTCTATCTAGTCGCTGCGGAAAAGGAATAATTCCACCTGCCTTTGTCATCTCTAATCATTAGTATTATTAGCATTATATATATTTTTTATCGCCATGTACACTTAATAGGCGTTGCTCTCAAAGGGTTTAAATTGCTAATGTTTACAACTCCTAGAGTGATATACGCGTACAGTTACACTTTTATGTTTTGTCTCCACCTAAGACAACATATCTACATTTAGTCGTTCTAAAGCGGAGACAAAACATAAACCGGCCACTGTACATAATATGTCAATGATATATTATACAGGAAATCACTGATATCACATGCCTATGAGTCCAAATATGGAAGGGATGGATTTTAGGTTGGTTCTCATGGAAAAAAATTCGAAAATGAACATTAAGTGGCTGGCATTATGTAAAAAAAATAATGTTATCTATCTTTCATTTAATAATATTAAGATCATATTTAATCTACCACTGAATATGTTGAAAGTGTTACTAAATGGAAAGAAAAAAAAATCAGAAGGAACTATGGGAAAAAACATATGAACATATCATTTTCTAAAGCTAATTAAATTGGTACATACGAAAATAACATTAATACAACAGAAAGGCCGTTAAAAAGTAAACAGCAAATCTTTCGCGAATTCCTTTGTCCCTTACGTAAGTTATTCCGGGACCCGTTTAAGTTAGTTACTAAACTGTTTAAGCCGCCTATTCAGAAAGTTGTTTAAATTGTTCAGGAATCTGTCTAAAGGTGCCCATCTTCCAACAAATGCGCAAAACGTTTAAAAAAACTCGAACGGAGTATATGTAATTTCTATCAGGTTAGGCACTTACAAGCATTTGTGCGTGTTCCAACTGAAGTCGGTAATATCAAAGGAATTACGTTGATTGCGCGTATTCATGTTTTGCTGATGGAGTCACCGTATGACAACGGTTCGACAACAAACCAGGTTCATCATGACATTGATTAATCATGAATGACATGATATAATCGTTTTTGTTTTGTTTGCAATTGTGGTTTACATACAGCTTCGTGTTTATGGAAAGGTTTGCGGCATCAGTAGATGAAAACAGCTTTATATTTCACAGCAGCAGGTGAGATGCAGGACCACCGCTGAGTAATGCTGAAAAATGCCGCATTTTTTGTGGCAATTTTCAACTTTACCTTGAAAGAATAATAATAGTCTTTCCATTAGTTATGTATACTATACAGCTATGTAAATATGTATAAGGCAACCCCAATTTTTCTTTGGATGTATAAAAATAAATTATATATCAATAAAACAACAGAGTAGATGTACCATACAGGATATTTTATTAATATTTTCAATATTTTATCGATCCACTAGCTTGCTTTTATTAGAGATCTTACACGTTTTGACATACTACTATTTAATTTGCTACATCTCTGGAAATTGAGATCCATTCGTTGAAGATTTGTTGGCGAAGCTACTCTTTTGACCCACACTTACGATTTGCGATGTTTTTCTTCAGAATATACCACAAACTTTCTATTGGTGGACTGTTCCGACCAGTCCAACAGTCGCACCCCGTTTTCAATGAATCAATGCATTGTCGCCCGTGACAAGGAGTGTTATCTTGTTGATAAAAATATTCAACGTACTCATTTTCAAACAATCTTAGTACGGATAGCTCCGGAACCTCCTGTAGCATCTCGGTGTAACGGTTGCTATTCATGCGCCCTTCGCAAAGAAAGATTTCCCCAACACCCGATGCCGACAAGCATGTTTTACAATTGATACAATGCATTGCAAGTGATATTCTTCTCCGGGTCTTCCGGTCGTCTGAAAAGCTCCAATAAAAGAAGAAAATACAGCAAAGATGACTAAATAAGATATTTATAACATTACGTTTGATCTAATAAACAACTTATAAAAGAAGATGAAAGAAGCGTACCTCGATGTTGGATTCTTCAGAAAAGATTACACGTGACCAGTCTTCCTTTCTTCCTTCGGCCCATTCCAAACGTTTTTTTCGATGCGTAAATTAGCTGCCTTCAGTTTTTTATCGCTCTTGGGGTTAGAGAAACCTCACGCCTCGTCCACAGCTCACTACTTAATTCTTTCGACGATTTTCGTCGGTTCCGTAAAGCCATTCGTTTTAAAAGGCGATCTGTTCTTACCGTAGTTCGCCGTTTTCTTCCTGATTTAGGTCTATATTTATAACCCCCGGTTTCTTTATAAGGTTTAAGAGTAGTCTGAATCGCACATCGTGAACACTTCACTTTTTTTTCCAAATTGCACTTTGCATTAAGCCTTATGTACTAAATAATGTAATTTGACCGCGTTTTGCCATGGTTAATTCGCGTGTGTTATGCATAATTGCAAACGTTATCGAATGGACTATTACTCAATAACTTACCTAGATGTAATCTAGCGAGGTACATGCGTTTTAGTTCAATGCGCTCTAAGATACTAATAATAAAAATACAATATTTGTTCTGCAATGAGTAACTAATCTATTGCTGCCGTAAATCTTCATTTATCCACTTATGAGAATCCCTTGCGTATACATCTGTTTTATGAAATTACCCGAAATAAGAAAGGATTTCTATAATACGGAATTTTGTTTGCTAGAGCCTAATACATATTCACATAGCTGTATATAATTATATAGAATTAAGCATAAAACAAAATTAAACTTATAGGTTATAAGTTTATAATAAAGAAAAAAAAAACTGCACGTTTAGAAATTTTCAAAAAATCCATGATGCATTTTGAACTAATAAAGAACCCCCTGTAAAAATTCCAAGGAAATTTATATACATACGTCTTATAGTTATATGAAGTCTTAAGTTTTTTTTGTAAATATTTAAAAAACATAAATTAATGTCAAATTTTAATGTGTTAGAGAAGCATGTGTAGCTGACATACATTTTTTTTTTCGAAATTTTTGGATGTGTGGTTTTAAAGTTAATAACAAACACAGATAGCTATTTTAATCATATCATTTTTTTTCATACATTTTCCATTTTTTTACAACAAATAAAACATTTTAGTACTTATCACGAACTTTACATTGACTAGCAGAAATTTAGGAAAACAAGATCTTGGCATCCTCAACCAAATTGAAGCCTGCTGACAAGTTTTATACATTGAACGATGTTCTCACATCCGAGAAAAAAATGCAAATTGTGAATGAAAGAAAAAAACTTCAGCATGAATTAAATTAATATCTAACCAAGTTAAAACGTGCTCTATTATTTCAAATAGCGGACGAGATGTTTTGTATGTTCGGCGGGTTACAATCGGAGTCGAGAAACATTGACCAAAATTCGACAATATTGTTTATTTAAACAAGCCGGCAATATTCATAAACAGACGAGTTGCCGTATTCTATAAATATTGTTGTGTATATTACACATAGATACATACATACACTTCCCAGACGTTGTATTACGTGTAAGCCGCCGAAGCTGCTCCGGTTAATTCAAACATTCCCATATGAATTTAAAATGTGTCCAAGTACGTGATTAGCGGCTATTGAAAGTACTGAAATGCTTTTCGCTGGACGTTGTTAACCTATATCCTTTTCGATGTTAATTACGAAACATTATCCTGTCGCGATACCGTACGCTTCAATGTATGTATATTATGTATGTACTTCAATATTGGATAATATTACTGCGTATGGAAGTTTGTAAATTGAACAGGTCCCATCTAATTTATTGTATAAAGACCATATGTTTCGATAAACATCTGTATATTATGTTTGCTTTATCTTATGCATATACTTAACATGCTAACATGAATAGCTAATTCGTTCACAAAACAACTTGATTGAGTTGTACGATTCCCTAGGTCGTAGAGTTGATGTACGTATATTAACATTTCTGTAGGGTCTTCGCCATTTACAAGAAATTGATGAAATATTGAGGATAATCATAATGTAAAATTCGTATAATATTACATGATAATAAACTAGAATAATTACCAGCACCAACAATATGCAATATCCGCACGTATACATTAGGAAATTGTGAAAACTAACCACATTAAAGCCGGCACGTACTTCATAAAAAATGTCGCTAGTTTCAATGGTCGGCGTTCTTAAGAAGGTCCAATATAGGCATTAATCTCGGCAGAAACTCGCGATAAGAAATTTTTGAAACTTCCTTAACACAGCGTATCGAAAGATAATCGTAAAGTTTTTATGGGTCAAGATATGAACGTATAGTCCGCGAAATACACTCGAAAACCTTTTGGTAATTCAAGATGAACAGGATATGGAGAAGATTGCATATAGTGACTGTAATAAGGTTGGTCAAACGAAAAGGGCGATAAGCATCAGATTCAAGGAGCACATTAGGTGCTGCAGGTACGGAAGGATAGAACCGCAAAGTGGCAAACCAGGCGTGATATTAAATTAAAAAACCTGAAAGTGATCAAGAACATAACTTCGTCGAGAGAATTACACGTTGATAAAACTATTTACATGAAAAAAATCAATATCAATTTGGTGTAAAGTGAACACGTTTTTCGTTTCGTCCTGCAATAATAAAGCGGACTTTAGATAGAACTTTAGATGATCATTCGATCATACGATTGATAATGAGGATCAACGCATTCTCTAAATAGCTGATCCGGACTAATCAATTAAAGTTGTGTTGCGATACATTAGTGCTATTCGTCATACTACCCCACAGTCTTTGCTATCGTTATTACTAGGACTAGTGCGCTCTTTGCAATAATACGATATTTCCGCACGTTGCAAAAATTTCCGAGAACGAGAAACATTACATCGCGAGCGATCGGTCTAATTATTTGATTTTTCCCATAGGTAAGACGTTTTCCCTAGAAGTGTTGCATCAGAACGATAAATACTGTTTTGATTATGATTGTACAATAATGCTTAGAATTCTAAATATATTCACGTATCCTACAAAACGTATTGCGTGCAATAAGGTACTCATTAGAAGCAACTTAACTCCGTTTAAAAGAGGAGGACGAAAGAAACCGCTGGGCAAGCTGGCTTTTTTTTTGTACGTACGATGATCAAGCTTGTACTAATTACAGATGTATCTGAAATGTATGCGTAAATGATGTATATAAAGTGTCACATGACCCTCGCCTTGCTGTAAAGGGTAATTATACTCCAACATGCGAATAGTGACTCAGCGTTGGATTGTGGAACCACCATAAAACCGGCGAAACACTTCGATGGAACTCAACCGCAGACTTGGTCACACTGTCGAACAATAGGAAGGGATATATTCCACTTATGATTTTCAAATTTAAATGTTGCCAGTTACGATTTTTAAGCGAATTCTTGCCAACCGAAATAAAAAGAATAAACTTAAAAAATATACGGTCTAGAATCTTCAATTAAAAAAATTATGTTGAAGTCATTTTTTTCCACGACTTTCTTAACATGTTAGTTACCTGTACAACAGCAATAAACATACAAACAAAACCAAAAATCATGTAAATTGCATTATACATACAATCGATAACACTACGTTAGATGGTATAAAATATTCAGGTTGTTTTTGTTTGTCTCACCATATAGTATTACTAATGCTGTTCTTTCTTTATTTCATTTGTTTAAAAATCGATAGTTTAACATGGCACACTAACTCGTGAGCATGTGTATATCACACACACGAACGGCGCTTTCCTTCTGCTTCCTATTCTGTATGTACGGCCTTTTGTTTATTTCAAACATTCCGTTCTTGGTTTTCTTCTCTTTGGGGGATATTCTCTTTCTTTATGGTTGTTTTGATAGTTGATAGTTACTAAGTACGCCGTGTTATTGAACGTATTAATGTGTAGGTTTGATTTGATTAAAGGACATGCGTGGGACGTTTGTTTTGCTTTGTAAACTGAAAAAATGTGCAAATTAACGTTGCTCTCTCCGATTTACATAAGTATGTGGAAGCGCATGTGTATCGAGTGTCTGTGTATTTATGTACATATTTTATTTGAATTAACATTTTATTTGAACATATTAGATTAGGGAGCGGCCAATACATTTTCTACACAAATTACGTAAAAAAAAAGGATCATTCAGGACTATGGAATATCGCCTATAAGTGAAACGATTGTCTTTTGTTACTTGCCATCATTTAGAAATGTCTGAACAAATATATGGGCTATTTCTACGTATAAAAGACCGGTTTCTACTGATATTCTCTTTAAATTTACCGGTCTTTCGAAAGTTTTGGCAGAAACAAATGCTTTTTAACGAACATAACCTTAATATTAATATCGTACGGAATCCTTTCGTATTTCCAATATTTACAATTAGTCTTGCTGCAAAGTAATATGGAAGAACGTGTCCCTAGTACTTGCTACTACAACGGTTTATCCAACTAAAAGCAAAAAATAAAGACTTATGTTGAATTAAGAAGCTTTGTTTTACGAAGTTTTTCTGAGTCAAGAAGCACAATTGTTATCCGCAAGATATAAGCACGTGTATGTACAGAGTACGGCAAAAATATTTCAAGGAATATTATTAACTTTACTTATTTATTACAAACTATGCTGGTTATGGAAGAACTGTTTCGTTAAACTAATTACATGTAAACACTATACAAGGTGTTTAAATTTTTTAATCGAATTTGGAATAAACAAAGTTGGCGAAAATCATTAAGCGGCTGCTAATTAAGAAGATCCTCATCTTTGGAGACCCTATAGCAAGAATGAGGGATCATTACGCGATATGGATTATCTATCAACTCTGTTTGACATCGACGTCGTAACAAGCTCTATTATTTAGAAGCAATATTTCCAGTGTGACCTATATCGAGTTAATCCGCGGTACTTCCTTCCATTCAGAGAGTAAGCAATTTCCCAACTGAACAACGCTCGACTGCACACATCGTAAGTTACATTAAACCGTCTTGGGGAAAACAGAGACCCGTCCTCTTACACAATGCACCTATATCGGGTTGCTCTCGAGTGAAATCTTTTTACGGAGGGATTCCATTCTGAGGTATGCATCATATAATCGGAACTAACGATGAGTCAAAAAACGACGCATCCTTATCGGAAAATCGTGTCATCGTTACGTGCTTCGAATTCCGGTTATCTATTTCGTCGTAATACGTACAAATTGTAAGCCGGCGTTGGACAATCGTCATTCCAGGGTCGAAAGACGAGATGACATTTGTTTGTTTTGCACGCTTATCCAATTATATAAATGGCGAATTGGCGATTCAAACAGAGACGGAGAGAGGAACCTGTTTTCGAAGCTATGAAAAAATTACATAGCAATTATTACACGCAGAAAAAAAACCGGTATTATATAAACCTAAACGTCAGAGAGTTTTTACCCGAAGAGACTCTCAAGAAAACGCTGCAAGATTGTAAAAGATCGGGAATTCGGGAAAATGAAAATTCTAGACTGCACTACACAGAGTGTCCATCTAATGCATGGACGGAACGTAATTCTTCTCATCGCAAATATTTCAAGTTCTGTACAATATAAGGTTATGTTCAAGAATTGTTCAGTTTGCACTACAAACCCCGTATACTCAGTTATCTTAGTATTCGTGGCGAGTTAGTAAAACAGGCCAATGCGTCTTTCCGTGATGTGCATCGATTGGCCTGCTTTGTTAACTCGATATTCAAAATGAAATACTTACTAAAGATATTCATTCATAAAAATGCACAAACGTTATCTTTTGGTATAATTCCATCGACTACTCGAAGTAAACATGGTTTTTCTAACCTAGATTGCCCAGCAAGTTAACAAGCACCTATAAATAATAAATAGCAAAAATAAACAAGCAAACGTCGATTGATTTCAACATAAAATGGATAGATTCACTTGAAATATACAGAGTTATCTAAAAAATTTCGCAATTCAGCTAATGGAAAAGCCGACGGACAACCGCTTCGGAAAGAATGCTTTCGCCGTTCTAAATGCGGGTATAGGATGGAGACGTGTGAATAATTTTTGACGTTTTATGAAGGCGAATCAAAACAAGAATCAATGCAAAAGCTTATTAACCCCACCCAAGAAGTTTAAAGATACCCCTCCTGCAGGAACAGTAATGCCAAATATTTTTATTGAGATTGCCAAGTAATTCTAATGATTGTCTAAATAAGGGTGGTTGGTTAACAGGAGAGTGTTATGCAAGCTTAACACAGTTGGAGATTCTCTCAAAGTAATCGCGCCCTGTTGCTCTGTGATAATGCACCAGTCCACAACGCAAGACTTTCAAAAGGTGCCGTTACTGAATGTGGTGGTTTCATAGAAGGTGACCATCCGCCTAATAGTCCACATCTAGTGCTCTGTGTCTATTTTTTGTTTGCAATAAAAAAAAAAAATACCAAAGGAGAACAAAATTTATGGACGATGACAATCTTATAGTGGCTGTTGAAGGGTATATTCTTATAATGGATTAGAAATGTTATTGACACAATGTAATACTTGTATCCAAAAGCAAGAGGTCCCTAATGGAAAATACATTTTTATTGCTATTCTACATTTATTCTTTTTTTGTTCTTCATATTTAATCCGGAAATAGAGATACTTCTTTCAATAGGTAGGTATTTCATTTGAATCGGGTATACTTTTTTTGCATAATTTTTTTAATTAAAAAAATGGACGAGTACTTTTGATCGTTGGTGTACGATATTAACTAACCGATATTTCTATCGAAGAAACATAGTTGGCCGCGTCTGTCGGTTTGTTATGAAAGGCGTACGGTTTTTAGCGGCGTTACATTTCCAAATAATATTCGAAAATTTTGCGAATACGCTTTAAAAATAGTTTTATATTTAACTTACTTTAGTGCCACTATGTATAAACAACGGCCACTTAATTTCTAATACCTTCACCATACGAACTAACGTACATCACGAACATATACACTTACGACCTCAAATTTAGACTTTAGAAGGTTTAGATTTGCGTTCCAAGAGCTTGGTATTTGAAAATTTTGGTATCTTTTCATTCGAACTAGACTAAATACAAAATGTAATATGATTTCTTGCGTTTTGTTGAACATTTACTAAGATTTCGGCTATAATAAGTTAAGAAATTCATCCAGAAACTTGTTACCTGAACATTTATACCGCTGAACACCTCAAGAAATACTCAATCGCATAAAATTTCAATCCGGCGTTCTTCTAACATTATAAGGGCCGGTACACCTATTAGCATACCGCGTCATTGCCGTTACCACTACCTCGAAAACATAGGCATTCCGACATATTGATGGTCGGCTTCGAAAGATATACATAAGTATTATTAGTAAACATAGGAAAGGATGTTAGTTAAATGGTTTATTGAAATGTCGTTGTCAAGTGCGACTAATGATAACACATTTGCTTTGAATGTTTTACCGTCTCAGGATCTTCTTAGCATAGACAACAGATTTGATGGCACTACTTTTCCTGTCTTTAGCGAGTTTAATATGAATGCTTTTGCCCGTTTTTGTCCCGGAATATTTTCCCAGCACGAAGTCTTTTGATTGTCCTCCCATGTTTTAATTAATTATTTTATGTGAACCTCTTGTAGCCCATAGAAGAGGTTAGAACCGATGAAGCACGATGTTCGATGCTTTTCTAACCAGCTTATCCTTCGATCACTTGATGGCTTCGGAATCATCGCAAAGTAACCTGAGGTTTTGTACTTCCTTAAATTCTGTATACATTTAATAGTCTTTAAGACCGCCTGACTATCACTGAATATAATTATGGCTGCGCCTCGTATCCCTATCTCGAGCTTCTTTATGTTTCATGATATCCATTGAAATAGATCTCCAACTACATCTCTCATAACGATATATTTACTTTTATTTTCTAGAAGAAACCACACAAAAACCGCCGAAAAGTAAATTTGGAATGTTTAAGAAGTTGTCATGAAGTGAAAAGAAGCACAGAAAAATTCTGCAACATACAGGGCGTTCCGTTAAAAAAAAGAAAAAAAACGAATCTTTCTTTTCTTTGAAAATGTTTTTTGCTACTCTCTTCGGGAAATTATCTTCCACCCACGTATCTTGACCACTGTAAATTTTTACGACAAACACTACGCGCACAATAAACAGGTTCTTCTGCGGATCTTTGTGACAAAAAAACGCTTAAATCCAAGTTGGATTCTTTTAAATTCCTGGACAATTTAAGTTTGCAGTTCTGATATTAGCAAATATGTCTTTTGTTACCGCGACGATCAGCTGAAATTGTCCGCGAAATTTAAAAAACGCCAACTTGGGATTGCTGTAGGAAGTACTTCATATTGGAACTAAATTAATATTAAAGGAATTAAGTTGACGGTTAAAAAACCGGTTTAAAACTGTTAAATGCCTACTTAACCGAAGCTCTACCAATAGTTTACACCTGACATTTCAATATGCTGCGAACCCCAAACGTTGGATTTCAACGGCTTCTGCGAAGATGATTTCTTTCTTTTTTTTTATTTAATATTTGAGCCTTATTTTTTTACGCATTTTTTTAACGAAGTAAAAGAAAATCCGATTGGAACTGCAGCAATTACAGATTTTAACGAAGTTAAACGGAAGCTTTCGACACGCTTTAGCTATAAATCACCATTGCTTTCTCGATAAGTATAAATCTAATTAGCGCCTGCCTTCCTTGTCGCTTACTGACAGATGGGAAAGTTTAATTAAATTTGACCCAATTTCTTTACGACGGCAATTACGAATTCATTCGCCGATACAGATCACCCTGTATGTGATTCTATAAATCTCAAAATTATTATTATTATTGTTTAAAACGAGCCTTCAATCACGTACAGATATACATTACAACCTTGTATTTACATTATCTCGCCGGTCAAGTTGCTCTAGATTGTTTTTCGAATATGCTCTGATCGAAAACAACGAATTTAATCGGAAAAAACATGTAATTCCCTCCTTTTAATCCTAGGGCTCACCTATCGGCTCAACTCCTGATACGTGATCGACGAAATCCCTCTTGCCCAAGTAAAGGGTGAGTTTGCCATTTGGCGAACACTTTTTGAAAACTCTAAAATTCACGACCATGTTGCGATCTTCCCTGTAGAACTGACGATGTTGATTGACGTCCTTCTTATAGGTCGAATATCGGATAGAAATTCGGTATCTTGATGTACGTCGAAAGGGGACAGCAGACGGGTTGTTTTGCTTGTTGTATTTCCTCACTCACCGAGTTCGCGTAACTATCTCGTTTTCGTATTGTTGTTGTCGCCGATGATGATAGCACCGCTTTGAAAAATAACAAGTTCTTTTCTTTCGTATATATAAACGCCTCGTACGCGGATTACTATGGCTTCTTGATCCTGTTAGTGGATCGGCGCACGGATATAACTTAATTAAAAAAAATTAAAAATGAAAAAATCCTCGCCGACTCACTGAAAACGAAGAAGCGGATGGTCCGGTAAAAGGTGGCTATTTTGTACGAGTATCGACCGATATAAACGTTAATTTGATCATCATACAACAGAGAATTTGGAATCTTACGGATTAAAACGATACGTTAGAACACAACACACTCCCGTTAGGCGAGTAACTAAAACTCTCGAACTTCCAACGTTCCAACCGCAGCTTCTACAACACACGACGTATCTAGTGACGTAGACCTTATTGGCCGACTTTTTTATCTAAATGCACGCGATTGTACTTATGTATCGTTCCTGTATGTACGTATATGTCGCTTAAGACTTATTTATACGGTACACATGCATGCAAACATCTCCGACTGTGAAGTTAAAGCCGAAATCGGTTGTAAAACCATCGATTTGGGACGAGATGTACGATAAATGACATGGAAACCCAAATATCTTTGTAAAATCGAAACTTAGCGCCCCCAAGTGATTTTGATTCAAACTATACAAACTTGAACCTAACTTACCTACCACTTCCTCCAAGTATTTATACTTTAAATTCGAACAAATAATAGCTGTTTTATATTTCCTCAATTCTTTGAGCAACAAATGCATTTTTTTATATATAATAGAAGCTACGTTTTAAAATTGATTCATGTTTTTAGCAAATTATTACGAATAATTTTATAAGGCATCACTAGGTTTGTTCCAACAGATGTTAGAATTAGTTCAGTATCGTGTGGTGTATGCGCATGGTAAATCGGAGCTTCAACAACCGCGGAACCTGTTTCGAATCAATTCCAGGACCATACCAACAAACACCCAATTGTTTCTGAACCGATTTAAGGACGGAGAATTATAAAATTGCATGCGGTGACTGTAATAAGTAATAAAGCTTATATTGGTCAAACGAAAAGACCGATAGCATCAGATTTAAAGAACATGTCAGGTGCTGTCACAGCGGCAGATTAGATTTGTCAAGTGTAGCACAACATAAACGAAATCGACCATCATCACCAACTTGAAATTGGTTAAGAGTGCAGCTTCGCCGCAGGAATTAGACGCGTACGAAACGGTAAAAATGCAACAAAATCCTGATCGATAGAGACAAAGGCCCGTTGCCTCATACAGTTATATTCAATTAAATTAATAATATTATTTGATTAAACTTGTGCAATGTGCAATTATGACTTTCAGCAATAATTAGGAATAGGAAAGATAATATTTATTCCTTTCAAATCATTATTTCATATATAGATCGATGCTGCCATCTCTTATTCTGGAATATCATCTTATGTGAATTTGATTTTTCATATAATATTTCGCAGTTCCTAAATCTAATTTGATGATTGCGGTTCTACCTGCTTCCACTTATGCCTATAATAAAGTATTTGGACCGTTTATTCACTCTCTTGGGAAACTCGAAAATTTTGCTTGGCGTTCTTATAAAACAATATCTTACTACTACGCAATAATGATAGCAAAGACTGTGGCGTAGAATAGTAAACAACACATAAGTATCGACAACCTCCGCACCATACAAGTTTAATTAATTAAATTTTAATTAAGTAAATTTTAATTAATTAATTAAATAGTCCGGGACGGTCGTTTCGAACACACGACTGTTCCTCATCATTAAGCAGTGACCGAATGAAACTTCTACGCAAGTTATACCGTATCGATTAGGTTTAATTAATGATTATTAATTACAACCGTAATTGATTGTAAATTATAGTTGATTGCGATTGGTTTTAGTTGATATCTTATTCCAAAATTTCCCATTATCCTCGACATTTTAAGGGGTATTCCCATAATTTAATGAATATCATCACTTATTAGCAATATCGACTATGAAGGGTGTCTACTCGAGCTTTGACACTAACAAATTTATCTTAATTTATTATGATAAATCTCCAATAATTAATTTTCCACTTTAAAACCTTTTCTTTTAATTCTAGTACATTTCAAATTACGAGGTTGGTATCCAACCGTCGCAATTTGACAACCAGTTTGACACTTTTAATATGCGATCAAGACTGAAACGTCAGTAAGTAAAGACGTGTTGGAATAAGTTTAAGTTTTAACATCAACCTTTTGAACTAACTTTGGGAGCCGTTACGTTTTATTTTTACTCTCGCCGACATCTACCACATAAAGATGTACATTCCGTAGATCTTATTGTTAAGTACCCACCTCGCAGTACGTGAAGCATGTTCGCCTCGCTGAAAAACAAGATTCGCGAAGAGACAGGTAGCGATATATCAAAATTCACGGCGAAAATCACTTCAACGACCACACAAAAGATAGAATCCCTACGAGGCAGGTCACGACAAGGTTCCTCGTCCAGTATAAACTCGGTGGTTTCCCAGGAAGGTTTGAGGGATGAGAATCACGGTGTAGAAACTCTCGATGATTATAAGAAACGATTGATTAAAATAGAAGCTGAATTCGCAAGAAAGTTAGGCGATAAGGAGCGAGAATGGAGAGAGATAATGTCCGAGAAGGACAAGCATTTGCAGAGTTTGGAAAAAGAAAAAGATGAAGCTTACAAACAGATTAAGAACTTAAAAGATTTGCTGAAGAACGCTGAAGGTGAGGTGGAAATGTATATTGTGTACGTGCAAGAAATTGTAGAGTAGATATGTTGCTTTTAGATTTGAAACAAAAGCTAGTTGTACATCAGGAAGACAAAGAACAGATCGAAAACTTACAGATGCAAGAATTAGCTAAAGTGAAACATTTAGTCTTATTACGTGATCAGGAACTCGATGAGAAATCAACGTTACTTAAAGAAGCCCAACAGCAGCTGGAAAAGCTACGTAACGAAGTAGTGAGGTTACGACGGCAAGAAGAGCAACTAAGTGATGTCCAGGTAATTTGTAATCGTTTTATTTGAAAAAAAATATGTTTAGCCATGTTCTGTAAAGTAAATTTTACTTAAAATCACGATATTGTTTTTATCTTTAATCTGTATTAATTAGCATTAAGGTTGACAGCATTTTAGAAATTCCTTAATTCAAGTATGACTTTTCTAAACTTTCTCTATCTTTTAGTTATTTACTTTTATATATTTAGATGAGTCACTACTCATTACTACTACAACGGTTACGGCGATATGAATCATGGTAAACCGGGTCCTTTCAAACGCAACAGACGGAGGTTTCGTCGAAATTCGATCGGTTAATATTCAAGAATATACATGCTGTACCAAAAGTTTTATTCCATAGAGCACCTTGCACATTAAAACTACAAATCCGTGAATTTTGAACGTTTAAAAACGTGTGATATTAAAAAGAGAAAGTATTTCGCTTGCCGCCGGATATTTCCTTTGTTTAACACCTTCATTAGTAGAAATGTCCTTAAGAAAATTAGTTGCATGATAGCTTAGCGCATTAAATCCCTCTCTATTTGCAAGATAGTATTAATTTTACAATTTATAATTCATTGTAACTTAAAAAAAAAAAGTGAAATCAGTACAAGAAAGCTTATTGCACCAGTTTGTATACAGGATGTTCGATGAATGGTTTATAAGGTTGTCAAACAAAAGAAAAGCATGTTCCGATTTATCACATAATTTATCTTGCAAAAGCAATTATTTTTAGAAGCTCTTATCGGACATCCTGTATATTTCTTCTCTTCTTTCTATTTTTCCAGCGGATCGCTATTCTATTGCCTCTTCTACTTCTACTTGTAGTATATATATTATAATACCATTACCTCGCTTGATTATCACGGTTTATGCAAGGCGCAACGCTTTCCTTAAAACTTTCATATAATACGTTGTTGTATGTTCCAACACCCTCATAAAATCGTATATTTACCATACATGCGGAGTACAAAAGAAGAACCTAGAGTTAGCGTATAGTGCACGTAAATTTACGGTTTTCTGGATGTGTTGGATTTGGATACCTAATACTTATGTAATATCAAGGAGTATGTATACATATATACGGAATAGAAATGTTATTGTAGGCAGAAAAATACCGCTCTAGTAAATGGTACCCATTTTAAAAAATTACTCCGATAATCGTTTTTTAACTGACCCTGTATGTTTTAAATGTGCCTACTTATGAACAACGTTTATTGACAATATTTTGATATACAAAAAAAATTACTTTCGGCACCTTAGGTTATTTGGGAGAGCCTTATAGAGCCTATTATGTTCAAGCCGTCTGGAAATAGATATATTTTCCAGTGAAGTTGAAGCCAGTGCTTTCCCAACTTATTCTGGTTTGTCTGCTCTTAAAACCTTGATGTCAAATAGGTTACTAACCCTCTCGCTGCTATATATTCTAAATTATCCCAGCGAAAGGGTTAAAATACTTAATACGCTCTTAAAAATAGCGTTGCATTGTTTAAATTAATTTCTCCTACTTTAACTTGCTACTTGAAATGGAGAAACTAATTTTGCTGTATTAAAATATTCAGGAATAAATATAATAATAAATAATTTAATTTAGAGACATCAACAGTAGCGTTGGAGCTTCTTGAGGAGACTGCTCCGCTACTCTCATTAAAAATTGTTAAAATTACGAGGACTTTCTATATATGTGTACTCCTTGATAATATGTACATTCCGTAAAGAAAAAAAAAGAAACAAACGCCTTTTCTTTGGTTTTAACCAAATTGTTTCATTGTTCAATTTGGTCGGGGTTAATTCGTATACGCAATTATATTTATTTTGTTTTACGTTGAACGATCAAATAAAGATGTATGTATCGTCTTACATTAAGCAAAAAAATGTTAACTACTATAGAATATGAGACAGCGCAATGTTTGGCAACACTGTAGTTTCAATCCAAATAAAACACAGAGATTGTTTCTGTTACAAATGAAAAAAAAAATGGTTGAAAGAATGTAAAAAAAGCAATTGTATGTGTAAAATTCTTTTTACTTTTCAACAAAATCTCCTTTGAGGTTGATGCACTTATTGTTATTCAACATTTTTTGTATATTTTGTATCTCCTCTAAAAAATACTACTTCATTGCTCGAGCCAGATCTTTTTCCATTCCCAATTTTTTCATATTCCGAATTGGAAATAATCGATGAAGGCTGTACCTGGCGAACTAAATGGGCGCGGAAGCAATTCTTATCCTCATACATGGAACTTTGCCACAGTTGTAGTACGTATATTGCCTTGAAGAACCAGAATTCTTTTCTTCGCCAACGAGGACGTTTTTCTTTCACACCACCGTTAAAACAATCCAATAAGTTGGCATAATACTCGCATATTAATCGTTTTGCCCTCTTCAACGTGAATTATACCGCGTACATCGTAGAATATTGTGCCCATGATCTTGTTGGGGTTTACTTTCATTGGCGCCGGTGGTCCACGAAAAGTACACTATTTGGATTGTTCTTTGGTCTCTAGGGTGTTGTAATATGTTCGCGTTCAATTCTCGTTCCAAGCGGTCGATTTTTTAATTGCGCGTGTGTTATTTTCTTCAACATTAGTTTGTAACATTTCATTTGGAAATGAGTAATTATCGAAGATGTTTTGCCTTTATACAGCGTGTTTCACTTTAGCTTCGAAATTTGCGCTCACGG
Source organism: Oryctes rhinoceros (assembly GCA_020654165.1). Classification (NCBI taxonomy): domain Eukaryota; kingdom Metazoa; phylum Arthropoda; class Insecta; order Coleoptera; family Scarabaeidae; genus Oryctes; species Oryctes rhinoceros. Next base: position 8,564,192 of record JAIOKQ010000240.1, on the reverse strand, counting down.
GGCCAGTAGTACAGTTATATACTCGCTCTAATGCAGTCCAGTTAGACACATTTTTTATTTGATCGTTTCGCCACACATTTACAACGTTATATTTAATTTTTTTAATTTCAAGATGGGTTCGCACTGTTGTTCAGTGAACCAAAATAAAACAAAAAAGAACCTTTCATGGATTCGTGTGTGTAGTAAAGACTGTAATGTAATTGTGAGCTTCTAGCTGGTTGTAAAAGGTATGTGCTTTGTGCATTTTATATTTTATTTCACGTTCTCACGGTTATTTCATTTTTTTTAAATATAAACGACACGATTTTTATTAATTTTTGATCTCAATTACTTAGAACTGTCTTCCTGCTTTCAAGTTAGACGTCTTTTTTACGATGAAATATCTTACTTATTATGTTTACATTTATGCTGCGTATTTGAGGAAGAAGTATTTTTCAGGACGATCTGGAAAGTTTGCGGCACTCCAGTGCTAGAGATTTGGCAGCGTTAGCCACGGAATTGGCGAAAAGCGAAGAGGAGCGGAGGCACTTATCAGATTTGGTCGCCGTGTTGAGGCAGAGGACCTCCAATGAGGGAAACGATGATGAATTGTTCGCAAAAGAAAGGAAATTATTGGAGCAACGGTTGGAAGAGGCGCATTTGCATCTGGCCGATATCAAAACTTCGTGGAGTGATAAGATATCTTCCTTGGAAACACAAGTATATATATACGTATATTCTTTTTATCTTATTGTTCAGTGGCGATTTCTAAAATTTATTTTAATTTTATACATGGACACTTGTTTCTTGTTACACATTTTCTACATTTTCTTGATTACGTTAATCACCAGCAGCATGAGTTCTTTATTCATGCATTGAAGTCACTTGCTCTGACCATCTAAATAGATTTGGAAATATTAGAATTAAATTTGAAAACTAATTTTTAATTATTATTTTATTTATGTATTATTATTTTTATAACGGAAAGATCTTTTGGAGCCATGCATGATAAATGCTTTGACAGTAACTGTTATTTTGCTAGTTATTCAGAATTACCTCTCACGAAGGTTTAAACAAAAAGGATTTGTTGATATTAATACATATGACGTAATGTATATCGTAATTATTAATCTTGTCATGTATTTGTTCAAATTTAGATGTATTTAGTATCACTTTGCGAACAGTTTATTGTTTTAGTATCATTAAAGCCAAACAGATTATGATCAACGCTAATAATTTTAATCTATGGTTATAATAAAATAAATAAATAACGGTTTTTTTAATGGTATTGCCGTAGCTTAGCAACTCTCAGATTTTGGTAGTCGTGACATTATTTGAAGGACCATTTTTCGCGGAATCTTGCTTCTGATTAACTTCCTTGAAACTTGCAAATTTCACAAACTGGAAACGGATGTGATCAACTGCATTTATGTTAGAAGAAAATATATTAGACCATAAAAAAAAAGAAAAACATTTATTTCAGTATACGGCGGGTGGGCAAACTACTTTTCTTCGATTAAAATTGGCAAAAACAACGCCTTCAAATCTCTAAAAATACCCCGATTAACATTTCTTTGATTGTTCAGGCATTCCTTGTTGTGCACTGCACTCCACAGGACAGGGAAATAAATAATACCAAAAATAAAATAAACTTTGTAAACCATTTCTATGTCCATATTTCAACATTTGCCTTTTCTCCTTACAATGCTCTCGGTAATACAACCCTTGCTGTACACTAAATATTTTCTTCTAAATGAGGTTGAATGTGCCGCCACTGACCATTCCTATTAAAAATATCTAGTTCACCATTTTCTCTATATCAAAAACTGTATTTTCAGGTAGGCAGATTAGGTAGGCAGACAGCTGAAGAGGGCGCTGAGAGAAGACGAGCAATACAAGAGAAAGATACCCTATCAGAGAAAGTGAAACAGATGGAATGCGAAATTGAATGTTACAAGCTAGAGATCAACAATAAAGACACTAAGATCAAACGGCTGACCACTGAAATCGAAGAGATGTCTGCCGAATTAAAAAAGAAGAAGAGCGAAATGGAGAAAGAGATAATAGATTTGCGTGAACAGATCGTGAGTTGATAAAAACAAAACAACTGCTATCAGAACAAGCGAATTATATGCAGGGGAATCCCAGGGGGATTTTTACACGCTTCTACCTTTTTATTATTGTTACTATTTTTCTTTCATACACAAATAATTTATTCTTCTGTTCTTCGTTCTTTTATTCTCTTCCTCTAGCACACCTGATGTGTAATTTTATACCTTCTAGTTTTACCTTTGACATGTTCAAGTTAAAAGAAAACATCAAGTTAATGTTCTATGCGTATATAACCTCGAAATTTTGACAGGCAGCGTCATGACAATTAATATTTGCTTTACATATAAAACAATTTTATTGTCAGGCTCCTTGATTTTTATTTTAATTTGAACATTTGTTTACATTATTATATAATAAATTTACCTTATTATTGCAAATTTTTCAACTTTTTCACTTTTTTTTATAATTATTGTTACTGTTATTGATTGTCCAGATTTTAATGTATTTTTATTCTTAAGATTTGTTTAGTTTGCTTCGTTTTTTTAAGGAAAACAGAAAAGAGATAATAAAAAAATTTGAGTCCATATTTTGGGTTTCTTTATTTTCTGTTTATGTTTGTCTGTTTATCATTTTGTGATGATGTTTACTTCCTTATTACTCCGTAGCAATGTTATGATTTCCAGTACTTTTATAATGGTGGAATAGAAGATTATACTGAAAAAAATGAATTTAAAATTTGTGACGAATTAGCATGCTTTCAACGTTTCGCGAAAAGGAGCCCCGATGATCTTACTGTGGTTATGTTATGATGTGATTGTAACAAAAGCATGTTAAGTCTATTGCTCCAAGTTTTATTTTCAAGTACTTACTTCTTAACCCTCTCACTGTGAAGATACATCAGCCGCGATTCAAAATATGTGTTAGCGTGATCGAACTTATCCGTCTAGAGCTGCGAAAGGGTTAAGCTGCCTTGTTATATGTTTTGCATTAAATTACTCGTGCCAACACAAATCCTCGATTGACCTTTCAACGCTTAAAATGACTAATTTCAGTTCTATCGTAGATTAATAGAGCACACAAATTAAAATGCTTTGTGATACCATTTCCTTACCGTTTTCCTCTTTATTTGTACATCCCGTTTTATTTTCGTCTTTATCTGTCGTTTTGCAATGTATAACAGATATTAAAGATCTGAGTGAAGTTTTAGTAATCCCGATATTTTCTGACAGATTTTTAATATCTTGTTATAGTTTTCGATGTAGCCTAATAGAACATCGAAAACAAGACGTTATATGTTTATCTCAATTCTTGTGTATAAAAAGAACCACCAATTACCAACTTTGCAGCAAAACGCTACGACGGAAGTCAAAGCTGTCCGCAAGAATCTAGAAAATAGTGAATCCGAATTGGAGAAAACTGAAGACGAGTGCAGCAAGCTGAGATTGTCCGTGGACGCGGAACATCAAACTAATATTTCCTTAAAGGAAGTTATTACCAAGTTAGAGAAGGATCTAGGGGAGGAAAGACACCATTCGCTAAACGTGCAGAAGACGCTATCGAGGTATGAAGTTGTGCTATGCGGTGGGGTTGGTTCGTACGAAACATGCGCTCCTTTTTTGCTAATGTCTTCTCTCGACTTTCTTAGGGTGACGTCTGAGAAGAACGCAGCTCTACTGAGAAACGCGGAGATTTCTCAGCAAATGGAACTGGCGAAGCAGGAGTCAAGAAGGCAGGAGAATGAAATGACTGAATTGATGAATAAGTTGGGAGCCTTGGAGGAGGAGAATAGGATTTTCAAGGATAAGGAAAACAAGGGCATCGAACAGGAGTTGAGGAATAACATGATCATCTTAGAGGAGCAGATTTCTGATAAGAATAAGGTGTGTAAGATTTTCAAGTATCGATCGATCAAGCATCGATTGTATAAATTCTTAGCTTAGTCTTTTTATAACCTCAATTTTTTTTATACACTAATTTTATGTTCCCTTGAATAAGAGCCAACCGTGGTTATAACTTGATCGTAATATTTTTTTCAGACCATCAAAAATTTGCAACTTCGGCTAGCTGATATGAAAAAGACTCTCCAACAGGAACTTCGTACTACTCCCGGTAATATAATAGCAAGTAACGATCACTACGAGCTAAATTCGGCCGCCATCCTCACTCCCAGCCAAAATTCCACGCGAAACATCCAAGGTTTTGGTCCTCGGAGGGACGAAGAAGACGTCAATTTTAAATATTTAAAACATGTCATCATCAAATTTCTTACGAGCAGAGAATACGAGGCCCAACATTTGATCAGGGCGGTCGCGACGTTGTTGAAATTTTCACCGGAAGAAGAGAAACTACTGCACGACACCATCGAATGGAAGATGTCGTGGTTTGGTTCAAAACCGAAGATCCTTAATGGTCCCACAAACGCGAGCTCGCCACGCAGCTGATGGTTACTGTGATAATTTCTGGAACAGATGACGTAAAATATATGTTCATTACTAGAAGTAAAAAAAAAACAGGAAAGAAATATGTAATCGAAATGTAAGCGGATCAGGTTGCAACTTGTTTGGGTTAGTGAAAGGTGCGTAGTTTAGTTACAATGTTGCTTTGAAATAAGATCGGGAATTATGGTGAATGTTGCTGAGAGTGATGTAGAGCTACCAAAGAAAAAGTTTAATTCGCTTCGATCCATTTATCTTATCGTTCATTTTAGAATTTAGAATTTATGCCCAAAGTACCCATTGTTTACTAATCCATCAAGTTATCGAGATGGCTTTTGTTAAGTTTTTGGTTCGAAGTATACGTTAGAAATATTACAGAATAAGGAAACATAATAAGATACGAGAACAAATGAAAGCAGGACCAATTCACGTTTTATATTTAACAAATTTGTTAAAAAATTAAGTGATGGTAACAGATTTTTAGAAAGCTACGAGACATTCTCAAAGTGAAATGTGATTTATACATATTGAAATTTTGAGTTACTCAAAAAGAAATCTTTTATTTTCCTTAAACCAAACTGTTTTGATTACTTCGGACTAAGCATCGTTCAATGCCAAATATTGTAATTCGTAAACATCCTATTCCTAGTTAAGCCATGTTTTTATATTCATACACATCATTTACGCGATATTCATCACTCGGTATCACTTACACATTTATTTTTAATTTACGCTAGCGAACCCAGTGAAGATAGGATTGAAATGAGGAAATTTGAATTGTTGGTATTTGTTTTCGCAATTTTGACGTTTCTGCCTAAAAAAAGGATTATAATAAGAGGGAATATCTTATGTTATTGTATGATAATTAATTATCTTTTTTTATTTCAACCTCATATTTTAGAATGTCAAAATTGGTAACGTAAAATACTGACATTGCGATACAACCAATACTATCTTGATTTATTCTTGTTAGAAGTTGAGGAGCGTCTCAATGTGATTCGATAACCTAATGTTGTCAGATACGTTTTCTGTTGTATTTGCCTTCATTGCAATATTTAATTATCAGCGCGAAATTTAAAAATAATTCAAAATAATTTTTTTTTTGTAGTGATCTATATCTTCTATCTATATCTTTCATTCAATTTCAATTCCGATATTGTCAAAGGTACTAAATGTAAAATGTATATCTGGCAACTTCGGATCATCAAGTAACATTTACATCCATTCTTGTAAAGACTTACATTTCTGATCATTCATCGTTACGATATTCGTTTTAGTAATATTTAAGCTTACGTTGTTATTTGTTAATAGCTTTCGTATTTTTAAGTTGTCTATCTCTTTTATAACGCTTCGCTTGCCTACCACCAATGGGCATGTTTGCCCAACCCGTTTCATTCTGTCGAAATGTGTAAGGTAATGTAACTATTGCTGTATTACGAGTAGCTCACTACGATTATAATATATATTTAACGATTATTATACATAAATAAGTTAAACATGCACGCAAGCTTTGTGTAGTGGGAAAGCAAATTATTGGACCAGGGTCCGCCTCCATGTCAACTCAGTCATTCCCCCAATTCGTGAATAATGTATATGCTAATATGTGAGATATGTGTTGTATTGTATAAATTTTATTTTTTCTTCTATGTATGTAAAGAGGAACAACGCATTCATTCCCTTGTATATTTGTATATAATGTGATTTCGACCTTTATATATACCTCTAGAAATAAACGAAAGACTTATTCATAGCGTTTTATTTTTTGCTTCTAGCTAAAGATGCCATCAAGTCGTACATTATTCTCTACTTCATAAAATTAAGTAGTTCTTTCATTGTTCAACAAACGAAAGCTTAACCAACACGTTGCCTATTTCTGCACCACAGAAATAGCAATTATAATACAGAAACGACTATTGTTTTCTTAATAAAACTACTTGCCCAACAGTGGCTCTAAGGTGTACTATTGTACTGTTTTATACAATTAAACAATACGTACTATTCAGATTGAATTCGTAGTTTCAATGCACTGCCATCAGATGGCGCTGAAGGTGGAAATGGCAGTTTCACAAATTAAAAATGATTTATGCATGTTTTGAATTGCGACGTTGGAGAAGTAACCACATCATTTCGATCGGAAAGGCGCTGCTATGTCGTTAATCGTTAAAATTGCAAAATAAGATATTTCGGGCGTACGTATTTAAAATAAAAAATGTTGAAAGTGAAAACCTTTATTTATTTATTTTCTTTTTTCATAGACACCTTTCACTGACCTCTAAGTATACAATGAATCTAATTTTACCTACGAAGAGTATCAAATAATGGAGGAAATTGTGATTAAAGTCGTTGATAATGCCACCTACGTTCCCATTAGCTTTTATTACCTACCATTCGTTGTATGTGTTAAAATTCACAATTTCTCAGGAATTTTTGCACTTTAGGTGGCTGTTGTGTCTTATATTTTAGAAAATTTCTTTATATACAGCATTCTTAGGCTTAATCCATGTTCCTGAAATATGCGGTTATAAATACATTTATAGTTTATGTTTAAATACGTCGTGGCCACGTAACGTATTTCCGTAAGAGTTACTGGTGCATATTTCAGGTACGATATTTAGTAATTTTATGCAATGCATCCTTTTAATTGGCTCTTACGGAGCTGCTACTTTACATGTTTTCGCAGTAGCAGCTCCATAATATCCCGTATAACATTTTACTTTCAAAGATAAAAATTGCCTCGTTTTAAAAACTTCTAACTACAAAAAATTAAGGTGACTCGACAAGGAAAACTCAAATTTTCCCTCGTAGAAGTATTCTTAGAAAACTTTTCCACGTGCAAGATAAACAGAGCGAGATTAAAAATTAAGAGGCCAACTCTCCCAGGGAAACCGTTTCAAAACATTCAGTTAGACGTCGGGGGAGTTACGCACATTACAATTTCATATTTTGAGAGCAAAATATTTCCACTTGGTATAAATTATGGTCTCGACGCGTGGTTATCGTGGAAATTGTAAAAATTCAGCGTGAATAATTCTCATTTTTACCTTGATTGCTCATTCAAATCCGAGAATTTGGCAAGTATTGAAGTTATTTTTGGTTGTATATTTTTGAAGGCACGAAATATATGTACACGTAACCGTAAAACTGTCGATACGTGAAAGATTTTCGGTTAGGAGTAGAAATTTATCTCCGCTGTGCACTTAGGAAGATGTAAACTTTCGATGTAGTATGGTAATAAAAAGATCCGTTTTATTTATTTGATTTTTTTTTTCTGAAACACGAAAATGATAAAATAAACATTCAAAAAGATAAATAATAAAGCTTAGATAAAAAGAAAAGTGAATAACCTTTATTACCATGTTAATAAACTTCTACTGAAGAATTACATTGAAAGGTATTATCTTTTTGGGCGAAGAAACGTCTTCATTGCTGATACAAAGACGATTCTTCATACTTTCCAGACATCTAATAAAAAACATAGGCAATAAATTGAGCAATGTATCGTAATGATTGCTACAAATAAGTATGTCATATTAAGAAGAGGACATACTAATTGTGGACGTAACAATAATTGTACATATTCGATGAATTGGTCGAATTTTACATATTTCCGTTTCATTCAATTATCCATTGTTAATAATTTAGATAATGCAAATTATGCTCCTATTATCGTTTCTGATACTAACGGACAAGTGCGTTAAGGAAAACGTATCGTGTGTTTGGTTACAATATTTTTATTCAAACGGGAAACCATGTTGGTCGTCATGGTCGCGTTCTAAAACAGGACACCGTTATAAACCGGGTAAATAGATTTCAAATAACAGGAACTTTGAGGGCGAGGACTGCATAACGCGGTGATTGAACGGATCCAGCTAAGCATTGAATGGAAGCTAACCTTCATCGTTCGGCGATGCCTCATGCTCGCAGTTTTACACCTCGACCCTCATTTCCACCCACTTTCGCATAGGATGATAACTGTGCAAGAGTGTATCATACGTTAAGAGCAACAATGGTACTTTTAAAGGCGACATCTTCCTCAATGCCTGAATTTATCGAGCGGGGATGTGGAGTGGTTTCCTAATTTTGTAACCACTTTTTATGAAGCTAGCTAAAAGCTCAAGTTTACGTAGAGAAACTACGTACTCCTGAAGTCCTTAAGAGTTTTCCGCGTCACACTTGAAAGGTGTACGAACAATTTCGGCATCGGTCTTCAAGAATGCTTCGATGAAAGTGGACGCCGTGATTTTTCGGAGCCGATTATTATTTTTCCTATGATTCGTTGCGAATTTTCAAACGGCATTGTACCCCTGATGTATGAAAACGTTACATTTTCGAAGTCGTTCGAAAATAATGAAATTTCCTTTTTGGAAACACCATCCTTCCTTGCCGGATGCTAGTCTCCAACAAATTTTATAAAAATGTAATAACCCAACTTTAAAAACGTAGAATCCGGAAGCTATTTGCGATAAGTAATAAAAGAATTCAATAAAACGTAGCTGGTGGGAGTGCAAACTTTCCGAATTATGTCACATATACTTTCTAACAGAAACGAAAGAATGTTAATATGGGAAGAACTTCTTCCTGTACGCTACAATATCGGCGTCACATTACTTTGAATTTCCTTGCTATAAAATTGCTCCGTATTTGAGAACTTGATATTGTGCAGAACGTTCGTTTCATTTAACGTAGTGGTACCTAATTTGATGGAACGTTTAGATGGATACATGTATGTCATGAAAATGAAGTAATTTTTAATTTAAAGCTAAAATATTTAAATTAAAGTTTTAAGTGAGTAGAATGGATTAGAAATGAATCATTTTATAGAACCGGCATGGTTCTTTCACGTAGAATTAAATTTATTTTAGTTTCTCGTTAAAATTAAATCAAATCGAAATGAAAACATCTTCTTTTCACCTCAATAACTTTTCCTTATATTTAATATACAAGATTTTGATTATTTGTAGACTACTAATCATGATCAATTTTGTATTTAAACATTTATATTTAGTCGTAACAGAAAGAATGGAGCACCAGGTAAAATGAATAATCCTCTACCGCATTCAAAGGATCGAATAATCATGTGAAGTAAACTCTTAAACGAAATAGGAAATAATATTAAATTAGAAAACCTTAGAGTAATCAATCATCATTTCGCCACGAGAATTAGATCCTTAAAAAGAACGTAAATCCAATAAACCGGGAAGAATGGTCCACTTAGCCATTCAACTTTGATGGATTTACCGGCGGAAGATGCTCGCTACTGGCAAGAATCTTTTCTTTTAATTTCGCACATTTCCCATGTTTTAGGGTATATAGACGGTAAAGGTAGTAACTGACTTTTAAAGTAAGGATAGAAGAAGATGTTGAAATTAACATTTTCTTTCTCGCATGACTTGCTACGGTTGAAAATGGACATCCACGAATGTTATATTTGAATATATTTTATAATAAAACACATAAGACCGATACAAGGAAAATATTTCACCTCGCATCATAGCTACCATGAAATATGATTTCTTTGAACATCAAATAAATTAAAAAAACCAATGAGAAAAAAAAGCTGCGGAAACTTTCAATTTTTTCGTAGATTTTGACCAATGAAGACCCGCGCGTTATCGATATCAAAGATCGATTGCTTTCTCAAAATTATTTATCTCCAGTCCTCCCACCGTGAACATGAAACGGCGAACAGGTCGATTCGCCCTCGTTGCAGCCGCAACAGCGGCAGATGTGCCCTCAAAAACGCCAACGAAACAAGTGGGGATGACAGAAAAGGATAGAACGTTCCGACGGCAGAGGGCGCTCGCTCCTGCTTGCCCGGAATCGTTCGGCTATCACGCCGATGAAAAGGGGGTAGCTATGTGATACGTCGGACGAATTCTACACCCCAGACGATCTCGACTTTGCAATCGTACCGCCTCTACGTCTCTGGTACCGAGTCTTGTCGCGGTTTTCCCCAATTCAAATCCTACGCTGAATTCTGCTTCTAAGGTCTGAATTGCGATCTAGATGCAGACCAACAAATGTAAATGTGAACGATTTCGTTCAGAATCGGACATTCGAGCTAGTTAACTTTGGGCTTTTCGGTTTTGGTAGATATAAAAAAAAAACAAATAGCCAGTAGTGGAATGTGAGTGACTTTTCCATTTGTCTAAAAATTCTTTCCCTTGGATTATTTGGTGTCGATCTCTTGCTCTATCTTCAAATTCATCTTAATTATAAGCTCCATCTTCTCTGTCAAAAGAAAGCACGTCATCTCACTACTTGGACAACCTGGAAACCTCTCAAGCTTCTGACATGTGAGTACTGAACCTAATTGAATATATGGACAGACTTTTGCAATAGATTACTTAAATTTACGTTATAAAACGGTGATTACATTTATAAAAGGTCATAGTCTTACTGCAGTAGAGTTCTTCTCGCAATGTTTGGGCAGGTCTGCTTTTGTTTATTGTGCGTTAGGATTTCCTGCAAAAAGTAATGATTTTATTAATTCCAGTATTGAAATATCCTCAGAAAATACGTAACATTAACGATATAATATTAAATACTGCGTAAATATTTATTGTGTATGCTATGTTAATATAGTAGTTTGTGTTTGTACAAGCAAAAAAAAAGAAAGCAAAAACAATTTTTAGTGCAATTCGTTTATTGATTTTGAAAATGTTCGCTAATAACATTCATACAGGTTTATATGTTTTGACCACTTTTCGAAACATTTTTTTCCACTCTAAAGATGACACCTCTAAACACGGTTTTTGGAGGCCTCAATAGCTACCTTTTTAGTTCACATTGGAGAACAAAAGGAGGTTGTTAGGCAATAAATCAGGTGAATACAGGCAATGAGACTTTAATTCGATGCTTTGTCCCCTCGAAATAATCAATTGTTTAACGTGCTATATGAACACTAGCATTGTCGTGATGAAACCTGTCAATTGTTTTTCCTGATTTCATCGATGACTTCTGGTAAATTGGTAAATTGTTCTATTCTTGCGACGCTACCTTCGAACCTATTTAAACCAATAGAATATCTGCATTCTAAAGAGAGGAAAATTTCCTACCCCTACGTTAATAACATTTCAGCCGACTTCAGTTGAAGATCTATTCCCACCAAAACTTTCTTCTTAATCATATTTCAACATTCGCAGTAAGTTAAATCTATCGAGATCTTTTAACTTATATTTTTTTTTCACCGTCGAAAATTGTTCTCTGAAACAATTCTTTTACATTCAATCGCCGTTTTCATCGGCTAGACTCAATTTTGCCGAGAAAAAAGGTAGGAGCGTTGAAAACGATGTTTACTCTTGCTACTGTAAACTGCTAAAGGTTCTTATTTATTTTGAGATTAATCCGAATGATGCAAGACGTTTTCAAAAGCTGTTATGCCGCTACGATGCGGTGGTTGTATACATGGACAAAACAAAATGAATGTAAACACGTAGAGTTTAAGTCAAAACTCTACAAACAGATATGCCAGAACTCATTGATGTTTCTTGGACTGGTCTTGATCTACACTGCGATGTTAACAATAAGTCTTGAAACATCTAGACATTTAATTTTAATTAGATTAAACGAACAACAAGATGAAAATACAGTATTCACATGAATTGCTGGTATTGAACATAGTTGGCCTTCACACAGCGGTAAAGCCGGTTATCAAATTCGTTGACACAAATTATTTAAATCTACTGGTTGCAGTTTATAAACTACGGATTTTAAATAGTTCCAAAGGAAAAAGTTGAGACTTATCAAGTCCAACAATCGAGGAGGCCATTCGATCGTTTACCAATATTTGCAGTATAATGTGGTGGAAAGCCGTCTGGGAAGTTCGTCGAGCATTTGATTGCATTCTTCATTACGCAACATTTATTTTTAGTGGCCTCTCTGCAAGTTCTTCAATAACGTGGCCATGTACCTGTAAAAAGTGCTCCTGTCGCTTATCACACGCAAATCAAATGCTTTTTGTTATGTTTGTGATCGGCCTTACTACGACCTTAGATTATCCTCAGTTTGCACGGGTAAAACTTTTGCAGCTTTGTGACTCCGCCAACCGATTTGTAAGAAAGTCCAATGGATGCTGTAGACGGATACTAAGAGTTCATTTCTTGTTCGCTCAAATTTTTGCAGTTCTCGTACATCTTTATGCACTGTTTTATGGAGTAACAGGATTTGAAATGACGTCATTTTGTACATGTCTGACCTCAACGCGAGGTCCTTATTGCTGGCGCTCATCCCCAATATTGCTCCATGTTTACTGCGGAGTTGATGCCGATTTATATTAGGGGTAAAAGGATCTCGTTAGAGTGCATTACGAAATGATCTGGGAATGTTTGGGCGTCTTCTGTACGTTCTAAAGGTTCGAGAAATAACCTGTTGTAGGACATCAAATCCAGAATCTACGAGATAGACGTCTAACATAAAGACATCTCTTCTCTCTGGATACTTGATCATGATCAGCTTGTTAAGTTTGGCCGCCGTCACATTAGTAGTACTGATTTATGTTTGCGCTTATATTTTACATATTTTTTTATCAAAATTCCTTCCTCCAGGAGGATCAAAAACCATCGTAACCTAGTAAAATTTCGAAATAATTGATTAATGATCCAAAGGTAAACCAAAAATGACTTATCGTTTATTTCTATTAATATATCTTGTGATTAATAAACATTACTATTTTGTTTGCTCGTCATTATCAAATATCTCTATCCAAATTAAATACCTCATCCTGTGTATGTACGTATAACATTTAGAATTCTCCGTAGAGGTATCGCACGGGGGACCATCGTTTTCCACGGCCTCATCATACATAAATATTGATTATATACGTCCCTCCTCCCTCTTTTCCTTTTGGGGATTGTTTTTGGCGCTGTATCAAGTTTTTCCCGGCACGTGCATCGCGTACCATATACAAGTCGGGAATCGAGAAAAGCCCTGACCGATCATGCACTTTATAAAATCAGCCTAAAATTAGTCCTTCCATTTTTTTTTTTTTTCGTTCGCCGGGTCGTTTGACGCCGTGCCTTTCTACGTTTGCCGACTTTACGACTTGTTTATGTACGCAAAGATGGAAAATAAACCGCGCTTTTCGATGTTACGTGCCGACGCGTCGTTTAATATCGCGATTTTTATCGTGTCGAAAATTGCTAGTAAGCATTAAAACACTGGCTTGTTATTTTTTGTAATATTTAAAAAGTGTCTTTTTAAAATAGCGCGAGGACCGAATACAAGTTAATTATAGTTTTAATAAGGCTAACACGTACGGCGTGATATTTTTTTTGAAGGCGATCTAAAAATATTTTAGAGACTAAAGAATAGAAATGTACTTTTATTGTACGGGGATAGCCTATGAATCATACTTACGATGCTTACATTTGCGCCTTCGATGATGCCACCTCGACAATTCCAAATGGAATAATCCATCATATGTAAGCCTACTTTCTTACGAGGTTATTGTATCATTTGCCAATTTTTTTCTATTTGATGTCTTAAAAATTACCAAGTTAGTTCTGGTAGACTTTGAAACTAATTTAAGTAAAGTAATGTATGTTTCTAAAAACTTGGTTACTAACTTAATTTGGCGACGTCGCCAATCATAATGAAGCCATTTTATTCATTCGTGATTAAAATCGAAAAATTAAAGCATACCCCGGAAATAGTGGTTATTTACATAAATTTAGTAAGAATTAAAGTAAATAAGGCAGATAATCATCTAACTGTAAACGTTAACACATACTAGCATATTTGCGTGTACCAATCGCCCCAAATATCATTTTAAATTTAATTAGTTAATCGCGAATTAAAATTTAATTGGGGATTAACTTGATTCAGAATTGAAAAAGTCCGAGGATTAAACTAGAATTAGCGTAAATAAAAAATGATAATTCACGCTTCTTAGTCTAAAATATGCGATTGTTTTTGAATGAATTTTCCGCACGCTTTCAAAACAACCATCAAAACAAACTTGAAATTCCGCGATTTTCGATGTTTGTATTGCCTACCGTACCTTTCGACAAATTAACTCTCTCTACAGAGTCATCTCATCTGTCTGTCTTTCTTTTCGTTTTTGTTAATTTCATCCTTTGAAGCGGCGAGCGTTAGTAGGTTTTTGTTCTAAGCTCGACCGCTTGAATGGATTTTCCCTTTCACCCACGCTCTCCTTGCCGAAAATCGCGGGCCACCGACAGTCTTTACTGCGAATCCGAACATCCAGTGCCGGTGGTGGATTCATGTCGGCCGTGGTTTTCGCGATTCAAGATGATCTAAAATTAGCAGTCGGTCGTTCGAGGGATCGCAGCGGCATTTTTTTTTTCTTATTGTGATTGAATAAAAATAAATGAAACGAGATTTTTTTATATATAAAAAAATAAATGAATTCTGGTGAATATGTACCAAATGGGGAACATGTGTCGATCAGAATAAGTGAAGTGATCAAAGCTTTCAAAGTTTTATTGGTTACATCTAATTTTCTAAATAAGATCATAGGCCTTTTCTAATAGCGAAATTATTAATTGCAAGTAGGGCGTTGAATTCAATGTAAGTAGTTCTGCTCTGTTACAATCTGCTGGCTTAAGACTTAATTCTAAGCATGATTTTATCAAATGCATATGACTGGATACCTAATACCCAAGTCCGGCTTGAGAATTTAGCATATTTAACAAGAAGAGTAAAATTACAGAACCCGTAGCATTGTAGCTACCTTTGTTCTAAAGTAGATACTTTTAAGGTCACTTTTTTTCGTCCAGTTAAATCATTAAGATCGACCAGTATAAGGTGGTACTTGATGAAATTTAAAAACTCGAAAGCCATAAAAATAATGGGACACCTGTCTATATTATAGCCTTACTAGCAAGGCTCAACATTAAATTCCATTAATCTTCAAATAATAGAAGAACTAGCCTCTCGGATAACTCGTATGTCAATTAGTGGGGAAATAACATGTTTCTGGTTTTGGAAAAAATTTCTAAAAATAGACCATCGAGACACAGCCAGAATCCTTTCAGATTCTCTCCAAGATCAGCGCTATTTTGATTAATGGCGCGCGAGTTAGTTTGCTATGTTATCTGCGAGGTTTGCCCCGGTTGAATCTGTCGCCTATTCCGAGATAATACATCAAACCTGTCGTCTATTGAAGTTAGTAAAAAGGATGATTTACGAACGTTAGAGCAACTTTGGATGGAAGCAGGCGAAAGAAATATGAAACAAAGGTGCCCATAACGGCTGCCCCATTCGTTTCGGTTTGAATCGTGAAGAAAAACGAATGACGTGGTGATCTTTGAACTAATACCTAGAATATACTTTTTGATAAATTGTAGATATTAGCTGCAGCTTGAAATTATCCTTTATCTGAGATTATCCGCTACCAACTTAAATAACGTACAGCAGGAGATGAAGCCATAGAAAAAAAAAATTAAATTAATAACTAATTTAATTTAAAACATTAATAATATCTGCAAGTAATGTTATTATTTTTAAAAATTGTTAAGGAAAGATGTTGCGACGACAATTAACGCTATTACTTTTCGCCATTCATCTGGCAAAGTACCAATTTACTTTTCGTATTTTTTTAACGTCATAAACAACATCCACAGGTTCTTATTTCACACCGATCAAAGCTTCGAAAGCTTTACATCATCATATGGAAGTTGGCACGACTTCAATGTGAGGTTACAACATCATGAACTTGGGTGCCCTTCCTGGCAGCTTACCAACATTTCCTATATCTTTGTAGCACTTCGTTTTTTTCCTAAATTAGCGTTTCCTGTCTTAACGAATTCTTAGCTCTTAATTATTCCTTCGGTTTCTTCTTTAGCTCTGTTAAATGAAGTTCCTAAGTTTAACTCGGATGTTTCTTATTCTATGTATGTTATGTCTTCTTTGAGCAGCCTTTTGAAAAAACATGTTTAACGCAAAGACATATCATGTTTAGGTGTGTCATGTTAGGTGTGAAATTTAAGGTTATTTCAAAATTTTTAACAGATGCAAAATTTTAATTGGAACGGATTACATCGTACGCATTGTCGTCTTCACTAAACTTTACGAACACAATGGAAATCTTGGCAATCAAACACGCTGAAAGAGGTTAGGACATTACGTTTCTGGGCTTAGAATCCTCCATTCGATCGCCCGTGTCTTCCTGTTTCCTTCCTGAAGTTCCTGAAGGGAAGGGATCAAACCAATTCCTGTCACGCGTTGACTTTTCCGAACAAGTGGATGAACAACGATGTGTTATCTGTGATGTTTAGGTGACTGTATATTGCTGGCTAAAGAAATATTTCTTCAACATGGAACTAATCAAAGAATTAGGTCGTTGAAAACGAAGCAGTTGAGCACTTTATCTGCAAATGTCCTGCGATGGCGCCAATTCGAAAGCGGTTGCGAGGAGGAATTTTGTCACCGCTAAGTGACTACGTAAATATTTGTTTTTAATAAACGATAAAAGTATGGAAACATATACGAAGTGTTTTGAGAATTTCCTATAGTATACAGACAACTATTCAAAGAAATTTTTTGCGGGTTATCACATTTTTACCGTTTGTTATTAAAAAAATAATAAGGCAGAAAAATCGTTCATACTCTAAACAAAAAATAACGGAATATCGAAAACTATTACATTTAATGTTTCATTAAATTGTTACGGAAAGAAATCACCCTCAACCTCTGCGAAAATAAATCTCGTCTCGTTTCAGGTAAAGAGCGCTGGGGTTGGTTTCTTCTTAGTTCCTGTCACCTTTTTCATTATTAGAGCTTGCCTGTCTCTGCTGTTTCCGTCGCATCTCAAAAATTAATTTTCCCCGACGTTACTTTGCTGAAAATCCGAGGTCGGAGTTCGGCGAGCTTGGGCGGACATTTTTCGTTAGGTAACCAAAGTAAGATTAGTGAAAAGAAATATGGACTCCGGGAAAATCGGAAAGAAAGTCGGGGGTTGTTCGAAAACTTTAAATATGATCGCACTACGTAGATTTTGTCTACTTTTTTTAATGCATCAAACCAAAATAAGTGAAGAAATTCTATTAGTGTTTATTATTAGTTTATTATTAGTGTGATGGATCATTTTAAAGCATATTTAGGGGCAGGACTCAAGATTTAGGGGACCTTAATGCTTCAGGCTCCTAATTGAATTAATGTCAGGAAGCTGCAAAATTATAAGCTTTTTTCTAGATTGTAATTTAGTGCTTTTTAGTGTTTTGTTGGGGAAAAGGAAAAGTATTCAATTTTTATATTTTTTCTTATAAACAAAAGAATTCGTCCGGTAAGAATTGGTAATTTTTATTTTACTGAAATTATCTTTTTTGTTTAAAGAAATAGGCATTCCAACGTCTTAAAATTCGTTACGTAAATCACGGCGCATAATTTCGTTTTAAAATAACAGCCGAAATTGGTTATTATTGTTATCTAGCAATAGACTATTAGTCCCATCGCTCTAAACCACGTAATTGCTTTAATATACTACAATATTTGACCTGAGAAAGATAATATCTACTTTCGTGCCAATGCCATATAATTAATGCACGTTGTGTAGACTGCAGTAATTTTCCTTCCGCTTAGGGAGTTGATGTAACCAACATAAGCTAGAGGTTATAAATATTGCAGAATCAAATTCCCAGAATAGAAACAAACTTGCTCGATCGCAATTTGAATATTTCAAAACCACCGCGCGTCCGGGAGACCGCAAAAAAAAAGACGTTAAAAAATCTCCCTCCCCATTTCCCCGAAACTACTCTACACCGTCGGTTTGCACGGGGACCGACTTTCTAAAATATGTGCATACATACAATGCTCGTCTGCGCTTAGACCTTACTTATCCGGCATCATTTCCTCGGTGTATCAGTTATAGCGTTTCTTGAATATTTCAGTTGGTTATCCAGCAACGCGGCCTGCACCCTCGGTTGCTTTCTAACAACGCTACCGTTTTCTTTTCATCGACCGTTGTTCCCGTATCGTGTTCCTTAGGAGAGTACTATTCTAGCACCGCGCACGGAGCAATGGAATGAAAGTGCCGGTTAACGTATCGCTATCGTCGTGTTCGTAAAGCAGAATCTATTATCGACGGTGGGATTCTATAAATCGCGGAGTGCATCAGTCCTTGCGTCCGAGGTTACTACCTATTTAGGTGCCGGTATCGACTGGAAGACGGTCCGACGAGATCTAGTTTCCGTGAAATGGATTAATCGTTATAGAAAGGAATCTCTTGTTCTTTGTTCTATGCAACTATTGATTTCTGTTGCTCTGGAAGTTAAACAAGACCAAAACAAAAACACCTTTGTATTTATACATGCAATTGATTTTGTGTTCGTTTATTTCAGCTTGAACGTTGAGAACATGCCGTTGCCGTTCGAAATGTGGTCGTGGATACATAACAATAATAGTTTAGAATTTTCCGATGCATACACCTTCCTGTACCGATCGAACCGTTTCTTGTGGGACACCCTGTATAAGTTGCATGTTAGATTTACTATTATAAGCATTTTTTGAAGGTCTTCTATATGTAGTAGATGGTGCTTGCTCAAAACCAGAAAGAATCTGGTTTTAAGCCAAGCAACACGTTTGTCGTACGCCTGAAAAACAACTAATCCATTGTTCCTCCAAGCTCCTTATGCATCTGCGATGGAAAATACTTTTTCAACGTATAACTGTTCGGTACAAATTTAAGTTCTGAGAGACCAACTCCTCAACGTATTCAAATGTACCACCTTCATCTTTTTTCAAGTAGTGTCCGTGAAAAAAATTATTGAAAAATATATTCACATCACTCTATCTCTTCCTCAACATAGCTCCATATTATAACGAAACGACAGAGGTTTCAACGCCTAAGTCCTTATAAAAGGCACTGATATTGGTAGCAGCTCCCTAATTCGGCTCGAACCAATTTATGCAGCTCTATCTTAAACCCATAGACATGGATACATGGTTTATAACCATGTCTTCCTATACATGGTACCATTCCTTCATCATCTTTATTTAGGTGAGTTCACAACGATGAAACTTTAGCGAATTTATCTGATTTGGGCAAAGCGTTGTCTTAAAAATAAAGGTTAGATAAAATTAATTTGAATTTGTTTTTGAAATCGCATCAGCCACCACCGAATTATTCGAATCTTCTTCTAGGGACTAAAATGTACCTGCTCAGAAGAAGTACATCGTTGGAACAACTTATTTCATGAACTTCGATACGTACTAATCCATTATTTTATACAACGTACAATGCCAGTCTCGGTAATCTTTCAACATTGTAAAAGATTTCCCCGATTACATGTTTTATGCATTCAACTGTACTGAATTTAATTCACTTCCGCTTCCTCTTCCTTTTTCATTTTTTTTTACGTTCAAAATCGAAAGCAGTTAATGTACATCTCGACCATTTACATATTTCTCCGGCATCACCTTAATCACATAAGTTTCACCGCTAAATTTAATACCGACGTAGCACTCTCTGTCCACTAGGAACGTAACAACAGTCATCGTCGTCGACGTTTTATTCCGCAGCGACTTACCCTGAGAGCGTCGTCGCTACGGACACATGAATACGATTTGCATGACAATGGAGTCGGCGATTCGAGTGCTTGTACACGAGGATCGTGTTGTTTCTTTGTGCGAACGCTTTGGACGGATCGAGATGGAAAAACGACGACATTTAAATTAGATTATGTCTAATTTGTTTCGTGATATTGTTTTAAATGGATAAACGAGATGGAGGATTGAAACAGAAAAGATTTATCTTACCGGAGACTTGGAAGATCACCGAAGGAAGTCGTTGCAGTATTTAAAAAAGGCAATAATAATTGATAAAATTGGTAAACTATGGTCCTACTAATGTTATCAATAACTTTGCTAATGCCCTTGAAAGCATTCTGGCTTTACGGTTAATCAGTACGGCGATTTTCCTGGTAAATCCACCAGTATTAACTTTCTCCTTGCCATCCTTTTTCCCGACAATTATTTTCATTTTTCTCTTTTCGTTCTTCCTTATCTATTTTGAAGTCGCTGGAAATCTATTCAACCATTAAGGCGAAACATCCCCAACAATTATGTTAGCGAAGATTACAACTTGGGGAATCCGCAGATATAACACAATATAGTCTAAATTACACGTACCAGATGCGAATTCTCGCACTAAATTGTTCCGATAGTCTCGAGATATCCAGTCGAATAGGATCTAACAACCGGGTGCATTCGATTCCGGAACTAATAGATTAATAATTCCCCTATTGAATTCCGAAGAGGGTTGAATTATGTATCAAGGAGCAAAACGTGACCTTCGATGGTTCCGAAGTCATTCTTTAGGATTGCCCGAGAATGTCGTAAAACATGAAGTTTGTAGTACGCGTAAATATACTGAACGATGATAAATCTACTAACGGAATGTTTAATTATAATTCTTTATATCAAGGCATGCTGTTACGCATATGTAGTTATAAATTTAGAACCGTTTCCATGATTTGTCGAATCTGGAAATTTCGACATCGTCACCATGGAAGCGAAAGGTATTTTCATTTGTTTTATAAGCTAAATAAAAGATTGAGATTGGACAAGATTTCTATAACAAAAATTTTCTAAATTCTCGATAAAATATTTTAATAATAATAAGTTTCACGTATGTATTATGAGGCTTTTTTTATGGAAAGTTTTAGAAAAACATCAAGTAGTTTTAGTTGTAAATCGGGTGCAGCTTCAAGCCCGGCGGACTTCCAAGTTGTACATTTTTATAAGAACGTCAGTGTTGCAGGTACTGAAAATTTAAATAATAACATGGAAAATCCAATAATTTCAAATTTAATTTGGTTCGTAAAGTCGGTAGATAGATGTCGCTTATCGCTAGAGATGACAAAGGCAGGTGGTATTCCTTCTTTGCAGCGACTAGATAGACTCGTGTCTATTTGTCTCATAAGAAAGGGTTTGTGTTGCATACTGGTTCTCCCGAGAGTCGGCGAAACACGAATCTGTCTAATCTCTACGAAAAAGTAATCAACTCATCCGCCTTTGTCCTCTCTACTTATCGCAACGTATTGTACTGTAACACGATGTAAGAAGCTGAGGATCATTAATTGATTCACGGAATCGTAACAAGTTACACGATTAAAAATAGTATAATCGTAAGAATGTATCTATTTCTAAAGCTTATTTTCAGCAAATGCAGTTGAGGCTGAATCACTTTTGTTTTACTATTTTCGAGTGTTCTACGATTTTAATTTAATCATGGAACACGTCCGCACCTTGTATACTAAATGTCGTAGATTTTTTACTATTCCTTGTCTTAAATATTTACACAAGGAAATCTATAAACGTTCCTCTATTTTAGTTTTATTAATTTACACGATACCAACGTTTTAAAGTTAAAATATTATTACGAATCGTAATGTGCGGTATTATAACGTACATGTATCATTTCTCGTTGTATTTCACACAAAATTTAAATTAAAAAAATAAAAAAATAGATATCGAATATAAGGATGCACTTTGACATTAACTTGTACCTACAGTGGCGTACATACATACATACATACATGAAAAACGGAAACAAATGATTTTAAATTTTAAAATTTTAAAAATAAAAAATAAAACATGTAAACATTTTTAATATTTTTAATAAGACAAGCGGAAATGTATGACACAACGCTTTATAATATTTGGTCAACATGTTTTTTGGCAGCAGCTAAATGTACTAACTTTAATAATGCCTAAAAGCCGCTAAGGTCGCTTTGGTTCAAATATTCGGGCTGGTTTACTGGATGAATGGTTAATAAAGTTGTTTTAGTTTATTTGTATTTTGCTGTGCAGCATAATAATTTTCTGCAACGACAGCTTCCAACATTTTTCGATGACGTGCGTCTAAATCTTCGGTAAAAAATACGCGACGCGGTAAATCCCCACTTTGCTTGCACTTTGTCCTAGGTCTTAGGTTTGTGCCAGGTCCAATACTTTGGCCACTTCAATCACCGCAAATAGTACTATATGCACTAAATTATCCTCTTTTTCGGCGTAATCAACCGCACCAAACTAAATCAACATTCTGGAATGGAAACTGCTCAGGTAAACAATATTTCTTTTTGCTGTAAGCAACGTTAATACAAATTCCTACCGAACATGTAAAGGCGAGCATATTAGTGGCGCAGGGAGCGGTTGGTTTGTTTAATAACGTTCCAATTAATTTTACATTTGCGGCTACGGATCGAGACCACGGGAGCTGCCACCGCATTGGAATATGCATGGTTGTTTATACGTAAGCGGTTGAAAATGGATTTATGCGAAGGAAACAGGTACATAAACATAGATGACATACCTACGTACAAACATATAGGTGCACACATGAGCGTGCACCCCTTATATGGTTACACGTGCTTTGAAACTGGTGTCAATCGATTACCTGGGGAAACGGTACATACAGGAGTCGGAAGGGAATACACGACCGTACGAAATAAAAAGCAGTCACGTTGTAGTGAATGAGGAAATGCAAATTAGGCCATGTGATCGTGAATATTTAACATTGAAGATTGAGCGCTGCATAGTATATTAATTATGAGGTAGTGGACGATTAAAATAACAGAAAATATTCATTAGTAGCGTGGTTAAATAGATTCAATCGTTTCAATCTTTGGAAAAAGCTGTATTTTTATTATCGTCACATCGCTTAGCATGACATGATTACCATCACATGAGTATTAAATATCCAAATTATTATTGTAATTAAATGTACGATGTCTGAAACGGAAAATGGTTAGAACCGAACGATAGAGTGAAACGACCGTTCAACATGAAGTTTACACGTAATTCTTATGGCAACCTTTCTGAAGATCATCTTCGTCGTAATTTTTTCCAACTCCCAAGTCGCCGCTTGGGGAAACAATTTCCTCAATTTATACCCAAAGAAGACGGCATCGTCCGATAACCGCTAATTCCGTGAGAAATTTTCGGCGAGAACGGTCAAATTTCAAGATTAGTTGTTTATGTGTTACCTATTATTATTTCCGCAAGTGTTTTATTTAAATCTTACTTCTATGATCTCTGATTGATCGACGAGATCTTATGCATTAAAATATGATCAATGATGTTGAAAGCTCTGCCATTCTGACCTCGTCACTAGCCACTGCACGTGTCTTACCGCATGATATCTCCTTAAATGGCATCGCCTAATTTAACTATTCCCAAATCTGCAGATACTTATGACTGATCCGGCTTACTCGAATTGTTCCAGGTTCCGTCCTCAATATCTACTAAAAGGAACCAAGTTCAAGCATCAGTAATGACGGAATGAACACAGTTCCTCTCCTTCTCCTTCTGTTGTTTCTTTTACGCCGATACATCGTCGCCGCCAACGCCAATTCGGTCCACACCAGCGACATCTCTAACGGTTCTACGTCTTCGACATCGACGAGATCGCGATATAGCATCCTCGGCGATCCAGACTACCCTCGCCGATTTATCGACTATGGCGAATGTACCACGAAGACACTGTCTGAGGCACGCTCTCCAACCGGATTGAATCTGGACATCCCGTTCATGATGGAGGACCTGAAGATGCACGTCGAAAGGAGTTTGTTGAACTTCTCGGGCATTGCGCAGAAGATTCTGCTGGCCAGATCCGAACTGGCCGGTATCGTGTTGAGTTCAAACGTTGATTACTTTATGTTGGCATTACGCATACAGGATAACGTGCGGTTTTTTCGTAACAGAAGCGAAGATACTAAGCTTTATTGGGACGCGCTGAGTTCGGTCGAACGTGACGGTTGGGCGCCACCTTTTAGGGATTGTTATCACTTTCGTGCGTCATGGTTATACGCGTACGTTGCCAAGACCAAAACGGTTAAGCTGGGACTGTTTTTGCCTATGAAGATCAATCAGTGTGATGAAGTTTTCGCTGTTTATATCGGCGGCAGCAATAAGTGCGATAAGGATACTACAATCGTAAGTATTTTATTGATTATATGAGGTACTAGCCGATTTTGCTAGTATATTACAGTAACTTGTAAAAGACTACAAAAACCATAACGATTAGAAAGAGCTTTGTGGTGTCCCGGTACGTTTCACTTTAAAATTGGAAAAAATTGATTATTAAAAAACTTCGTAAGAGGGCCTGCATCTAACTGGCAGTAGAGTTACGTACTGTGGGTTCGACCCCACCAGCGTTAAGCT
This sequence comes from Oryctes rhinoceros, assembly GCA_020654165.1. Classification (NCBI taxonomy): domain Eukaryota; kingdom Metazoa; phylum Arthropoda; class Insecta; order Coleoptera; family Scarabaeidae; genus Oryctes; species Oryctes rhinoceros. The sequence continues at coordinate 8,539,602 of JAIOKQ010000240.1, read as the reverse complement.
GCAGATTTTTCTGGTGGATTCGATACAATCCCGAGTCACCATTTACATGTTGAAAAAAATTATTATTAACCAGATTGATTGTTCTCCAGAAACTTCTTGTAAACAAACAAAATATTACCCCAAATGAAGATCGGGATTAGCTTTGGTTCTTTCAATAAAATTATGAAGTGCTACTTGATATTTATGTCATTTATGTTATCATTTTCGAACAAAATACTAAGAAATCGATAAATAAACAATTTATCTTCCTATTCCCTTCTTTTCCGCCAACTTAACGAAAATATTCATCTTCAATATGATATTAAATTCTTCTCCCACGACTTCAAATTTTTTTCCCCAATTTCAGCACAAAAGATTCGCATCCAGCTGCCCGTCTTAAAACAGTAGATGAATACGGAACGTATAGAGGGCGGTTTGATCTCGTTCCTCATCTCCCCCGCTTTCGCTAATGGTCTCCTGCAATAAATATGAAGCCGGTAATACCCATAATGAATACCGAGTGGCACGTTGGGAATGGAGGTCCTTAAATTCTGTTTTATGTCTAAGCATCTCGTTTTATCTTGTTCGTTTACTATTCTATACATCCTTTTCCAGTCGAATATCTCGTTTTGTTGCAGTGCGTGCCTCTATACGAGTACGGGGACCGAAGAGGAGGCTACAGATGCGTCTGCCAGAAAGGATATTACTATCCGGGGGCAAATTTTAGTTGGAAAGGTTTCTTCGGAGAGGACATCGAGAACAGCCGAATCAGTTCTTATGGGTACGTATCTTTTTGAGTGGATTCCTTTTATTGCATACAAAGGATCTTGTCAAGAAATTAGTTCTGGGGATCTAGACGAGGGAAGTGCGAAAATTCCATAGAAATTGCTATTCTCAATATGAATGGTAGCTTCGAAAATGTAGACGTAAAAAAAATTATCTGCTTTGGATGATCAAACGTAATAACTAACAATGCACACAAAAGAATCTTCATTTTAATATATACTTAAACTTTTACTTTTTAGAACTTTTGAGTATCGTTAATGAAATTAAATCAAACGATGTATGTAAATCAAACGATCTTAGAATTCGTTGGATTTATCGATCTCTGCTAATTATTTGCAAAATTGCAAATAAGACGCGCGTCTTGCATGACCTACAACCCAATCTAAAGTATCACAAAGAAATGTATATTGTAATATCGGCAAAGGAATCTATTTATTATAGAATACGCTAAGTGCTCCAAATTAAACATTTACATGAAGCTAATGCTGATTTTTTATATTTGATCACTGCGTGAGGACTAGACCGCTTTGTGATTGTCGCCAACTGCGGTTCTCGTTTCATAAATATTTTCTCCTGACAAAATTCAACAAATCGCATCCTTTGTCCGTTAATCTTATTCGTTCTCATGCTTTTCTTTTCTTTTACTTATTCTAAGAGCAGGTAATAGAGTATTAAACTCATAGATGCCCTACATCGAGGTGAGCCCGATCAATACTAAACTACCGTCGTGATTAATGTCGAATCGATGTTATTAAAAAATTCCTAAACGATTCCACGCGACACTCCCACTTCCTTGGTTAACTTACTACCGCCCCGGGGACGTAGCTACCAGCTACCCTGTGGCCCGTACCAACTTTTCCCCCGCCCAAGTTACTTAATTTATGGAGTTATGGTGAATTTCTAAATCGCGAAAAAATTAGATTTTTTCGCGGAACCTGAGCGGAATATGAGAACATGAAATTGAACGTATGTTATACGCATATTGAGACAGAACCACCGTCGCTCGCAATAAATATCTTTTTGGGCTAGTTGAAGCGGAGAGACGGCCATGCGGCTACGCAGAAAGGAGCAGTCGCCGCCCGGGTTGCAGACTGACACCCGCTACGCTATTCCATGCAGATATAGGAATTAAAACCAAAAGAAACTATTTAAAAAGATACCTAAGGCAATTTCTTAAAGGTAAACTTATACAGAGACAGTCTGTATAAAGGCATTTAGATTAAGTTATCAATAGAGATGACAAAGGCAGGTAAAATTATTTATTTTTTGCAGCGATGAGATAGAGTCGTGTCTGTTCGCCTCATGAGAATGGATTCGCGTTGCCTACTGGTTCTCACAAGAGTCGACAAAACACGAGTGTGTCTAGTCTCTGCGAAAAAGTTCGCCTTTGTCCTCTCTAATTATCAAAATCATGTGAAACAACCAAAGATAAGGATAGTGGACGTTGATAAATAGTTTAAGCAGTATATAAGAATTTAGTAAATGTAGTTTTAGTTAAATACGTACGATCGGCACCGGTAAAAATATCTAACTTAAATATCACAAATTTTAAATAAAAATAAATTGAATGTAAAAGAAAACTTGCGCAAAAGGTGGGTAAAGCGCTATATTCAAACATCGGATGCAGAGTTGTACCATATTATCAGTTAATTTGCTTCACAAGGATGATGCATCAAAATTATTTGGTACCGCATTAGAATTATTAATAGAAAGACTTAAAATGAGAAAATTGGTAGGCGTAGGTGTCAAATTTACCCGAATTCAATGGACCTTATTATTCTTTAAATTAAAAAGGAATTAATATTTCTTTTTCTGATATCTTCTTCTTCTTAAAAAAAGATTCCTATGCTTTTTTGTTTATTGCAAGCTATAAGCCAATGAGGAGTCGTTTTGGAAAATCAGGTTATTCCGTGATTCGTTAAATTTTAGTAGACCCCGAACTGTCATTGGTGGTAGAAGCGTGCTGCGTTTCTCTATAAAACGACGCCAGAATTTATCAAATATTTCCTTAGAAGTTATTGTATCAGTACAATTCAATCAACGTACCTAGTGATTTCCGTATTTGTTTAAGTAATTATCCTAGAAGCCTTACATCCTAAATTATCCGAAGGTAACTTCAACAAGAATTCTTCCCGAAAAAACCCGCTAGGGAGCGCTTATCCCAATCAACAGTTTCGTAGCCAACCTGAACAATTAAGGTACTGGTGTATCCTATTCTACGCATTACCACTTACTGTGTGTATATTAAATAGTAAAATTCTTCCAGTTTATCTGCTAAAGTATAACTATCCTTTCGTTAAAATTAAAGTTTGTCGATCTAACTTAGCATTAGCAAGATTCTAGCTTACATAAAAAAAAATCAATATTGAGCTATAACAGATCTAGTTTGTCATATTTTTATCACGTTATCAAATATTTTTTTTTATTTAGAATATGTTAATACTTGTTTTTTTTTGTATTAATTTATTGTGCTTAGTTATAGAAAATAAAAGTTGTTGTAACAACCGTGGATAAAGAAAGGAATATTTACACGTTTGTTTGTTTTGTTAATCATGTTATCGTCAAAACCGATATAATATTTATGAATTTATAAAGCATGAGAATTTGACCACGATGTAGCTAGTGTAATGTTCGATATTATTTGCTGAAATAATTTATGGAAATAACTGATGTATAATAAGAAAGAATGTCGTTCGTGATTTTTTGTACAATAACTTTTGTTATGTAAGTGACTTGAAATTAAGTTAATAACTACACATAAGCTATAACTTTTTTAATCTTATTACTACGAGTATGTACCTTATTCCTGACGGATGTTTCAATTTCAGATGTGAGGTATGCCCGGCAAACTGTGACCTGTGCGATTCGGGCGGAATCTGCAAAGCACGTCGGGATCTCAACCTCCGTACGGTGATACTCAGCATTCAACTTGCGTGCATGGCCATCACCATCATTATTGCTCTGGTCGTATTCAAGCAAAGGAAATGCAAAGTAGGTATCCCGATATCATTTCAGAAATAGGTGTTCTCTTTCTTATACAGGGTATATTTAAAATACGAAACGAAGATATGGTTTTAATTCTACTGAACTCAACGTATTGTAGAATGCGACGATGGAATGTTTTTTTTTTTTTACTTTAATAAGTAACCAACAGAAATGTTGCAAATTGGATGGAAGAAAATCATATTGAAGTACCTCAATTTCCCATGAAGATGTCCTGGAGATCTTAATCGAATTAAACATATTTTAATACATTTTTGAAATCGTCCGAAAAAATTTTCTGAGAATAGAAAATTATAATTTTTTTTCATAATTTCCTTAATTTTCCTATATTTCCCCAAGTAACAGCTTCATGTATATATTTCGATAGGCCTAAATCCATTAAAAATTACATCTGTTTCGATAAGCGAGCTATAAGTTTTAGAATGTTGGGAAATATCAAATAAAGTAATATATAGTACTTTTATAGGTAATTTTATACCTTATATTCTCGTTCCGTATTTTAAATACACACCGTATCGTTTGCTCTAACTCGATCAATCAAATCACGACCGCGTTTCGCTTATTTTTACAGACGATAGCGTCGGGGATGTGGACCGTGCTAGAGACCGTCCTTCTGGGAATCTTCCTGCTGTACACCACGGTGAGTAACGAAGTAGAGATTTGAGGCGGGTGCGTTTGCTTTGACGTTTTTGGTATGGAAAAATATGGAAATTGTACGATGGGTTTGAATGGGCGAATGCGAAAAATATGATTTTAAACGGACATATTTGACGATGAATATTTGACGAGTTTGAAAGCTTGGATTTAATGCGATATTTGAACACTTTGGGAATGATAAAAAAACACCGCTTTTAATCTGTAGATGGAAAAGAAAATGAGTCAACGTCCGCTTGTTTAATTAAGAAATACCATAGAAGAAAATTGTTGCATATGGTAGATGCATTCCACATTTGAATTGAATTCAATAAATTTAACTCGTGTATTTGACTTTTCGATAACAGTTTTCCATCAAATAGCTTTTTCTTTTCAAGGCCACATTTTGCGTATCTTCTAGAATTCATTTTAATGACGACATATAAAGCTCCCCAAGTTGCAAAAACCGGATAAAATGACAAACCTGCAAGCTGCAGGTTTAACGCACGGTGGCATTATTTTGATTAATAAATTTCATCTTCGTATAAGGTTTTTACGTTCGCCTTTACGACTATGAAAACCATATGTGATAGGGGGCAACGTGTGATAGCGTTTTACGAGGTCTTTGGCGAGATATCATTATTTTAACGTAGAGCTGTAGACGAGATTATTACGTACTTATAAAGCGAGAAATGGCCTAGCGGGACTGCTACTATTGCAGAGCGTTTACTGCTTGTTTTGGCGCTGTTAATGTGCCTATTATTTTATTGTTACCGGTGCCCGATTTATAGTCTGAAAGGGGAGAGCTTTATTGCAATGGGTACATGATATAAAATCAATCGTCTCAATATCCCGCGGTTCGTTAAACAAGTGCGAACTTAGTTAGGTTACGAAATAAAGACCGTCCACCTCCTAATGTACCTACACATGTAGAATTGTTTTCCTAGTATATAGGAAATAGGTATTATAAATCTCCCAATAATTTGTATTAAGAATGTTCTTTTTAATTTTGCATATAGTCATAAATGAGAGATCGTAGCTATGTTACCAAAGCCACCAATTCGACGAGAAATTGTTGCTGAGCGAAAGTTGTGAAAAATTATCGCCCGAAAATAGTTACGTAGCTGTATGCAAAAGTAAAAATAGATCCATCGGGTCATGTACCCTCTTTCGTTATGAGGTCATAATTTGTATACCCTTTATCCTGCATTACTTCGCCTAAACGTGCATTCGAAATGTGGATAATTCTTGTTTGGGATTCATACATGGTATACGCAAATTTTAGCATATTCGTTACGGCAAAACGATTAAACATGGACTGTAGCAGCGAACTTGTGTCATAAACTTATGTTGCTAAAATTGCCGCTGTACATGTATCGTAAAATTAATTTTACATCGGACATTCACAACCTAACCGCAAGGCTTCGTAGTGAAATATTACGGCTAACGTACAAAACAGCGCTTTATGAAATATCACTTTCGTTTCAAATTCTTCTGCATTTAAGGGCAAAGTAAAAAATTTGTTAAAAAGTTTGTTGCAAACAAAGTTTGTTGCAACAAAAATTTGTTGCAAAGTAAAATTTTATTATGTGAGACAGTAAAATTTTGATGGCACCATTTGAACGATTAAATGATCGATTAGAATCAAAAGAATCGGGAGTTATTAACTTATTATGTTATAAGTTAAGTTATTATGAAGACCAGAAGTCGGGTAAACTTAGAATTGATGCAAGAATATTTATTTTTCAAAAATAAAAATGATTTATCCAATCATTTCTTCCATAAGCAGATCGTTTCAAATTTAATTAATCTATTCTATAATTTTGCTATCATTACGTTAAATAATCCATAGCGGCTCTGTGTGAGTGATTCAGATCGAGATGGAGGTCCAAGTCTCACAAAAACTTTAATAATAACGTACGAAATTTCTTCAGTAGTTAAAAAAAAAATTATTTGACGTTCGACAAACAGAACGTTACAGAATATACTGGGTACAACCAACAAAGATTAGATTAAAACAAACTACATTCACTAGAATTGCTTTTGCCGCTTATAAGGCTAGTCAAAACAATATGACAATATATTACCACCTTCTACGCCATCCTATCTTAATGATAGGGTAATATATGGCCTTCACATGCATTCACGCGTAAAACGAAGCCATTTCCTATTATTTTATGAGATAAATTGCACGCGTGTCGGAAGATTACGTTGCACGTTATTTCCGCCTTGAAAATATACGTCTTCACCATCAAAGAACACCATATTTTATCCGGCCTGGATGTATTACGTCGATGAGATCGGCTAGATATCAACATATAGGGAAAACCGTATAGAGATCATAACAAAGGAAGTGATATATCTCCGTTGTGGATGGCGGAAATGTGTTACAGCTGTGGATGTAAAGATAGGATGTTTCACTTTAAAAACAATCCATTTTTTTTTTTTCAAATATTTTTACAGAAAACTACAAACTTACTTTAGAGCCTTGTCTCTGCAAAATATGTAAATAAAAATTCAAGAATTATTTCTTTTAATTGCAATAAAAATGAAGAAATACATACAAAATAATATTTAAGTTGTGATTAACTTAATTGTGTCATTGGGCGGTGATTCAAAAATAGTCATCCACAATCTTTAAAAAAAAAACATAGTTAAACGAGAGAACTTTACATCTTGTAGGTGGTCATACGATTCTTCGAACCTGCCGTCGTCCAATGCCTCCTCGAACCCTGGGCGCGTGAACTGGGTTTCATTATCTGTTACGGAGCGATAATCCTCAAACTCTACCGACATTTGATCGAGTTCCGTACACGCAAGGCCCACCGTTGGGTCGTCAAAGACACCGACCTGCTCAAGTACCTCTTCATTATGACGTTATCTGTGCTCGCTTACATGGCGGCGTACACGTCGATCAGCATGAACTTCATGCAGGAGGATTACAGCCTGCTGTACGAAGGGAAGACGACCGATGGAGCCAGCTACGAAGCGTGCAAACCGCTGTGGTGGGACTACGTCACCGAGACCGGCGAGATAACCATACTGTTCTTCGGGATACATCTGAGTTATGCGAGCAGAAACGCCCGAACACAATTTCAAGTAAGTTAAGATTTCGGTACAATAAAAAGGTAATTAGCTAGAATTATTGAATGACTACCATTTTTTTGTTTTGTTTCTTTTGAGCAAAAAAAATATTAATTTTGGATATTAATAACATTTTCACAAAGGGAAGATTCAATTCGGCGCGTCATCTAATACAGAAAAATTATTAACAATAATTTCCTAACTTGAATCTGAAAATGTTGAGCTTCTAAGAAGGTGCTTATTGCCATTGTACAATTTCGTCTGCGCCATAGCTTGCGGACTGAGCATTTTCCACAAGTAGTAAGGGTACGGTCCATGTAATTCGCAGATTCATAAATTAACTCATCAAATACAACTCTCAACATCTCACGAACAATTCAGTTAATTATAACTTGGATACAGGACCGAGAACTTCGTCAGATACGTCGGAATTATTAGTATATAGGTAACAAGCACATAGGAAAGCCTATTTCAACTTCGGTAACTTTCAGTAAACTTCATGCCATGGCGTTTCGTCTTGTTAGTGTTATTCTTTACGGTTTCCTTGTTATATTTGTTCGATATGTTAATTAATTTACTTCTCATTCGTCGGAAGAATTTCTTCGAATTCTAACGAATAAGATGTGGAAAGTATTCTTACAGTAGTTACTAGTTGTGCAACTGTACTTAAACAGACAAATAGTAGAGTAGAGAGTAAAGAGATATTGCATCACTACTTGATAAGTGAAAGCAGAAATTGTGAAAAATCGGCCGGATTTGAATAAGAAGGACGCATTGTTCGATCAGGACACTTCTCACACATCAGCAGTCACTACGGCAAAAATTCACGAATTGGGTTTGAAATTGGTGGATCCTATTCTTATCGAACGAGGAGCGCCAAATATAATGATAAAATAAAGGCACACCCCGATAGGTTGAATAAAATTAAATTTTGCCGTTCCATAAAAATGTTGTTCTATATTGGCTAGCTATATCTATTTCCAGATATTTTTTACACCCGAAGCGAAAATAAATTATTTTCTTCTAGAAACCTCCATCACTTAAAACGTACGATTTTCTAATATCGTAAGGCAAGAATCATGACAAGCTTCACTATGCCTTACTTCTAGAACTACCAAATACGTTATCTTAAACTGGAGTGAAATCCTAAAGATTTTACACACCCTAATACATTGTTACTCTCGATAACCACCCATATTGCGTCACGGGAAAATAATTCTCTGTCCATCAAGCTATCCCTATCGCTTCCTATTACATCCACAGCCTGTCGTTTTGATCGAGGTAAGCGACGTCTGTTGGTGCGTGTGCGTGACGTAGGTGAAACATGCGAACCAACGATAATGGAAGCAGTCAGGACGGTGGAAACGATCACGATTTGAAAAATTATATATCGACACGCGCGGCGAGGAGAGACTGAAGGTGACAAATAATATCGAGTGCCTCATTCGATCCCTCGCAAACCAGGTTCTCATCCATTGTTGTTGCCAATGTGATGAATTGATTGCGTTGGATGGCGCTGCAGGGTGGTATTGGAGTGGGGGTGAAGCGGGGAAGGCCGCACGATGCTTCCGCCGATTCTATTGTTTGACTGCCTGCCGTTAGTTGCTGTTGTGTATTATACTAACACTACTATCGCACAATCAACGTTAAGAAGGCACTGTGTCAGCGGAACGAGAATTTGCAGCATATAATATAAAACAATATAAAAATTGTATTTAGTTACAGCGAAAATAATACTCTGGGTTGTGCTTGTATAAAAAAATATGTTGATAAATTTTGTTTTCGTAATTCACAAACTGAGGTTTTTTTCCTCATCGTTGTGCAGTTATTTCCTTAAAGGTTCTAGCTTCGTTAATATATCAAAAATTCGTAACATTGTAATGAATGTAAAAATTAAGTAAAATATGTGCAAACGTAAAACATTTCCATTGAAATGGTAACTTCAGAATATACGGTCCCGACAAGGTTATAAATTACATCATGCATTGCCAGAAACTTGACAAATACTAGGACAATTCAAAGACGACAAATCCAGCCACATGTAAGAAATCATAGAAAAGTACTGCTTCTGAAAATACAGCGTCTTGGATGTTGTTTACAGATTGCCAGAAATTACCGAAGTTCGTCCCAAGAAAAACGCTCCATTATTCTTTTAGTACTAGCTGCCTCAAGCAAATATAAAATATTGTTAGAAGAACTGTGTGTGGAATTCCTTTTATAAAAAAGATGGCGTTGAGAAAGATGTCTAACTAACAGATAACTACCGTCTGACCTCGCGGTTGGCCGGTAAAATGGCTTGAATTAGATGCTGCAGGCATTTCATCAAGAATTACAGTTGTGGGTAAATCTGTCGCTAATAATTCGCTTTACACAATTACCCGGTATTACATAATCACTTGAAAACAATTCTTTATGGAGGTTAATAATCTTAATATCGAGCATTGTGGAAATAGGAATTACACGATAAATTGGGTTTGATTATTTTACATTGTGGAGCACTTAAAATGCACAATAACAACAAATATATTCTGCTCCAAACAATAGACTCCTTCACAACACCAAGTCAACGATTCATAGATATTCCACAATAGCTTAAGGACGAGAGAAATTGCTTCTTATCATCGTCATAGATGTATCTCGGACGAACAGATGGATAATATCGAGCCCAAATCGGAAACAGGATGTGGAAACAAGCGAGGAACGCAGAAAAGAGGGTCGATTATAAACAGAGCACCTAGATAAAGACCGCTCGAACCTTTTGATAATTACGCGATTTCGCAGTTTAATCTTCGTCTTCCTCATCTGACCTCCTCCGATTGTTACGATTAGATCGCGTGATTTGCGATTGTTTGCTCGTGTTTTTGTTCTCTTTTTTCCGCTTCTGGAGATGATTCCGGTCTCGATATAGGTATTGATATAGGTTAATACGTCGCAAAGGTAAGTAGCTGGGAGAGCATCTTTTTGAATCGTTGATGGAAACGACGAGGATATTGAGATAATTCATGATGGGATATTTTTGTACATTCTGGAGATATTAAGTTAATGGAAGTATACAGCGTTAGTAAAAAGTCCCGGAACGGTCGAATAACTTTGTTATTTGAAAATTATGATTTCTGAAATTTGGTATGGGGTATAATTAATATAAATGCATTTTATGCAATACAGTTAATATTTTTTTAACTAATTTTTTCATACCAAATTTCAGAAATCATAATTTTCAAATAACAAAGTTATTCGACCGTTCCGGGACTTTTTACTAACCCTGTATAATACGATTTAAATTAATTTAATTGTGTATTGGGAGCAAATATCGTCAAGGCCTTTCGTATTAATTTTCTATTATATTATATTATCATGCTCTCGTATTTATTATATATTAGGTATATAATAATTTCCTGCTTTTGTATTTAAAATAATGCGGTGGTACAATTTAACCGACGGCGTACCTTGGTTGTATTATTCATTCTTTTAATAGCTTTTCAGATTGTCCACAAACGTAACAACTTGGAGAAATTTTAATGAAAATGACAACAGATAGATCAATATCTTTGACTCTGTTTTAACAAGTCATGTGTTCTATGTGTCGTTTCAGGAACGAAATTTTTTATGCGCCGCAATAAGCATCGAGTTGGCCGTCAGCACCCTATTCTACATCGCTAGGATAATCGTTTTTCCCGAGTTGCATCCGGACCTCGTCCTCATCGTTTACTTCATCCGAACCCATTTTACAGTGACGCCCACGCTATTGCTGATCTTCGTACCGAAATTTTGGTACCAACAGAAGCAGGTCCGCTCCTTAGCCCAGGAATATTCTTGTCGGATACCAGTGGATGCATTTAAGGTAAGTAAAATAAATTGTTAATTACAAATTTTAATTAATAGTTAATAGAATAGCAATTAATAGAAATAGTATTCTAGTTTTTCTTAAAAACTAGAATACTTTATTTGAAAATACGCAAAAAAAATAATTCAGTAAATCGTGTCTGTTAACTTCGTTTTATTAAAAAAAAAGATTTTTTTTAAATAAAACAAGTTTTAGAGATTTTTCGTTAAAGCTTAATAAATATACTCTTTGTATCAATAAATCCATTTATTTTATAATTTGTAAACAAAAATATGTGTTCATCATTAAAATTATAATTTTTTTTATGAAAAACCTATGTTTAAATGTAACGCAAACTACAGCTCCTATTCGTTAGACTGAGAACGTACACCGGCGATATCTAGCGGCGGGCAAGTATATTTTTAACTTCCATTACGTTAGAAGAGTGGATTAATACCTCTTATGTGTGTATTATGTATGCGCCGCTTCTATTAGAGAGAAACTCGAGACTTGAAATACGATACCCTGGTACAATGCGACGAATACGGACAGAAATAGAACTACAGCGCGTCGCTTCTTGTCAAATAAAAATCGCAATATCCGTATCTCGTTCCGTTTCCGGAAACAAAGTTACGCCGCGTTGTGACCCCTGTGGAAGACGTCCTTTTTTCTTATTTTCTTTCTTTTTTTTATTAATCTTCCTTGTCGGGCTATCTTCGGAATGGACTGCTCCGGTGTTGTTTCCGATAACGGTTCGATCCGGTTGGGTTGGTCCGGAAGAAATGTTCATTTAGCGTTTACTTCTTTTGCATTCCTCCTTTTTCGATTCCCTTAACACGCCAACTAGACATAAAGGCGCTGGCTTTGCATTTTTGTAAGTACGTACAACACAATTACTCTTTGATATTTTTATATGCTCCAATACTTGTTTCTTTTTGCAAACAAACAAAAAAAAATTCTTTTGTTTGTTTTGGTTTTATTCTTCGTTACGTACAAATTTTCAAGTCTCTCCAGCATGGTCTATAAAGAATTTCTTGGCTACTTACAAAATGGACTGCTGCTCTGTTTATTCATTCGTGATTTTTTTTTGTTTCTCCATTATTCCCATGTTTTGAATTGTTATTCCCAGTATCTAAAACAACTTGTTTACTCCAAAATATCGGCGTCGAGTTTAATACTTTTCTTCACCTCCCTTTTCCTCAGTCCCGTCACTTTTGCTTTGTTTGCATTTCTTACTTATCTTGATATTTCTTTTATCCAATTCCTCTTCGCACATTTTAAAATTTTCCCGCGGTTAAGACTTACTCTTCGCACGTATCAGCAAAAGCGCACTCCATTAGTTTAGTATCCTGTAACCTATATTGCCCTTACGTACTTGTGCTCTAAGTTGTTTCAAGACATCGTCTATTATTATTATAAACAAAATCAGACTCAGTACTATTTCTTGATTTAACCCTTGACTAACTATACACCGTTCTCAAATTGAATATTTATCTATGTTATACAGAAAGATTTCGCATAAAAAAAGAAAACAAAAACTACGTATTTCCTCCGTGCTCTATAAAAACAAGTTCTCTCATTGTGCTTGATAGGTACATAAATTCCAATGAATTTTAAAAATATCGCAGTCATCCCGAAAGCGTTAAAAACTAACAAAACTCGTTAGATAAAATATTTTCACAGCGAATTCAGCTTGATACGTAGATACGACGGTTGTCTAGAGTAGACGGGAATCCCAGCGTTGCTAACCAAAAAGGACATAAAACAACATCTCGAAAGCTGCGAACTATAAAGTTAGTGGAACTGTTCACGAGAGTGTGCCCCAGTTTGTTTTTCAGCGTTCGAAATGGTAAAAGCTGCTCTCGTAGACCAAAGTGGGATGGATGGATGCACTACGTAACGAAGAGCAAATTTAAAAAAACAACAATGATAATAAAAGTGGAATATGAAATTTCAGGCTAATGTTTGTATATGCGGAGCATTGTTATTGAAAACAATAGGGACGGTATTAAAAGAAAAAAATTCAAGAATAAATTGAAGAAATTTCAGTTTTGAATATTCTCAAAGCTAAGGATTGTGCGGTTTCGTTGTTGGGTATATCGATTTGAAAAACATCGTTGCAAATATCAGTTCACCTTGTTCATTATTTCATAATTATTAACTTGAGGGGAACATGCCCAGGAACTATTTTCTCTTGATTTTACTCACTGTGGGTTAGCTGATGTTTTTATTCGGATATTTCCCATTACATTATTCCCAGCATTTCTGAGGCGATTTCCTCTAACTTAATGAAAAATTGCATCACGTAGACCGATATTTACCTGTTTTGCATCTACCAGTCCTTTTTTTTGTTTGATTCTAAAATGCTTCCCCAAATTCCATCCACCTACCTACATCGATCCCATTAACGTTGAAACCCCGGCATTTTGTAATTTAATCGAAAACTAGGAGGACGAATCAGCGATTCACCTGCAGCAACACACGTCTACCGCGGTTACCATAGACAGCCAGCATCCTCGGCTCGCCCCAATAAATCGGAAGTCGTAGATTAAATCGCATTAGTCGTGTCCAGCACGTCGCCTCAATGGGAAACGCGCGACTCGTGCCCATTAAATCAATTAGAACCGCTACATATCCTATATGCATGTATATCGTAAATTCGGAGAAGGAAATTGCTGTCGATTGAATTGGTGCGAAGTGACAGGTTCAAGGGTTGAGCAAGTGGATTAAGTGAGTTACAAACGAAATGCTGTGGAAGTGGTGGACGAGATGAAATGTTAATATTTTAAACATTTGTAGCTATTACCAATCTAACCGTTGTACTTTTTGGAAAAATAATGTTTTTACAAAGTTAACATAAAGATGTAAAAGATCACCTGCTGTAAATTGTTAAACTTCCGTTAAAAGGATGTAGACCGATCGACTAGTCTCCCAGAAGTCCATACCGGACATTTTGTTTTAATCCAACATGAATTTTCAGAAGACCAACACTGTGAATTACGATTGACTGTTTCGTTGTTCGAAAAGTTCCTTTCATCCGACCACAGAAAATCTTCCTACGAATTTTATCATCGTAAAGCCCATGCATCAAATGAATTTTAAATGATTTATATTCATTGGAGCAAACACTAAAACCTGATAAATATCAGACTGTTGCCAGCGAAGCTGAACAAATCCGACGGCAATAGAATAGAATGGATGAAGTCAAGCATAGTGACGTCGGCAAACAGTACTTATCGTTCTCATGCAACGCCGAGAAGAACAACTGCACCTTCGAAAAAAGCATGCAAGGGAGCCCACCATAATGTTTTAATAATCATTGCATCCCACGCACGCACTTTAAACGGTAAATTTAGCGCGAACACATTTAAAGTTGCCGGCCATTCGCGATCTGCACGCATTAAAACATTAATATCTATCGTGTGCACGCCCTAATGCGTTTGATATAACATTACGCGGCTCACTTACGTGTGCACGGCCGATTACATCGATAAATACACAATTATACAGGCGACGTATATCAGGGAAATATTTATACAAATGGTCAGGAAGGTTGCATCTTGCATCGTTAAAAATAACGGTATTAACTACAGATAATAAAAGCGGAATATGCAGCGGGTAATAGATAGCAAGTTATTTGGGTAATTGAGTGCAACATTACACGTTTAGCATATACGATAGCAGGATTTTGTTTTTAATTGAAAATATCGGTTCGTTGAACTAGTTTATCCTGTTACGTTTAAGTCACCAGTGATAGAGGACAGTTAAATTAAATGAACAAAATGTTCTTTAGCTTTCTGTTTTGATTACCATTGTTGTTATTGACAAGTTAAATTTCTTTTTAAAATTTAATGCTTTATGATTAGAATTGTGGACAAGAAGAGGATGAGATAGATCTCACAGCATTTAAGCCCCACGTGGTCCATCATGCATCGTTTCGGTACTAATGCGCTCTCTAGTTCATCAACCGAATGTTACTTGAATCTTGACACCATGATGATGCCATTTAATGCTGCAAACTTGCTCCGTACTGATCTTTGCGTATTATTGAATTCAATTTACGCGACCTTCTCGTATTGTAACAATAGAAATCTCCGAAGGATTAAATAAAATCTTGTTGGAAAGTTCTCGACGAATACCTTTCAATCAAAAAACTAGCTTCGATATTAACAACTTGAATTGCAAAATCAAAGTTCGACAAAATTTACACTTTTTCTAAATTAAAAACTCGACAACTCAAGCTGGAAGATGGAAAAGGCTGAGATTCGTTTGTAGTGTACTGATATCAAAAAGACAGACGCTGACATTGACGAAGGAAAATCAATGCGATTTTTACAGTAGTTCGCAAGTAGATAAGCAGATATTCTGAATTAAAAACAATTATTAAATTAAATGAAGTGAGTATTTAATTAGAAATTAGCTTTCTTTTCTTCTTCACTTCATCCTTAAACAAAGAAAGTTATATCAGGTCATGAAACAAGACGATAGATACAGAAAAAGCTATGAATCATAGTATCACGTTTATACGTAGTTGGTACTAATGCAAGTACGTGTTGCTTTTGTTTCACAGGAAATAAACGCTCACGGCCCGTTGGCGGTGAACAACAGCGATGTGGAGGTGGGGGAGGTAACATTGGCCGACATGAGCCCAGACGATATCCGAGCCGAACTAAAGCGGCTCTATATGCAGTTGGAGATCTTCAAGAACAAGACAATCTGCCGTGATAACCCGCATATATCGAAACGAAGAGGAGGTCGAAAAGCGCAGCATCGACGGTTCAGCCTTCAGGTACGCCCTACTGGCATTAAATTGACTATTTCAGAGGAAAGGCCCTAATGATTGAATTGAAATTTGATAAACATTTTCGAAGTACTTTTTAATTTACTTACGTTCTATTTTCGCAAAAATAAGGAAACGAATAAAAATATAATCCGCAGCGTAAGGTTCGTTTTAAGGAAAAGTAAGCGTCACATATAACACGTCAGGATCCTTCTCCCTTCGAACCCCGTTTCAATAATCTCTGCATCGTGCGTTGCACTAACGCTTGTTGTTACCTTATCCTGAAGTCATTTCAATCGCTACAAAAAGAGTATGGTGAAGATAATCTTCAATTGAGGAATTCTATCTGATTCGTATACTGCAGCTTCTCTATGTCATTTTCTCCGCTTCTAATAGGAAATTCCGTACTTCCTTTCGATACGTCACCATTTCCTTCATTCTTTCCGTGTCAATTACGAATTGATTGCTTCGCCCCCCTGTAGTACCCGCACCTGACGAGTTTTTACGTCTCTGCAATCATCCAACGAGGGTTAACATTTCGCCCTCTGCCAGCGAAAACCCCTTTAATAACGTTTTAATTGAAAAACGACGCCGCGAACCGCTCGAAATCGATCTTTCTCGCGCTACAACGACGCTAGAATGCATTTAAACTTTTAATTGTAAAATTTATTGCTAATTTAGATGGAGAACGCCCCTACACGGCAAAGGATATATGGGTCTCTCCGACCTCTAGCAGAAGTGCACGTAAATGTGGTGGAATTATTTTACCTTGCACAAAAAAGGGAGAATACGAGCGAGAGAAACGTACAGCGATATTACGAGGAGATAACGTTGGTTGTGTGTTGTTTTCGGTTGAAATATCCCCTTAATTAACTACCCATCCCTGTATTTCTATGCAGCTTGTCGCAAATTATCTCGAGGCGATATACTACTTTTTGTATTACTTATTATACTAAAATGCTGCCCATTATTTTTTCGCTTATTTTCAGCACATTACAACACATACAGGTTTAAAAAGAATCAACATGTACTAAAGCCGGAAGATTCCGTAAATAAATTTTTTATTTATTTATTTTATTGGCATATGTAATGTATCTCGAGACTTTGTATTCTATTGCTTTTTGGTGGTGTCGGGCTAAAATTTTACTAAATCGGTCAATTGAAATAAGGGGTCTTGTAGACATAAATGTTGTGCAAATACTGTGTAATTGTAAGTACGATTGTATCATTGTAGGTAACCCATTATATTTCTAAGTAACGACTACCCTCGATATTAACAAGCTGTATATAAAACTACTCGAACAAAAAGGCTTATGGAATTGCTGTATTTAAGCAAAATATATACAAAGGAATTGTAGTATAGGTGTGCCAATACACTTAGCGAGCTACTGCACCTCTTCTCGTCTCTTTACACTGTACTCAAGAACAATCCCAGGGGACATCGCGACGAAATGAAATTTCATCGTACCAGTCGTGCTACCATACCGTCCTTGTTTGTTTGGTTGTTGGGCGTTGTTATTGGATTCTTCTTCGCTTTCTGTTCAGGTTTTTGCGGCGACGGAGTATGTACCTTGTTAGCGATGTTTAGATAATAAAAGAAGTCTCCTTTGGGCAAAAGATCGCCAGCAAATGGTGTCTCGTGCTCGATATCACACCTTAGCATTATGCCGCCTAGCAAATACTATCGACAGCCAACAAGGTTTTTGAGCATACCGAAAAAGTTCCTTCACGAAGCAATACTTCGCACCTTATATACATAGATCCTTCGGTGTATGGGATGGCTCCGTCTATTGTACCGTATCGACGAACGTCAGAATTGAAAGTGTTGCATTAACTATTACGCAATACTTTGATAATTTTACATGTATGAGAAGATTAATTAATAATTAACATAATTACCTCTAGGTGAAAGGATGACTGACGTACTTTCTCAACAACTCTTCTTCTTCCGTATTGACATGTTTTTCTCAGCTTATAAATATCCGTTAATATAATACTTTTCGTATTTTTCATGCAGAAAAAGGGAAGTCGTGAAAAGGTATGTCTTTGTAGATTTCAGTTCCAAGCACTTTTATAACTACGAACATTTTTAAGTGTCTTGATTTATGTTTAAAGCAAAATTACAACCGCATATATCATACTAGCATTTTCCTGTCGTAGTTTAAATGCACCCAGTATATCATTTGATGTGACACAAAAACACATGCTAATAGAGTTTTTATTTTATTTTGTTTGCAAATATATATATAGTATATGTACTTATAGGCGAATACAAATTTACATTTATGTAAGTGCCTGTTACTAGCATTCCCTTCTAAACGCCTGTTTGTACATTTTTTAAATTTCGCCGTCTCCTCGTACGTATAAACAATAAATAATAACCTAACCTCCTGGTTAACAGTAAACGATGGAACACACGTTAGTAACGGTTGTGCAGATATGACGCCAATGCAAATTCTTCAAGATTAAACCTAGCAACGGTGACTGGAATTACGCACCATCCAACAAAGAATAGCTTTTATTTATTGTCTCGCGGAACCAACGAGCCTGTATCCGCGATAGTCGCTAGTATGCCTCGTAAATTATGGACATGGTGTGTTAATCAGCGTTTCCTGACTAAAATCCATTAAGAAATAATGCCCTTGCAGACACATATTAAATAGGATATAAATTTGTACACACCACGTTCTCTTTTGCTCTACTACAATGATAAAATAAGAAGGTTTGTATAGCAATTAACTAATCCATCAATATCATTAACCTTTCTAACCCGGCATTTTCTTGACAGAGAAATATGATATCACAATAAGGTTTTTTTGGCGTATTCTGATTATCTTTAAGTTAATCTACCAATCCATTCAACCAGAACGCAGAATATACATTAATTTCGCCAAACTGAAGAACGAATGGAAAGAGTTTGTATTCGATAGCCGCGAAGAAAAAACGAAGAAAATTAAGAAGATTTGAAAATGTTCACGTTTCGTGGAGAGCTAACTTACGTAGCTCCTCCACTTTCACTTTTTCACTTTGTTTGACCAGGTCATCGTCTTGTGCCCGTCATGCACTGATTTGTAGCGTAAAATTTTTAATTGGTGCTCATGCCGTTCTTGAGATATTCGAAATTGAAGAACTGGAAGTAACTTCATGGAGCTCCCGCACTTTCACTTTTTCAAAGTTTGACCAGGTGTGATGTGTTTTGGAGCTTCTTTTTTTGTTTTGTTTATTATTACTATTATTTATGCATACATGTGCGTTTAAACGGTTACCAGGAAACTTTCGGACATTCTGGTTAAATTACTTCGTTGATACGCTTACTCTCCACTCAACTCTCCAAACCGGAGTTTATTGCACTTAACATTGTTTTATGTTACCAAAAAATACTTAATCTACATACTTCATCATTTCGCAGAACTTATACGGCAAACACCGCGCTCCTAAGCCTGTCGAACAAGAAGTAACTGAGGCTGAACCGTCGCGAACTCCAGAAGATTCAGTGTGCAGCACAGAAGGCACCAGTGGTATTTACAACGATCTCCCGTCATCGACTCATGCCGATCATAGTAAGCAATGACACGCGAGCAAATGGTAGGTATCTACAGATTAGTTATCGTGGGAAAAATGACCGTAAGAAATGGTTTCATGGAAGTAACACGAGGAAGTAACGAAAAGAATTACTTAGACACAAGATAAATACACTTAACACTTTAGAAAATAATATAAGTTACGAAGTAATTGTTAGGGGAATTGTGGTCATTCAAGGTAAATGAAAACGATATTCTGTAGTACCTACCTGTAAGATATTTCGTGGACTTATTAACTTCTCACCATGATTTCATCATACAACTACGTAAAGTATCACCTTTACGGACAGCACTTCATTAACATTCAACTTAGAAATTTGATAGCTATGGCACCGCTACTGGATTGATGCCATAAAGCATCATCTTACTCCGTTGCAAATCCTGCCTATTCCTAGTAAACGGCTAAGTTTTATTTTAATCCAGAGGTCAGTTCAAAAAAATAAATTTAAATTAAATTACGAAGTCCGTATTCGTTCTATCTCTGATATAAATAGGTAATTTTAACTGTTCTATTTATATGATAAAATCATGGTTTGTAAGTTTTAGGCAAAATAAAAGGATCCCGACCATTTTTAGAATTATTTTCAGTTAAAAGAAAACAAAACTACTAATACATAATAACAACTATATGGAATGGAAACTTACTCTGCAACCTCTAAAAGACTTTCTATATCGAGCGGTATACATCTTCTCTTAGAAAACAAAAGAAAAACTAAAATGCCGAGTATTTGCAAGTATTACACATAATAAAAAAAACAACTTTGATTATATTGCTGGTTAAGTTAAATTACCGTGAAATCTACCACGGTTACACCAAACGTAATTTATGGTTAATATAAAGTAAACCTATAAAACGGATGATTGCTACTTCTCTATATGTTATTAACCGTAAATCATTATAATCATTTCCACGTTAATAGCTGTTTTGATTTTATAGGGTTTCTGAAGATCTGTAAAGTAAGATTTGGTGTTGCGAGCAAAATCGTTAACTCAAGTGGAACGCCACAATGGATTTTGACGTTGATATAAAGGGATAAGTCCTTGAAAGTTATTGTTCAATATAAATTTATAAGTAAGCCTTCTAACTTAGAATTGACACTATTGTTATTTAAATTCGGGAAGTAAATTCTACATAATAGAGCTTAGAGAGACATTTAGTTCGAAATACTTACGAACTTATTTGTTTATCGAAATAGATTTTATGAAAAAATACGATAAGGGTATATGGTCTACTCTTTTGGCACTAAAGAAACTCGCACATTAAACAACTTTTAGGTAGTTTTTTTAATGTTGACGTGGTATTTATTCTGACTAAAACATTTTTATATTTTAAAAGAGTGTAGACCTACTCTAGGAATCTCTTACTCACTGAGTTTTTGCTGAACCGTTCTTAAAATCATTCTTAAGATAATTAATTTAAAAAATATGAAACTGGTACATGAAAATCACTAAATTTGCTAGAATTTGCGCAAATTTTGTTTCTCAAAAAAACTATTAACATTGCCAAAATCGGCAAAATTAGTAACCCTGGTAGAAAGTTGGTTTGGAGAGAAATTTTTCTTTTAGTTTTTTTTTCCTGTAAATATTCGAAAGGAGTTAAATCATTTTTTTAAATTCTACTCAAAATATATCCGGATCTTATAGTTCCTATCCGTTTAATGAATTGGAATGGCATTCTTTGTATATCATCCCTCAATTTATAACATATATTTCCTCTTAGTTTCTTTTGCAACTAACTAAAAAATCCTGATATTGATAAAGCGCACAATGTAGAATAATCAAAATAATGTAAAGTTACTGTAAATTTAATGTAATTAATATTAAGAGTGAAAGAAATAATATAATATGTTATAAAATGTTTATAAAACATATGATTACATTTAACTTAAACAGCAATATAACCGTGTACATACTACATACAATAGCTATAAATAGTGATAACGTAGATTAATACTATAAAGTATGTAATGTATAAGGAAATGAGATGTAGTAAGATAATATCTAATAGATGTATCCTTAATGTAAAGCGTTGGCATATAACGTAAGTACATGCAAGAAAATATACACATGCACTTATGATAAGAGTCATTCGTCCAATTCCTACAAAGTCCACTTTTTTAATTTATTTATGCTCAAGTTTCACAATGTTAAAACAATTCCGATTGTAAATCCTTTTTTACGCACACTAAAAATATATTTGGTTTCACGCAATATACAGAGATAATTATTAGACAACCAACAAGTAACGACAATGTAGTACAGAGACATTCTTTAGAGAATAAACATATAAATGAATAAGTACCTAAAAAGCATTATTGTTAACAACCATTTTGTAATGGTCGATGTAGCTATATCCTAATAAATAATAGGTTTAAAACAAAAGATAGATTAACATATGTATAAATCATATATACAATACATATAGTGACATAAATCGCTAAACCCCAAGAAACAAAATGGTTAGTGTAGTATTTTTTATATCGTTTAACTTTCCTCGACACTCAAATCGATAACTTTTATTTCAGCTAATGGAAATATACAACTGGCAATTCAGAAACATCAAATTAATCTTATAACACATAACTTATAAAAATATTGGCGAAAGTAAAAGCTTTCCGTTATTTTTTGTTTAATTATAGAATGTTATAGTTGTTTAGTATACGGGACCAATCTAGCCCTGTATTTGTACATAAAATATAATATTTAAATAAATTAGTTCATAATTTTACGTTAACGTTACCAACACGTTGTTAAAATTTTAAAATAACCTGGTACGTATCAAACATTTAATTATTTATTTTAAGAACAGACAGGAGAGAAATCGTGATCCTAAAATAATCGAAATAAATCGATGCATAAAGGCTGTCCTAACCTTCTCCAATTGTTTTTACTCCGTCAACATGTTCAAACAACGTATTATAAAAATATTTCCGTATATACAGTAGTCAACTAGACACCTACTTTGTTTCTTTAAAGAGAACATCCTGTATCTAATTCCGTTCCGAAATAAATCCATAAAGGGTATTTCGAGATACTTGTAATTTTGCACTGACTCACCTAAATACAAGGATATTAATGTATAACCTTCCCTTCTGCGATTAAACCGGGTATTTGGCACTATCTAAGCATATATCAAAATGTTATCATAATATACAAAGCATCTAGTATTCGACGACAAATTCACACATCAGAACGAATTTACTAACGATTAAAAGCGAGTGCTGCATTTGAGTATTGCATCCAAGCGGTTTCTCGTGCTAATATTGTTTGGTTATAATGTCAATAGTAAACAAAATATACCAAGTTGCCTTCTAAAATACTGAATCAAAATATTGAACTTATACTCAAACGGTTTCTGGTGTTAATATTGTTTGGCTACCGTGATTACAGTAAACAAGACATAGTGACAATTGGTTCAAAATTGCGAGTGTAAGGAAAGGAGAATTAGGAAAAGTGAAAGAAAAAAGCATTTTTGAGCTGCGTTATCTTTGTCAACCATATCTACACATAAACATATACTATATCCTGATAACTTGCGTCTAGCAAGTTTCTAATATAGCAGCTACTTTTCAAAAATAAACGGCATAAAAGACGAAATGGACGAAACTATTTTTAAAAGATGCTCCGTAGTTTTCGTTACACTATTTTAAAATTTTAACCTGCTACCATTTACATAATTCCAGAAGGTTGGGACTCCTTTATGTGAGAATATTGGGGATAGGCTAGTAAGTTTCTTAATAGTTTCACCTGCAGTAAAATTATTTTCCCATAAAAATTATCTTATTACATAAGAAAAAATAAACGAAATAAGAAGTCTATCATTTGGGAAATCTCTCAAATACATATATATATAGATATATATAGAAGGATTTTACCAAACTAACCTCGTACATAAATAAGACAAGACAAAATACCATATTGTCTTAACTCGGCGTGCGTTTACGCTTATAATTTTCGAAATGGCAAATAATATGTGCTAACATAATAATGATAGAGCTGATGAAAAAACAGGGTTCTTGTTTGTCGATACCGATAAAGCGGATATCGAAGAAAAACAATGTGGGGTAATTTGAATTAAATAGAAATTAAAAAACTTTTACTATTCCTTTTTATCTTTTCATTTGAGATGATGGATTTTGTTACAAAAAAAAATAAAAAAACCTAAGCATTTCTAACGATTTATTAATAATAGTCATATTACGTACATATAACAAATAGATCCCCTCAGATATTTTTCTCAGAAACAGCTTAAATAGTGTAAATGTGATATATGAGTAGTTTAAATTTAAATACAATACAATGTAGATAACATATAAGGGTGTAACATATTATAGTACTTGACATATCAAGTGGAAAAAAGAGGATCCTTTAAAAGCCAATAGAATCATATTTTACACAGTGATAGTAAAAAAAATACGAGTATGTAGTAGTTATATTATTTAATTAAAAAAAGCCAACGCAAATCATACTTGCGGAGCTTTGTCTTAGCGTGGACGTTACAAGATTCAAGATGTGTTTTTAACAAGCACGTATACTACGAAATTTAGATGCTTCACTGTGGTCGTTACGACCAACTTTTAATATTAAGCGTTAGTACAAAATGTCTACGAAAATGCGAAAACTTTAGAAATAACTTTAAGTTCAATTTGGTTGGCTTTTTTTTATTAAAGAACGTCACGAAGCGAAGATAAAAAGAGCATATACTTAATAGGATACTTTCTAGGACATATAACATTTGGAAGAAACTTCGCAGACACGCCTGAAGAGATCGAAATTTTAAGTGAGAGATTAAATTAAATTTAGAGAAGTAATGTATCCTCCTCTTCAGCAGTAAACGATACTTAACATTTCGATTTTTTGAGGAAAACTATCCCTTTACACATTTAACGTAGTAACATTAATCTAAGGGTAGTGTATACAAACAATAGTTTTCATTCTAATCATACTTATTATAATTTACTTTTAATAAGTACATAATTATTAAGAAAATTGAACGATAACAAACAATAAATAGAGTTATTTATAATTTATGCGAATGTATATACGTATTAAATAGAATAATATGTATATCTTACGTTTCGAAAATGTTAGGAAAAGTGGGGAAAGCGGACATTTTTTAAGATAGTTATTATTATTATTATATACACTTATATAATGGAGAAAACGTGTAATTATTGTGGTGATATTTGTTCCCAAATATATTTGTTATTTAAAAAATAGTTGCT
The DNA here is from genome assembly GCA_020654165.1 of Oryctes rhinoceros. Taxonomy (NCBI): domain Eukaryota; kingdom Metazoa; phylum Arthropoda; class Insecta; order Coleoptera; family Scarabaeidae; genus Oryctes; species Oryctes rhinoceros. The sequence continues at coordinate 8,514,708 of JAIOKQ010000240.1, read as the reverse complement.
GCGTTTTATTCCATAAATAATGATAGCAAGGGCTGTGGCGTAGTATGGCAAACAACACAAAAGTATCGGCATCGTCCCCACCGCACACATTTAATTAATTAATCCGGGAGGGTCGATTCGCACATTCTGTCACCGGTTGAGAATCTCTTACGGTAAACGAGCTTAGAATGTTTCGGGGTGTCATGCGAAAAATAAACGAGATAGCTAAATGAGGGTGACGGGAATCGATTCTCCGACTCCGATTTTACTCAGAAACATGTAGCTGTTTTTTTTTTACGTGTGGTAGCGGCCCAACGGGGTGTATAAACTTTTTTCCGTGCTAAGTTAAACTCAACTGTTTAACTTAACACGGCCGTTAAATGTTCCTTTTAAACGTTGTCGAATTGTCGATACCTTCTTCGAGGTATGGACAACTCTACGAGTTATATTACTTATATTTGTGAATTTACAACGTTTAATTTTTGATTTGTTCTGTTTCCGTCAAATTAAGATTAGTAACTCGTTTGTTGTTTTGGTACTTTTGTTATCCATTGAATAAACATAATAATTTTTTTATGCCATGGCCCAAACATAAACAGAATGTGAGAAATCCAAGTTCGCCTACTGCGCAGTTGTTGCACTTCTAACAGAAAAAAGTTAACAAATACACCACTTACATAACTGATACATAATCTTACGTGAGGTATCTTAAATTATACAGTCTACTATTTGCAAGAATCGAGGAATTCGTCTTATCGACATGTAAATCTCAATGGGTCGTAGAATAATTTACATAATCCGGAACAACGTCCTACCATTAAATGGAGACAAGTCGATTAGCGGAATATAGGTGAAAAGAATGAGATAATACGCATGTACCTCCTATATAGCTCCAAGCCTTTCCTTTCATCGCCGTTTCGCGTCACAATTTATTTTCCTTTCGCGTCTAACTGTGCAATTACTTACGTACTAGATTCTCTTATTATTATGTCGTATATTTTTCGAAAACGCATCAGTTTCGTTCATCTACATAATACCTGCGCAAACACTCGCGTATCGCGAATATAGGGTAATTGATTTATTGGTATTTATTAAGTATTTACTGAATTAAGTACTAGCGGCTTCTACCAGTCACGAATCTAATCGCCGGCACCTGTCTCTTTTAACCGTTCCCAGCTCCGTAATAAAATAATCTCGCTTGTCATAGATTATGACGTTTAGAATGTGGAAACGCTCTCGAACGCGGAACATTGCGGGTCGTTTTGATAGAATACGGCTGCAGTTATTAACGTTGACAGACTAATAAAATTAACATCAAACGTTTAGCGTACGATAGCATTAAAATTGAAACGAGGAGCAAAAACGGAAAGGAGATTTTAGAGTAATATTTTCTTTGGCATGTTTACCGCTCTGTTTTTACCCGTCTAAAAGCAATTAAGATGTTTATTAACTGAACGTTTAACGGCATATGTGCGTATTCAGGATTTTTGTGTTTCAGTATATAAATATTGAGAATCGGTACTATGGTACCATTTTTACGAAGAAAATGATATTTATATACAGCGTTAGTAAAAAGTCCCGGAACGGTCGAATAACTTTGTTATTTGAAAATTATGATTTCTGAAATTTGGTATGGGGGTATAGCTAATATAAGTGCATTTTATGCAATACAGTTAATATTTTTTTCACTTCCGGTTTAATCGGCAATACGTCCAACTTTTTTTTTTAAATGGAACGCCCAGATTTTTTTAACAGGAAGTATTAAGATGTTTATTTTTATTCACAAAAAAACAGTTAAAAAATTAAGTGTCCTAATACAGAAAAATCAAGATACCTTTGAAAAAAGTTGTTGTTTAGTGTTTGCATTTTTTTTGCCGTCACATTTGACAATTTTAAAAGCGTTTTAACTTTTGCATCGCTATAAATTTACTTAGTTTAGACATTGACACATTTGAAAATGGCAGTATAACTTACTGAATCAGAACGAATTGGGATATTAATGATGCGTGGGTACGGTGATCGTCAATGTTCTTTTGAAGAGGTTCGTATTTTATTTAATACTGTTTATTCGGATCGTCACATTAGTAAAAGTACGGTATGCCGAACAATTCAAAAGTTTGAAATCTTTCGTCAGGTGAAGGATTTACCTAGAAGGGGACGTCCATTAACAGCAACAGATGAAGAAACTAGTTCGAATGTGTTACTTACAGTGGAAGAAAATCATCACGTGTCCATAACAGAATTAGGTCAAATTCATGAGATCTCTCAAAAATCTGCTCATAAGATTCTTAAATCAGCAAGAATGAAAGCCTATAAAATGTATCCCGTCCATGAGTTAACTGAAGATGATCCAGATCGTAGACTACAATTTTGCGAAACAATGACGGAATTGATCGAGCAGCAGCTTAATGTTTTAGGTCACATCATTTTTTCAGATGAGGCAACGTTTTGTCTCAACGGCACTGTGAACAGACATAATTGTCGCTACTGGTCAATTGAAAATCCGCATTGGATTGAAGAAGTCCATACACAGCGTCCTCAAAAGGTGAATGTCTGGGCTGGTCTTGTTGGAAACATCATAGGACCTTTTTTTATAAGAGGAAATTTATCTGGCAACGTCTACTTAAATTTATTGCGAAATGAGGTTGTTCCAGCACTTGCGGCCTTCTTTCTAAATGCAAACATAGGTGATCACCCTAATGCACATTTTTGGTTTCAATAAGGTGGAGCTCCCCCCATTTTGCCCATAATGTCCGCGATTATTTGAATGACATTTTTCCGGGACGTTGGATCGGACGTAGAGGAACAAACGAATGGCCAGCACGTTCGCCAGATCTCTCGCCATTAGATTTTTTCTTTTGGGGTCACTTAAAATGTCAAGTGTACAAAAATCGTCCCCATAATCTTGAACAATTTGAAGGTGAATAGTTCAAGAAGCCAATCGCATCACTCCAGAACAAATACAAAATTCAATAAGAAATTTTACTGACCGTTTACATTTTTGTCAAATTGTAAATGGAGAGCATTTTGAACAATTATTGTAATCGCAACCTGAATAGACAGGTATCTTGATTTTTCTGTATTAGGACACTTTTTTAATTTTTTAACTGTTTTCTTGTGAATAAAAATAAGCATCTTAATACTTCCTGAACGTAGTTTTTTATTTTGCATTCAAAAGTGTTAAAAAAATCTGGGCGTTCCATTAAAAAAAAAAGTTGAACGTATTGCCGATTAAACCGGAAGTGAAAAAAATATTAACTGTATTGCATAAAATGCATTTATATTAACTATACCCCCATACCAAATTTCAGAAATCATAATTTTCAAATAACAAAATTATTCGACCGTTCCGGGACTTTTTACTAACGCTGTATATATGATATACGAATGTACGATATTTATACAGGTAAAAAAGTGCTACGATATTAACCACATGAAAGGTCAAAGACGTAGATGGAAGGTCAAAAACAAAGTTCCGATTCCCTTGTGTATTTCCATTGCATTGAACTTGAAAAAAAAAACAAACGAAAAAAATCGAAGCATTGTGCTTGATCTTCCATTTACGTTGCCACTACCCGCCGCTGCTAAGATGTGATATATTTATTAAAATAAAACGACTAGCCACTAAATTAAAAGCTTATTCGCTAAATAAAATCTTATTCCATTAATTGTAGGTTAAAACAACGTCAGAATTGTACAATTTGTGCTAATCGCAGTGCTGCCAGTACCAGCAGAAGAAAGAAACCTATGTTATGATATTTCACTTTAAAATAAATATTAGCAGACGCAAATCTAGGTCATAATATACGAACTAGACGTGTTACTTTACAACCCGGTGTAAATTCTATTTTCGTCTTCTCGAATGCACTTCCGTCAAATGAAAAAATAACAAGTGAAATTATGTAGAACGATGCGCAACAAATGGCGAGGAGAAATTGGCGCTTCGTAATCGCCGAATCGAAAGCTCGAACAGCTGCAAAAACCTTTTAGGAAATGGATGATAATAATAATAGAGAACAATAAGACGAAGAATGAGGTTAACAGCGGATACGTTTCTGGTATTTAGGTTGAGACGATTATTAAAAAGAAGAAGAGGAGAACGTGCAAACTTTCGTTATTTTTTATGCGCCAGTAGACGCTACACGGACAATTTATTCGCGAGAAGATTAACCTAAGAGAATGTAATTTTTGAGAAATTACAACTTGTACCAACATAATTCCAAAGCGTTGGCAAGTTGATTTAGTGAAATAAAATTTAATTTAGATTCTACAGGAGCCTCCTCCTGTAAATTTTAATCCTGTAAATTTGCCTTAATAATTGTTGGTAACTACGTCCCTGTTGCTGTAGCTTACGTTATTTTATTTCTAAATATTTGTGGAACGTCTCATAACGAATTACGCTACGCTAGGATCATTTTGGCGGAAGTAAATATTAAAGCTTGTGTTAATACGCAATATATCCGAATATACGAAAGAAGCATTTCGAGTGCCCTCTTACAGGGGCGTCCGCGTAATATCCTAAACAGTTAGAATCCGCGTACCGTAGCGTCCACCATACCACGTAGAAACGAATGGCTAATGCGATATTCTCTTTTATACATAAGTAACATACGCGAGCACTTACGTTTCCGCAATCATGCGTATTGCGCGTGCCGTTTCGTCTCCATCGGATACATACGTATTTTTAACATACTCGCATGTAAGTTACGGGATGTTATTAAAAACGGTACGTCAACCATTCAACCACCGTTGTTCGATTGAATGGGAATGGATTGCTTGGATTACGGCGGATAATAATTTAGTCATTATGAGGAACAGCAGATCATCTTTGATATGCCAGCGTTATATGCACGTAGGCAAATGGGAGATACTACTTTTCACCATTGGTAATTACCGGTGCACGATCTATCGTCGACGGAGCTGTTAATGGCTATAATCAATAAACTGATTCGTATAATTAGTTAGATACGGAGATACGTACCTGGGAACATATTTATGCCGGTTTATTAAATTTACCGCTAAATCCTAATTCCGAATACGGATATAACAAAGAGGAATTTGCACTCTTGTTTCTGAGTAACAAGAGAAAACGGCGAGAAACATCTAATTTCGAACTCGAATACCAACTGCTAGGTGTTAAAATTTCAAAGATCTAGCGGACTAATTTTCAATTGAAAATCGCCTTTTTCGAGCCTTGAACAGTTGATCGTTTAGTTGCTGGATGCGAAAATTAAAAAATATAAGTAAAATGTACAACGTTTTCTATTAAATTAATTTAATTTAATTATTAAATTAAATTAAAAGGGTTGGCTTCACTTCCGGTGATAACGGAAACGAAATTGAACTATCAACAACATCAAAAGTTATGCGAATAATGCAAATGTAAAAAATGAAAATCAACGTCTGCAAAAAAATGCTGAAAGGCGATTATTACTATTATTATTGCAATGAGTTAGTGTTTAGAAGTTTCCTGCACTGCAGTCAAGTAACCTAACATCGAACTTGCTTATGGCCAGCAACGACTACGACTTTTCTTTCGAGAGTTCCACAAAGAAAACCTTCAAATGCATATTTCCTGTTTCTTTTCTCCATTCTTTCTCTTGTCATTGATGTAGCTGTCTTTTAATCCCGCTTTGACCCGTCAATATGGAAGGAGAAGTATTTTAGGAATTCGCTGTATTATTAAATGACGCGATCCGATGCGCTTTATCTACGGCCACGGTTCAAACAAGGTAAACACGACGATTGTACAAGAAAAGGTGTTTACTGTTTTGCGTAATTCAGAAAATACGCGACGGAAGAGAATTCCGATTGCGATTCGGAGAATCCTCCTTACCCTAATTGTTTTAAGCGTTTTTGCATGTATTCACCGGCCATCGTTTGTACAGTTAGGCACTCGGCGACACGACGTATTATGTATGTATCGTCAAGCAGCTTCGTGAATAACCCGACTGCGGGCAACCGTGAAATGCATGCGCTTACGTTGAAGCCTGCCGGGATCTAACGGACTATCAAATGTCACCTGCATTTCGATGATTCCCTATAAGTTCGTATAGGTGTACTCTCGTGGACAAATGAAAGTAAACGATCTATTTTAAACCGGGTAAATCTCACTCCTTAGGTTACAGTCACTAGTATGAGCTGTTACATAGCGAAACGCGAGTCTCTCATCATGGTGGTTAGGTGGTTGTTTAACTTTATTATTAATTTTATTTATTCTTTGGTTAATTGCCCTGTTAGTCAATTCTTCCGACTACCACAGATCGTGATCACGCTGTATTTGAACATATTTATCGGTTGCAAGTTATATAAGTCAACCTGAAACGTCATAACATCGTTAGCAGTATTGATACACGTATTGATTTTAAGATCATCGACAAATAATAAAAATTAAAAAGAGTAGTGGGCCGATATGTAAAACCTGTGGCACTCCAAACCGAGCCGAATATAGATAAGATTTAAAAGTATTAAGAACAACTGTTTATAGCCTACGAGGCTAGATGAGAATTAATCCAGCACAAGAGGCTCTCGTGCCCATCGACACAGTCGAGCTTCCGCAGGGTGTCTTCGCAAAATTGGTGTACATGGCATCCTATGCGCGGCTTTATCCATACAGTCATACACGTACAGTTAGAATACTCGCATTTGAAGAATCCTTGCTGATCTTCAATCACTGAATTCCTCAGACACGAAAACAAATGGTCAGGCGCGAGTGATTCAAGACTATAAAATTAAAATTGATCTATAATTTTTAATTAGTATGATTGTTCCCTGTCTTAAAAACCGAAGTAACTAAGGGTAATGCGAGAGGCAAAAATCACTGAATTTTTGCATCTTTTAATGATGTTCGATATGTCATTGTGATCGATTCCCTAAGTGATCTGTCCAACCTGCAAATGAGGAATATCATTGTTGAGGAAAAAAAAAAGAAGAATAAAATAAATTTTCAACATTAAATGTTAGTTAAAAAAGATACGTTTAACAACTAAAATAAATAAAAATAAATATTAATACTATGAATGTCGTTTACTTTCAACTGACCACCATAGTACATATGCATATGTAAGTAGTTACCTACTATAGAAATGTCATTTTGATTTGCCCGATTTTATTACCAATTCGAAACGACGTTGGTTACCATTGAGAGAAGTCGAAAACACGATGTAACCTGTCGTGTCCTGTCGTGTTTGCCTGTCGTTTTCTTTTAGTGTTAAAGAGAGTTCGAACAGAATTCATACCATTGATATTGTTTCATTTAGTTCTGTATTCTTTTAACAATTTAACTTATTGTTGTTTCCAATATCTTTTTTTTGTGGTTGGCGAAAACAAGCCGTATATTCATTAGCAATAATTACGAATTTACTTGAATCTTTGATACGAAAGAGATACGAATAAGCTAAATCGTATCTAATCCGTCCATTAGTTTCTTTAATTCCAAACAAAATTTGCTAAAAAAAAAAAAAAAACTGCAAGACCTTCCCTGATGAAACGAACTATACCCTTCAATTAATCGCCGCAGAATGGCATAGCAACTAGTAGGCCATAACGCCTATGACGATGAATACGAAATATTTCGCCGGATTGTATAGCTTCGTTTGCTATATCACGTCACGGTTAACTGTTACTATTAAGTACATACATGCATATGTACACATACCTGCCCGTTCGAATTTCTTCTCCAACTTCTTTTTTGGAACCGCACGTTCCTTCTCTCGCGCATCATCGAACCCACCTTTCTCATTTCAAGTCCTTTCGGAATGCCGTCCGGACGAATACCCGCATACAAATAATGAATACATCATACGTATTTATGCGTTAAGAGGATCATCTATGTATACACGTAGATACGTGGACGTCCGAAGAGATTTATGTTGTGTATTTAATAGGAAAGTGAATACCGTATATTAAACGCATTTCAAGGAATGCTAATTACGGAAGCGTATGTTACGTATAAAGAGTGATTGATTAGGTGTTAAGTTCTTTCGCGATAAAATGAAAGAGAAAAACGACGCTGAGGAGAAGAAGTAAGCTCTTGCTGCAAATGAAAATCAAAAGCTATTTCTTTAAGCTTAAATTTAAAATTTTCAACAATTGCTAAAAATAGTGTGAATGAAACAAATAAATACTTAATAGGGATGTTGCTCGAAACCGAGTACCTGGTGCTGTTAAGGCAAAAGACATGTTTAGACATGACACATGTTTCTCTTCTCATCTTAAAGCATCTTATATGAGTAAGCGTTTCCAAATTCCTTCTATTGTCGTAAATTGTTTCGTATTACATAACCTCGCTAAGTATCCAAAAGATATTTCACCAATGAATGACGTAGCTGAAGATTTATTTCAAGAAAACGAAGGAGAGGATAAAGGAGAGGAGGAACATCAATCAGAACATTTGCGACGGCATGATCAACAAGGAAGACATGCCGTTATAGAGATTTATAAAGGCAATCTTGCTAACATTCCTGGGTAGAAGACGTGGTGGCCATTTGCATTCCTTTGCTTAGGGCTTTCGAAAATAATACACAACTATTCTACTCTTCTCTCCTAAGGTTACAGTTTTGCATTAATAATCGTTGTCGGCGAAAAACAAAATGTCTTAGCTGCTACCTTTTCAAAACCTGGATTTTTTCCATTTAGTTTTTCCCCGTTTCTTTAAATGAATTTTCTTATTTCCTGCGGCTTCTTTGTCCAGCTTTTCCTTTGATTTGTTCCTCATATTTTGAATGTTCTTTTAATCCCGCTTCTCTTTAATATTTAGCCAGTTGCAATAAATCATACGGTGACCTATTTCCGTAGATTTTTCAACCATTATTAATCAGCAAGAGCAGAAGATTATCCGCATTATTTAAAGAAGCAAAGTTAAAATCAAAGACTAAAAGGGATTTATTTAATTTTTATTCGCACCGCCCGCTATCTTAAAAAAAAGGTCCTATAAATTTACCTGTTCTATGTCGTTTACGATAAAATTAAATTTGCAATTGCAAAATACCGGTTTTACTTATTGCCTAGCGTCTTCCATAATTTCAATTGTTAATGTGTTTACTTGCCGCGCCTACGATCATCTTGAACATATTTTTTCGAGGGTACTTCGTATATAATTCGATTATAAATAAAGCTAGTTGCGCCAATATTAAAGGGAACGGAGATTATCCACGATTCTGCCTGTCGTTTTTGATATCCAACAGATATAATCCTACGCGAGACGCTATTTATAGCGCCAACGTTATAAAAACAAGGCGCACGAGCGAAAAAGACGACGTAGAACAGAAAAATAGCAGAAAAAGTATCTACCGGTTTATGTTGGTGACTTCGAACGTGTAGTTGTGTATTTGAAACAGTAATAACGCCACGTATACAGGTTGCACGTACTGCACGAAGGCGAAAGTATCGACCAAAAGGTGAAGATCGCGTCTAAGAACGTGAATACTTAGAAATTATTTGTTCACATTTCGAATTTTGTAAGATAGGAAGGAGAAGAGTTATCCCGTTCAGGACAGGGTCAGATGAAAATGTCTGATGCTTCTAGTACTTGAAACAACTAATGTCGGCGGTGTTAAATTGGCGCTGTATACACAGGAATAAGATCTGAGTTTGCGCAATTTGAGCTCAGGCTACGTTTGAAAATTGCGGCTTGTAAATTTTCATGGATATTCTAATGCGGATCGCAAAAAATTCCGCTCTCTGTAGCGTACTTAGACAGCTTAGAAAAGTTTGAACATCTCTAAACTAATTATACGAAGCTATATACAAGGAGATTACGTCGAGGAATAAATTCACTAGACGCGTCGTCTTTCTTAACACGGCTATTTATCACATCATCTTCGTGTAGGATACCCGAATCCCGATGTTGGCATCAAGATTCCCGCCTTCTCGGAATTCTCCATCCGTAGATGCGAAACGCGTACAGGCAAGAGTAGAAGGTGAAGAAGACCACGAAAACGAAATACGAAACATAAGAAGTCGTACATTGCGGGACAGCTGACGCGAAAGAAGATCGTCGACCCCACCTTAGCGAATCCCCCGTTGTTGTTTGTTGCATGGGGCAGGTCCTCCGGCACACGTACAAAACGCACCACACCAGTTACATATACACACACAAGAATATAACCGCGACCGGGATCGTGGTACTCGGCGACTCGGTAACTTTAGTCGACTGCAGGACACTGTAAACCAGTTAGTGTGTAAGCCGGTATTCCGATAGGCCAAATATTCGATCGGACACGCAAAAGATTCTGAATTGCCAAGCAAAGCAAGCCCGAATGTTATTCGTCTCGACGCTTTCGAATTTAAAACATCGAAGAGGAAAAAAATGAATTAAAGTAAATCGATATTTGTAGCATAAGACGAACGTGATCTCGATTAAAAGAAAATAAACTTTGAGCGTGTGTGAAATGTTTCTCTCTTTCATCTTCACGTCGTTACCGATATTGGTTTATACGAATCTAGCGAGAGGTGATGTCAACACAGGTAATTTATATTATAGCACCTTACCTTTATCTCCCAAACAATGAGATTATTCCGTATATTGACGATCCCAAGTCCGATTGTTCGTAATTCGCTTTTATGCTCGCGAAATATAAAAACTCGTTTAACCCATTTCATTGATGCGATGATGTGAGCGCGGCTGTGAGATCACCTTCTTACTTACCAATTATTACTTAGCAATTACGTAATTGGCGGTTTGTTTTGTTTGTTTTTACTTAGTTTGTTTTGAGAGAAATTGTATAGGTCGAAGTAATAAAATTGCTAGCGTTGATTGATATTGATTGGCATTCTTTTTAGATTTGATGTGGATAGCTTAATTTGCTTTACAATGACGTTATTAATGAAATGCTTGTTGTACATGCTATCTTGCTTTCCTTTTTTGTTGTAAAGGGTGTTTAGTATGATCTCCTCCATTATTTTTGCAATTGAAATTATTTGGAACATACGCTACGCGATTTGCTAGGAGATATAATAGAATGTAACATGGTCCATGAATGATGGACTACACCGGCGGATCTTGATATGATTGATCGTGAGATTCGAAATAAAACGTATCAAGACGGCCGGATTGGTTGAGGCGCAACTTCATTTAAAGCCTTCTCCATCTCCGGATTTAAATCCCACAGATCTTTTCCTTGATGGCTATTCGTAATCGTTAGTTTAAGCCATTGCAGTGGAAGGTGAAGATGAAGAATTGGATGGTCGATCTATGTATTGCAATAAGGAACACTCTCGATGTTTTCGAAAGGGCTCATCATTCGCTAGCTCCTCGAATTTCGGCCATATTTTTGCGATATTTTGCCGAACACTCTGTATAGCGGATATTAAAAAATCGAAGCTCTGGTTAGCGGGTCGCGTCTTCTGTTTTCCAGAAGATGATCCTAGATGTATCATCAATAATCGATATCGAAGCTACCAGATCGCAGGTTGCAGATTGTTCTGCGCTAAAGAACCCATTTTGTTAAGTTAATTATAGTTAGTTGAGTCGATCAAACTAACTTACGACTAATATATCGGCTTTCAATGTGAGATGCCCCGTAATGAAAAAATACTAGGCGTCTCTAAATTTAATCTCGACCGGTTACTCCAAACAGTTACCTACATAAGATTTACGTAAACAAGCCTAAAAAATAATCGAGTTTTTTTTTGTATCATTTCTAACCGTATGTCGAACACGGTATTTAACTTAAACTACTCGATACCGCTTTTTCTCGCCGTACGTCCGTCCCACATGTCACCTTATTGACTGTTCTGATTCGATAATATCTAAGTCAATATTGACGTTGGTAACATCGCCGATCCAGTTTTAATACTTCGATAAACAGCGACAATAACTGAAGGATCAGATGCGAAAATATACAAAGATAGCATCAATTTAAAATATTTTCGCCCACGAAATACATCCGGTTGAACCGGAAATGGTTACCGGTTTCCTTATTTTGGGCCTAATGGTGCACCTTTTATCGGCATAATCGATTGTACACATCGCCTGCAAATAATCCGCATCAGGGCGGTTTACCTTTAAATGTCAACTCTTCGAGATAATGGAAGGCCGCGTACGTACCGCATCTTATCCGTTATCGTTACTAAATTTTACACAGGATGTTCATAAATTATTTCCAAATGTAGATACTTCCAAATTGAAAAAAAAAAATGATACTATTGGAAATTGATTTATTTACAAATTTTGGAAGAAATTAGCATTAAATAGCATATTTTAAAGACGCTTACGTGAACTTTTAATCCTCTTACATGATACTTGAGAGAGCACAATGATTTATCCAAACCTACCTGACTTTATTTAAATATGGCATATCCGATATTTTCAACAATTTCTTTACTAACGTAGCAGCAACAACAAATCAATTCAAATAATATCGATTTTAGTCTCACAGATTCGCTTATTAAACTAATGAACTACATGGTCCTCCTTTTCAATATTAGGAAAGCTGCTATTATACTGACTGTTTAAAAACTCAACAGCTCGTTTTCATCTTGTAATGGAAATGTTTTTCTTTTTCTTATGCACAGTGCTTTTCTTGCAGCCGGTACTTTACCTACTTAATTTCTCTATTTTGCTCTATTTGCTCTAAAAGTCACTGTAATTAGCGAGTGTAAACCATAAACATGTTAACAATTATCTCCATTTCCTAAAATTTCTAATAAGCAATAATGGACTACTTCAAGGACTTTTAACTTTTTCTCCGAATCTGCATAGTTTTCGACAGATACCAAAAAGAGCACTAATAAATATTAACACATACACCTCTTGTTTAGCAATGCGTATCGACTTATCAAAAGCTTTTGGTTGCATTAACCACGAGCTTTTATTTTACGTATAGTATTCATGGAACTAGACACGATTGGTTCAAATCTTGCCTTCAAGATAGAAAAGAAAAAGTTTTTTTTTATGATGTTTATTCGGGCGACAAAGTTGTTAGTGTCGGCATTCCACGTGGCTCAATACTAGTGTCCTACGTCGTTTTTAATATTCATAAATGATTTGATCAACCGCATTGAGGCTTCGGTTTCTACATCTTTAATCCGTAGCGACGTTAATCTTATTATCGATGCCGCTACTTTTTCAAAGCTTACCATTAGAACGGATATTATTTTTGAGAGAATAACAAGGTGTTTATATATTAATCATTTATTACTACTATTACTATTACTAAATTCGGTAATACATTCGATTATACGCTTTCGGTTATACATTAAATAGAAACCTATACATAGAATAGAATCGAACAAACACGAAAACGAACGAATGCGTATCCGACGCGATGATTTAAGGGCGAAATTGATTTAATTTGAATTCAACCTGAAAAATAACGCCAATACCAAGTAGTAACGGCCAAGTTAATATGCGGTGTTCGTCTTTGATGAGAATTTGATAACCATTTCATTAGCTAGAATGAATACGAGTTAGGTGTTGGCGTTATTTTTCCGGTTGATTTCGATTTAAATCAATTTCGCGCTTAAATCATGGCGTCCGATACGCTTTCGTACGGTTTCGTGTTTGTTCGATTCTATTCTATACATATCTATTCAACGTATAACCCTATAACGTATAATTCATAAGAAAAAACTGGAAATTTAAAGAATAATTTTGCAGAGTTTTCAGCTTCCTATCAAATTTTAGATATCGCCTTTAACATTTCCCTAAATTAGTTACGAACTAATTTCTCTAGACATCAAAGAGCGTTAAGAACTCTTTAACATTTAGGTAATTGTGAGTCTGTGGGAAATACGTTTAAAATAGAACTGAATCTTATGACGTAGAGCAATTTGCTCTTCGATTCATTAAAAACTTAATTTCAACTACTTAATCACGTAATTCTTTGTTGAAGAACCTCATATCTATAAGTGTTAATAAGCGTTAATTAAACTAACGAACGTATTTCCGATTGCCAGGATGAAGCTTTCGTATTGATTGCAAAAGTTACGTCTGTGTTCGACGGAGAAACGTTGTGTACTCTTCCGGATGGCATAATTTCCATATTCGGCTACTTACAATTGGATACCGTTAGCGTACTGTATGGTTTTTGGGAGCAACGGATTACTCACACCACAGAACAAAAAATACTGTTGTTTAAATTACAAAAATCATCTTGTACAATTAATATGGATTCCATCTAAATTAGCGTAATTATAAGTTGGAGATGCAATGTTCTTAACAACTTAATAAAAAGTATAACTATTAAGAAATAAATAAATTAAAATTAGACGTATACGACGCCAAAGATGGATTCTTAAAATTAAAGTAGATCTGTTGAAAAATTCATTGCGTGAATAAAATTGCTTCTTTAAAAGGAATATGTGGTATTCATTTGGAACAAGGCCGTAGATTTTTAGGTTTATCGTTGTATAATTGTATAATCGCGTCTCTCAGTTCTAAGCTGTAATTGAATGGAGTCTAGACGGGAAAAGTTACAAAAAGAAAAAAAAACAAGAAAAGCTAGTAAAAAATAGAAGTTAATGAAAATAGTTTATTTGTATTTCTAGTAACAACAATACAATTGAATTCTTTTTGGTTTGATGAAATCCTGAAGAGCTTTTCAGTTACCTATAACATTGCAATAGATTGATATATTTAAACAATACGAGAACAATGTTTTATCGGTACCTATACAGCAAAGAGAATTCTAGGCAATATGTATAATTAATAATATACTGTCTATAATTCTTCTATTTAATCATTAACTGTACATTCTTGCAAAATGTTGTAAGCTTACACACATCGTCTTTTACGTTAGTAGACGTAGTATATATAATATATATAATACGTTAACAGTATTTTTCCAGTATGCTCCAGCTTATATTCTTATAATTTAATTTGATAGCTCAGGCAATAAAGCAAAGGTATATAGCCTTTTGCGGAAAGTATTAAATATTTCCTTTAATTAGAAATGCTAGTGTACACATTCTTCCTTATTAGTATATAATAACAATAGATCGTAGATCACGTAGTTTTTTTGTTCTTATAAGTATACATGTTTCAAATAAAATTCTTTCAGCCAAGAATACTGATGTATATACAAAACTTGTCCGTTTTCGCAAACACGCCAAGACACTAACGATAATTTCACTGAAACCTGTTCCTGTAGGTAGTAGCTATTCTGCGTTTGTGAACGTACTTATATTTACATAAACACCTAACTTCGCCCGGAGAAAGATATGTAGAAGTACTCTTTCTTTATTTCTTTTAAAACACTTACGTGCGTCCGTCACACAGTGTTATGTTGTTGCCCATGTAGCGATAAAAAAAAAAACGAGAAAAAAAAGACAACTATATAGTGTCATTGACATCAGGTCGCATTTATTGTTGCACCGAAACGTTTCGTCCATGTACTTTAGTAGTTACCAGAAATAATATAATATTTAACAAAGTAGGCTGTTGAAAGTTGTCCACACTCTTGTCAGCGAAAAGAACTTCGTCAATATATATGGTCTCCTTCATCCACGCAGAATTAATTTGCTTGCTTCACGTATGTGATTATACATACCCGTCCAACTTTAAAAATGTTAACTTTCTTACGACTAACCCTATATATAACGTTCCGTCACGGCACTTCAAATCAAGTTTCATTTCCGTCGATTTAGCCTAGATACCAACCATTTGCTAACGATTTCTGTAATAGCGACCATACCTAATTCATCAAGCGCGAACATCTAGGCTCGAACAATAAACTTATGCTTTTAATTGCGCTGTCCTAATATCCTATATATGTACAGAAATGGATGCTAGGCAGTTTCACTTCAATTTGCTGCGACCAGAACCGTTTACGTCTGGAAAACGTTGCGAACTCGTATTTAATTCACCGGAACCAGTTGATGGTTGCGTACGCGACGTAATTGATAGCCCCCTGGTTGGTGTGAGGTTGCTTAACCCACAACATTACTCGTTTAAATCGATTTTAATGGTTTAAAACTTAAAAGCGGTGCTCTTGATTTTCTATTTTAACGAGTAATTAAATATTTTCTAGGTACATTATTGAAGAATGCGGTACTTTATGTTCTTTTATTAATTTTAATTACTTATTCGCGGTGATAACAGGCTTTCTTTGACCGAGGACAAAATGAGCGCTTTGCCATCTATGAACACAAATTTGGTAGCCTAACAAAAAAAATTTAGTTTAGCCTAATGTTAGTTTGTGTCTTTTCAACTTGTCCTTTAAATCCCCTTTCAGATGTAAGGAACCTCGCTGGCGAACCCGATTACAGGAAGGTTCGGCTCTACTGGAATTCACCCGCAATCCCACCGAACGGTTTCCAGGTTAAATACTGCGAACTCCAATCGTGGGGCGCCCAAAGATGTCGCACCAAGTCCGTGAAAGAATCCAGCGTTGGACCGAACGATATCGACGTCGGCGATGATCTGCAGACGTTCGAAACGGAAGTTGACGGCCTCCGTATGGCCACCACGTACACCTTCGAGATCAAACAGGGCGGAAGAGAAGATAGATCCGATAATAAGAACCAGAATCTAATTGTGATTCCGACTAAAGGGTGTAAGTTATTAAGAACGTTTACTATTACGTTAACGTATTACTTATTTTGGGTTACCAGCTCAAGATTTGGGCTTGAGTTAACTAGTTCCACATTTAATTTCATTTTGATGTATTTTTTAATCCAAGCAAATTGCTTTAAACAGCTTTATTTCTCCAAAAAACAACGCATTAAGCAACGTCTTATTTTGACACTATTTCATCCTCCTTACAGTCTCGGCCAAAGCCACTCAATGCCTTCCAGAAACTAGCGACATAGAAGTCTCGACCGGGCCCTATTTCGGAGGCCGCATTGCCGTAGAAGCGACCGACGGTGAAAGATGCGCCATAGACGGTGATATCAACAGTCCTAAAGATACTTACACTCTAAGAATAAATCACCAAGAATGCGGAAGCCAGGTCAACGAGACCACAGTTTCCACATTCGTATTGGTGCAGGAGAACCTACCTATTTTAACGCACAGCACCAGAAGATTCTTGGTGTTGTGCTCGTTCCAACCGGAAACCCTCACCGTGAGAGCTGGTTTGAACCTGCCGTCTATGGGAAGAGGTCAAGCTTACGCCGCCCAATCCGAAGAATCGCACGGTGGGTCGAGAAGATCGCGAAATATGAGGCAGGGGAAAGCTTTGGAAAGACCTGAAGCCTTAGGTGAATATCATTTTAACCTAAAAATATACAGAGGGTTGGATATGGTTAAGGTAAGAGTAATGTTGGTGTTTCAGTTGGCTCGAACGATTCAACACCGCCACCTTTGCCGGCCGAAAGGAATAATATCCTTCCGGTCACATTGATAGTGCTATTAATGATAGCAGGGGTTGCCGGGTTGGTGGCCGTCTCTCTCAGATGGAACATGCGTCAAGAGGCGCGCGATTTAGACAACGTATCGGTTGAATCGGAAATCTCCATCAGCAGTACTTGCACTACGTTAGAGGGGGACTCGACGGAAGTTACGGAACAGAAAGGTGCACAAGAAATTTAGTTCAATAACCCATACCATGTAATGGAAAAGTTCGTTTAATTAAAAAAAAAAAGAGAAAACTTGCCAAAAAAAGCTGATGCATCGATACAAATAACATTTTCTTTCTGTGATATTTATCTAACAAAAAACAAAAAAACAAATGAGATTTATAAAATGAAAAGGACAAGCAGAACTAACATACAAAGAAAGGAAGATGCATATTATGTTATATACATAGACTAATTTTAATATGATAGACTCTATTTTTAGATTTTTTTTATATAAATATATTTTTTAATGTATATGGGTGTGAGTGTCGTGACTTACGAAAAAACAAAATATTATCTAGTAAAGCAAACGCAAAATATGTCTTCCTCCGAATCTCATCTTCTTTCCAGCAAAAAAAAATCATGGTACCTTTAAAAATTTCTATTAAAATTCAATATTAGATGCTTGCTTATTAAAATTCATGTAACATGCGAGTTATCCCGTTCAAAAAAGAAAAATGTTAAGGATAGCATTTGGAACATTAGGTAGAGTAACCAATGTATTACATCGATTTCGTCTATTATGATATTTATCATCATTTCTCTATTCCATTCAAGTCAATTTAGGGCAATTTTATCATCATTAAAAACGTCGACCTTAACTTAATTAGCTTAATTAACTATGGAGGTTTTCAATTAAGAACGGAACAATTGTGAAAGGTAATTTGTACATGTAATATATTTCCTCCTGTTTGTTTCAACGAGCCGCAGATGCAGTACAATAAAGACGGCGTTAATTACGGAATTAAGTGCGTTTTTCTCTGTAATTTCTCCCACTCCATTACCCGTACAGGCCGCTTAAAGAAAGACGTGTGTACGACGTTCCTTCGTGATAATATAAGTTTCCGTTTGTATTCTAATACTTTCTCACAGTAAAAGAGGTCATTAAAAGGTAACATTGAATAAAATACTCGCACGTACGTACCTTCAGCAGGAGTTTATTATATTTTCCCAGCTCATTAAAAATAAACACTGAAAGGTAAGTATTCGTCGAAGTACAAAATAGAACCTGTTATAATTAAGACTATAATAACTAATTCGTTTCTTAAAATCGTGGCGTGGACGTTACCACCTACCATGTAATGTAGAAGTGTTCTGTTTTCTGCTAACTAACAATATAACTAATTAGCTATTAAATTAAATTTAGTTGGCAACTGGTGTATATACAACAAACAGAAGCTACAAAGCAAGCATATTATAAATTGCAAAAAAATACAGGACATTTACATACTTGAAATTAAGAATAAATGGACTTTGACTAGAAACATTCGAGACCGAAAGTTTCTAGTCAAAGTTTCCACTCCCCGAATTTTGACTTTTTTGCGAAGTCGACGCTCAGAGGTTAATGGCAGCAAACGTCAACAAATAGGACGGATTCCAAATAAATCTTTACGAAAGCTTTCGCAACAAATTAAAACATTTCTTTTCTTGTTGAAAACAATGTTGATTCGCAACTGTAACTGTTAATTGATTCGTCGGCAAAAAAACTACGGTTATGTACTAATCGTTTTATTAATAAGATAAATATAAAACACAGAACAGATATATTTGTCTCTCTCTCGTTTCCCGTCTAAAACATCCTAATATCATCGTTGGCCTCCGGCAAAACGAATACCTTATTGGTCTGCAGCCTAGAACCGGCCAACAAGAACTTCTTCACGTTCGCGTTCAGTTCCTCCAGTGCCAGTTGCGCTTGAAGCCGCATCACGTCGTCCTTATCCGACTCGTAGACGGACTTCAGTGTTCGATATACCTCTAATATGTGCTCCTTCAAAAACGTGACCGTTTCGACTTCTAGACCGGCTAGCAATTGCCTTATAACAGTAACTGCTGCCCGTCGGGCCATCGGCGCTTTGTCCGTGGTTATGATTGCGTGAACGCAGACCAGAACCTAAAATAGAGTCGGGTAGAAAGTACATGAATATAAAGCTCATACGTTCTTAAATAAAAGTAACAACGATAATACATGTATCTAATTTTTTTTTAAGACAGGGTATTATATTGTCGCAAAGCTCAAATTAAAGTTATCGAAGTATAAGATATTCAAAGTTAGGATCAAATTTTCTTTGCATCCATCCTGACCATTTAGAGAAGAATCAAAGCGCAAGAATTCTATAGTGTTACCTTGGTTAAAGAACGTATCATAAGAATTCAACATTTGACTCCAAAAGAGATTAAATGATTTCTCATGGAATGTTAAGGGAATTGGTATCTTTTAGCCAAGGTATCACGGTGCTTACCTCAACAACAATGCTTCCCAACTTATATCCGAGCACCCTGCAAATTTCGCCCAAATTGGACAAGCTAGAGGCTTTGATCATCTCACTTTCATCCTTAGCTCCTACTAGGAACGTGTTCAAAAGAAGGCTCTTGTACTTTGGGGCTATTTCGCCTGTAAAAAATAATTTAAGCCGAAAGATAAACAAAACAATCGAATGGCAAAAAATAAATAAGCATGATGATAAAAAATCATAGGTACCTAAAGTTTTGGTAACCTTTACCAAAACCTCTCCAATCTTCATTCTAACTTCCAAACAATCCTCGGTGTCGTTCCTCGTGAAATCCGAAAATTCCTCAGTCAATATATTTAATATCACGTCGGGAAAAATGTTTCCCATTGCCGCCAATCCATTAATCGACGACAAATAAATGAACGAATCGGAATCTTTCAAATTTTGCTGAAATTGTTCGTTTCCAAATAGATAATTTGTCACAAATGTAAGAAAACAATTACCTGAAAGATGTTTAGGATATAGTTCTTCCTTTCCATTGCTTCAGGATTCCTCTCCTCGATCAATTTCGTCAAGGTCATAAGTCCGTGACCTCTCACAGGCAACAACGTATCGCAGACGTCATCCAAAGCCTTCTGGAATTCCGATCCTGATTTACTTTTGGAATCTTTAGTCTTACCTTCTGATCCTTCTAATACGTCAATGATACTTTTCAATAGATTCCTGAATTCTAAATTGATGGATTCCCTAAATATGGAGCTTAATGTATCGAGAAGACATCTGAAATGATCGTATCGATCGGAATTCATAATTAAAGCTTGCAATATCATGACTAATGTGAAAATTGTTTGGAAACGTTCGGAATCACAGTCTTCAATCTTATGAAGACCGGAATCTACGGTTTTTTCCAAAACGTTTTGTAAATATTTGACGATGTCCGAGGGATTCTCTTGAATATGGCTTTGGATCGATCGATCTTCTGCTAATTCGGACAGAAGTCGATAAACCACCAGTTTTCTTTGAATCGCTTCATCCAACACGAATTCATCCTCGATTTCGAGCAGATCTTGCTTATTGTTGGGCTTTAGATAATTGTCATAATTCGTTAATACATTTAAAAGATGCACGAAGAGATTAATTGATAAACTAGTCTTAGCGTTGCATAATTTCACGAGGGTATCTCCTCTTGTATTTACATCAAGCGTAGTTTTAATATCGCATGTTTTTACTATTACTTCTTCTCCGTTACACTCTAGATAAACATCATTTCTAAACGTTCTCGTTCCTTTTGGTATAATATTAAACAAAAACAGATCGAAAAACTGGTTCTTATCAACTTCCTGGAATTCTAGATAATTAACCAAAATTTCTTGCAGTTCAGTGCAGATCCTTTTTGAAAAAGGCGCCGTTATTGAATATAACGATACTAACACTTCCATACAGGGCGCAAGTATACTGATAGGGAGCCTCTTTGTACTATTTTCAACGAATGATGCATGCAAAACACGAACGATCCTCGCAATTGATTCCGTTACGTTCTCGTTATCTTCAAATTTATGCGTTTTATTAATAAATATTTGGCATTCATTTAAAAGACTTGGCAGTAAAGTTTTTCTGCACAGATTTTCGTCCAGATAAAATAATTTTTTGACGCATAGGATATACAAATGCTCAAACGGCTTAACATATCTTCCATTTCGATCCTTTGCATTAAATAATCCGGTTAACTGGACGCAAATATTCGTTTCGAATTCAGGTTTGGTACGAAGATTTAAGACTAGCTTAGTTACGATATCCATAATCTTCCAATTTCGGGCCTTATCGTTAGGATCGTAATCTACTGTGGAATCTAACATCGCCCAGACGATTGTATCGATTCCCTCCGGCGAACAGATCAAATTATTCAAATTCTGCGCGATGGCTCTCATGAACCAGGCAGGTGACGAGTTACTGTCGGGTAGCAGCATAGTTTCTCGGACGTATAGCGTTCCTAATAATGTTTTCTCGAGATATTGTAATTCTTTTTTGAAGATTTCCTTCTCTTTAACAAACCTATCGTATAATTCCGGGGTCATGGCAAAGGAATTCGTTCCTTTATCGTAGTCTGGCTCGGGTCTCTTCAACGGACAGTAAACGATTTGGTAAAGAGCCGACAATATATATTTCAAATTATCCGCCAGGAATACGCTACGCAATTTTTGACACCTCAAGTACGAAATGATTCCGTAAGATGTCGCCGCTAATCGATTATAGGAATTTAAGATCGGCTCGCAGTTTTCAACGTATTGAGTAGGTAATTTGCGAAATCCAGGCATATTTGTTTGTAAATTACAGCGAATTCCAATATCGACTACGTTTCTTATAACGATTTTTAAGGCCTTCGTTTGTTGTACGCTTAAAACATCGCTGGATGGTGTATCGCACAAGGAGTTTCTCAAAAGGTTTAAAAAATAAAAATTCAAAGAAATGTATCTCCAAATAATCGATTCATCGTTAGGATTGAACCTGTTTAAGGTCTCATCTGTTTTTACACAATTTTCCCCGTTTAAATTACTCTTCCTATCGGTTAATCTAATATTTACATCGCATAATGTACTCAGATCACCATCACAGTCTGAAATAAACATTAAATTACACATTCATTCATATAAATTAGCCTGAATTGTTAAAATATTGCATTTAAATTTCCCGCTTATAATTGTTGATTTCCATTATTCGAGGTTATGGTGCATACTTTAAATCAACGTTTTCATTCGCTTCTATTATAAAATTTGAAAAGATAATTAACGTGTATATAACGTATATATTACATAGTTCCATATTATTTAATACTTCCACATTGAAGTATCTACCTAATGTAGGTTATGTACGCCTATTTAATATCTTTGTAAAGTTATCAATGAAAAGGTACGTTGCGCAACCCAGATTGCTACTCAAGTTATCTTACCTGCTGGATTATGAGAATTTAACGAGATCAAACACTCTACAATGCTCTTCCTATCCATTTCACTCAATCTTCCACCAACATATCATTTCACAATAAATCTCCTTTTTTTTTATTTAGTTGGTAAAACATGCTGCACAAACTTCACAAAAACAAACATTATTGCCAAAAAAGTGTAACTTTTATTTCATTTCGCATAAACAAATCATAACTTATTCAATATATATTATTAAAATAAAATTACTCACTAAGCATTTAACAGAGATGAGGAGAATGTAGTGTGTGTAAATCCGAGTATTGGGTATATTCATCTTCGATTACAAATAACCGCCGCGCAACGCTAAAACTAAATGTAATACCGATCCCCCTTGCACTTTGTAATCTTGCGCAGTCTTCTCATCATTCCTGAAAACACAAGGATCAGTTAAAATTGTAATAATGATCCGTACGTTGCAGCCATTACGTACATCTGTTTTCCAGAGAATATTAGCCTCTGCTGTTGCGGCGGTATACCTTCCTTTTCTTCGACCCGTTCCTTTATTCTTTCTACTTTATCTGTAGGTTCTATGTCGATTTCGATCTCTTTACCAGTTAACGTCTATAAAGCGAGCATTGAACAATGTTATAACCTTTAAATTGTTAGATACTAACCTTAACTTTAATAAGCATTTTGGCGTAATATTAAAATAGGGTAAACTAAGTATTTTAAAAGTTTACGATTTATAAAAGAATATCTAGAACTGCATTCATAGATTTACCCGATTAGGTTAATGTTTCGCTAATTAAAAATATTCACCTTTGACAAAGATCGGTAAAATAGATTGTATTTGATAATCACGCAGGTACCGGCTAAAAAGAAATCTGTTGTATGTAGCAACGTTCAGATTACAATTATTTTGATAATGAAATTTTTAGGTCTTTGTTAAATTAAATAGAATTGTTGCATTTAATATATATGTACAACATACAAGGAGTTTTTTATTATTTGAATATGTATAAATATAACGAATGACCTGTTCAGAAAGCAATTAAGATTAGCTTGTTGTAATACTGAACGTAGCAATTTGTAATCAAGGACCATTTTTACGTTAGTGGTAAATTAAATAGGAAAACAATGAATTAATCAAATTTAAAAATATCTTTAATCCTCTATAAAGTAAAAATTGTACAATGTCAATGTATATATTCAATTCTCTATATCAACAACACCAACTCGAAGATTCACAATGTTTGAAAGTAAAATGTCTCGACGTGAGTTAAGGATGACTATTTACAATTGTTTTAATT
Source organism: Oryctes rhinoceros (assembly GCA_020654165.1). Lineage (NCBI taxonomy): Eukaryota > Metazoa > Arthropoda > Insecta > Coleoptera > Scarabaeidae > Oryctes > Oryctes rhinoceros. The sequence continues at coordinate 8,490,768 of JAIOKQ010000240.1, read as the reverse complement.
AAACGCATGGTCTAAGTTTCAAGAAATTAGAAATAAAACGCCTAAATATAATTACACGTTATCACAGATACATATAGAGAGAAACTCAAGTACTCTTTGAATTCAGTAAAAGTCAGCTTCGTCTTTGGGCTTCTGATAGACTTCACCGAACTTCGACATGTACTTCCTAACGAATTCCTTAGCTTTAGACTTGACACTCTCCGTACAGGTGAGATCTTCGATGTTTTGGCAGTGTTTCAGTTCTTTTAACATCACAAAATGAGTGAGCTGTAAAGATAATTATGTATTTATTAGTAGTTTGAGTAGTTTCAATTAACCTTTCGAGCTAGATGTTTGAAGTCCTCCGTATTAGTGATCCTGCCTTCTTTACAATCAGGCTTCCTATATGTGTTCAATATTGACACCATAATGACAGCCATACTAGATCGAAACGATTCCTTTATTTTTTTGGCTGTTTCGCTGTCCACCATCTCTTTTAATTTGGTCTTTACCGAAATTTTATGTTTCTTACTTTGCTTGGCAGGTTTCGAAGCAACTACAACTTTGGCGGGCTTGTCAATTGCAGCATGTTTCTTTGATTGTTCCAGTAGGAGCTCTTTCTGTCGTTTTAATTTTTCTTTGTTTTGCTTGTATCTTTTCATGTCTTCTTTGAATTGTAAACGATCTTCCTCTGTTCTAGGCTATTAAAAAAAGTGTGTTTAAGCTTATTTTATCTAAGAATTTGTTTCAGCTTGTCTAGTCGATGTGGGTGGGTGTTATATACTATGTAGATGGAAGATAATATGTATATTCAAATAGTTACTTAATATCATAGATGTAAATGTGAATATATGACCTAAGCTACAGTAGTTGCTTTACTGACACACTGTACACTTAATTGTACATTTGTGCGATGCAGAATTTGTCTCTGAATAAGTCTGACCTAAAACATTTCTTTCTAATTAATATTTATTCTTCTATCTACATACGCTGTACAAGTCTATATACCACAACAGCTTGGATAATCGTCTACTTACACTGATTAATATCTCCTGCACTAGACCAACACGCTTCCTCTTCGTTTGCGTCGCTGTGGCGCCCTTCATGAAACAAAACTCTTCGATAAGTCTATCGTCCAGTGATCTTTCTTTTATTTCCTCATCTTTGCTATCCTCGTCGTCCATCGACGTAACCTCCCTTGTATCCGCCGCTGTCGTTTTCTCCGCATTCTTTACGGCGTCCATTTGCTTAAATTTGTTCTTGATCTGCAGCATGAGCTTCGCGTCGTCAATCTCGTCATCGCTGTCCGTCTCTTCTGTGCTGGAATCTGAGGTTGGACTGCTGGTCTCGGAACTAGATGATGTTTCTGAGACTGCAACAGAGGAAAGTATATAAACCTAAACTAGGATATATGCGTAACAACGATATTTACTTTCTTCGTTTTCGTCTGCGTGAGGTAATTCGGGTGGTTCCCACTGCGCTTTCCTTATTCTTATGTGGTAGTAGTAAGGTCTTCCGTATCTATCTTTGGCACATTTCCATTTGGGCGGTAGCTTGGCTGGCGGAGGTATAGGTCCCATAAATTTCACCTGAAGAAAATGAACAGAAAAAAACATTTCATTGATAAATCGGAAATATTTAAGTGTCAATTGTTTAGTAACAATTAAAAACCAAAAATCTAACCAACTAACCTACCTCTTCTTGTTCCTTAATAGTGTCCTGATATGGCAAAGCGGGTAAAGGGGGCGGCTGTTTATTTAGGTTAGATAAAGATCCCATGCTTCCATGTATCGATGGATTTTGATTCTCCATTGCTAGATGGTAGCTGGTCTGGGGTTGTTGCTGTGGCAACGGAGGCGGTGGCTGAGGTTGTTGTGGTTGCATGTGGTGTTGATACATGGCGTTAGGCTGCATATGTCCCATATTAGGAGGAGGCAGCGTAGTTCTTATATTGTACTGATTTGAATTCGGCGGTGGTGGGGGTATTGCGGGTTGAGGATTGTACCCAATTGATGGGGGTTTCTGATGTACGACGCCGCTATGAGGGGGAGCTTGTGGGAAAGGTTGCTTCATCAATGGTACGTTCTGTTGCATGGCAGATAACATGGGTTGAACCGGCGGTTGGTTATGATGGGGATTGTGTGTCATAGGCGGCGGCGCGGAGTATTGTTGCGGTTGTTGATGATGCGGCGGCATGTTTGGATTGAAATTTCCACTGGGTAACGGATAATTCTGCCATTGTCCGGTTTGCGGATTCCAAACGCATTGATAACCTTGATTCGGCTCGAAAGGGGCTGTAAATCGGGGATCAGCCCCAGTAACTACGCATCTCTGCTCATGTTGCCTCCAGAATTCTCTTTGGCTCCTTCTACGTTCGATTTCCCTCTGTTCTACTTGCAACGCGAATAATTTACGTCTTTCATACTTATCGATGAAAGAATCTCTATCGGCGCGAGAATTCTTACTCTTCTTTTTTCTTTGTCGCCTCGACAGCAATGGGTACCTGAAATTTAAAATTAATGTATCAGTTTCACAAAAAAAATAATTTATTGAAATCACGTTTCACTCAAAGAGGCTATTTTCAAAGTTATTTGATATGCATATTATTATTAAAAAAAAGCTTAAAGATACCTGCTGAAATCTTTTTTCTCCAGTGTAGAATCCTGCCCGTCGAATCCTAACCCGGCTTTGTACTTCCTATCGGCCTCCCTTTCGTGCTCTTTCATTTGTTCGATACGCTCTTTCTTCGGTATCCGGAACACTTCCTTCAGCACGGACCATTCCTCCAATAATTTCAAGGCTAACGCGATGATCTCAGTCTCGTAATGATCAACAGATAGATCAGACATGGGAGGAGGTGGAGGGGGAAGTACGGTTGTTTTTAATTTTACATGCTGCGAGCCCGGTATATCCATGTCCTGGTAGATACCGTCAATCCTAGTTGTTCCTAAATCTGATGCTTCAAGCTTCGGAGATTTTATTTTTGCACCATCCGTTTCGATCTTGGGGGAGTTGCTATCGGAGTCTATGGGAGATACTTCTTCCTCCAACTTAATGGACCATTTGTCGACGGTTGAGAGGACTTTGCTGTCTTGCAGCATAGTCTTGTTGGGTATTGGCAAGGTCGCTAGCGTCTGTAGAATTTCCAATCTGAAAAATCACGCAAGGCGACAATTGATTAAACGTATTTCAAATAGTCGGTTTATGAAAAAAGACCAATCATTTTTTTAAGTTACAAGAAGATAAATAGTAGTTCGTTTAATATTTAAAACAAATTTATGTTGGGGTGATTAATGGCCAAGTTCCACTATTAGGACAAAATCCCTACGTACAATAAAATTGATTCTATACTATAGGTATTTAACTGTATGCTGTGGGCTGGTGTTGTTGAAATTAATGTTTTTTTGGGATCGAAAATATCAATAAATTAATGATTTCAACGTGGTTCCATTTAATATACGTGATTCCTAAAAACTTATTTATGTAGCTTTTTAATCAAATAAGCTTCGGTGTTCTTTATTCAAAATTGATTTAGCATTCATATGACCTTCAAATGCTTCCTAAAAACAAATACCCTCTCTACAGATACATATTCTGGATAATTTTCTAGTACTAAAAATATTCTGTTAGTTTTATAACTAACCGTAAAGATTCGAACTTTCTGTTGACCCTAGATAAATGTTGAGCATTGGTCATCCATCCATGAATCAACCTCAATCCGTGATAATCCAAGAACAATCGACGACATGGTAGCTCGCCTCTACGCAGGACCCTCAAAAGCTTCTGTCTTTGAGCCGGTTCTTTAGCGCGTACCATCAACCTGCTGAGTTTCAAGGTATGAGCTTGGTTCTTCAACCCGGTAGTTTGTAAGGTTTCGATTTCATCGTCAAGCTAAAATAGAAAGTTAATAAAAAAAATGGTATACAATCCAATAATCCAATAGATTCCCTTACATCCAAATCCTCAAACAATTCTTTACGCGGCAAACGCTGTCTAAGTACCCGTTTCCTTTCCTTCTTCGGAGATTTTTCTGGCTTGGCAACGGGAATCGTTTGAGGTTCACCAGGTTTCTCTGGATCTTCCGCCGCTTCGACATGAGGAAGCGTTTGAATGACGCCGTCTTTTATAGCTTGAGATGTTTCGTTCTTTCGATTCGTTCCATCTTCGTCATACTCTTCTTCTTCCTCCTCTTCTTCATCTTCGTCGTCGTCTTCGTCCTCATCGTCATCGTCTTCGGGTTCTTCACCTAACCAACCCCTGCAGGTTGCGGCTTCGCAAAAACATTTTTGAGCTTCTTTTCTGAAACAAAAGATGATAGATTTCTCAGTATAGCCTTCTACTTTACGTTGATATCGATTTGAATGCAGAGAGTAATTGTAATTAGAGGACAAACTTCGGAGGGCTCCTCTCACGAAAGGATGAGAAAAAGTTGATATTAACGTATCGCAAAGGAAGGTCCGATCACTGATTAGACGGATACACTTTGGAGGTTTTAAGGCGATTTTGGAACGACTTACCCGTATCTCTGAAATTGGTAATCGAATGTAATTTCTTCACCCGCTAAAATGGTACGCTTGCTGAAGAATCCGATCCTCAATTCCCCATTGACGGTCCATTTCTGCGTTTCGGCGTTGGGATCGCAAGAATGATTTATAAATCTTGAAACATTACCTTGACAAGAAAGGAAAATGCTTCAAGATTATCGAAGATACTTGCACAATCAGTTTAATCGATTTACCTTTACGTGTAGCATCAATAACAGCATCCGCTCTCAAGGACATAAAGTAATAATGTTGGTTCTTGTCTTTAGAGTACTCAACAGCTCTTTTCTCGAATTCCTCGGGGTCGAGGACTTCGCCCACATATTCCAAGATAAATTCGCCACTAAAAATGTAAGGATGTAAACTCTTTTGGTCATACACTTAACCATTATCTTACTAAGGAATATTAGCTGCTGCCCTTATTCCAAGACCTTTCTTTTCTGTCCGAAACACCTCACATGGGGCAAATTGCCCTTTTTGGAAGCGTTTATTGGTACATCTATCACCGACAGCGCAAAGACTCCCACTAAAGACAATAAAAATACGTATAATAAACAGTAAAGGTCCTAAATGAGAATCATGCAGTGCACCTAATTAAATAAGGTAATTAGCGCTTGCTTACCATTCTATCATTAGCAGTCTATTCAAACAATCTTCTCCACATCCATATTCTCCTTGTGCAAAATCCTCTTCTGTCAAAAAACAATCGCAAACCATTTTTTTAGCTTCCTTACAACTTATCCTCTCAGTTAGGTAAAGATTCTCTTTCAAATGTATAAATTGCTTCAATCTCCTTGCAACTTCCTCACTATCTTTCTGTTCGTTAGCCTCATCACTTGCCGTATTTGAGTTTGTATCAGATTGAGATACTACTGTTGGACTCAACGGAATGACCTTATTCGAATTTTGAGATGTTGTATTGTTTAATTCCAATTCGCTTGATCGACGCCATCTAGATTTCACTTTCACAGGTTTCTGCTGATCTTGGTTGTGGGTTGTTTGACTTTGATGAGTAGCATTTTTCTGTCCAGTTTTGTTAGGTATTGGTTCCGTAATCGAGGAACTGTTAGAGTCACCATTTTCGGACTCTATATTCTTTACTGATGTTTCACATTTTTGCTTTACTAGCCCATGGCCTTTGGAAGATTTCTGCTTTAATACACTTATAGATTTTATACGACTAGATCGTCTCACCGAACTCTCTATAGAGTTCAAGTTCGAGTTTTTGACTACCTTCTCAGTTCTCCTTTTTGAAGTTTTTAGTTTTGCCTTAGATTTTGGTAATTCTTCCTTTGTTTCTGGAATATCAGGTACAACTTCATCGACATGAGCCTCTTCTTTGTCTGCAATAATTGCTGGCAGTTCTTTTGGTTTAGTCACATCTTCTTGTTTATTATCTTCTATTTGGTATTTATTATCTTCTATTGTTGATATTTTGTTCTCATGTTTTTCTATTCTAGCAATTTCATTTTCTTTAGATACTATATCAACAAAATCAACATCTTTACTATCATCTTCAAGAATAGAAGTTATATCTGCAGTAGTTGTCTCAATTTTCGGTATCGAATCCTCACTTCCACTTCTTGATTCCTCCAAAATCGCGGTCAAATCTTCTGTTTTCTGTTTCTCATTGATTTCTTCACATATCACTTCTTTAACACTATCTGAATCTTCATTCTCATTAATTACCTCCTGTTCACCGCAAATAGGTATGGTTTCTTCTGCAATGCAGTCAATAATAACTTCAGATTCAAAGCTTTCAATATGATAAAGCTGAGTCGCTTTTTTTTCCGGAGCCACTACATATTCTGTACTATCACTGACTTCACAATGATCACTTTCCGGATTTACAATTGTTTGTTGAGAACCAACGTTCAAATTTGACATTCGCTCTGTTATTATGGCTTCAGGGATTTTCGCAATGGCGCATTCCATTGCATTCTCAAATTCTTCTGTATTCACATCCGATTCCAACGAGACGTTATCATCACATGTCGAATTATCATTTGTTATATCCACGATGGGACTATCACTCGTTAGATCAGTTACGAAGCCTTCTTCTCGCGAATTGTCATCGCTTATTACAATCTCATCCTCGTTTATCATTCCAATCTCTGGTCCTGGTAGTAACACCTCTTCGATTGAATGTAATTCGCTTCCGCAACTTGTAGAAGCATCAGTATCCTCCTTAGAGTAGTCACTAAATTGGGTCAAACCATCGCTCTCGGTAAAAAAGCGGTACTTACCGAACTTTTTGTGCGATCGCGTTATTACGGATTTTGTAGGTTTTGGGTTAGATGGTAATTCCTTCATTTTCTTTACATCTGACGACTTCTTCACGACAGCTCTTCTTGGGTCTTTATAGGGCGCTTGATACTTCATTCCCGACCTAGTTCTAGCAGTGAGAGCCGCACTCTTTGCGATGCGTTTCTTACGCGGTGCCATAGCTCGGTTTTTAGTACAAATCTCAACGTGAATCGATTATCTTTTAATTAAACATGTTACACTACAATGTACAATAAATCACGACTGTACTTGTAGAGTTTTACAATACCCTATCTACAAACGAATAATACGGTTATTTGTTGTGTCGAGTATCACCATTTCTACAAAATTGAAAAATGATCGCTATAGACATTGTCCACCATTTCAATATCTGTGAGATATACCTACGCCTTTAAGTTCCAATAAATTATCATGCAATATCTCCATGAAACGGAGGATATCGTAACTCTTGGTAAGCAGTGACCCAACACCTACTGCACAATTAAAATTGACAGCAATTCTCCATTGCTATTATACCGAAAACGACCAAGCTTCTACCAAAATTGGTATAAACGCGTGAAACGAAATTGCCACCGTGGTCTAAAGGAAGTTTTACGCCGTTCTATTAATCGACCAATCTGTTACCATTGCAATGTAGAATTGCTGCATTTTTTGAAATTATTTGTATAATGGTACAGGTATAAGGGTGTTATGATTTCTTGTAAGTTAGTCAATATTTATTCACCATCTATATAACAATTTAAAAAGGTCCTGGAAATTAATAGTGATAGTGATGTAAAACGGCTTCAGTAATCAAAATGAAGTTAGTTATCGTGTACAAAATGACAAATAAAACTAAATATCACTAGAAATGTCAGTTTTTTGGTTGGATAAAACTTTTAAATATAAAGACCATACAAAATCACTCCAAAGGAAGAAAACAACGAATATAACTAAGATAATACGCATAAAACCATAAGGTACCTCTAAATTTTTATTTTTCATTTTAAAATGTCCTCAGACAGCGACTCCGATATCTGTGACTTTACGAGCAATGCAAGCAAAGTGCTGACTAAAGGATTAGATCAGTTTTGGGAAACTTATAAAAAGAAAAAGGTAAAGGATGATTTCGAAATCGAACACCAAAAAGGCACTGCCCCCGCCACTAATAATGGAACTGACATAAGTGAACCTACAGTATGTAAACTAAATGAGGATGAAATCAGTATTCAGCTGAATGTACCAGATATTCAAAGTAGAATAAGCAATAGATTGAATCAGCTTACAGAGGAAATTCAAGCGATAATGGAAAATAAACGTAAGAGGAAAGGGAAACAGAAAAAACCTCTCAAAAATACACGGAAAACCAGAAGAACTACAAAAAATTCAAATAAACTAAAACTTGAAACAGTTTTGTTAAGCAGCGATGAAGAAATAAGTCCTACTACTTCAAGAATGACTGAAGTTAATAGTTCACAAAATAATCAGGAGTTAAATCCAATCGTTACTGTAAATGTTCTATGGAAATCGGTGGACAAGCACTCGTTTAAAATACCAAAATATCATCCATTAGATTGTATTCCTAAATATTACATAGACAAATTCAAAATCGATCCAAGGTTATTATTTTTTACACTTGATGAGAAGCAAATAAGTTTGGAGAAAGATAGTTTTGTAAGTCTTCGGTTAGACGAGAAAAAAGTTATTGAAGGAGGAACTTTACCTGAATCATATTTAGAGGATATACCAATAATCACAACTGCTGCGATTAACGAAGGTAGTTTACACTTTAAAGTGCAATATAGTAACCGAAAAAACAGTGAGATCTTAGTAAGTTGTAAAAATGACGACAGAATGGAAATTATCTTTTGGCAAGTCTCGAATACCATTAAGGAACCTATCGAAAAAATAAAACTTTATTTTGATGGAAATCTTTTGCAGCCAAACAGTAAAGTTTTAGATCTGGATTTGGAAGAAGGAGATTGTTTTGATTTAAAAATTGTAGATACTTAGTTTTTATACATGTTTACGAATAAACACATTTTAGTTTTTCAGATCGTTGTATTTTTTTCAGATCAAGTTAATAATGTCTTAGTTAGCCGATGCACGACTATTGACTTACGGAAATACTTCTCTAAGCATGCTTCTGTCACTTTGTGGTTGTTCGAAAATAGCCCACACAGAAATTTTTCCCTCCATTTTTTAAAATACATGAAGTAAGGGAAAGCAGTTGAAGTGTAGTTGTGGATTTCTGTCCCACCGATAAATTACGTCTAGCCATGCTACCAATACTAGATCATTAAATTTAGCGCCACGATTGTTAAAAATTCAATGAAATATCCCGTTTCAGTATCTCACAATGTTATAAAACTAAATTAGTAATTAATTAAATTGAAAACTGAAATATTTATTTCAAATTTTGATCAAATAATGTAAGCACCTGCCCTACCAAGTGAATAGAGATATTTACTTGTAAATATTGGTATTAGTTGTTTGCATTCTGTCATAAATTTCGAATTTGATTTTATAACGGCTGTTCTCTGTGAAAATGATAATCTATAATAAGTCGTAGTTTTACCAGTTATTTTTGTTAAAATGGCATTGTCTGCTCCTTCAACGCCCAAAGACAATCTAAAAACACCACGCAAAGTAGCAAGATCGACTACAAATCCTTCTCAAACGCCAAAATTATACAAATGTGTTACCCCTAAACGTACTAACGTCGTAAAACGAAGCAAAGAAAGTCGAATTGAAGAAACACCAAGAGCTGTACGATCTGATATCAGTAATCAAGAGAATGTACCACCGCAAACACCAACATGTTACAACAGTGTGACAATAGAAACTCCAGTTGATAACAAAAGTAGGATTAGCAAAGACAAATGTGATGAGTTGACGAACTTAACAGTTGCCGTTAGGATTAGGCCGCTAAATTCTAGAGAACTATCCTATGTTGGAGCAAGTAATATAGTGAAAGTGAAAGATAATGAACTGATTATCCGTTCAAATAATAATTTATCCATGAGCACCGATCATATATTTCAGTACGACCACGTATTCTGGTCCTGTGATGAGACAGATGAGAAATATTCTAGTCAAGAATCCGTTTTTTCTACAATGGGTGAACCATTACTTGCCAATGCATTTAGAGGCTACAATGCTTGCCTTTTTGCTTATGGACAAACAGGGTCTGGGAAAAGCTATAGTATGATGGGCGAAGATATGTGCAGCGGCGTGGACTGTGCTGAAACATCAGGAATTACACCTAGATTTTGTAAAAGGCTATTCCAGAAACTAGACGAAATTCAAAATAGCGTCACTGCTTCCATTGAATTAAGTTACTTTGAAATTTACAATGAAAAAATTCACGATTTACTTGCATGTAACGTTAGCAGTAATAAAACCGCTTTAAAAGTAAGGGAACATCCTGTTTGGGGGCCGTATGTTGTAGATTTAAGTGTACACATTGTGAGTACCTATGAGGAAATGAAAGAGTGGTTAATAATGGGAAATAAGAATCGTGTCACTGCAGCTACTTTGATGAATGAGAAATCCTCAAGATCGCACAGTATATTTTCAATTGAATTAAATCTGTCAGAAAAAACTGATGAAAGCAGTTGCAGCAGAAGGAGTAAAGTTAGTTTGATCGATTTAGCTGGAAGTGAACGTTTAGGTAACTCTTATAATAACGAGGAAAGAATCCGACAGGGTGTATCGATCAATAAGTCATTGTTAACCTTGGGAAAGGTAATTTCAGCTCTTTCGGAGCATAAAAAGGGTAATCTGTTTGTACCATATAGAGACTCCGTCTTAACTTGGTTATTAAAGGTAAACTTATTAATTTTATAATTTGAATTAATCATTTTTCAGAATAAGTGATTGTTCTGGGGTTTATCACCAAAAATTATTTGTTTGACCAAAAGTTATCATAAAATTCTTTTGTTCAGTTATTGTTTTCATGAAATTTGATTTTTATTTAATATGTCCAAAATTTTATTTTTATTATTTAAATTACAGGAAAGTCTGGGAGGCAACTCTCTTACATCCATGCTAGCAACAATTACCCCTGCAAATACCCACATAGATGAAACATTGGCAACCTTACGGTATGCTTGCCAAGCCCGTTCTATTGTCAACAGAGCCAGAGTTAATGAAAATCCTCATGATCGTCTAATTAGAGAACTGCGGGCTGAAGTCAAAAGACTTCGAGCATTACGTCAGGACTATGAAAAGCACACAAATAGCTCTTCGATTATTAGCATTGACGACTCCCTGGAGAGGTCTGAAGAAATGGGATATCTAAGAGAGAAATTGGTTAACACAGAAGAAAGATTGGCTAGAGCCAAGGAGGATTGGCAACGACGACTTCAGGAAGCAAAAAAAAGACAAGAGGAGGAGTTGTCAAAAGCTGAAAAGAAAAGGGAAGAGTTAGAATCCTATATTAGAGTTATAAATCAAGCTAATACTGATGTTAGTTTGTCTCCATATAGATCAAATTTCCTTGAAGAATTGGAAGGAATGTTACAAAGCAACGTAGAAGAAAAAAAAGAAAAGTTGTCCAAAGCCGATATCATCGCTTCCATGAACCGCATATATGATATAATGTCTACGTTGAGGCCCTCTGTCGATGACGTTGAAGAGAATGTGAAATTACTCTTTGCTAGGATTAATAAGTTGCTTCAAGCTTTCGAAAGCGCTTTGATTAATAGTCTAAATAAATCTAACGGACAAAAAACCGTTACTTTTAAACTTTAACGTCGATCTAGAAATGTTAAATATTTAGTTTTATTAATTGTTCAAATTTTTTTACTATGTACATTGTTAATATGTGAATTGAGTGTTAATAAACGGTTTTACATATATGTTTTTATTATTCGAGAAACATATGAACCCACTGTTACTGCAAATACAACAGAGAGGACAAAACCCGATGAGTTACTACTTTTTTGCAGAGACTAGATAGACTCGTGTTTTGTCGACTCTCGGGGGAAACATCCATATTCATGAGGCGAATAGACACAAATCTATCTAGTCGCTACAAAAAAGGAATAATTCCATCTGCCTTTGTTATCTCTATTTATTTATAACAAAGATTGTATATATATATATATATAGTTATATATATTATATTATAATTTATAATATAATATATATTTTTGTTATATAATATAAAATATTATATAACAAAGATTTTTAAAATTTGAAGGTAATATAAAGCGCCATCTGTGTAGCTTTCGCTGAATATGTTTTTTTCTGCAAGTTTTTTTGCAATGTTTATTATAGCTTTAATTAACTTAGAATCAATTACATTAAAGTTATGGAATAATTTTTTTCTTATAATTTCAAGCGAACTTCAAATAAACCAAGGATGAGACGTATGTCTGTCCTACGCAGTCGATAATTCAGAGTTCCTATATAAATTGTTTACATTTAAACTGGTTTAAATATATAAGTAACAAGTTATACAATATATATTACAAACTGACTGTTAATACGAATTCTTTTATGTAGTGAAAATGTGTCGATTTAGTTCTATCAATGTTTGTGTTCTAGTAACCTTTTATAGTATAACATGTAGTCCAATTTCTGCTAAGAAAAAGTGTGCTCCACCGTTAGGCGATTCGTGCGTAGAAATTAGACAATGCCAATTCTTCGTTGACCTCCTCAAAAATTCCCCACTACCACGACCGAGACAGGTTATTCGTATCATACGCGCTCACCATTGTGATTTCGAAGGTAGTTCGCCAAAGGTTTGCTGTTTTATGTCAAAAATGCAGATTACACAATCACTCAATGATACCAATGGAATGAGTAATGATCTAACTTATCATAAAAATATTAATTTATTGCCTCTGGGAAAATGTGGCCATATTAATAACGACTTTAGAATTACCAGTGGTCATAAAACTCTCGTTTTGGAATTTCCATGGATGGCTTTAATTGCGTATAAAGGAAAAGGTGGCATCGATTTAGGCTGCGGCGGAACTTTAATTAATGAACGATATGTATTGACAGCTGCACATTGCATACAAAATTTAGAATTGGATTTTGTCCGATTAGGAGAACATAATATCGAAACGGAACATGACTGCAATTTCATAACAGGCGTTTGTGCACCTCCACCGCAGGATATTAAAGTAGAAAAGGTGATTGTGCACTCGGAATATCTACCAAAATCCTATAAAAATGACATCGCCTTGATTCGGTTGGCAAATAAAACAAATTTTGAGCAAGCGAACATTCAACCACTTTGTTTGCCACTTGGGAACAATGCCAAATTAAATCTCCAAAGGAAATTTGCTATTGTATCTGGTTGGGGGGTTACAGAAAATGGATTTAAGAGCTTGGAATTATTAAAAAGCTATATTCCTATTATACCAAACAATGAATGCAAGCAAGTATATGAAGAACACTCTGCAATAGGTCCAGAACAAATCTGTGCAGGTGGTTTTAGAGGAAGAGATTCTTGTGGAGGAGATAGTGGTGGCCCTTTAATCTTAGTTGGAAGAATAAATGGGACTGTACGATATATTCAATATGGAATCGTGTCTTATGGACCTAAACATTGTGGTGCAGAGGGGCAACCTGGTGTCTATACTAGAATAACACACTATATGAAATGGATTCTTGATAATTTGGAACCTAGTTAAGTTTAACACTCATGGTAGATTTCCTTGTTTTGTTTGAAGCAAAGGAAGAATTGGATATTATAAGCGTACTTTGCATAGAAAGTACGGTGAGGTGCAAAGGAAAACTCCCTGAAAGAGTGAAGGAATGGAAATGAATCTGAAGGATTGCAGACGAAACTTGGCCGGAAAAGCCAATAGAAATGACATTTTAAAGACAAATAAAACACGTTTTTAATCAATATATACATTTTGTAATTAATCATAATATCATTAAAAATATATATATATTTAATATTCTTATCTTTTCTAAACATTACTTTTGAAAATGTTTTAAACCTCGACATGAGAACTCGTACACTGAAAGCCTAATAAACTACGAAGGATTCATTGTATGTAATTATAAATGCAGATGTATCACAATTATCAGTGGTGAGTGAATATAGTTTTTAAACAGCAGACAGCATGACACACCCAAAATAGCAGTAAATTTCTACAAAAAATCTATATTTGTGCTACACTAAGTAAGCTATGAAACAAATCGGAAAACAAGAAGCAAGAAAAACATAATCTATGACAGCTTTGCTCTTACACCAGGGTAACCTTTTACGTTTAAACCAGTTACCTTATAGAGGGCCCCATGATTTGGAGGTGGCAAAATTTCATCATCTACAGTAAAACTGGCCGTGGTAACATACAATTCATCTAAATTTGGTCCTCCAAATGCGACAGAAGTTACCTGTGGAATTCCATAAAAATATGCTCAAGAACAACAGTAAAATATGTACCTGTTTAGATGGTATATCAATAGTATCCAACAATGCATTTTGCTTCCTCGGATCAATTTTAATAACCTTATACCCGTTGAAAATGGCAATCCACAAGTTACCATCGGTATCTATGGTTTGCCCATCAGGAAAACCATCAATACCTGTTTCTTGTAATGAGAAAATCACCTTTTTTCCACCTAGATTCATAAAATTAGATTATCAAACTTATGTAAAACCAATGTCGAAAATGAGAAACCTACTAATTTCTCCATTAACCATATCAAAATCGTATTGGTGGATCTGTCTGGTTCCCGAATCTATATAATAGAATCTAGTGCCATCAGAGTTCCATGCAAGTCCATTTGAGATATGAACTGGCGTTATATGCTGTTTAACTTTCGCATTTAAATCTACGCTGTACAACGAACCCTTATTAAGAGTAATGTGTCCACGTTTGGGCTCAGAACCCATTGTACCACACCACAATCTACCTGTTGGATCACATTTACCATCATTGAGCCTGTTACTCGATGAATCCTCTTCTGTATCTACTTCTGTTATTTTATGAAAATCAGTTATTTCACTACTAATTCCATTCCACGTAACTGTGACCACTTGCCTTCCGTAGCTTATCACATATTTATTTGGCGCCCCTTCAACTGGTATGATGAAGGAAACCTCAGTTTCTCCTTTCAAGAAACGAAAATAAGCAAATAATTATATACTGAGGAAATGCGTACATACCAACAATTGCTTTCGTATGTGTGTTGGTGGATGGTGTATATTTGTGTATAGAACGATCAAAAATATCTACGTAATACAAGCTTTGCGTTTCCGCATCCCAATGGGGACCTTCACCCAGTACACAGCAATCAGCTACGCGCTCCACCTTCGTATGCATGTTGATGACTGTTAATAACACAGTTACTGATGGAAATGTCGCAAAGTATACGTATTAGATGAGTTAAACTCTCCCACTTTATTTAATTAGACCCAAATAATCTTTTTAAATTGTATATCAAGACTTGAACGTTAAATTTTTAAAAATGTTAAAAGTGATTAGATACGAGTAATAAAAAAAATGAAATTATTTTAATTCACTTAATAAATGGATCTAAGTGTGTAATTATCTTTTAAACGTTTGTTTTGTAAACGATGTATATTTTTGGTTGAATATATTTAATTAGAGATCTAGAACCCGGAGATAACCTTATTTACGGCTTTTAAAGATCAAAAAAATATAAAAATGCGAGGTCAAAATCAAGCAGTATAAAATGTAAAACGCGTAACTCAAACACCTGAATGTTAACATTTTCTCAATATCCAAAGTCCTTCATTTTTCCTGCTTATGAACATTCTACAATAAAATTGGGGCGCATGTTCCCGGGCCCTCCATCGTCGAATTGTTATATTTTATCAAAGTTTGTACCAAAAAGAAAAAGTCTTATAGCATCTCTGTTTGGAGTATGTTGGCTATTTCCGATGGGGCGAAGGGGCCAATATTATACGTTAGAATTTTGTACCGTTTTGTGTCGAAAGTAGGTCTAGAAATCATTAACGATCCTAGAAGGGATTTTCTTAACTTTCTCGATATTTTTGTACGAAAAATAAAACTAAACGCTGGATTTGTATCGGACATCAAACGTTTTATGCCAAAGTCATTTACTAAGAATTCTGGTGATTGATAACGAATCAACGCCACAATTGATGGCGAGATCTACAATTCTCATTCCGCGTTTATACTCGGGAATTATTCCTTTTGTTCTATTTAAGTACCTAAGTTGCTTGAAATCTTAATTTGCTCATGTCCACGTTTAAATTTAAATTAATATCTTATTTTAAATTAATTTTGTTAAGTAACACTGTCTATCCTTGTGTTAATCTGTAAGTTGAACCCTGTCTTAGGGGGGAACTACCACGAATTGAGGCAAACAAGATGAATGCGCGCGCATCCAGTAAATCTGAGTTTTATTTACCTTATTCTATAAAATGCTATGAGTTATGTTGTTTTCTTTACAATGCTTGCTTACGAAACGTTTCCCGTCAGAAATGTGTAAATAAATATTATGTCGTCATAAATATTACAGCGTTTATTAAAAAAATTATATATATTTTTTAAATTAATGCAACTGAGTTAAATTAGATTTTAACTCAATGTTAGATTTATTACTTATCCTTTTAATTATCTTTTCTTAGAGAAAAATTTGACGAAACAAAATACTTTATTTTTATTTTTACTATTTCTCAACATACATATATCAGTATGTACACCCAGTAACACTTGACGCTTAAATGTAATAAAAATAAACAACCAATAGAAAAGCTTTACATTGTTATATATTAATCAAAATAATCTTCTACATCAATATTTGGATCAAGTAAATCTTCTTTATAGGGTGACAAATCTAACTGATTCAATATTAAGTTTTCACACATCTCTTCCAGGTCCGTATCGCCGATAAGAACAGCACCTTGAAGTCTGCCATTTTGAAGAATTAATTTCAAATATTCATGTTCCTTAGTCATTCTAAATAGTATTTCGTAATCGTTGCCTAATTTTTGACCATTATATAATCCAAGCAATATAACTTTGTATCCAAAAAGCCTAGTAGTATGAGTAAATATTTCAAAGCAGAAATCTTGAAGAATCTCCTCTTTGTTTAGAGCTCCAGACATACATTTTGCAGCGTAACATCCCATCTGCCTAGCCTGAGTCCATAATTTCATCGGAAACCAATGCTTTGCATGTTCCCAATTTGCATGGCATACATCTCCAGCGGCGTATATGTTAGGGATTGATGTTTGCATGAATTCGTTGACAATGATCTCATTTAAAGGTGATAATTCTAATTTGGAAGAGCAAATTTCAAAGTCTACATTTGGCTCAACGCCTGTAGCTGAAATTACAAGATCACAATTAATTTTTTCTCCGTTTGTTAATGAAACTTCAACAGGAAACATGCTTGTTGGAGTATTATTAATCTTTACATCTGTCACTTCAGTTTGATAGTGAATTTTAACTTGTGGTGGTAGTTCGCATGCTCCTTTTATCTGAAAATGTTTATACCAATCAGGACCGAGAGCTGCGCCTGATTTTGAACTGTTATCTTCATTGTAACGCATTCTTTTATTTAGAATCGGTTCAGAAGAATTAAAATTCTTGTGCAAGGATGACTGAAAGAACTCGCTAGCTCCAGGATCAACGAATGTTGCTGATATATGATTATCTTTGATTACCCAATCAATGTCAGTGTTTTGAATTTTATAAACCAATTCCGATGCAATCCCACCATTTCCAACAATCACAACTCTTTTAGAACTAGATAATTTACTAATAAACTTTTCAACAGAGTCTGTATCACGTATTCCTAAAATGTATGGATTATGTTTTGCTTGTGGTATTAATTTAGGCAGAGCTCCGATGCATATACATAAATATTCGTAAGCTATTTTGATATCAGAGTTGATCACTATAGTTTTATCTTCATCGTTGATTTTTCTAAGTTTTCCATGAATAACAGTAATATTCTCATACTTAGAACTTAAGGTATGTATCGGTGCTTCCTCAACATTAAATGTGGTTAAAGTTTGTGTTAATGCAAGTAGATTTGTAACTGTTTTAATTAAAGATGATTCACTAACCAAGATTATCTTCTCGTCCGGCTGATAAAATGCAAGTGTCTCTGCACAAGTTACACCAGCAATGCCACCTCCAATTATAACAAATGTGGCATTCATTATACCTTTTTCGCTTAATAATATTCTTCGTAATTGTATTTCCTAAAAGGAACATCAAATGTTATTAAGCCTCGATCTTGAGCTCTCTTAACGGCAACTAATAATTGCTGGTGCCTTTTCTGGCATAAGCCAGTTTTTGAATAACTTAATACACTCTGCGTATGCGGACAAATAAATTGATTTAATAACTCGACGTTTTCTTCGTGTAAAACTAGATATTCATCTCGGCAGATTGGACATGGGTTTCCAGTAGATATCTGTTTAGCTCGAATGCACGTACGTCTGGTTTTTTTAGGCGGAATAGATCCTTTGTGATTCCTTCTGTATTGAACCCAAACGGGCTCGTTACCATAGGTCTTTTGATACGCTGAACTCTTTAAGTATCTTATGCTGGTTTCTACAGGTATTTCTTCGGAACGATCCTTGGTAATACCGGATTGCGCTGTTTCGTATTTAGTTGCAGTAACACTGAGTAGACGTACACCTAAAGTGCGTGAAATAGAATTACGGAATACACTCAAAGATAGCATAGTTACTATTGACTCTTATCTTTGCGTTATACGAGATACAATTTGTTACATAGCGGTTTAACATTAATCTTAAGATATTTAAGGTGATCTAGGGACTTTTCCAATGAGGAAATAAATTACACTTATCCTTGTTTGGTGACTTTACCGACTCTAACCAATCGTAAATCAAATGTAACTAAATTTACAAGTAGTTTACCTTAAAGAATCCATAATTCTCGCCACATACACTATTTATGTTTATCTGAATTTTTAAGGTGTAAATGTTTATCTGAGGTGGCATATTAAATTTAAATCTGTTCGAGATTATCCATTAATTTCCTTTAGATTTTTGGTTGGTAATAGACATATTGGTAGGGAACATCTAGGTGGCAGCATTGACAACTCGTCATTTCCGTAATTGCATGGGTGAAGTTCTGTTACTTCTTCTGTGCAAAAATTATTTATTTCTATTGCATCACATTATTTGTACAAACATATTTTATAATTGTTATATTACGTGTATAATAAATTGGTTTAACATATAGACAAGAAGGTTGACTGTATTTTTTACGTATACTCAACATTCTTGTTCGTTGAAAGGCACGAAGTACGAGTTTAGATTACACGTCATGGAGGACAGGGCGTTGCCCGCAACGAAAATCAAACTGCTTTAATTGTAAATTAAGAATATATCTTGTTTGTATTATTAAGGATAGTTTATTTGTAAAAAGAATTCGGTAGCGTCTGTTCAGAAATTACAATCACACGATGTGATATCCATTAGTGCTCCGCCCCCCCCGGAAAGTTAAGATGGTAAGGATAAGGAAGAATTTTTTCTTTAGTAATAATTACAGGAGACCATATTATAAGTAATATTAACGATAATTTTAGTATTTATTATGTAATGGTGAGAATTTCATTGGTAAATTTCCATACATAATAATCTTTTAGTATATCAATGACGTCAATCGCGATGACCTTGAATACAGCGCGCTTAATTTGAAAATACGATTCCTTAGATTTGTGAACCTTTTTCAGCCGCGAATCGATCCCCATCAACTGCTTTCCTGTCTGACTGTGCTGTTAACGCCCACAGGAGGAATACTATCGAAAAATGAAGTGCAAAGATTAGCTAAGTAAGTTTCATATGAATACATTTGATAAATTGTCATCATTTATTTGCACAATTTGTAATTTGTTTTGTTGTTCTCATCTAGTTTAATGACGAAATTTTCCAAGAAACTCGTTAGCAAGTGCGTATACGTGCTAATATTGAAAAATACGGAATTGCCGCTATTAGGAGCATTCATGGTTGAAGGTGGATGGAACTTGGTTCACGTATGGTTACAAGATGGATATAACAATAAGAACTGGGCCCTCGTTTCAGAACTTCTCGAACTGCTATTGATGTCTCCTACAACTGTAGAGCAGTTGAAAACGAATAACTTGCCGAAACTGGTGAAGAGCTTATCGAAACGGGATGATTTAGAGAGTAAGTGTTGCAACATTTTTCTTGTTTTTTTTTCTGTTGGCTTTGTCGATTGTAATTTACCTCTATGCTGGTATTATATAAGGATTACCTTATCTCTAGATAAGGATTGATTATTGCTTTTAGAATATGAGCCTTTAAACATATTTTTTTTGGGTTTTCATGTTAGACTTTCTCTGAGTGGGGTGGGGCTACTCTATATCGACATAGGATATCAGTTTGATATTTTTGGAAATTAAGGGGCAATTATATTACTTTAGCTAACTTAATTGGCTCCTTTGAATATGAAATTTAGAAATTTGATTTAAACAATTTCCAGTTAATTAAATTACATATGGAATAATCAATATCGGAAGCAGTTAATGGAACTAATCAATTTGTTCAACATTTTATTGCGATTAATATTCTATGTTGCAAGTTTTTCTTTATTCCGTTGTATCTCCTAATACAGATGTAAACGTTTTTCTGTTTACTAACATAGTTGTAGAGTTTGTAAATTGGCTTTTATAAATATTTTTAATTCTATGCAAACTTTCACAAGGTTTTGTTGAGAAATTTCTTTTTTTAACTGGATATCTACTATTGTAAGGCTAATTCACAATATCTTAACAAAGCATCATTGACAGTAATAATTCAGGAAGGATCGCAAGGTTTACTTGACAGTTATTTATTTGCTATGTGGAAGAAAGTCTTATTGTGGTACACACAACACTAGATCTAAGTGACTCACGTTATAGTTATGAAAGGACAATTATCATACACTTTTTTTTTACAAAATCTGCTTATTTTAATGTTTCAACTTGAAATAAGTAAATGCCTGAAAAATAAAATACTATTTTGGTGGGGGGTGATATCTGGAAATTAAATTGTACTTCATTATTAACCGCAAAATTTAAAATGTTTGTTTTTCGTTGATATCATTTAATTACCTAATTTAACAAAGAAAGCTTTGAGGGCGTTCACCAAATTGGCTATGAGATGTTAATAAAACGAAAGGGTCTGTTGCACAGTCAATAACATAATGGCTAATGATGTTCATTATTAATGATAGCGAAAATTGTGCGGTAGTACGTCACACGAAAAGTCTCAGTACACTCTGCATAACATAATTTGTTGAATTTATTTGGAAGATATCGGTATTAAATTATACGTCTTGAGACACTAACATAAATGATAGATGAAAAACATGCGTTATTCATTTATCTCCTCTATTTCAGAAGTAAAAGATCTCGCCAATCAATTAGTACAAAAATGGTTGAAGATCGTCAAAGAGGATCAAAACCAAAACGCGCAAGCGGCTATCGAGAGGGTGCAGGCGCAGCAAGGCGCAGTTGTTGCGGCCGCTCCCACCGTAGCCCCTTCTACCACAACCGTAGTTGTTTCTCAACCGATTCAAGTGGTCGAAGTGCCTGTCGTTCAAGTACAACAAGAGGCACAACCTACGACGGCTTCAACGACAATTGCGGTTAAAAACGAAGTGGAACCAATGGAAACCACTTCCGTGCCGGAAGCTACGCAGGCATGTTATAAATTAGCAGTCCGTGATGGCAAACATATTTTATGTAAAGTTCCACCAAGCGAAGCTAATGTAACGGTTGTAGAAAATGCTATAATCGAAGATATTACGCCTCAAAGAGACGCGGTCTCGGAGAAGACGGAAAACGATGACAAGTCCGATGAAATGGATTCGAAAGAGTCCTCGGAAAACGGCGAACCGGTCGAGCTAGATAAGAAAAAAGAGAAATCTAATCACGATAGGCATAAGAGCAAGAGCTCAAAAACCGGCAGTAGCTCTTCAAAGAGCAGTAGTAGTAGGGACAAAAAATCTAGCAGTAGTAGTCGCGATAAGTCGAAAGATAGAAATCGGAGCAGCAGCAACAGTAGTAGTAGAAGTAGAGATAAATCGTCGAAAGAAAGGGATAAATCGAAACAGTCGAAGGATGTGAGTAGAAGTAACGGCTCGTTAAAGACGAGCAGTAGTTCGAAAAGTTCGCGCGATAAAGATAGGGATAAAAGTAAGAAGGAAACCAAGGAGAAACAGGTCGAGAAGGACAAGGACACCTTGACAAAGATCCAACCACACATCTTGCAGAAAATCGGGCGGATTCCTAAGAAAAACTCGGAAGAGCAAAAGGAGGAGACCAAAGAGACGAAGAAACCTTCCTTCTCGATCGAGGTCCGCAAAAATAACGAGGAGAAACCGAAAACGGTGAAAGTTTTCAACGCAAAGATGCGATCGACCGGTTTGCTCGAAGAAGCGAAACCACCGCCGCCGAGACCGATAAAAAAGACTCCGGCACAGCTACCGCCATCCATCGCGTCTAAACGACCTTCACCGATTAGGGATCTAATTCCACCGCCGGAGAAGAAAGCGAAAGTTGATCCCATCGAAAGACCAGGAGCAATTAAGCTAATACCGCCGAAACCTAAACGTAAGTTACTGTTAAACACCCTATTCATTTGGTTATTTTTGTTTTCAGGTACGTCGTGCCGTTTTCTCTACGAAGACACGCAGTGGAGAAAGAAAGGTGGTTGTGAGCTACATTGTGCGACAGTAATTACTCTCAGTATGAGATAAAATCTTATCGTATCTTTTTTTTCTAAAAATGGCGTCTACGAGGATAGTATTTACAACTTACAGTAATTAAATTAATATATATTATTTATCTATTATTATTGAAATGGGTAACTAAAATACTTTAGAATGATCTGCTAGGAACTTTTAAGATAGACTTACTTTATTATCCACTAAGAATTGTGAAGAATCTATTTCGAAGTCTTTCTGTGCATGTGGGAAGGGGTGTGTGTATTGTGTTAATATTTTGTGTGAATGCGCGCTGTTTGTTTGAGATTGTACATTTGATATAATAATAAAATTACCTAACGAAATAATCTACAGATTTAGGAAAATAAATTTTATTATAGAATCTACCGATAAAGATATTGCAATATCAAGAGCAAAACATAAGTTGCATGAATTGGTTAGTTTTTAATTATGCGATCGTTATTTTCGTCAAAATGAAAGTGCTCAAAAATTGGGCTCTACAACCAAATGAAATAGAACTTTGACAACATAGAACAACAAGGAAAGCCCGGTAGAAAGGTTTTTCAATATAAATCGAATCTATATTTGACTGCAGATTTAGACAATTTATTAAACTTATATTTTTACATCTTACATTTTCTAGTACCTTTAAAACTTCCATAAAATGGGAAAATTCTTCTATAATTTGATGGTCTTTAACCAGCATAGCCACGTACGTGCAAATTTGGAGCTTATCGGTAGTCATAATTCTACAAAAATAATAATAGAATAATGTATCATTCCTCTGAATTGGTAAAAACCATTTCTAAATATTCGATCTGCGAAAACTAGCGGTAATTAATCGCTAAATTGTTTCAAGGAATATGCAAGTAACCATTTAATTGCCTAGTTTTCTTTTAATCACATTTTCAACGCCTACATAGTACCTTGGTTCCTTGCCACATTAATGTTTTTTTCTCTTTTTTTTTTATTGTTTTAAGACGGTCGCGGTTGGTAGTGGTATAAATGGGAGGTTATTCACAACGCTTTGATTTCCACGTGTTTCCGTTGCGTGCTACATTGTACACGATATGCAACGAAGATACACAAGGAAATAAAAGCGTTGTAATGCCGCTCTACACCGATAATGCATCGTTACCTGAAGGATATAGCATTTAGATTTCACTAAAGTGCAGTCAAATACAAAGTGTTCGATTAAAATAATAATAGTAAAAAAACTATTGGACTCTTCTTTGTTCTTCTAGTAAAGCTAACGGTAGTGAAGCAAATTAGCACACAAGGATAACGATTCGATTTCTTCGTCTATTTTTTTTGTCAAGCACGATATGCAACGGAAATATACGAGGAAATTGAATTGTTATTTTTGCACTCTACTAGCTGCTGTTCTCAGAAATACCGCAAAATATTAAACGTTTTGACAAAAATAAAGAGTTCCTCAAAAAAATAACTATTCTGCAACAACAAGTTTGCTTTAGTTAGACTCTTTCAATCAGTATATTAGAATTACCTGGCCAGGTTCACATTTTACATAAAGTTGCTTAATGATACCTGTGATATTGACGTAAATTGAATAAAAGTGGCAAGTTTTCAGTACATTTTAATTTCTTACACTACCTATAGCTACATTAAATAATTTTCAAAAAATTAAAAATTAAATCAATCGTATCTGAAAAGATCTTAAATTAGATCTACAGATCTCGAGCTTTGTGGAAAGCTGTTGCGGTGGTGGGTGAAGACGCAACATAGAGCCGCGAACGCGCCGTGCTTGTGCATGGTGCAATGTATACTATATACGCGGCCCTCTGCTACGTCATTATCCTCCGCCGCTGATAAAGTGAAACCCTAATAAACGGAAATTTAAAGGGACTTATATCAACGAAGCATAAAAAAAAATATCTATAACTTTTTGAAGCCGTGTTTTATAGGTTAGATCACGTTTTGCGCAACTCTAACTTGTACGCAAACTAAAGGCTTGTTCTAACGTAAATCGTAAACTGATCAGACGCTATTTAATTGTAAAAAAAAATCCGAAGCTGTTTTTCCGATTTCTTCACGGTATATGGTTGGCTTTAGCTAGTTTGTGATTTGTGTTGAACAAAGCTTAAAATTATTCAAAATTGAACTTTTTAACCGCCATAATTGTTTTTTTGAAGAATTTCATTTAATATTAGCTAAGCTGGCGATATGGTAATGTTTATCTTAAAGAATCTCGTAGATCAAGTTGTGTACAAAGCAGGTGATGGGTTTAAAAGAGTTAATTTAATTGTTTTGTTAATCAAAAGAAAAAGTTCCAGTAGATGGCGCTATTGTTCTTGATAATGGTAAATGTAGAAATGCTAGCAAAGGGCTATCAGCTGAGCAATTTCTAACAATTTTCCAACCTATTGTATTGGAGACCAAATATGGATTTACTTTTAAATTAAGATGCGCCCTAATTTTGGAACCTGGCAGAATAAAGCCAAAAAACGGCTTTATTTAATTTCGTCAATTTCATTAACTTTCAAAATTTCAGGAAGTAACTTACAGAACTTCTAGTACATAACAAAGCACTCACAAGAATGAATATACACATGTTTAATATTACGTGTATATTCATTCATCATTCTAATTCTTATTTATTTGCCTTAATTATGAAAGCGCCTTAATAGTTTGCTTTGCCTCATTTATTATTACCAATATTATAGAAGACAACGCCCTCTGGTGCCTATGATCGGAATTATCGATAATTTAATTGTTGAGCATTTGTTTCTCCTTTTTTTAAAGGAATACGGAAATATTTTTCTAATTGATTTACTTTTAATATTTGGTCGGTAAGTTTTTAGATTCTCTTTATCGCAAAAGCAACATTCAACTCTTCACGGTATATAGAAATAATGCAGAATGCGCGGTTGTTCTTATTTCAACAAATTTAAACGTGTATTTCATACAAATAACAAAACTTTCTGCATGTTAAGTGAATATAGCGAATTGAAGTTTAAAAAGAAACCACGATTTGGTAAGTCTTTGGATACTCAGAAGAGAGTAAAGAAGTGACCGGAAGTGAGTGAAAATGGACAGATCTTTCACCTTTATAGAAACGTATAATCAATCGAAGTCTGTTGCAGCAGTATCACGCGGAACTCCAGAAATAATCCCAAAGGAATCAATGGGAACACCGAAAGTGCAATATATGTGTGTGTCACTCTCACTCTGTCTCAGTAATATGGTAATATGTACTCTTTGTAATTCGCTCTTCACTTATATAAATAATAATATTAAACTTGATGATTATATATCTTATATCTACATAATATATATATATATATTTAAATAATATACAACCTGTTTCAGAGGACATTTCGTTTATTTATTACGCCTTATCTTTAGGGAGTACGAAGCCGACTGTTTTTATTGTTATTGAGTTATACTCATAACTAAACTCTGGGTATTGTAATTCGACCTAGGTTTATTTGCTAGATTATTCCCGTTAATCTGCAATGATTCGAAAAAGGCGTATTTCTACAAACAGTCACCTTATATAGGAATTCAGGCGAATTTAAACGACGCACAAATATAAAAACAATTATGGAAACTTTACTAGCAAATTCCACGAAATTCGCAAAAAGCTCGGAATTTATTTGGCAATTGACCTTCGAGTTTTTTTATTCGAAACCGATACATTTGCTCAAATTTATAGGAACAGGAAAAATTAAAGAGAAAACTGTATAATTTGATCGGAGTACAGTGATCAAATTAATCAAATCAATTGTTACAAATATTGGATGTTTCTAGATCTATAACTAGATCAACTCTTTGTTATTTCCATGATGGGGAAGTCAAGTTGAGATGCATCTTCAGTTAACAAACCGCAGTTTGTTAATCGTAGCAGTCGAATAGTTAAATAAGAACCGTGGAAAGCTGCTAACTTT
Source organism: Oryctes rhinoceros (assembly GCA_020654165.1). Taxonomy (NCBI): domain Eukaryota; kingdom Metazoa; phylum Arthropoda; class Insecta; order Coleoptera; family Scarabaeidae; genus Oryctes; species Oryctes rhinoceros. Next base: position 8,464,398 of record JAIOKQ010000240.1, on the reverse strand, counting down.
AATTGTTTTATGTGCAATTGATTTGTTATAGTGAAATACTAGTAACAACCGCTTAGAAGGATACATTAAGCGTTAAAAAAGACGGTGAAATTGTAATCTGCACATGCTTAGTACTTCAAAGAACGGTCTACATTGCAATCTTTGAATTTGAAGAATGGGCAACGACGTGCTTTTGTATTGAATCTTCATAAATTGATTGTTTTGTTTCTCTACATGTGAATATTTTATATTTAACGTTCGCCAATAAATCAACAATGAATTATAACTTGTGTTCTCATATGCAAATTAGTACTTTGTTTTGAAATTGTCTATTATGCAATGAAACAATGTTGCGGATTACATTATTTGCGACAGACTATTAATTTTTTCTTGCATAGTTATCTATGCAAGATGGAAGTGTTACAAAGTTTCATTTGAGACGACCTCGTGTTTTAAAAGTTTTCCGTGATAGTTATGTCTTAATTCATCGTATACGTTTTTATTTTTACATCGACATTTCCGAGATTATTATTATTATTTTGTTTGTTTTTAACGTAGGTGCTTAATTCGTTGGTTTACAGTAGCTTAGAAATAAACGAATGAAGGCAGAATCCTGGAAGGAGAAATTTTCAATCTTTAAGTGTTCATTTGTAACATTAATAGCCAAACAATTTCATTATGTTCGTCATGTTCTCTCGTTGAACCTTTACAAGATAAAAACAGTCTAACTAAGAATAATTTAATGTGTGCAGGCTATAGTTTTCCAAGATTTTTGCTTCTACACTTTTTTTTCGTTTGTTTTTCTCGAACTAAATCGCGTCCGAGATGTATAAACAGTTTATAATATTTAGTTCCTATAATACCTTCGCAAAGATGGTGATTAGTAAACTATAAATAAAAGCCAACTATCATTATGCTTAAATGCTTAACTATCTAGTAGAATTAAATTTGAAAAAAAAAATGATAAATAAATGAACATAGTAAAATAGAAGATCAAGTGCTTTTGATTTTATTTCGTTGCTTTTGCCTCACGATGTTTTAGCAGTTGATAAACGTTCATTTTATTTGTATAATAGTTTAAAATATCTAGTCTACCGCGATGACGAAATATTACAAAATGTTCATGTACCAGAAATTTCACATAACTATGATGTATGAACAAAATGATTATAATGTAAGTGTGGTACTTATTCAAACAAGTTCGGCTAGAATTACAGGACTATTGATTGTTGTGGATCCGAAGAATGATTGATTTCAGATCTTTCTGTTGATTTACTTTTTTTTTTTCATTTGGACACCTTTCTTTTAAAGCAATCTAGTGGATTATTGCTTGTTCAAAACTTCGCCAAGGAAACTGATATTTTAGTAAAATATCATTTACTAGTTCATTTGCGATGCATAATCGTTGAATTTGAATTAAACTAAAGCTCACAACCACATTTCAAACCTCGACGTACATGTTTTTTTTTTTTAATATTTTCTGCATTTCACTTATGCTTCGGCAATCGCAAATTAATTTCTGATCGATCTTTGCAGCTCCAGTCTTACAAGAGAGCGATATCTTCATGGATGCCCTGGCCGCCTCTGCTACAGCTAAGAAAGAACTTAAAAAACGAAAACGACGGATCAGCACGAGCAAAGATTCGACGAATTCTCCGCCTACTTCACCTTCAGCCACTTCAGCGCTAACCAATGGCGCCCCCGCGACAACCCAGATGGCTTTAAGAGGAATTACTCCACCCAATTTCTATCAGGACACGTTAGAAACGGAGAATAATGATGAAAAACCTAAAGAAGAAGGCGATAAGTCGCCTACTAAGGATGAATCCGGTGATAGTCCTCCCACTCCCACCGATACTGAAACCAAAATGGAAATTAGTGAGGTTAAAACAGACCAAAATGAAAGTCAATTGAAAGGTGTTCTAGTGCATGTAAGAAAGAAAGGCCCCAAGAAATCTTTAAAATGGAAGTCGGAAGCAGAATTAGTGGAAGTGCAGTACTTCGAATTGGACGAGACCGAGCGTGTTAATGTGTCAAAACCATTTGGTGATATGGCTAGAATGGAGATTACCAGCGAGAAACAAGCGCTTCAAATGAGGAAGTTGCAAAACGATGACAATATGGGTGCTCAAATTCCATGGAGACCGTTACGGGAAATTGATCTGAAGCCTTCCCTAGCGGAACCAGGTAGTAAAAGTTTAGAAAAGGATATTCAATTTGCGAGGGAGAAAAGTTTTATTGGTATGTCACCGTTAATGCATCGATACGCTGAGTCTCCGGCGGAACCGGACATTCAACAGTACCAAGTGACCGATCCGGTTATTATCCCTCTAGAAGATCCTGAAAATACGGAGCAGGATGTTCCGGCTCAACCCTGGCCAGAACCCAAAGGATCTCCACCGCAAGCTCCTATACCCAACGTCCCACCAATGTTCCCCGCCATCCAAACGCCTTTCCAGAATTTCGGCGGGCCCCCACCGAATTTCCAAAACGTCCCCTTCAATGCTCCTAGCTTCGTCGCTCCTCCGAATATGATGGGACCCGGTGGCCCTAATATGGGACCTCCCGCGAACCCGCACGAATGGAACAATATGAACAATCCGATGAATAACCCAATGAACAATCCGATGAATAACCCGATGAACAACCCAATGAATAATCCTATGAATAACGGTCCGATGTTGCCGCCGAATTGTCCACCGGATATGATGAACCAAGGTCCGCCCCTGTTCCCACCGAAACATCCGGATAATTTCAATCAGAACATGAACGATTTCCCTCCGCCGCCCGGTTTCAACCAAATGTTTCCGCAGAACAATTTCAATGTGCGCGGCGGTAGGGGCGGTTTCAGAGGTGGGAGAGGTAACGGTCCTTGGGTGAGAATGAACGGACCCGGAGGTCACGGCCCCGGTGGCTGGAATCAAAGGGGAAGGGGTGGCATGAATAGGGGTGGTAGGGTATGTAAGAACGTGAAAATTATGGGATATTGTAGGAATCGTGAAAATTGCCCGTTTTTCCATCCGAACTAAGTACTGATAGTGACATAAATAATAACTCAAAAAAAGTGAACGATAATATACAGTGCGGAGGAACAATCGAATCGAGAATCGTGTGTATACAAACAACATAAGAGGGCCTACTTTATACCATTGTCAGCGGAGACGCAATTGAATCTTTTTACATATTTAATAAAACTAGAGTGCAATTAGACAATATAAACTCGTTTAACGACAAAAGACGCGTCCGAAAATTCGTTAACACTTAACATGTTTTTGTATTATGTTGCATTTCTTTTTTTTTATTAAAACATTGCGAAACTTTGAGTTTCCGTTCTATTAATTTATTTGTCAATACTTATTACTCCACATTTATTACTAGCCGGGACGAGTGATTAATTCGAGCAATCGTTCCTTTAAGGAAGTAGTCACTTGTTTACTTCAGCTCCATCCCCTTTTAATACACTGCAATTTATTGCAGTAAACCGCGTTTGTATCAAGTCAAAGAATTAATACGAGACATCTTTCTTACAGGGGCAGTGTTGTTTTGTTTCTTTTTTAAATTGTTATGCCGATATAATGATGTAAACAATTATTTCACTCATTTTACTAACTGATCTATGTATGCTCTGATTCAGCTACATTTCTTTTTTGAATTACTTTTTAATTTTGTATATATAGCAAATGTACAGACTAAGTTATTATGTATGTTGTATTATACTACCGAGACGTATGAAATTCTACAGATAGTTGAGAAAAAATGGAACAAAAGAATCAAGATTTGTATATATTATGATATGTATATGAGACTACTTTTTAAGTTTCGTGGATGTTTCTAAGAGATATTTTACGTACCGAATTATTTAAAATAAATTACTTTGAATTTACTTGGGAGTATCTTTATTATCAACACCACCTTAAAAATAAATAAATTGAACAAATGGAAGCAATCTTGGATTTGATTTCTTTTAATAAGATTACTTGGTAAGTAAAATTGTGTGTTTTAGTGCGCTTCGCTTTATATGTACCAAATTCAAAATTTACCGCTATTTGTTTAGTTCCGCGTATGTTTACACCTTAACAACTAAGCGCTTGAACTGATTTGAACAATACAATCAATTAATTTTTAACAATCAATTATATCTTTCACGTATCTATTAGTATAAACTGCTTAATATTGAATAATATCAACTAGGTGCAATAATAGCGGTCACGGTGAAGGCGTTTCGTTCATTTGTATTCAACCTTATACTGAAGATATATTTAAATTTAATATTGAAATCAGACGCAGAATAAAGTCCAATTACATATCCACGATAACATTGTCTATATGTGTAATGATTATTGAATATAAGTCGCACGTAATCGCAGTCCTGATAGTAAATCCTTAATATTTTATCATCTGAATTCGTTGATTTTCTCACATATCGTACATGCTTAAAACGCTTTGTTTTATCACGGATTTTCATTGTACGCTATTGATAAAAAGTTTGAATTGCTTTTAAGGCTTACAATATTGCGTAGGAATTATATTTTTTCACTAGGCAAATACGTTAGTTACATATTTGCTGATGCAATTAATAAAACGCAATGAAGATAGGGCTTTGGTTCAATTCGTTTTCTTTCCCAAGAAAAATATGTAGTTTGTTACTTTGTAAATCACTTTGTTAAAAATTAACGAATTATTGTTGTAAAAGTTAAAAATTAATGAATATAAGTAAACTTAAAATACCTTAACTGTATCGCACAGTTGCCTCATTTACATTTTTTTTTTAATTTTAAATGAATTTTTAAAGCCATATTTTTGGTATTTAAATGAAAGGAAAACTATGTTTTATTCGCGTTAAATTGCGATTATAATTTTGTTAAATTCCTTTTTTATTTTCAACGTCAAATATTGGCGAATATTTAGCTGAACGCAACGAAAAAATTGAAAGGCCTTGAAGCTCTCAAATGACAGTTCCCACAGCTTAAAATCCATCATGGATGCATCCCCTCCTTTTTTCCTCCTTTGTTGCTCATTTCAAAAGTCGAGATGATAAAAAGAGAAATGTTATTGTTGTTTTGACATGGTCTCGGTCAATATCTCTGCTAAGTAAATATGAAACGTGCCTATTCGGGTTAGAACCAGATAATCGAAATTACAGTGAGACTCGGTGATATCTGTAAAATGCAGTAAGATTAACGTTGGTTGATTGTTTACGTCTGTGTGGTTGCGTGCAAGCGTTTTTCAAAAGTTCCATGTATTAACTATGATATATTGTAAATTTTTTCGAATTTCTAGCTGACGTCGATTCCACTGGCAGCACGCTGAACGCAGAGAAACGTAAACGTCACGTTTCTCCCGCAATATAAACTCGCTGACTTTGAATATTTGCGTAGATCCGTCAAAACCCCATGCCAACATGCAGCAGTGGTTCTTTGTGGAAGATCCGAAAAATGCCTCGTTACGATGCGCTGGCGAAGTCAGCGAACGCATCGAGACGGCGGAAGAGATCGCCGAAGAACCCATGCCGAGGCAGTGGCATTTCAGAGTGAGGGTGCCAACTTTGAAACCGGAGGAGGTGATTTGCCTGACGGGTGATTTACCGGAACTGGGGAACTGGATGCCTGAGAAATGTGTTGTATTAAAAAAGGTCGATGGTGACATATGGTCGATCGATTTAAATCTCCCTAGTAACAAGAAGATTCATTATCGATATTTTGTGGGCGTGATCGTTGAGATGAATAGGCATGTAATTGTTAGGAGTTGGGAGACAAACTTTCATCCTCGTAAGATAAGAGTGAACGATACACAAGAGCAACAACAAGAGGAGATTTTTGGCACCTATAATGGATCAACCAAAATCGATAAGGGTTGGCTAATAAAAGGGACGATTGTGCAGCTGATGTTATGTAAACAGCCTTTTAAACTGTGGAGACCCCGGTATGAAAATCGTAAAATCTACATAAAAGTTACCCCGGTTAATATTATAAAGCAAAATACATCTGGTGCAAGGCCTCCTGAGACACCAGACGAATCCTTGAGTAACGATTTCTTAAATGATCATCCTCAGTATAGTTACACAGATGTTGCAAGCCTCCGTTCAAAAGATCCTACATACAAGCCACAAAAACAATTTGGTCATAAATTTCAGGCAGATGATCTGATTATTTTCCAGTGTTACATTTTAAATCTTGCGAACACTGCATTGTTGATAGATATTTACGTATATAGTTCAAAAGCAATCGACGATGAGCCTCCTTACCATGCAGGTTTTTGCTATATCCTCCCAAGTTTATTTCAAGCATCAACTGGTAGCATAATCCTCCCGCTAACGAGTACCAAGCAAAGACCCTTGGGAGAATTGAAATTAGAATACCTTTTAATCGAGCCATTGCCTACGTTTAAATGCGATCTACGTAAAACTTACTCTCGGTATTGGAAGAAAACAAAACGTGGGCTAAATGTTGGACATCGAGGTTCCGGTTCAAGTTTCAAGTATCAAATGGAAGATTCGGCTGAGATTAGGGAGAACACAATTGCTAGCTTGAAGACCGCTGTTATGCATGGCGCTGACTACGTGGAATTTGATGTACAATTGAGTAAAGACTTCGTGCCAGTCATCTATCATGACTACCATGTTTGTATTGCGATGAGGAAAAAGAAAACCTTGGTGGATGGTGATATGTACGAGATACCTATTAAAGATCTAACACTGGATCAGTTAAGGATGTTAAAGGTACATTCAATTTGCCTGTTTTACAGTTTAAATTCATTGTTATGTATTACCATATTTGTTTTTACTAGTTCCAGCTAGTTTGTAGCGGATAGTTTTAGATTAGATAATGTATTTTTCAAACTGTTTAATGTCCAGGATAACCATCTTGAGCTATTAAAAAAAAATTAAGTTCCTCAAAAAAATTTAGTAATCCTAGAATTCTTCAAGGTAATATGATAGGACCTGTACTTTTTCGTTTTCGAATTAGCAAATCAAAAACATTTTTTTTGTCTATAACACAAGTAAAACTCCAAACGCACATTAGAATTCGTTTTACGGTGCGCCAATCATAGGAAAGAATGTCAGGGCCAAAAAAACGCGAATACCGCTTGGCAATATACCTATTCTCAGCCTAAAAAGTATTTTAATATAACATAGAACCATGTTGTAATATGTATAGCATAAGCGAATGTTGCAACGCAAAAAGTAACGTTGCCGACTATTTATATTTTTACTTGTGAATAATGCTGCTAAAAATGAACCCTTGTATATTTTTTGGACCAGCGATTTTTGAAATATCAAAATAAATTTGAAACATAAAATCGTTAAATTTTGAATTCGGCGCGTTGCGATTGGTTTCCGGTTAATATTTGAATTTTAATCGATGAGATTTTTCCTATTTAAGACAACGGAAATCGCGTTTCTTTTGGGTTCCGAGATGTTTTTGTTTAGGTCGATGAACTTAGTATTCGGGTTGGTAAGTAAACATTGTACAGAGTTTTCTAAAATATATGAACAAGCTGTTGTGCGAATTAAATTCATCGCTTTGTTTAATATGGGTGTAAATTGGTATATCGTCAATATTGCTATGCTTATTCGGTTTTATATAATTTACCCCAGCTTAAAATGATCCTTTTTAACGGACGAATTGTTTCGACTCCATACTTTTGTTCACCTTGTGTACCTATAAAATACTCCCGTTATTTGTTACCTGTTGACATTTCTGAGCTCGCCTTGGCTTTCGAGAGATACTAATTGCAAAATAAATATTTAGAGATCGCTTGTTATCTTTTTTTCCGTACGATCCAGACGTTTGCATCATGTGTACGTTTTGGTGAAAGGTTAATCAACATCAGTTATAACAAATAAAGCATGTAGTTCGCCCATTGGAATATGGATGGATTGTCGGGCGATCGTAATGTCGCCTTGTTATTGGTTGTTCTCGCGGATTTTTCGGTGGATTTAGGATGAGGCGAGACGATCTAGAAATTCGCCGCGATAATTAGAACTTATCAGCTGTTTGGCACAGATATTTTAGTTATATAAATAATGATGTTGTTTCTAAGATTGTCGACGAGCGGTAACGCGATTTTGTACTTTGAAATCTCTTATTTTTTTGTCTACAAATATCATCAAGCCGTGACGTTTCAATGAAAGGATACAGCTGGTCTATTTAAAGCGGATACATCTTAATATTTCCTAAACAATAGGTTCCATGAACAAGAGTTTTGGACCGAATTTTAAACATGCCAAAGGGCTTGTTAGATGAAGCTAATGTTTTTGCTATCATATCGTTTTCTGTCCCTTTCTTTAATTAATATTTTCGTGGAAGGCTAAGCGATATGACATTCAGGTAAATACGAAGAGAAAAGGAATGTTTAAAAAAATATGGTCTATTTCAAGAAACAGAGTTGACCTTTTGACGATGTTTGCGGGTTTGCCTGTAGCAACAACATCTCTAATAAACCCCTTCATATTTTTTGCTTGAAATCTTCCATAGAACGAATTGTTTCAGTGTTTCACTTTAAATACGCCACCTGTACAATAAGCATTTAATTGATTCGTTGCATTTTAAACGACACGTGTATTCTCCCATAAAGTTGCAATAAACGTATGCATTAGCATAAATTAATTGCCATTCAAGAAATTAATACGCGTTTAGTCTATTAGTTTTTATCGTAAATGTCTAACAATGCAAGCTGATGCAATTATATTTGCGTAAAACGATACCTTTGCTTATTGAAGGTCAAAGTCCTTTTGTTAATTTAAAAGCATAGTGAGGGCGAGTGAGAGTTTGGTTCGGAAACTTCAGGTTTTCCTAGAATTATTTCGAAATTCAGTTTTATAACGCGTGCAACTTTCAAGGTTCAAGCAATTTGTTTTGTTGGCGTGTCAAAGGTAATGGTTTAGAGTGGCTCGTGTTAAATGATTAAATAACACGTCATTTTTTATTTTTCCAGTTCTTCCCATGTAAAACTTGTTACTGTGCGACAAGTTTATCTTTTTTAAAGACACGGCATACATGACGTAATAGATATAAATTAGCTTAATTCTGTCGGTAGGAAATATCATTGATACTTATCTTAATGATAACAAAGCTTTTAATTTTATTTATTTGTAATGTAGTTTGTTTGTAATATACAATTTTGTTTTACATTATTACACTTTTGGAGTTTAGTCCGGTTCGCTCGACTCACCCTGTATTTATCTTGGACATCTAAATAAAATATGCAAATATTCCGTCTTACGTATTTTATAACCACGAAACGTATTTCTTTTGTATATAATAAATGTTAAAGTACACCATACGCAAATATTCCGAAAACCCATTAATATTAATCCGTTTCCAGTTATACAATATCATGGAAGGCAAAACGAAAAATCCTCGTTTTTTCGACGAAGACCTCGAGGAACATCAACCGTTCCCAACCCTGAAAAGCGCTTTAGAACTTCTCGATTCAAAATGCGGCTTCAACATCGAAATCAAGTGGACCAACAAATACGCCGACGGTACGTTCGAGTTGAACGACGCTATAGATATCAACCGCTTCGTCGACACAATCCTGGACGTGGTGTTGAACTACGCCGGCGATCGTCCGATCATCTTCTCCAGCTTCAACCCGGATATCTGTACACTGATTCGTTTCAAGCAGAACAAGTATCCGGTGATGTTCCTGACGCAAGGCGAGACTGTGAAATATCCCCAATACGACGATCCGCGTTGTTGGACTACTACCGCTGCCATCGAATTCGTCAATATGATCGAGATATTAGGAATATGCGCCCACACCGAAGATATACTCAGAGATCCGTCGTTGGTAAGTTACGAAAGGTCGCACGAGGAGCACTTACGTAAGATCCCTACGTTTTTAGTTTTTCTCTTGTTTTTGGCCCTTCTTGGCTGAGAAAAGAATCTACAACTTTCGATATGGTTAAATTTTGATATTTACAAAGGCAGTTGCGTTAAATTGAACGATCCGCTCATACCAATGCAATTATGTTGATTGTTGATTGCGTTGGTACACTATAGATGGCTTAAAATAAGCTCCTTGGATGTTTGTAATTTGTAACAATTTAAAATTCCTATCTGGGAAATTGTATTTTGATTTACAATTTTGTATCCGAGACGTAGGCTAGGTTATGTTTACCTGTGCTTATGCTTGAATTCGTTTAAGAAGTTGTATTGTGCATTTTTGCCCTGGAACGTCTCACAGACCTGGTGTCAGCTGATAAGTGTGTAAAAAGCACTACAAAACAGACTCGACTAAAAAAAATGTATGAAAAGAATTGTTATTGTTAGTTTGATGTTAGTTTGGAAAAGTTGACATATTACTTCCATTCTTTTCTCTTTCCATTTCTTCTTAAATTTAATAGATCTATTAAAGTAGAATGCAAGATCATAGCGCTTACTTTACGTTGTCTAAAGTGTATCAATACGCCTTTTTCAGGCATTATTTGTAGGCTATGAAAAAAAAAAAAAACAATCATTTTCGAAGGTGGAAAATTACGCACATTGACAGAACACTCTTGGAAGCTAATAAATCTACGCTTTTCAATATCTGCCACTTTATCATTTGTACTGAACGTATTACATTACATAATGAAAAAATGGGGGAGCACGTTAACCAACGTAACTACATCCTTCCTATTTTAAAAGTGACTCACTTAAATGGGTAGTCTCGAATGTCAACTAAAGGTTGTTTCATTTGTAATATAGGTCACGTATATAAAAGTTTTTTTTTTAATGATGTGGTTTTCCGTTTGATATTTATTGGTTTCCAGTATTTCTCGTATGTTAACAACATTTCTGTCATGCTTTTCGGTTGAGATTTTCGAAAAATATTAGGCATTCGCTAATTACTGGTCTGTCTTGCATTGGATCTTTTAGCCTTCTCGTATGTGTTTGCATTACTCTGATGTTTTGCTACTGTTTTGTCGAACAGAAACGATCTTGTGGACGTCCACCTTGATTGTATTGCAAGAGTTCTTTGAATTGGTTACTTGGAATTTACCTGAATTGTCCAGGAAATTACCACGAGATGAGACGGAAGAAAAGAGGTTGTTAAGAAGATCTTTTGGATTTGGATCTAAACTAAACAGTGAAGAAATTTGTAGAAGAACGTTGAAGAACATAATGAAAAGGAAATTTACAAAATCTTTTTTTCGTAAAGGACTAATTGTGATAAGAGACTTTATTGGGACATGCTAGAGAAGACCGAACAAGGAAATTGTCGATAAGGATGCGCCGTCCATATAGAAAGAAATATATAAAAAAGAGACTTTGTTATTTTCTGGGGTTGTTTGTGTTAAATCGGTGCTATATTTTTTTCCATTATCAAACTTTTCTGACATTATTGGTTGAATTTATCGTAAAGTTTACTTGGATTTTGGGCTCAATTCTTGGTTTAGTATGGACCCTATAAACTGTATACGTAAGCTGGATTCTAATGCGAAAATGATGAGCTTTAGCGTTAGCGTTGTTTTGTTTTCTTCGGTTGTTTCTCTTTGCTAATTCATTTAAGACGTAGGCTCCTCTCTTTTACAAGAAAAGGACACGCATTCGACACCTTCTTTATCTTGTTTACGTTGTTAAGTTTTATTTTTATCTTTAACCATTACGTATCATTATCGCACTAGAATCGGTAGAAGTGTTGCGCGAAGTTAAATATGATTTAAGTGTTGAGTAAAAGGTTAGTGGCGGTGTTTAGCTTCATCAGAAGATAAACGCAAGTGCTAGTGAAGTGAGTTTTGACTGTGATTTGGTGTTTCTTTATTTAGTTCACGACGAGGGCGCCCTCTATTCTGTGAGTTTGAAGTAATGTGCGTCCACGAACTTGAGACTATTTAAAAACACAATTTGACAAGGAATAGACATTGTTAAAAAGTGTACACAAATTAACAATGATGATGATATTGTTGTTTATGTTCTTGTTGTATGACAAAAAACAAAACCTTGTAAGTTCAAATTTTTCTCTAATTATCTCTAATTATTTATTCGTAATATCATAACACATATACACCACAGATATACTACCTTATTCTATTTCATTACTACTCTAATATAGTTACATGCATTTATATTTCTATTTATTGCGACAAGATGTCACTGACGTCATTCTAACCTGACGTTCTCGTAAATCGAACGCAAACGGTTCGTAGTATCATCGTTTCGTGGTTCTGTATGCAGGTCCGGAAAGGATTGGAGGCGGGTCTAGTGACGTTCTGCTGGGGTGACGACATCGCCGATCCCGATACCATACAGTACCTTAAAGAGCTCGGCCTACATGGTATCATATACGACAAGATCTACCAATACATGGCTAGCAAGGAGAAGGAGAGCATCTACCTGTTGGATGCACGCGAATCGCAGAAGGACATCATACGAATGGTTGCACAGAGTACCGAGGCTGCTGCAGTTACCCCATCGCCGTCCGAGATTGCTAAGACGACCGAGAAGCTGCTGCAAGACAAGATGGACGCCGAATGCGATCATATATCGACCGCTACGTCGTTGGCGAGTTTGGAAAGCGGTAAATAAAGCGTTCCTTTTTTTGAGGTAAATTGTAACACATCACCTAATTGGTTATAATCGTTAAAATAGTTGTGTGTTATGTATCCCTTTTACAGGAAAAATAGTAAAAAAAAAACGCAAAATATTATATTCAAGCTCGTGTCTAAGGTTGAAGTATTCTAGGGTGGCTTCTGTTGCAAATATTTTATCACCTTTTATCTTTCAGAAGACTTTAAGATATCTTTAAGTGAAATATAGAGGTAATGTGTACAAACTGTATCTAAATTTCGCTTGTTGGATTCTCAAAAAATTGCTTTAAAATTGTTGACCAATTTTCTGGAGACAAAGAGTTTTAAGCATAAAAAAAATGCTTGAGAAACTGAGTCCAACAATAGGCAAAAGTATGGCGGAATAAGTGTGTATACCGTCACTGTTCCAACTTTCATTCTCGCATTCGTGGTTAAATTTTGGCTTGGCAGCAGTACACCCTTAAATACGTCCATAACAAATGCAGTATTCGTTGCACCAATTAGGTCTGAGATTAAGCGATATACTTACTATATCTAAGCGACTTATTTGAAATAATTTCTTTTACATGGTGACCGTTATTTTCTTTTGTTTATTTTTTTTTGCAGGTGTGGCTAGTTTAGGAAAAATGGAAATTTAGTCCAGATCAATTTCACCGCATTGTTCTAACAAAAAGCACGTTGATTATCGACGAATAAAGCTACTACTAAGCTTCTGTTTTGGATCCTTCCTCTAATCATAGAACTTCAGGATTTATCGAGATACTAGTTATTCCGCTATATTTTGTAATAATCACTTTTATCTCCAAGAAATAGCGCATTTCGTGAATATGCTGGAATTATAAAAAAAATAAAATAAATTGAGGTACTATCTTTATATCAAAAGCAAAAAGTTTTATCTGCCTTTGTTATATAAAAATTAGTTCATAGTAAAAAAACGTAGATAGAACAAATTTTATTAGCAATAGTAGAATATTTTTGAGCATATAAAGAAAATGTATATGGGTTTGTCGTCTATTTTAATAATACGTATTCCTCTTTTACTTTTAATTTGACCTTATGTTCTCGAATTTTACCAGTTTTGCGTGGCCTTGAAAATTTTATATGTAGGGAAAGAAGACACGAATCTCCTTTCCTTTGGTTTCACTGTATTTGGCTGCGGTTCGTCGCGCGTATTGACGATTTCTCCAGGTCTTAAAATTTAAGCAAAACTAGGCAAAATTCAGATAATACGTATAATATTTTTATAATAGATGACTCTAGTCTAATTCTTTTTGTTCCAATCTCTCAATCTCGCAGAGAAAGGAAGAATTGTTATTCTTTTTTTACATTTGTTGTTAAGGATGTACAGGTCGTTTCAAATTTAGAAGCAGTTCGCTTAAATTATAAACGGCGTAATTATTTGGGAGGCGTTGATATTATTTGAGATGTAGATAGATGTATGGACTTTTTATAAGGAATGATACCATTTTCGCGCTGCAAGTTTAAATCTGGTTTTTCTCATTAAGAAGTGGCATTTTTAGATCTTCATTTGGTCTTTAGCGACTTTCTTTTTTGATTTCAAATCGTTTTTATTCATTCCGGTTACTTTAATGACGATGAGATTAGACAGCTGTTTCGTTTTATTAACGAGGTACTTTCTTAACTCCTAAAAAGTACTAGTAGGCTTCGAAATTTTTAATAAATGTTGTTTTGTTTTAGTCATTTATTATGAATGAAAAAAAAGATAAGTTTGCTTGCATTTTGTTTTTTGTTGACGGCAAATTTAAATCTTTTTATTTGAGACGAGTCGCTGAAGTGAATTTGAAACGGACTGTAATTTCTACATTACACGTAAAATAGCAACAATTTAAGCTAGAATAAAAGAATTATATTTATTACTGTAATAATTATTAGTACAATTCTACACTATACGTATTTATTATCTGATCTTGGTAATCTAATTTTTACTTATTTTTACAACTCATTTTTATAGCATTAGTGGTATACTATTAATGTTTTTATACATATTCGTTTTTGTTTTTGCTTCGTTTCCTCTATCAAGGTTTGTTTAGAAATAAAAGCAAAATAATGACACTATTACACTGCTCCCTGCCACGTTCGGCTTGAAAGTTCAATTCTAAAGTTTATTGTATAGGTAATAAGTCAAGTCAATATACGTAAATGTACGGAGGAAGAGTTGTAAAGAGTTACAGGAGAACAATACTGGGCTTAGGAAATGTATTTTGTATGTACAAAGAATAGAGAGAGAGAGAGAAAAAAATGTAATTCAGAGCGAATAATTAAAGAGGTATTGATTTTTCACGTTGCAGTTTTCTTTTAATTTCCATGTTACTAGTAGCAATTCGGTGATTCACAAGGGATTAGTGAATAAATTGAATGGTGATTCGTAAAAGAAAATTGGGCAGTAACAAATTAGTGAAGTTTCATCGGTTCAAAACGCAGTACGCCCACACTTCGTCTTGTACGCTTGCGCTAATTTTGAGGATCTAATTGTTTGATCCATGTTGAAAGTCTAATGAATATATACCGTCTACAATAATATTATTAATTTCAACGTCTTGGTATGTGCGTGTTATTTCAATACATCGAAAATCGTGCGTGCAAGAACAAGAGTAATAAATAAAACTGAATGCTTTATAAAGCGTAATTTATCGTTAGTCTCGTGTCATTTTTGCAAAAACTAGGCCGATCCATTAATATTCTGCACATTAATAAGCCACAGGTTGTTTCCTTATTTTCACTTGGAAACCGGACACGGAACAGCTTCGTAAAGTATGTATTTACGTGTTAACACTTTTGTGAACAGGCGTATTGGCAAACTGCATCAGACAGAGTGGTATTAAGTAAGCGCAAAAATTAATTCTTATCTAGTAGACCAAGGATGTTGTTCTGATACTGAACGAAAAATTTTTATCAAAATTGGTCCAACGAACGACTTTATCATTTTAATGAATGGCGGCGAACACATATTTTCGTATATTCGCTGTGTACAATAAAGGGATTTACTGATATAAAGAATACGTTTATTCATATTCACGATGAAAAATCCTTAAAGTTTTGCTCCTCATATTGAGCTAATAAACGTAGGCTTCAAGTTGATAAACGTATTTTATTGATGCAATAAATGTATTAGTCATCGCAATAGTTTCTTTTGTTGGCTTCCATTGTACATAATATCTATCCTTTACTTTCCCTTGACTTACTAAGAATTACTTAGTAAGTCTTAGTAATACTTAGTAAGAATTACTTTAGGTGAACCACTTTTACCTCTCAGTGTTATCGTCGGAGCTATCAACCTAAATCATTTGGGAGATTTAAAAAATTTTAAGTTGGTGTCCACTTACGAATTTTATTTGTCTTTGTAATAACATACAAGTCTGTAGATGTAACGTAAGTCCTTAACTTAGAGTGTAGGGACTCTAGTAGAAATAATAAATTAACTCGATTTGGCTAAAAAGAATATTTTTTTAATTGCTTAATTGTTAAGAAAAGAGTTATAAGTACGGTACTGCTACAACTAAACCAGATTTGTAGAACCAACGAGGCCGGAAAATAAAATGTATTTCACCCGCTGAACTAAGATGTTTCGCACGCAAACCCAAACGTATATATGGATGCTTCCACGCGATCGATCTTCAGTATATAACAGAACTAATCACACCATGTTCGTGTTAAGCAAACGATTACAAATTCTGCTCTTACAATTATTAGTTCTATCTTGTACACGTGTAAGCCCTACGATATTGAATAGTCGCGATGCAACGCTTCGGACGATGTTCACCAACTGCTCACGTCACATTGCCACGCTTCCCTGTTTGGCCGGCAGATTCTCCAGGATTCTAGACGGAGCAGTCGATCGGGACGTGAAACTGTTTGACGGGTTCGTTCTAAAACGTGATGCGAGTGTGATTATTGACTCGACGAGCAGGCGACGTTCACTGGGTGGATTTTCATCTTTCAAGCAATCGCTCTCCGATTTTTTAGACTCGCACATTCTCTGGCTGGACATCAGTGAAGTTAGGAAGAGTAAAGATGGCGGCGCATCAGGTTTTGGCGGATTCGGAAAAGTAGGCAAGGGAGATAGGAAATACCTGTACTACGCTTTGACGGCCGTTACAGGTGTTTTTGGCTTGTCGGTGCCTATTATCTTGAAGGGATTGGCTCTTTTGGCCGGCAAGGCTTTGCTGGCAAGCAAAGCCGCCTTGATTATAATCGGGTCTATAGCGTTAAAGAAGATTTTCCAAAGTGACAAGGGAGAGTCTTCACCAGTGAAGGTGCACACACATACTGTTCCGTTAGATGACCATGATAGGTACTTCGATACGAGCGGTTTTCAGTATAGTAGGTTTTAGGAATTTTGAACCTACCTAACCTTATATAATATAAGTTGAGATATTATTGAAAAAGGTCAAAATTTCCTCGTATTTCGTTCATGGATGTCAACGTTTCATTTCTTTGGACGATTACCATCTTCAGTATTAGTTACAAACTGTATGTATATGTAATGAATAATCGTTTGATATTTTCGTTGACTTGTCCATTTCATTTTGTGTGTTCTCAGTATTTTATTGAGTTTAAAGTTGAATATTTTTCAATGAAATTGTAGTTTAAATTGAAATAAAATATATTTTTCTCTATTGTTTTATTATTCGTCCACTTTACGTTCTACATAGCGGGAACGATTATACAGTGTCCGCCAAGAAGTCCGCTCCGTTTAGGAACTTTTCTTATTTGTTTAGTTTTAAAGTAACGCTGTTTCTAGTTTGTCTGTGCATTATTAGAAGCCATCATGTTCGCATCAATACGTAAATGTCTTTTAAAAAAGCCGAATGTCCAAAAGTAAAATATTAAGATTTTTTTATGCGTTAAAAAAGGTTCTTACATTTAACTAAAGTCACAATTAAATAAAAAACATAAACAAATTAATAAAAAAAAAGAAAAATATATGTTTCCATATAGGTACTTTCTAACTGGCCAATTCAATATGACTATGATTAACATTTTCAGCTTCGAGACTATTCTAAGAGGGTGCTTAAGTTTGTCATGCAAAGTTATCTAATTTGGGAAGATATACTTTCTTAATAACAGATAAATTAAAATTTTTCTTTTTTAAGACGAACCCTCGCTTTTCAACTAACGCCGATTGTTAACGATAAAAAAACCATTTTTTTTTGTTTACGGCTGCAACACCGTGTTTATTCCTTCTTGGTTTGTTGCAAAGCGCTTCTATTGAATTCCCCAATATGGCGCCGGGCGCGAAAATTTGAAATTCGAAAGTAAAAAAATACATTGAAAAAATGTAGTGTGTATTTTTAATAAATTGTAGAGGAAAAACAAAAATTGATAGTTTTGAATCATACCTTAGATCCTGAATTTTTAGGTTGATGCCAATAATTTTTTCTTTAGATTTTGTTCATATTTGGCCAAATAATTACACTGCTGGACATTTGAAATTTTTAGGCGACCACACAGTTACTTTAAAACTAAAGATATAAAAAAAGCCCCCAATTAGTGCAGACTTTTTGGCGGATGCTGCGTAACATTGAGGTGTATACATAACATCAACAACAACATATATAACAACATTTACGATGTCTATATTTTTGTCGAATAACGAGAATGTTTAAAATTAACTGTTCAAAATTAGAAAAGGTTTATCTCATAGATGATTACGTTGCTATTTTTTTAGCGAAAATATTTAATCGATTGTATATTTCTTTTTTCATTACATAGACGAAAAATATATCATTCAACGGAGAAAAGTCATGTAACATTGTGATGCTTATAAGTCATAATTGAAGAAGGGCTTTGCGCAAAGTTACATAAAAATATAATTTGGGATTTCGAATAAATTCAAATGAACGCACACTCTAAATAGAATCACAAGAGACGCGACAATTACCGACTTATATTTACGAAGATGACGCAACCGTAACGGAATCGTTAGCTATTTTTATCAGCATGTCCCCGTATTTCGTAAAACAAGAAAAGGAAGAGACGACATCGTCATTCGACAAACGTTTTTTTCAAAAATAGAACGGCAAATACCCGCCACTCGATCTGGATCGGAGAAAAAGAGGAAGTGAAGTTGGCATTACTAAATGAGTCAACGAAATCAGCTATTTACGTTCAATTTTCCTTTCTTATTTTGTCGAAATTAATGGCAAACTATATCTTGCAAATAATTAATTAATTTAAACAAGTAAAAAAGTGAATATATCGTTAAAGTAAATTAGCTAATGTATATCGATGCATATGGAAGTCACTCCGTCCTTAATTTCAATCTATTAAAAAGAAGAATAATACTAAAATAGCCTCGTCACGGTATTGATGGAATCATTTACAGCAAACGCAAAGCGAGGAGAGAAAGACATGTTTCTATTTACTCGGCGTCATCAGCGTGGTTCGGAGAGTATTTGAACTTTACCTTGTGTCGCTGTTCCTCACAGATAATGCCGTAACATTTCGAAACGACGGCTTGGGAAAGAATACCTGGTTTATGTAGCTGCTGTCTAAAAGGGTGTTTCTTGGCAATAGAGGGCGCCAGGAAATATATAGCTTCGATGATTAAATAGTTATTGTTGTTAGAACCGTTTGTACTATGAATCGCGATTGGTTCGAAGAGTAATTTTTTTAATTCCTCGAAATGGCCATGCGTACTGGTTCGAACAAACTTAACATTAAACTATAGTCAACAAAGCTTATTACTGCAAGTTGTAGTATTAATCGCACACAAAATTAAGCACTTTCTACACTGATCGTGGCCTTAAATTAACTTCTATAGAAGGCTGAATAAATAGCAACTAAACCAAAGATTTACAACATTTAGGTCGAAATCATATCGTTACGCATGCGCTTTACGCTGCAGATACCATTCGGAGGAGCACCAAGATATTCTTGTTCTTCGCACTGTCATGATTTTTCGACAATTGTTAGCGCAGAACACTTGCAGAAGAAGTGCTTCATTGCCTTGACTTCAGCTTACACGATAGGTTACCTGTTAATCCCATTATGAAGAAAAGCTCTTTTTTTCTAACAATATACGCTTGCTCATTACTACTTTCTCCTCACCTTAGATAAAGACAAATATTTTTCTTTTGATATTAAAGAGTTCTGGCGTTGATTAAGGGAAGCATTTATGTGTATGTATGTTCTAAGCTTTAGATAACAAAATATACCTTAATTAATGACCAATTTGCGTTTAATAGATTAAATTTGAAGCATTGCAGAAACCTCTCCGTTTAATCCAATACGCTCGCACGCTACTGTACAAACGCCTAGCGCTTTATGGCATCCTATACCGGCTTGAAATAACAGTAAAATAAGGCAAAAAGGGCCGATACGTGAACGCCGAGCTCCATACGGGGCACATACACACGCGCTACAATTATTTGCGGTTAGCGTATTAAGGCTTAAAATAAGTGGAATGCCGGAGTAGCGAAGGAAACTCCGCCGCCGCCGTCGTACGATACGGAGAAGGGTCCCGTACGCCACCGCCGCTACCATTCAGCGTTCAATTACGTTCCGTTAAAATTTAATTTGTATTACGCCCCGACGAAATGTATTAACTTTGTTTTGTAGAGCAAGCCGCACGGGAGAATGATTCCGCCTCCACGTTCGACCTTACCCGCCGTAGTATTCGCGCCGCTAGCCCTGTACGTACGTATCCTGTGTACTTTAGGGGATAGCACCTACCGTATAAGTGCGAATTCGAACTCGACAGAATAAAATTGCGTTAACGCGAAAACCAGGCAGAAATATAGAACGGGAGGTGTAGATTTTGGGATTTAATATAGTTTATTCTAAATCTCTTGCGAATCGACGCGAGCGTAAGGCATATCTGGTAGGGCGTCTTTTTCTTCTTTAAATCGAATTAACCTACGTAGATCTTCTACGTATTGATATGAAGCATTACATTGTTAGGAAACCCGTCTGATGAGATAATCGGAGGTAGCGTTTCCATATGGTCGCAAGCTCGCGCGCCTTACTTGATAAACTCAATTCAACTGCGAAATGAGTTGTGCCTCATTCCTCATATATACAACGTGCAATAGGTTCGGAAGAAATATTTTGGACCTTATGAAACAGCGGCCCTGATTGCTATGGCAACGGTACGATACCTGACCAAACTACTGATCACAGTCTAATCGGTACATGTACGTCCGGAATCTTTCCTTGGGCAAAACAAATGTTTTGGGAGACCTTAGTTCTGCTTATCGGCAGCATATCGAAGTAGAAAGTTAGGCAAAATCGCTAATCTATGCGGAGACAGAAGATTCGAGCATTAGAAACACGTTAAGGAATGATGCGCTGATATATACTTGAACGCCCTGTGTATATTGATAATACATAATACATTATATTTATGTAAATGCATTTAATTGGGTCACCATCATTAAAGGAATCATTTCCAGACGAACTGTTAATGATTGTTTAATGATTGTTGATGTTGATTCAATAGTAAAAAACGTAATTGTAATATCACATAAAGCTTATGTAAAATAAATAAATGTTTATATAATTTCATCGGGAGAAGATAATGCAGCGTAATGTACATCGTTGTTGACAAATTAGTTTGTTTACATTTTACTAGTTATATCATGCGCTCTTTTTAAGATAGACTGATTTTGATTTCTCTTCGAAAAGAAACGACGAATTATTTAAGAAAGGAATTACCTGTTAAGTGCGTACGTAATCGATAAAACACGATAGTTCGCACACGTGTCCTAGACATCTAAAAGCGACGGCTTCGTTTTTAGACAGCGACGACGATCGCTCTAAAACGACTGGAGTGCGGACAACAGCACGCCGACCGCACGAAGACCGCCAAAAACCTATCGATTACGCGGTGCGGCGTGGTATATGCTAATGTCGTCGCGCTGGCCGTCGTTTTCGCTTTCCTCGCAACGGGCATCGGATCAGCCAAACGGCAAACGCTTCGAACGAACCGCGTTCGCAGATTCTGCTTCTATTCCGATGACGTCGTGTCTGAATTTTCCCATCTAGATCGTTTAAATTAATCGACCAACCCTTCCCGAGCGAAACAGGTCTAATTGACCACGTGTTAAGTGCTAGATGGTTACTATCTTATCTTGGTGACTCCTTATGCTTATTGTCGGTGAGTTCTTGAAGATTCAAGAAGATGATGCTTTTGTAATATAAGGGGTAAGTGTTAGAAACATTAATGTTTTCCAATAACGCGAATAGAAGCCTTCCGGATCTTGTCAGGGGAAGATGTTACACTACTACATCGGCTTTCTGCGCCTGGCCGTGTAATATCCAATGACAACGACGCGATATAAACCTGCCGTATGGAATATGCCCCCCTCTTAGCCCCTGCACGATCTCCTTTAATATGAGAGAGAGTTGGTGTGAGTATCCGCGTGAATGGGGGCATATTTCCTCCGGAAAGGTAGGGTAGATCCTAAACCAACGCTTCTCGAACGAGTTAGAAGGAGATAAAGCCAGAGATATACACGTAGCGGAAGGAGGGGAGCAGAGATATGCGTTATAACTCGGCGGCGGTGGTGAGATGACGCGCGCTATCGATCTCACGTCGTCGTCGTCGTTGGGGTTGCGCCGACGCCCGCCGACCAATGCCCGTGCGTTATTATTTCATATTTGGCCCGTCATTGGAGCGATGTGTCGGCCAATCGGCGGGCGCATATGATAACATAATTCATAACTTCGGCCAGTTATGATTGGTGATATGCCGGCACGGAGACGACGCCTACGTCGCGCCGCCGAATTATGACGGCGCGCGATGATAGATAGCGTCGCGACGACGACGACGACACACGCCTTGCGCCGTTTAGCCGAAATTTTTCTTGGCTTCCTCTTCTTCTAGGCGTCTCTAAGAATAGCATGCGGCGTCCTTGCGCCACATCTCGTGAGGTGGCGCTATATTTAGACGGATCGGAGATTGTAAATAACTTTATATTATGATGCGTGTGTCAATGTTTGCGGATAAACTCTGAATTTTGAGATATCTTTTTTGAGAATATACATATGTTTTGCATTGTCGATCTACGCCTCTGTAAACGCGATTAAAAGATGATTTGGAACTTATGATTTTTAGGTTTGCCTTCTTCGCCTGATCTAATAGGTTGATATCTAATCTAATGATACCTCCATGTATCATTAGATGAATATTTCGAACGAATTCCTGTCAGTGCTGCGTAGTTGCAGAGTATACGGTGTCTTCTTCCGTCCGGTAGCAAGCCTATTATTGAGCTTATCATTTGTTAGTCTGTAGCTTAGTTTGTCACCTCGCCTAGTCTGTCGGTGTAGTTTTCATGGCTTACGTTGGGTACGTAGATTATAAGCTACTGATTTTAAGTGGTCCCAAAGGAAGAATGATCGTGGACGCCAT
Source organism: Oryctes rhinoceros (assembly GCA_020654165.1). Classification (NCBI taxonomy): domain Eukaryota; kingdom Metazoa; phylum Arthropoda; class Insecta; order Coleoptera; family Scarabaeidae; genus Oryctes; species Oryctes rhinoceros. The sequence continues at coordinate 8,441,530 of JAIOKQ010000240.1, read as the reverse complement.
TCGATCCTTCTACGTTTAACAATTTAGTGATTTGCATATCGTAGGTTAAGCTAATTACGGACATTGATGTTCCATCCAGATGGAAGAAAATTTGATGTTTGTCGAGCATTTGATTACCTTTTTCATCACGCTGGTTTTAAATTTCTTCAATGACAATAGGATCTATATTTCAATGGTTTATTAATGAATATAGTCTTATTATTCAATGCTCTTATATTTCTGTCTAAATATAAATTTTTTGCGGCCTTTTTGTACGACTTTCTCTCGTAATTCTCTCATAATGTGGGCATTTCATCGTTTTGTTTGTTCACGTGTTCATTTACATGAAAATTGAGCTAAAGCAACTCTTTAAAATAAAGATAACATTGAATTGTATTAATCATGTCAGTCATTGTTTCGAAAAATTCTAGTCGTCAGTTGCAGTCAGTTTCACTTAGTGCTTGCCCTGTCTTCATTTTATATGGAACTTTGTTTTAAGCGATAGTAGTATTAATGGTAGAATTAGCTCTCGATACATATCTATTTATCGCCAAGAAAGGAACGTCTAGAGTAGAATATTTTACAGAGGTTATAGGGCCTAGGGCTTGATATTGCTCTCTCGTAAATGTATTTTCACTCCGCGGTGCTGTATTCATAATTTAAAATTTTCATTTAACAAGTTAACATTTTCGCTGAATCTATTACTTATTTATTATAACCTACGTACTTATTAAAACAGTTAAAAGAAAAGAAATACGCCATGGTTGATAGCTAACTGAAAATTAATGCTTTCGTTTAGAGAAAAAGCTCCAAGAAAAGCTAAGCGGGTTAAAACTAGCGCGTCTTTTAACTTTACAGACAACTACAAAATGTTACAATAACCACTGCTGTTCGCCGCGAAAAATCACAACTTCTTTCGAACTTAGTTACGAGTGGTAAAAAGAACATTTGTTTTAAGTATGCTGCGTAGATGTAATAACTGATAGACCATTTATATCTTATTTTGTCGGGATGGCTTTCTTCTAATTCCTTAGATTTTTGGACTTTGCTAATTCACCGTGTCGAAGACCTTACTTTGTTCTAGATGTCTTATGTCTTAGTTTTTGTAATACCAATTTAAGTAACCTTTTGGCTACACTATTAATAATATGCCCTCTCAATCCTCTTGCCCCCTACGTGCTATCATTTCGCCGAGAGAGAAAATAAAATAGTATTCAATCCGACGTGTTATGTACGCTATTCGTGATGTGTCCAGAGATGCTCTCATCCCGATGGACGGACCGACGGACAGGCAGGCGATTTCTTTTCGCCCGGTCAACGTGATGGCCACCATTTCTCATTGTGCGAAGAGATAGGATGGCGGAATCTCAGGGGAACACACGGTACCGCGTTTGATGCTAAATCGAAACTCATCCACTCCTCGAACGGAGTGCACGTGTGTGTATATATATATATATGTATGTATGTGTGGATATTGCAGGCCAATGGGGAAAAGCAAGCGTTTTACCTTTAGGAAATTGATCTTCCAGCTTTGACCGGACAGGTGAATATTGTTACACGTACGAGAAACTCTGAAGAAGGAGGAGAAGGAGGAATTCTTGAGATTTCTCCTATGGAAGTTCAATTATTCTGTTTGCCATCGGCGTAAATTATTTGCTCCTGTGTCCGAGTTCTTCTTGGAAAATTTGGTATTCTTATAATGTGCGGAGAATAAAGAAGTTATTCTTGGCGAAATTGGTATGCGCATTTCCACTTTCACATACGTGTGTTCATGCCTTTACACGTGTAAAATTAAATCCGTCCATGTAGACGCACAAGTCCATATTTTATATGCCGCATTTACATTTCGAACTTGGTGATTCTTTTATGATGTTCTCGGGAATGTCGTACGCCTTAAGCACGTTTGATCTCTATTAACAAATTAAGGTTAAAATAATACGGTAATAAATAGTCAACGGGAACAACGTATATATGTAGATGACTAACAGCTGGAACTGTCTGGATTTGTGTTAAGTCTCGATGTTTTTGTTTCGGGACGTAAATCTATGCTGTAGCTCATAAGTTCCGCTTTAAATAAAGTTGGTTTTTTGTGTTTTGCTGACAGGCAAGATATTTTAGTCAAAAAATGCGACTAATAGCTTTTTGAACAGAAGAATGATACTTATAGCAAATTTACCAGGGACGTAGAAAAAAATTTTCATATTTCTTTTTTATCTCTTAAGGTCAAAAGTTAAATGTTGTTGTTCTGTTTGAAAATCAAGCCTGCTTTATTTTTAGTCACTCTACAAGTCTTATTTTAGAGTAAGCACACTATAAAATAACCATTCCGCTAATCATCAAGTTTTATCAATCTTTAAGTTGTTACGACGTATTTTAAAAGAAATAGGTTTCCGTTTGCGAAAACGTGGTTCTCGATAGCGATTGGAGGAATTGCCAGCAAATGCTACAGTCAATATTGTGCTATCCTGTGGCTCAAATTTGTGATTATCGGCAGTTGTTGTTTATTTTGATAAAACATAAGTTTTTCGAAATGGCTTCGTTGGTCATTCATGGCAGGACAATACTCGACAAAGTGTCCAAAAGATAAGAAATGAAGACAAAACATGTTGTAATGTACATTATTCATAGATTAAAAGCTTATTTTCTTGAAATATTTGTAAATTGTAAAATCACTGGTAGTGCCGAAGGATTTATAGCTGATGCGTCCTTGATATCTTTCTCAATCTCCTAAGAGGCTTTGAAAGGCCACGTATGATAGTTATGAATAAGGCGGATTATGACTATTATTTAGAATCTAATTAAAGATATCCTAATCACATAAATAGCTGAAATATTTACACATACTTCTACGATTGCGACCAGGGATCTCTGGCAACACGATCTGTGATGGTCGCAAGGATCAACTAATAGGTTAACTAGTTTACAGCATTTACATTAGTTTAACAGGTTACCCAGAGAATTAATGAAATCAATAATTAAGCAAGACTCCCTCAAACCACCATGTATAAGCGTGCGTTCTCCCGTGTAGCACTACATCATACGCTATCTGGTGGCTTGTTATCAAACTTAAAATGGGAATTTACGGTGATTGATGCTTTGAGCACTGTAACCGTTGGTTCTGACTTTCTTCAGAACCATTTTTTTCGAGATCTTATCGGGATGTTTGTTGGCCATCAGGCTCTTCATCTTGAACTTCCCTTTTCTCTTTCTCTGTCGTGTCCTCAAAAAGAGATAAGTGTTAGTATATTGTACTTAGTGTTAGTTATCCCAGCTTATTCAAGTAGTCTTGCGTTTAAGCCCGAAAGGGTTTCTCCGGATCATAACCGTCTTCTTAAAAGACGTTTCGTTAAGGCTAGCAAGGAATTCCTGTAGACCAAATAGGACTGGTATAGGTAAGGATCGGAGGTATGTGAGACTTGTATAACCAATACCCCTTTAGGGGTTGATTCGGGAGTTGGAAAAGGTGGGATACAAATACAGCTGTCTGAGTACACTGAGTGCCCTGTTCCAAGCTCCTTTAAGATGCTCTGGGAAGCGGATCGTATTGTTTCTAGGCAATTGCGTCTTCCTGGGATTGATCGCGAGTGTCTGGGTGTCTCCAGGATGTTGGTGGAGATTTTGGTTAAATGTGCTTTATTTCAAAACGACGAGACAGGGAATTCTTGGCTCCATCTGGCTTTTTTTTTCGTTGAAATTGCATCTTTAGTTATTTTATTAAGATATACGCAAGTATTGGAACACTTCACATAGTTCCTCGAACTCCATTGTCGACGGTATAACAGAATATTAGAACAGAATAGGGAATGTTGGAATTAAATATTTTGTGTGGTGTGCGATGTAGAGTAAGTTGATACATAACTGTTTGCAATACAACAATCGAAAGAATTCTTGCTATTATTTTTTCACCTCGATTAAATTATTTCTCTCATAAATCTTTCATTTAGAAGATATATGATTTGAAGCCTGTCTCTTGGCGGGAGAAAAGAAAAAACAACGTTTTGTTTTCTTGCGAGAGACGACCATCTCATACAGGCATCCCAATACGACAAAAAAAAACCCGATGGCATTGCGTGTGTACACTGTCAAGTGTTTACTTAAAGATGCTATTGATTTTCAAGCGCTAGAATCTTCTCTCGCTGCTCGTATAGCCGGTGAAACGGACGCAGTTAGGTTATGCTGCGTGCGGATATTCGCGCTGTCCAGTCCGTGTCCGCATCCGAGCGTAGTTTCGAAGAGTACGCTGCAGAGAAGGACCGAGATAGCGGAATGTACAGTTCCACTGCTGCCCGTTTAAATTGAAATCTTTTACACATACGCTGCTACCATACAGCGCACTAAGATGTTTCCTACTTTCTTATCGTCGGACGAAATCGACGAAATGCGGGATTTAGCGACGGGGTTTAACAGTTATGGGATTAGATTTTCTGTTTTTCTTTAGCTTTAACGATAGTTCTTTTTTTTTATACGACGATGTATTGATAATTTACAAAGGGACACTTGTATAATATCTACTTAGTTACCAAAAAAATAAGTTACGTTGGTAAATATTTGTTGTCAAATAGCTGTACACGCTGACCAAATTTTGTTCACATTCAATTTCGTTGATATGAGGAATTTTTCTGCTGTTTTTCTTTAACCTGTTTAATTAAAGTTTACTTTATTATTAATAATCAATTTACGTTTCGAAACATAGAAGTTTTGCCAAGCCTTTAACGAAGGAAGCAAGTAGATCCATGAAGATTTGTTAAAATGGGACGGGTCAATGGGGATAAACAGTGTCGAGGAACTGGTCGTAGCAGATCCAATGAAAATGGCTCCAACTGCCGCCGCAAAAGCTATAGTTTTAAAAATCTTACGTGAAGATTTAGGAATGAATAAGGTGTCAGCATCCTGGATGGTCAAATTGCTTACTTCTGAACAAAAATTGTCCATGCAATGGGTTCACAATAAGGCTGCGGAAACGAGTTCCGTTTCACGAAATTAGCAGAGATTTCACAGACTCGTGAGAATAGGTTCGTGTTACCTACCGGTTTCTCCGGGCGTCGACAATCTAACCTAACTTCCTGAAGCGGTCGAAAGGTGTACTCGTTTCTGCAGGCTTAGGATTTCTCCCACTTAACAAAGCATGAATGCAGACTTTATGAGAAAAACTGGTAGCTACGGTGTTTTGAGATGTAGAACGGATACTGTTAATTGAATATATGGAGACATCGAGAAACAAAAAAAAGCCTTAAAATTGTGAGCGATGTATTATGCTGCTTTATGAAAATGCCAGACTCGACAAAGCTCATTAAGTCCAAAAAGGAATCAACAACTGTGAGAGATCCATAGACTTGCTACCGAGCGTCCATTATCTCTACTTAGCGCAGCGTAGCTTAGTTTTCTGTTGTTATTTCAATCATTTATCGATTGTCATTTATATTTCTTATCGAAAGGAGTTAAAAAGGGAGAAGTAAGGAAAAGGATGCTAAAGCGACACAAATAGAAGTAAAAAAGAATGGAAAACGTTTCCATGTGTCTTGTAAGTGGATTATTATTTTCTCGGCAGTTGGTGGTGGCAGAACGTGAAGGGGTATGACGCACGTATCCACATATATACTTCTGGCACATGTATCTGCGCGCGCGTATGTGTGTGTGTATATGTATATATGTATTTATGTGAAGCGGCCGGCGTTGTCCAGTGGCGTGCGTTGCGCGCGCATCTCACGATTCACCGGACGGATGGTAAAGCTCTGCCATACACACACACACACATACACGCATATGTATATATACATATATATTGTGTGGTAGCATATCTCGTAAGGTTCACGAGCAAGCGAAATAAGAGGGAGTCGAGTTGAGCGAGTGGTGGCGGCGGCGGCGGTGGTGGCTGTAGGAGCGCTCTGTGTATTGCTGCTGCTGTGGCCAGGACGGACGGACGGAGGAAAAATTCAATATTAATATCGAGGCGGAGTGAGAGTAAAGAAGTCCGCATTGCGCCACGGGGCCACTTCGGCTCCCCCTCTCGAGGCCGCCAATCCCGCTCGCCCGTCCGACGAGATTCGTCGCGTTCTCCGCACGGCGGCCGCCGCCGCCTCGTCTCACCTTCCCGCGATCGCCCATCGCGGACGGGTCGCGGCCGCCGTATGAATATGATGAATTTATGGAAGTAATAAACGCGACCAACGCCATTGGTTCGCCGCTCTCTCCATCCAATCCCCCGTTCGAGAACCCCCTACTTCGTTCGCTCGCGCAAAAGGTCCTCCGGCATCGTGTATAACTACGCCGGCCCACCTTCTTCTTCTTTTATTACTACTTCTTCTTCTGTGGTTTTTCTCCTCTTTATTCGCTCTTTTTTTATCTCGCGGGATTTTCACGAAGATGACGTGGTATAATATTTTCTCCGCATACTTTCTTTCTTTCTCTGCTTTTTCGTCGTTGTTTTTTTACTTCGATTCTATGAACAACAACTTTGTCCACTCTTGTGGATAAAGTTGTTGAAATTCAATGCTCTTTAATAAAAATAGTATTATTCACAAATGATTAAATAATAATTGGGCGATTTTGTACTTCTTGCGTTGTAAGAGGAAAAAACGATTCACCGAATAACAGATATCATAAAAATCAATTTAATAACTTTAAAAAATCGTTCAAAGTCTCAATTTGAAACTAAATTTGAGTAAATAGAGACTTATTAAGAGTTTTGAGAGTATGTCTTTCAAAATTGATGTCCTGGTTACCTATTGGAATTTTTTGATGCAATTAGTGGTGATTGCAATGAGCCCTTTCTGCTGTTGAAGAGAGATACCAAGAACAGTGATGTATAAACAGACTGCTTTAGCTTATAAGAATTAGGTCCAGTTGTGCCAACAATAGCTAACTTCCGGTTTAAGTGATGTAGATTCTAGCTTATGCGTTGTACAAACAGAAATAAATTTTTAGTCCTTCAATTGATAACTAGGGAAGATTGTAGTTGGTAAATAAGTAATTAGACTTCAATATGTTTATAATTTATAGTATTTGTACTTGAGGAGTCTCAAGAAAAAAGAAATGAAAGAGTAACAAAATAATTTAAAAACGAAGATGATGAAAGAGGACCATAAAATAAAAATGTGGAATTTACGGATATATAACGCATAAAATCATACAAGTTGATAAATTAATTCTTGAAAGTATTCATTAATTAGTTAATACATGTCACATTGTTATCAACATCTTCATTATTTGAAATTTTAGGTAAGTTTATATCAACTACTACATTCATTTCCTCATTATGTTTTGATTCAATGTCGCTTATTGCAAAAGCAATATTGCGAATAAAAAGGATATTCGTCATCGTCAAATAATATTAAGCGCTTATATTTCAAGTGACTACCGAACTCTCGTGTTGAACCCGCGTTCACGACGATCAACCGATGAACCTATTGATTTGATTATTCGTCACTAATATAAAAAAAATCTTTTGACCTAATTCCTCAAATATAACCAATATACCAATGCAAACTATTACATCGTCGTCCTTTTTCCGTGTTTGAAGATCCGCTTTCATCATCACGGCAACTAAAACAACAACAACAAAAATAACAACAGCACCACCAGCCAGCCGTTCGGAAAAACAAGGCGAACGTCCGGCCGAAATGAAATACTGAAATTAAAGCGCACCTGAAACGATGCCACATCAAAGGGTCCGACGCTTCCCTCTTCTGCCGGGTTGCCGTCTTATTTCCTTTATACCCCCTTGCCGCTTCTCCACCCTGGCCCGTTTCCCGCTTTTCTTTTCTTTTATTTCATTTCATCGTCGTCGTCGTCGTCGTCCTGGTCGTCGTTCTTTTCTGTCTTGGTTTTTTCTCCCTAACTATGTTGTGGCACATCTACACCGCAAAGGATGTATATGTTGAGGTGTAAGGGGCAGAGGGGAGGGGGTCGGTGCGGCCCTGCCTTGCCCTGCGAGAAATAAAAGGTAAATTGATTCTGTCAGACGCATGCTGAATCCGCTGTACAGCGGCGGTAGCGGTAGCTGAAGGATTCTCGCTTCATGATTTTATTAATCGATCGATATTAAGCATCAATTTGGGGCCGACTGATCCTCTCCTCTTCTACTTCTTCTTGTTCATCTTCTGTGTTTTGCGCGTGGATTCGTTTTAACGAAACGTCAATGGCAGACTAATTTTTCAACCGGTTTTCTATCCTGGCTTTTCTGTTTTCTTTTCCTTTTTTATTTTAGTAAATTGGTATGTATATGCATGTACATATAAGTAAGATATATACGTATATATGTATATATATGTCTTGTACAGTAACAATGTATTTAGAGGCTCTAAACCAACTTCTATTCGACTATTTTAATGGGACAATGAGACTCTTCCTTCTCAGCGTTGAGTAAAAACGAATAATTAAATCAGCGGAATTTAGATGAATTTTCCGATATTCACTACTAAAAGAGCATATACAGCTTTACAACTTCGTTGTTACAAGTTTAGCGCAGCATTGATGTTGGTATTACCAGATTTTTTAAAAGCTAAATGCCCTTTGCTACTTTTCCTGCTTGCTGAAAATTCAAATCGGTATCTTTCCTGCTCCGAGGTGTCTCCATATACGCTGATATTTAAACCCAAACTCATAGTCGCAGCACCGAAGTTGAGCAATAGTAATAATTTGGTGAAGAAAGGCATTATCTTATTGTCGAAAGCGAATCAGATGCTGTCCTGATTCCACTTACGCTGTCTTCGCGCTATCAATATTTCATCAATGTTGATTGTAACCCGTCTCTTACGTGATTTGCTGTTTTGTATTATTCTGTTGTTTGTAGGCTCGAGTGTGGTACGTGGCTCTCAACCGGAATGAAAGTTCCAGACAAAACGACTTCTGAATAAACTGAGCAGTAACAATGTACGTAGACCGCCCATGTCGGTTCTATTCAGTTAAAGATACTTATCTTAGTTTATATATATTATCTTATCATTGTCGTATTCGATAAGATGTACGTATATGCAAAATAATGTGGACGTATGGAGCACATATGTCCAACATTAGATATAAATAGCCCATTAAATTTAAAAGTGATTTTCTGCTTTAACACCCTTAGTAGTAAAAAAGATTTTAACACGCGATCTAGCAGACAATGCTCCCGTTCCGAAGAAAATGTCAAGGACTCCTTAAACCTCCTTCCCTTCGTCCTTCCATTTTATCTTCATCTTGATTCCTTCGTCGACCGTCTTTCCCTACTTCACCAGCACCAGAGCCACCTACCTCAGTAATGGGTCGTATTTGCGTCACAATTATTAAGATTTCGTTTTCATCTTAATGTTTACCTGCAGAGATGACATTCCAGCAGTGACGCTAGGCGGCGTGAATTACAAACAACTGTCGGGACGATGGAACGGGGGCCGAAATGGGGGTGTAAGCTGTAAGGACGAGTCATCATCGTCTTGGAGTGGCCCAGGGAATTAATTTACTCTATATATATATATATATATGTATAAGATCGGGGTAGCGCCGATGTTATTAACGTTTATTAAATTGTTATGAGAGAAGATGGAAAATCTCCGACGTAATGGTTAGGAGTACCTAAGCTACATTATGTAAAGTGTGAGAGAGGAGGGTGTGTAGGCATAGAGGTATTTCAAGGGTTGGCAACGAACGACAAAGGGATGTTTGGAAATATTCGGTAATGCTGGAAAGTGATAAAAGTACGTTTCCCTTGTTTTTAGTGCTATCCTCGGATTTTCTTAATGGATAAATTTTGTTGACGACAAAGAAAGCTCACATGGCTGGATAGCAACCGTGCCATTGTGAGGATGCAAAATACATATAAATCTTTGAAGTCACTTAGAGTTCAACGCAGAAAAATAGAGGAGAACATTTCAACTGAAGTGATCAGAAGTTTGAGTCGAACTGTATTACCCAAAGGTGAAATGGGATTGAGATGGATATTGGATATAAGAAGAAGAAGAAGGATATTTTTATTTTGTTTAATTCGAAAACAAGCGAAAATTTGGATTAATTATTTGAAAAAAGATGAACGACGGACTTATATTACATTATCTTTATATGTGTGTATGTATCACACATTCTCGGAGTTTGTTCTATTCCTCACTACCCACCCTGTACATTTACAAACAGTATCATCGTTAGCAGTGCATTGACGAGTGAATCTTGGACGATAGTAAAAAGCACGGAAAGTAAGTTGTACGAATAGGAAAGGAAGATGATCCGAAGGAGATTTGGTGAAAAAAGGAGTTAAATGCTTGATTCGTTACAACGTAAGATTAAGTAGTAACTATTTGCACTTCTTTCGTAATCGTCCACCTTCCTAAACAATTTTAAGATTCTCCATTTAATTAACCCCCGTCTGTATCGTTTACCACTTCTTTCCCGAGTTAACTTTGATAAAATTCTCACCCTACCCTTTCGTGCTCCCGGTTGTGTAAATATTGAAGTTGTCTCCCCGCGATATGCTCGAATTCTGCACAGATGTTGTTCTCCATTTATTATTCATTGCGTTATTGATTCGGTAGCAGTAGCAGTAGCGACAGAGGCATACACACACAATATACCAAAGAGACTACCATCACGATTTATGTCCCTTACAATTAGAACCTGTCTCGCTCAGTCGCTATAGCGTTCGCTTCGGCCTTCCTAACTACGCTCCGCTAGCTGATTTTATAAAGTGCATTCATTGGACAGATTGCGAGCAGCTCGAATAAAATTAGCAATTAAGATTAGCAGCGGCAGCGCCACCGCCGTACGTAATATGTCCTTTCTTGGCTTGATTAGATAGTGACTGTGTCTGTTTTGCTGTCATATTAAAAAATCTATGCTGGTACTTATGTATATATCAAACCTACGCACACTACACAATGGAGGATTTGTTTTGATTTTTTTTTATAAATAAGGGTAAGGTAACAAAATAATTGAATAATGAATCGAATAATATACTGGTGATGCAGAGTATGCCGATACTTTAGTGCTATTTGCCATACTACTCCCAATTTCTTGCATCATCATTCAAATAAAAGTATTTGAAAATTAACATAATTATTTAAGTGTTGCCATTCGCGAAATGGCTTACAATATGCTCGTCATATTTTTGCCGGTGTTTTCTAGAAGTTATGGGTCCATCTTTTAGCACTAGATGGTACTAGAGAAACATATTTGTTGGCTAATTTTCTGTTCTCACATTGCTTTCGTCGCGAGTGATTTCGTCAGTACAATATTAATCTATAGTTATTAAATCTATCGTAAAATGAACGCTTTTCAATAAAAATTAAAATCAACATTGAAATAATGAGCATTTATCTCGCCACAAAGGTGATACGTTTGTTTTGTAAAATTTTTTGCAAAAAAAAAATAATTCAAAAATCTTTGGAATAGGAAGTCATCGAATAACATTTATGCAGCAAAAATTACTTTCCTCCCTTGGAAGTACAGAGTGGGTACTTATTTTTATTATTGACGTTGTTTCTGTGGGTTTCCGTGTTCATCACCTTTCATTGCTTTTCGTCATCTTTCATTGAAGTTTACTTTTCCGGCGTTCTAGTGTCCTAGTGATAAATGTTCTCGTTCTTCAAATTGGTGTTTGGTGTGCCTGGTTCGATTGGTTTATTCGAATATCCTATTAAAAACACAGGATCAAGGTCCTCATTGGGCTAATTTTTAATGCGATTTGCTGTTTTTGTTTGGTATCTACACAATGCATTGCATCTAGCACCGGTTTATCGCATTTCTTCATGTAGTTAATTGCTATTTCGTGTTCCTGTGAAGCTTTGAAGATTGTTAGCTTTCTTCTGTATTACTTGAAGTAATTGTTTCCAAGATATTCAGCATCTTTTGTTGGTTCGGCTTTTCAACTTTAGATTCGTCTCACTTTCATATAAATGATGCTACTACTGAACAGCAAGGATAACTTAAATGTAAACAATATTTACGTTGAACTATATCAAATATCTCAACTACTTTATCTCATTTAAACCATTCAAAGATGGAAAACATAGCTCCCAACTCGTGCTCAAATGAACGGTCGACAACCTGGAAAATGTCCAGTGATATCTACCAAATTACGGCTCATAATTCATCGACAAAGTCGCTTTTTCATGCTTTTCATTTCGCGTAAAGCCCGTTTGCCGGCGTATATCTCAATTTATGCCCGGTCTTTTGAATACCGAGAAATTCCGCCGACGATCGTTCGTTCCGTGGCAATCTGACAAAACATCCGGGTGCGTTGGGCGTTTAAGTGTAACAGGCGTGTAAGGGTCGATCGAAATAGATGTCGCTGACGTCGAAATATGTTCTAGCATAAAGTGAAATATGTTCTGGCGCACGCAAAATGGTTTCTTCATGATTTTCTTTTTTTTTTGTGTTTTGACCATTTCGAAGTCGACCTTGTTTGGGAGTGTTCGTTGTTAATGCATAGGTTGATGGCACTTGATTAAAACAAGAATTTGAAAAATTGCCAACCCTTATTTTTCGCTTGATTGATGATGAAGTTTGATGATTTGCATTAAAACATTTAGATAGTAACAGGTTGCTAGTCATTAACGTTTTTTAGTAGATATCAAAAGAAAGGCTTACGATGTAAAATGTAAGTCAGTACTTATGTCTGTCTGAAGGCACTTCGAATTAATTAATACGTGGTTATATTTAGAAGGTAAACATGCGTAGATTTTTTCCAAAAGGTTTTCACGTCAGTGTATACGTAGTAAATACGCAGCATGAAGCACTGGTCACATCACAATCTAGAGTTAACCAACGATAATCGGTATGTTTCCTTTTTTCCTTTGTCTTCTCATACACGCATATATTTTGCAAGCTACATTTCAGTAGCAATTTTTATACGGGTCATTCAGCCATTCAGGAGAGGCCGCAGTTTTAAGACGCGACGATATGTATTTTAAGGATTTTAGATATAATTCTGGAAAACAACGTGTAGATTCCGAAGCTTTAAGCGAGGGTAAGCAATTCGTAGCTGCTGCGACTGTCAATAACAGTTATATATCGATTGGCGCGAGCATTTGTCATAGAGAGACAGAGTTTGGGTGCCTGTGCCGGGGATGTGGATATTGAGAGAGGGAGAGAGGAAGAGAGGGAGAGAAGCAAGGGAGAGCAAGAGAAACTGGGCACTGGTCAGCAGCCAGGCGGCCGGCCTGAGCGGACCGCTAGAAAGGGGGTCGTCGTGCGACGAAGACGGACGACGTACGACACGAGAAGCGAGAGAGACGCAGATTACACGGAGAGAGAGAGAGAGCGAGAGAGGGAGAGCGGCGAGAGCGCGAGCCTTTCTGATCAATACCCAGGTCTACCGCTGGAGTGCTAACAAAGCAACTATAACGGATTCTGGACCATTGTTCATCAGGAGGAGATAAAATGAGAAACTGAATTTCTGGCCATTTCTCTTTGTTTCCCTTCGTGGCCCCCGCGCGCCGCGCTCCCCATCGCCACCGCCGCCACCGCCGATCCACCCGCCGCGAGATGGCGTGGGATGAGAATGGGATGGACAGAGCTCACGGACAGCACGGACGGACGGAGTTCGTTTGCGCTGTTGATTTTAGGGACTTCGCTACGGATGCTTCTATGTTTAGTAATTTTTCTTTTCGTCGTCGATGCCGTTTGAAGCAAATTGGATTTCCAAAAAGCGACGCGTCGATCTACGTAGGCAGGCAGGCAGGATTCGCGCTTATAAAGCGACGGACATCAGAGAAATATTCCTCCCAGATAAACCTAGGAAACCGGAAATTTACTGGAAAGGTTTCGAACTATTGTCTTATCATAGGATCTAACCTTTCCGTGATGGTTTTCTTTGTTTGTTATTGATGTTTTAAATTCTTTTAAATAGTAGCAGTAATTGCATTGGTAAACGCTGGATTTGTTAAATGTACAATGTTTGCTGTTTCTTGTGTATTAGTGGGGGTTAGTGTTGCGTATTGGTCCGTATTTTTTTGCGGTAGGCCAAGCACTATGTAATATTAATGGCCAATTATAACATGACTTGTTGCTAAAATACTTTTTGCATTTTTTTTCAAGTAATAATATCTCATTTGAAAATAATTTTAAAAAAGCTGACGTTATTATATGGATATCTTTTAAGAATCTAATAAGCTACTCCTCTAAAAGAAAGCCCAATATGGCAGAAATATTTGTCAGTTACTTTAAAATAATAAATAAAAATAAATTAAGCATAAAAATAAAACAAATTTTAAATCAGAAGTGCTTCTAGAATCTGATTGAAAGGTCTAAAAGAAGTTGAAAGAGAAGAGTGGAAAATTTCCCATTTGTCTTTTGTTATCGAGTTATCAATAAAAAACAAAAATTTCAAATATGAAAGTTGGCTTCATTGTTATGAGGGTTGATGCAGCTACATATATTCGCAGGCATATCGACTAAACATGTTGTTCATTGGGTTTACCATATCGAATCTTAGCCTTCGGCATTCGTAATTTTTCTAACAGAGGCTTTTAACGCCCCAAACATCGGATTAATACGGGTCTTACCTTATCTGAAAATAAGGCACGCTCCGACTGATTGAAAGGCAAGTACGCTAACCGTTTGACCATCGAGACAGTCCAACCCTACTGTTATTACAGGGCACTAAGAAGCCAGTTTTTTTTTTTTTTTGTTATCGTTTGAAAAAGAACAATACCATCGTGCAAAAATCAATGCCGTCTTCTCTAATTAATGTTAATTCCCAAGCTCCGAGAATTTTTCATCGTCCGGAAGAGACTTAGTCGTCGAGGTATTCATTATTCAACAAAAATAATCATTACGGTATAACGAAGGAAAGGCGCCGAAAGCAAAAAAGGAATATCATCGCTGTGCCAGTCGGATCGGCGGGAATTCGCGGGAAACTTACTCGCCTTCCGAGTTCCGAGCGCATGTAAATAAACCTTGGAATCAGAAATATCTTTCGTCTACTTCTTCTTCTTCCGTTCACTGGAACGAAAGAGAGATGAATGAAATATTCACATCTCTCCGGGTCCTCCTTTCGTTGATTACTTTACGGGCGACTTTCCGCCCGCTTTGAAATTAATTTTCTTCGTTCCTTCTCTCCTAAGTGACTACAGGGTGTATTCCATAAAGTGATAGTTACATTATAGAAAACATGGAAGGAAAATTAAAAGTCAGGCAGACGAAATATGAATAGATTGTTTAAAGAATAGTATCATCAAATGAATATAAACATGAAATTTTGTAACGTTACAAAAAGATTTATGAGGTTCTCAGGATAGTTGATGTTTACATGTAAACAATTTAAGTTGTTTATATCATTGAGCATTGAGGTTGGTAACACGTTCTTTAAGATCTAGAAGCTGTACGTTTTTCTAATCAAAAAATTCCGTCACCATCCTCCGATGTGTGTATGTTGGCTGCTGGAGCAACCTGAGATTTTTTGAATAAGGGTGATATACTTACATCAACAGTTCGAGAATACACACATCAGTGCAGAAATCTGCTATCGCCAATTTTGAATTGAATAGACACATAGTCTAGCTGGATACGTAAGAGTTAAGCAAGCGGAAACCTGGGCATCATCGAGATTCTTTGAGCTGGGCTATCGACAAAGGTTGATCTAAATTTTCTCTCATTACTAGGCTGTATTATAAGCTCTTAAAGCGAAGATGAGATTCGTAGCTGATTGCAGGAACAACTTATACCAGGATACTCTAGCATTGATGGCAACGAGATAGTCACGTGAAACCTTACTGAAAATTTTGATTAATACTGATCGAACGATGATTGATTGATCACATTTCATTTAAATATGCTCTAAACTTACTCGTTGTAGAAGGATTTTGAATTGATTTAATAGATGGAATATAAAAGAAGTTAATGTTTGTTTTCGTTACTGCTGTCGTTGGTTGAGCTTAGTAATATCGTTCGATCAGTCACGCTCTAGAGACAATAGGTTAGAAAAAGTAATTCTGTTCTACAAATCAAGCTTCTTAATCATTAAAAGGGACATTTATTTCGGATAGATGATAGACAAATTGAAAACTTGTTTGAGGAGAGGAACGCCATCTGCTTGGAAGATACGAAGACAGTCCTCGTGAAAATACCTATTTTTACCATCTGCTTCGTCATCTGTGGAATCAGATTTTTCCGTGGCAAATTTTACGAATACAAAACCATCCATAACAGACTTTATTGGTTGATATAAATTGGACGCGTTACATTATAATGTAATACATCATTCCTGCTGGCAGTTATTTATTAATACCAAGTTAATCACGATCGAACGACGCATCCTGTAGACGTTGAAATGCAAAATCGCGTCGAAATCGAGCGAGGAAATTATACTCTCGCTCCTTTCTGATGAGAAAGGAATCTCCTTTTCCT
The DNA here is from genome assembly GCA_020654165.1 of Oryctes rhinoceros. NCBI lineage: Eukaryota > Metazoa > Arthropoda > Insecta > Coleoptera > Scarabaeidae > Oryctes > Oryctes rhinoceros. The sequence goes on along the minus strand of JAIOKQ010000240.1, from coordinate 8,425,240 downwards.
CGGAATACGAGGGGTCGCCTCCTGTTCGTCCTACAATCGAAATACTCTCAATCATTCATGTAAATTATTGATTTTAATGTCGGAGTCGCGAAGTTCCGGCGGATATTCCTCGTCGCCTGCCGGAGGTTTATGGTTTGGGGAGGAGAAGCAAAAGGAAATGGTTACTTACTTAACATCGGGACTTCATTAGAAAAAGTTTGTTTGGGTTAAGGGAAATCGATGTTATCGTTGTTGTATGCGGGGAAGTAATTTGATATTTTTTTAATGTAACTTATTCTTATTTCCTTTATAAAAGATGGTTGAATAATATGAAAGAGGCCAAAGTTAGTTTAACGAAATTTAAAGTTCTAAATTATATGAATTTAACAAACGAAGTTGATTTTTAAACCGTTATTTGCATTGGATTGAAGTTTATTAGTTTAATCGAGCAGGTAACTGAACCGCTGCGCTTCGTTTGTCCCTACTCAAAGAAAGTTAAAATATGTCAAGTTTATCAATTAACAGCAAAAAAAGCTATTACATTCCGAGGAAAATCCGTCTCCTGCAAGCTTAAAATTGCACCATACAATGTGTATACAACCTCCCCGTAATAATACGCGCTCAGTACTCCTTTCGTGCTCCTTAACGGAAAAGATTTCCATTTAAATGTGCCTGAGTGGATCCGTACTACTGCGAGCAACACGACGACGCTATTCGGACCGCTTGGGCCTGTCCGTCGGTGCCTCTTTCTTCTTTCGCCCGCCGATCGTAAGAGATCTGTCCGGGAATTAACTTCGGCTTTTTATATCTCCGCCGAGAACCGTATCAAAAGTTAATTTGTGGTAAAATCCGAGTGAGAGAGGGTCCCCGGGCCTCTCTGTTCGCCCGCTCTCCCGTATTTACTCCTCTAATGATGGAAATGCGAGTCGCTCGGATCTTCTTCTCCGTTCCTTTACGTTATTCGCGGTCATCGTCTTGCCTTTCCCGAACTTCATCCCGCTTAATTTCTTTTCGTTTACGTTTAATATTTATGGGGAGAGAGACGGCGACGGCGATGTTGTCGACGGTTGAAGAGAGCGGGTCTTTTAAATTAAACATGAATGGCGACATCAAGTGTGCGGCGAACATCGTCGAAGTCAACGGTAATTGTGTTTCCTTTCATGCCGGAATTGAGGAAGCACCTTTTCGTTTTTTCATCTTTTCTTTGTTTGAGGGAGCATGGAGGCTTCTAGTGCTGTAATAATAATGATAATAAGAATAAAAAGGATGGCATTTCATTCGGCAGCTATATATAAAGCTATATATAAATATAAATATTTCCTTACGATTCGCAGGAATGGGAGAAACAGAGAAGAAAAACAAACGGCAAACGCGAGCGAGAAGAAAGGAAATACGAAAAACAAGAAAATCTGTCTGAAGCGAGAGGAGAGAACCAAGAAAAGAGCTCGTCGGCTTGCGTAGATTGAATGCGAGAGAAAAATGACCGGTGTCCAGCGTTGTTTCGGGGGTAGAAGGGATGGGGTGGCAAGGGAGGTATCCGTAGAGGGAGCTGTACAAGAGTCCATCTCTCACGTACAACACACACGCACACACATGCACCGGCACGAAGAAAACTTATCAAAGTTTGATGGTCTTGCGTCCCGAAGAGATGGCCCCGACGGCCAGTTCCACTCGAGGTTCGTCCGCCCGGACTCCGGAACAACAACGGGATTCGAACGAACTAAACTTAAAGACGGGTAACTTTCTTCTACACTCTTCGCTTATTCCCGATCTTCAGCATCTTTCTCTACTCGTTTTCTTTGTACTCCTACTGTTTTCTTCATTTTCGCGATGCTACTGGACGAGAAGGAAAAAAAGGACATCTATGAATTCTCCGTTCTTTCCTTTCGACGGCGTATAGTTCGGATGGTATTTAGAAGTTTGTTCGGGTATGCTGTTCATTTCGGGGAGTCACGATATGATTTCTTAATTAAGATAGCCGCGATAGAGACCGCCTTGTTGTTATAGGCAAACTTCGCGATTCGATTTCTTTATTTAACGCCTCGAAGGCGGTGGAATTAATCAATGTTAGGGTGTCGGAAGGAATGAGATGGGAAATCATGACTTCTATTTGCTTGTTTCTTCGCCGGTAATCATTTTGAACATTGAGCAGTGCAATTATTCATAAGTTCTGGATTATAGAAAGATCCCGAAGAGAAGTATTAAAATTTTCCAAGAGTATCTTGTTAATTTAGACACATTGCATTTGATTAGTGAAAAATATCATATAACTAAGCTAAATGAGCGTATTTTGGTGAGACTTGTTAAATATTGCCTTATTGACGTTTCTTTTCTTTTTGTTCAATTGTATTTATACAGCGTACCTTTGAAATTATGTCGATGGAGCCATTACATCGATTTGCAGGAGTTAACAGCGAAATGCCGATATACAATGCTAAAGCTCCGGTAAAATCTTAAATCGTCACCATTTGTATATTGGGTGCCCTCTCTTACAAACATATGGTTTTTCTGGTTATAGGTTTTGACATATTTTGCAAAATATGTGACTAGCCATTGTCGTGCAAAGCTTGCAAACAATCCTTCGGAACGTAAAGCTCCTGTAAAGCTCTCGTAAAGCCGAAAATATACAGCGAGAAAGCATTCCTATGTCACATCTCTACTGTGTGTTCTTTACAAGCACAAAGACGGTAAGAAAATCATACCGACAGACCTTGTTTTTCCTTTCCTCCTTCGTGCTCAACGTTCGAAAATTAAAAGCGTGAACGGACCGCAACAACTGCGTCGCTCGATTCGGGTTGTTTAAGATGCCGCAGCTTCCGGACGACGGCCGTGTAGAACCTCGTACCAAATCCCGTCCGCAAAGCTTTTCTTTGTCATTCTTTGTCTTCAGCTCCTCCGTATTTACCTTTCCGTCCTCGGCGCGGCGTATAGAGGTCGCCGTATGGCATACAGCGATCTGACCCCGTTGTACGTCACCGTCACCGCCTACTCCCCCTTAACCGAGCCGTCCAATTTCTTCCTTTTCTCTTCGACGTCGTTTCTCTCGCACAATCCTCGAGGCAAACGAACTAAGAACAAAGTTTCGCAGATTTCGTGATGCCAGAATTCGTAAAAGAGTTTCCAGCTATACGTTCGTGCATGTGTATGCGTACGTGCAGAGAGATATACTACCATACACTACATAATACAAAACCGTACTACGGCGAAGTTTTTGCTGTGGGCTGGACGTTCCGAATAGTTCTTGGGAAGTATGTATGGACGCGCTGAGATACGGGAAACTGGACACAAATTAAGTACGAGCACGTGCGGAAGTTTTTGGATACGGAACAGAGAAACTTAATCTGATAATTCTTAAGAAGTAATTGATTTGCAGTAATCCATAATTATTCTGGAGAGGTAGTTCGAAAGGAACGACGTTTTCTGCAGGATGATTTTGAATTTAGATTGAAACTGAAATAGATGCGGAGGTTTCGGAAACGGTTCCAATCGTAAAGCCCAAGTTACCGAATGTTGTAGTCGGTCACCGGTTGAAAATGTGCTTCATTCGTATCCTCGAAACGGTCGTTCTTGATTAATTAATTAAGCTTGTGTGACGCGGAAGTTGCCGATACTTTTGTGTTGTTTGCCCTGCTACAACACGGTCCTTGCTACTATTGTCCCTTATTGTCCTCAGATCACTTAATACTGTTGTGTGATATATAAGTGTCATAAAATTGTTAAAAATAAGAGCCAAACTTGTTGAAACTGTTTTTTTTTTTTTTTTTTTAATAACAATTGAACACAACTTTTTACATGGATGACTCTTAAACGACTCTTAGTTACCATTTTTTAATGTAACATACACAAGTGATACCTTGCCTTACCTCATTCTCCGTCTTGCTGTCCGTCTAGTGCTCGCAGTACATGGCTCCACGTTTAATATCATGCGTTCCTTCACTGTTCGCCGTTTTACTGAACTTATTATTCCAATATCGTAGAAATTCTCCCTAATCTTATACTGCACGTGTAGATTGTGGATCAACATTCGAGACCAGGACCGCCGATATTAACTAACGGCGGAGACATCGTCATTATCACCGGCGTCGTCGTGGAGAACGCCTCCTTTCCTAGGCGAACATCATTCGCCCGGCGCGCAATACCGAATTAGCTGGTAAATATTCATGGCCGGCGGCTCATAGCCCGGCGTTCATTAGTGACGGTTTCAACGTCCTCCCGACATGGACACGTTCATTACCATGTCAAAAGGGAGATCTCTTTTCGTATCTGCATGGCCGTATCGGTAGCTGTGCCTGTCTACCTCCTCCGCGTGTTCGTCATTCGCGTTCTCCGCCTCGTATTCGTGTACAAAATCTATACCGAAGATTCGGAGGAACCTGGAATTTCCGTGCTTCCTGAAGAGGAGATCTCAAAACGATGAATTTCGAAGATGGCAAAGCTAGCAAAAAATTACATACATTTTTCATATACGGGGTTAGTCAAAAAGACGATTTGAACGCTTTTAACTCTAATTAAAACAAAATTATGAGATCAGTCCAGAGAAAGCTATTTCACTCCTTCCATCTTCGCCGCTTGGGTGTTAATGCGCGTGTACAGGTTATCCACCATAGAATCTTTGAACCTTAAACGAGAATCTCGCGGAGATTCTCTGCGACCTAAATTATTTAATTGCGTTTATTAACTTTTCCATTGACGTGAAATGTAAATTCGTTAGATACGAGAAAGATAATAAAAGGGCTTACTTTTATCATCTGTAATGTATGTAAACTATAATCTTCCTTCTTTTATCAAGGATAGTCGTATCGTATAACACCATGACTAAACTTACCATTTTTTTTCTCCGTATTTCTGCATTATCGTCCCTCTTCCTCCACTATTTTAACTTCTTTGTGGCTCGGTTGTACCGTCATTAATTTCGATTAAAAGTTATTTGCATGCCAGCTACCAGATGGCGTACCATACGCCGTCACAAATTCATCGGAGCGTCGGACCGATAAATCCCTGCAACTTTATTAGATATCCGTTTAATTTATGGCGCTTGTCTCGACTCGAACGCCGCTACTACTATAGAACGGATCGAAGTTGTTACGTGTAATAAAGAAAGGAACGCGTGGGTATATGCATGTTAGTTGTAATGTTACTGGAAGAGTATAAGAAACGATATTATTTTACCGGACGCCGGCACTTCCACCAAAAATTAGCTTCTATATGTTTTACATCCAAGATTTATACTTGTTTTATGATTTCGATTTCTTTAATTTCAAGAAATAAATTGAACGAAATAAGCTTGAAAAGCTTTGAAGAATGCCATTAATTTAATAGCATCCATTTAATGTTCAAATTAGTTCATTGCTCGAAAATGCTCAAATTTAAATTTTGAAAAGTTGCTTTCAGTACATCACAAAAAAAAACGAAATTTCTTGTGGACATTTTTCAAACTTGCAATAGTTGCAAATTTGTGCCAAATCGAGCGTATTAGTGTCTTGGAGGAAAAATTGTTTAAACGATTATGATCCATTTAAGCTTCTTAAATTTGGGCTTTGAAAAGTGTTCGTTTTGGATCTCACGTAGCACTTCTCTGTGCTTGAAAACTTTGATCTACTACTTATAGACTTTTTAATATATGGGAAAGGACTGCTGTAGCTTTAAAATTTTTTATTTAGATTACCACAAGGATCTTTTCTTATAAATATGTAGAACCAAAGAAGCAGACGTTGGAAGCAAATGCTACGGGCAAACTAAGGCTAAGCTTGGACACTCACAGCTTTGTTATCAAGAATCCAAAAAATTTTTGTGGGTTAAGTAATGTAACAGCTGTACATATATTTCTTTAACAATTCTAACCTGCTGGTTCAAGCGTTATGGACACATATTTTTGCAACTCCCAGTTTGAATGCATCATGAAATACCTAAAACACTAGTTGGCTTGTGTTTTGGGACTTTCCCTACTTACTTGGAAAGATTCAAGCGCAAGTTTACCAAAATATCGCCATCTTCTGATGTCCATGAAGATTCACATCGTACATCGAAAGCAAACAATAGAAAATCTATCAATAACGAATGTATCCATGAATATTCCAATGGTAAATTCAAAATCCTCATATTAAATTGTATCGATGTGGCCCACGAAGGTGGAAGCGCGGCACTTAAAGGGTTAATTAAATTTTAATACCGTTGCCACGAACCAACCCCGCCGCTAGCTCCCTCTACCATCGGCTCCCCCCCTTCCGCCTTCCCTCTCCCCTTGCATCCCGCGCTTAATATATGCATGATTGCAAACCATAAACATCATCGGAGGGAACGGAGTGTCGAGCGGCGGCGGACCGACCGGCAAGCGGCGGTAATACGGGGACCGGGGGCTCCGAATTTTGAATAATGCATTGCGTCATGACTCCGAATTAGAGATGAAAGCAATCACAAATTGATGGGCTATTATAGGCGGCGTACTGAGCGCACCAGATTAAATTGGAAAAGTTTAACGGTTATGGGGCGGCGACGGCGGCGGCATCGGAATCATCGAATGTATATAGGGGGTGGCGGTTGCCGAATAGCGGGGTGAAGGGTAGGAGGCCGGCGTGCGAGTGCATGATGATGAGGGTTGCGATTTTGAATCAAATTCGTGCGCGAGAGTCGATAATCCGTCATATTTAGCGGCGAATGTTGATAAATTTTCAATCGAATCAATTCAAGACCTTTGACGTTAGTGGGAAAGGGTAGAGTACAGTGAATGTGCTAAACAATATACGGCATTAGTTTCGTTTTCGTTCGTTTTTGTCGTTTATAATTTTGCACTTGCCATGCGGTAATTATTTATTCCTTCACGCGGTAAGAATGGAAGCCACCATCCGTGTCAAAAGTTTAGTGGTCGTTCATGCGTGGTTATTGTCTAATAAAAATTGTTGTCTGATTTGAAGATGTTGTTACAAAAATGCAGACGGGGGCGTTGATATTACAAAAATATTGTCTTCAGTGCTTTTGATCGTCACTTGGCTATGTTGCTTGTAGATGATAAGTGGAAAAATTAATGCTGCGTGCCGTCATATTTGGTTGTTGTGTTTCAACATTAACTATTGCGGTTGACCTAAGCTGCCGTTTTGGAAAAAGGAGAAAATAGGCGCGAAAAGGAGAGTTTTCACAGTTTGGTTATAATGATTACATAAATAAAGTTGCTTTGTTGTAAAACAGCTCCAACGCTAGCTGACATCGAACATTACTATTTAGAACGTTTATTGAGCATTGCTATTAACTAGCGCAGATTTGAACGAAAGTCGGTGCAGTATCAAAGTAACTACAAGCTAATGAATAGATCTTTAAAAATCTTTTTTCATCTCAATAACTATTCGTCAATTTCCTAGTGGATATTTAGCGTATTAAAAAAATTGTAATGAATGCATTACGTTAAAGGATAAAAGATTATTTCAAAGTCCATAAAATGGCCTCTGCAATTAACCTCCGCATGTATTATATCCATACCTATGCATTTGATCGCCGGATAAAATTTAATCGTCAAATAGATTATAGTTTCGTATCTATTTATTGCACGCTTCCTACAGATAAATTTCAAGAACGATCGTGGCATGCGGTGCATTAAGACGCAGAGACTTCCTCTTTCTCTGCTTAAACGACGTAATGATCTTGCTCGGTCCGACATGATTTGATTAGTAGCCGTTTTACGGACGGATACCCGCACCTGATCCTTCCTCGTTCTTCGCGTTTCCAACTATCGAAGGAGGACGAAGAGGGTTCCCGTTATGGCTACCGCATTACTAACGCAGTTACTACCACCACCGCCGTCACATGGTCATTTCACACTAATCTAACCCTCGACTATCCCGTGAAGGAGGGCCAGAACATTTCCATTCGGCCATGCAGATGATAACGTCCGTTGCCGTTTAATTTAATAACTAATCCTGAAACGAGATCAGGGAGATCTCCTCTTCCATTCAGAATCGTAGAGTGTAGTCACTGGTCAATACAATAAGAACTCAATATTCTAGCGTAGATGTATTAAAAACTTGCTTTACTTTCATCTGCATCATCATCATCGTCAAGATCATGAAGAACTGCATCTCGTTAGACTTCGTTGATTCTTCGTCATATTTCATATTCATTTGCTACTAGTTGCTGTTAGGTTCTTTTTAAAACATTTTCAGTCTCTTCGCGAGAATAAAATCTTTCAGACTCAGCGACTCAGAATTTCACCGAAAAATATTGTCGAATTAAACTTTAATAATTAAAGGAGACGTTGTTATGGTCAATAAATGAACTATAGCAACTCCTCCACGCCCAGCTTTTTAGGTATTGTTCTTCATATTTCCACCTATTCACTATATCTATGTCGTTTATCTTTCTAATAAGGCGTTTTTACAATAACACTTTAGAAATTCGAATTCTTACGAAACCAATCCTATTGACAGCGCCATATCTTTTCAATTCAGATTAACAAAAATTCTCCTTGTCGAATCTTGCAACATTTTGAAATTAAGTGAAGAATCGAAGAATACATATGCGAGAATTACACGATGAAAACGCATTGTATTTATATGTATATATTACGATGGTCAGAACGTCAGTAGAGGAACGTGCTCTGTTTTTAATCCGGCACACGTCGCCCGGTAATATATGACCCTCGTATCGCTCCGCATGCTTCATACATACAACATAAAGGCATACAGAACATAAACCTGTCCAGCTACTACTGAAATGGGGCTAAGGGGAAGGAGGGAATGCCGGCACGGACGCGGAGACCACCCTACGGTGCGTCCAGCACATTTTCCATGAATACAGATAGAAGTAAGGTCCATGTAGCTGCTTGGTAGCTATGTAGTTACGTTAGCAATGTACGTACGTACATACGCTATACATAGGTTACGGAAAACTGGGGGGTGTAATTAATGCATCGTGCGCAATTTATTTCACGGTGATACAATTAGACGGTAAGGTACGACCGGACCTAGCCGGTTACTAAAATTAATAGCCGCAATATAAGTTTGGCTCGTAGTTTGTTTTGGGCCGGTGAGCAGCGGCAACGGCGTCGAGGGACGGAAGGGAAGCGCGGGGAACGGAGTCCAGGGTTCCGGGACGATGCTGGGACGACGCTTCCTAGATTAATTTGCCGCCGAACAATTGTTAAGTTAGCCTTCGTTAAACTAACAACTAAAGTGCGCTGGATTACGTTTACAATGCACAGGGTGTAATTTTAATATGAAAGTGGAGTATCAAAAATTAAGCGGAAGAATTGCTAATTTTTAAGACGCCCAGTATTACTTTTCGTGAAATTTGTAGGAGTACCGTTGTATAAGTACTTTTTTTCAGGTTTCTGAATTAGTTCGTTTTAGGTAACTTTTGAAAACTGTTAAAAATCTGTATTATCGACCGTGAGCATTTAATTGACGCATGTCAACATTTCGACGAGATTCATCGAGTAGCGTTGGTTTGAGAGCCTCTGAAACCGATCAAATTTGTGTTTTAGTGAAGATGTGGCAAAGGCAATGTGTGAAGATGTGGCAAGATGTCGATGCCATGTTTGCGAACGATTTTAGGTTTACTAAATGCAGAGCAACTGAGTTGTCTTTCTTGTTGAACATGCAGTGTTGTAGTTGAGTAGCATGCAAGTTATCCTGAAAAATTTTCAAGAAAATTTTTCAGGATAACTTTTTTAACTTTTCTTTTAACTGAATTTAATTATACCTCAATTTCATATAAAATTAAGGGTTTTCAAAAACGTCGACCTAAGAATAATGGTTGCCTTTGGCTCTTTTGCATAGAGAAAGTGGCGCAGTCAATAGGATTTTTTAATTTAACATCAGTATTTTTGATATGATCGAAAAATATAATCCAAACATTTACAATTTATACGGCTCTGGAATTCTTTCTCGTCGCTTAATTTATAAAAAAAAAGATATTTGCGCAATATACGAAGTAAGGAATGCACCCCTCTTGCCCGTTTCCGGTCGCATACCACGTTCCTCCTCCTTTCCCACTTGCCTTAGCTATGCGAAAGCGTTCTTCTCTCCTTCAGGAAACGCGTCGAGGGGTCAGCAAAAGGATGATTTGTGGCCGGCAAAGCGCACCGCTGCCGCGCAGGGAAATGGACTGTCCACTTCGAAGGATCTTTCCCTCCGTTCGCGTTACCAGGCGGTTCCCCTTGCCGCCCCTCTCGCCGAATATTGACGAGTGTGTTGCTATTGCTGTATGGCGATAGCTCCTGCCGCTGCCACTGTACTATTATCATCTGTCTGTTATCTCGGAGAGCGAACTATAGAAAAAATTAGATATTGCTGTGTCTTTGTAGGATTGGAACGGTTATTTCGAATTTTACGTTGGCATTATGTGTTAATATGAGATAATGCGGCTAGAACTTCTCGTATTGAAACGTTCTTTCCATTCGTTACGTTTAATACACGTGTCAAAGTAGAGAAATAAAAAAAAAATCTTGGAAGTAGACTTTTGAGGTTTTCCGGCGAATCACTTGTTTATTCACCGAACATTAATAACAATATTATTTACCATTTATATAAATTAATAGCTTGTTACATGCTACATCTTGACAAATAGAAAAGGCAACTTTATCGTGACGTCATACTGTCTTAAGTAATGACGTACCTCGTCTGCTATCCTAAATGATCTATACTTTGATTTCTGCACGCTAGTTCTACAATCCAGTATTACTATAGCGGGCATGTGTGTGCGTGTGTCCGTTCGTTTTTGAACGTTGCTCCCCTTAGGACTTACAGCTTGGTTCCCCCCTCCGTTTGCCCCCTTTTCAGGGGTGGTAAAGAGTAGCGAAGGGAAAGGTTCCGAACCGTACACATACGTATGCACCGAGGCACACGTACAGCATACAGCATAGCCGCATCTATGCTACGGGTCTATAGCAGGAGCAGGAGCAGGAGTAGCAGCAGCGGCGGTGGCAGCGACGGTGGTAGAGGAGGATAGCGGAGAGGGCACGCGGACGTCCATCTCTTGGAATTTATATGATGTTCGTTTCGCGTCGAGTATTGGTCGACGCCGGCATCCAATAACCGGCGCCATTTCGTGTCAAACTGAAAGAAACCGCACCGATAAAACATGACATTCCGAAATGGACAGACAGAATCTATAACCATCGTACTATTTCCGTCTCGCTTCCGCTACGCTTCGCGTCTTCGTCGAACGCACGCGGGCTATTTTCTTCTTCTTCTTCTTCTTCTCCTTTTATTCTCTTCCCTCATCCCCTCCCGCAGCGTACGATCTAGCACACACACATTCGCACATACATGAGTGGAAGAGAGGTCGCACACACATAAATATATTTCACCTCAAAGGAATTTTATAGCTTTCCGAAGACGTTTATATAAGGGGGTGCCCGATCGACGTGGACGCAATATTAGTTAAAGCAATAAAAAGCGTCGAGAAATACGGCCTTCCAAGATCGAAAAAGGACGTACCCGCCGGGAATCGCATTATAATTTGAAAATTTTGTCGTAATAACGAAGGAAATGTTCAGAGACGAAGCTCTAGATAATCGTCAGTAAAGTAGATGGCCGGACGGTCATGTTCCAAATTTTGGTAATCATTTAATTTAATTTAATTTAATTTAATTTAATTTAATTTAATTTAATTTAATTTAATGATCAAAGAGGGTGCATTACCTTGATAGTATAGCACCTTTTCTTGTATAGATAATGAAAGACTTGGTCATAAACTTATTCATTGAAGAAACGGTATTTGCCTCATTCGGAGCGCTTTCATTTCATTCTTATTCAGAATTGGTGAGTTGTTTACTTTGAGCGACTGTAAAACCTAAACTGGCTGACAGATATGAACCGAATGTTACTAAAAGATGGCCGAAGCCAGTAATATACCTTTCATGGTGAAAGTGCCGCCGACTTTTGAAAAATCTCTTCCATCAAACAGCCTTCCTAATTTTTTTTTTAACATCTTTTTCAGTATTGACGCGGATTCGCTCGGCTGAAAAAATGTCTGAAAATTTGTGATTTTTGTTGAAACAAAGCGAATAATAAATTTTTACGTACATTTACAATAAATGTAATTGCTTTCACTTCATCCTTCAATTTCCTTCAAAGGAGTGGAACGTTAAATTCAAAGGTTTTCGCTTTTATATGCCATGGAAGAGCTGGAAGAGTTTACACCGTTGAGCTGGTGCCAAACGATTATCTGTACGACACGAAACTTATTTGTAGAGCTCTTTGATGGTAATGATTAGCCAAATGTGTAACAGTGACAGGTGAACTGGTGACCTCAGCTTGTGATTCGTGACAAATTCACTTGGAAAATATCGATTTGAGCTTTTAGAAATGATATCGCGGCAAGGCCCTCTTTAGTTAAGGGATTTATGTATGAAAATATCTGCAGCAACGTTGGACCATATGGATGAATTACGTGTTTAGTTTATGCTACTCAGATCTCCTTTATCAATTATCAGCCCTGGCAGGATAGTCATTTAAATGGTGAACGATTTACGTAATTTTTCATTCATAAAACAATATCCCATCCGTTCCCTCCACCCTCCATACCTTGTAATTCCGCTTCTCCAGCGTTATCGTGTTGTTTCTTATTTCGTACGCCGATTTCCTGTTTCGATTCCCTCTTTTTTGCCCTTCCTTTTTCTTATACTTTTCCATTTCGCCTCGCACATCAATCTTATTTATGTGGCTACAAAAGTGGAGAATGGCGGCCGACCAAAGCCATTCGCCAGGCTCTGGTCGCGGTCTAACTGCCCCCGCAAATCTCGTTTCCGCACCGCGCCGTCCCCCCGTCATCCCGTTCCATCTCGCCCCATACCTGTCGGCGATATGCTAGAGTCGGCGGTGGTGGTGGTGGTGGTGGCCGCCGCCGCCGCCGCTGTGAACACGACGTAACGACGTTGTGGAAGTTAAGACGGTAGATTTGTTCGTTAGAAAGCGTGCGTATAACTTTTCTTAATAAAGGAACCGAACGAATGAAAATGTGCACTTGGATTAGTGTAAATCTCGTTGCAACGTTTCTCTTAGCTCTGTGCGAATACAGGTTTTAGATATTGAGTTTCTTTTTGAAGAGCTATACTTGGTTCGATGGTTTAGTATATATGGGTACGGAAAAAGTAATTCCAGCTCAACATTGCTAGTAAGTTAAGTTGGTGAAACCAAATTGGGCGAAAGAGATAATAGATAAAAGGTGTTCCAGTATCCCGCTCATGAACAGTGCAATAGAAATAGGCATTGCGTTACTTACCAATAAAACTAATTGGTTGAACAACAACAAATAATTTGTATCAGATCTTCTGCTGGAGTTCGTCCTTAAAAAAGTTAGATACAACACAATCGTGCAAGTTCAGCGATTTCCAAAGAATGGTTTGAAAGCCGCGTTGTAAGAAAAAGATCCATTGTTGGAAAAAGGTCCTTTTTCGTGGGCGACAACCCGCCAATTTATTCCTTTAGAATTTCGGCTGCGAAAATGTTAGAGTTAAGGTTCTACATCCACCCTATCCAGCCTCCACATTTGGCTCCCTTGGACTATTATCCGTTCTTCAATATGAAGAAATGGCCGGCAGGATAGAAATTTTATTCAAACAAGGATATAATTGATGAAACGAATTGTCGAATAGGACGAATTCAAATTATTTGGAAATGATTAATAATTTCGAGCATCTCTTTGGACACGTAAAGGTCTAAGAGGAGACTACCTCGAAAAACAGAAACGGCTTATCCTAACCTTTCATTCTTGCACGGACTTTTCGAACGACACTTGCATTTCACTTCTCCTTATTTCATTATTTTGCAAAAAAAAAAGAACAAACAATTACTGAGGTCATTAAAACGAATGAAACAAGAAATCTGATGTTTCAACAGATATGGTCTTCACATGTCGCATTCGTAGAATTTAAAAAGAAAAGGCTTACACTCTACCGGGCGATACTAGCTACTCTAGCAACTAGCAGAGCAAGGAAGGGGAAAGGAAAGAGTCAAATTCGAACGACAACGGCGGTAGAGCGTCATCGGGCCGAACGGTTTTGAAATAGGAGAAAGAGGAAAAGAAAACGTTCATCAATCTTAATGAAGGATCGATCTGTCCGTACAAGGACGATTTGTTACACACTCATAAACACTGCATGCGTTCCGAATCGTAATCACGCTATTTATCTGAATATATCCGAGACACGGAGTTCGTTATTGCCAACGTTGCCGCTGCCGCTATATACAAACGGTAAAAATAAAATTCCCTCCCATAAGACCTATTGACGCGGCTAATTGCACGCATCGCGTATTGATTGCTGGATGGAGGGCATTCTTTTCGATTTCGTGCAATGCGTACAAGGTGTATCGGTAATGACATAAATTAGACATAAAACAATGGACGTAGCATGTTTTGCTACTCAACGTAACGCATAAATTAAGCATAATTGTACTTATCGACTTTAGTTTCGGAATTATATTGAATAATTAATATTTCTCATTATTTAATTAATAGTAAATAATTGATATTATACATAAATGCCGATAAATACGTCAATATTTTGAAAAACAGGATGCTGCGTAGAGTACGAGTGGTGCATGAAGATGGGTCGTTAGTCTTCACTCAGAGCAACATCTTTTGCACATCGCAGAAGACACGATTTCTATGCAATACAATTTCGATCAGCCTCGTAAGGTGATCATTAAAAGTCGTACTGAGTGAGACACAAAGCAAAATAGGTACCTTGGCACAGTCGCCGGACGATTCGCGAATAGGCGGTGTTGGAACAGGTCCCCACGTCAATAGAGATCAACAGAAGCAGAGATTTCTGCTTTAAACCCGTGTCTTCCGAAGGATCTTGGGATAGAGATACGAGGCGCAATTATAAATGTATTCATCAACAGTGAGGCAGTTCTAGCGATTACCTTATTAAGGCCTACACATACCAATCTGGTATAAAAGGAACAACCTCACTAGTGTTCGTATATCTATATTCAATATGAAGGTGGTTACTTCAGTTAATGATCCAAAATAACAAGATGATTACGCGAATTTATGCTCGATGTCTATACCACCTATAAACGCCTATTTTCTGCTTGTAAACATCTTATATATATATATATAAAAAATATATATATATCACATAACGAATAAACTTTCGAGACAATGTACGGAGATAGTAGTGAAAAGTAACGTCACATCGGCTGCGAGATGAGCGGCCCGATACCTTCGCGCGATCTCGCAGCTCTCGCATTCGCCCGCTCCGGGCTCAGCTTAATGGCCGGATCCCGGAAATTGTGAGAACATATATCTCGCTGCAGATTTATGAAAGTGCTTTTCTTTCGAGTGCGGCCCGGGCTACGGGGACGGGGACGAGGCGCAAGAAATATATACAATAGTTCTTCTTCTTCATCCCTTCGCCACCACCTTCACCGTACCCCCCCATCCCCACCGACACACCCCCGCGTCAACCTACTCTATCTTGTATTCCTGGCACGGCGATCTTTCTCACACGCCTCCCACTTCTTTCTTTATCTTTCTTTGCTTTCGCGCGATATTTAGGTACGTTGGGTGCAAATAAAACAAAAGATAGGGGTACGCTAGTACGGAGGAGGGTATTTTTTCAAGGGTTTTTTTTTTTGTACGGTGATGTCGTATTAAATCACAAAAGATTGTCTACGTTTTAAGGATTTTATTAGAATTCTTAAACTGGATATCCAGAATATATTTATTTTGATATCTACTCTTGCGAAATTTTAGGAAAATTGTCAATTTTGTTTCATTCAAAAACATGCGCTTAGTATGTTAAATATTGAGCTGGTTAATTTTTCGTTAGTAAAACATCAATTCTTTCAGTAGTGTATGATACTATGTTTGTAGGCAGCTAAATTATATTGTGAAGTACCAATCGTTAAATGTACCCACTTTTGTACTTGTTTCTAATTTAACTTTGCAGCTTTATTAATGTTGAGCTTAAATCTAAGGAGAAACAACTTTTTTGAATTTTTCTTAATTGTCCATCGGTAATCCGTAAGAATATTTCAGTATGATGATAACAAAAGTTTTAATGAAAACATCCTTCGCGGTCTCCATTAGCAGCGGCGCTGAATTTGTCAGATCAGCGTACACAAGACCCATTTTGTTTCAATTGTTTCCTATTAGACGTAATACATTTTTTAGGAGAAAGTTCTATCTTACGTATCTTATAAGTTTCTATCTTACGGATTCTTCCCGTGTATAAGTAAGCTTTTATTTATTTTTCCATGGAATTACGTAATTTAATTATTCAAAAGAGGGCGCCGGAAATCGTTCAGTCATCGTTTCGAACTGACAGAACAAAATACACCGTTCCATTCCAATAAGTTCCGATCTATCACATCAAACGCTCGTTGTCCGAAGCAAATCATCGTGATATGGGTTTCGCATCCATCCGTTCACGCGTACGTACGCGCACAGTTCCGTTTATATGCGACATAAACAACATCGAGTATCATCGTTTGATTGAAAAAGGTCTGTCCGTCCATAGCTGTCAGGATAACTTAGATATGCCTGCTGTATGCCGCTGGCCCCATGGGTGTCCGTCCGACGTATAGAATCTAATATTTAAAACAGGCGTCAAACGCTACCACCCATTCGCCCACTCATCCCTCTCCTCTTTTCATTTCGTATCTCGTATACTAATCAAAGCTGGCAGTTTGCGTGCCGTGTATAACGAGCGGCCGATTCTTTTTAATTGAACTCTTTCATTTCGGGGGAGGGAATGACGTTAACGTAAAGGCCACGAACGAACGACACGTTGGGTTGATATTTTATCGCTTTTCTTTTTTTTTTCAATATAACGCGAGAATTGGATTTTGCTTTTAGAAAAGCTTTCTTACGGGGATGCTTTACTGGTAATATCTTGCTCCTTAAGAATGCTTACAAATCAGTTCCGGCAAACTCTGCCACAGCGTTCAATTGAACTGCCATGCTGCATTTTGCAAGATATGGCTCTATTAGAATTGAAGAGTCTTGAATTCTCCGTCTCCGTTAACAAGTTTTCAAACATAATTCACAGCCAACTCTTCCAGTACTCATAGATTATTTAAATCGGCGGTTTAATGTGAGGATAATTGCCGTTAACAGTAAAACAATTGACAACTGTTAGAAGTAAAGTTTAAGGTTCAACATATGTACAACAGCGAAAAAGAATTACAGGAAAAAGTATTTAAAAGCTTTTAGTTTTTTTGAAAATTTTGCAAACGTTTACATGTTATGTTATGCATCGTTGCGTACAGGAAAGAAAGCTCTCTTAAAAATTTAAAAACAGGTTGCTTAGATCAACAACAACCAACCAAACGATTACCAGCCCGACTAATATCTTGTCACTTCCGATTCGCTTGTTAAAAAGAAACGCTTTTGTAACAGAAGAAGAAAGGCTTCTTTGGGGATTTGATTATTATTTATGCTTATCAACTAAATAAAAACATTTCTTTTGCTGTTCATCGTTTTCCATCTGCTTGATTTTAAATATAAATAAAGTAAAGTTTAACAGCTATCTCTTCTTAAGCAAATGACAGTGTTTTAAACATCCCTCATAGTATTTATCAAATTTCTAGTCACATCGACGAAATATTTTCTGTGAGTCATTACATGGCCGAATACGATTACTTCTTTTTAAAATGGTTAAAATGTCTACTTTAAAAGGAACCTCTTCGCAAAAGCACTTACTAGAACAATTACAAGCTAAAATTCAATCCTAATCTTTAAAACGCCAACCGGTTTCATATCTGGGAAGACGACGAACATCGATAATCCAACAAACGCCGCCTGTAACCCGTCCGCCGCCTACCAGCCGAGAACTGAACTAATTAATGCAGTTTTAATACTCAAATAATGGCGATGAAGTTAAACATTCATCAGCGACGACACAATTTAATGGATATTTACGCTGGATGGATGATGATGATGATATTCGCGCGCGACCCAGCCGCGCTAGAAGCAAGCCCATTCCGAACCAGTCAAACAGCGCCACTTATCATTTAATTACAATCCTCGGGGTGGAGTTATTAATTCGTTTTGCGAGGCTGCTATGTCGACGGGGTTGAAGGAGTAAGGCCGAAAGAGGATGGTGTTGTAAGGGAAGGGGGGTACGTGCCGGTAGATAAGCGGAGAGGGCCGTGGGTGGAAAGATTCGACGACGTGAATTCTTAAAAGGGGAAAAATGATTTAACCTCGAAACGCGTCGAAAAGGACGAAGAGAAATGTTTGCGGGGAAAGCGGAGAATCAAGTTTTGAATTTTCTGTACCGGTCGCCGTTGGTTTGATAATATTTCTTTGATTGGCGGAATTTAATGCAGTGAATTTTACTTTTAACTTCAAGCTTGCTTTAATGCACGTATGTTGTCCGTTAAATTTCTTGGCTTTTTCAGCCGTTTCTTGGCTGGCTGTTGAGATAGTTCCTTGCTCTTTTAGATCACGATTTGGACGTTCTTTTCTGCGTGTTACCGGCTTTTCAAGAGCAATCGAAACCTGTTCCTGGGCACCGAAAACGTTTGGTTTGCAATTCCGCGTTCGGGTTAACTGAGATTACAGAGCTGTTGGAGCCGCTGCTGGTCCTTGCTGATTGGTCTCTTGTTTCTATTGTTGGTCCTTGGTCTCTACTGTTGTTACGGTTTCTTTAATTGGAGGTTGTCCTAGTCGTCTTTTTCCTCCATCTTGTTCCTACGAACATGAGGTTCTGCGTTCGTAATCCCACTTGGTTCTTGGGTTCGTTAAGACATAAAAACTCCTTGATTTGGTAAAAAGAGTTAGCCTTCGTTATATCGAGGGAAGAATCATTGTGATAGTTCACGATCTTTCTGAATAAGAAGAAAGGAAGAGGATTTTTAAATGATCTTCTGGTCTGCGTTAATTCCAATTATCCGATGAGTAAAATTTTTTTTTTGGTTTGATAATTTGTCATTTCTTTCTGCAATTCTTTGTTCAATCGGTGCGAAATCTTTTCCCGAATTTAAAATGACTGAGCCGATTTTCATTCGTTTTTACTTCACATTTCATCTTGAAGAACATTTAGAACTTTAACAAAACACTGAGCGAATTCACATTCATATAAATCGTTCGGACATCCCGGTTCAGTCCGGGCTATGCGGGGACATAATTTGGGAATTCCGCATACGGCATAATTAATGTTTCGCGTCCACGACCAACGCCGACGTCCTATTCCGAAGGGAACGCTTCTAATGAAGCATATTTCATGTCCAGTGCATGCCTTTTATTAGCCCTGTAAGCCGAGAGATTAAGCAATAACTTTCGGGGGAAACAATGCGGGAAACGACGATGTGAAAGGGAGAGAGGAAGAGAAAAGAGCGAGAGACGGAATGTGGCGAACGGTCGAAAGAGGGCGACGATGAAAACTGACCGTCGCTAGCCTTTTGTACGCTTGTTTCATTGTATGTATGTAACGATTTCGGGTATAACGAGTCGGAAATTTAATAATACCACGGTTGAAATTTTCTCGTTAATCTCCCCGGATTCGCGAAAATCGCTGTATTCCATGCCTCGTAAAAACTACGAAATCGTTTATGCGTTGCTATTTATTCTTCAATGTGACGGTAATAGCTTCTAATTTAAGTGTTCATATTTACATAACAACATATTGTATTAGCAGCAAGAATGTAAGTACGTAAAGAGACAAGATCTCTCCAAAACATAATCTGATAATCGATGTCAATATCGCGTACGCAGTAGTCCTCCGGTATCCGGTTTATGTCGTTGCTTTCTAAGCGACAGGCATGTGTTTCTTGGCAGTAGAAGGCGCCAAGAAATATCTTCGTCGTTTACGAGGATACGAGGAAGGCCGAAACATATCCGTGGGTGGCGCACTTCTCTTTCCTTGCTTCGCCCTTGTTATTCTCATTTTTATTGTTGCATTAGTAACACCATTTCAACATGCAAACCGAATTAAATCACCCAACTTCCGAACTAACTAAACTCGTTCGGCCCCAGAAACGGAAGTCTATCATCGACGAAATCATAATAGACACGATCAGTCGCGCATAGTATTGCCATATATAGCCGCGTTATTATCGATATTATGCAATATTTGACTTAAGTGGTTCGCATGAGCGGCATAGCGTGACCGGATACCAATACTTGTTGTGTTCAACGAGCTGTATTGACGGCTAGCACGCCACCAACCACCGTCGTTACGCTCGCGTCAATTTTAATCGGCAGGAGTTCTACGGCATATCGTTTTGTTTTAATAATTTAGATTAGATCGAGGTACGCTGGCGTGATACGGAGTTGAATTGAAGGGAATCGTACTTCCCGGATCAATTTTAATAGATTTTAGTCAACATACCGGGTTACTCGTCGAATTAAGTCGAATTAAGAATATTCTACGTGGCAATACGTCATTACAATCTTCGAGCACATCGATTACCCCTTATCAAACGCAGTGAGAAGTAAACGAAACGCTGCACCCATCTGTACCCCCTTCCCCCACCACCTTTCTTCGCAAAGGGCACCGATTGTACGTGGAAGAAAATCGGCGAACAATAAAGGCGAGGCGATAAATTTTCTGTTCGAACAAACGCGGAATTTATGAAGGTCGAAGGGCCATTATAAGGTATTGACCCGAAATAATCAGCGTAATAAATATTTACTTTTTGTTCTTTTCGTGCCCGGTCGGCCGGCTAAAAATTCAAACGACCATACGCTAATATAGAAAAAGCGCGCTACCGCGCCGCGTCGCCATCTAACACCTTTTTTTCTCCCTTTTTTTTTTTTGATTTTCACCCCCCATTGGCTCTGGCGTGGACGCTCTCTTAGCGGTCGAAAAAAGTAAATGACGCGTAAAATAATTTATTTATCTTCTGTGTGCTTCAAGTGGCGGGAAAAATAAGAAAATTGCGTAAAGAGAAGCTGCAAATACACAAAAAGATGTAGCTGTTTCGTTAAATTGTAAACCTAATAATATCGTAAATTTATTGTAAGCCAGATGACGAACTAAGGAAACTACAAGATAATACCGCAGTTACCTTAAAAAACTTAAGCGAGCGTTTATCATTAGATCGAAACCTTTGCTCGGATATTCGCACTAGCGTTGACATCAATAAAACGAGGTTAAAATTATTTCGCCCAACCGCCTTGACACTAATCAAACTTTCAGCTAGCAAACGAGGAATACGATGATAAAACGGAATGGGAAAAGTTTTCTATCGCCGTAGCTCTCTATTTTAGGAGGCGAGAGACTTCGGGCGGGTGATATGTTGGAAGAAATTCCTAACTCATAACGATAATCAAATCGTATAATCGAATCGCGTTCGCGAACGACGGCATATCGAAATTTTAAGAACGTCGAACTTTTTCAATCATTGGAAATAATAACCGTTGAAGTTCGAAGATTTCACGATCTCCGAGACGTTGGCTGGTGGAATCGAAACACGACGAGGAGAACGAGTTTCGCGGTCGTGGGAGTTTGAGGTTGGAGTATTTTTTTTTTTTTTTCAGAGAACGGAATCGGAGAAGTTCGTGTGTTTATTACGCTGCAAATTCAGGTTAAAAATATTATATTCTATTTCGATAAGGATTAAACGTATTATTTTCATGACAATAAAATATTTATATAGGATGAACGGTATTAAGCTGTTCTGCATAGGTGATGGATGGTCAAAAATTGAATTGGTCTTTCTTACAAGCATATACCGATAATATTAGAAAATTATATGCGCGATTTATAAGTTAAACGAACCAGGAGTTTTCCTAAGAAGGAACGGTACTAGTCCCTTTAGCATGACCGACTCTATCATTGTCTTCATATGTTCTATTCGCTGTAGCTGGTTGCAACATGCGATATCGGTCGAGTTAGCGGTCGACTCCAGATGGCTTTAGGGGGAGAATTTATCATTATTAGTAAGCGTCAGTAGGGGGCGCCCCGTCGTTACAAATGACATCTACTTATGTCTAGCTTGAGAACATCAATAAAAAAGAACGTTTTTTATTTTTATTGTTATACAAATGTCTTTTTGTTGATCGTCAATTAGACTAGAACATCACGTTATGGTTTCTAGGCAATACTCTCGATGACGATGAAAACTATTTAACATATTCCTTATTATGTTGTACATTATTTATCTGATTAATTCTGTTTTCGTGATTTTCAACTCCGCTGTACGCCGTAGATTTCGGCCGACTTAAATAATAAATAAAGAATCGAAGAAATTGGATTGCTTATCCAATAAAAATTCCACGTTCAATCTAACAGACAAACATTTTATTGACTTCACTGATATCATTACAATTACCAGAAATTAAAAGGAATTAGCCAGGTTTGCTAATAACATTAATCTTTTCAGCCAAAACAAAGTCAAAAAAAAGAGCTTACAGTGAAATCCGCGAAGGAAAGAAGAAACATTTGGTGCTCCTGTTGGTTACAAGTTCTACGGATTCGGCAGAATTTTCGCGAGACTCGTGTACATGCTAGAAAGGATACGGTACGGAACGCGTGGGAGTACTCAATTATTCAGCTACGTCAAGAGGAGATATGGTGTGGTGGAAGATATCGGTACACTACGCACCACGAACCTCGATTATTTCATTAGAGACGTGAAAAGAAAAAAAGAGGTACTTAACTATTACTTACTAACTGTTTATTCAGCACCAAAACTTGATGAAAGGTAGACACGCTGAAATCTTATATAGGGTACTACGATCGAAGGGTTTATTCGAAATTTCAAGTTAGTTACGCACAAATAAAACTATACCGAACAACAATGTTATTGAATGCATGTTGTGTATGGAATAGAATTTTTGGAGGGAAGAAAATCAATGAGTGAGTGAAGTTAGCAAAGGAAGAAATGCGTCGACTTTTTAAGGAAATGAAAACAAACGATCTAACAAAATTTAGAAGACTGGATTGACGGAGTCATCTAGAAAGGATGATCGAAGTAATAGAAATGAATTTGTCGGAGGCTAGAGCTAAAAATGAGGCTTCTAGAAAGGAATGGATAACGTCAGAACTGAAGAATTTGAGGAAGGATGAGACAGTGCGAAAGCATCGTGTCCTTCCAACATTTTCAAAGTTCGTAGCAGGTTAGAACATCTCCAATTATAAGATCTCATTCCGAGTAAATTCAATTAAACTTTGACTATATTTTCCGTGGATTTGAAACAAACGCATGTTATCATTGCGCAATAGCGAATATTTTGCCCGTGAAGATACTCTAATTTAAATTATTTTAGAAGGGTAGTACCTACATGGCCTTGTTTAGAAAATTTACTGTACGTCTATGCTATCGTATGTCAGGATCAGAATCTTAAATCAAGAAAATGGTCCCAGGATTAAAACGGGCTCCGCCACCACCTAATCTAAAATATTACCGGGTGAGGGTGCGTTGGAAAGCATTAAAGCATCCTCTCCATTACGGCGACAAATTATACGCAAATGCACTCCCTCCCGGATAAAAGATTTAGTCCGTTCGGCCGTGGAATAGCGGAATAATACAATCGCGTATTATATCTATATGCGTGTACAGACAAAAGGGTAGTTTTACCATGCTTGTACGGGGCCATCATCGTCGCCCCGTTCAAATTTATTATATTAACCGTATTTATCTGCTTGCTGTGTTTCAAATTAACCCCGATGTCAACGCGTCCATCCGTCATCTGAGACACCCTGCGCAACGAGTAACGTTACCCACCATCCTGGTTACTACGTTATACCGTATCGGGGGTGAAGCTTTCGTCAATGGGCGAGGGAGAGGAAAACCAGAAAAGTCGAAATTCGACGTTATACTTTGCGATCGTTTACAAACTGAACCGGAAGCTAAATTGAGAAATTCTCAAGAACCAAACATAAATTTAATGTGAAAAGTCTATCTTCATTCAACTGACATTGAAAGAAAGAAAAATTCCGGTATTCTCCTTCGGTGGTTAATGTGTTATTGTTGTTCCGATAGCAGGAAATAGAAGAGAACGGTTCTTTAACAACAAAAACAAGGAATTCTACTTCGCACTCTTTTAGCACTTGCTCATTTTTTAAATAAAATAAGTCAGAATTTCATTGAAATGTTTGCATTCATTTAAAAGTCTTCATCATGTCATATCTACGTACTAGCGACGTTAACATTGCAAAAAAAAAAATCAGAAAAAATCTGTTACTCTTTAAGGTAATCCATTCCATCCCGGGGAATTTCTCTCGAAATAAAAGATTTGTCCTTTTTTAGCAAAAGAAGCCTGCGTGACTGATACAAACAATTATCTCTTCCGAGTCTCTCCGCGTTTCCGTGAGCCGAAAACGCATCGATCAGATGATATTCCCTTTCATCCATCCATCCATCTATTCCGCTTTATACTATCAACCGCCGATTCCTCCTTCTCCATTTCCTACCCGTTCCCCACCTCCATCTCCGTCCTCCACTCAGCCATCTTTATCCCAGATATCCTACATGTACAGACGTACATCTACAGGCAGATATGAGAGATGCAGAAGATCTGATGGGTGGTAGCAAACGACCGGCGATGATGGAAGCGAAGCTCTCCTCAACAACGTTTGGTTGATAGATAAGAAACGGCGGCGGCGGCGTTCTCCCTACCCTATGTGTAGAAGAAGACGAAAGGATGAAAAAAAAAAACGTCGCTGCGGAGATGCTTTATGTATGAAAGAAATGCTCAACGACGAGAGACGAGACGGGCGAAGGAATCTCCTCTCGGATCGCGAGTAGCAAAAGCTTCACATTTATAACTAACCTCATCCATCTTCTTCTCGGCGTGTGGGTGAGGAGGCCACGGTAGCGGGGGGCGGTAGTAACGGGGCATCTTACCATTGTGCGAGATGGGAAGTGTGCAAGATGAACTACGTAGTGCATTCAGAAAGTTTTTGAACGTATATTATTAACCAGTAAGATTTAACAGGACTCAAAGCTAGAGAAGTTCTTTGTGAAAACAATTCAATTTGTTTTTACTAAGAAGGACAGTTAGGCAATTTTGATTGGAGGAAATGGATTAATTAATTACGTGGTTTCCGTTCGTTCCAAATATAACAGCAGAAGTTAATTTACGATATATCACGCACGCGCACTAGTTAAATAAGTTGATCAGAGCAGCTCGGTTGGAAAGGAAAGTGGAATATGCTCAGCTTTCTGTTTGGTAAAATTTTCAGCTTTCAGGGTGTTAGTCAATCTTCAAAAAAGTATATTCGAAAATCACTAAATCACTAGAATAAACTCAGAAATCAAAACGGCGTGTATCTATAAAAAATTGCGGGTAAGCGGTGGGTGAAGACGTTATTTTGGAAAACGAAAAAGCAACCAACTCCTCAATTTGTCAGAATATCCAAAACGCTTCGATTCCTTTCGTAATTTGCGACATATATAGATATACACACGTCGTGCCAATAAAATTCCGAACGGGATTTCGACGATTTACCAGGTTATGGCGGAGGCGTCGGAAGTTAGAAACGTTTCGCTCGGTTCGCGGAGGAAAGGTTGAGGTTAGAAAAGAGCGGCTTCACGATTTATTCCGTTCCAACGCATGTCGAATACGAAACAGGTAACAGATACCCTTCCTCCCGATCAAGACTCGCGAAACGCTGAAATACCCTTACCAATCGTAGCATCCCCGCATCGCTATGCTTTTCTTTTCGCAGAAGAATTTTTCTATTTCATTTTTAAGGCTGCGACGCACACCCACCTTCCGCCTTCGCAGAATCGAACGTCGTGGGGGATTTTTCGCCAAATCCAAACATATCGCGCGGATATCTCTCCCGGAGTATCGTATATAACTGTTCCGGGGGTGTGGGTACGTTACCTCCAAGCTACTTTATACTGATGTGTGCGTCGGCTTCTACCAAGAAGCTTGAGCGTTTCGAATCCTTTTCATAAAACTCGAGCGGGATTTCAAGTTGGAGGTATTGGAAAGTCGAAATCCACTTAAATTTCGATAATCTTTACCCGTTTTGTGTTTATAATAAAAGCTTTCCGATAAATCTGCTAACCTGGAATACATACGTAGAGAAAAAAACATGTAGGAAATCGCAGATCACTTACTCCGAAGAAATCATTGAATCTCACCGACGTAATGATCAGAAAGGTCTTAATAAGTAACTATGTTAATAAGTAACAAGTTGTT
The DNA here is from genome assembly GCA_020654165.1 of Oryctes rhinoceros. Classification (NCBI taxonomy): domain Eukaryota; kingdom Metazoa; phylum Arthropoda; class Insecta; order Coleoptera; family Scarabaeidae; genus Oryctes; species Oryctes rhinoceros. The sequence continues at coordinate 8,399,218 of JAIOKQ010000240.1, read as the reverse complement.
AATTGGTTGTTTTCAGCAAAACGATGTGTTCCATAAGATTCCCACGTTAAATACAGAAAAGCTCACACAAAACAATTGAATATCACTGCAATTAATATTTACGACATCTATAATACGTCAATTAATATCCCCGTTCTCGAATTTAATAAACGATCATTCCGCGTCATTAAGTCGATTTTAAATTCAATTGGGCCCTCCCGTTTTCTCTTCCTCCAAGCGCCTATCGAGTTGATTTTCCCTAATAACCAATTATGCATACGCAGCGTGCAGTATGCCTGGGAGGGTGTGCATCTACTGGATCGCCTTCCATCCTCATCCGACGCCGTACGTCTGAAGTACAGTCGGAAAGAGACGCGAAATGCGAAAAACCCATATCCATAAACATAAGCAAGCAAAGCGTTCATCGCAGTTCGAAGGAGAGCATAACAGGAAAGCGCTGTACGCTATACGGGTGCACGTACGTACGTATTGGGTACGGCAACGGCAGTATTACGTCAATTTAGGCTCCTGACAAGTAGAATAATGTGACAGAAGGTCGGATATAATAGGAGCTGAGTGGCTGGGAGAGAGAGTGACTGAATTAATGCGTATGCGCAACAATATATGCTAATAAATCAGCTGCTGGAAAGCAGTTAATCATTAGGCAAGAGCGGAGGTAAGGAGCCGGATGGATGGATCTGCTCGAAAGACGGTTCTGCAACTTTGTACGTATAAGAAATGTTGAAATTAAACTAAAATACGCGCAAGATAATGTTTTAAGCTCTGCTCTACAATTCAAATGACGTAATTTAATGTTTTAGAATTAATTCATTATAATTATAAATTTGTACAATATTGATAGATGACATTTATATTTAATTTTAACACCTTACTTGTTAATGTAACTTATTTTTCCCATATTTAGACGACATCTGTATTCAATGCGCATCTTGTAATACCTTTATTCTGTAAGAGTAACTATTTTATCGATCATCCTGTGTGAATTTTAAATTACCAATATTCCGGCGGTGCTTGACTTTTTGGCAAGAGAGGCGCGATTGCGAATGAATACGTTCCTTTAAAAGCTTTGTCATCGAAGCGTCTGATCTAATTTATAAAAAAAAAATCGTTTAATTCTTTAAGTATACCGTGAAATTTGGGCTTTTCCGCTACCATCATGATCTTTAACAAATAGTTATTACTAGAGCATCGACTTAGCAGACTCGTGTTTTGTCGACTTCCGGGGAAATCAGTAGGCAACACCGACCCTTTCTTATGAGACGAATGGACTCGCCGCAAAAAAGTAATAATTTCATTTGCCCCTTGGTCATCTCTAATTGTAACGCGTAAATGAGAGCAGATACTGATGAGAACAAAAAAACAGCTCGGTCCCAACGCTTCTTTATTTATTACCAAAGATTTACAACTAAAAGGAGTACAATTCTACCACAGGTCTGGGCGTCAGGCTTTTGCCCTTCTGCCTGTCTTCAGTTTTGCAGTACAATCTCATTGCCGATGCTTTACTAGGTTGATCATCTAACGCACCCGTGTTTATGATATCGTGCTTTGCTGTTCTCCTTTAACCGTATCTTCTTCAAGAGACCCAGAATTTCCCGGGTGCGTCGGACTCTAACCACTGTCGAGGAACTGTCCACTGGATTTCAAGTCTTATCGTAGCTATTGTAATCGTTCCCATTGATCTATTTTGGATGACCTCCAATCCTCGGAAGTAACGAGCGTCTCAGCTCCGCAGCGCTGTCCTTGCTTATAGATCCGATTCTAAAGTGAAACATCGAAAAATCCAATTTGGAATTCCTGAAGACGCAAAGGTTTTGTTGAAGTTTTTAAAATAGCAAATTCAGTTAGTCAAAACTTAATGATAATGATAATCTACCTCTACAATATCTTCAAAGTAACGAATTTGCAGTACCCGGTGCTGGATTCGACGATAAATTAGATGTAGATTAGCAAAACTTTCTCCTATAACTAGCTTTTAAACTTTTAAAGCGTACTATGAGTAATGAAATCATTTTATAAAGTTAGGGAGCGCTAGGGTGTCACGGTAAGCTCTCTGTCATTGTCTGAATATCGAATGGCAACTAACGCACGCCAAAATAAACAAATCGGCCAGCGTAAACAGGCTAATACGCTACGGAGACTCTGAATCATGAACTGAAGCGAATATACTCGTATAACATGTACGGTAGGAAATAGCGTACATATATTATTAAAAAGCGGGACGATTCATACGGTGTGCAACGTGCCGGATGATATGCATATGATGAGGAAAACCCTGATTCCCGCTGGGGATGGCCCCGCTTGTTGGGACCGGAATCCCCTTGGCGCGACGTTAACGGCGTTAAATTTGACTCTTTGTTCGGTATCGCTTTGATTTTTCTGTTTGGGTTGCGTAGCTACTCGTATGTTTGAATTTGATCGTTTAATTTGATGGGCTTCTAAAGTATTCGACTACCATTTCTCTGTAATTCAACATTTAGTTAATTTGTTGAAATTATTCCCGTAAGTTCAACACTGGTTCGTCTAATTCAACGTTCAGCTGGAAACACAGGAGACTATTTTTTAGTTTGGGGGACTTCCAACTTCCCAATGATATTGAGGTATATTTCGTTCCATAAAGCGGAAGTGATACCGTCCAATGTCAAGCCAAAAAGGAACTTTAAGAAATTACTCATCGTTCTCACGGAGACGGAGCCAGAGTTCCAGGACAACTAAGAAGAAGACGACTATAACAGTACGAAGACGACAACAGCGACATCTTCCATCACCGAAATTAATGTTCCCTAAAGTATAATTTGTGGAGACGGCCGTCTTCGGGTGACGCGCAATGCTGTATTGCCAAGACAGCGGCGTACGGTAGCGGGGGCTAAGGGAAAAGGACGAACGGGCTGCTCCGTTCCGACGACTATAATATGCCGCTTAATTGTCTCGAAATGAGAAATTCGTTTCCAAGTTATAATTGGATATGCGCCCCGCACCCGAGAGATGAGGAGGCCGTGGTGCAAGAGGAGGACACACGGCAGACGCGGGCGTCAAGACGAGGAATTGCTCCGTCTTCGCGCGCGATTACTCCTCCCGCGCAGTTATAACTCTTTCCTCATCGACCATATCCTACGAATTTAATCGCGACAAGGTTCCTTATTCCGTCGGATGGATGCTGGAAATATGTCTTTCCGGATAAGAAATATGGCAAACGGGTGTATGAATTGGAACTCGTTTCCCGTTCATAAGAAAAAGGGAACCGGTGATAAATTACTTGTCGCGCGCACTCAAAAAGGTGAAATATTTAGACATGTTCTTAATTGAGCTTTAAGGGTTGGGAGGTCTTATCTCAGGTACACGTTTTCTTCTTTTTTTTTAATGAATCACTAGTTGGAATCTCTTAAAAAGCTCGGAGAATTGGACAAATTCGCGATTGCATTTGGAACCACTGTAAGAATAATCTAAGAGTTTTGCTGATATTGTACTGTGGTTGAAGTCAGGTATTTATAATATAAACGTTTTCCGTGTTCGAACCGTGTTATGTCGCTAAAAACAATAATAATAATAATAATGACGTTTCGCCCACAATCGTATGGGGCTTCTTCAGGAGAAAGATAGCCACCAGGTGGCACGGTTACTCAACGTGTAAACCACGCCAGTTTTGTTCGTTGAGTTTCGCCTCTGGCGTGGTTTATACGTTGAGTTGCCGTGCTAACTGGTGGCTATCTTTCTCCTGAAGAAGCCCCATACGATTGTGGGCGAAACGTCGAGTTTATTATTTTATTATTATTTTTAACGACATGACGCGGTTCGAACCCGGAAAACGTTTAGTTTCAACAGACTCCGGCGGTGGAAGCCTACGTTTTAATTTATAATATAGTTAATCTTCTTCCTGCTACTTTGTACGATCCGATGGTTTAACTTTTGCATAAGCGTCTTTATTAGACAGAGTTGTCAGATTTTGCAACCATCCCAATTAATCAATATAGTTCACGAAATCGGCTTGGAAGCATAGTACAGCAATAGCATAATGCTCACAGAGCATTACATCATCATCACCGTGACCCACGTATTTAGTAGCATCGGATACCTTCACCCGTCACATACAGAGTTGATTAAATTTCTCGTCCACGTCACGTATTTTCCTATAGTTCCTATGTTTCGGAGTTCTGCGCCCGACCTCATATATATGTACTTTAACCTCGCATCTACCCGGATTCTTTCTTCCACCACCACCGCCTTGTCCTCCTTGTTCTCCAGGGTTGGCCGGGCAGTGTCGGTTCGTTCCTTCGTTCCATAAACATTAACGTTATTATCAGTGTTACTCGAGTATAAACTAACGGACCGGGGCTGATTCTTATGGCCGTCACGATCGATGTCTGATTGCGTTGGGAAAGTTTCGATGCCGGCCACGTAGTGGTGGCGGGCGAACTGCAACCCTCTCCTCCGCTCGATGGACAACTCATCGATACGGAACGGAGAAACTATACGTTGGAATTGGAAATGTACGTGGAGGGGTTAGGGTGTGTTAATAAAAAAAAATGAAATATATATTGTAAAAGCTCTGGTCCGTTTATATCCGGAAATATTCTTAAACATCATCCTAATAAATGTTTATTAGAACGGTTGTTATATGTTGGATTATTGCGAATATCGTGTCGTTTGATTTCCGTGTCTTTCCAGTCAGCGAAAAGCCGCAAGAAGGAACATGTTAAATGGAGATATTCTTTTCGATTAAATATAAAAGCAGGAAAGATATACAGCGTCTTTCGCGAGCAATTTAGAGAAAAGCACACAATTATTCACCCCTTTTCAGCTTTCTTTCTGTTAATTTTCGTCCCCAATAGCGATGCAATAAATATTTATTTAAAAAATTTAACAACCCCATGTTAGCTCATTTCTACTAATTTAACATCCTGTATCTTACCTACAAAATATTTCTGTTTCCTTGGAATTATCCCTGTATATGCATATATTTCGGTCTACGTGTGTATGTAAATGGAAAAAATGGAAAACACTCGCAAGAGAGAAATACATAACTGCGATACGAGAGGCGGGGTAGCCACATATATCGTTTCGCCTTTATTAATGAACCTCATACATAGAGCGGCACTTTATAATCCTCCCGCCAACTAGATTGATCACACAGGCCATTTACTCCACCCGGGACCAAAAACAACCCGAAAAATAACCAGACGTTGTTGATGGAGGAGAGCGGTGGAAACCGGCAGAACATTTTATTACCGGAGACCATATGGAAGGAATACTGATTCGATGAATAAACGAGTCCTGCTTTTCTTCCTTCTGTTCCGTCGCGGAGCTAAAATAGCGTAAATTATACGTTATATGTGTACGCAAGTGCATATGTTCGGTCTGATTGTGAGTGTACAAAGAAGTGGTGGTAATATATTACGATGCTCTAGTATTTCATGTAGTTATATGTGTATGTACATGTATAGATAAATTATCTTCATCCTTACGGTGGATCTGTTGCATGTTGAGGAGATTAAGTTAATTACAAAAATAAAAATAGTAATAATAATTGGAAGAGAACTTTAATAGGTGCTTGAGTGCTGATTATGCGAAGGTGCTTGAGCCTACTGGAAGGCTATATTAGGAATTTCATGGTTTCGTTCTAGCGTAATTAAATTCTAAAGCATCTCAAAGTAATGTAGCAGCAATTATGGTTTAATTAATCTTAGAAGATGATACGAGACTCTTGGAACTTGGGCTAGTTAAATTATTGTCTTCAATTCAGTTCGATCTCTTGTCTTCGTCTACCAGTTTTCTTATTCTTAGAGTTTTCAAATGTTTTCAAAGCTCATGCCACCTTCCTTTTTGGTCTGCTCTTCTTTTTCTTCTTCTCAATCGATCCTTCATTTAATATAAATCTTGTCAATATTTCTTCTTTCAATCTTACTAGATGTCCTTCTCATCTTATTCTCTGTGTTCTTACTATTGACGTTACTTTCGGCCCCTCATACAACCTTTCTAATTCTTTATTTGATCTTTACTTCTAGCTTTCCTCTGTGTATTTTTTCTATATCTCTGTAAATATCGTTAGGATCGATTTCAACATAGGATATCTTTTATTTCCCCTTCATTATCCAGTAAGTATAAGTAGGCACAGTAAAGAACTTAAGCGTATTCGACAATTCAAAGCGAGATTTAGAGACCGTACATTGCTGGAAGACGTTTGATTTTTGATGAAATAGCTTTGTAGTTGTATGTAACAAAAATTTCCGATTGTCTTGATTTCTATTGTTTGTTATCTTAATCTTTCTCTATTGAACAAAATAAAATTAAATTGAATGAATAGGTGAGATAACTTGAATGAATTTTATACCTTTAAAAATACTCATCCACGAAAATGTACATGCATCTTAATATAAAAGAGTAATAAAAGATATTTTTAGTGGGTGATTCAAACGCCCGAATTACATCTTGATTACTTTCGAAATAGAGCATTTTGCGCCTACCTGCCGTGAGCGGCTACCTGTTACTTGCCTATTTGGATGGTTGCCTACTCTCGCAGGAACTAAACAGCCTTACACCAGCTCTGAAAACTCCACGCATCGTTGCTATTGTAAAGTGAACGCGATTGCAGAGATTGTGCGGTTGCCAAAAACGTTAAGCTTCAAGAATCGAAGTTAGGGTAGCGATATGTAGCAGCAGCAATATTAAATGGTAAACGGGGGAAGAGATCAATGAAATTTATCGAATTCTCTTCGTATACTTGTCAACTGAAGAAAGTTAGGTAGTAAATTCAAAGAATTTATAACAAGGAATCTAGAAAACTACTTTCTATTTCAATTGTGGCGTTGTACTTCTCTCGTTCACCCGTAATATTTATTCTCGCAACGTAGATTAAAACGAAATTTGGCCGATGAATGTCGTCAACGGTCCGTAAAATATTCCCGCAGGCCGAAAAGCATTCGCCGGTATAGAAATTGTGTGTACGAGGACGCGTTTCCGACTATGTAAACATTGCAAGCACGAAGGGAGGCGAGAGTTACACGGTTATGGTATTGTGATAACGCGGCCACCAATCCGGATACAGAAGGGAAATTCTTCCACGCGAACGGATTAATCTCCGGCAACAACAACGTGGGGCCGTGGCAAAGGGAATATACGGGAACCCATTTGGCGATTATTATTTAAAATGAAATGCTTTCATCCTTTTGCTCTTATTAAATTTAAACATCGAAAAGAGTAGATTTAATTTTTCAGCGTGAAATTTCAGGCCAAATTTTTGGCAAACTTTCACGCTGAAAAATTAGATAGAAATCTTTGATGTTTTACATGTTTCGGACATATTTCTGCAAGCTGCAACGAAAGTTCTCGACGGTGTAAAATTACGATATACCCTTGTGGTATCGCACACATGGTTGATGCCATTTTACATTTAAATGATTGCAATGAGCAATCGATTTTAACCAGCTGCAGTTGATAGAAGGTCCTGTTAAACTTGTAAGAGAAGCAAATGAATATTTTCAATTCGTTTTCTCTTTTAAGTATTTCATTAAAAAAAAAAAAATTCGGCGATTTTATATAATGAGATTTTGCCGTTAATTCACCATCGGCCGTCGGTTTTCGTAGCTTACAATTTATCACGCGTTTACGGTCAACATGTGTATTACATACAAAAACAGTCTATCAAATGCGCATATAACAAAAAACTGGAAACATGTTCATTACACAGATACATTTCTCTGCGAACTTTGGACCAGTAGTGGCGCAACACGCAAGTTAAACAACATGCGATGCGATGTAAACGAAATCGAGACAAGGACAACACTATTACCAATTACACCAATTTTATAAACAGTACATACTAGTACCAGTTGCGTATCGACTAATCAACATCAGATCCGTTAAGTGTTTGTCCTCCCAACCAAATAAATCGAAAAATTAGCCAGTTGCCGTTGGTGTTTACCCCAACCGGTCTAACATTAGGTAACAAGAATTGCGTCAATCGGTGCGTTAAAATGTAAACAAAGGATCGGGATAGAAAAAAAAAAAAACGAGAAGTAGACGGAGAGATACGCGAAAGGTTAGTGGAGAGTTAGAGTTGGCGGAGAGGGGTTTAGGGTGGAGGATGTAGTCGACGAGCCGCGAAATGGAACCAGATGAAGCAAACAGTCACACAGCTGGTATCGCGTCGGTGTCACTTACATGCACACGTCTCAATACTCCCGGCTTTTTCAGTAGCGCCGCATCCTGTTGCTGCTATTCCTGCCGTTCGTGTCTGTCTGTTGCCTCCGTCGCCCTCTTCCCTGGTTTCCTTATTTACATGCGTCGGGACATCGAAGCAATTAAAATAATCCGCAATCGAGAAGTCTGTTCTTCTTTATCGAGTTCCAGATAGGATTTATATTTTGTAGATTGTATCCTACAGATGGCAAAATAGGTTTATTACGGATGATATATCAACCAACCATAAAGGATTCCAACACAAAACTATATTATCTTATTTTTTCTTATTTTCTCACATTAGTTCCAATATAGGATTGTCGTTCCTCACGATTTTCCATCCTTTCACGTACAAAGCTCAAAAGCGCTGGAGATGTAAACGTTGGAAAACAGTCAGCAATAACCATCGCCCCGCCGCCGGCACACGCTAAAACGCTAGGTAGTGCCCGCGATGTTTTATGTGGCCATCAGGGCGCGGTCTCCTCATTTTCTATCTTTCTTTCGCGTTTATATATACGCGCTATATATCTATATATACGTATTTGTACATATCTCCCATCTTATTTCCTCATATAAACCACCGCCTACGATTCTTATTTCTATTTCTTCCTCTTGCTCCTGCTCCTCGTCTTCTCCTCCTGAAGCTCGCTTCCACTTGTGTTATTTTATTACAACAACGCCAAGCGTTTGCTTCTATATGTTCGGGGGAGAAAGGGGAGGTTGCGAAAAGGGGATGTTTCGATCCATCGTCCATATATACGTACACCCACACGGAAGCAGAGCCACATCTCCTGCTTCGACTTCTGCTACCTCAGCGAAAACGTACGCGAGTGACAGCTAAAGGTGGAGACCTTGCGGGATATATTGCCAACGGCCCCCTTCGCCAAGGATCCGATATTAAATAAATATGTTCGTGTGGTTGGACGGCGGAGGAGGAACGAAGAAAATCTGCGTTGGTTTTACTTCTTTTGCTATATTAATGTTATACTGTGGTTAGTCGCTCAGGTACTGTTGCTGTTGTCGAGCTCAAGCATGAGGAATGAAAATCTTCGGGAGGTCCTTTGCTCGTATAAAAAAGGAACAGTAAGAGACAGACAGTCTTCTGCAAGTTTGAAAGCAAAAAATTTTAAAAAGAACGCTTCGCTATTCTTACATTATTCTACTATTAAATAAACATATTGAAACATCTGCGCGTCGTAGTAACACAAATACCTACACCTTCACGTTTAGGTACTTTCACGGGATTCAAGCGCATCTTAAACGGAGAATGAGATTCGACCTCCGTCACTCTTGAAGTTCGTAAAACGTAAAGCGTTGATTTTCAGTTGATTATGGCGCTCGACGAGTGCCAGAGTATAGCGGCGAAAAACGCTTTCCGTTAGTGGCGTTTTCGGCTCGTTCGGGAGAGCCGTAACCGCCCGGCAATGGAAGGTCGTCTCGTACCCGTAGAACTGACCTAAATGGCTCGTAACGTATGCTTAACTTAACCCGACTGTGATGGTCGCGATAAACATCCGGGTTTGCAACAGGTACCTTGCCGCCGTCGCGACTACGGAGACGATGAGTACGGCGAGGGCGTCACCATCAGTGAAGAAATGGATGTGGACGCGTTCTTCGACGGTTATTTTCTGTTTTTAATTACGATGTAATGGCGAGAGTTACTGTTGGCACTTGGGGAACGTTTTATAGTATTTGAAAAAAGGACGAAAACATATTGCTTTAATGTTTAACTAATTTAAAGTAAATGTTGATGAATGCTTGATCATGAACATTATAACATTTGATAATTATGTGTTAGTTTCGTTGTGTAATTTTTAATAAAAAAATAATTATTTATTCGTAGTTCAAGTAAGGATTACGTCTTTATGGATGATGGTTCCTGGGCCTAAAGATCATTACCAGTATCTCTGTCAAGAAAGCAATTTATTTTGGAGGCTTTGCTTTGTTAATGTGTTAAGCACTGTCTGTTATTCAGCTTCCATCTTCAATATCGTGTTACATCATCGCCCTTCATCTTGATTTCCTTCTTTGAGAAAAGGGAAAGGCGAGCACCCTAGATAAGGAATGACGACCAGGTGTTGTTAAACAAAAGCTGCTCTGCGGTGAAACTAGTATGAAAACTCTCGTTATCATGGCGGAGGACTCGGTCGTTCCTACGCCACTTTTTTGGAAGTTTCTTTCTTATGTCTTCTTTTAGCCACCTCGAGGTATGAACTTTTCATGGATAATTTTATCGATCATATCGAAGAAATTGTTATTCTGATCGTTCATCACTATTAACAATGTTCGTCCATTCAAACTATGCTTGATCTAATAATTTGCGCATTTATGCAGCAGTCTTGCGAACTTTGAAACAAAACTAGGTCGCAGCACCCAATCGTCTGCAGTGTTCTTTCGAATTCGCTGAACTCGCTTTCGAAGTCGTTTTAGGACATCTTTGAGTCGCGATTAATTGTCTGTTCTGGAGCTGTCATAGAAAATAATAATCAACGTTTTCATCTTGAATCTTTGCTTGCTTTCATCAGATAAAGAGAAAGAAAGAATTCTACGTGTGCCATTTTAAATTTTGCTATTTTGTTTCAACACTTTTGTCCTCTCTGATAAGTTGTTTTTTTTTTATTGGTAGCATGTTAAAATTTCTTAATGTTAAAACAATTCCTATGTTTACCTCTTGATTTAAAAAAAAAGGTACTTTTGGTTAAAAAAAAGGGCGAAAATCAAGGATTTTACCAAATAAAAGGCAAAATGGATTTTTCTTAAATATTCGGAATATATCAGTCTGTTCCTTGAGGAGTGGTTCAAAGTAACTTTAATTTGGAAGTAGGAGAGTAAAAATAAAATGTTATTTTCTCAATTTCTATCATTCCCAAAAATTGCCGGTATCGTATTAATACGAAATATCAATTTAGTCGTGGATATACATATACGCTACGAATAAAGTGGATATTACCCTAGCGTATTGCATTGGTAATGAACTTGCCAGAGCCATTCATTATTTCTCTGCACGTATGCGACGTAAATTAATGGAAGCAAAGACGTTTCATTTATAAACGGAAAAGCCGAGAACTTGGGATATAATAAATGGAAGCTGGCGATATTCTACATTGCGATCAGTGCCAATTTCGAATCTACATACATGTACGCACACATATATGTATATGTACATATATATTCACATTCATATATTACAATACTAAATAAGTGTAATGCAGAGTTAGCGTTCGTTGAGTGCGTAAGCGTGGATAGATCGCGGTCGGCCTCGCCGAATAAATCACTTATTAATGCGCAGGTGACTGCCGATGCCGGGCGGTTTCGCCGCTTTTGTGCGGCTTCCATTAGAAACGGGACGGCAAACAAATGACGTACAACGGTTCGTACTTTCGCCCGGGGCGTTCGCAAAAGGATTATTCGGCGAGAGTTGCCGCGGAGAATGGAGAGGTTAACTCTGGAACGACGTCGTCGTCGCGACGAGGTCGACGGTTTGACGATTCGAAAACGCGACGAACGCAGATGATAAATCGTTTAGGTTACGCTTGATGTGAGCTTCTGAACCGGAATAGGATGAGGAATATTCGGATATACGTACTGTCCAATGTTATTCCTTCGCTACTGCTAAATAAATTTAATTTAGGTATTTTTCAGTTATATCATCAATAAAACAAAAGAAAACCATGTTCAGTAAAATAAGGTCACTGAAGAAGGAAACTAAAATCGTCTTGCCTAACAAAATGAGTACATGTCTTGTAGACAATCTCACCATAGCTCTCATGTGCTCTTTTTGGGGATTTTTCACAACGTCTATTTTCACAAAATCAGCCCAAGCGAAATAAACATTCAACATCACTTTTGTTTTGGTCTGAAAAGAAAATCAGCAAAAGGTCGCTTTGCGTTTTGAGTTGATTATGAAGACTTCTGCGACATTCTTCACGTTGTAACCTCTGATGTGGGGGCTTGATCCTTTGTGGACTTTGTAGTTAAAGCGGTGCATAAAACCGACTTTTTTCTGTATTAGAAGTCGTTTGCAACTTTTTAATATTACCTAATAGAATGTCTGGGACAGAGAGAGGAGGAACACAAGGCAGGACTAGCCACCACCAAGCTTGGGATCGAGCACCATTGAGATGCTCTAAATAGATCATTTACCAGGTCCTAGGAATCTTCAGGAGCATTCTATATTTTTATTCTTTCGTTTCATTTTCTTGATTTTAGGGTTTGTAAAATTTTCAGGTTGTTGACGGATTTTCAGGTTGGCGGATGTTAATTGACGAACCGATGTTTTTCCAGTTAATTTTTTTTTGATTTATGTTTTTTGATGATATTAAAAGATAATTTAATACCGTCTGGGGCCCATGTGCCTAACACGTTGCTTAAAGAAGAATCCTATAAGACAATGCAAAAAAAAAGATTAGCGTGAATTTTCATGGATTTTCATTTCACGGATCGTATATTCTTAAACATTAAGGAGGTAATTTCCAGTTGCATATTGACGTAGTCAATCATTGTTGCTTTGTTGTTTTTGTGTTAATATATAATAAAGAACCCAAAAGAAAGAAAAAAGAAAACCTCGAATATAGAAACCGGTAAAACGAAGACGACGAATGGTCAAGAGAAAGACGGAGACGGCGTGACCAGCTAGGATGGTGTAGTAGGTAGTAGAGTATCGGAATCCTGTGCTACTACCTCACCGCGCCGCACCGCCGCTTCCTGCCGCCCCGATTCCGGCGGAGGCGAAATTGAGAGAGAATTGAATTTATCATAACCGACGGGGGGGTCGAGCTTGCGCGATACATGTGTATGCGGTCACCAAAGATGGCTGGCACGGTTATGATAAGGCGATGCTTTAATGACGAGGTGGTTGCCATGGCGACGCGCGGGCATTGGGCAGGGCCGGGCGGCGGTCAGCAGGTGAGGCGGGGGCGGCGTGTGCGGCCGGCCGCCATCACGCAATCTCAAGCGGCCGATGCTGCTGCTATTACTACTGCCGCCGGTGCTGGTACTGCTTCTGCCGTTGCTGCCGCTACAGCCTCAGCTACGGCTACTACTACTCCTCCTTCAGTCTCCCGTCCTTTTTACCGCTGTCGATACACGACGCGATGTTTCTTGCACGCGGGCACGCCGGACCTCCCTTGATGAAGTTCGGTACGTGATTCCGTAGCGATTTTGCTATAGCTTCGTATTTGATGATCATAAACCAGCGCTGCCACCAAAAAAATCTGTACGGAAAAGATGCTTAGGAAAGTTGCTTGTAAAAACAAGCAAGTATATTTGTTAAACTAAATAAATATTAAGATAAATTAACAATTGCAGTACGATATATCACGGAAGTCATATGTCACAGAAGTGCCTTTATTAATAAGGCACGTGGTAAATAACATAGTCCTTGCTGTTATTATTGATAAGGCCCATGTTTTATATAGAAATGGTTAATCTATGAAAGAGTCTTTTTGAAATTTTTCGAATTTCATCATAGCAAAATTTCATGGGTGATTAATGAAGAATAATATTGCTCAAAAGAATTTGTTAGAAGAAGGATCGAAGAAAGATCATCTTTATCGAAATCAAGTCATTAAGCTTCATAATATCGCTGTTAGCAACACATAGGATCAACTATTTAGAAATAAGTCTTTGGATTGGTATCCCTGTGAAAGTAAATAAACAATTACACACGGAAAATATACTTGACGGGGAATAGTTGCGAAAAAAGTATTCGGAACTTAGGTTACAAGTTGACATTAAAAATACGCAAACTACAAAATAAAAGAAGATGTTAATCATCAACAAGAGAATATTATAAGATTTCCACATATATCTTACTTTATCAATTAATAATATTAATTTTATTTAATTTATATATTTTTTCAAACTTGTAACATCTCCAAATACTACTTCTTCGTACAGCCTCTTCATTTACTTGAGTTTTTAAGTAATACTTTATTGTTGTAACCGGAAAAAATGACCTTTCACGGGCTCACGGCAAAATCTGTCGGTAGTTTAAATAAAAATGGACAACGAATATTGCAAAATCACGAAGAACGAATTGATGCAACACAACAGTAAATATATAAACAAAACATTTCAAGAAATTTCAAGTATTACATTAGAAAATTGTATTAATCCATATTGAGTTATACATTAGCACCGCCACCAAAAAATATTACCGATAAAAACGGTGAAAGAATAATAATCATAATCATTAAGCGTAGCTCTCTTCGTTATTCCTACGCTAATTCTGAATCAATAGATGCGAGCATGAATCTTTGAGATTCAGTACATACGTACATACGTCCATCCTAGAATCGATTCCTAGCATTATCTATTCATTAAACCGTTATCTTCGAAGCGGAACGGAACCGTCCGTCCGAAAAAAACCATAAATTTCTTAGGTCGCGCAGTACTTTGCGGCGATCGTGTCCAAACAAACATCAACCACCCTTTTCCTCCTTCGTCCCGCTTCGCCTCTTACCATCCCGTTCCACCAAGTAGCGGGAGAGGTACGATGTAGGATGTTGATCGGATATAGCAAGAGGTGTAGGGGCTGAGGGGGGACGAAAGCAATGAAGGCGCACCTGCGATTTGTCTCCTTTCCTTCATCCCTGTCGATTAAGTTGCGAATAAAAATCAATTTGGACGGACTTTTTCTCCGGCCGTTTGTCTCCGCTTAGCGGCGGGGATTTAGCCACGGAGCGATCCGGTTCCTGGAATAACCGTCCGGCATGGTCCTGAACAATGCAAAATGCGAAATAATGAAAGCAATTAATTCAATTATCCCCCGATGTTAATCGACGATGGTGGAGGAGACATCTTTCTGCTTCGGGCGGGAGAAGAAGGTCGATGTGGTTCCCGCTTCAGTGTCCTGGTTCGTGATTACACCCATATTTCTTTCGAAAACCCGTAATTACCAATAAGATGGCGAAGTGAAGCCAAAGATAGAATGTTAGATTTATAACAAATTGCCATTTCTCTAAAATGTTATGGCTTAGATTCATGTAAAGCTTATAGCGTACCATTGTTTGTTATTAGTTGTTGTTTTTCTTTGCCTTCTGGATTTTCAAATTAGAAAAAACATCTTTTTGCAAATGAAAAATAAGAATAACCATTTTGAATTAAAGTTTAATAAAAGCTTAAGACAAATTCAGCTTCATGTGGCACAAGGATAACAAGGATAGTTTTATTCTGTCTGCTCCAATCAGAAGTTGGGGAAGAATCTTATAGTCAAATGTACGCTCACTCCGGCAGAGAACAAGTTCAAACATCTGATTTAAATACACGAAACAGCAGAAGTAGGATTATCATCGCCTACTTTATCTATAATTTGACAATCGATATTTCGCATCAAATCTCTCCCACCATTCGGCTTCATTAACGCCTCTCTCATCCCACTTACAGTGTTAATGCGTGCTTGCCTAGAAGGCTGAATTATTCACGGCCAAAATAATGCGCTCACCTTCTACGAGCGAGAGACACAAACAACCGCTTCGAAATCAAGAAAGGCGGCGGCGACGGTGACGGTCGGCGTCGCATCTAACTACGTCGCTTTTGACCGTATCTTCCCTCTCTCCCATCCGAATAGGAGGATTGAAAATCTAATACAGCGATACTCAGCCGTCCTATATGTACGGTACGAAGTAGTTAATGTTAGTTGGTTTTGTCGTGAACGTATTTCTTGCTGCTTCCGGTCCTCGGCCGTGATCAATACGCGTCTCCTATACGATGTACGGTGTCCCTTCTCGTTTGAGATATAGACGTGTTTGTATTGTGGTGAGGTCTCCTCTTTCTCGTTCTGTATCTTTGTATGTATGCATGTGTTGTGGGTTGTATGCATGACATCGCTTTGTCTTTTGATGAACGTATTTCGTCTTCATTTTCGATCGGTTCGCGGTTCTTTTTGGGTTCGGACTAGCAGAAAATTGAAAAGATGATGGCGCGATGAGCTTTAGTAATAGTAGTAATGATGGTAAAAGATTTTCAATACATATTTTCCATTGTTTCAACAAAGAATTTACCATTTTTAAGGAAAACTATGAATTTTTTTTAGAGCGGGCTTGGCCACGAAAGACCTTTAAAGAAAACTAAATCAACGGATTCTAAGAAAGCAGATCTGGATTTCCTCTTCTTCTCCCCTCTAGAAAAACGCTAACCTTCCCTTTCCCTAAGAACCTGGCTTCCTATTCTCGTATCTATTCGGAACACGTCCTCGCCAGCGCGCGATATTACATTCGGCGAGGAAAAATTAACATCACTCGCTTTATGACTGCTTAAAATTCACGGCGATGCGACTCCAGGAGCCCGGGACCATCCGCTTTCCTTCAACGGGGGCAGCCATTTTAAAGCCGTTCCGGCTGTTCGCTCACCTTCCCCCCGAGAGTCCAGTCGAGATGCCGAAAGCCAATATCGTCCTGCCCCCGGGGCGACCCGCGCTCACCCCGCGTCACCATTATCAATATAGGTGTCACCGATGTCGACGGCATTCCTACTGCTGGGAATCGACGACGATGGAAGAAGGCTGGTTGTTATTGCGGGATGTGGAGTCGGGTTTTAATTTAAACAATCGTCTGATGTTTGGGAAAAAACCCGGGAATGGTAGGAAACACGAAAAGTTGATAGATACAACGCGAGATGGAGAGTTTTCGTGTCTCCGATAGAAAAATTAGAGTTTATCCAAGGTTTTTTAATTTTGTTCAATTGCTGGAAAGATCTGTTATTGGTCCGTTGATGTTTATTAGTTTTATTATATCTGTTACTGGCAATGAAACAAACCTAAAGCATGCTAAATATCTTTTCTAAATGGTTTGCAAAAAATAGATTGTTGATAAAACATCTTTCATATGTTTCTCATTGGTTACTATAAAGATTAATGAAAGCCACTTCTTGAGGATTAATACTAAATCCATTCAACATTTCTTTGGACAACCTCTACATTAACGAAATAATTATTATTTAAAAGCAAAACTTTACTTCAACGTCATGCGAACCTTCAATTTTTTTCCGTTCTAGGCTTATTTCATAGTTTAACTGATGAATTACAAAATCACGTAGCCATTACTAAAATGAGATATCTGCAATCTTACCTGCTTTGCCCTCCACTTCATTTTTCTTTCATTTCCCTCGTACTTTTCCGGTACTTTCTCCTTTTCATTCTTAGCGCGCGGAATCGCAGATGGGAGGTGGGAGGTGTAAGGGAGATATTGCGGGCGTGATGTTAAGGAATCGATGGTTATTTCTTGCGCGTAGAAGAGAATGGCGGAAGAATCCAGACTGTAGCGGCGATGGAAAAAAACTTCACATGCAAATCACGCATGTCGTTTACCTACCCTACGCGGCCCAACCTCCCCTTTCCACTAGCTAACGGGAAGGATCTCCACCATCACGGAAAACGAAGAGGATCAGTTATTTTATGGCGCCTTTCGATTTCGCCAGATATAAGAATCGACATCATCGGCCGTGGAGAGGAGAGGGTGCGCGAGGGTGAGATGATGATGGAATCGGAGAAGTGGAAAAGTGCGTGCGTACCTGCCTCCATCTTCTTCTTCTCCCCATTTTGATCTTTTTCCATGTTCCTTCCGCCTAAATTTGGCGTAACGCCTTTTCGCCGAGCGAAACCATAAAACCGTAGCAATTCATTTCTGAATCGGGAGCACACATATACCACCGCCGCTGCCACCGCTAGCGCATCTTATTATTATTCAATGACGCGAGCCGGGCAACAGTTATGGTTTAGGTTTCGTTCTTCTCGATCGTGGGTGGCGCTGAATACGACTACGTCGGCGGGGCGACTCGTCAGTGATGGGGGTCGGAAGAAATCGCTTAGATTTGCTCCGGCGATATGCAGGATGGAGGACGCGAAGTTCTTTCGCTGTATCCAGCTAGATTATGCACGTTTTATGGTGGAAGAACGAAGTTATCTTTTACGGCGGAAATGATTCAAAGATTTTCAAAATAAAAAAATAATGTTTGCTAGATAGTAGCAATTCTATCACTCGCTAAATGAAGATGTATTTAAATGCCAAAAGAATCGTTTCGTATTGTTGATCGTTTCTAGCAATTTTTCGATGCGTCTGGTATAATCTCAAATAGTTTTTCGCATGTTAAGCGATACGTAAATGCGTTTTATTGGAGGATATCAGGAACAAACAGTACGATCTCATTTGACGGTTAGGATGCATACTTAGACGACAGAGAATTAGATGAAACCACATTAAACAATGTAATACGTACTAAATAAATACGAGGGAGGACGCGACTGAAAACAAACAAACCGTATCGTTAACAAACTTTTGTCAAGGAAGCTCGCAGCAAGTTTTTTGGGAGCTTCGTTCTTAAAATCACCATTTTTCAGTTCTACGCGAATTCCTTCTTCTGCCAATTCTTGAAGGTCGTCGTCGGTAGAAACATGCAATAACTTCTTTGCTTTCTCCACATTTTCTAATCCTGCAGTATTGACTATGTTCGGAATTTGACCAAGAGTAACCTTTTCCAATTGAGAATGCTTCGATACCTCCGATCTTACGTTCTTCCACGTTCTTCATTCCTGCCAAGTAAGGTTGATAATGCCATAATGTTGGGCGGCAATTGATTGTCTACCAATAATAGAACGTTCTTTTAAATTTTTTTAATTTTACAGTGACGTTGTAAGGTTGGATATAAATATATGGTAAACCAGTTTTGAAAAATGTCCTTAGTGATCCAAGATTTTCAACGTCGCAAGTAACTTAAGTTTTAAAGGTTGCTTTCATGGCCTTTGGGATTATGGAAAGATGTCCTTTTTGTGATTGGTTCATGTTTGGGAAATACCAATTTGAACCAGCGTATATATATATTTTTTTGATTTTGAGTAGATTGGGTTAATCAGGGTTAATCGAGGAAGCTTTAAACTAGGTCCTACTGCATTCACTTGTTATGAAAGCTTAATAGCTTAATAGCTTTTAAGCTTATACACACTTATAAAAAACATTGCATTTGTTCTGATTTATATTACTTATTATATATATAGTGTCCTAATTTTTCAAAAGAGAGGCCAGAAGTTGTTTTCTTTAAAAATTTCATTAAGAATCATATAAAACCTCATAATTCTCATAAAGAAACATTTGAAACGAAAAGAAGCTATTGTTGCACATCAAGTTGTTTTGCATCCTAAATTTTGCTTTCTTCTTTGATAACAGTTTTTATTTATGTTGTTTTGCTGTAACGATTATGCAACTAAACATAGAGTTCGAGTAACATTTCAATTCTTTCAGACCTTAATTTTTATACAATATGGTCTTTATGGTTAGCCGTAAAGACATCAACCAATCATAAATTTTTGAATTTAGTTTTTTTTATTTTGTCTACATAATCATCATATGTAAAAGAACAAGTAAAGAGCTTGATTTTGATATTTGATAATTTAAGCTAACTATTTAATAGAAAAAGAAATTCTATTCCAACAGAACAAATATTAATTAAACTTATAAAGCATATGTAATTTTACAAAAATGATAAAGTTATACAAAAAAAAAAACAATCGCCCCCGGGTGGGCTCGAACCACCAACCTTTCGGTTAACAGCCGAACGCGCTAGCCGATTGCGCCACGGAGGCTTATTGCTAGTTTTATTCTAGATAAAGATTTCTATCTGTAGCAAATAATTACAAAATTTTACTTTTATTTTAAATTATTTTTATTAAAGAGTAGATTAATAAACTGTTGAACTATAGAATTTCGATTAAAATGAATATCAACAGCCCGAAAACTTGTATTATCCAACCCAAACAATTCAGATTTTCGGTAAGCTGCCGGCACTTACCGGAGCTTTTACAAGGGCAGAAACAGTGCGCGCGTTATCTGGCGCGCCCGGTGAATTACGCGAATCATGGATTATAATAACGGGATCGCTTTGCATATCTCTCTTTCTCTCTGGAAACGATTACTCTCAACGCTTTACGCGCCGGAGGGAGCTCTATCTTGTTTATGTCGGGGCGTTACATTTATAATCGGTTTTAAGCCGGAGCCGAAAAGGAGGGGTGCGCGTTTATATTAACGCTAGTCGGTCGTGGTGCCGTATTATTCAGATATTCGAGCGGGAGTGTATTATGAATTGAATGGTTCTCTTTTTTTTTTTCATTTCGTTGCCTCGGTTCGGTGCGCACATCAATTTTCCAACCTTATTGTATCTGTCCCATTTGGGATAATTGAAAATAAATGAAAAGGTTCTTAAAAGAGACATGTATATATACAGAGCGGTTAATTTCTGATAAGCATGCTATTTATTCCCATCAAAGCACGGTATAAACGTACGAATGCGAACTAATTGGGAAAAAATTCAGCGATTATTGCGATCTTTTTATCTAAATTTCATCGATTTTTCTTTTCTTAGTACTACATATGCGGATCCTCAGCGATTCTATATTCTCTTTACATCCTACACCGGCGGTTATTGATAGCCAGCAGCATTCATTATCACCCCAACTTCCACTAGCGCATCTTTACGTGCGTTTTGGTTTCTTAAATGGAAAACTTTTCCCTCGACTCGTATATTTACACGAGAAAAAGAACAGTAGCGCGGTCCAGCTTCACCATCGCCGCCGCTATCACCAAGAATAGTTAACCAACACCGCACCGGCGGTTCCACATATAAAACGACCTCGAAGAAATGTAGGCGATGTCAAGAGTTATGGGATGCCCGATAAGATTCATTTCGCCGCCGCCTCTTTTCGTTCGTCCTCCTCTTTTCTTTGGAGCGCCACTGTTCTCTGCCGATCGGTCGGCCGAAGAGCAGAGTTTGTTTTTATAAGCGGGGTCCGTTTTGAGGTGTCTGGTGCGGGCCAGGAGCCTTCCGGAGCCCGAGGTTGCGATTTATTACCACCGATGAAGTGAAATAAAGTACCTTCCTACCACCTTCTCTGGCGCGATTAGAGGACGAAGAAGAGGATGCTTACGTTAGATATTGATACGAGATAAGTTTATTTAATCTGAGGAGATATAGGCTGAATTTTTTTTATTTCAGCGCAAAGATGTTTCGTTCACCTAATCATTAGCTAGGGAATACAGTTAAAGTATGTATTTGTGTACAAGGGTCGTGTGAAGAGCTTCAAGCCTTAACATGAATATTGCATTACAACGATTAAATTTGTAGCACATAAGGAAAAATTGGTTAAACCTACGAATCAATGTATTTTTTTGAGCTGAAAGATCAGCTAGATAAATATGACGGGAACAAGTAACAATTTACGACTAGAAATCGAACAGCGCCTTTTCATTTATCATTTTTCCCACTTTTCATACGTTCCGCCGGCGATGATCGACGTCGGCCGGAAGAAGCGTCGCTGTTAAATGAGGCCGAAGTCCTCATTCTTGCGTCGCCTACATATTATGACATATTAAACGACCGACGTATGTACGTTAGGCGTACGTCACCGATCGGAAACGACTCCCTTCTAACATATCCAGAGACCATAAAGACGTCTGCTTTCGATTGGCCGATCACATAGCTCATACTCATAACAGTGGTCGTTTCCGGTTTTTGACGCGGCGCAGGAAGCGCTCCTCGGCCGATTAGGCGCTTCTCATCCTCGTATTCGCCGTTTCCCTTGCTTTTCGATTCCGTTTGGATATCGTGCAAGGTCTCGGATCGTTAATCAATCGAACGCGAAACGGTTTTGTGTATTATTATGAATTAGCTCCGTATGTTCGAATTTAATATCACGTACGTCGTTACGTAGGAATAGCATTAGCGTGCTGTGAGAATAATAAACGAGTTCGCTTCGTAAAACTGCGGAGGCTTCCTTTCACTTTGGATGCTGTGAATTCGTTTCCGACCGCAATGCAGCAGTTTTAGACAATCTTTAGATCTAACAAACGTATTTCTTGCAGATTTGTTAATTCTTTACTTAAAAAGACTACAATTGGAGCGAGTCCCGCCTTTGATGAGCTCCTATTTTCACATTAAAAGTAGTTAAACGAATTGCGTTCAATTCAATTGCTTCTGTTCTCAGGAATTTATAACGGTTTGTGGAGTTCCCCAAGGTTCCAATTTGGGACCTGATTCAGTTCAGCTTCATACATAAATAAAAGAGAACATTTAATTTATTTATTCATTATTTACCTAATTTCTGTTAGATATCGATACGTGGACTTATGATTTCAGTATTGCTAGCTTCTCACTTATTACTAGAGACGACAAAAGCAAGCGAAATCATTTTTTTTTTGCAGCGACTAGATAGATTCGCGCCTGTTCGTCTCATAAGAAAGGGTTCGTGTTGCTTACCGGTTTCCCCGTGAGCCGACAAAACACGAGTCCGTCTAGACGCTGCAAAACAGGTGTGATTTCACGCGCTTTTGTTCTCTCTGCTTATTACGGTTCAACATGAAATGACGGTATAACCCGGTTAGTAATATGGGTAATGCAAGCAATGGAGATCGTGTGCGTGTATGTGTACATGTACGTTAGAGAGAGATCGCGATATTGGCCCGCTACACGTCGTCCTCACGCATATTTTATTTATATTGGCGCGTGATACTATGGGAAAACAATTTTGTAAATGTGGCGGAAAAAATGCGTTCTCGTAAATAAACGGACTGGTAACGGAATAAAGTATGAAGCTTTTAAATATTTATTAAACGCCGTCAAATGTACGGTGTACATATGTACGTGAATGTGTAGGCGTAGGTCGATATGCGTTGAAACAGTATGTCATGTATGTATCCTTGCGTAGGGCGTACGCGCGTTATAGTTGCGTGATGAAAGCGAAAAGAGACAGGGTACAGTTAGTAAAATGAAGCATTGATTTGATATTACCTCCGGTTATTTGCTTTTTTTGTATGAAAAACTAAAGGTTTTGCTTCAGCGTAAACTACGTTTATTAAATTAAAATCTGTTCATCGTTATAATAAGTAATAACATTTTATCCATTATTCAATCTTATCTGATCTTTAGCAATAAATGTAGAACCCCCCTATGCTGTACCGTGCTCTTGTAATATTGATGAATACCTCATCGACTGCCTTCCTTCGATCCAAAGTGTCACTCGTTGCGTCTGAGAGAGAAATCGATGAAGCTGGCGTGTTTAATTCGCTCCTTAATCGACTAAAAATGATCGATTCAACTACTTTGGATTAAGCTGCTAACAGACTTATGAGATGGTAATTCCGCGGGAATAGCGTAGTTCCCTAAGCGGTTTTAAAATAGTGATCGCGATGCTTTATTCTGTACGTTATTCCTAAAATCATCGCATCTCTCCAAGACGTCTTCGGAAAACCGTTTCCAATTAGTTAGCTCCTTTTACCAATTTGTCTTTAATCGCTGGGGTAACAATAGCATCGTAATCGGCCACTTTCGATATTAAATCACGTAACGTCCGTAATTTCTGAGGGACGCCAGATGTAAAATACGAGGATGGATATTCGCCTTAAAAAATGTCGTCGCCTAGTGCTTCCATCGAACGACAAGCAGGACCTTTTATCGGTTGATATTTTCCAAACTAATGATTAAATACCGACAATAACAATTTCCAAGAAGTGCAGTAATATCACGATAATTCTCCTCTCTTTATTCCGTTCGGTGTTAACAAAGGCATTAACATTTAAGTTCGTTCGGAAAGATAGTATCCAATTATTGTTAAGTTTGTAATTCTTGACGTGATAGAATAATTGTTTTTCGGATACACCTACCCACTTATCTCCATTACATTTACCATTACCTCTACCTTCTCTCTGCTGCTAGGCTATTATCTCTTTCGGAATTAGAAATAACGTGCATCTCGAACCCGCAATCTCTGACATCGTCCATCCGCATTATTCGAACGTTAGACTCGACGATCGTAACTACTATAACAGCAACGGGAGGCAACAACAATTCACGTACTCAAGAACAATAAATTAATTAACTTGCGGTCAGGCGAAACGTTGCCAGATAGATAGGGATCAAGAACTCGTCCGTATGTAATTACTCCTATGGTTATAGAGATAGTGAGATCGGGAATGTTGTCGCTTTTCACGCTTTTCTCTTACATCCTTTGTGCCTTTTTCGTTTTCTTACTTATATATACATAAAACTCGTTGTTCTCAACCAAGTATGGGCAACCTTTGACATGCTGTGGGCCAAACTTTAACGTGTGCAAATACGTTCGCACAATTTTTAGCGATGGATATCAGACATGAAATAATAGACAATGTTAGTATAATGCAATTTATTAAAATAAGAAAATGAAATGAAAACAATAGGAACAACGTTATAATTAAATCGTGAAATTTGGAATTATTACAAGCTGCGAAAGTTAAACAGCGACAACGAAATCAATGAGGCACTTGAGCTTGAATTTAGGAAACTAATCCATCGATGTTTGGATTAATTCCACTGATACAAAGACGTAAAGAATTTTCCAAATTATCGTCAGTCAGCCTTGTACGATGTTTTGTTTTATTAACTTTCATCATTGAAAAGAACTGTTCGCATTTATAAAGTATTGCCAAACGCACAAATCAATCTTCTTGCGAATTTTCTAAGCCCCGGAAAATGGTCTTCTTCGAGGTATTTTTTTTTTTGTAGAAATCGCACAACTCCACGTCTTCAAATTTGGAGTTTTAGGAGTGAGTTTTCTTGAAGCTCGGTCAACTCCATTTGCAAGTGTATTGGGGCATTTTATACATTGCTTTTGGTTGGAGTAGCAAATAAATTGAAATTGTCTTCCATGTCTTTAAAATCGCTAAATCTGTTCGAAAATTGCTCCGACAGTAACTTGAGTTCTTCAGCATATTGAGCATAAGCAGTATTTTCATACGCAGAGAGCGTGGTGAAATGGTAATTGTTACCGGACAGCATCTGTGCCCCCACAAGCGGATTTTGTTCTGAAACGCCTTCAAACGGCTGCACAAATCATTTACTAACTGTCTTTGTTTTTGAAGTTTCAAATTTAAATCATTCAAATGGCCTGTAAGGTCGACCAGAAATGCTCAGCCATATTTCCATTTTGGGTCACTCGATTCAGATAGTGGTTTATCTTTTTTTTTGGATAAAATCTGCTATCTATCTCATTTCTAAGCTTGTAAAACCGTTTCAGCATTTTCCCTTTGCTTAGCCGTCTGACTTCACAATAATATGTTACGTCTTCATATTCGGCTGATATTTCATCCAAAAACGCCTTGAACTAACGATGGTTAAGCCCTCGGGATCGAACAAAATTGATGGTTTTTACTACCATATTCGTAACATTCTGGAGCCGAATGGACTTAGAATACAAGTTCTGTCGGCGGATAACGCAATGAAGGACTATCAAATCATCTTTTTGCACATTTAATTCAGTTGCTTTTTCATACAAAATTCCGATGAAACCTTTACGTAAGCCGGCCATAGAAGGTGCACCATCTGTGCATACGCACATGTCGATCTTTCTCATTTGGAGTGAGTATAAGTAGGTAGCGTAATATATATTTTTTTAATTGGTTCTTTCAAAATGTCTCGCGGGCCGGATCAAATCTTACAGCGGGCCAGGTTCGGCCCGCGGGCTGGTTGTTGCTCACATATGTTCCAAACTGTTTCTTTTTAACATTTGCATGATTTCTTAAAGTAAAATATTTTCATAAATTCTGCTCTTTCGTTTCGTCCAAAGTAATAATAACATTGGGCAGAATCCAAATGAGGATATTGGAATATCAGAAAAAAAAATCAAGAAGCTAGTGGCACACCATCCAAAGTAAGACCAATCACTTGCTAATCGCTCACCGGCGAAGCTGGTAAAAAATTTTCAGCGATGAAGCGTATTCGTGAAATACGCACAGATACCTGCTGGTTTCCGATCCGGCGAAACTGCCGCCATTAGTCCATATCAAGCGTAGATATTTAAATTTGCTGCAAAAATGCTAAATATTGAGTTCCCTAACGTAGATTTTGACTTGCAACAAACATTCTTATTTGGGGATCACAGTTTTCAAGCATGATATAAGTAATTTGGGCATTTAAATCAGATGTTCCGTTAGTGTTAAGTCGGTTTCGTGCTAGGAAATAATAGCAGTTAGAAATTGTATCTAGGAGCCGGATCTATTCGAAGTTATATGCGTTATCTTTCCGTCTTTCTGGACCAAGCGGCACAGAAATGAGCTACGTGCCTATACGTGTTAGCTTTTAACCTAGCGGATCGAATATTGTACTCGAGCAAAGACGCACAAATTACTATCTTCCGGCGTTCGAACAGCTACGAATGAAAAACGGTTAAAATCACACGATTATAACGTCAGAAGTGAACGTTTGAAGCACCGCACTGACGAGTTTAGATCTATAGCAGGATCAATCGAACGTGTAGATAAATAAAACGCGATTGTTTATAATCGTCTTCGGTTCGCCGTCGTTGTTCTTGTTGTTCGCAGTAAATTGCGCATCAAGACTCGACATCTCCTATCGGCGTGATTAGTAGTTTCCTTCCGCGAAAGATACAATTGTTAGAACTGACCTATGCCTAGTTGAATGGTACTTGTTGATCTCTTTGCTTCGATGAGGTGGTTTCGACATTATGTGGTTTTATCCCGATAAAGTAGTGAAGGAAGGATTTTATTTTAGTTGATTATTATTTGTTTCCTATTCAAATAATTTGAATTATTAGCAAGTTGTTAATAACGGTTCTAGCCGAAATATAATTTACAAAACAAATGATTTATCCTGTAAAAAGCGACCCGACAATGTTCCGTGTATGTATGTACTTTAAATGAAATAATCTTAACATTTATTCCCCCACCTCCTTTCGTTAAGTCCTTAATCATAAACTCTCTCTCATACATACTTGATCGTGAATTGAATGCGTTTTCTTGTCGTTATTAATAGCGTACAGAGAGGGTGACGCGCGCGCCCTCTATATATAATACCATAATAGCGTACAATCGCCGATTCAATTTAGATTTTTTTTGTGTTAGGTGTGACGATTATTTGACGCCTTGTATAACACTCAGCGCTTGCTGGAGTGGCGAGGCGCCCACCCTTACGCATTAGAGAAGGTTGAGTACTTTATATACACGTTTACACACGCATGTATAAATATGTACAGGCTGGTCCGAATTAACTAGATATGAGGATCTCGCCCAAAGTCTAAGTATTTAAACTTTTATAAAATACAACGGACACAATTAAACGTGAACCTTACACACAGATGTAGATGGAAAATAAACGCTGTGAACATAAGAGTCCTTAGTGAGACAGACAATAAGGTTAAAGGAAAGATAAAGACTGAAACCTATTGACGATATAATAAGTAAAAGCCAGTTAAGATGAAAGACGTGGCAAGATCTATGAACGTGTAGTTAATTAGATTAATGTTCAATCACGGTAGATTTTCATTTCATTTACGCAAAATTAAGATTCTTAGCGGCGAAAAATGTGAACGTGGGAACGAATACGAGACGAATAAACACGAGCCTGTCTAGTCTCCGCTAATTTCGCGAAGCGCGACTCCTTTCTGCAGGCTTAATAATAAGCGAGTACGAATTTGGAACAGCCTGTACATGCACACACATATCCGAATATGTATATCTAACACGGTCTCTCTCTTCTAGCGGGTCTCTACGGCGTTGCGAGTGTTTAATGAAATATGGGCTGTCGTCCCGCGGGACGCGTACCCTCCCGGTTACACGACACTCTACTATTGCAACGGTACATACATCCCCCGAGCCGAAATTAAATAGTTTAACTTCAATAACCTCTAGTCGCAATTCGATTCCGCACAGTCCCCGTCTCTCGCCCCGCCGTTTGTACGCCGCCTCCTTTCCTAGTTCGTCCGCGTGAATTTACTTTATGAATCTCCCCCATATCGCCGGCGTCGTCATCATTGTCGTCACACCATCAGCGTCATCGGCATATAGTCAGGACGGTAACTCTGAAGTGTGCGCTAGAGCGAGCGAGTGGGTGCCCTTTTGCCGTTGCGTTCCGTGTCAATATTTGCTCGCTTTGACAGCTCTGACGTGCAACGATCATCACTTCATTATTGCCGTATATTATTAGCGTTTATTATTGAGATGGATGATGCATGTTATCGATGCACCCTCGTATCATGTTGTTATTGTGTGTACATGTATCGGCGTAACGGTGTAACAAATGAAATTATTTGTTTGAATAGTGAATGTTTGATTTGTGATGATATTTCATGATTTTTCATTATACGGATCAACATAAATAAAATTTAAATAAATAAACCTTATTTAATCTGAGATGTTAACGCGATTCTTACAAATTCCGTTGTTCTAGGTTAATCTTCTCTTCTTCGAACAATCCGTTACCGTTGCGTCCCAGGTTTCTCTTGGTCTACCTCTATATTGTTGTTGTGTTGACTTTGCTGCCTTTTTGTCGTCCTCTCTTGACGATCTATCAACCATGTCGCACTTTCAATTTTTCGCTGCCCACGTTGCTTCTTATTCTATCTCTTTTGGTTTTCCCTTTCGCGCCTCTCAAATGTTTCATCTCCAGCAACTGTGTTTTACTTTTCATATTATTTAATATTCAACATTCATATCTTTAAGGCATAATTCGTTTGAATTTTGTGCTGTAGACTGTTTTTTTTCTTATAAATATGCTCTTTGATGTTTTTATGTTTGTTTATCCTTAAATACTGATGTTTCTAGTTGCTTTACTTCTGCTTCATCTAGTCTTATTGTCCCTTCTATTTCTTTCAAAAACCACCAAATCCTCGACAAGAGCACTCGGTTTCTTTTATAACATTATCTAATGCTATATTCAAATGCACCAGCCTAAGTTCTCCCTCTTCTTTTGACCTTTCTTTGGTTAAAAATTTTTCTGATTCCAAGTTTCCTGTTTTCACGTTGTTGGATCGATGAAATATTGAAAGATAGCGAATGCAAATATTCTCAATCGTTAAAAGTAAACGTGACGAAGAAGAAAAATAATTGTAAACGGAGCTATTGGGTTGGATATCGTTTGCGTACATGTGCATATTTTAGAAACTGATCTTGCATACTTAATTTTCTCTTTGACGGGTTTCCCCAAAGCGAAGATTTTCACATGATGCACGCGTTATAAAATCACTTCGTACTTTGCGATTACGCAAAAAAAAAAAAATAGAAAAGAAGGAAGAAAGCCAGAAGGCGAAAGACAGCGAAAAGTCGCACGACACGACCGATGGAGATGAGGTCTCGGCCTAACCGCGTTTTCGAGTTAGCGGCGCCGGAAGAAAAGTGCGAATTTATTCATAGAGTCGCGTAATGAGAAACTGTAAAAATGAACATTTTCGGCGGGCGCCGTGACGGTTTTATGTTTTGATAAGGGGAATAACACGCCATTTTTCCGGCCGCACGACGCAATAACGCGGCTCCGGATATTTAGATGCGGCAGCATGGGGCGCCACACTTATCGCGCGGGAGGCAGTATAAACAGAATTTTTTTTCCTTTCCGGAGGGGGACCGGGCGTGGGAGGCGATAACTGGAGAAATGGAGCCGCTGGTTGAAAACGGAAGCTCCGAAGAAAAAAAAATGGAAAGAAGCAAAACTGAATTCGTTTTCTGCGGGTACCCGAGTATGTATGCAAATGAGGGCGGAATATGTAGGTGCGTGTGGAGGAGAACGGTTGTTTGGTGATATCATAGAAAGAGGGTGCGAATTTGGATCTTACGATGACGTAGGCGATGAGAAGGAAACGCGATAGCAACGCTGATGTATTCAAATTGAATGGAAATGGTTATTATTGGGGTATACATCTAGATATACGTAGCAGCTATCTTGTAAATTGCGTATGTATAAGGATTGCCAGAAAATCCATGGCTGCTTATTCGTGTATAAACTTGTGAAATTACGTTTGAATTGTAAAGTCGCAGTAAATATAAGATGTTGAAAACTAATAGATTACAAATATATTTTCTATAACAGGCAATTTAACACATTGTCGCTCTTCTTATTGGTGTCAGCAGTGAACATTTGTACAAGAAAAATATGCCAGTATATTGTCATCAGTTTAACAGCACTTGCTTGAAGGGTTTCTGCTTAATCTCAACCTGGTAGCGCCTCAGGCTAGGAAGGCAATCAAAAGAGCAGTTCGATTAAGTCAGATGGAGACACAGTAATTGAGAAGACTCGTGGAAGTTGTTTGTATGCCTACATTAATCACAAATGGGCAATTAGTGGCAATTAGGCGGACAACGCAATGAAGGACTATCAAATTATCTTTTTGCACATTTAATTCAGTTGCTTTTTCATACAAAATTCCGATGAAACCTTTACGTAAGCCGGCCATAGAAGGTGCACCATCTGTCCATACGAACATGTCGATCTTCCTCATTTGGAGTGAGTATAAGTAAGTAGTGTAATGTATTTTTTTTAATTGGTTCTTTCAAAATGTCTCGCGGGCCGGATCAAATCTTACAGCGGGCCGGGTCCGGTCCGCGGGCTGGTTGTTGCCCACATATGTTCTAAACGGTTTCTTTTTAACATTAGCATGATTTCTTAAAGTAAAATATTTTCATAAATTCTGCTCTTTCGTTTCGTCCAAAGTAATAATAACATTGGGCAGAATCCAAATGAGGATATTATTAGTGACTAATTACTTCAGTAAATAGTCACGCAATAGGACTTCAGCAAGCTTGCAGATTATTTTGCATCGTATCCATTCTCGATATCTTAATCACCAATAAAATGATGAATTTTGAAGTTTCACTAATTTTTTTTTTATGATTTCAACCTTTTTCACGAATGAAACCAAATGAGATACACATTTATCCTTTCGTATAGTATTTTTTCTAAATATTTTAAACGGTATATATATTTTTTAAAAGCCATTTGGGGCAACGTCGGAAAAATTCGAACGCGTCTACTATGGTCGTAAAAATCCTATAAAAAGCGGCCGTCAAATGGAATTTTTTTATTCCCGTATCCATTGGGGCATAGGCTCCATGGATGAGATGTGTCCAATTCCGACGATCCGATCGTCACACATATGTACCCGTTCATAGACGTATTAGAATAGAAATGGCTCGTCTCGAATTCGATTGTTTATGCAGCAGTAACTAGACGATTATCCACTCTTTTTTTTTTTATTATTTCTAGTACAGCTTGCATGTGCTGCTCTGCTATACCCACTATACGTTAGCGTATTTATATGTATGCATGTGATCCCGTGTAATTGGTAATGTCGTAATTCGCCTTCTAAATAGAAGCGATTGTTCTCCGACTGGACGAAAATAGCCCGAGCACTTAAATAATAAAATTTACACAGGACCGAGGGGATTTTATTGTTCCATACGCTTATATTTCTCCATTCATTCCGAGTTTGACGACTCGAAAAACACATGGAACATATGGACATAGCGTCCGTACGCGTTAAAATAGAATCCCTTGTCTCGATGGGAGGTTTAATAGCGTAAAAATCTGTCCCAGAACGCTTCGTTATTTCTCCTAAATCGAAATAACGAAGCGTTTATTACTAGCGGCATTGAGACGCGTTAATTGAATCGTTGACGTTCATATTTTGATTGTAAGTAGAGCGGCGAACTTCTTGGATCGTTTACAACGCCGCGACAACGTTCTTTCTTTTTTTTCGTACGCGCGGCGTCTAGAGTCCTAGAGTCGATTGAAACTTAACGAGACCGCAGGAGAGCGAAAAAGGTGTATCTTGTGAACGCGTAGAAGTATACCCGGCTTCGTTGAGTGCTTCTCTTTGTATTCTGCCGACTTTTAACACCTGAAGTGTATTACTGATAACGACCCAAACGCTTAAAAATATCGATTTAACGCCATGTTTTGCGGATGTAATATAATTGGATATAAATAAAATGTTGAATCTATAGTTGAGCGTTATTTTTACGGTAACGAAGCAATGTTAACATCAGAATCCCTTGTTGACCCCAGCTTGATGCTTGTTTTATTTTCTTTGTGAAATTACTTCGATTCGATCCTATTCTCCAATTCACCTTCAACTTTTACAGATAAGAACATGACGCATATTTCTCGACAAGGACGATTATTCGTGAAAATCCAAAATTCTATTATCTGGATAACATATGTAACGTTGCGACTCTGATGTTAAACTCTGAACGGGGCAGAGAGAGAAAGATCCAGACAAACATCAATATACACATAACAGCAGCAGTCGTAGCAGTAGTACCGTTGGTGTGTGTATATGCAATCAATTTCTCCATTATTCGTGACTCTAGGGGACATCGCCCGCTCTCCAGAGAATACTGGCCGGTTTAAAGGACGCACTTCACAAATAGATATTCTACAATGCTCTGGCGTTCGTCTGCTAGCTCTATCCGGTCCGTGCGAAGGTATCGAACTGACCAACCCTCCTCCACCATCTCTCCTATCTTCTGCGATGCCTTTGCGACCGTGGCGTACAGCACGGGGATGTTCTTTAAACGACCGAACGATCGATGACGACTTTCCGACAAATATTACGTCCTTTGATATCCGAGATGGCTTTCGGAATTGAAAATGCCGCTCGAATTTCTTATATGTATTAAAATGGTTGGTGCGCCTTCCTCGTCCCTTAACGTGACGTCGCGTCGGCGACATGGCGGTGGCTATCGTAATGGTTTGAAATATAAAATATCGCCGAGGAAAATATCAACGTAGAGAATTATTCATATGTTAAGGGATTCTCTCGTCGCTTCTAGAAGATTGCAACTTACCTCATTTCGTTTATGATGAAACCCTGCAAATCCGTCCTGCATCAAGTGATCATCACAGATCGATGAGGACGTTTACGCCTCTTTTAATTGGAGTAAGGGTACACTTAGTAGACTTTTACCTGATGAAGGCATGTCCGCTAAAGTTGAAGATCACCGTATTTCAGGTGAAAATCTCGCCGCTCGCATTAATTACGCACTTCCCAAGCTTGAAGCGATAATCTATCTATTGGCAGCTAGTACCGAACCGATCAATTAGCTTGGAATCCATCCTCAGAAAGCTTTAGTTTTAGTTTTTGGAATTAACATCATCAAAGTAATATGGTTGATGAGCCATAATGGTAATCCTGGCAATGAAGAGGTATACGAAGGGATCGGGTACATTCATTATCAGAATTGCCATTCGATCACTTGCGCTTGTGCTTTATGACGGGATATAACCGTGGAAACTTCCCGAAGAGATTGGATGAAGCTAATTCCTGTTGTCCACCGAAGTCATCTTCACTGCCATGAATAAGTAGACATCATAGGTGTCTTTGGGTGCAAGGGTGCATAAGACGAGACAACGAAACATTGCCTCTGCAAGCGTCCAGCGCTGGCGTCAATCGGAACGATTTTATCGAGGGATTGATTGAATGTCTAGTGCTTCCTCCGTTCTAGCAGGATTGTGCAATATGGCATAAATGTGAAATTTTTCACTATCTGAAAGATTAACAGGTTTGTGCTATCGCCATTGCGAAGGAAATTATTACAATAAGCAGCCGCAGCATGTCTTCGATAACACCTCCCAACGCTTTTTAAGCGCTAATATTCATCTCTACGCAAATCTCGCTTCTATATTGAACATAAACCATTAGCTACATCTTTTATTATGATCCGACGGTATAACTTCATTAACGCCGAGCATCGTGCTACCGAAATAAACACGTCATCACTTCGCATAAGGTTGTTAGAAACCATCTCCCGCACGATTTACAGCCGTATTATTGATCATAACTCATCAAAAAACTATGCACGGTGAGAGCAACAGCTGTACCGTTTCTTAGATCTCTAGCGGCGTGCTCCAATGGCGCGATGATGGTGTTATGATTTCCCTTCTTCGTAATTTAACGTCTTGTTTGCGGCGCCTGTTAAAAGGCGGACGGGCGCACAGTTAGAAAGGCGATAATTCATAGCGCGTCATAATAACATATGTAACTTGATTCGACGACGATGATATGCGTATGGACTAGAAACATATTTATATGCGGCATGTTGATGTTTTCTTCGATTTCTTTTTAAGTTTGCCTCATTCATGAATGAATTGTTTTAATGAAGGGGAGTGCTATTGGTTGTGTAATATTAAGCGTACTGAGGAATATCATTTCATTCATATCATTTCAGGGAATATCCTAAAGATTAATTAGTAAGAGTAATTATTTACCATTAATTTGTGTATTGTTAAATCATTTTATAATTTCTATATAATGAGTAGTTGTTAAAATATGGAAAACATGGGTGTACTTGCGGGTGATTGTTTATGTATTGTAATGTTTTGCGAAAGGGGAAAAATTGAGAAAATTTGGAAAATTTCGGATTTATTTAAAAGTAATAGATGAAGCTTAGGGATCCTGGAATTCGGGGCGTTGATTTGAAGAAATAAATGAATATTTAGATGAGTTTAAACATTTCTTTCGTGCTATTATGAATATTTATATTTTCGATTATCATTCTTCAAGATGTTCTGAAACAGATGTTAAAACACTGTCTCCTCTGTAAAGTTTATATTATCAAGACAGTGGGTTCAACATATTTATGACCAGATGGATTCAGGAAAATATGTAGCTTCAATTATGTTTGATATAACAACAACGTTCGATGCAGCTAGGTTTTCATTTGTAGCTGAATAGGTTAGGCGTATGAAACTTTTAAAGCAATGAAAGAAAAGCAAAGAATAGTGTCGGATTCGGGATTTGTGAGAGTAATCTTTAAATATCTAAAGACATATATTATTATATATTAGACATATTACTATGTCTAATGCAAAGTGTCCTAATATTTCAAGCCAAAATGGTAGCAGTGCTGGGGTGTATTGAAGAATTAAACTAACAACCAGTAACTACCAATCTGTTACTATTTATTGAGACAGTTAGTTAATCAGTAATAAAAGCGCTTGATTGGGAAGCCGAGCGAAGATGAGTCTGGTCTGGGTATCAGGATGCGAAGGCCATAGAGGGAATGTAAAAGATGAATTAACCTGAGCAAGCTCGTTAATTGCTGAAAATCGCACATATACCGTGGTAACAGCAACAATTAAACAATGGAAAGATAAGAAATCTCAAGACTGGTGGAAGGTCATTCCAAGTCAGAGACAGGCCAAGCAATTTTTGATTGGCGCAGGTCTACATTTACAGCGGACTTACTATCTAGATACAGGAAGTCTATTAGAACAATGGTGGCTCTGCTAACCGGACATTGTACGCTGAAGAATGAGTAATCTGGGCCAGACAAAGGAAGCAGCATATAGATTCTGCCAGATGGAAGAAGACACTGCCGTCCCTATGTTGAGCGAATAACACTGGCAGGAGTACGGCTCTCAGAAATGGACTCGGAACGTCCAAAAGTCGACACCTACGTAGACGGATCGCTCAAAAGACTGTTAAATCTAGCAAAGGAAACAAAGCTAATTTAATTGATCTAAAGGCAGAAAGGTCGCAGTGGGATAGGTCAAGAACCATCTGGGTTAATAATCTCACCTAATCTAAGGTAGTGTATTGGGTGCTTTAGTTTCTTTACGGCTC
The DNA here is from genome assembly GCA_020654165.1 of Oryctes rhinoceros. Lineage (NCBI taxonomy): Eukaryota > Metazoa > Arthropoda > Insecta > Coleoptera > Scarabaeidae > Oryctes > Oryctes rhinoceros. Next base: position 8,363,682 of record JAIOKQ010000240.1, on the reverse strand, counting down.
ATTAACGATCTGTTGTGCTATATAGCTAAAGGTGGAGTGGCGATATACGGATGAAACCTGCATTGACGATTCCAATAACTTTCCAGCTGTTGAGCTTGAGACAAGCTGTTCCGCTGAAAAATCATGAGAAAACCGTTCTTATTGAATTTCTTAATACAGATACAGATGAGTTTCTAAAATCTTCTAAAAAGTTCTAAAAAATTTGCTAAAATGGGGCGAGATCCTCCGAAACGAGTACATTTGAAGAAATGGTGTTAGACTGTGGTTAATGACTGGGCCAAGTAAGTTGATAGAGTTTGCATAAAACTCTAAGAAACTTATCATATTGGCGGTCTAACATGATCAACTGTATGATTGAATTTTGGTTATACGATTGATAATCCATGCATCCATGAAACAGGTGTTACGGATTAATTAATTAAACTTGCGCGGTGTGGAGTGCACCTGTACTTTAATGTTATTTGCCATACCAGCCCACAGCCCTCGTTATCATCGTTACTATTTCTTAATCTAGAAACTTCCTAGATATTTGCTTATTATTAATGTTTCTACATATAAGAATATGTTGGTCTTGAAAGCTTAATTAATCATTAAGTTACTAGTTCCACCGTCTTTGGGAGTCATTTTATTTAAAGACGAAAAAAGTAAAGATATTAGCTTTATGATACAAGTTCTCTAAACTTTTCACCTACCAGCATTTGTTTCGTCGATGTTCTTTTATTTAAGTTTCCATATTGAAATTAATTAATCTACGCTATAAATTCCAACCGTTCATACATATTGCGGGAATTATAACTTCGTATTGTCTACGTGTATTGTTCAAAAAGGCATGCCTAATAGAATAAGGAACCCCACGCATATATACTGCTGCAGCGCTCATAATTCCTTAATGCGTCTCAGCGAGTAATCAGTCAATTTTATAGTTATGCATTTTGAAAGCGTTATACCATTAGGGTGTACGAGGGTCTCTATATGGTGAACACTTGTTCCGAATACGATCTTGACGTATTCGGCCGTGTTCGAATATTATGCCCGGTGGAGTGGCGAATATTACATTGAATCGGACGTGCGGGGAGCGCGTTCATGAATATGCAAAATCAAGATATACGCGTTCTTGACATGTTTACAAATTATACGGTTTTCGTCTTGCCGTTGCTTCGATTTTAACATCGTTAACATCCGTACCTTGCGAAAACAGTAAAATTTTCTACGTGAAATAACGAAATCAATCCGATAAATCTTCGAATCGACAGAAATATTACCTTCACGGCATACATACAATACGATACATTGACCATTCGCGAGCTCTTCGAGAATTTCCATACCTATTCGCTTCCGTAGAATTTCGCTATTTTGCCTCCGGATCTTGGCTGGTGTAGCTATAAAAGTGATGAAGCGCGCGGTTCACGTGTAACCCACTTTATTATTCTTAACTCTCCGACAATGCAAACCACCAACTACCTCTACAATTCGAAAGATGTACGAGGTGGGATCAGAAAGTTTCCGTCGAGGTTCAAGAAAACCGTTTTTCTCTTTTTTTAGAGTTCGAGGTAATATTTGATGTTAATGTGAAAAATGACAGAATCTTGTATAGTGATCTTTAACTACTTGTCAAGCACATAAATGCATCCTAAGAGAGGGCGATAAATCTAATATTTGAGTCTTTGATTGATTTGAAGCGTTGCAATAGGATACCGACAAATTCATTGGAGAACCTGCAAAAATGATATATTTCAAATGAATTGAAATTTCGTTTTTTTAGTGGTAAAGTTCGTTTTATTCAATCAGTCAGCGCCTTGTTCGTTTCGCTAAAATAAATTAATAAACGGATGTTTATTATATTGATAAACAGGTTCCAATTTGATAAACGTGGTTTCGACTAAATAAAATAAATTTTTTTTCTTGTCAAGGGTAGGTATATTATTGAACTCCTTTCATATTACGCACATTACGTTTAATTTTTATTCCGCACGTGACCATTATGTATAAATATTGCTTAACTTCTCTAGAAATAACTGACATCATTTGTTAGCAGTGATTCAACCAGGCGAAGAAGAAATGGAAACGATTATTTGAGTATTCTTTTCACTCATTTTCAAGTATCTAAATCCATACATATGTACCTAATGTAGATGAGTCAATATTGTACTGCCGGACGCACAAGTACCGTTGGAGGGTTCATTCCCGACAATGCGAAGAGAGCACCATTCATTCGCTTCGGAATCAATACATTTTCGATGTAAATTTATAAGAGAGCGCTTGACGATTTATGGATGACAGATTTTCCATCGAAAATAGGGTGATGTCCAGCGTGACGCCCCGTTTTTGTCGCTCCCGGAGCCCGGACCTAGGGGTGTCGGTTTCATTACATTACGCGAGAGCACGAGGAAATGACCATAGCGGTGGAGGGAGCAGCGACAGAGAACGGCGCTCTCAAGTACCTGTTCATCTATAATGCACGCCGGTGTACAACACATCTCGTGTTGTCCTGATACGCATTTGTAACATGTGAATCACCGCTATGTGTTTGTCTTTCGCAAGACTACCGGCCATATGCGTGTTCATCTGCGGCGCGATTGTTCGTGTTCGATTCGTATAGATGGAGCCACGTTGTACACGACGACATTTTCCAGTGAGCTTTGCTTCGCTCGTTTGCTAATATATTTTTTTTTGTTTCTAGCAAATAAATGGGCCTCGCGGAAAGAACGTTTAAGAATAAATATTTTTAAAGTGTTTTTGAGCGTTGCTACCGTTTTTGATTCCATCCAGCTATAAATTACTCTTGATTTTTTGGAATTTGTAGAATCGAAGAAACCTCTCGTTCATGTTTAGTTCACAGCTTTTTTCTCAAAATTTTAAAACATGGTTATAGCCAATGCAGCTCGATATAAGCTGGAATTTCTTCCAAAACACGAGGTTAATATATTTCTTAGGTTTCTATGATTTTTTAAATCAATCAAATGAATATTAAAATAATGTAGTTATTGCTTGTATAGGTACCTTTTCTCCTTTATTTCCTACATGAGTCCTCCAGGGACAAATTTGCTGTTCATTACAGCGAATACCTCAGCAAAATCTAGACATTTAATATCCTGTCTTCAATATAATCCCGAACTCGAAATTGAATCAAACTGGCGAACGTCACAGTCATTTACGCGACATCCAGCTGGGCATCTTATTAAAATCGCGATCCTTCCTAGGATGCTCCTCACAGAATTCCCCCATACAGCAAACAATTGTTGATGGCAAGGGGTACCGCCACCGACCTAAAGTTCGACCCTGTCACAGCGATTAGCGGAAGCGACGTGCGGGGCTTGGGCTGGCAGCCTTCAATTAAGTCCTCCATCCGCGGGCCAAATCGTCGTCGCCGTTGCCGTCCCGTCGTCCGATCGCGGAGACATCTATCGGGGCGGTCCGCCTACTACACGACGTTGCGAATTCTTCCGTTCGACCAAAGGAACGGCGGCAAAAACATGCGAAGTTAGGCCCCGATTTCTGAGAAGAGAACGTGATCGACAGTCTAGATGAAATTGCCTATTGTAATTTGTAATGGATTATGGTGTAATAGCGGTCTGAGGACGTCGACGATGGCGACCGTGGCGTCATTTTACTGCTGTCATCTTAGAAAAGATTTACTAATTTACCTCAGTGGCGGCGAAAATTTTAGCTCTTAGTTGAATGACAATAAGCAGCCAGTATTGTGTTGATATTAAGTTTTGAGGTTAGGGGAAAGTATCAATCAATCATCGAGGTGACAAGTAACAGTAAGAGGCGATGCTCCATTTTAAAGATGATATTGAAGTTACTATGAATTTTACGTCTTTTATCGCTTTTAACATAACGTTACAGCTTAGTTTGGATTGGTTGTTAAAGAGCACATTATTTTAAAAATGCCTTTGCATTTTTCTCGCAAAATGAACACCGAAAGAACACATAAAGGGGAAAACCAAAACAATAGCACCGAACTAATTTGGGAAGCGACAATTGGCAACAGTAAACCTAGAAAATATGTTCCTATCTTGTCTAATATTGTATTTTTAAAGCGAACAGAGATAGAGAAGATATAAAGTGACGATAAGAAGAAGAAGAAATAAATTATCATAATAAACAATCGTAATAACAATAACATTCCTACATTAAATTCCAAAACCTTAAACGCCGTCACTGTCGAGATCGAGAAAAACGAAGTACGGGAGGGTGCACACGACGGACTATGCGGAGGTTTTGCCTGATTTATTGGCGCAAAAACCGTATGAGCATTCCGCGTACCGCTTAATGGCTCGGCGGCTAAGAAATTTAATTAATTATTCTTAAACGAACGCTCGGAGCGGCCGCCCCACGCCCCGCTCTGCCCTACGCCCTGTGATTGCCCTCCACCATTGACAGAATTCGACTAATCGAAACGAGGAAACGCGAAAAAAGTTTATATTACCGGGAAATGTTAAATTTTACTGCTGCCGTGAGTCGTTTGTATACCTGTGCGTCAGAGCTCTTGTTGTGTAGTCGTTGCCTGTTTTAATTACGCCACGTTAAAGTTACTGGTCGGGCAGATGATGGAGGTATAAGGCGGGCAAGGGAAGAGAGATAAGGACGGAGGTAGGTAAACGATCAAAAATATTCGCCAATTTGCCAACAACATTAATTAAAAGAAAAAAAGAGGAACCGAAAGGGAGGCGGAATGGTACGTTATACGATGGTATTAAGAACGGCAACTTCGAGGAAAGGAATCTTATAGAAATTGTTTTTCTCTTCTTCCAATTGGAACGGTAGTAATGAAAAATTGTTTCTCTCGCTGCTTACCTCTGCCCGTTGAATTTTTAGGAGAAATCTTCGCGTGGTGTTCTTGAAACGCCTGTCGTTTTCTTCTGTTTTTCGGGAAGTGCTTTTTGGTTTGTAGTTAGTTGTGGTGTAGACCGAAGTCAGTACGAGGAAAATACTGGTTTACTTGTAATCCAAGTTTGCGGTTCAGTCAGCGGCGGACCTTTTTTCACGTCATGAATAGCATTCCTTAGATGATTATATTGAAAGTCTTTGTTTCAGTTCGTCGAGATTAATGTGTAACAACAATGAATGCATATCATTCATGAACCTATCATAGGAGATTTGAACAATGGGGCTCGTGCAATAACGTGTAATGGTTAAATGTGAGACGAATTTTATTTAAATTTAACTGATCGTTGCAAGATTTTATAGGTTTTACATGCTTTATGTTTTTATTTAATATTCGGCTTATATCATACATATTATTACATAATTATAACAAAAGCACACTTTCCGGTCTTTTATTATAAATTCCAAATTATAAAATAAGAGAAACGTGAGTTAACAAAGGAAACGATGAATTCTTCCTAATTGAAGAATTCCATCAGGGATTTAGTTACGTACGGCAAGTGATGCAATGCTCTTAAAACCAGATAGTAGGCGCACTTACTGCATTCCCCAATCCCGCAATCCTCTTCATTGAAACAATGTTGTTCATATATGTACGTACCAAATACAGCATCTTCTATATTCCAGAACGCAAGCGTAATGAGAAGAGGGGCCTATAACGAAACCTTGGGGAACGCTAGATCTATCTCGTCGACGTTCGAATAATCGTTGAACTGCCAATATTGTTGTTTTTTCTTATCGTTTTCAATGACATGATTAAGAAGAAATATCCTAGCATACAGTTTGAATGGTAGGAAATGTTATAGCGAGTGCGGTAAGGCGTTAAAAATGCTTTCATAATAATAGACCGGGGCATAACAGGAGTCGCTAATCGTGCCTAAAGCGTTTCGATATGAGTTATTGTTTGATAGAGGAAAAGGTTCAAGTCATCATAATAGAATGGGTAGACGGGCAGGATGTACAGTTTAATATCGATTCATTTCGGAAGGTTCACAAGCACAATGCTGATGATGTATCGTTATTAATGCTTTTTTATGTTTTGTTTTGTTTTTTTTTTTTGGAATAATAACGACAAAAAGCATTGAGACATAACCGTTAGTTCAATGCGAAGTTATTAACTAATGCGACAATGGAAGTTTACCAATTACATAAACAAAAAGTCCGGATGTATGTACATTTTGCGTAGAATATACAACGATGAAGTTAATAAGATATGTATATACAGAGGTTCGGATAATTTCAAATGGGCGGCTACTTTTCTTGAGGTTGCATGTGGTAATTATGGTATAATCCAATTTTTGTTGTAAGAAATTGTTCTTTTAAGGATTATATGGAAGATGTATATATAGTTGCGAGCAAATGAATAAGGACACTAATGCAATTGTGAAAGAAAGTATTTATTTATTTGTATTTTCGAATAAACAAAAGTTTAAAATAGGAAACTATATACTACAAACTACGGACAATTAATACATAGCAATAAATTGCAAAATATACTGTATGGTACAAAAACACATGCTGAAACAAATTATTCCATATGTAAAATGCGAGCATTGAAATAGGTACACTGGAATTTCGATTTGGTGGGATACCCCTTTGCTTTAATGACTGCGGCACATCTCCTAGGCGTGGAATCGATGAGATGCTGACATCGTTCTACGGGAATATTGTTCCACACCTCCTCAACACATCGAAACAGTTCTTCGAGGTTTGAAATATTTTTATCCCGAATACGAAGTTTCACATCTTGCCATAAGTTTTCGACTGGGTTTAAATCGGGACTACAAGAAGACCTACATGATTCTGTTGAAACCAGTCCTTTGCAATCTTAGCTATGTGCTTGGGATCATTGTCTTGTTGGTACTTCCAAAGTACGGACAAATGATCCTCCGCATATGGTAGCATAATGTTGGATAAAATATCAACATACACATGTCGATCCATTATTCCATTAATTTTGTGCAACGGATCAACTCCTATATAAGACATATAACCCCAGACCAACACATTTCCTCCAAACCCTTTTACTGTTTTTATTGTATGCTTAGGATTCATCGCCTCATTGGGCCTCGCCGTACATATCTTCTGCCATCCGATCCCGTTCTATTAAATTTTGACTCGTCACTAAACAATACAAATTTCCACTGATCTGCAGTCCAATGCAAATGATTTCTGGCAAACTGTAATCTTTTCATTCTATTTGTTTTGCTTATAAGCGGTTTATGCCTAGCAATCCTACCACGTAATCCGGCTTTTTGTAATCTTCGTCTGACTGTCCATACACTAATTGGTCTATCAATCTCTGTAATTACCTCTTTGTGTATATCTGACGCCGTTTTTAATGGATTCGCACGTGCGAGACGTGCTATGTGTCTATCAATGCGAACCGTCGTTTTCTTAGTTCTTCTCTGTTTAGGAATTTTTTCGCAGGTTCCGTATTTTTGGAAATATTTTATTTGATTAGCAACCATATTTTTCGATAGAGATACATGGTTAGCTATTTTTCTCAAACTCAAACCGTTTTCGTGAAGTGTAATTATAATTTTTCGAAGCTCGGGCGTACAATGTTTTCCACGACCCATTTTCAAAATAATTTAGTCTGCGCTACCGTGAAAATTAATTATTGTGCGTTTTAATATACAAAAATCTATTTTGTGTAATTGCGTTTTAATAATATAATATTAAGTTACTTCTAAAAGAACTTAAAGAAGACCAAATAAAAGATTATAACAACTGTCCCTATCTAAATGCTCGCTTGCATGAGACCGATCGTGAGAAATGCAAACATAATATTTTAATACTTCCGAGAAATGCAGGTGCGATGTCTAAGGCATATACTTTTATTCATTTCTAAGGATTTTATTAAAAAAAATTCTTTTGCTTCGTTTTAAATTGTAGAAAAACACGAAACCTTAAATATATGATTAGTGTCCCTATTCATTTGCTCGCCACTGTAGATATCTCACTGCGTTATATAAATTTTGTCTGGCTTGAAGAGTCTGCTTAAAAAAGCTTACGCGAAAAGACGCAATCGCAATCGTTATAGGTAATGCGGTTAACGTTACGCATGTCTCTTTGCGCAGCTACTTAGAACTGGCAAGGGACAATCTTGGTAGTTTTTAATGGTTTCACTTGCGGCCTATAGTTCGTAGCTACTTTGTTCCCCTTTTTTATGTTCTACTTTTAATCATACAATAAGTTATAAAGGTAACTAAAGAAAAACAGAACATAGATGTAGCTAATAGTCAGCAGTAATGAATAGGATGTGACAATATTAGTTAATATTGCAATTGTAGGTTGCACCCCTTTTCAAAATTAATCATCAATATTCTGAAATCGTTCACGTGAAATGTGAAAAAGTAACGAAGAATGAACCTTGGTGGCTTAAAATTCGCCGCAATATGATTGATACATCAAAAATAACAGCCGTACCCCTTCCCGAAGTACGAAACTACATATCCCAAATACCGCGGTAATCGCCGTCGTTATTATATTTGCAAAAACTCGCGCCCGGACGGGCCAGAAATTCGCGAAAGTCATCCGGCGACGTGCAGTCACGATTTTCGGATCGAGTCGATAGGAATTTTTATCGGCGTGCACGCTGCGGGATGGGAAGAAGCCTCATTGGAAGGGAACGGGAAGGGTGGCAGTCGGAGAACGCCATCGAGACGCAGAAAGAAATTAAACATTTTCGTTAATTAAAGTCGTAGTAGGTACGACATATAATTGTGTCGATTGTCGTTTGTTCGGCGCGGGCAGAAATAAAACGAACGGTGCCCCGACGGGGCGGGTGAAACGAGGGGGGAAAAGAACGAATTAAAGAAAGGAGTTGTTTGGTATATCTGGCGGGAAGAGTGGGCGACGGGGGGAACATTCGACGGAAAGAAAATAAAGTAAAAGAAGGGAATTAAAAATTGTGCGAAAAACAAGAATTTCTACGCGAGGAAAACATTCCGGAAGGTTAGTTGGTTTTCTTTAACGACTAGAGGTCCTCAGGATAGGTTTAAAGTAAATATAGGATCAAGATGCAAATAACTATAAAGAGTGCTTTTTGCTGTGAACGTGAAAAAACATCAATGGAATGCGTGATAAATATTTTTATAATAATAAGAAATCGGTATTAGGCGAAAACATGCTATTTACAATTTAATAGCCCATCTTTATTCGTTTAATGTGATATCATTCTTAAGAAATGAATTTAATTTAGCTGGTAATGTCGCGAAGGTCGTTACTACATAAGCGACATCGTCGACCATAAAACTTACGCTCCTTCTGATATAAATACTCACTTCAAGAACTTCAAGAACAACCAATGCAACAAAAAAACATTAATTACATGGTTGACTTACATGTAGAAATATATTGGCCATAGTTCATAATGTATCAGAGCTAACTACTAAATCGTCTAAACACTAAGCTTCTTCGCCGTTTAATTTTTAAAAACAAATCATTTAAAAATAAGGATTAACGCTTTAAACGAAGAAGGTCCCAATTGAAATGAAACCGCCGACCACCCAGATTATTAATTAAACAAAAATAATATGTTCGGATACGTCAACGAAAACCAATAAACGTTAGCCGGTAGCCGGCCGTGATCCCGCAGAATAGATTCTCCTTTTACAAAATACGTTTTCCAAACAAAAGGTTACTTCGTACCTCGTTTTCTCTCTCGTTTCTTCTTCTTCGCGTTGGCGGCTCCCCATCCATTAAAAAAAAAAAGAAAGAAAACGGTTGCTCAGGGCGCGAGACGTGTGAACTGTGAAATAGCATAAAATTAAACGAAATATGCAGTCTCACCGTCGCAACATCGACCGGTTCCATCGATATCTTGGGTGTAGGTATACATAAGGTAATCTTCGGTAAAATTATGAATGATTTAACGAATTAGGAAGGTGTTTTTACCTACTCGCGTCCGAGGATATTATATGTATAACGCCTCTTCCTTTTTGGCTACCGTATACTAAATAAAATAGGGCCCCGTCGGTTGATCGAACTGTCATCTACGCTCGTCGAAAATTAAGTTACGCTTTAAACGACAATCAAATTGTTGCGTGATGCGTCAGTTTAAATTAGAAAACGACTCAATACAGGGCGATCGTTCTCGCCTTTTTGTAATCCGTCACCGATAGTGGTTGGTAACTTTAATTTAAACGATGATCAGCTTTAATGTACGGGGTGTTAAGGCTTTCTGGCGTTTTAGTGTTAAATACATAAATATGTATTTTGAAGTGTTCGTATTTAATAATACGTAGCAATTTGTAAATGAACAAATTAATTTAATCTGGGCGTGGCGCGAAATAATGATGAAAAATGAATGGTTCTTCACTTCTCGACCATATTAATCAAAAGGCTTCTAATTCTCTTCGCGTTCAGTATAAATAAAAGAAGATCACCGATTTATTTATTTCGACGTAAATTTTTTTCCAAATTTAATTAGATTAGGGGTGAAAAATGATGTCGATGGCAGAAGACTAGATCGCCAAATAGCTTCGATCAGGGAAGATGTACTGAGGAGGTATCGCGCAGCCATAGGTACCACGTCGTGTTAGTATAATATCTATTGGCACCCCCCGAAGCGTTACTGTTGCTTCTCTTCGCTTGCAGGATTGACAATTTCTATTAGTCGCGACGTAGGAAGAGGACAAATTAGTGGATTATTACTTCGGGTGATCAATGATACGGTGTTAATTCTGGGACGGGCGATCCGCGGGGGGTGCGAATCGAAAAACGGGGGAGATTTCCAACACTCGCTCGCACACGCACACAAACACGTTCACGTACGGCGACGTGTTCTGCCTCCATCCTGCCCGGATCCAATTTGGTGCTCCAATAAAACTGCCAGCGCAAAGCCCCGTCGATGTTGTTAAGTGACATGAATTATCCCTTCGTCCTCCTCCACCTTCCGGCCCCCTTCGTCGTACACCAACTCCGGTACTCCGGGTCTCATCCTCCGCCGCCTCTGATCTATAACTACCGCGCGACATGAAAAATTTAATGTCGTTGCGAGAATAAACAACAGATCGCGCTACAAACCGGGAAAGCGAGCGTCTGTCGCGCTTGTTCGTTCGTTGGTTGATCGCCGAGGTCCGACGGTCTCTCCAACCGGGGACGTCCCGTCCTACCCTCGTAATATATCTCTTGACTTGATTGAGGTGGTTGTTGTTATTGTCGTTGTATGTTGTGGATATTGGAAATATTCGGATAAATGTAGAAAAGCCGAATGAAACGTTTTTTGCTTTTTTACTTACAATATTGATCGTAAATATTTTAAGTCCATTTTAACGTTAAACCTTTTAGTACTTCTTCACTTCTCTTGTAAAGCATTTATGTTGAATATTTCACTATGATACGAACCAACACACCCTATCGGAACATCCAATTAAGTGCAGTTCCGCCGCGTCATTGCCCCAATTACTGGAAGCCCGCCACCTGCACTTCTGCCATTGCTACCGTTGAACCGCTTCCCCTTTCACATCGCGTCCATCCGCAAAACCCCGATAAAACGATGACGGGCGGACGGACCCAACCATACACATATTAGCGCTTCAGGTAAGCGGTCGTCGATATTTTTCCTTTATCGAAACTGACAGAATATTCACGACCAGCATTTCGAAGCAAAGCGAAGTATTACGCTTAAACTTAACGTAGAAGCTCTTGCGGAATTCGCGGGCGAGAAGAACCGCCGGCGTTGTTACTACCAATCATCATCGTACGGTTTACACAAAAACGCCGAGTTGATTGATGGTATCGTTATTACGGTTTAATTTTTCGTCCGCTTACCGTGTATGTGTAGATTGATCTCTCGCGCCTACAAGGCACATCTATTGCATGAACGACCGCCGATCGTTGCTGTTTTTTTTTTTTAACTTTTATGTTTCGTAGATTTATTTCGATGCTTTGCCCTAGTTTGAGTCTTCTGCTAGCTCCTTTTGATTGTGAGAATATAAAGTAATGTAAAATTGTCGGACTCGGCCGACTGGACACAATGATATTAGGCATAAGATACTGAATACTTAAGCAAGCTTTTTTCAACATTCTTTGTATTTCTACGTTCTTCATTCGAAGAATAGAGCGCTTTGTACTTTTTACCCAAAAACTTTTAAGCTTTGGCGATAGTTAATTTGTATTAAAAAATTTAGTAGTTACCGCTGAAGATGTTGGAAGAATCGATGTCCTAGCCACATTAATTTAAATAAGGATAACTTCCTTATAAACAATAGATCCGCCGTAGCAATTTATCCGGATATGATCTTCGGTATCGGCGACGATGGCGATAATTCTAACTGTATCTTACAACAAACTGCTCATAACCTAACCGATCGTCTTGATTTACCTTCTGAATGTCTCGTATTCAATACACAAACGAAAAGTTTACTCGCAGTCTCGCTGTAATATACATATTTACGTAATGCTTAAACTAGCTATTGCATCTGCGAACATAATATGTTCGCATACGCTAATATGGGCTGCTTAAAAGTGTGTCGATATCTATGCGCCGCGAAGAGCGTATATTAAAGTCGCACGGCACTTGTAAGCAACTACGTATGTGCGAGTGCCGTGGGAACGGGGAGTGCGTGTGTGCAGCCATTGTGTCGCATGCAGAACGCGGCTATCGGATCGATGGATCGTGTCCTCTTCCATCGCGTTCGAGCGTAACTCACTATCCTAGCGGACTGCTTGACGTCCTTCCATCGCCTTCGTACGGTCGAGTGTAGATGAGTTAAAAGCAGGGATATTTACGTGTGCATATGCGAAGACATTGGTGCGTGCAGATTCTGCCTTCTAAGAAGGCAAAGTGGAACTTGGAGGAAAAATTTTAAACTGGAAGAGACAAGGACAATTCTTAATTATGACGTATTTGTTCGCTAATACACTAAGGAGAATCAATCATTCGGCGTATATTAAATATCGTCGAGGCAATGCGAAAAGCTGCATTCATCAAGAGGAAACAGCGCCTGGAGCAACAATGCTTGCTTTAAAGGGCTGATGGCATTTAGATATGTTGGGAGAAATTATAGAGCAAAGCAAATTATAATGAAGCTGCGTGTTATTTAGAAAATTGTCGATGAGAAGATCAAAAAGATCAATTAAAATTTTTATCAATTCTCTCGAACGAATTACAATTGAAATGGTAGGTTAGTTAGTTAGTCCGTTGTATCTACCCTATCTACAGCAACGATCGTCGGAGTATTTGTTATTCAGCATCGCATCCGATGAAACAGGATCGAAGATCGGTTAGCGAGGTACGTAATTAGCTAATATAATATTCAGTCGCCCATCATGTTAGAGGAGCGGCCGAACGGGTAGAGCGCGCATATACATATCAACCCGACCGACCCGGGCAGCGGCGGCAGGCATCCGCCGGAGGTCGATCGGCCTCCATCGGGATGAGATTGTATTTTATACGGAGACATGCCCATACCGTGTCCCAATACCTCAATCACTTACCCACCTGATGTACTTCGCCATTACTGCGCATTTATGCAAATTATGTCAATATTCCGGATCGAACGTTCTCTCCTCCCCGAGCCCCTTTTCCCCACGTTTCGGAAAAGGGGCGATTGGGGAAAGAGGAGGAGATCGTCCCCCCTTTTATGTATAATACGTATATCGTCCGGTAACATCGGCGTGCGAGAGTGTACGTGGGGGTTTGTTGCACTTTACCTGGTGTGTTTGTGCGCGCGCGTCTGTGAGAATAGTGCGCTGTTTTAAACGCGCTGTAAGCGTATCTTGGTGTTGGATCTGGCGTAAAATTTTAATTAAAACAAGAAATTCCCGCTTAGGAATTAATGTTTTTGGTAGAAAAAAAAGAAAAAAATAGCTATTCCTTAAGCATCTAAAAAGAGTTCTTCTTCGCCGAGAGAATATTCAGGTTTTCCGAAATCAAGAAGGTTCGCTTCAAATTGAGGATATTTAATGACGACTTTTGGAATAGGAGGAGCAACGGTTAAAGATGGAAAACTTTAACAATATTGATCACAAAGTAAAAGGTTTCTTTTGTTTTCCCATGGTTTTGCGTACCTCACGTAGGTTTCAACTTTTTAATATTTACTAAATACGCGCAAGCTCAGTGTACTTTAATACACTATCGCCCAATTGGAAATGTCTCATTTTGCATGAGCTGTAATAAGAAGTAAGCAGCTACGATTTATTCAATATGGTCAGTTAGCATGTACTTCTTGATAATACTTATGGGTAAAGGTCTTGCTGGTCGGTGTTATTAAAATTGAAGAATCTTTTTTTTATCATTTAGTTGCAATTTCAAAAAAAAAAACTAGTAACGTATCTAATAGCGTAGCTGATTTACTCCACTCCTTGCACATTTGCCATTGAAGTTACCTTAAGTACCGTATCTAACAGAAACAATTTATAGATTTCGCGACATCGGCTGTATAGCAACGTTATCGAGACGTTCGATATCTTAAGTAGATACACTTAAAGTTCCTTGTCACCTACGGACGTGGATGTACGTACGTGTGTGTGCATGTCTCGCTGTGTGGGAGCATCTTATAAGCCCCATCATCTTACACTTCATGTGTCCGCTCCGAGCTGTGCCGATCGTTCGCGCGTTGTTCGCTCCTTCGTCGCGCTTCCATCATCCTCCCCATTGTCTTCCCGCCGTCGGTCGCTCGCATCGGCCGCCGAAACGGTGCATGTACGCCGCCAGCGATGGCCATGTCTAGATGGTGACGGCCGATTGCGAGATTGACGAGGCGACCGCATGCGAAATGTTGAGAGGATGATGGTCCGTTTCGGTCTCGTTCGCACTTGGCGATACGTCTTGCGCTCTCCGCTCAATGGCAGGGAAGGAGCTTATACAGGATGCTAATGTTAATCTTAGCCATTACAGACATTATTTAAGGGTATGGGAGAAACATTCAACTATTAAGAATAAGTACTTCATATTTATAGTATTGGTATATTCAATCATCAGTAAATTAAGCTTAAATAGTTTCCCCGGAACGATAATGGATAAACTAATGGATGCTATGGACCTTTCTGAACTCAACAAGGTTACCTTGGTGCCGATGTCAGGCCACAAGGGTGTAATAGGGCGATGAAATTACAGACTAGCTAACAAGAAAAGATTCCCTTCCAACATTTAACAATAATAATAATTTAATTTTTTTGAATATATCGTGTCATTTTTCATCAAATTATTCGCCATTTATCATTTATACACTGCCGCATGAGTTCGAACCAGCTCTTCACTCAAATATTTTTTCCGCTCTGAAGGTGGAATCTTCAAAATATAAATTTTGAAGGCTTCAGCAGTTTCTTAGGGCGTTGAAAATCGTCCTCGCTTGACATTCGAGAACAAAAAGAAAATCGTTAGGTTATAAATGAGCGCGAGCAGCGATGTTCCGATGTTTTTCTTGTTCGATTAACGTGATAAACTTGTAAATGTAAGAATTACGCAAGAAAATTGATGTTTAAAAAGAGCATATTTGAAGAAACAAGAGGAATAAATTGTGACTAATCGTCATTTGTTATTGGCATGTGTGTAAACTTTTTTTGCGTCAATTTTCGCGATTGTCAAGCTTGGGCAAGCTTCACATTAACAATCCGTATGTACGGCATAAACATAAGCACTTAAACGCGCTGTAGGTAAGTCAATGGAAGAAGTATCGGACAAAAAGGAGACGAACAACGAGAGAAGGCGAAGAGGGAATAGATCAAAGAAGAAAAAAAGGATTCTTCCGTCTTCCTCTTCTGTTCCTTCTCCTTTTACTACTCTACGACTTCTGCTGCTGTCCCGTCATCTTCGCGATTTCGAATCTTTTGGTGAGCTTGCTTGCTTGTTCGCCGGTTTGATGCTGTTTGTTTGTTGTCGTCGCTGCTCTTGCTGCTGCTGCAAATGGGTTCGGTTTTATCTTCGTGGGTGGTAGGCGACAAAGACGATGACGACGAGAGGGGAACTGCAATATGTATAACGTGGAAGACCTTGGCTATGATACAATATTTACAACAGTTGATATCCTTTGACGGACGCGGCGTGTCATTTCTTGTCCACCCGGCTTTAGGGTGGCACAACAGATCAAAAGAAATATACGTTCTTTCAAAAGTTATGATCTGGAGCTTAAAATAATTAATTTTCGTTCAATAAAAATCTTCGACGGTCTTACCAGCTTCATATTTCCTAAATTATTTTACTTTTTGTCTGTATATTTTATTTTTTCTGAATCTATTTGTTCGATTTACATTAAAATGATTCAGATTATTGTCTTCCGTCGGCGAATAGTGAAAAATCGCATCCTTTTTGGTTTCTTCGACGTAATCAAATTTATTTATTAGTGGTTCGATGGTCTAGCCGTGAGAGGGCCTACGTTTGATTGGGCAGAGTTAAGCGCTATGTCTTCCAGTTCTGCTAGAATCAAATTCTCTTATTTGGTACCCTCTCTAGGTCGTATCGCTTTTTATTGTAATTTATTTAAATCAGCATTCCTTTGTTAATATTGCCAGCTTCTTAAGGATGTTCACCAGCACGCAACGATTTGTTATTGCAGTAGTCTTCTCTCATTTATTGTTAATTTATTTCTCATGATACTTATTTACGGCTAAGATCGAAATCACGTTAAAGAAGTGAACTTTTTAGCTTTGATGTGAATGGTGCCTCGCAACATTATACTCTTCTATACTCCATAGTAAAGACCATATTTTAATTGATTTGGGCAATCTTGGATAGAGGGAGCCAGACGGGTGTAATCTATAATACAGATCTGTCCAAAGTGACATGTAGCTCTTTCAGCAATCAAACGAAACTTGGCGACTTTTGAGCGAGTCTGTAACGGCCAACGATGCTTATAATTTCTCCGCGTCCCGATAATCTGTCGGCGAGCGCGAGCACGGCACATCTCTCCAGAGCCGGTTCCGACCCTTTTGGATGCGCGTCGCGACTGTGTCGTGAATAGATATTGCTCATTTCGGCCTGCTTGAAATTCATCTCAATTATAAAAAGATTTTTAATTGCCCGAGCGTCTATTAGTTACCGTTTTTCTCTTTCGACTCCCCGCGTTCACCTTCCCCGCTCTCCCCTCACCGCCCGTAATGGTCTTTGAACGCGTCCGAATGATGTGGAAAAGGGAAAGGCAAAGAAGGGGACCGTAAAGCTTGGTTTTTTTTTTGGTGAAACGTGTTATCGTGAGCCAGCGCGAAGGATCGCTTTTAATTCGATGATGATTTACACGGGAATTATGAGGTTTAGTCGAAGTTATCAAATGTTGTATTAGATAAGTCTTCTAGGATTCTTCACTAGATTTTGCGTTTTGTATTATCTTTAGGTTTATTTCATTCATGCAATTAGGCAGAAGCTGGCGTTAGAGATATAATTATTCGGTAGAAAGATATGTGGGAATTATAGTATTTACCAATAGCTGACCAAGTAGCTCAACTTTATCACAACTTCATAAAAGCAAGGGAAACTTTAATGAAAAATAGTTTTTCTTTAAGATAAAAATTGAAGATAACCATTGCAATTATAAGAAAGAATTTTTTAGCAGTAGTTAGTATCTTCTTCTGTACAAGTTGACCAGTATCAAGCGCTTTGCAAACAGTGCTTTCCGTTATGTTCAAAGATTCTACAGTACAACATTCTTTCTCAATCTTTTCAATATCCAATCCCAAAAAGGAAATACATGTCAAGCGATCTTGTTACTTAATCAAAAGTTCCCGTCGTATAAGATCAGACTCGCAGCCGGTAGTGTATTATTTTTACGCGGATTTTGATGCCACCATTAAAAATTAGAGGTGATTTATTGGCGTTTTGGGCGGTTTCCCGATAAAACAAAGCGAGTCGAAGAAGTGACATTTATTATAACAGAGCCTCGCATGTCGACAAAAGATGTCGGAACCAAAATAGCAATCGTGAAGCTCCATATGCGCTATCGAAGAGAGAATTGTACAGTACAACGCTATACGCATGCATG
Source organism: Oryctes rhinoceros (assembly GCA_020654165.1). NCBI lineage: Eukaryota > Metazoa > Arthropoda > Insecta > Coleoptera > Scarabaeidae > Oryctes > Oryctes rhinoceros. The sequence goes on along the minus strand of JAIOKQ010000240.1, from coordinate 8,345,866 downwards.
CATGTATGTATGTACGTCTTTGTAAATCTTAAAAATAACATCGTTTAGTAATAATTTACGTTCAAACGGCGTAAACAGTACTGCCACTACTACATCGCCGACGCGGCGGTAGCGGCCAATATCCATCTTCCAGCTAAATAGAAAAGAATAAAACGCGTATCGGTAATAAAATTTGAAAATAAAAAATATCGAAATTAACCAGACGCTCGCGCCTGTAAACTGTTAAAATATTCACGGGCCGAGAGACGTCGAAATACCGAACGGAACGATTCACTTTAAAGCTGGTCGCACACTGAATGTACAAGGCCGATCACAACGTTTTTTTAAATTTCTTTCTGTCTTCCGAATTAAACTAAGTCCATTTAATTGTTATAAATTCGCGAGTGTCTAGTGTCAAGTTTGCAATATTACAACAGACATAAAATTGTTATAGCTATGTATGTATTTTCTAAGAAAATTAAAGTCAATGATTTTTTGCCGCTTTTTACCGTTTTTGAGCTATTGTGAGCCTTAACTAGTTCGTATTTCAAGCAAAACACTTGGCCCAGAATAGCCGTCTAAGACTCTGCTAACAAGTATCGTACTAGTAACCTTTAAAGATGGAGTATTCCTAACATACTTGCTGCAGCTAGGCACATTGCCACCTTTAGCTTCGTCCGGGTCTAGTGATCTTCTTTTTTAGGGTCTCGTCTTATTCTTCGGGCTTCTTTCCAAGCGTGTTGTACCAAGTTGTTTAACTTCTCAGTTTTCCCCTATGAACCATACTGATGTGCTCTTTCATTTTTTACGTGTAGAGGCCTACTAGTTTCTTCTATTTATAGATAATCATCGGATTCGGTCTTTGTTAGTGTTGATTTGGAGATGTTTTCTGTTTTTATTGCAGCTTTATACTTATACGTATCCACTTATTGCCTATTATTCTTTAGAGTCTTTCGGGGAAGGGCATTAGATTATTGTTGGGCGTACATGTTCAACTGGTAGTCTTGTACTCCTTTTTTTGCATGGACTAATGTGTATTTGAGGTATCCATGTCGTCTTAAGCGACTGGTCCCGTCCTCCTATCCTTCTTTTCTATCTCGTTCTTACGAGAATATTTCGTCATATTAGCATCTGAATGAGCTTACATTGGCTTTACTGGCTTCCACTAAGCCTTGGTCTTCAGCGTACCATTGGCTAACTTGCTTCTTAAGGGATCTAGGAAGGACATTTTAGCATCTTCCTGCTGCGGATTCCATTGAGTTTTCTCTACCGTTTATGTGTTGTAGGAAACTCTCCGTGTGGCCATGATAATTGTGTAGCCAACGTATCTTAAGCACATTTTTCGATTCACTAAATCCAACCGATATGATTCGGAGATATCATCCCCGTCTCTAGCAGTTTTCGCATACCGTTGAAGACCACTCAACGATATCAACCATACGATTGATCGGAATACGTTGAAATGAACAACCATACGTTTCATCGGATTCAATGTGCGCCCGTCCTGAAAGACTAGCGAGATTGTTTTCGTTTCGACGACTCGTCTTTCGGCCGGTGATATTTCATTGATACCAACTACGGCGTAAGGCGACGGACGTAAGAGCGCGCGATGAACAGCGTACGCGAGTTCAAGTGAAAATTAACATCGCCGCATTCTTCCAGTCAATTCTGTTATGCGATGTTTATCAATCTTTTTGTTCGGGCCCATCCAGCTCTCGAGGCGGGCAGAACCGGGTTACATGTAGGTGATGGGCATGCACGGGAGGCGTCGCTGTATGGTGTTCCTCACCTCGAGATTTTCCGATTTCTCCGTTTTTTTTTTTTAATGCCGGCGTTGATTGATTTGCGTCCGATTCCGTAACGAACATATAGCCAAGCAGCATCCGTCTTGTCCGGTCGCGTAAATATAACCGCTGGCTGTTTATACGATAATGTAGGCCTATATCTTTCCGCGCGCTACGATTAAGGTTCATAGACTATACGAAAATGATGAAATAACTGTGAGTTTGATCGGAATTTACGCTTGTATTGTTTTGTATACGTATTTTTAACGTACTACTTTTTTCTAACAATTTCAATTTATAGTGACACGATGTTTTATGACGTTCGATAATTGCCCTTTCATGATAAACAGCTTTTAATTACGTCTATTCTACTTGTACCTAGATTCTAACATTTCTTTAAATATTGCATGCGAAATATGTATCTTTCCGCGCGCGTGTCGAAATACAATATTGTATTATGTAATTTTGTTATTCCAAATACAGAGTATTGGTATTGGATCTCCCTTAAGTGCCCAGCAGGCTTTAATGGTCCCAACCAAAAACGCCATTAAAATCTCAGATAGTTGGGACGTTATGTTATAGCTTGCTAGATTAGCCCAAGCCGTCACTGTAGTTTCTAGGAGAACTATCTAAAATAGAAAATGTAATTTGAAAAATCAGCGGAAAGTATTCATAGACTTCCCAAGGAGAGCAAAGGCTATCTTTCAGCAAAGGGAATCAGAGAATACTGAAATGCTTACCTAAAACGTTACTTATACAAACAAGGAAAAATTGATAAATAAGTCCAAAGATGGATCGCTTGGTACATCTATACATGTGTTCCTACTGGTAAAAACAACGATGTAAACAGGTTGTAGTGAATTGCCTTCTCTTTACATTTTAAGCTTCGCAAATTGAGAGAAACAAACAAAAGAAATCGTTTAAAACATTCAGAGAAAAAAAGAGAAAAACAAAAGAAAAAGAAAACAGCGAAGAAACAGATACCAGCTCGAATCGAATAAATTTACACGTGTAACTACATTAATTAGACGAAAGAGTTTGTTACAAAACGTTGTTTCGTGTCGTTCGGACGACGGAAGCATTCGGGAACGGAAGAGGCGGCGGTGATCGGGGTGGATATGTACCATGCTGGGAGAAAACGCAAAAAAATACCTCTTTCCATTTCCCTCCGGTTCCGCTCTTCGTTCTCCAAAGCGGTATCTTTCGCTTTACCGGGAGTGGAAAAAAGCAGTCCGGGCAATCGCTCTTCATTTGTCCGAAGCGAGCCTACTCGATTGATCTTTGAACCCTACGCTATCACGGCCGTTCGTCGTTTGTTCTAAACGTTTTCGTTTCTCACGTCCGGTACGTAAATCAGACGTAGCAAAGGGCGTGTGTAGGTGTAGGCGATCGTTTCGATGATATACCTTGCAGAAGGAAAGAAAAAAAAAATAGGTTTTCGATGTCCAGCTTGTCCATCAAGCTTTAAAAAAGTAGACACGTATTAACTCGTTCGGGATTACTTATGCGATGGTTCCAATTTGTGTTACATTGTTTGCAAATTGGTCGGACTGACTTGTTTTAATAAATTTTGTTACTGGAAAAAAAGTAACGACATTTTCATTAATTTATTTCAAAAGGTGAAGTTAAATTCTTCAAATAAGTGAAAATAAGGTACAATAAAGTTACGATAAACGGAACTGGCAGGAAATGGAATAGGAGAAAAAGGAAATTCGAGGATTCAGCTTTGACAGGAAAAGAAAAGAAGGAAAAAACGGAATGGAAGATGATGAAGATTATCACGGAACGACAACGAAGCTAGAAGCAGGAGTAATGAAATCTTAAGTTTAGTAATAAAGGAATTTATTATTGGTCAAAAAAATAGAAAGAGGTACTCTAAATTATGAAAAAGTGTATACCAAGGATCTAAACTATAACGCAAGACGGCAATGATAAAAAAAAATGAAAACAATAATATTAACGGAAAGTGACAAAGTAGGCAAATAGGAGGAGAGGAGCAAAAATAAGGAAGGTAACAAAGAGAAAGGAAAAGCAAACACAGAAGGAATGGAAGATAATAAAACGTACAACATAGCAACATTATAAGTCTAAGCGAAGTTAAGAAGAAAGGGAAAGGGTGTATAAAGATGAATAATGCACACTAGATACAATCAATACAAAAAAAAGCAATATGAAATAAGCTCTCCTTATTTATACGATAAGCGTTAGTTTACATATAGTAGCATACATCATCTTTGCCCTGTTTCGACGATCTTCACCGTCTCCAAATAACGATCCGCGGGCTTCTTTCTTTCCCAACAACTCGTCCTATTCGTACAGTTGGCTAGTTGGCGATGCATACCACGTTCGTCCGGTGATATGGAATGTCGTGTTCATATTTCGGCGGTAGCGGATTCCGCGCGTTCGGCCGCCCGGCTACTTGATTGACAGATTGGCGACACGGCCTAGACAGGCCTTGAACCGGCCCGACACGGCCGTCCACGCCGCTGCGAAAAAGAAACAAACAGAACCGCTCCCACACACATGTGCACACGCACTCGTATGCTCTGGTCTTAACGGACCAACTGTACGCAGCGCAAGGCATCATAGGAAATATGAGCAAGCTAGCGTATTGTAGGTTCATTTGCATTCATATACGGGTGCAATAGGTGTTTGTCAGTGTGTGTGCGTTTCGAAATTGATGTTATTTGCGCGGTAATGGCCGATTCCGGTTTTAAATATAAAGCTTTTATATATAGCATTAATTCTTTGGTCTTATTTATTAATTGATTATGCCAACTAATTCGAAGAATAAATGTTATGATTGTTATGATTTGAAGAAAGTTTTCGTATAAAAATTATTGAGATACGTAAATCTTGCAGAACACGAAATTGATGCATACAGAGTGTTTAGTTTTTGTCATAGGCATGTTTTTAAACGTTTCTCGTTCATTTATGTATGTTACTTTTCAACATTGCCTTCTGGTTGGATTTGCTAGTGCAATGCACTTATTGTGCAGAAGAGTCAGGTGGAATTCTTCCGTTTTTGCAACGACTGGATAGACTCGTATCTATTCGCCTCACGGGAATGGATTCGTGTTGCCTACTAGTGTTCCCGAGAGTCGACAAAACACGAGTCTCTTTAGTCTCTTCAAAAAAGTAATAATTTCATCCGTCTTTGTCCTCTCTAATGATGATGTATCGCTAGATGAGTGTGTGCGAGAAATAAAAATGTACTGGAGGATAATTATTTACATCGTATAACAATATTTTTTTGATATAGGGTGTTTCGGAAAGGAAATTTTAAAATTTTAAGACGATGTGTGTTTGAGTCGGGCTTCAGAGGATAGGAGAAGAATGTTGGTACAGATAGAGGAGTTACATATTGGCGCAATATATAAAATTCTACAGGATCACATGCGTGTTATCGAAGAACAAAGGATGTACAGGATAGCTTGGTGTAAAAAAAAAGTACGTTAAAAGAGTTTCGATTCGGGACGTCTCCTGCTCAATAAACAGCATGACAACAGAGTACGAGGATTGGCCGTATTACTGCGATTTACTAACGAATGTGAAGAACACAGTTTTGGTGTTTGAAGATGACGAAACGCCGGTGCAAGTCTCGACTACTAAACATAAAAAAAAAAAATGATAGCTGCATTATTTACTAATAACGGCATTATAGCGCGAATTGTTTAAGATAGACGGCAGATAGTCAGAGCTTCGTGATATACGACAATTTGTCTAATAAAAGCGATGGAAAGCTTCAAAGAGTTACGCTCACAAACCCGATTGACGATACGTTACACAGGACTATCTGAACAAACAGAGGTAGAAGCTGCTATAACGTCCATCGCACAGTCCTTTCCAGGTTTTCCTTAATTTTCCTTAATTTTTTTCCTTAAAAGTAGAAGGACTTCTTGCAGCGTGGGACGAGACATTCGACTATCTACTATAGCAGAAGTAGCAAGAAATTTTTAATTGTTGGTTCCTATTTGTGCAGAAATAAATTAATTGTGGTGAAAGATATTTTGTAAGATTTTCATCCAATAACAAAATTTCCGTAGAAACCTAGGAATTTATAGACGTAATACGCCACTTAAATCATGAAACGCACCACTTTCTTTCGCCTTTCAACAGACGGAGCCTTCTACAGAGAGTAGGAGTTGAAATTTGTATTTATTGAAGGATTGATTTGATTGTATTAAAGCTATAACAATTTTACGATGTTCATGGTATAATTTTTCTTCCGCAAGTGTATATATTAGGATGTCGAAAGTGGTAGATAGAAAAATGTATCGGCATCAAATATACTCTTCTCATTTTTGTAATGCATATTCCAAGAATGTAAAAGTCTATTAACATTACATACGTAAAAGAGAAACCTACATAGATACTATTTGCTCGCCTTTAAATCGTCAACTTTCAAATAGTTCATACTCGATATGTACGTCGCAGATATGCGGAGATCGAATATCGATATAATCACCGATATGGCTAATAAACATAATATGTATAACGCGCACGGACGTATTTACGCTAGAAATACTGTTTTTATGGTAATTTAAGTGCCGCATGCCGGTCCGAGATCGACAATTAGGTACAATAACGCGGTAAAGTGTAGAAGTCACTTTCGAATATCTCGTACGTCCAGATACCAGCTGTACGTCTTAGTTTAGAGAGATATGCTTTATAAGCGTCGTTTTTTTCGCTTTTTTGTTTAATATAAAAGGGCATATAACCCGTTTTATGACCGTTTATCCTTCCAGTCAGCGCGCTGCACAATTATTTAGTTATGTGTCGTAAGATTTAATGAGTTTATTGCGGCATTTGGAAGTTAATTAAAAAGTCTCCGGTTGTTGTTGGACATATGAACAAAACCCGTCCGATTGAAATAAATGGCGATCGTGATTTTTTTATGTTTTATACGGGGATCCGTTAAGTACTTACGATATTATAATGTATACAGGGTGTAAATGAAATACAAATAAAGATTTTAATATACAAATAAAAATTTTTGGGATAAATTTTTTTAATTTTTTTTTAATTGCAGTAATGCAACAAATCAGCCCTGTATAAAATCCCAGAGTTCCGCCCTTAATGTGCCGATATTAATATTTCCGAGGGCGTAGAAACATAAATTAACTAAACGATAGTAATTGCTACCGCTTCAAATATCTACGTCGGCACTGCTATGCAGAGCATTGAACTGAATAATAGTAAATTCCAAAGATTCCAAGAGTTAATACACACGCACCTCGGACAGTTGTTTCAATAACAGTTGTTTTCTTCGCGTTCAAATATTTTATAGTGACGTAATGGAATATTATCGTGGAGATGTTGCCTATTGAAATATTAATCTATGTCACGCTTAGGTACCTGCAGGAATGTCTCTTTTCATATTCATAACTGGCATTCTGTCCCGAATATTCACCCGCGTTCGTAGATATTACGTCACTTTAATTCATGCAGGTATTGCTTGTAGATTATATGTCGGACAACATTAGATTTTTATTGTCTATCAGATCTATGTATGTTTATACGATGCTCATATTCATCGTATTGTTTGCAGTACATTATGTTCGTTACAACATACTTTTTCTTATTATAGCAATTGTCTTCAAAAACAAAAGGAGTTGCCAAAAAGTATGATTTATTAGAAATATTTACGTGGAAGAGCCCAACACAATGGGAAATAAAGAGATCTGGTGGGCCCTAAAAACAAGACGTACATTGTTATTTAGGAAAACTCTACATTCGTTAGTTGAGGTTTAGTTATTGTATTCGTATTAGTCAGAACTAATCATGATTTGTTATGATTTTAATGGGGAATTAAGCGCTTATCGAGCGAGAATTAACCAGGGAAGGCAGGTATATAGATTTTGAGCAAAAAAGTAGTTCTATTTAGCATCGGAAAGGAACAGGTCGTCTGCATTGAAGGAAATATTGCTGCTATTAGAGAAGATTAAGGAGAACAACGGAGTTGCGTATTCAGTAACACAGCATCAACTCAAAATTGGATCTTCAGCCGTTAAGACAACTTTCTATCTGCATTTGCATTAAAAAATTGCCAATCAGTTTGAGTTGCATCAGCGTTCTGATATTCAAAAAGCATTTACACAAGGCGTTACAAAAATTAGAATTACGTGCTTTTTTATTATTAAATTATTATTAGAAAATATTTAAGTATATATCCGGTCTTAGGTGTTGCATTTAAAGTTAATCTAAAGTAACACGCATTTTTAATGTGGAAAGCTTTGGTCATTATTTTTGGATTGGATGGTCGTAACAAAAATTAAAGATTTTAATCATTATTTACAAATACGTGAACATGTACTCGGTTACGCCACTTATACAGGATGTTATAAAATGATGGGCAAATGTTACTTCTAAATATAGTGTTTCTGGATTTATATAAAGTGTTACAAAAATTTAGGGGACATGTCGTTACTTTGAAGAGGGAGGCTAAAGAAATACTTTATTTTAGCCGAGATTATATATTTTTCGCAAAACACCGCATTATCGACATCGAACAGAAACAGTTACCCCGGTGTTACGATCTCAATCGAGAGAACAAAGCTTCTAGAGGACACTCGAGATAGTTTTCACGGTAATTAAATGAATAAACAATAGCATTAACGATGGGAAAAGTTTTCCCTAATCGCGCCAAATAAGAAAAAAAACTTCGAAATTACCCCTAGCTAATAAATCATATACCTTACTTATACGAGCGATGTCTTGGAGCTTTTACTACCTTCGATTCTCTTAACTATCTTTCGTATTTCTCGTCGGGTCCTTGACTGCTTTATTATTGACCGTTTCTGGGAGTATTTCTGGCGCCCCGGAGGGCCGTATCCGTCCACACCGTCCGCAAACTTCGTCTTACCGTCCCGAAAAGTTATACTTTCAGCGATCCATCCCGATGCCTATCTTTCCTCTTTCTTTTTTTCGCCTTATTTATTGCAATGTTAAAATAAAAGCAGGGAAAAACTTTCAGATCTACGCCCGATAGACCAATAATAACAGATTAATTTGAGGTTCTCGACTTCTGACAAGTTCGGACGCCGTCCGACGGCACAGATTTATTGCGAACACCTACGAAGATATTTTTCATTGTCGAATGCGGAGATTTCGAGCGTATTTTTTAAATGTTTACCGGCTTACCGCGGTGTAAATCATAACGAAAATATGTCGGTGGAAATATGAGACGTTTTAGATTATAAAGATTGGCATCTTTTTCGTTGTTCTTTGAACGTAAGGTTACATTTGGTTGAGATAAGACAGTTGAAAGGTAGGTTTGATGCACTGTTCAAACTTTAAATAACGTAAAGGTAGAAGTGTAATAAAAGGTTAAATCTGGCAGAATATCGTATTTAATTTAGCAAGAGTTCTACGAGGCTTTCTTCTTTTCGGGATGAAATGCCTCAAAAATGATATCATGCGTGGTATGCAGAGAGTGCTGCTTCTACATGCTTAGTTGGTGCACTTACTTGTTGTTTCCAGTTCGGGGCATTAGCGAGTTCAAGTCTTAGAAACCTAACTCACGGCGTCCTTATTGTTCATCTTAGTAGTTTAAATTTATGGCATCATTTTGTCGTCAGGCAAATCTGATTATATTGATTTAGTTTACTCTTAGTTGCAGGTTGTTTTGGCCAAACCAACAACCCATTGTTATGACAACCTGACGATTTCATCTTGAAGATCGTTGTCGCTTAGCAAAAATAATCGCCGATGTATCATTGGCGTACATGTTGTTGCAATGGTGGCGTGTTTTTGGAAAATCACTTGTGTAAGAAGATACATTTTCTATTATCTTTAAGATTATTGATAATCAAGGCGAATGTACCTATTTAATAAAATTTGTGATAGAATTCAAGTGCTTCAATGTTACTTTGCTCCATTAATTACTATACAAGTGTACAGTATGTGGATATCAGCAATATTTCTTCTTCAATCCCGTCACAATTCACGCCGTTTCCCATAAACTACGACAAAAAAAAAGGGGGAAAAAAACAGAAAACAAAACAAAACACGAAAAGAAAGAATCGGGACGGGCGTCGCAGGAGTGGGAAGGGGATAAGGGTGTTAGTGGCGGGTGAAAAAAAAAACGACGTATAGGGAAATTTTGTACGTCCCCAGATTGACAGTCCGGAGACCGTCGCAACGTGAATAAATCTGCGAAGCGATTCCGGTGTCTCGGAGGCCCGCCAGGCTTGCCAGCTCCACCGCCGCGCGCCATCCGTGTCCGAGAAGAGGGATGCGCTTCCGGGACACCGGTACTAAATCAAACCAGGCGCCAGTCACCTGGGATTCTTCCACCGAAGCATCGAGATATCTCTTTTCTCTCTTCTTGTTCTCTTACCTATGCGTTTGCTACATGTTACCTGTCCACTTCTTTACTACTATGTATGTATACTCAATCCCTTCATTATCTCTTCATCTTTCTCTATCTAAGTCGTCACCCCGTCGTGTAGATAATTGCAAGAACAAATGCGACGGATCGAATTCGTTCTGCGTATTCACATTGAAAGGGTATTTGCACGTCTTTCAATACGATGGCACGAAGGTTGTCTTTCTAGTTTTGTATGTTGCCGAAAAACGTTGTCGCACAATAATTTTTCACATTATTCGGAGAGAATTATCTCAGCAACAATGTCTCTTCGCGTTGCTTTTTGTTTTCAGTCCAATTTCTCGCCGGTGCCGTGAGTTTCAAAGTGAATGCACTAGCCTCAACGGTAATCTCACGACAGGGTTACCAAAGACAGTAGTCATTTAAGAAAACATCGTTGCTGCGTGCCGACTGATCAAAGACGATGTATATGCGATATATCACAGGATTGAGGTACCCAATTTATTTAAAGGGAGTTAGCTCTCCGTTGTCTTTATCCAAGAAGAAGACATATGTAAAGCTTTTTTTTTTAGTTCGGCAGCTTTAAAGCTGTGCCAGTCAGAATAAAAAAAATGTCTGAGATCTATATCACAAGCGATTCAGCGTACTTTCGACTGTTAGTCTGCGTAAATATATCGAGCCCTCGAACAAATCCGCACCTCTAGCGAACTGGCGGTTATTTGCTTTAAATATTTAACGAGGTCGTCATTCGTGGAATCTGTTGTCGCGCCAGTCGACTCGAATATGATATGCAGGGGATGAAAGTTGACGCACGAACGATCCATCCGCTCGACGAACCCGAACCTCGGCAGATTGGCTAAATTTCTGATATGCAAACAGCCTTTCCTACGCTCTCCGCTGTTCGTAGGTATTACGTAGTACAGCCGTCTCCGAGAACCGAATATGGTAAAACGAGAGTCACGGACTGCTTACAACCGCCAGCGATTACCGAGTGTTTCGTCGCTAGTAGTGCTGCTTGTGTTGGTTCTGCTATCGTCGCCCGCGATGATGAAACATGGTTTGCGTCTTAATCTCATCAAACATTTACGCGCCGCAAGAGGTCGCGGTTAAACGTCTAGCGGCGAACAGTGCGGTGGTTGCATGGCGAAGTTGATTTTTGTTAGCAGATGAAACAAAAAGCAGAACGCTCGAACTCATTTGTTTCCCTTCAGCTTTCTTCTCGTTGAAAAATAGGAAGATTCTTGCGATTTTCTCTTGGATTTATCAAAGACATTTGAGGGTTAATTAATTTGATTTCAATGATGTTAGAAGTAGCACTCTTACTTGTGAGGACTTCGTCCTCGCTTGTTTCTAATTCATATTAACGGTTTCTATATACTGTAAAATATCCTTTCATCAATAGCTCTCTAGCTTCAAACTACAAAGATAACACAACCTCTTTCACAAAGAGTATAGCGCTACATTCTTGCTCTAATCATTTAAATCACGAGCCATCCGATGTACAGAAGTCTTAATCGTTTCTTCGGAGAAGTCTTACACGTATGTCTTTTTCAACAGAATTACATATGTAAATATAACGTCTTCTACACTGCACTAGAGAATCCAGAAATACAAGAACACTCGATCTAAAACAAGAAAGATCAATAAAGCTTTGAGTGAAGTTATTCATTGATTCCAGATAGTTGATGATATTTCATACTTAAATTAATAGGCACACTCCGCACCAAACAAGTTACTTAATAATTCGGACAATTGTCTCGAGAATTCGTGAATCTCTTCGTCCACCGTACGATGAAATGTATTTATTAATTATTTAATTAATATAAATAAATATAATTATATGTCGTGGTTAGATTCTCAATATTTTGTTTAGTTCCGATCAATGATCTGACGTTATTTAATTCATCACTTTTGAGAGGGTATCACATTATGTACATAATATGTAACTACAATGTTGAGTAATCCGTATAGCACGAAGCATATAAAACACAGAGCCTAATCGGTATTCGCTAGACGAACCAGGTAATGTATAATTTTATGGGAGCTGACAAGAATGTCCCTCGGCCGACGTATATCAACATCGTCCTTTCATTATTTACATTTCTATAAATATTAAATTACCCGTAACGTGAATACATACACACCATCGTCCGTAACGCTTTGGAAATTTTCTACAAAATCGAAGAGGTTTGTAATATGCAAACGATCGGCTAAGGTATTGTTTGATGTTGTCATTTTAAAAAAGGCAAAAGAGAAGAGAAGGAAAACAACGAACTCCACCTAAGAATGTATAGCCTGCGTCAAAATCATGGCGACATGAAATTTAGATAGTTACGAGAGCGGAACAAAGACAAAGGTTGATGAAAAGTATAATACAAAATAAGGGATAACCAAACAATACTAAGATGTTCAATGAAGAGGCACTTAAGAAACTAACAAAAACCATGTTATTCCTCTTCAAAAATTAGGCGGATAGAATATCGCTTTGCGGATCTTGTAAAACAGCCTCTGCAGTTAGTGAACCGCTCATTGCCTGTTTAGTGATGTATACGTTTCCCTTAAATAGCAGAACATATGGTTTGTTTACTCGCCTCGATCCCTTTTACTTGTGAAAGCGATATAAATAATCTTGGCTTTCTCAAAAGGGTAAAAGTATTCAATTGTGTGATATAAAGTATCCAAAGGTAACTATCTAATTTTGTTTTGCCAAAACCATAGCATTTACCGCTATCAATTTGCAATAGCATTTTGTCACGGACTATCGCCGCAAGTCGAACGAAACCGTTGCCCTTTGGTTCATTAAACTTGCTTAATATTTATATCCCGGCCAAGTTATAGCTTCGTGTGTTAATTTTTTTCTTCTTCTTCTTCTTCTTAAGATGGACGTGGAATTGTCATTTTATTACACGGAGAGGTATACGCGATATGGCGATGTGTGCGTTCCAAGTATTATATTATCCTCACCGTCGCTTCGCCAAAGGCGAGAGATATGAATGACTGACTGACCGGTTGATGGGATGACGGTTGTCCGCTTTATTCTTGGAAATTCGTGATATGGACGACTTCGACTTTGCATCCGTAGTACGACGGTGTTTGTCCGTGTATTAACTCTTTTTATCGATTAGCAATTTGCTGCTTCTCCGTATACGGGGTGTCTCATCGGGACGCATTAGAAAATTCTGAAAACTTACCAGTGTACTAAAGTCCATATGTACTATTGAACTTTTAATATTCTCGCCGAATTAGATCAAATAAAATATTAAATCTATCTAAAAGTTTGGTTTTTGGAACAGATGGAAGAAAATGAGGAATTCGAAAGGAATAATCGAAAAGAACAATTTCTTGTGTTAGAAATGCGCGTTTTTTCCAATGTGAAAAATATTGATTTGAAAATATTAATTTCTTTGGTTTAAAGAATCCGTTCCATCGGTGTATAACGCAATGTTTTAGTTGCGTTGATCGTATATGCTGATTTACTATTACCTGTATTTTATATATTTGTTTCATAGATACTTCCAACGTTTGTAAGTTAACTAACTAAGAAAAAGGAAAAAAATGTTTTTTTGTTAGTGAATTTTTCTAGCTACTTCTGTCGTCACTGGTCGTTGGCGATTTGATACCATAGTTTCAAATTTAAAGGAAGAGGACGAAACGATTAAATTCCTTTCGAATACGATTCATCACGTTTATCTATTCTTTTTCCACTACGTTTATTAGAATTACATCGCGAATCTAAATATACACAAATACATATCGCACATGTATTACATATACGTCATGTAGAAAACCAGGTCAAATTCGAGTTCAGCCAACTTGTGCTGTACACCACGTTTCGTCCTACTAAAATTTCCAACATCGAAGACACCTTATTCCCACGCTAGCTTCTTCCTCCTGCGTCATTCATAATATTCCGCATAGCGTATGGGTGGTAGATAGTAAGCCAGGCAAACGGCACTCCCTGAATATTATTACCGTTTATTTATTTATTATGTAGTGCACAAGTCGCGACCTGCATCGTCGATCGGCCGGCTATTTTTACCTCCCGTAAGGTCCTCTCCATGTGTCCAACTCACGTGAAACAATACTAGCATTTATGCAGGCGGCGGTTATGTCGCGCATGTGTTTACTTCCTCATATTATCCGTCGCAACGGTGAACGTACGTACGTACGTAAGCGCTAGTGCATGGTATATATGAATAAAATCGGTCATGTATCGTATACCCCAAAAAACGCTATTTCTACATGCTTATACATGCATGCGTTCGTTTAGTATGTGGGAGCCATTTCGGACGTATGCATATTTCAGTTATGGAGGACGTGATCGAAATCTCCTTTTGGTAAATATGTATGTATGAATATGAGTGATAAATTTTCAGGTCAAAGAAGAGAATAACAGGACGAAACGTGAATTAACTTGGAATAGTTGTGACGCAGAAGGAGCACCACACTCAGAGCTGTGTAACTCATAGAAATGATCGATAAGGCGCAGACAAAAAAAAGCATATCTTAGTTTTCATGATTTTAAATAACCGTTAGCGCTTTTGAGCAAAAAAGAGAAACAACTTAAAATAAAGTCATGTCAAGCCACGATATTTACCGTTTCCGACTTCTAACTTACTTAAAGGTGAGAATCGACGTTCACTGAATGGGTCGCCACGACGACAACTGCTGTTTTTGGATAAGGCTGTCGTGGCGCTAAGACGCTAATGAGCAAATTTTTTCTTTGGTCAGTGATTGCTGAAAATTGATATTCTCCTTGGTTCTAACGAATGTAATCGAAAGACTTGGACTAGTAAGTCCTCTTCAAAGCAGGATCTTGTAGGTTCGAATCCTGCTGGTGTTTAGTAAGACGTTTATTTCGTTAATTAAATTTAATTACACTAAAATAAATCAAGGAAAACAGCAATTTTATCTTGTTTTTTTTCTTTATTTTTTGCGAAAATAAGCGTTATAATCTAAGGCATCAGCGATGATGGTGGGCAAGGCTATTCTTGAGGAATCTTATAGATTCTTACAAAAGCTGTAGATTGGGCACGTGCATATATTATTATTTCATCTTGAATCCGGTGCACACTTAGAAGGATCATCGGTCTTCCATAACAGAAAACTTACATTTGACGATCTATAGCCAACGTCCATCCAATAATATAAAACACAACGCGATAACCTGCGAAACAACACGTGATGTGTTTGTACTAAGTTAATGGTTATTTTTTCCCCAGCGCGATGCGTTAAAACGAAGAAGTTAATTTCAATTATTACCGTGGTGCGCCGGCGGCCACCTTCCGTTTCCCTTAGCTTTCGGCCCGACCAAGACCATTATTATTTCGTTATTAAAAGGTTGGCAGTGCAGTTAAACGATCATAAACTGGTTTAAATTAAGGCCGTCCCCATAAATCGGTGCGACTCGTCGCTCGTTTATGTTCGAGATGAATTGTGGCATAGCGACTACGAAAATAATGGTGCATGTCACTTTGTCATAAAAGTTATAGTCCGTAAATCAGTTTTTAACTGACCGCACCGGGTCCCAAGGTACCCACGCGTTGCATCCGTTGCGATTGAAATGAAATTCACACACCTCTGGTTGATGGTATTTATACAAGGTGTGTTTAGCTGATGAAGTAGCTTTACTTTTACCGAAGTATTGTTTCGTTGCTCCGCTACTGCCATTTTTTGGAAATTTGTAACAAGAGGTACAATTTATGATTTGAGTCGATCGAAAAACATTCGATATGACGAGTTGCATGTTAAATTGATAAAAATAACTGTTTTAGGACGATTCAAAAGCTGCCCAAACTAATAAAATAGGTTATTATATAACCTCAACAACAGACGCAAACAGGCGTTCTTGCTACATACCGCTTCTCAACCAAAAAAATATTTTTAAGTTGCTTTTATTTATCAGCTGTTTATTATTCAGCTATTTGTAGAGTCAATGTTGCCGTTAATATTGTCTAAAATATGTTATTATTAATACATAACTGCTACTAAAGTATTATTCTTGGCTAATTTATTCTTTTTTATAAACATGTAAATGTGTCGAGTCGAAAGTTAAATTTCTTCCCAACGGTGTATCTTCTAATAGACATTCAACTAACGTAGCTGCAATAAACAATCTATTGTAACGTAAAATATGCGGACCAAACCTTCATAGAGTCCACAAGCATAACTATGTCTAGTGCAGATATTCCAATCATACATATTCATATTCGCTACCGTCTTAAACAACGTCCAAAACGGGAAAAAGGTCGATGCATACCTGCATGCGTCGAAATCGTCGCCTGCCGCGTTCATATCGTCGTCGTATCGTCGGGACGTCGTCGCTGCTATCGGACGCCAGGGCCCCTCGCGAGCGACGTAGAGGAAGCATTAGCAACACCGGAGAAATATGAATGAATTAACTGTGCAAGCAAGCCGATAGTTGTGTGCGTCAATCGGTATAATACCGACCAGCATAACGTAGCAGTATGTACGCGTAATGAATGCATGGGAGCGTGCGTGTGACTCGAATACCGAATGTCATTAAGTCCGATACTGATTGCCTTTTAATACGGTCGAATATCGTAAAGAAAAGTTAAGTTCTTGTGGTGGCATGTCGTATTGGGAGATAGATAATAACTATGCGTCTGGTATGCGACGAAATATGTAAATCGTGGCCAGCGCTTTTCTGTTTTTAGTCGCTTCTGAAAAACAGGACTGGACTTTGAAAAATATGCTAGAAACCTATTACGTTGGTTAAAAATATAATTCAAGTAGAATGTTAAGTTTTATATAGACGATTACTACTACTTCACCCTCGAAATGGTGGGAATCAACCCATTAAAAGACCAGGCGAAATGAAGAGACTGATAAATTCGCTAAAAAATACAGCCTTTCCTTGCCTCAAACCTCATCTTTTATAAAAGAGCTATCTAGAGCAGGAACTAGAAACTCGCCGGACATACATATTAGGATGAAATCACGTATTCGATCAGTGTAGCATTGGAACACTGAGGCACTATCCTGTTAGTTTTATGGCTGAGGCCGTCTTCTTTATACTGGGCCACCGAGCAATTTTGCAAAAAGCTTTCGTTGCTATAATTGTTCTAGGCGCATCCATGATCCAGCTTTTTTGCGGAAGATGATACCCACGTAGTTGCTTATCTTTCCTTTGACGGATTATTCGACACTTCTCGGTGGCATTTGCATACGTTCACAAAGTATGTCTTCCTATTTGCCAATTACCAATATCGTTCAGGCCACGTATGTAAGCCCAGCGCGTTCAGTCGGCAGATTATCTACGACTAGATTCTATAGCATTGGGGAAAGCGCCATTTCCTTAAAACGAGGCAGCTTGTCGATGACGGTTCGTTTGGCAAGCGTGTTGTAAATCCAGCATGTGGAACTCTATGTTACTATATCCAAGGTGTTTCGATTGTTAAATCTCACCAGCGAAAAAGTTAAAGACAGAATATCTAGATCTCTTTGTTCTCCTTAATAATTCTGGACATTTTGACGTTGTATGAGCGTTTCAGCAAATTCTGCTTTATTTGGCCAAGGTGATGAAGTTATACATCTTCTTTCAAAATTGTTAAAGCTTATAACTCATGTGATTATTTTAATTAAAAATAAGAACTATGTCTTTCATAGGCTTTCTACTATCATCTCAACTGTCAATGGATACAGTCAATTGTTAAAATATAACAGAAATTTTAACAATCCTTATTTTGGCCGGTGAAAGGAAGCAAGCTGAAAGAAAAAAAGAATACTGAAAAGCAAACCCGTCCCTGTCGAAATAATATCCCCATCGCTTACATATTAATGCCGCAGTCTGCTAGATAGTTTTTAATGATTTCTCTCACCGTTTCTTCGTATGCGCGTGTGTGTGTCTGTATGTGTGGGTCTGTTGAACGTGTGTGGACGTCACATATTATAATTTTATTTCAAAATGGAATCGACGACCAGCATAGACAATGAAGCGTGTAAGTGTGTACAGTTATTTAAAACGAAAATTACAAATTTAAATGAGTCGTTAGTTCTGTCCTCGTCACAACGACGTCCAAAAAGATAGATGTATGTATTTTAAAGTAATTTTTAATGCTTTTAATCGTACTCGCGCATAAATAGAGGTACATACGTATACGTATGTCTAATAATGCCTACCGTTTCCTAGCTTGTTGTTTATTTTAACTATTAGCGGTAGTGGGACCCGTATTTGAATGTCTAATACTATTCGACGACGAATATTTATCATTTTCCTTTTCCCGCGTATCGTCTCACTATCGGGGCGGCTTGATTTGAATAATTGTGTTAATGTGTGTTATCGTCGTAGAAAATAGGAAAGATTAGCGTTATCTAATGCTGTTAGGCAAATGACGTTGTTTCAGGCAATTGAAATTTATTGTTGCCTGCGTTTCGTGGTTTGAATTTTGAATTACTTACACGAATGTAGGTACAACCGCTGTTTATTGGAATCGCATTGCATTAAAACGAATAGATTAGCCGTATTACGTTTAGGAAAGAATTATATCTTAGCTTATAGACGTACGCAAAGGCAGTGTTTCTACATTGGTTGATTCGTCAGCGCAATAGTACTTTAATCTGAACGTCTTAAGTGAAAGGAGTGAGCCAGAATTTTTCCGATAGATCAATTGGACTCTATCATACAGGTACTACTCGAACCATCGGGCCACTACATCACGAGTTCTATACCAACCTTGTCTCCCTCATCCTCTCTTACTGTTACGTAATACCAACGGATGTTGTACAAATCGGAGGTTGAGTAACTAGTTCTAAATTTTGAACGTTCGCCATATTGTTAATAAATAAATTCGTAGAACTTAGTTCTTTTATTTGCGTTTCTCCTTGGTGCATTTTTCACAATGAACAGTAGCGATTATATACAGTACCTTCAACGAGAGAGATCCATCATCGTGTTATGATAGATGATAACATATCATTACATCGAACAATGCAATTTCTATGCATTATTTGATCAGCTAAGGTTGGTAGCGCGTTTAATGAACAATGCAGCCAACCAACGTTGCGAAAAAAACTCGCCCGTAACAGTACCAACATACCTCGTAACAATTTATCAAACGCTAATTATTTTTTATGGCGGACAGGTGTCGCTCGCGTTAAATGATCGCTTAATGGAATAAAGTCCTCTCCCTCTACCACTCTCCTCTCCCATTATTCCGCTCTCCTCGCCTCTCTCCCTTTGCTTTCTTTATTCTCTTCTACGCACAACTCATATCGATAGGTCATTTACACTTCAGCTTCGTCTTTTTCTAGAAAATCGCGTTGCATAAATGCAACGAATACTCTTCTAAATAGAGAAAAAAGACAAAGAAATAGCGTAGAAAAGGAGAGATGGAAGGATGGAAAAAAAGACCGTCGACGTGGTCGTCTCCATTTCTTGTCAGAATCTATGTATGTATGTATATGCTACGTATGTACAATAACGAAAGCGCATATACTCAATACAGGTAAGACTCGAATAGTAATATTATACTTTTAATAGCTCTAAAACGACAGGTAGTAATCATTAACGGCCATTGAACGAATATATTTATACTCGGCTCGTAATTTACGTTTCCTTCGTTGGTGGATTGTGGATAATACAGGGCTCTATATTTACATTCAACAAATGTAGCGTTTTAAGAATCGAGTCCGGTCAAATACATATGTATAGGGATAATAAGAAATAAGTTCGTTCACGTTTTTTCAAAGAAAAATATTCTTATTGAAAGGAAAAAGATCAAACAAAACGGAACGAATTAAAGGATACGGCTGAGGCTAATAATTTTTTGCTGGCGTAATTTGTTATGTTCCAAAGATCTGGTTAAGACACATAAGGAGAGATTGTGGTTGTTTATTGAACCCTCCCAATGACAAATTCGAGAGTCCGTCATTGTTACTGGTACGTTCTCTTAGTTTGAAGAGCAATGCTGTTAGTCGTCCGCTTCGGTGTATCTTTCTTGCGAGGCGAAAGGACCAATATGGCTTATATGTAATTTTTATACGTTTTCTCGCTTAATCAGTTGCTCTTAAAACTAAACACAGTACGTAGATATACAAAATAAATTTATTAAATAAACAATTCCCTTGACAAAAAAATTAAATAAATATGCTACTCTTTCGTATATATCAAAATTCAAATACATATGTATTTCATAATTCAGCTCATTCAAATGTTGAATATTTAACGTTAGGGCCACCACGAAACCCGACCGGAGCACGAACGTCTGGTTAGGCGACAGCAGCAAATAGCCGATCACTACCGCAAAAAGATGCTATATAACATATAACTCACGGCTACCCAGACGCTCGTATATACCATCTTTAGTATCTTGCTCCGAGCTGTTGTTCTCATGTATAAACGGAAAAATCAGAAACCAACGATAGTGCGGAACTTAGCGCCGCATGATTCGTAAGCGATAGAGCGACGGCAGGCAGTCGTGTCAGTTCGTACGTTCGATTTCCGACGAAGTTTGGATACCTTGTACGTATGTGTTTAGATTCCCTGCCTAGTGCTCGATCCGATACGCGCATTAGCAGTAGCGACATAAAATAGATATAACAAAACGGATAAAACAAAACGGACATAAACAAAATATTACCTTTACAAAATAAAAATAAAAATAGTCCTTAACGGTTACTGAAATAGAGAATTTCATGTTTCGATAGTTCGACCGCAGCTACACTAAACAATTGAAAGCTCGGACTATAACTCTCCGTTATAGAAAACATGATAAGGAAAAATAATAATAATTACGAACCTATATAAAGACATTGTAATTCGTTTATTTTTAAATTAAATTGAAATTAAATATAATTTGATCATTTTGATTTGAGAAGATCGTCAAGAGTCGATTTTTCTACTTTATGTCGTTTCTGAGCCGCGATGTCACGCCATCGTTTTAACATCTGGAGGTATATTTTTCCTTGTTGCGTTATATAATAGTTTTCAAAGAGATTGGCGACTTATTTTCTTATATTTTTCTGTACTGCAGCTATCTTCTCATTGCTCATTCCCTCAACATTTTCCACCAACCATTCTCACAATTTTCGAGTCCGTTATTTCAAGTTCTTCATCGCAGTCAAGTCCATCACAGTTTGTTCTTCATATTCCAGCGATTGTAAAGAAAACTGGAGTAGACGTTGCCTGTATCTTCTTTTTAATAATAAATGTTGAGCTCGGCTAATTTCCAATGACTTTTTTATGTTGAAAATCAAATGATAATTGTAGCTGAGTAGATTTAGCGTAGTTATCTTTAGAAAGACCATTTAACCTTGCAGAGCAACTTTTGTCTTCCCGAACCCTCCGCTTACTACTACAAAAATGCGTTTTTATTTCTGTCATTCAATAACAACAGTTAATAATTCCGACGCGGTTCGTCCTTTCCTTCTTCTCCAACACGTGCCCTATCCATTATTATCCGCATAAATAGATATGCAGCATGGAGCGGGGCATCTTCGAAATTCTATACACACGTATTCCGTCTTCTTTCTCTTCTTCTTATAACATTTTCAATCCCTCTCTCCTCTACGTCTTCTTGTAGGCTTCTCCTCCTCCTTCTTCCGCTTCGTCTTCGGCAGCGAGAATGACAGCTGCAGTTGCGCCGTAACGTGGCGACCCTCAGACTCACAAATCTCCCGATCTCATTGTTTCCCTCAGCTAAAACAACACGGATTTTGACATATTTACGAGGCACGTATACTACCGATTGCAGCAGCAACAGCAACACCCATCACCGCACGGCGGCAATTCCACTTCTTCTCTTTGCCGGTATAGGCATCTAACGCCGTTGTCGCGGTAAAAATATCTCTCCTCTTCGATTAATCAACGAGAGGCTATTGTTTATATATTTCGGCGAGCATATGAGAGCGTCGAGTTTTAGCGCGGCTGTCATTTCTTAGCCGGTTCACATTGTTGCGTGCGGTAGGAGATCTGCTTTGTGTTCCTCGAAGCAGTGATAGATGTAAATATGCGGCCAGGAGATTTTATATGCGGGCATAGGAAAAGGAAGAAGTTACGCGCGTTGGGATATTAAGCGCGAAATTAATGGATCGGATTAAATTGCCGTGCGTATGTATTTATTATTGCTCACTAGATCTGTTTCGGTTAACAATAGTCCGTTTAAATATAGAATAATTCAAACAAATGCGCAACCATGCCGGAGTAGTGAATACTTTAACCTATCATTATCACCTGCGTTCTGTCAAATAGCGTTAAATTTAGTTGTTGGTTTAGCACGATTTTAACGATATTGTAACAACTACATCGACGTATGTGTATGCGTCCTTTGCATGTAGATACATGTTACTTTTTCTGCGACAGTTATAATATTTATTTACCAAGAAATCGTAACATCATCTCAAAAAAAAGAGAACTTTATGAACCGTATTCGCGATCTGCAATAAACCGATACAAAAGTGGATGACCGCGTCTCCATCTATTGCTCGCTTATAGTAGTTATCTGTGTGTGTGTGTGTGTGTCGTTCTCTGGTATACGGTTTAATTAGTTTTACTGTAAAGCATTTATCGCGATATTTCCATGAACGTACCAGTTCGATTTAAGGTCATATTAACTAATGATAACTGTCATTCCTTCGTTTCTCCAGAAAACATATTTATAGGCGCACAAAGCCATGTACGCGAGAAAGAAGGAGAATTTATACGAGAAGAATGAAACTGGTCCGGATCTACATACACTAGCATCCGTAGAAATCGCATGGCTGATAATATAAGTGAAGCAGGAGCGATGATGTTACGTATACGAGAGTTGTCTTTCGAGTTTTGTAAAGTTTTGCCGCGTGAAGAGCGCCACCGAAAAGTTTCAATATTTATTCAAGTTGAATTAAAAAAGTTTTATCAAGTTATACAGGGTGGCGCAGGGCAACGGGAAATTTTTAACGTTACAGTTGTCAGCACTGAAGAGCCGGCAGTTGTTCGTAACGTCGCACAATTGTTGTGAACGCATTGCCATTTAGTAATCATGGATCGTTGGACTGGTGCGGAACGTGCAGTAGCTGTGAGAGCGTTTTATAAAAATGGTGATAGTGCGACTGCCTCGCAGAGAATATTTCGACAGCATTACCAGCTTCGACGTCATGGACGTGTCCCATCTGCGCATGCGATTACAACGTAGGTGCGTAATTTTGAAGAAACAGGATCTGTCTTGAAAAAGAAAGCTCCGGGTGAACATTGAGGCTGTTAGAGCTGCAATCGAGAGAAGTCCTCGCCGCTCCGTTCGACAGCGTGCATCTACGCTAGGGATTAAGCGACGAAGCTTACAAAGAATACTGCACGAATTACATTTCCATCCCTATAAGTTGCAGATTGTGCAACAATTACATGAACGAGATCCAGCGTCACGTATGGCAGATATTGGCTAAAATTAACGAGGACGCGAATTTCGTTGGTAACATATGAATATCAGATGAAGCCCATTTCCACCTGCACGGTTTCGTAAACAAACAGAATTTTCGTTATTGGGCCCAGGACAATCCTTGTGAGTTACACCAGCGACCATTACCTAGCGACAAGGTCACAATATGGTGTGCTGTATCATGTCATGGTGTTATCGGCCCTTATTTTTTTGCACGTGAGGATGGTAGTGCAGCGACAGTAACATCCGCTCGATATGTTGAAATGCTTGAAACATTCTTTACACCGAGACTGTACGAGCTTAATCTTAAAATGGAAACCATGCGGTTTCAGCAGGACGGAGCCACGTCACACACTGCTCGACATTCGATGGCAGCAGTTCGTCAATTGTTTGGAAGACGCATTTATTTCACGTAACGGTGACATTGAATGGCCCGCGAGATCCCCTGATCTTAATGTGTGCGACTTCTTCCTGTGGGGGTATCTTAAAGGCAAGGTGTACCGTACACGACCTGCAACAATCCATGAACTGAAGGAGAACATTCAACAAGAAATCACCGCCATTCCCCAAGATTTGCTACACCGCGCATTCCGGAGTTTTCATAACAGGCTGTTAGAGTGTGAACGCCGAATGGGAGGACATCTTTCCGATGTCATCTTTAAAAAGTAAAGAGACACTTGTGGACATTTTGATTGTAAAAACATAAATGGCATGCTGCATACATGCACTTTCGTTAATAAATTACTAGTTTTATGAATTTATTCGTGGAAATGACGTTATTTCAAAATTTCCCGTTCCCCTGCGCCATCCTGTACAAGTTACCCGACAAATTCATCTGAGAAGATTTTCGCGAGGATACCGACGAAACCGGAATTTGCGCGGTGTGGAGTGTGCCGATACTGCCGCGTTGTTGCCCCTACTACTCCACAGTCCTTGCTATCATTATTCAAGCAGTTGCGTCTTTTAGGTGATTTCGAAATAATATTGTTTATTCTTGGATACATTTGTATGAGAATTAATTACCCAAGCAAATTGCCCGTTACACCCCGACTTTTTGGTTTAATTCGGGTTTAAATTTTAATTTTTTTTCTGCCAACTGGCTGTGTGACGATGTTGTTCACGTTCAGTTTAGACATCTCAGATTATCGAAATTATAGAAGTTAATGGTAGCCGTTAATAATAGCTGTTAATGAGCAGTTAATGTATTCTGCGTATGAATAATACAAAGAATTTTTTCGTCATATGTTTCGAAACTCATCTTCTTTAAAAATTGAATTCACATTCTTTATCTATGCGTTCTCCTTTTGAAATTTCGTAGCACGTGTAAGATACCTCATCGAAAAGGTGACGTAATTCCCGTAAACGCCGCTGTATATTCGATGAAGCTTCTCAGTTCAAATCGTCGATCGGTCGCTAGACCCATGCACCAATAACAACAACAGTAGCAGTAGCATATCGATACTCAGTATACATCGGCATGGGTGATACCGACGGTGGTGGTGGTCATAAAGCATAACCTTCCTGGAAGCTCTCGAAATGACACCTGCACCGCTCGTCGCGACATATTGTAATCCGACCTCGCCTTTTGCGCTAAATCCTTTCGAGCATGAAATAACTTTCCTTTTTGAACGGAGCATCCTTGTTTTTGTACGTTAGGCCAGCGTCGTCGTCATCGTTAATACATGCGTATTTTTTTTATTTTATCCATTTGGCTTTGTGTGTTTGCTGAGGCGTGCAGTTTGCACAGTGTTTATCCGCTTTTCATACAATTCTTGCATATGTATCTTACTTGGACAAGAAGAATATTTGTTGCTCATGTTACTTCCGTCAAACCCGTGAGCTAAACAGATATTCCTCTTAGTTGTATGTAATTGGAAGGAAACTGTGAACGGGGCGGAGCAAATTATCATTATAAAAATTGGCATGTGTCTTCTTGCTAGCCCCGTGTCCAGCATTTGCTTCCAGCTTGTATAAGCTTTTCTGTGTAGTTTCGAACGTAGATTCATTTGAGGTGGGATCGATGGGGGGGATCTATCTCTTTCTTTTTGGTTATATACTTTACGTGTTTGCTATTATGCTTAAAAAAGCTCTTTACATAAATTACTTTACCAATCCTCTAGTTTTTCTTTTTTTTTTTATTAAAGATCCCTACCATCTTATCTCGATACAAACTGCATAAGCGAGTATTACAATATTAATCCAAGCTTTACTCATATACCATACAAAGATTCACCGTCTAAAGCGTGCCGTTCAGCTATCCGGTCTTATCTCCTACTCTACATCCTAGTTCCTAGATATCTACGGGCGACGATCCATTAGAATAAAGCTCGGGGTTCAGATAAAACATAATAGAAACTACCGCGATATGATCAACTGCTTTATCCCAGCGCCTTCCTCTCTCTGCCGGTTGTTTACCCAAGGTTTTATGCGCTTATTATTATTGCATTCGAACGGCCGTTACACATGTACACGCCTATGCGCATCACTTCCGTTTATCTTAATCCGATCGAATATGCATTAAATTGGCGTGTTATTGTTGCTTCGATGACAGCCCGCTCTCGATTATCGAGAGAGCGAAATAAGAAGTTAATTTATGGCGTTGTAGCGAGTTCAGCGACGGGAGAAGTACGCGAAAGGGAAGCGGGAAAGTAATTTGGGCGCATTGCGTCGCGGATTACATGCATTAAAGTTTCGTGTCGAAATCTTAGCGTTTTTTTTTTTTGGTATAGGTAAGATCCAAAAGATTATTATTGGGGTATAAGTTAAATCTTCGCTGTTGTGATAACTTCTTCGCGTGGAAGGTATGCTTTTCTTGGCTTTGCCATATTCCTTGTAGTCGTTCCGAAAGCTCTGCTTGCATGCTTGGAAGGTTCACTCATGTTCGAGCCTTCTTATCCATGTTACGCCATAAATACCCTCTGAATTTAATAATTCAAGGATTCTTAATATCTAACTATTCATCACAAAACCACAAAGTATTATCATTTGTTGGTTTTCTTACGTGTCGTGGCAGACTAGGGAGATGTTCAAGTTTTATTATAACTCCAGGACCTTTTGCAAATTATGTAGAGTGACTGTTCCATGGATTTGTTATTTAGAATTAGTTGAATTTGATGAGTCTTGAATATTCATCGGACAAGCTTGTATCTGACCTGTAGCAGCATTCAAGCTTAAAAAAGTAAACTGCTACCTATTCATCATCCATATTTTTCCTTTTTAACATACTTAAAATAAATCCATCTTACTACTTTATCCCGTCTCTTCTAATTTATTTTCTCCGGAAATATGGCATCCATCACATAAAATCAATTCGGCAATTATCAATATTTAACAACATTAGCGATACGTTACGGATATGGTACGTCATTCTACCGTGTTGCAATTTCTTAACGTTACACATCTCTAAAATGCAATTTCTCGCGATTCGTCATGCGAATATCGCAGGCATTATAACATCAAATATGCCGTCGAGTAGGTACGTGAAGTTCTTCGGTTTCATTGTTTCGCTTGGGAAACCCTTTCGAAATTGAATCAGCGCTTGTTATTTTCGGAAAAAGGCGGAACTTCCTGTATTATGATATTTTACGCTATTCGGTGGATGTAATACTCAATCGAATTAATGGAAAAAATTAAATTGACCATTGCTTACTTGCTTTTTTTCTTGTCTCCTGAGAATTACATATAAAAAAAAGAAAATAGAAAAAACGGCCACATGGCAAAATAAATAAAAACAAATTAAACAAATTTATGTTGATGTGTGGTGAAATTGACGAAGCGTTATTGACGTGCTTGTGATGTTCCGAAGCGAACTGAAATCTGCTGCAATTAAACTTGTAAATAACATGAATATGATTTCAGTTAAAGCAAGCGAGGGATGACTCGAGATTTTTGGTTTGTTATGTGTACTTTGGATAAAACCGCCCAAGCCTTGAAATAAGAAGAATCCACAACTGGAAGAAAAATTAGCAAGACTAAAAGAGCGACGCAGGGCTGAGAAAATCTCTGTGTTGCGTTGTGAGAACGCTGATGGTTCACGTAGACTGATCCCGGTCATCGTTGGGAAATCTCCTAAAAGTCCTCGCCTCGTAGAGTTTCAAAGGACGTAATGAATCTTCCCGCTGCAAGGCAAGATTCACCTTAAATATTTTCAAAAACTATCGAATGGGGAGACCATCACAATCGTAAACGCCTCCGACTTATGTTGGCGGAGAAAAACCGAAAGAAAGGAAACTTTGCAGGGTTCCCTCGTACTACTTGAATAAAGGATTTACGAGACTCAGATCTCAATTTTTCTCAACCCTTTTTGGCTATTAAAATTACTAGCGGAGCCAATATCAAGTTTATCGTCTTTCTACAAATATCCAATCCGTTTGCAAACCTGCTCCTTTTTTCAACGAAAATTTATTAAACCTATAGATAGGGTGTTTTTTTATTGCATAGATAAAACACTGACAGCATCCTAGCTTGCAAATAAAGATAACAACACAAAACAAGATGATGAGTTTACAGTGGATTCTTTTACGTTAGCATTTTTATGCGTTTGTCAACTCTTATTATGCAGTAAATGTCATTTTTTTTTCAAAGCCTTACTCCGTAGGCCTTACCTGAATGCGATTTTTATAACATGGGAATTTTAGTGGTGCAATATATCTCCTGTAGAATTATTTATTACCGAGGAATAAGCAGGTAAAACCGTTTTTTTTTCTTTTAATGCAGGAAGTATTCTTTCTTCCCGAGCTACGTGCTAGAGATTCACATTGTTTACTTTACTTTTACAAATCAAACGTAAATGACAAGAAAAAATCATAAACGTTTGAATAGAACGGAGATTAAAGCGATCGGCTCGTTAAGAAATGAAGAAAGACTTTGTATTTTTGTATGGGGAACATGTTAAAATCCATCTACTATCCATCCATATGTCAGAAGATTCGTTTTTTAATGGACTACTAATAGTTGTAGAGTCGCTAGTTTTTATTAAAGGCACCAGAACGGTTTTATGTCGAATTTAAATATCCCGTTGAGACAGTCCTTTGTACCTCTTTTTTTTACATTAATGAATGGTATGTATAACAGTTTTTCCCAAACGGAATTTATTGTGTGTAATCGATGTTTGAATGGCCGTCGTTAAGTTCGGGCTTTCAATGAAAATTATGCTTTAAGTTCTACGGTTCTTACGATTTTTATTTATAAACCATTAGCCTCTAAAGAAAAAGGTATAGACATATACTTGTTTTTCTGGTGCGATTCAAACTAAATATAGCCGGATCCTTTTATCTCAATATCCCAAGAAAAGATCGAATAGTACGCATGTTAGGAAGTAGCACATACCGATACCTTACACATTTGTCTATTCAGTTAGAACGGTATTTCAAGACACGCATCCGCCGTAAACATATCAAGGGACCTGCACGAGTACCACACTCAGGTTTGAAATGTTTTGGAACAAAAACAAAAAGGTTGAAAATGAAGGTAATAGTATTTAATAGAAATTGTCCGAAGCGAAGGTGCGATTCCGGCCCTTTTAAGGCACTTAAACGGACGTCAATGGCCTACATAGATGGCTTAGATACTAGAATATCAATATGCGTTACCTAAAGAAAGCATTGAGGACATTTTTATATATTATACAGCGTGTCCTACGATATGTAATTCCATATCGTACATAAGACATGCGAGAGCTCCGAAAAGACGAAGCAAAACGTGCCTCACCGTCTACGTCTCGTTTATTCGGGTCCCGTCCGTCGGTTGTGACATGCGTTTACGTCAAACGGCGGGTCCGTCTTAATATATGAGAGTCGCATTGACAGGAACAGGTATCGGAAACGGAAAAGATTTACGGCGGTCACAATTATTTCTTTTTATCGAAAAGGTGAATTCATCGGCAGCAGATAACTTTTCGAATGAGAGAGGACGAAATTTCATCGCGTCGTCGTTCGTTGTAGTTCTTCTTCTTCTTCTTCTTCTTGTTTATGTTTTGGGTTTCTTTTAACAGCTACATATACTTGGATTTTTATTTTTATATAGACGATCCAAAGCAAGCTCGACGCCAAGTTTAAATTGATTATTATTACCGGTAAAAAAAAAAATACGTACATATATAAATTAGCAGCGAAGTTAGTCCGTTTCTAAAACACAAATATAACGCTTCTCCAAACTACTCACCCGGGTTGATGCTGAGCAAACGATTTTACACACGCCACAGCGCCGACCCGACGAGGCGGCGTTGCCAACGTTAGCCATCTCGAATAATTAGCGTCAAATATCTAGTTAATGACGGTGTCAAAGCGTTGCCCCAAGTTTGCATGTAGTTAGCAGCGGCGGACCGGGCAAGAGGAAAGTTTCCACCTCCGTGGAAGTGGTATTAAGGTTTAAGGTGGCCTGACCACCACCGACCGGAACTGACGATCTCGGGAAAATTAACCCCTTGCTCCCTTTCTCCTGAATTTCAGTGGATTCTCCCTTGTCACAAATGGAACGAATTACACGGGATGGATATCTCTACGACTATTATCAACGTTTAGAAATTGACGTAAGGAAAGGTTCGAAAATCTTTTTATTTTGGTAAAAAAGACATAATTGTAACGATTCGTTTCTGTTTTAGAAATAAAAAAGAATTTAGAAATAGATGCATATCAAACAGAAGCTGCTAAAACACAAGTTGCCTTTCAGAAAAATTGAGCTGCTAAAAAAAAAGCTGCTCAGCTCTTACCCTTAGCTGGAAAACTTAGTTAATCGATTATCATTTTTTTTTGCATTTCAGCAAAAGCTGAAATTCAGCATTTTCTAAATATTAATGCGACATCCTGTACGTCTTGATACGCTGAAGACAGCTCATTTTTAATTTTAACTTACTTTATATACAGAACGTTTGAAGTAACTTAATTTAAAAAGTTTGAAGTCGCCTCCAATGACCGAAAGGTAATTATGCGATTGTAAATATAAAATAAAAAAAATGCTCAAGTAAAGAAGTTAGATCATATCTCAAATAAAAAATAAAAAGAACGAGAAAGTAATATCCAACAGCAAGGCATCTTTTCGAGAAATCGCCCTCAATTTAAATAAAAAACGATCAACGCCGAAGACGATTACGATTCTCCAACTGGAACGTGTATCCGCGCATTATGGTGGAATGAATAGCACCCCTAATCAAACGAGCGACCGAAGCTTATAGATTTCGAGCGATAATTAGATTCTACCACACCCTTGTCTTGAGTTATAAGGTAATAAGATGCCGGGGACAAGCCTAATTTATAGTTAACCCGTTTGTCCAAACATTATAGCGGCGCTCTGGGTACTACGAGTAAGTCGACAGCGGCGGTGGTGGCAACCGTGGCAGTGGCAGCGGTTCGCAGTGGTGGTGGTAGTATCGGTGATGGTAGTAGTATTGGGGTAGTTTGTTTTTCTCCATGTTCGCTGTTCGAACTTCTTAGAGCTTTAGGAACTTGGGTTCTACCACGCAAACATAAATAAATACCTAAATTGATGAAAATAATCGGGGACGAGTTTACGAACTTGTTTGTTGCCTTTTAGGAATTAGGAACGTATTTTTGAGAATCCTCTAGTTGTTGCGCTGAAAATTACGTTTGTCTTCGTATTCGGCATCTGCTGGCTTCATTTAAGCCTGGAAAATATAAAATATGAAATTCTATGGTACATATAGTCTTATCGACTTGTCTCGTTCTTTTCTTAGCTTTACGCTCCGCAATGCAATTCAAAAAAGACGAATGGCTGTATAATTTGAAGGTTGCACTGTCATATGTTAATACGACTGTATTTTCGATGATAAAATTACCAAATTTCTAGTTTTCCTAACCCTCCATTTAATCATTTTTGGTCTTCTCGAGTATCGATCAGAATTACTTTGAATTTACTGTTAATGATGCATTTTTCTGAACAGTGGGGCATTACACCATGAACACTTTCTATTTCAGTTGGTAACATGAAATTGGCGGATATTTTATTTTATATTTAGCGTATCATTTGCCCGCTGTGTTCTGATCAGGTGCATTTTTTTAAATAAAGTTTTCTTTTTTTTTTTTAGGCGCCATGCACCTAGATCCGATTCCGTTCCTCTAAAATTCATTTTAGAAACTTATCCGGTTAACTGGACAATTTTCTAAAATGAAATCACCAATTTCATTGCTAGTTATACTTTGGTACCTTAGCGTCAACGCGAAGTTAATTTCGTTGTGGCGTAATCGGAAAATTTCTTCTCGTGAATCCTATCCAAATCCGGAACACGTTTACTTTTATCGGACTCGTGGAAACCAACTTTATTATTTACAAGCAATATTGCTTATTATCTTTAATAATTAAAGTAACTAAATGTACATCTGATAGTTCTGTGAGAATCTGTATGTCTACACAATAAGTCGTAAAACGCTTATTGAAAATATAATTTCTTCTAGGCGGCGAGACGGGGTGTGTATCCATCTATGTTATAAGTTGCTTTATTAGCTTCTAATCTAACGAGCAATAAAATACTACATACAGACATACGTACGACCTGCCGTATATCGGGGAAGTGAGCAATAAATTACGTCGGCCGGGGCATCACGCCTCGATAAAATATTAAGTAAGCAACAATACTAGCGCATTTACATACGTAGTTGTGCGCGTGTGTTAGTATAGATGTGCGCATACGATTTACATAGATAAAAATTATATTACTACAAAACGTTTTAAAAACAATTTAAAACGCCACTTTGCATAATTTTTATGTACGCATGTAGTTTATTTACCCGTACGTACTATTACTACCTGCTCGCATTAAACATATTATTTTGATAATCTCTGGTTTATACGGTTTTCGCTTCTTTAATAAACTTTACGGCCTCTAATTATAATATTGTAAGTAGCAGCGCGGACCTAGTTGACGTACAACTAATGGATACCGTAGATCCTTCGACCATTATACTTGGACCAGCGCTAAATTTCATTTAGAATATTCTGATGTAAAGCATATCTATCATTTCTGAGCCAACTCCGTCGTCAAGTTTCACAATATACAAATATTAATTTGGGTATAGCCAATGTAATAGCTTAACTGCGGCAAGAAGGCAAGATTAATAGTGTTGATGATGA
This sequence comes from Oryctes rhinoceros, assembly GCA_020654165.1. Classification (NCBI taxonomy): domain Eukaryota; kingdom Metazoa; phylum Arthropoda; class Insecta; order Coleoptera; family Scarabaeidae; genus Oryctes; species Oryctes rhinoceros. The sequence goes on along the minus strand of JAIOKQ010000240.1, from coordinate 8,313,317 downwards.
ATAATGTTACGACTAGACAGACTCGTTAATAACGTTAATAATTTCAGCCGCCTTTACAATCTTTACTAAAGACGACATTTATCATGACAATCGGTGAATATTACGGAACTTACACCGAGTTAAACCTTAAGAAAAAGGAAACTTTCTTTAGGGTTCAATATTTGTGAGAGTTGAAATTTTTGCTACGAAAGTTGCTCTGAAAGTGAAGAACCTATGAGTATTATCCAGTTAAAAGAGAATTACTTTAATTACATCGTCTGCGCAGAGTTTATTTACGTTTACTTTAATGGGTGAACATCCCGACACTTGTATTCAACTTCTGGTGTACTTCATGGTTCGAATTTTGGTCCTGTCTTCTTTAGTTGACGGGCCATCTTAAATCTATTAGACGCCGGAAAATAGCCTACGCTGATGATATTCGGATTTATTAAGTCACTCAATGACGTTGTCCTTTTACCAAGTAATCTAGACATTTATTACTGATAACTTCAAATTAAATATCGATAAACGTTTCTTTTTATCTTTTACGAGAAAACTATTCAGTCTTGGATCAAAAGCTATATATATGAAAAAAATGTCTAAATAAATAAATGTTGTCGAACAGATTCAGCGAAAATTCTCAAAATATCCGTGGAGTTCTCGACAATGAATTGATTAAGGAAGATAGCATTGTTGCACTTATAGCAGGAGAAATATAAGCGCTACATTTATGCAGAACGTCATCACTAGAGAGGACAAAAGCGAGTGAAATCATACCTTTTTTGCAGCGACTAGATAGACTCGTGTCTATTCGTCTCGTAAGAAAGGGTTCGTGTTGGATAAAGGTTTCCCCGAGAGTCGACAAAAAGCGAGTTTGTCTAGTCGCTGCAAAACAAGTATGATTTCACCCGCTTTTGTCCTCTGTTATCACCAACTATCCTTGTATCACGTCTGAATGCAAGATCTAACTAATTATGTATTCTTAATTCTTGGACAAACGTACTGTGATAGATATCTTTAGACCGCTCAGCAAGTAAAATTAACGAGTTTGACCTAATTTGGCTTAATATTTCGTTTTTAACAATGTTTTATTTTTCCGAAGTTTTTATAGATGAAAATTTATCAAAGCGAAATGTATTCTAAGGTACATAAGACTAATAACTTAACAACATGTTACTATTTTTGCTTAATAAGACACAGATTTCTTCTTTTCTTTATACGTAGGAATCATAGTCGTCAATTTTAGAAGAAGTTTTTGAACTTCTGCTCAATGTTTATGTTTACTTCTTATTTTCTTAGAAGACAGATGAACCAACAGAAATGTTTCGAAAATTATTCGAAACTTGGTGGGGAATTTAACATTTTTTTTATTTGATATTTTTATAATTTTAAAGAAACGTGTGATATTCAATTGAAGACAATAATTGGTATAAATAATAGCAAACTTCGTATCTTTACGAAGACCGATATTACCTTATACACACCATACAATTTCTTTCTCTTTCACTCTCGAGCTTTCATATTTCGATTCAGTGACGCATACCTTGTCGTAACATCACACAGCATTCTCGACCAATAATAAAAAAGAGAAAAAGGTAGGTAGGTCTTCCATAATATTCCGTCTTGAGAGACGGCGGAATTATGCGGTGGACAATCTTCGAATGCGTCGATACCGAATGTCGGATTCCTTTTACTGAGGTCCTCCTCGTCGCGATTACCATACGAAACAATAGACGATCGTTCAGACGATGATTTACTGCTTGCTTCCTTAAATATTTCATAAATAACTCATATGGAATTTTGTATGAGAAACGTTTCACATGCATAGTTTTAAAGAAGAAAGGGACAACGATTCAGCCGGCATATTTAAAGGATACGTATCTATCTTGTGTTTTTAAGCTTGATTCGGTTAGTTTAAAAGGTTAAGAGATGGTCGATCCCAATAACAAATTAATCGAATTTATGTATGTAAATGCAACATCAGTTCGAAGTAATATCGATCTCGTATCATCCACGCCACGTCCTTCTACCATCGTACATTCTCAGCCTTTATGTATTTTTTCTCCGTCACTCTCTCGACGGAATATTTATTAAGTAAGCTTAGCCGAAATTAGCATTAAGTTTCCATTCATCAGTGTGACATGAAGTTATCAGTAAATAAGCGAGTCCTTCCCCCATTCGAGAAACCGGGGGATGGAAGAGAACACCCCTGCATTGCCGTCGACCATAAGCGTCGAACAAGGGTTCTGCATAGAATAACCATCAATGCTGCCAGTCAGTCAAGTCAGTCAGCGGTAAGGCTAACATGATTTATTATCCGCGAAATGACTCTAATAACGCAAAACAAATTCTCCCTTTCCGCTTATGCCGTTGAACACGATCAATTACGAATGTTTTGAATATTCGTGATTTTCTTTATGCGCGGGTTTCATGTTGGATCAAGATCGGTGCAATTTTTGTTGTTTTGTTGTACATGTTGAAAGGAATTCGCCCTCTTTGTTAAAAAAAAATATATTCGGCACACAGGCATACTTTTAAAGCCGCGGATTGATATTTAGCCTAAGGCGCCTTAAATCCTAAAAATGTGCCTGTGTAATATATATATTTAATTTTTGAAGCAATATTTAGATATGGCAGTATTTAGAGCAACGTCTATCTCGGATGACTCTTGTACGTCTTTTTCTCGCATTTCGAATAAGTCTCGTGAGAGACAAATGTGCGAGAGTTCTGACATATGAAATGGATGTCGCTGTACACACATACGTACATACTTGCTTACATAGAAGTTCATATAAAATAAGTACTGGTTTTACTTATATCGCATATATATATACATATATACGTAGTGCATTCCACATTCATATTCTACGCCGATATGAACTATAAAAAAGAAGGTACTTTACCTCTATTTTTCTACAGAGCCGATTAATAAAAGAGAAAATATTATGCATATTCATCGCCGGAAACAATATAAAAATATGGCATACGCTTCTTGGAAAAACGTTAATATAGGTATAAAATATTTATAATACCTCATAAAGAATTCCTTCTTTCTACCGTTCGTTCTTTCGAATTGGGATTCGCCTTCGTGCATTATAATTTAATATTTTAAGCGAGTGCCGACGTGGTGACCGTCAAAGCTTTCCTCATCGGCTGCCTTTCAATATCGTTCGACAAAAAAAAAAACGAAGGGAAAAGGAATTGGTTAGGATGATAAAATTAAGTAATTCATGTTAAGCAAATTACGTATTTGAAGCGAATTTGAAACGTTTTATGCTATCGGCTTTTGTTGACATTGTTTTGTACAAATGTACGGCTTTCTTGAACTTAAATGACTTAAATCAAAATTTTCTTAAAGAAACCTTCATCCACATTTAAATTTACGTAAAGCCCCGTCTAAAGGATAATCTTTGGAAAAGCTATACAAAGTATAATGAGCGTTTCTTTTCAAATAAAAATAAAATGCATGTGCACCTACTGCTATATTTGTTATGTTAGCTTCTTACGTTAACTCCAATAAACTGACCATTTGTTATAATTGGTAACACTGGTAATAATGCAATTTAAGCAATTAAAGCGCTGCAATGACGGAGATCTTTTTCCTATCATTGTGGCTGAATTGACGATGTATGTCGACAATAAGGCAATGCTTTCTTCTTTTAGAAGTGAGCGTTGGTGAGGAACATCTGGGAAGCCGCCGATGAGCTGATATGGACTGTTAGATGGAGCAACGAATTTGATTTTAACGTGACTACGTCAAATTTAAAGAAAGAAAAATCTAACTCTAAGAGTTGCGAGTTCGGAGTTCGATCTCGATGCTTCGGTAGCGTTAAGTAATCTCGCCACGCACTGCACCATTGGTCCTATACGTACAATTCATGTAAAATTTCATTATTTAATCCGCTTTTCCTTACTCTGGCTGACTAAATCACTAAATCATTCCTTGCCATTTTTAACGGAGATTAATCTACTAAATATCAATGCTTTAAACGAAAGTGATTTAAAATTATTAATCGTTAATAAGAACTGAAGTAAGCTAACAGTGATCGTAAAATGCTTTTAATACATATAAAATGCACATTGACGTAATTTAATCCGGCCTTCTAATATAGAAAGATCAATTCATAAGACACGTAGTATCAACTTTATAAATTAAATTCATCGAAAAAAATATTAATAAAAAGCCGAATGGATATTCATTTTCCTTCCACCAGTTTAATTTATGCTCTTATTATATCCAGACTAGCGTTCTCCCAATGAATATCGTTACGGTAGATTACCTGTGGCAATTTTTGTTATGGAAAGGAACACGAATTAAAAAGAAAAAAAAAAAAAAAAACGTTTACCACCCCGTACAAAAGGGAGGCAACGAAGTTACCGTGACAGCAACAATAACACCACCAACAACAACAACAGAAAACATGCCACATCATATATGGCCATATCGAGCGAAGATTGTAAAATTCTTAAATATACCAGGAGATCCTCCTGTCACAACCGAAGAACGGCTGTCGGCTCGTTTCATGAATGACGCTGAACGGTAGCCACGGTCGGGATGACTTGGCGCGTTTTATGCTTTAAGGAACGAGATTCCCATTCATTTCGCACAACGCGCGCATTCGGCAGAATTCAAAAGCCATCCCATTATTCACGGCCTGATTGCGTTTATTTCTTAATATAAATACCCATACCTACCGTATGGGAGGGAATTAAATTGAATATACTTTTCGACGGAGGCGAATTCTTTAAAAGATATTATAACGAGTTGCACATTAACATCACTATCCCGGCAACATTTTGTGTCGCACACTAACTACGCTCTCGTAAACGGCTCGACTTTATCCACGGCATATCGGTGGTCGTGGACCTTTTTAATGAGCTGCGGCGGTGAGTGGCAGGCCTGATTTATTTGTTTTTGTGCGCTCACGAGGACCGTCGTTTAGTTTTGGGAAGATGTATCCCTGACCGTCGTTTTGTTTCGGCCTCGATATTAATAATAAGCGCGGAGACGTCGTTGTTAATTCTTTCGGAGATGACTAAGTATGTAAAAATGTCAACAAATTAACTAAATCGCTTATCGGTGTGAAGGTAGGTAATAAAGAAGTGATCTTCTAAAGGGAGAGATGAAATAATATCGATAATTTTTATGATTTCATTATTTTCGTAAAAATTAAATGAACGTAGGAATTATAATAAATGTTTACGATAGTCGACTAATAATATTTAAGTATCTTGGTATTATGTCGTTGTTGAAAGCATTTGTCGTTGTCCAAGTGAATGCATCAGAAGAAAGGCATTACGTCGACTCTTCAGCACTTCAGCACATAAACAAAAATCACCGCGCACTTCAACGATTTGTCCATGCAATATACGCATTACGACGGGCAGTACATTTAAAAATTTTATTTAATTTTAATTATCTAATCATTTTAATGTTATGAATTAATAATACAAAGTAATAATAATTAATAAAAATGTTTTGTATTGGTTTATAATTTAGGTGCTTTACTTTGAATGCATGAAAATTATCGTCTTTATTTTAAAGTTTAACATCCGGTTTACACAATCTTCTTTAATTCTTAATTAAGCTAATCTCGAATTATTTTTGAGCGGACAGATCATGCTCGCACAGTTATAATCTTAGAAAATAAGATGTACAATTAAGTGAAGTATATCGATGCAATACAGTAGCTGTTATTTATTGCAATCTGAAGAATCCAAAATTTTTCCCGGCCGAAACGCTAAATTTCATAGCATCCAATAAGCACATTCCGGCCGTGCATATGTGTAGTTCGCGTATCGACAGTCGATACGATGTAGCGGTCGCCACATGCAACAACCTCCCAACAGTTCGGAAGGTCCGTTCAGCTCCCGGGGTAAATAAAAATCCTGCACTCGGTTTGGCCCGTTTCCACATAGATGGCTGGCCTGTGACTTTTTCCGCGTTTAAAAGGAAAAAGAAGGTTACAAGTCGGCGTTCGACGCGCCCTTTTCCATCGAGTCATCGATTAGCTTTTGTACGTGTCCCTCCGGCGTTCGCTATCAACGTTACGGAAGGATTTTTTTTCCATGGTTGGCAAGCTGAAAGTATAAAAAAATAACGTTTAGAATCGTGGAAAAGGAGCGGAACTGAAAGGCCGTAGTTTACATATGGACAAAAATTAACATTTGCTAGTTGTAATGTATAAGTAGTGTTAGTTAAAATAAATTGAAATTGGTGACTTGGTGTAAGTTCACAGCAATTGAAGATTACGTAAATAAAGGATTGAATCTCATAAATATTTTTTGATTTAAAGTTGGCGACCGGTTTCGTGTCTTTAAATCATCAGACTCAGGCTAAAATAGATAATTGATGTTGTAAACAATGTAATGGATAATTATTGAATTGCAATAAATCAATAAAAATAGACGTTTTTTGTGAACTTATTGTTTTAGATCGAGATAGTAAGTAGCTAAAGAGGTCTTTCGTATCTGGATTTTCGTATTTATTCATTTATTTTTGAAATTCTTATGTTATATGTGATTTTTTTTATTCTAATCGACATATTCTAGCTTTAAATACGTAACCCTCTACTTGAGCTTAAAAGGGGGCTGTTCGTATAGCACGCGTTCTGATGTGCAACATAATCTATGCATATGTATGTATATTTTCGACGGGCTTTCTCTTCTACGCTTATTAGAAATTCCGCTCCCGAAGGTGGTGGTACTTGTCTAGCGGCAAGCTGAGAGAAGTTGTCCCGCGTATATATATGTATATAGAAGAGGTGTGGGTGTAGAAGGAGGTTAGGTAGATGGAGCGGGTGCGGCACTGTGTCGTCGTCGCTGCCGAATGCTAAATTTTATCTTAATCTCCATAAATGGTTTTGTATTCAGCGCTTGTTCCCGAATAAACGTATTACTGCGTCGCCTAATTCAACCCGTTTTCAAACTCAATTTCATTAAGTTACATTGTTTAAAATTAAAGCCCCGGAGAGGGGCAGATTGGTTAATTTATCATGTAATTCGCCTGTCATTTGCATTATATAAAACTTGTTTCGTCGTGTGTATAGTCGGGGTGGCAATAACGCAGTACCGGGTAGCGCGGTGGTAGCGGTGTAGCGACAGCAATATACAGACAACGACGTTGTACACACCGCCACTATCACCACCGCCAATAGCAATACCGTCGCACCCTACCGACGTCACCTACCGCCCTTTTTCTACAGCAGCACCTTTTGTAACCCCTTCTGTATATACAGTCGAATGCGAATATACGCGAGAAAATAAGTTGCCTTTGTTTGTATTGATTTACATTGTTTATACGTTAGATTTTTACAGAAACTAAAATAAAAAGTTACTTACAACTTCATCGTAAGATAAGCAGATTCATACGTCTTACCTAATAAGCAGGTAATTGTAAGACAAGTCTTGGTGCTGAATAAAGAGTTAGTAAGCAGTAGTTAAGTACCTCCTTTTTTGACGTCTCTAATGAAATAATCGAGGTTCATGGTGCGTAGTGTACCGATACCTTCCACCACTCTATCTCCTATATATATATCTCCTCTTGACGCAGCTGAACAATTAAATACTCCCACCCGTTCCGTACCGTATCCGGCCTTTTTAGCATGTACACGAGTCTCGCGAAAATTCTGCCAAATCCGTAAAATTTGTAACCAACCACCTTTCGGTTTCGGAAATAGGCAATTGGGAGCCAATAACCGCTTTGCTTTGTGACGGGGTGTAAAGATATTTTAGGTCTGTAAGGCTTTACCATCAAGATGCAAAGAAAAATGCAGAAGTAATTGACATTGCTTGAAAGGACAAACGTTGACGTTAAATTTAAAACGGAATATTTGATAAAGGGTTCATTTGGCATTCGAGGCTTGTTTGCGAAACTTTCATCATTTCATCATTTTTAAAGAATCTAGCTTTCTGGGTTGACGCGGATTCAACCCAGGAAACAAGCAAGGAATGGGAACCACTTGAGTAGAATTAAATGAAATAAATGTCGAAACGCTTAAAGCAAAAAAAAAAAAATCAAATGGTGTTTGAGTACCAAAGTATCAGAGTTTCTATTCCGCTGCATCATTTACCTTAATTTTATTTAATACTTCGATACGTTGAATTTACAAAACGGAAACCGTTTTTGTATCATCTAATTTCCAAAGAATACGAAGCAATATTCATTAGAAATTTAGAAAAATATAAATAACGATCTCCGTCCGACTCAGCATCTATCTACGAAAGAAAGAAATAACCTGATGTTAACAAACAAACGAAACGCCCTTTATTTCGAGCCAACGCGCCTGATGGCCCGCTGCTCGATGATATCGATCCACGGAACGACGAATTTCGTAGAAAAATCGAATCCGCCGAGAATGAGAGCACGATCAAACAAACATAAACGGATTTGACACGGCCGGTCACAGGACGCTGTGACCGTGAAAATACCGCCTGATCGACCAAATACCTATAACAGCGATGGATTTATCGATTTTTTTCCCGCGCGCAGAGTCCGAGGAGGAATGTGTACGTAGATCCGAGGTACGGAGGCTGTTTAGAGACGTGTCTAATCGACGATCGGCCGCTTTTTGATCGATAGCTTGCACGATGTTAGGTGAATTCTTGGTAATGCTTTAGATTAAGTTATTAGTTTCAATGGTTTTTCGAATTTACCAGGCGTAAATACGAGCATCTTAGAGATTTATAAACGTTATGCTACTATTACGTTATAATTATTGAGCAAGAACGTACAAATCAATCAAATAGAAATGAATTTTTTATTATTTTAAACCAACAAAGGGACTACTTTGGCTTGCTAAAGTTATCGGGCACGTCCAACTTCTTCTTGTTCCTCTATCGGAAACTCTAGCGTTCACATAAGGAGGAGAAGAAGAAGAAGAAGTAATATCTCTTAACGTTGATCTTGATAAAGGGTTTTTTATTGCCGACTTCGAGAAGACATTAGGAAAGGCGAAGGTAGAGAAAATGAAAGCGATTAATTTTAATTCGTGCCTTAACGACATTAGTATATCACGTCGGCGATTTTTATGAAACCGAAATTCGAATGTTCGGCGTTTTATGCTTGCGGCCCGCCGTCGCCTTCAAGGCATCAAATATTGCAGAGACGATGGAAAATAATTAACAGAGAACGAATTAATTTTTGATTAACTCTAATCTGACGCACAATGACGGAATCAACTCGAGAAGCGATCGTTTATCGCTTTTCATATGTTCTTATTTTATTCTTAAAAAATTGTAGTGCTTGAAACGGTTTTTTTTTCTTTTAATACCGCATTCTGCTAAAACAACACCAAAGAAATGTTAGTACAAAAATAAAGCAGTCATGTTAATAAAAAACTGACTAATATTGTCGTTCATCCAAGCAAGAATCTCATTATAAATGTTTGTTGGTTTAACAAGCAACCTTCTCGGTGCGAATGATTTAGAAATCAATTATATGAGAAGAAGGAAAATAAAGTCGTCACTCACAGAATTCTGCTGTTCAAGCTAAAGGACATTCCGCTAATTTGGTCATTACTAACTTGGAGACAGTACTATCTTAGCTACATAATATTGCAACGCTAATATTTTTGCCTTTATTAAAGATAACTACACAATATTTTAGATTCAATTAATAGATTAAATAATTATGCTTTCCCTGGACGTTTCCAATTTGTTTACCCATAATCTCCAAACAGGAGGTTGTTCAACTATAAAATGATAAAACTCTTGTCTATTAATTATCCTCATGACAAAGTCAAGGCTTTCTTTCTTACTGCCTACATTTCTATCAGTAGCTCGCGTGGATTGTTTAATTAAAGTTTTTGATTTACAATTAAATCTATCTTTATGGGGGAGAAGCATGAAAATCATAACAATTCTCTTTATTTAATCCTATTGTTAATCATTTTTAATGAGTTATTATTATTATTGATTTGTGCAAAATAAGCTTCATTATTAGAAGAGATAAATAATCAGGATATCAAATCTGCATAAGATAACATAAGAATTGGCATCATTTCATATTTGTTTTGTTTAATTTGTTTTCCCAGAGAATATAGAAATGAGTCCTATAACGACATCACAATCAATCGCATAAAAAATAATCAATTGTCTGCTTAGGGGCTCACAAAAGATACCAAAAATTGATAGGTTTTTATCGAGTTATTGCTTTAACATAAAAAAAGTAAAAAGTGTTTAAATGCGCTTATGCTTTCTGATAAATTCCGCAATATTCGTTAGTATCCACCTTCGATAGCTCAGTTGGTAGAGCGGTGGACTGTAGAGTATCTTCGTAAAGTTGATATCCATAGGTCGCTGGTTCAAATCCGGCTCGAAGGAGGCATTTTTTTTTTTTTAGTTTCGTTCTTGTATGGCTACTACTTTGTTCTGCTATGAAGCATCGATAACGTAATCAACGCATCGTAAGTATTTTATTTTTTAATAGTGTTGATATTGCACATCGATGGAGGAAAGACGACGCTTTATTCTTTGAAAAGAGGTAGTTTCGCGAAACGTAGCGACGCTGCGCCATGGGATATTGCACAATGTGCAAACTGAAGAATAAGACCATTCTCCATTTCGTTACTTTGTCCGCTACGAAGATAGCTTTGAGCTGCAATAGGCATCCTTTATAATTTATAAGACAAGCTAATAAATGTAATATGAACTGTTAATTTCTTCAATAAATGCCGCAATTTAAGGTTTCAATCTTGGATTTTTACATTTAGTTGTCAAAATATTGCTTTAGAGAACTGGCGACTTTTAACTTTCTTGGTATGTCGGTCGGTACGGTAGCAGACAAGCAAACTTGGACGAAACGCAATGAACTTGTACGAAAGCAAGCCTTGTGTACATTACCCATACCGCTTCATCGCTTGCCGGCCGTTCAATGTATATACCGTTAAAAATATAATTATATACAGTATGATTCATTTAAATGGAATCACCCCTGCAGAGCCTATATTTTTTAAATATACAATGGATCATTCGGTCTATTTAGTGTTAGTTCTAAGAACCAGAACTTTTCCTCTCTGTTAACACGAATTCGACAAAGAGTAGGCCTTCACATTTCTCAAAAGACCATCGCTTCGTGATTAGATTGACCTTTTCTATTCTGAGATTTCAAAGAGAGCTCTTCTGCAGTGCCTTTCATTGACTTATGCTTGTATTTATGTGTTTAATATGAAAACCATCCCTCATTTCCTGTTTTTCTTTTCCAGAACGACCATTTGACAGAACGTCTTGCGAACTTCTATCAAAAGTTCCTCGACCTAAGGAATACGCATATTTTTATAGCTAAGTCTGTCTAAATACTTCATGTAAGAATGATTCTTCTCGGAAAGAGTTCTTAGTGTATCCTTCAGCTCGTTCGTAACAAATAATGGTTGGCCACTTCGATCTTCGTTGTGTACGTTTATTGTTCATTCATTCAATATTTTCTCGTAAATCAGTCATCGCACTTTCACTATAAACTTAATTGATTTATCTGCAAACCTCAATAAGCTGAACATCTTGCGTATCAAAATTTTGTATATCAAACATCCAACAACACCGCAGATTTTAGGCTTAGCGTGATTCTTTGTTGTCGTTGCTATTTCAAAAATATAAATTGTGAGCAACGCAAACGCGATCTTCTATCTTGCGCCTCCAGATCATCCTCGGTCTACTTCTTTCCCTTGGTCATAATGGAATCCATTAGCGTTACTCTTCTAACGTTTCGACCTCCGTTGGTTTCCTTCTTATTCTACGTTCGGCCCAATTCTTTGGGCTCTCGTCTCTCTCCTTCTGCTGTTGTGTTTGGACCTAATATTATTCCAATATTTGTTCAACTATTCTCAGCTCTTCCTCTTTATCGATGTTTTTACTTTTCAATAGGGTTTTATGTCTTCCGAATGCTTAGTATTCTTTTTAAATTCTTTCTTTTATATGCTTGTTCCAATGTTATTCCCAGTAGTCGAACGTCGCAAATGCCTTAAATTTGTGCTTTTGCGTTCTCAAATGATCTATTATCTATTTCACTTCGATGGAAGTAAAAAGCTAAATTAAAGCACCATATAACAAAATATGATGTAACAAGTACTTTCACTTTGAAATCATTGCAATCCAAGTTCCAAAGTATGGTGAGACAAAGACAAGGATGAATCGCAGAATGAATGAATGAACACAAGGATGATAAAAGAACGTTCAACTGTATATAATATTTTTGTGCCATCATATATGGATGTTGCGTGTTGCAGTTTTGATGGCGCCCCCTTATAGGCACTCGTCAAGTGCGTTCTCCTTGCGTCTTTTTCTTTGATTGACACTGATAGAAAATTACCAGATGGTAATTACTAATGTTTACTAACACTCGTACTTTTTCGCTTATTTTTATGATAATTATTGTTAAATAATTAACAATAAAAAAAATAAAAACGTTGTCATAAACATAAAGCTTGTTCTGCAGATATATCTTTTTAGGAGAGATAAATATCTTATTTTATTTAATTACCTCAATAAGTTCTGTACTAGATCCATACGTAAAGTTCATGTAGATATTGAATGTCTTTACCCTGGAGATACAATTATAATCAATATTCAATATAGAATAAATACAAAGGGATTGGGATGATGACTACGATGCTGATGTTTGATAATTATCAAAGTGTATCGACTATTGACGTTAGGTCGCGCGGGATGACCGACGGGATCGGAGGGGCGGCGGAGCGTACGCTAAATCTAATCAAAACCGATTGCCATAATGTTTTGACTGGAGCGGCGGCAGCGGTGGACTGTTTGCCTCCGAACTTGGTACAAGCGCTGATTAAACCCTTTGTGCAGTAGTAGTGGTGACGTAGAACTGGTGCTTTGTGCACGCTGCGTATGTGCATACGTCGACGGCTCGTATATATGTATACCAGAGGGGTAGTTATTAACCTGAATCTGCTATTTATGGCGCTACGAGTTCGGCTAACGCGCGGACTTGAGCGAAACGGACGACGATAATATTCAGATATGCACTAATCCGTTAAATACGAAATAGTGCCAGTGAGTGTACTAAGCCAGTAAGCCAATGACTGCTTTGAGAAAAATTTTTAGTAGCTCTGATTATTTAATAACCACGAGACAAAATTAATAACTAGAGAGGACAAAAGCGAGTGAAATCGTAGTGACTAGACAGGCTCGTGTTTTGTCGAGCTCCGCATTTATGCTAACGATAGGTTAGTGTATTGCACGTATAGAAATCTTACTCAAAGATTGTCAAGGCGCGACAGAACAGTTGCTTATGTGGACTTCAAGATAGGGGCTAAAGATTGGACGGTGAAAAATGTTTAGCTTGGAATAACACCAGAATTGGAGAAACAATTTTGCCAGGGTGCAAGGTTTTAAAGTATTTAGACCTAACGATATAGCAGCAATAGATATAATTATCAACCTAGTCTTGAAGCTGTTCGATAATAATAAAAAAGAAGAATTATAGGGGACAGTTAAACAAAAAAATAATCTTTTCTTGTGTATTTCACATCCATTCCAACGCTTTCTTAATAAACCTAAAAAAAATTCTTTTGGGAAGTCTTCAAAATATTCGTCCACCGTCGTTTTTAAACATTTATTCGAAGGAAAACGCTGTCCTCTCAATCGTTTTGTTAATTTGGCCCTTATTTCTATTTATTATGATAAATTCCTCGATTTTCTCGGTGTTTTCGTTGATTCTTCCTTCAACAGTACTTCCGCATCTTGGTATTTATAACATCTATCAACGTCCAGGGTACAATACGTGCATTTGAATATGTTTAATAGGCATGCAAAGTTAATTTGAAATTATACAAATATCTCAATTAAATAAAAAAGAAACATTTAAAATTTCGCCTTCCCCCCGACAATTCTAAATTAAGCAAGCATCACTAAGAACAAAAAGAGCAGTCATAATGCATCTAGAAACTTCCCCCAATGCTTGGCGTACAAGATTATTTCTAATTCGAGGAAAGATAAAGGACGGCCATCCCTTCGCTCTTTCTCCACCGACAATCTAACCCTTCCATTACTATCTCTTTCTCGTCCATTCGGGGGTGCATCGACGTGGCCCTCCTCGCTTAACCAATTAAACACGCTAAAAGAATAATTACGGCCGGAAATTTTCAGAAATAAATTGAGATTGTTATTTGTTTGATGCGAATCGATAAATTAGTGAAGATGAGGACCTGCATCGTCGTTGGCTAGACGAGGATATCGACTGGGAATAGAAAAGGACGGTCGGGTTTCCGTATAAAGTTAAGGGGCGACGAGAAGAAAGAAAAAGTTCGACGCGGCGGAAGAAGCTTAAAAATGCCGCAATTTCGTCGAAATTAAGATCGCCGTTGTAGAAAGTACCGGGGAATGATAAAAAGGGGTTGGAAAGGAGGAAAGTTCGGAAAAGGTCGGTTATGTTACCTTAATTGCTTGGTTTCGAGTTAAATAAGCTTGTTATTGAGGAGGAGGAGGACTAGCGTCTATAACTTTTTTTTTTAATTTGCTTAAATATTATTGTTCTATGCGCTAATTATCATTTAACTCTTTATCGTCTTTATTTGGAAATGCATGTTAAAAACATTTTGGATGTGTACCAAACGGTACCAAACACCTAATAAAATCTTTTGTATGGTATCGGTATTGGCTCGATTGGCAACAACTAAAGATAGAGATGCTTAGAATTTGAATACAAAAATCTGCTTTTTGCCGCAAGATAACAACCGATCAAGAAAACATTTATGAAATGCTTGCCGAAGAAATGGTAAGACTATTAAGTTTGTTACCAGCTGATAATTTATGAGGAACCAGCTTGCTTAACTTCCTAGCTGATGGCGATGCTTCAGAATCTTTAATGATCTTCGGTCTCCCTATGCGTGCTTCATCGAAATTTAGGTGCCAACACATTTAGAAATGTCGTTTGGCGACCTCTGAATACGCCTACCAACACTTTCATCATTTCTCTAGAACAGCTCATCCGATTGCGACTTACGACTAAAATTTTTAATATTCAAAGCGACATCTACGTATATTGTACGCCAGTCCGCGTGTAACGCAAAACTGATGGACATCTGTATAGTCTTTCGCGTATGCAGAAATTTAACGCCAAGAAGGAGATTATACAGGCGCAACATGTAGCATTGTTGGATCAACCAAGTGTTGCATTTTAAGCGGTCGTGAGCATTATATGTGCATACGTCCTCCGCCTATTTCTGCTTATTGAATATCATATTCTTGGACACGTACGTTTCTGGTAATTTCGAGATTTAAATACGATATCAATACTTATGGCGCTTATTGAAGAATTGATTGAATACGCATGCAAAGCAACAGTAGTAACGCTGTTATGTTTACTCTTGGGTGTTTATAAATAGAAGGCGGTGAACGTGCAATATTGTACTTTTCTGAAGGTAATTTTTACAGTTTTAGATGGAAGTAAAACGTTTCTGCTCATTCCTTTTTTTATTTAATACAGCGGTGATTCAATGAGTGTAGAATGTGAGAGTAACCGAGACGGCGAAGACCCGCAAAGATGTAAATATGACTTTAGTTAGGATATTTGTACAGTTTAGTGCGACGCTTGAAAGTAATAGTCTATCTACCTACGTCCTTTTAAAGAAATGTTGTGTGAATAGCGATGATGAAATGTATCAATAGGCAACAAGATCAACTGCCAAAGCCTTCGCGAGTTCCCTTTATAATGTTTATCAGCGCATACTTACTGTAAATATTCGCATTTAGAAGTCAACGCGAGCATCTCACATAACTCATCTTCTAATCAACGCGTAAAAGGACGTCAAAGGCCGTTCGATCCAGCGCATTTTAATAAACGACGGTGGCGCTTCGTATCTCGTTCATACAACCAACGCACGTCAACAATCGTCTTTTTCTCTCTTTCGATCAGCTATTCACCATTGCTTTCTCATTGTTGCGTTTGTTCTTTCTTTCCTCTTTTCTATTTGTTTCGATCGCCGCTGGTCTTAGGGCGCGGACTATGCATGCGTCCACTTCTAACTTCGCACCTCCTTTTCCTCCTTCTAATTCATATTCAGGCCTATTTACTATGTTCGCCGAGCAATTCTCACGAACCGTCGGTCGCCGAAGAGAAGATATCGATCTCGATGGGTCCGGCGCTGATTGTCGTGTCGTTACGCGTATGCTTTACTGTACTCTCTCCATCATATACGCTTCTATTATTTCTTTTCCACTTATAGTTCTATAAGGTCATTCAAAAGTATTCGATGTGCCTTATGCTTTTCGCAGTATCTTCCTCTTTTGCTTGAGTTTTCGTTCTTGCTTGTCTTATCGGGGTAGTGGGTGATTCTGGCCTCAATCACGCGGGCTAGCAGACCTTTCGGCTTTCTCCAGAAGTCTTCTCAACAACTCGTGCAGATATTCGAATATGAAGGTTTTCACGTAGTTGTTAGTGTCTTACGTACTAACGTGCCTGATGCACTAATATTCTGAGCATTACCGTAACCTTTGATTTGCCAACGAATGTGGCAAGTCTTTGGGTGCCACCAGTTTCACGAATTTCAGCCTGTTAGTTAAATTTAACTTCTCGCCATGTTCTTTTTCTCTATTATCATAGCTTAAAATCGAGCAAATACTTTTGAAAACGCTTGTATTTATCAACTCTTGCGTAGATTCTCCGTTTGGCGTGCGTTCACGTTAATATTTATGTCGTTACGTGCTCCGCAATGACGTATTTCGTACGTTGCTGCTTAGATACCAATGAGGGTATCGCGGAGTTCTAGTGCAAGGTTGCCCTCATAGTCCATCAACGGCTAGATATCGTCAGTACACAGTAATTGTGCATTCGTATTGGGTTAGCGGCGATGAAGACGACATTTCATCAGTCATATTGGCGTTATGTGACTGATTTTATTAAAATGAACGTTTCTGGAACTTATCGGGCTGAGTGCGTGAGTGCGTAGGCAATGCCCGTCGTCGTCTTCGTTGCCTTAACGAAGCGGAATCGCAATTACCAACGCCGCATACGTTATTACCTCACTTCGCGTTACATGCGTACGTATCCGAAGCATTATTGTAAGCTATGGTGCACTAATTGTCGCCATTCGCTAACGGTACCGTAGAATTATCGTCTGCAGGAGAACGGATTCGCTACGAATCTGCGACAAACAATTACTTTCACAAATCTAATCGGGATTCAACGCGTGTGCTCCCGGGAAAATTAGATATGCTCCTACATATACCAACGCTACATATATCGATGTATCTCTGTATGCTGAGGAGCGGATCGATGCTAATTAATAATGGCCTGTTCTGCGTTGGTGCGATGAATTTGAACGAAATATCTAATTCAGAGGTGCCTACGTGCGCCTCATTAGCAATTAGCTTCTATTTTCCAATGAAATCTTCTATCATGCCTTGTTATATTTATCCCAATGATATTCGAGTAGTGTAGAATGTTTTATGTTAATGATGTGACTTGGCACCTTGGAATATTGATGTTTTTACTTCGATTTTCCAACTGAAACACTTTATTTAATTCAGCATGACGCGTGTGAAAAAATCATAATAGACCATCTAATGTAGATGTGGTCATGTGTGGAGATGACAAAGGCAGGTGAAATCATTACTTTTTTGCGGCGACTAGACAGACTCGTGTTCTGTCGATTCTTGGGGATACCAACAGGCAACACGGATCCTTTCTTACGAGACGAATAGACCCGATCCTGTCTAGTCGCTGCAAAAAAGTAATAAGTTCACTTGCTTTGGTCATTTGGTGTTAATCGTGTTAATAGATTCTTTTTCGATTTCTTTTCCCTGAACGAGAGATAATTCAAATTAAATTTAACTTAAATCATCCATTCGATACCGTCTCTTAAATTTATGGTATTTAAGAGACAATATCGAATTTATCACGGTAATCAGGTAATATAATATTTGAGCATCAAACGAAGATAAAACGCGAGAAAAGGAGGACATACTTATAAATATGTACGCGGTTCTTATCAGATGCATAATATCGCGTTAAATCATAAATATTTACGGTCGTTTCGTCATTTTTAAATCACCCAGCGAATATGAACGAATGTTGTAGACATTTATTCGTTCGTATTTACAACAGAAGTGTACGAGACACGCAAGCATTAACGCGTACGATATATTAATAGCCGCCATATGCATATGTATAAAACAGTATGCAAATTATGATTTAGATTGCACGAGGAGATTGGCACACCTGCGCGGGCAACCTTCCACGTCGCGTATCGTAAATAGTAAACTAATATCGCGAAATGATTGCAGTTAGGGGAAGAAGATCGGTGTCCGCTTTAGAATCGGCGTGGGTGTCTTGGGTTCTTGTTTGTTTTGCAGATTTCCGTTTTATATACGTGCTTGTTGATCTTCTGGTTGATTCCGGACGATTCTAATAGATTAAGCGTTAATTACAATATTTAATTAACTTAAAAACCTTACCTACTGATAGAATCCCGGCCTTCAACATTATTGTAGAAAATCTATCGAGCTTATTGAAATTACAAAGAGTTACAGCTTACATTTTTAGATTTACAAACAACGTACGTGCGAAGCAAACGTTCTGAGAATCTAGTTCTTTGGAAGTGAGTGAGCTTGAAGAAGGAGGAAACATCCTCTACAACTTCTAAGAAATCATCATTTAACTGGATCAATTATGAAACACAAACATAGAAGAAAAATGTCCATGCTGAATCTCGGACTCTTTTGTCTTTATTTCATTCACCAAAGACTTTGATCTATTTCTGAGGGATTGTAAGAAAGACTCTTGAAATGTTTTAGAGGCGAACCAATCCTTCAATATCGATAAGGCGGTTTTTAAGTAATCGAAGTGAATTTTAACTAAAGATTTAACTATATTTTGTCTTTCAAATTGTCTTAAAAGATTCATTTCTTGCCGTAGTAAATATGACACAAATTTTATAGGTGCCATGAGCAGCATTAAATGAATTCATTAGCTTCACTGAGAATCCAGTAAATCAACGAATAACTCGCGAGTATCCGTTGCAGGATTGAATTACATTGGTGGGACATTTTGTCTCCGACATCCCAGCACCTTTCGTGGCTTGTAGAGGACTGCCGATATCAATAACTAATCCGAATGACACATCTTTGGCATCGACGGTCAATTGGATACCTGACAACATTGCAAGAAAACCCGAAATGAAAGTCTTCGATTAAACATTCCAAGTTGGATCAATAGTTCTCATAAAAAATGGCCGTCTTCCTTCTTTTAAATAATAGTTATATGGAAGACCTCTGAAGCTTCCTTACGGAGAGTAAGATGGAGTAGCCAATGCCGGAAATGTTAAGACCATGAAGGGTATAGTGAAGTGATCAACGCGAAAATTGTAGAACATGGCTTAAAGGATAAAAGAGGCGAAATATTCAACAATTTACTTGTTAAGTTAAAATCTGACAACATCTAAGTTGATATAAACAACACAAATCGTTTGTCAGTAGAGATGGTCCATTCATCGATTTCGTTTGATCTCTGCTGCACTTAATTAGGACGTTTCTACGATTCCACGAAAAGCGAATAAGATAAAGCGAAATATCTTGACGTTGTCCACCTCGCGTTGGAAAATTTACGAATCCTTTCCGCGACGTTCGCGCACACATACACACCACTACATTCCGCACGTAGAGGCATCCCTACAACGACAGGCGATCTGTTTATTCCTCTTCTCGTCTCATCTCGCACCGTACGTCTTAGTCAGGTGAGGTGTGTCGGACGGCATCGAGTGTGAGATTCACTTCATTAATTTATTACGTCCAATCTAATGTACACACTGTATAATATAATGACGGCCGTATCAAGATCGTTCTCTCGCGGGTGAGAGAGTTATGTTTATGTTGTCGCCGTTAATATATTCATACGGCATGCCGTGGGAGGTGGTGCTGACTTGTCGGGCGCGATGTGGGTATTGTCCCATTGTCGCCCCGGACCGGGTTTCGTACCTTATGAGATTCAGCCAAAGTATATGTATATGTTGTATGTAGCGGCGTATTATGTTCTAGGTATGTGGCGGTTTTGTTTGGCGCGCATATTGGATCGTGTATTTGGTGTTTTTACGTTGCTTTCGTTTCGGGTTAGATTCTTAAGAAAAGCGCAACATTTTTGTACGCCGTCGTAATTTTTTACGATTATCTAAGCTCGTTATTGTTATTCTGCGTAAAAGATACATATGTACGTACGGCTGAAGAGCCAGTCTGTCGTTTATGCCAAGAAGATCTGGGAAGGCAGAGCACGGCAGCAATATCTAAGTAGGCCGTTCCTTGTGTCTATTAAATTAAAGGAAGAATCCTAGATCCTTTATTAAAAGCCTCTATAATTATCCTAGCGCACAAAAGAACGATTAAGCTACGCATTACCTTGGCGGGTTAAGTATGTTACTTCGTGCTATTAACAATTACTTATTTCATGTGAAATTACTCGATATTTTAATAATTTAGTATTTATGTATATTTGACAACACCCTTCGATGTAAATTTACATAAAACAACATTCTTTTAGATTGCATATGAACGCGGTACATAACAAGCAAAGCATTTCGTTTCATACGTATTTAAACGTCTAACCGTAGATACCTACCTTACCGACTTCTATCATATCTCATGTTAATTCGCCTCAATAAATCCCGTTGGTTATTCGCCTACCTCCTCTGCCCTTTTCGTCAGAAACACCGTAGATCTTAGGCGTAATGCAGGTATCTATTAACTATTTACGCGTAATCTACGGTTTAGGAACGTCAATAAGATACCGTTCGTATCTTTCCATTATTAACTTTCCCATAAATTTCCCGGATTAATTCAGCTTGCTGTATACGCCGAGGCTTACCGAACGAGACGCATACACGTACATACATAAATGTAAGCAAGTAGATGTGGCGACGCGGTGAAAAAGCGATGATTTGTTGAACGGCAGCCGATTTATTAACTTATTATCCTTTATTATTTGACCTCATTAAGCGGCCGTTCGTTTAACGAACGCTATAGACGGGGACAATTTACGGTTTTGTTTATGGACGTTCGCCTCGCTTAAATCTGTCCACCTTTCATATACGTGAAATGTCGTATCGATTTACGATTATACGTCGTGAAAAACGATATGTACACTTAGGTATGGAGCCTAGAATATATGCCGCCTCTCTCTATTGTAAGCGGGGATTGATTATGTTCTATAACGTTCTGCGTCTTCTGCATAATTAAGTTAATAACTAATTAATTTTTATAAACCAAGCAAGCTGCGAGGGAACTTAGATAAATACCCGGTTTTGGTCTAAAAAGAAAGAACATTTTTATGTCTAAAATTCATTTTATTTTTTAACATAGCCTGTTTTGAGGCCGATATATAGACTTAGTCTAACGTTTTTCTGTCTTTTGTATCCTGTCTAAGAGATACGATTTCTAGCCTTGAAAAATAGCGTTTGCAAATCATTTCATCGTTTGAGCCAAATTATGTTCATATTTGGAACCGTTGGGACCTAATTCTGGCTGATATTGTGGATTCACAGGCAATTCGTATCCTTATTTATGGAAAACACAACGGAAGTGTGCGCGCATGCAATGTCCTGAAGAAACGCAAGTCTTTTCTTCGCCAAATGTGGATGTCTTTTCTTTCACAACGCTGTAGAAACGATCTAGAAAGTTGGCAAAACACTCGTCATTAAATGTTTGGCGTCAGTAGCTCACGAAAAATCTCCTGCATGGACTGTTCTTTAGTCTTTGGCGTGCTGTGATAAATCCATGTTTCGTTAACAATCATGATTCGGTGTTAAAAACCATTCGATTTGCGCTTTAACATCATTAAACATTCGTTTGAAGCTTGAAGCTCTTCCAGCCTCGGATTGGATTTGGTACTTCTTCAGGAGAAAGAAGGTTTTGGTAAAAAAAAGAAAATCGTACAATTTATTAAAAAATACTATCTACTATATCCCATCATAAATTCAATATCATATCTCTATTTATATCTCATCAAACGCGATTCGTACCTTCCTAATTCAAACTACGCAGTAGCTCGACTATATTTCTTGAATTTATTTAAAATACGACATCTATCGTGGTTTGGGTATTGTTTTATTCCTCTTTTATCGACGCCGACATTGGCTAACGAGGTAATCCTATCGGACGTGTTAAAAGAGAGGAAAAATCAACACCATAAATATATGAGACCGAAGCGAAGAAAGAAGAAGAACACCGAAAAGAATGACAGAATAAAAAGAAAGAAAACTATTATGGGACCGGTAGGTATAGAATTTTTATATTATGAACCACTAAATTTCCCAGTCGTAAATATTAAAACCGCTTCTCCTCGTTCCTTCTAGCTGTTCTCTCTCTTCTTTCTCCCTTGAGCTTGTTGTAATGATCAACCGTACGAAATTAAAATACCTCTTGAAGAAGTAAAATATTTCGTTTCATTCGTGCCATAGCTTTAGATTCCCACCAAAAGATCTACCTGAGCTATACATATATTGATACCTTCTTATTATCCCATCTAACCCTTATACATGTATCTCGGTGTATTTTCTTTATTCACACTGAAACTAATATATTTCTTTTAGCATACTTCTCATAACATAAAAAACTGTTCGATGCGGTATGCTGCGACTTACGTATATCTTACATCAAATTTTTCAATTGGTCTGTATTGCCACGGAATATCCGTGTCACGTCAGCATACAATAGAGGCTAGCTCTGAATATGATATCTTCTTCCTTCCTTTGACGTGTAAGCTTACATCCATGTACATATATCATCTTTTCGTCATGTCCACGTATGTACGTACGTAACATTTTTTTTTCGCCAAACCGCGGTGATTCAATGCCCGACCCCGCTTCCTATCGCACAAGTATCACTTCACATAATTTCCTGTGCGATTAGGGCTTCTCGCCGACAATAATTAATTCTTTCTGCGAGATATTTTTACATATACAGACTAGTAGTCAGTAGATGATTCGATTTATTCAATTACATGCAGGTTCTCAGATTCTTTAATTTCCAACGAGTCAATACGCAAATTGTTGGGAACAAAGGTATACGGCATTAATATCATTGCACTGAAAAGGGGTGTAAGTGGCGATATTTACTAATGTTATAGAACGAGCAGGTTATTCGCAATGCGAAGCAATGTTCACTGTTAAATACGTCTAAAGGTCTTTTTAACATTATATAATCTGTTATACTTGTGGGTCATCTGGCTGAATAAGATATTTATTGAAGCTAAACGTGTTCCGGGTTTGAACTGTGTTAAATTTTATTTTAACTAAAACGATAGATACGGTTCAAACACGGAACACGTTTAGTTTCAACTGACTCTGGCCGTGGAAACCGTGGAAAGGGTCATCAACTTGGCATTCTAATGGCAACACTTTCTAGAGAAAAAAATTAATCTTTAAAAGTGGTTTTGAAATTTGTTCGAACACATCGCCCTTCTTTGCTACGTTAACGCTTCGTGGCAGTTACGTTATCGAAGAAGGCTTAAAAAGTGTCAAATAGTACGTGTACGCGTTTGATACATGATGTAAAAAGGAGACAAGAACTTTTCACCCAACGAAAATGTATGTAATCTAAATGGACGAAGGGTATAGTGAAGTTCATGACAATGGGACGATAATGGGACAACGTTTCGTAAATTTAATAGTTTAATTGCTTGAATACTACAGAAGAAATATTTCGCACATTGTATATATATGTACAATTACATAAAACAGAAAATAATGATTTAATAAACAAATATATCATCAAGTTGATTTTACATAAGCGTGTGGATTTGTTTGTGCATAAGTATTATTATTATGTTTTTTAATTTATTAGGCACGCGATGTTACCGTTCAGCATATCGTTGAATAAAACATAAGTTTTAAGTAAGCGGCGAACTTATGTTTGTATGTGTACACCTTCACCACAATAGCTCGTAAACTATAACTGCGCCTATACCAATACACCCCGCTGGGATTCAATTGAAATATCGAATTATCAAGGCTATAGGCAACGCCGTACATAATAAGTTATGCAATTATTATGACTGGAATGGATTTATGAGAGCCTGCGCGTATGCATATGCAACTAGAATCTTGAAATGTTGAAGTTGTGCCTTTCCACGGATTGTATAAACGTAGATGTAGATGTCGTGCATCGTTTTACCACATCTTTAGAATGTTAATCTCTCATTACATATTCCTTATTATTATCTTATATAATATTTTCTACGTTTTACGAAGCGGGTAAGATAGAATAGTGTCTATTGAAAAACAATGGGCAGATGAAAATTTGCTTATTTATTCTCACTCGTTAGTTGAGCAAGTGCAATTAACGAGAAACCATTGCAACGTGGGTGTGAGTGATTTTCTCTTGGAGACATTGCCGATATTGTCGGCGATTTTGCGATGGCAAATTTTATAAAGCAACCCGTCAACATCAAACTTTGTTTCTCGTCAAAGAAAAACGTCAGCAATTGCAATGCTTCGGGAAGCTTAGGAGAAAAGTTCGAGTCGCATTACAACAAGCAGGAACAGATGAAAGTGTACATCATCATCGCAGAACGATTGATGAATTCGCGCTAAAGAATCTTGAGGCGGGTCGGTGCAAACTTTCACGATCTCTGCCTTACAACCAAAAGGGAAACCGTCTGAGAGAGTGCGAAAGAGCAGCTCAGCCAGTGGAAGATCCACATCAAAAGAAGCACGGCAAGCAAATGTGAAGTCCATTATGATGTCCATAATTTTTATTATTTTCTCGATATTAAAAAGCGAGAAGAAGAGGAAGATCTTAAAAAAAGAATTCTTGTTATCCCAAGTACCCTCTTGAAAACGTATTTTGTGTTTCCATGGTTACGATGTTGTTTTTGGTCTGAACAGAAGAATGTTGTATTCAGTCTAAATTCTGGAAGAGCCTCCATACGTTAGTTCTCGCTCATTGTAATCGTGAAGAAGTCTCGAATAGATCATTCGCTATTTAGGAAATTTCCTAACAATAGCAAGACATTATACCTACACCATCGACATTGAAACTTCATCCGTAGCTAGCCCTAACTAATCCGGTCCAACACGAACTAATTAGCGCGCGCAGATTATAATCATTAACGGCCATATGAACACGACAACTACAGCGACCACATTATCAACGTCCCGACCCGCAGAAAGGGATCCGAATCCTCTCTCCGGCGGGCGAAGGACGGAAAACCACCATCGCACCTCGAAACGAGGACTGCGACGAGCGCGACGGAGACGGAGATATGAAGAGACGACCGACGCGTACATGCACACACATAGCGCACATACACGTATTATAGAGACCTGTCTAACGGAAGTGATCGTCGAAAATTATTGCAGTGTTGGACGTAATTACATATCCCATAAACGACGGGACGCAATGCGAGGGAGCTGCGCCCCTGCCGCGTCAACTGCGCCCCCCTGCGGACTGCAGACAAATCAAGCAGCCTCCTGCGCACGTACACACGAACGTACAGACGTATACCGATGATCCTAACACGACTACAGATGCGAGTATGTCGTACGCGTCGATATGTGCAAGTGTGGCTGTGTGAATGGCGAAGATACCAGAAAACAATATATTAGATTGGTCACTTAAGGTTGTTGATAATAAATTAAAGAATAGATTTGAACATATGAGAGTATATACTCCTGGTATGCGCTAGACTCATAATAAAAAAAAGAACTTTTGCCAATTTACTCTTTTTTTTTAAAGGAGTCGACCCCGAACGTGTAAAAACTATTTTAATCTCGGAAGCATGATTCTTTCAACCACTGTAATCAACAGAAACGTAAAGTTTATATCTTTTTCTAACAACGAGGTCACAAAAATGAGTATACGTGAAACTACGCTAGCTTCAATCGCATACAACAGATCTGCGAAATTAGAATTAAGTAGTCATATGCATAATATATGCGCATAAACAGTAGAAGTACTGACATGAAACGGATCTACGACAATAACAATAGCAATAACGTTTTGTTTCGATATAACCGGCAAATTATCATATAGTCACGGGCTAACAAGTGTCCATAGTACTGTTAATACTAATAATATCGCATGATGTGTAGATATAACAATAATAATAGAGACAATAGAAAAAGATAACGTCATATTATTCGACGTCGACCTTGTTCCGTCTAGGCAGCATTAACGTATCAATACAAGAACAAAATCGCTTAACTATCTACATAATATATAGATACATATATGTGTTGGATACTTGTTCCGGTATACGAGCGCTAGGGATATCCGGTGCGACGGTTCATGTTGGATTCAATTTCAATTTTGATATACAATGAGGACGCTGAATTTGTTAATATCATCATTATGCGCATTGTTATTATCGATCGTATGGTACTATGGTCTCGGTGTGGGTACGGCCTGGGAGTTAAAATGTTCCACTTTTGTACAACAATAATAAGCATAATGATATGACGCACCTCTTTACGCTTAAATTTCACCGACAATAAGCATATGTATTCGTATGTATAGAGGGCGTTTTTATGCATTCGCCTTTTTATAACCAGGAAGTTGATTTGTATTGCCCGTGTGTGCACAATAAAAATGCATCGGTACTACTCGGTTCATTCGTTCGAGTTATTACGTCGTTTGTAGGAATAATGTTAAACGACAACGAATTTTTGATATCTTAACTCATTTTGCTTTTGTTTAGTTCTCATCAATTTGCTTATTTCTTATCGGCGTCATATTAGATTTTGATACCGACAAACTGAGTCTTCCCGTTTAATTTCAAACATGTAAAGAAGGAGAAGAAAAGTAATAACGTATGCTTCCACGCCCAAAGAAATATAGAACATCCTTTATCGAGGGCATATTTAGCCGATACGAAGATAATTTGTTGAAGTGCGAGCTGAACCGAATAATAGGTTCATTCGTTCGAGTTATTACGTCGTTTGCAGAAATAATGTTAAAGGACAACGAATTTTTGATATCTTAACAACTCATTTTGCTTCTGTTTAGCTCTCATTAACTTCCTTTTTTTCTTATCGGCGTCATATTAGATTTTGATGCCGACAAACTGAGTCTTCCCGTTTAATTTCAAACATGTAAAGAAGAAGAACAAAAGTAATAACGTATGCTTCCACGCCCAAAGAAATATAGAACATCCTTTATCGAGGGCATATTTAGCCGATACGAAGATAATTTGTTGAAGTGCGAGCTGAACCGAGTAATAGGTTCATTCGTTCGAGTTATTACGTCATTTGCAGAAATAATGTTAAACGACAACGAATTTCTGATATCTTAACAACTCATTTTGCTTCTGTTTAGCTCCGATTAACTTCCTTATTTCTTATCGGCGTCATATTAGATTTTGATGCCGACAGAATGAGTCTTCCCGTTTGATTTCAAACATGTAAAGAAGGAGAAGAAAAGTAATAACGTATGCTTCCACGCCCAAAGAAATATAGAACATCCTTTATCGAGGGCATATTTAGCCGATACGAAGATAATTTGTTGAAGTGCGAGCTGAACCGAATAATAGTTTCATTCGTTCGAGTTATTACGTCGTTTGCAGGAATAATGTTAAACGGCAACGAATTTTTGATATCTGAACAACTCATTTTGCCTCTGTTTAGCTCTCATTAACTTTCTTATTTTTTATCGGCGTCATATTAGATTTTGATGCCGACAGAAAGAGTCTTCTCGTTTGAGTTCAAACATGTAAAGAAGGAAAAGAAAAGTAATAACGGATGCTTCCTCGTCCAAAGAAATATAGAACATCCTATATGGAGGGTATATGTAGCCGATACAAAGAAAATTTATTGAAGTGCGATCTCCCGTAAGCGTCAATAGTTTTTATTACACGTTTTCACATTACCGCATATGTAACGACTTTTCTGACTCAAATTCCGTCGACTCTACAAGAAAATCGTTTAACACCAGATGTACGCGCGTAAGCCACTATTAAACGGCCAGACAGACAGATTGTCGTGAATGGGTGCTATAATATAACCTAGTGCACGTACTACGCGTAAATATTTGTGGTTTTTTACACGCAATCAAAACGAGGAGGAACGAGAAGCTTTAAAAACCGAAAATCGTAAGTAGTCTGGCCTATACGGCTATGCAGACACAATCCATCATAAGCGCGGATGTCAGAGAAGGAAGAACATAACGTATAAGGTATAACTCTTTACGAAAACATTGAAAGTCTATCCGACACGTATGTATATATGTACAACTATGTGACTTATACGACGATATCCGGTCGGGAGTTTCCCTAAATACGGGGTTTATATGATGGTTGTTTACTTAAAAAGAGCGTGTTCCTTGTATAAATATCTGGCTTTCGGTTTGAGGAGGATGACGCGGGCGCGTTGTGTTTAACCGTTATTGCACCGCAATAAATATTATTGCTGTCGCTGCGTCACGCCACGCGTTTCCAGACGTGTGCCATAATAGAAAGGGTTAGTTAGAGCCTAGCATGCAGCTTTCCCGGTTTAATACATCGATAGCAAACGCTGAATATATACATTCGCCATTTAGAACTTGACAAAGAATTAGTATATAGGCAAACGTTATTGTTTTCTGCCGGACACTATTGCTCTTTAGCAACTCTTGCAATAGCATTGGATAAAAGACTGATAGGAACTCTCAGTTATAACTAAAGCTCGCCGCCTTTCGTGGGCTTTACCATGAAACTAGTAGAGACTATCCAGACTCGTGTTTATTCGTCTTATAAGAAAGCCTTCGTATTGTCTGCTGGTTTTTCCCGAGAGTCGACAAATCACGAGTCTATCTAATCTCTGCTAATTTTAGCTACAACTCTCGCTTCCAGATTCTCGTTCCTTTAAAAACGTTACCCGTAAAATTTACCTTAATTTTTCTTCCTTATCTAACTACTAAATTAAATATTTTTTGATTGACAAATCTTCCAGAGAGCACAGCTGCCTTAATACGATTAATAAATTACACCAGCTTACACACGGCTAGTCTTAAAATTGAAAACGATGAATTAAATGCTAAGCGATAAACACAATTACGAATATACGTTACATTACATTCTAGTCGATTTTACGCCTTTCTAAAAGCTCCAAACGGACATATGAAGTTATTATACAAGAATTCGGTTTTCTACGATAACGATAGCACGATAAACGTTTAATACCGGACGATTACAGATAAGAAACCATGTACAAATTTGTCAGTTCAATTAGGTGAACCTTCTCAGCGCTTTTGGCCGAAGAAAGGAGGGACGTAAGCGCTACCACTCAACGCCGCAAGCGAACGAGCGCAGATGGTTTGCCTCAAACCAATAAAATATTACGCCTCAGCGTAGTTATCACCTTTTCGTATAAATATGGAAATATCATCGATGCTCTGACGAGCATTACGTAGTTTATTCATGAGCGCTCACATTCGGGACGTTTAGGTTATAAAATTTTATATGAATTCCATGCCTAGCCATACGTAATATTCACTTTTTTCACGGGAGATAGTCGCGATAAGCTCGTCGTTTGAATTTAATTAAAGTCAATTAAGGAATTACTCGGAGGAAAAAGAAAACGTCGAGGAAAATATCATTTTTGAACGTAGCATTTGGAGTGTGTTATCTTTATTGTCGTTGCGTTGTCGGTTTAATATTTCTCGACTCCTGTTATCTACTAATTTATTGCCATACATGGAAAATGGCAGCACTATCTATTAATACATTTGGGTATGTCGAAATTATCCGATACAGACATTATATTTAGCTGTATCATATTTAATTGTTACCTCATTCAGCAAGTATTAGGTTCGATGGTGTGATGAATCTAAACGATTTAGGGAAGACTGAACTTTGTACTTTCTCTAAGCATAAAGTGGATGTTTTCTATGAGGTTAATCGCACTCTTATTGGTTACTTACCGGAATAACGTACAGAGTGTTTCGTTAAAAAAAATCACCATGTTTTATATGCGGAACTTGTCTGCGATTGGCTTTTATTTGAAAACGCTATCTCAAAACAGCGCAGAGGAATTATCTTCTACTCAAACGCTAAGTAAATAGGTTTTATATGATTAGAAAAGGCATCGTCTTATCTGTTCTATCAAATTTATTACCTTATCCAATCCTTATATAAATGTTCAATTTTTCCTCTTATCTCCCGCAAAATTGATGACGCAAAAACTATTATATTGCGTACCTTTCCATCTAAGGAAAGAAAAAAATCACTCAAAACAAAAGCCGAACATCCCCCTAAATCCTTCCACGATATTGCAATAACTTTATGATACGTTGGTCTTCGCCGGACGACAGGAAGGAATGGCGAAAACTCCGAACGGCCGAACCCTCGGTAGCGTTTCGCGGACTTCCAAGTCCGTCGATATCGATAGGGGTTATTGAATCAGCATTTATAGCAGTCGGTGACTGACTATCGGTTATAAAATATATTTGGGGCGCTCGGGTCCCGCACGCCGGCGATATCATAACTCAAAGGCGGCCACGTATTACCTCTTAGGTGATTAAGGTCATCTATCAAATATATTGTGCGCCCATCAAACATTTACGTCCGATGCTGTAGCCGCAGCTCTAGCTCTGTCTCGTTTTCACCTGCGTATACGGCGTCGAACTTTCTTCGCGTGCGTTTGTTTTGAATAAAATCTGTTCTATTAAATAATTATTAAGTCGTATAATATCTCTAGTACGTTGTGAAGCTTAGCTTCCCAAAACCCGATGATTCTTTTGTAATAATTACGTATTCAGCAGGAACAAGCATCCGTAGTAGCAGTTATCATCGGAAGAACAAGACGAATGAGCGTTTAGAGGAAAAGGGGGAATCGGAAAGCGGGGAACGAGGGGAATTGTACAGAGAGAGAGAAGTTAGTTTTGCGGGCTTTCGCTCGCCTTAAGAGATTAAGTGCGCTGCAAAAGCCGACGGCAGATACAGATAACAGCCGCAGTAGTCCTCCTTCCTTCCTTCGGCCGTTCAGATTGCTGCTGCTATTCGGATGTATATAGGTATAGTTGTTTTACTGCCGGCTCTCCTATGGCGTTTCACTAATCCGTATAACAAGATTAAATACGAGTCCAATTTGCCGCACCGTGATTCGAAATCATTCTTGCGCTCACCGCAAGGCCTCGACAACAAGCCGCGAGAATTCATCCTCCGCGTGGCCCGTTAACGTTTTCGCTCCCCTCTGCGCTCTTCGCCTACCCCCTTTCCCTCTATTTCGACCTCAACCCTGCGGCATGACGATTGCTAGCTACTAGGTTAAGTTTGCAGATAAGGAAATAAATAAATACCGACTCTATCGTCGGCGTTTGCGGAATAATTACATCACTGTGTTCAGTGCTTTCCCGGGTAGAACTGCGGGGATTAGATAGAACTGGACGATTCGGCTCTGGAATGTGTTAGATGAATCGTGAATTGTTTTACCGCAAATTTTATGTTTTTGATATCTTCAATATTTAATTTAAATTGAATGGAAATTGTCTTGCTTCCTTGGCTAAATAGCAAATTTTGTCCTGTACGCTGACGTTTTTCAGGGAATTAACGCACTTGGATGTCCATTCTTCATGTTCTATCTCGAAATGAACATTTATTTTTGTTCAATATTGTTTCGTAGATAAAAGTATTGAAGGCGAAATTAATTTCGTTGCGAATCGTGCTCAACGGACTTGAACGACTAATATCGCTAGCAGAACTTCTTTATCTTGTCCATGGTTTTCGTGGTAACCTGGCAAAAGAACGCGATGGTATTGAACGATCCGTGGAAAAGAGAGCGTAGAATTCGTTTAGATACTTCGCACGCATACAACTTCAGGCTAGAGCTTAAATAGCAACATATACGTGCAAGAGAGCAAAATACACAATACAGATAGAGGTAGAGGGCACGTAGAGGAGAAGAGGGAAGAAGAAGAAGAAGAGAGGACGACAAAGCCTTTATCACTGCACAATTATGTTCCGCGTCGTATTATAACATGTGGAGGAAAACCAATTAGTGACGGCGGCAACCAAGAGAAGAGGAAGAGAGAGGGACTCAGTCGTATGGAACGAGGAGAAACCTACATAAGTTTGTACGTACGTACGCGATACAAATTGCTTAAAATGTTTACGAGGTGTAGCGTTTCTGTAGCGGGTAATTTCGCGTTTAAAAGGGTCTGAACCGCGACAACGACGAAGACGATTATGCCGTGTACAACGACGACGATGATCTCATGTCGATGGATGGAAACGGGGGTATAATGCTTGCTGTTGACGTCTGTTATTGTTGCTATCTAAGAAGAAGTTGTGTTGCAAAGAAACACTACCGTTTTCGTCGTTTTTTGGTAAAATAAAAAAAATATTTTTTATTATGTGAGTAATTGTCACTGTACAAGTGAAGACGAGGCTTGCAGAGTTTGGAATAATTAGTGACGTCAAGATTGCGCTTAAGACGCCAGGTTCGAATTTCAGCTCTCCTCCTCCCTCCTCCGCTTGTGAGAGCTTTTTGCTCTTTTTGTGAGAGCTTAAACATCTAAAACCATTATCTTTAGCTCACCGGGTAAGATCCATTTCGCTCAAGAAAGTACTTGCTTAGATATGAGCTGTAAAAATCCTTTTTCGACATTAACTACTTTTAACTACTTTAAAATATCAACAATTCTTGCATAAGAAGTGCGGATCTAGTGATGATGACAAAGATCGATGTTTGCAGTCTTTGAAAGTTTCCTTTCTTCGAGAGATCAACGTAACACTTTCGCAATTTTGACAGATGCATTTTAAAATACCCTTCTCCCATTACTATCCCCTCGACTCCTCCTCGCCTCTTCCTAGTCCGCGCTTACTATTTTCCGAGGACTGTTAAGGCGAAATATTAGCGTAGGAGCCCCGTGGGTGGCATCAATAAGTCGGCCAGAAATGGATTTCTCATACTCGCCGGTCGTACCGGACAAATGGCCCTCGGACCCGGCCTCGGACACCCCCCCTGAGGCCGATTCACTCTCCCCCATCGATCTTCGATTTTACACCGTCCGAAACGACGTCCGCCGTCGAACCAGTCGATTTCCACTTATTTTATGCCTACGCTACATACTTCCTACCTATTCCCTACATGCATGCGTTGATATATCAAAAGCGGGAAGCGGCGGGGTAAGTTGTAATCGATATCCTCGTGACGGGATTGTTTCCTCTCTAAGTAGTTAATTTCTAACGGCAAAAGGAAATCTAGCGATTGGGATTCGACGAGTGACAAGTGGCAGATGTTAAATAATAATGGTAACAACGTATATTTAAATCTACGGAAAACCGATGATCATAAATATTTCTCGTGATTTCCAGATTGTCAGTCCTGTTTAAATTAGGCGAGAAAAAGTTGAGAAAATATTTTAATTATCTCACCCCCAAAAACGGATGTAACAACTTTACTTCCTTTCCACAAGACTATGCGATAATAAACAAGCGAAATGAATCGAACAAAAGGCGGTCGAAAGTAAGAAAAAAAGAAGAAAGAAAGTCTACGAGGAATGGTGGAGAGTTAACAAAAGGCGACGTTTAGGTTTAGGTTTATTCGAATTTTAATATACACAGATTCACGCGCGCGCACACAAAGGATATAAAAGACAATCGGTTTCCGACATTTAAAAGACGCACTATTAATAAACAATAGGAGGAGAGACGTAGCATCTTAGAGATCTGAGATTAGCAGCAGCGCAGTGTATACTATGCATGTCGTAGCGTAAAAGTTTGCTGCTGCACAGTAGCAGTAAGCAGCAATAGTACCAGCTAAGGCGAGAGGTATTCATAGAATTAGTGTATGTGTATGCGTTAAACACGGAACGGCGTGGCGAAGGGGTGAAGAGGTGGAGAGCTCGCACCGACTGCATATTCCGAAGTTGAGAAAACAAACGGAAAAAGATTTATATACAACACCTTATTGACTTGAACATGCTGCAACGCAAGGCTTTATTTACTTAAACTGTCTCGCTTTAAAAAAGATTGCCAACAAATGTACAGATACAAGAATGCTGCTCTATAATATAACGCTTGTATGTAGGTATTATATTGCGAGAGATTATATTGTCATGATTTAAGGTGTATTAATAGAAATATGTTTAGGTTAAACGTTACATTTATTACATGGGCGTTTCCGATTTTACTTATTTAAAAGGGTGTCCCAGCGTTAGTTTGGGGGATTTTAATTTTACATTATTTACAAGCACCATTCAGAAAGATGATCCAGCGTTTCGCAATTTTGGTTCGAGCAGACCAGTAATAGCGCCTTCTATTTTGAAACTAGTAACAACGTTCGTTGCTATCTTCACAAGAGAGCACGCGAGGTTTCAGGCTAAGGAAGGATATTGTTACATTTATGTTTGCTGAACTATAATCATTTTCCAGCGTTTCGAAATTTTGGTTCGAGCAAACCAGTAATAGCGCCTTCCATGTTGAAACTAGTAACAACGTTCGTTGCTATCTTCACAAGAGAGCACGCGAGCTTTCAGACTAAGGAAGAATATTGTTACATTAATGTTTGCTGAACTATAATCATTTTCAAACATATTCCTTTTGTTTACTTCAACTTTTAAATAATTGGTTTATTGCTGCTTAATCATACAAAAATACTATTTTCCGCGTCTACTCCTTCATCTGCAACTTGAAACTAATTAAACCGGTTTGTCGTTTGGCGGGTGAAGTGCGAATGCACACCGGGTAATAGGAGAGGCGTCTCCGTCCTCTAGTCTCGCGGAAAAAGAAAGCGGGAAGTATGGAAGAAGACGAGAATCCCGGCGATGCACAAACATATAAATTACTTTTAATTACAACAATTTTATAATTTGTACTCGACGCGAACCGAACGGCAACAGAACCGTGGAGTAGAGCCTGAAGAGGGCAGTCGCTTGATTAATTAACCTCTTCACAACCGACGGTTCGCCATAGAGGATGCGCTACTGGAAAGGAGTGAAACAGGGGGAAAGAGGAGGTGGCAGTGGTGGCGGTGGCGCTAAGATTAATGGTTATTGTAAATTATTATTCGCGCAGCGGAAAATAAACTTGAAGGAGCGGAGGACATGGGGGCGCCAGCCGTCGAGATCGCGGACTCTTCTATTTCTTTCTATATGTTCGCAGCGAAGAAGGAGGAGGACGGCTATGAAAATTAATGTCGATAATTTACGATAGCATGGCCGAACATGGTGATGACATTAATTTTGGATCTTCGCGAAAGGGGCTATGTTTAAGTGAATTATATTTCTAATGTTATTTTTCTTTCTTACATTAAGATATGTGAACAAGCTGAGCATGAAAGTAAAGTGATTAATTGCGGCAAGTTGAATAACCCTATTATTTTTGCAAATCATCTTGGAAAAGTATTCGAATAAGCAAAATTTTTAAACGTCGGTGTCAAAAATGGATCTATTTCTGTTATAATAAGCTCGATTTAATCGACGATCCTTACGCATAAATCTTTTTGTTGTACCAATGTTAAATGGCTTCTGGTTTGAGCTATTCTTTTGTATTTTATTATATAATTGAGGGTTAAGCAAGATCGCCTTAACACCTGATTTCTGGCGTAATTATGAACTGTACTAGAAATTGATTTAATTTATGTTAATTAGGCTCAGTTTTATATTAAGTTCTTTCATGCATGCTTTCAGCTGCAATTGAATCACGAACCACGGCTTAAATATTAAGCAGCAACTTTATTCAGCTTGGCGAACTTATCTTTCGTCCACCGTACCTGTTATTTCCACGTGAGTCCTCGATCGAACACAATGTCCAAGTACCTGAGCGATTCTTGCTATCGTAAACGCTGATCCGTCAGGATGATTTATTCGATGTTTCAAAATAATAAATCTCAGAAGGAAGTATTCATCTGGATACCAACATCCCGACTTCGTTTTCAATGTAAGCTACACAACTGGCGCAAATGTTTCAATTTTTCTTGGAATACAACCTATTTGTGTTCAGAAATGAAAAATAACGTCGGTATTAAACTCAAGAAAATATTTTTTCTACTTCATCATAATATTATTCCTTGAACAGGCACAATACGTTTCATATTTGAAATAATATTATTGAACGAAGGAGTCGTGGAGTACCCGTAAGGTCAATAATACAGTGTATTTAGTTTTCAGCAAAATAATGAGCCGGAGTAGAGTCGGGGCGAAGTACATGTAGAGGACAAGAGTACAGAGGAGATGTTTGTCTTGTACATATATTAAATATATTTACACTGTGAGTTAACTCTGAACGATCTTCTTCACATGCAAACAAGATGTCGTTGCTTAGTGTTTCCGCAGAAAAATACGTTTTGTTTTGTATAGATGGATAAGAAAATGCATAAAAAATACGCACTTCATTCTTGTTTTGCGTAGTTCATTTTTTTGCTAAGCTTTTGCTAAGGTTCTTGAATATACCACCGTCTATTTAAATCTACATGAATTTTCGGTCATCTGTACAACAACACGGTCTTATTGCTGTTCCAAATCACAAATTCAATTAAGCACTATTACATTCATTTCAGGAATTCTTACGTAGGAACCGATGTACCATGCATAAGAACATTTCTATCACGCGGAAATGTTTTCATTAATGCTGCACGAATTCGCTGGAATCGGGGGGCAAAATATCTGGCGATTAATATTAGACCAGAGACTTATCTGAAAGAATCACATCCAAAGGATTCTTCTTGGTAAACTCTGACGGTTCTGCTTTCGGGGAGGAGTGCTTATGGTCTTCAAATGAAACTACTCATATACAAGATCATCCATCTATGGAGCGTTGTCCTGGTGCATGACCTGTAAAACTATAATCGGTGATGCTTGGTCTATAAGCATTTCAATATTTCAAGCTTGAACGATTATATTGAGGAGACGACAAAGGTTGTGATAACCCTCCAAGATCGATCCTCTCCTAGAA
The DNA here is from genome assembly GCA_020654165.1 of Oryctes rhinoceros. Classification (NCBI taxonomy): domain Eukaryota; kingdom Metazoa; phylum Arthropoda; class Insecta; order Coleoptera; family Scarabaeidae; genus Oryctes; species Oryctes rhinoceros. The sequence continues at coordinate 8,276,527 of JAIOKQ010000240.1, read as the reverse complement.
TCAAATGGTGAAATGATGCCGTCATAGCTTAAGTCTTTCGTTACTTCTCTACCTCTACTTCGAACAGTTACACGTTTCGGCCAAGTTTGATTAAAAAAAATCGCCGCGATTTCTCTTATGTAATACTACTTTGATCAAGTTAGAACCGTTCAAATTCTCATGAACGCTAGTGTATAACGTTACATATTTCTAGTGTCGTCACATGTAACATTAACGACTTCCCTTAGTTAACCGTAAATGTGCGAATTAAAAATTAACGTAACATAGAGCCGTTTATTACATACAAATATAAAACGCTAGGAAAAATCTTGCAGAAACGCTCATTTTCGTCTCTCTCTTCCTGGCGGGCGCGCGTAGGCCACTCTCTATTATCCCGAATTTATGCATGTTTTTCGGCGTTCGGTTTACGCCATCCGGCATCGGTCGTTCTAAGTAAATTAGCGGCTTGTAATATTGATGTTAACGCTTTCATACGTGCTAGCTAGCGCGCGTAAATATTTTTCCCGATGGGATTGATATTTAACATGCGAACTCATATTGTAACGATCTTTAGGAGGATCTTAATCTTTTTTCTTATTATTAGGTGATAAAGACGTCAGGACCGCGGAAAATATGGACCGTGATCTTTTATTCCCGGTCGATATTTTAACACGGTTTTGTAGTGTTGTAACTGCTCAAGCGGAAATTGATTGCTGTTGAAATTTAGATCTTTTAATTAAGCTTCTAGTTTATTCTCGATAATATGCAGGGATAAAAAAGTGACGAGGATTTTTTTTTGAAAATAAGGAAGCTTTTGCAACAGTACCATGCGCCATGAATTTTCTTGCTTTCTCTTGTACAATCACTCTTCCAAAACAAAAAAACAAAAAAAAACAAAAAAAACAAAAAAAACAAAAAAAAACAAAAAAAAACAAAAAAACAAAAAAATAAAAAACAGAAAAACAAAAAAGAGTGAAAGTGGAGAGGAGCCTGCCTGCAAAAATTCAAAATTATAAAGGGAGTGATCCAAGCAGAACTCCTGATAACGGTGCTATTTAATTGTTCAATTGAAAATAATATTTAGAGAGAGTGGAATAGGAACCTAAGCAACTATCTACAGCAGTAGAAACCAAGTACTTGCGCATGCGATGTAGTGATCGGGTCCAGATCGAAAATCGAACTGATAGGAACATTAAGACGTTCGAAAAAAAGACGAAAGAATATGGATTGCATATTAACGAGGCAAAAGAATAAATACCTGGAGTTAGTACGACACGAATCAAAATAACGATGGAATAGCCAGAAGGCCAAAAACATCTCAATAACTTAGATTGTACCAATACTGACCAGCAGTGTTATGCATAACTGAATGATGGATTGTAACGGAGAACGGAGAAAAATTGAATGGTTTAGAATATAAGCTTAGGAAGATCTTCGGAGGTATCAAAGAGCAGAAATAGTTAGAAAACAATGATTAGCTAGAAAGCCAGGAAAAGTGGATTACGATGGTTGGGGCACACATCAATGATGCTAAAATATAGATGGGCAAAGGAATATTGAGCAGAGGAGGAGGCAGAAGAAGGAGGTAGAAGATGGAGGTACAAAGAAGAGACGACGACTGCGAAGAAAATGGTGAGAAAAATGGGAAGAAGGTCTGAAATTTCTCTGCGTGAAAAAAAAGATAAAACTTAATCACGGACAGGAAGAGGTGTGGAGAGACAGGGAGATGGTTTTAAGGATTGGATCACATGTTTAACAAGGAATTCAAATAATCTTTAAACGGACACTCGACTGGAGCTGGATAGGGCATCTTAATTTTCGTAAACTTCCTTTTAAAAAGTCTCACTTCATTAAAAAAAAGACGTCATTAGGTGTTAAGACAGATTATGCAAAATCACGCAGGCCATGTACTGACAGTGCTATGAACCCAACACTGAAAAAGTGAAAGCTCCTACCTGATTCCTCACTTCGTCGTGATATCAGTATATGCGTAGAAAACGTAATAAAATTAGCACTGAATTTGTAAATAGCAGATAGAATATCGGATATCCTTCATAATACAAATGTTACGCACGGAAACTAACATTAACAGCATACCGTTCTAATTGAGCTCCTCTAAATGACCGAAAATGTATCAACGTTATACATATATCCGTAGAATGCATAACATGCATACATAATCGTTCATGGTTCGTATTATCCGTTTGCTATGTCTACGTTGTCTCGCTTATGCCGCTTACCTTTACCGTGCGTTTCCCCCTTCGAAACAATACGTGTTGTACGTAAGTGCAAATGATATGCGCGGTTGCGGCAATATATCTAAAATAATTATGGTATAATATTTAGATATTCCCAGCAGATTAACGTCGTATCTGTGTTCATATGGAAATTAAAATTAATTAAACATTTGTTGGGGTTACGCTCGCTGGCGTTCGAAAATTTTAAACGAGCCAAAGCTAAGCGCAACTCATATGGGCGAAACGAGTGTATTCTACGTGATTATGTTGTGCTTTTTAGCCGGGCATCATTTATTATATTTACGTATCGTATGTAACGTAAGCTGTTGTTTACTGAGGTTCACATGCTGTTAATTAAATTCTCTTTTTTAGAGCAAGTATCACACAGTTACGTTTACTTTAGCAAAGTAATGATTTCTCTGTAATTACGTCCTGAGGATAACATTTTAAAAATATACTTTAGAGATAAATCATTTTAATAATTGTTCAACAAAGGATGTATTTGTAAATTGCATTCCAGTATTCGTTGAGAGAAAGATTTTTTTTATTAGAAGGCTTGTCATCAGGACTCGACAACAAGCTAAGACATAATAATAAGAGAAGAGTGTTAATTTCAAGTGAACGGCGAGATGTGAAGGCTTTCGTATCATCTCGTTGGAACCACACATTTTACTTTCCATATTGATCAGAATTCATAGGGCCGCACACACTAAACTCAAAATGAGCACATCTGTCAGCAACCTTTTGGCCATGGAGTGATCGTTGGTGAAGTCTTCGACAACTACTTTTTGCGTAATAACGAAAATAACTCTTAGAAATTTGTCAACTGATTACTGAGATTACGATGGCTGGGGCACATATCAATGATGCTAAAATATAGATGGGCAAAAGGAATATTGAGCAGAGAAGGAAGCAGAAGAAGGAGGAGGAGGTAGAAGATGGAGGTACAAAGAGGAGACGACGACTGCGAAGAAAATGGTGAGAAAAATGGGAAAAAGGTCTGAAATTTCTCTGTGTGAAAAAAAAGGTAAAACTTAACCATGGACAGGAAGAGGTGGGGAGAGACAGGGAGGGTTTTAAGGATTGGATCACATGTTTAACAAGGAATTCAAATAATCTTTAAACGGGCATTCGACTGGAGCTGGATAGGGTTTTTTAATTTTCGTAAACTTCCTTTTAACAAAGTCACACTTAATTTTTTTTTTTACTGTACGGGCCGCATACACTAAACTCAAAGAGAGCACACCTGCAACCTTTTGGCCATGGGGTGATCGTTGGCGAAGTCCTCGACAACTACTTTTTGCGTAATAACGGAAATAGCTCTTAGAAATTTGTCAACTGAAGCTCTCACAACCGAGCCTTATTGCAGTCCGAGGTCTGCATTTTTAGAATTTCGTAAGTTTCTTTCATAGAAACAGCATGAGCGATCGGAATAGGAGGATAATGGTTGTCATTCTGCAACAAAATCGCTTTTAGGCTGGACTTTGATGAGTCTATGAATAATCTCCAAGAACTGAGATTACGATGTACTCTAAAAGCTTCAGAGAGTTTATAAACATTATTGCAGTAGACCAGATTACCAGCCATACTATAAAGGCATTTTCTCTGTAACCAGAGCTAAGCCAATGTTGCCGCTTTTCGAATTATTTTTACTTTATATATGCTGTTCAATTTCATCAGTTACTAACTTAGGGTAAAAACCTTGTTGGTCAGTGTTATTGATAAACTGTGCATGGCACAAGAGCTTTGTGCCTTGTTGCCAAAGCCTTTGTTACTTTGTTTATGAGGTTATATCCAGAAGAAAATGTGTTGGCCTAAACTTTATCTATAACGTTTGCAGTCGCAGTCATGTATGTAAAACACTCCGTACTTTATTATCTTAAAATGCTAATAACATAAATTAAACTTTACAAAGATCCTCGGCGTAAATATTCAAATAAAATGTACACCGATAAAGTCGAGTCGCAAGTATGCTTCCATTACAAAAACAAACCTATTATCAAGAACGAGGGGCGGCTCGCCAACGCAACCAACCTCGATTCCATCGCTGTACCGTTCCGTTCGAGATATATAAGCGGCGGCGGCGGCGCTTATTTCACATATTTATGAATATCATCCCGCCGTTTTCAGGAGGTCGACGAATATTTCCGCTCAACCAACGACCGACGCGCGCTGCGCCCTCTACCGACGATGGCGGTGGTGGCGGCGGCGCTTGCGGAACCGGTCCGGAGAAATGGAATATTTGAGTGCGTTTTTTTTTTTTCGGCGGGGTGGAACGATTTTAAATTTTCAAAGCTCGCACGTCCTATATTTGAGGAGGGAAGCTTGGAAATGCGGGAAGGAAAGGGAGGGAAATATGTACAGTTAGATGCAAAATTGGATTGGGTACTAAGAGTTTTATTGGACGAGGCGTAAAACATGTATAAATGCCGTATTTCAAAGTATTCAATATAAAAATTAATTCGAAAATTAAATATAAAGATCAAGAAAGCGTTAATCCATTCATATTCAAAGACATTTTTGGTTGTGGTAAGGAATAATAGCGAAGTGTTTGGGTGTTTTAGTGCTAAAGTATTCGAGTACGCGATTTAATGATATTGCATGGTCTTATATGACGATAGCACTGCTATAATTACAATATTATTTTATATAAAGAAAGAGGGTTAGTACAATGGCAGCTGTCTCCAGAATGACATCTTGCGGCCTCCTTTCAAAAAAAATTTCATCATATAGATTTATTAGAAGAGCAATAACTGATCCTGCTTACTGCGCCATTTATGTCTCTGATAACGAAAATATTTTTTTTGATGCGACGGATGAAATTTTGCACCTAGCTGTAGATTGACGGAATATGTGGATAGATTGGAGGATACGAAAAGGCGAAGGGTTAGAGGATGATGGCGAAGATACTTTCATGTAGAGTGAAGTGGTGTTGGGTTGCGAGAGCGGTGGGTAACCTACTTATAGTAACGGATTCAATATTTCATTCGCCGGTGTATGTTAGCGAATTTACGCTTGTGGATGCAGCTGCAAATGTATAAATTTTAGTTTTTACGACTTTATCGCGTTTCCTTTTTAACTTGTTCTAGAAAAATGTTGCTTTAAAAAAGTTGATCGTAAAGGAAGCTTTGTATTACACGAGGACGAGTAAATTAAATCCAAATGTAAGCAAAATTTTCAAAAGTTGCTTCTTTCGCGAAGAGTTACAAAGTTACAAAAATATCGCTAACGGCTCGTCTTTTCTATTGGTTAATCTCTTCCGCATATGCCCTATAAACAACAATTTCACCGCCCTAGCATAATTCTAATTACTTCGGACTTTATTAAAGGGCAAAAAAAAGCGGAAACAGGTCTGGGATTCTCTCCTCTTCATCTTCTACGTCTTCCGGAAAATTAAACGAGCCCCCCTGCTCCCCTAGAATCCCGCGTTGGCCCCATGGTGGTATAGTACACGCCAGTGTAATCTACATAGAATGGTCAGTTGGATGCTAATGAGTCTCAGGCACTTCTTCTTCTTCTCCCGCGTTTCGGGGTCTGGCGATACGCTAGCTGGTCGGGACTGGCATTGCCGCTACGGTGGCCTAAAGTTTCCGTCTGCTTGCTTCCCAATTATACTTCCTTTGTGTGCGTGTTAGTGTGTTGGTGGGTGTATGGATCTCCGTTGTATCTGTGTACGCGTTTGCCGGAGCGCCTGAGTGTGTGTACGGGAGCGTGGAGTTTCATTTGCGGGACGTAAATATTTGAAATTAAAACGACTCTATCTGTTTCATTTGAATTACCGAAGTTGAGCGCGGACGAAATTAAAATTGAAATTAATTTGTTCTCCGGGGCCAGTTGTTTCTCGACGTTGGTTGGTTGTTTGTCTCATTTACGTATTGTACTTTGTATCGTAGACGTGAGGATGTGCTAAAGCTGCGGATAAAAGCCGAGATTGTAAAGCAGAACCTTCTCTATTTGGAGACTACCAAAGGGTTTCGAAAGTTTACTGACTAATAATAGATAAAGATGCCAACTACTATTAGGGGAAAGTACATAAACTCGCGTTGAAAAATAACTGAATCTCTACTAAAAAGAAAACTTGTATTTTGGTCTGGGAACTTTTCAGTCTACCCTCGTAGAATCAATCGTTATTTGTCTGAAGGAATAAGAAGAACAATGTCTACGCCAGAAAAAAATGATATTCATGATATCACCAACTTTAGCCTAATTTACAAAATCTTGAATAAGTTGGAAGTTTGTGATATACATGGATAAATTCATCTCGTACTTAAATGAATCGATAACAACGGACGAAGATAAAGCATATTACAAAAACCCAAGCAATATAGAACCAAGTTCGAAATCACTCCACATCTGCCTGCCTCTTACTGCGAATTACTTTAAAAAATGACAAACGAGGATCGCACTTTTATATACCTTAGACGTAAGCGCATCTAGACAAGAGAAAAAAAGCGAACATCTCCAGCGCTGACAGTCGAGATTGAAATGTATGGCCCGGGCGGTACACCCATGGGTAGCATCCGGCTCGACAACCGATATTACTTGATGTATCACGGTCACTTCGTCAAGGGAGCGCGGGACGCTGACCCCTCGATACGCGACGCTCGCGCTAGAGCAAAAAAAAAACTAATGTAATAGTTTTATTACAGCCGAAAAAGAGGCAAGATAGCAGGAAAAAAATATAGACGCCAATTCCGGAGGGAATTAAGATGAAGAACCTTGTCACCGAATATGAGTAGGCGGATTCCCCCTTTTTTTACCAATTCTCGATGTTAGGTTTATGCATGTGAATCACGGAGATGGGGTCGCGACGGGCGGCTTACAAGGTAATGCGACGTTTCGATTCAGACATCCGTTTTCTGCTGGTGGATGAATAACGAAGGAAAGAATTGCCGATGTCCGAGATCAGTCAGATAAATATATTCTCGGCGGGAAACAGTTTTGTAAGATTTGTTGAGATTGTTGTGATATTAAATGGCTTTCGGCATTATATCGTATGTTCCGCCGACGTTTCGTCTACGCTCTTATGGGACATCCTCAGAGCTGCTACTATACATTGGAGAAATGAAAGGATTGCTGTCGAGAAGCGTCGATGTAGTGGTTAATGGATCAAAGTGAAATTCTCTATTTATATCTGGTTTACAAGCTCGTCTAAAAAAAAAAAGAAATAAATCTCTAATTAACGTCGGAGGTACCGATTTTAGGAACTTTCAGTGCTTTGAGCGTAACTTCCTTTTATTACTTTTCGAAACACTTCCGTCCATTTCACAACAATTTCACGAATATATATATATATATCAGTACTACCAACGCGAACAAATTTATTTTTTCGGCTAAATCAATTTGGTCACGCCAAATCTAGGTACATCCTCTTTTTTGTGTTTCACTTAGAAGTTACAACGGTAATGGCGTTAGGTTAGTAATAATTAAATTGTGATTTCGAACTACATAAAACGCGGCGTTAATACCAAAAGTTTTAATTATTTACACTTCCCTCGCTATAGCTGAAAACTGTTGCCGGTAAAAATTTAATACCTTTTATCGTATTCGAATCTAGAAAGTTTCAATTGGATTCGACATGCGAATAATACAAGTTTCAACAGAAAAAAAAATGCATTTAATTTTGTCCCTTCGTTATCGTATTAAAGCGACCTCCTCAAAATCTAGTAAAGTTCAAGCGAGACACGATTGAAAATCTCATGACTTATTGAATAAATACGCACCGACGCGGAAATTTCCGATTGGTTAACGGAAACAGCTCTTGGAAATCATCGCGGAAATCGGCAGAAAAGTCCTTTTGACGAGCAGACGTATTATAACGTCGTCGGCCGCCATTCGAGAGCTTAATTAATACGGCGAACGCGAGATGGAGTGCAAGCGAAATTAATTATGCATTTATACATCTTCTGGGCATCGGAAATGAGAGCTGCTAGGCGCGATAGAGGAAGAGACAGAGACGACGGCAACCTAAAGGCTTCCGCAAGGGAAAAGGATGGTAAGGAAACGGCAATAGCAGTGGCGGACTGGGGAAGGGGGATAGCTTCTCTCTCTCTGAAATAATTCCCCAAATTATTCCCGTTGAATATGCCCCTAATGATTACCAACAGACAGAAACGCGATGTTCATTTGCAAATGACTTCATCTGGAAGTTGCGAGCAAAACGGCTTGGCTCCACGACGAGGAGCGTCAATTGGAGCAATCTTCATATTAAAGTCTGACGATGCAGATGGATAGATGGGGCGTTCAGTATCTTTGTCTATCTCTTCCTTTTTACACGAATAAGAATAAAGCGCATAATTTCCTGCGGTACATTTTCAAATTATTGCAACGTATATTTTGTTTCTTTGAAGGGGCTTCGATAACCCGAAAATTCAAATTTTGACGAATGAAATAAATTAGATATACGCATTTACGCCGTGAAATAATAAAAAGGCATGCATATGTGCTCGCGTCCGTTAGATTTGCTCTGTCGTGCGGATTATCCTTCTTTGGCAATGTGCGAATCGTGTACGAAGAGATTTCGCCATTTGTAGTTAATGGGCGCCCGCGTATCGGGAGGAAGGCGGCGGCGGTGGCGACGGCGGGGTGTTTCTCTTCGCGTACGGATGGGTAGGCAGGCTGGCCATTCCGCAAATCTCGTTTACTACCCTCGGACATTACACGTAAAAGTTTCCTACGGTTCTTCTAATTTTCACCATCACCTACACGTCGGACAAATGCAGAGATTCACACTTCGAGAGGCAGAATATACTAACAGTTAAGTAGGAAGGACGTTTTAATTTTCGACATCCTGTAAACAAAGAGCTAAAAGATTCGAGTTTTGGTAAGTTAAGCTAAGGAGGGAACATGTTAACAGAATTAATTATGATAAACGTGTTTTGTTTCAAATATTTACCGTTCAGGTGACTACGCCTGAGCGATATGCACGATTTCAGTTGCGTTCGATTTTATTCAGTTATTTCGTCTCTTTTCAACTCATTCTTTTTGTATATTTGGGAGTTTGAGAAGAAAGAGGAAAATAGGCAGTTGTTTTTAAGGAAATGAAACTCCGAAATTTTTTCAATTTAAGAGCTTGAGCGTAATTGTTGAACACGCTGTATAATCTTATAGGGTGTTACTAAGATCTTATTAAAGGATTATACATGTTGACGGTATATCCTGGCAGAGCAATTAACGAAACCGAAATAAAACATCTTAATTCGATCTAATCGAATAAAAAATATTTTATCCTCCGTCAGTTAACTCCTCACCCTTTTCGAATTCGCCAAAAACTGACGCGGATTTTTTATTCGACGGCAACGATGAGATCGCCTCATTAGCACGAGCAGAAGAAGGAGGAGGAGGAAGAAAATCGAGCGGAAAATTCGAAACGAAATTACGGGTGCAAATAAAAATCGCTTAATTAGCCTCCTCGAAAAGGAAAAAGCTGAAAATAAAAAAAGAACGAAACTAATTACGCTCGAAGATATATTCAAATTTCGAATAATTTCAGAACTCGTGGAAAATAACGGCGGCCGGCCCGCTGCGACTACGACTCCGAACAAAACAAAAACGGGGAAAAAAAAAAAGAAAAAAATACAACGTTCGTCTGAACAGCGCAGCGCCCGGAGCGTGCGACGGAAAAAAGGCACATTTAAGGCATTAAAAAGTAAAACTTTTATATAAATATCCGGGCGAGATATCTGCGAAAATAGTAGAGGTGGCTCATTTAACATCGCGTCGTCTATCTCGCTCGAGTTCGCCGCTTGCTAGATTTCGTCCGAGGGAGTAAAGTATATTCCTGTATAGATGTACACCAAAAAGGAGAAGCGAGAGTAGCAGAATTGCGCCGGAGAGAGCGAGCCTCGAAGCTAGCAGCAGAAAGCTAGATATGGTTATTTTATTTCGACGACACTCCCTATCTCGGCCATAATTTGTGACGCTACGCGAATTTATGGTCTTTATTTTGTGAACCAATTAATTAATTCGCGTTCGCGTACCCCCCTCCCGGCGGTCCCTTATTCTACGTTCTCGCCTTCGCATCTCTTGCTCCGCCACCGCCGCCGTCTTCGTCGCCATGTTTTTAGTTTCTGCCTGTACGAGAGGCAGGGCCCATTATCCAAGATTGCGATGGCTTATAGCTCGACGTCGTACCATAAATCTCGTTCGGGTTTCTAATATTCGCGAGAGGGCAACCAATGCAGGAGAAGAGGAAGAAGCTAATCTTTCGCGCCCAGAACGCTGTTGTACCGGTGATACTTGATCCATTGTCGTTTGGTAGTAGGCATCAAGTTTACGTTAAAAAGTTGTATGGGTCCAATAAGATCAGATGAATTATAAGTGAAGCTAAACTAAAAAAAAAAAAAAAACATTGTAATAACGCCTATCTATGAAAAGTGGGGATATAATTCCAGGCAAAAGGATTGTTGATCGAATCATATCTATCCTATCATTCTAGAATTCTTATATACGAGCAAGATCAAGTAACAAAGTAATTCACATTTGTGACTATTATAACCACCCAAGTAATATCTGAAAAGTGAGGAATATTTCAAGTTTATCCAAACCCATCAAACGCATTTAACAATGTAATTCATACCATTTTACTAAAAAAAATAAAAATAAACTTGAAGGAATGGGCTTCAGGCGGATGACCGGTACCTCCGAAGAAAGATATCAGCCCCAAAGGCTGCAAAGTGAAAGAAGCGTTTTCCGATGTTCGAAAAAGCATTTTATTATTATACCCTAGCAGCCCAGGTAGTTGGTGCAACGTTGGCTCTCGATCACGGATCGCTTGGCTCGACACATCGCTTGCATCAAATCTTGAGGCAAACCATGTCCTCCTATCATGCACAGACCTATAACGAATATTTCTTGAAAATGAGCTCAATGTTGTTTACAGCGCTTGGAAATTGAACTTCAGCCGACACAGCACGGACTAAATTGGTTCAACATTGTCCAGCGTATATTGTTTATTATTAGCCAGATAGTTGAGCTACGCAAAGGCGGCGTTAGCTTGCTGGAATTTGCGCGTAGACTTAATCGTAATGATTCGATTAAATTACGGTGTTGGAAGTTGTGGATTTCAAATCATCGTAAAGCACATAGAACAAGTTCAGGCGCAACCTGAAGGATCACCTTCCCAGAAGATTTTTCTTTTGAAGCGCTTAATTGTGCAACATTGGTTTCACATTTGGCGTTTACGGATGAATACTACGAATGGGTTTCCGCAGATACCGGCCATTACCTTTAACACCTAAGCATAGACGCCGTAGAAAAGCCTTATCCTCTTTTCTTTCATTCATGTTCATAAGTATTATAACCATTTTTGGTACTAACAAACACTGTTTTGCGAATTTTTTTTTGTGGTGCATTTTTAATTGCGGCCAGTGTAAACAATGTAAATAGTGAGTTCTTGTAGTTTTATATACTACGTATATTTGCTCTTTGTTTATCTCAAATTGTAATTGTAAATTGGTCTTACTTAGCAATTGGGGTTAGCGTACAACACGTTCAAATTTACTTCTTTACTATCCTTTGCCCTTTGGGCTTTCGCTATTCCATTTTATACAAAGATCTATCATTTTCTCGATTTTTTCCTCTGTAGACAAAGAAACCTCATCGGAATTATATTCACCTTTCAATGTAAAAGCAAAGAGGGCAACATTCCAACACAATGCTATCGTATACAATTCATTTAAGCACGGCAACACGAACTCCGTTATTTTTTCCGCTAAAATAATAATAATAATGGTGGAATTCAGCATTACGCTATCCACCGCAACGGATAGGTCCATTCTAGACTGCGTCTACGTCTCGGATAATTGCCGGGTTCTCCTCTGAGCCAGTGCGTTATTGGTCGAATTGACGTGGAAAACGGCTGGAAAAGAACTCGCCGCTCTTGACGAGGCGATCTCGAACGTTTACGGTTGCGTGATGCGGCTTGTTTCATTCGAGACTTCACGTTTTCGATCCCCGGCCGATTTAATTGTGTAATTGCGAGAAGGTGGGCGGACAGAAGAATAGCGAACGCTACGAGGAATAATTGAAATGAAAAATCGCGTCGGACTGCCTCGCGAAAACGTTCAAATTTTAGACGGAACGGAAGAAAAAAATGTTAATTACATATATCAAATCAAAGAGCAAGCAAAAAGAACAAATTCTGCCGCCGGAGTGCGTTGTACCTCCACGACACGTTCGTCTTTATTTAATAAAGACCGTAAATACGAAGAACTTAATGTAGAAGGTCGTGACGGAGAGCACTTGGGACGGGGCCGTCTTTATCTGGAATTGTTAAAAGCATATGTTTTATATAAGTACATGCATATGCGTATGTAGATATCGTTAATAACGTCGTCGAATACATGTTTATGAAGATGCAACGTCTATAGCATGTTTCTCTTGCGTGTACGATACTTCGTAGCCTTTACTGTAATTTTCTTTAATCCACCTATCAGTGCGGCTCCATTAAAAGAACTTTGGTACAAATTATTTATGAGGTATTCAAAAATTTTTAGGAAGTTCCATACAAATTCTAGAAATTTTGTTTCTATGACTTGTAAGGTTGCCTATATAGTATTAAGTTAATAGGGCTGAGAAATAAAGCATTCGATTGCCCCAATTCTAAGCTTTTTGCAATGATCTCAGCGCTTCAACGACAAACCTCACAAAATAACTTATTTAGTGGTAGCCACCAGTTTCGTACGTTTTCCTCTATACGTACATCCACAGCACATGGAATACCTCAAGCAATAATATACTATTCGATTCCTTGTAATGTTCGTTAGCAACTGAAAAATTAATTTTCGTGCTTCTACGCTAAGATACCGCGAGTTAAACGATTTACCATAACGTGGCTCTTAGCGCACGTCGAAGAAACATGTCGCCGAACAAGTATCATTGTTCAAATATTTAAACGCACCAGTCGCAAATAAATTTGCAAGACAGATTTGGTAGGAAGAAAACTACAAACTCGATCATCTATCGTAATACATTTATTAAAATTAGAAACGATAGAGTAGATGAAGAAGCGGGATACTGTTTTAATGTGGCAATAAGAAAATTTAAGTTTAAATCAGACGACGTTGGGGCAATAAAAAACAGCTAAGAATCTCAGGAGATGAGAACAAGTGAGAATAATAGAAGGGAACAAAGAAAAATTGGGGAAGATTCCTAAAAAAATTAAAGGAAAAATTTAATCATTGATTTTATCATAGAACTAACCGATAACTTCCCACCATTTCCAATTTATTTAAACGAAGTTTCGCGGTACGATGGGTATACACTAAATGCAGGCTTTCGCCCGATGATGTCCGATGGATATTGGGGACATGAGCCTCGCCGATCCGACGAGAAATTTACAACCAAGATCGCGTCCGCAGGAGATAAGTGATATAATTGCCGGTTATATATGAATGCATATTTGAATATTTATATGGACAACTCTTAAGTATGTGTTCCAATGATATCGGAATTTATTAATGTAATCTCGCTGGAATGTAGATTGTACGCATTATTTATATTATCGGGTGGATGTATATGTATATATATATATATTGTAGAAAATAAATGTAAAGCTGAACAGGTTTTCAATAAACAACGACGACGGTACGTATAAGAGATGGGATGACGTTATCTTATTTATTAAATATTCAATAAAAGACGTTTATTATTCCATCAATATCGCGAGGGGTTATATTAATATTATTTTGGTTATCGTTGCTACGTATTTGCGGTGTGAGGAGCACTAATTAGAGACTTGCTACTGCAAAAGAATTGTTGCTTTGGTAGCAAGTAGACCCGCAACCGTTGTGGAGAAATGTTGGTCAATTTGATGGCAATTTGGCAAATAAGAAAATTTTACATTTACCATCGCGTCACCCTTCTGTTGCTTTATTTAAATTTAAATTAACATATTTAATATCTGCTTGAATCGTTCCGTTTTACCATGTGCATGGAAGAAAGCAGTAGCCAATTCAATGCCAAAAACTCATGCTTATAGAAGGTTAAAATACGTACATCGCATTAATATACAGCTCGTTTATCCTAACTTTTTGAAAGAATAAAGTATATGGCACGAACTGGATTTCGTAAACAGCGTAGCTTCATTACCGCGCTTATGAAGCACGCAAAAAATAATTTATTTATTCGATTAAATCGTAAGTTACTTTCATTATCTATCCGAAATGTAACTTGTCTTGTGTCTATCCGATTATCACTCAACCATTGACAGAAATTCTAAAAATAAACACGATTGATAACAGCTACAGTGCAACAACTGTATAAATATGCGCATCCGTCTCTAGAATGAAAATTCCATACTTCCTTATAGATAAACGTATGACATTTATTCTTTGGGACGCACTTATACGTCCATAAGCAATCGGCATACGCGCTAACTGCAACCGACGTATACATAGCAAGCGAATACTTAAAACAGCGCTTTACAAATTTGTATTTACAGCAACAACGGCGTCGTTTACGGCCTCCAGAACTAGTAGAGAACAGGAAGCAAGAGAACAGCTAAAGATTATGAGGACGAAGATGACGATGATGGAACGGCGCACTACGGCTAGCCGATAGACCCTCGTTAGTTTTTATTGTTCGCAGAAATCATACGCGGACACGTCGAACATTTGAAGAAATAAGCATCCGTATATATACATCAGGTTATGTCGTTATAGATACAGTAATGTGCATATATCCTTGGCCGTCATAGCTGTGGAAGGTATATATTGCTCTTCGTAACGATAGTCTCTCTTCCATGTTTCAAGCGGCGTTTCCATCCTTCCTCCTTGAACCTCACATGAAATTAATCGATTCATTTAAACATTCCTTGCAAACGGTCAATAATTTTTGTACAGCTCTGTACGTAGTTTAAAACAGGTAGCAGAGCACTAAATTCGCTGCATATACCACTAAATTAAAACGGTAGAAATCGCGAATATAACGACCGTATATCGCCATGGCTAGCGTTTTAATTAAATTAATGGATATTTATTCGTCCGACGATCGGAAAGTATGATTTCTAGCGACGTTTACGGTTATCTTTATGCGATTGCTGCTGCTGTGTTCGGTTGTTAGTTGGACACGTGTGTAGTTATATCCTTTAGGACGTCAAGAAATACGCGTTTACACGTCTCTTGCGTATGATGGATGATGGATCGATCAAGAGGAAACGGCGTTTTTCTTCTTTCCTTATCTATCGATCGCTACTTACGCGATTTAAAGACGTCCCCATTCGATTCAATCCGAGATGTAGAACTTAATGTCGGAATCATAGCGGTGCATGCTGAATATTCAATTCTTTCTAGAATTTATAAGTTTCTTATATGCGATACACAACAACAACGGAAGCTCCTTTAATTTGAATACATCATTCAAACTTAGCTCTATAGTTTGCTGGATTATGTAGAAGCTTTTCTTCTGTACGTCGGTTCAAAATTGGTCTTTCTTCCTCTAAGCATATACGAAGTTTGTGCATATATGAACGTTTGAAGGCACACGAAACAGCTCTATATCTCATTATTTCGATGCGGTAGCTGGAGGAGGAATAACTGGGGCAAACGTGAAGGTTCATTAGAGCGTACGAGGCTGAAATAAGAGTAATGTAAGTAGTACGACGGCGGGCGGGGGCGTTAAGAGGATGAGGAAGAAGGGGTGGCCGGACCGGCACGGCGGAAGAGAGAGAAGATCGCCCTTTGGCCGGCCTGCGAGCTGCCAGATGTACTCATCAGTCTCGCAATCAATGAGATGACCAGCTGGCCGCGCTCACACAACCTTTCGCCCCACGCATACAAGAAGAAAATACGCTCGTTTGGCCGTATATCCATTTCTGCAGATGTATTCTGTAGGTGTGTGCGTGTGTGTGTGTGTGTGTGTGCGCGCAAAAGGGCATAATGCTGATGGCCGTATTATATTTGTTGTTCTGCTGTGTACACTGTAATTACTGGATGGTGTATATACGTATGCTCATTTCTTGCGTTTTCCCTCTCTGCGCTGGCTGCTGTAATTAATGCTTTCAAATTAAGTATTCGCGTTCCTGTCCGTCGTTTTCTTTCCTTCCTCTTTTGCAATACATACGGAAACGCGAACCGATGGAGAAATACATCGAAAGAACTATACGTATTGCATTGTGCTGCTATCCGTTGCCTTTCATCATCAAAATATTTTTTGAAAAATATGAATATTAAAATTTGCTGGAAAAAAGTCGCTATTACGATTAAATAAGTAAGTGAAGCTAGTTGTACTTCTAACTTCCGCCTCGTACCGTAATATTACAATACATATACAATTTGCGTATACGAACAGATTTAGTTTAGTTTATTTTCATTTATTTATTTTTATTTATTTATTCCCTTCATCAATATTTCCTTGTAGCTTGGCTTTATTCGTCCGGCAATTAATGGTTTCTTTACAGACGAACAAGGCGGAAATGCACGGATATTTTATTGGCTAATCCATCTTTGTAACATATACCTATACGCGATTTTAAATAAACCGCGCCAACAGCAATATATTAACGCCGGAAGTGCATATACCTTTTTGTACCGCAACGAATCCATCCATCCATCCATAGTTTTCGCGCAAATTGAAATCGCCTGCCAAACTAAATTGATGCGCGATATGTGCGCGAGAGGACCGCAGTTCGACGGATCCCCAGATGCGTACCAGGACAAAAAGTGCGGATCAATTGTTCGTCCAAAAATGCAACCGAATCGACGGTGGGGTCGTTGGTTTTTTTTTTTTTTTGCTTTTGTTGCTGCCACTGCATAATTAAACATGCACGGCGGACATTGGTGTCGCAAAAAATAGTAGCCGAATTCGGACGGAACTTAGTTATGAGGTGTCATGGGAGCTGGTTGATTATTATTTTACGGGGAAATTATTCCACGGTTTTATTTAAATACGAAGTCTAAAAAAAAATTTTTTTTTTTGAAAGGGTTGATTTTTAGGTTTTTCTATGAATCTTTTAGTGCTTGGAAATTAGACAACAGACAAGAGAGGTAGGTGTTCGGCCATCAGAGACGAGGAGGAAAGTAGGGAAATTTTGCAACGACCGGAGAGTCTCGTCTTTCGTCGATTCTCGGGGAAGCCAGTACGCAACGCGAACCCCTCTCATGAGTCGATTAAATACGAGTTTGTCTAATCTCTGGAAAAAAAGTAATAATTTCTTTTACTTTGGTCATCTCTAATAACCACCCTTCCAAGGATTCGGCAAATTTGGAGGAGTAACTACTTTAAGAAAATTGCGAGCTTGGCCGTCGATAGCTCGAATTGATATTTTTGTGAGGCCATTCAAAATTGTTAATTAATATGCCCGAAAATTTTTAACGCAAACGGCAAAGACCATATTGAGGTGGCTCTTCAACCTGAACGCACTGTATAATAAAATTAGAATAATTAAATATTAAGAATTAAAATAAACATATTTTTCCCTTCCTTCTGAAATAAGCTTTAAAAAGATTTGAATATATAGATTGCCGATAACCCACCAAAAAAAAAAAAAGAAAGAAAACATCGCAGCGCAATTTTAATGTTCTTTTAATCTATCTGCTAGACTCCCTGCATCGTTATTCGATTCGACAATGTGCAATTTTAACAACCATTTCCCAACTCTCCCGAGCTGTTTTTTTCTTTTTTTTTGCCTAAAAACAAATCAAAGCGTAGGTGCGCCAAACGAGATCGGACATCGCTTAATAGAAAAAGAAGAAAAGCACGCGTACATGCGGGCCCCTTCCGAAGAGAATGGACGCGTATTAAGCGGCTTAAAGCCGACAAAAAACTATTCTAAAACGTGGCGCCACGTACGTTCCGCATTAGGTTCCATATTACGGAGTAGGTTATGTGTGTATAGTACGTACGTGTGTATATCCAAAAGGTATGTATGGAGAGACAAAAACGACGATTCTCGCCAAATCCCGGAGGATTTTCGCGAAAATCCGCACGGTGGTCAAATGGATCCGCTTCTATCTTTGTCCCCGTCCTACCTATACGGTCCCTTTCCTTTACGTCGTGTTTTATTTGGGAAATGCATAGCATTGGGGACGAGACAAATACACGTGGACATGGATGGCATACAGGGTGCGAAAATTCAGAACAGGTAAATGTGATCTACGTCAAGAGTGATACGTTCTTATTACTTTATTTTAAATTAATAACAGTTAATACGTTACAACAATACACGATTTTCTTTCTTCTTTTCTCTGATCAAAGAAATGGTACTAATAAGCAAGACCATTAAAGCACATGGTTTCTATATGATTTACGAGTTGTTTTAGTGTTACTTTAAATGGCACATCCTGTAGTGTGAAGGCAATAATATAGCGAACAGTACGTCCACGTAACACGTAGAGAAACATCTATGTACAGCGAAGTCCTTTTAACACGGTGTTCGTGTGCATTATTTAGCAGCCACTCAGTCATGGTCCAGACAACGGCAGGACAAAACCGCTTTACTACTACTACTACTACTACTACTATACCGTACCTTGGTATATACTACGCTACGTTACGGCTAGATACCAAACGTTTCTGTCTACATCCCGGGTAAATTATATTTAATACTATGCGGACCGAATATCAGAGACCGACCGGTTCGTTTCTCCTGCTTCTTTTGATAGCGTTTTGGTCTCTGTCTGCGGAGGAATAGGACTTCGGTAATGGATACGCGTCATGAATATGGCAAACGAGTGTGTGTATATGTGTGTATTCCTTAGAGGATAGCGTGATTACGCTTCTAAAACATTGATTTTCGAGGCTTCCGCTTGATGTTTCCTTTTGGGCTAAATAATGAAATCTCGTCCAGGGATGTGCGCGATTTTGATTAGAATGGACACGCCGGGCAAAGAAGAATAAATTTGTTCAGTTTACGGCTTTCTCCCGTTTTCTATTTTGTTTTAACTTACTGGGATCACGAAAGACGACCAGAATCGAATAGCCGGAAATAATCAAATTTTAACAGAAGAGAACATATGTGCTCACCTGAGAAAATATACGTTCTGTAATTGTTAATGATGATTCGCTCAAGCGAATACCGTAACTAAGGATAGAATATTGATCAGAATGTTATAATGAAGAGGATGCTTCCAAACAATGCTTGTTCTGTTCTTGTTCTAGTGGTTCTGGTTAACGAAATCTAAAAGGATAAATTAGTTATTTGTACCTCTTCCTAATTTCTCCTTTTAGGCTTTGCATTCACTTTCACCAATATATATATAAAAAAAACACTGTTGTCTATCTCATATTTCTACTCTTTGCGGATAACCATTCTCCCCAACTTCCCTAAAAAAAATTAATAAAAATGACCGTAGAATATGTATTCTCTTATTCTCTCTCTAGGGCAATAAGGCATCGTATGCAACGTCTTGAACTAACGTAATCCTGCTTCTTTCTTCCTATATCTGATCGTAACACCTTTTCCATCGTCTTAATAATACAGAGTCTGGACAAAAGACCTTCCTAGAATGGAGTAATCCTTCACACTTCCCAACGTTCAGTTGGAATTCTGCGAGAAGTTTCCTTGCGAGGTAATATCGGGTAGTCTCTATGTTCTTCCGACTTTTTCCGTGCAACTTCTTTTGCGGGGAAATCTTAAAGCCAAAGTTTACCAAGATTACGCTCGAAATATCGAGTCCTCGAAGGAAGCGATAATTCAAGAAATTGTTGCTATTCCGCCTAAAATGACGAGATACGAGAAAGTTTTGTGAGAGACTGCATCGTTAATGGAGGATATCCTAAGTTTAAAAACAAACAAATTCAGAATTTCAGGTTTTTGTTATCTTCTAAAATCGGAGTCTTAGTCCTTTTAATCTAAGAAATCGTTCTTCAGAGAAACCAGTAAATATATGATCTCTTCATAGGCCATATAGATGGTACCACTACAACCGCCGATGCTGCATCATACCATTTATCCGTCTCCTCCTTCCGCCATAAGCTGATCTTCACGAACGTCGAGCATGTTCGCCCTGTATAAATCTTAATAAAGCGTCCGATATGTGATGGTCCAGCGTGGCACGGTGATAAATCCCCATTTTCCTCGGACCTCGACGCCCTCCGCGCACCCCCCTCGCCGGCCAAGATCCTTGCCTGCCAGCCTGTCGGAGAGATACGTCCTCATTAATCGTGACCGGACGCGTCCGTTTACGGCCGTAGCCCATAAAGCACTT
Source organism: Oryctes rhinoceros (assembly GCA_020654165.1). Classification (NCBI taxonomy): domain Eukaryota; kingdom Metazoa; phylum Arthropoda; class Insecta; order Coleoptera; family Scarabaeidae; genus Oryctes; species Oryctes rhinoceros. The sequence continues at coordinate 8,256,165 of JAIOKQ010000240.1, read as the reverse complement.
CCATGTTCCTCGGATATCATCGTTTTCATTTCTATAACTCGAATTTATCACCGGAGTTTCGCTTCTCCGCTCCGGGCTCGTTCCGGAGCGACGGCCCGAGAAGGTAAGACGAAGAGGAGCGCGATACTCTGGGCGCGATCTCTAAAAGCGCCGGCACGGTGCTCGTGTGTTGAGGCGTATATAAAGCCAGACATCAACGTCAAGCGCGTTTTAGTTACTCTTTATTTCTTTTTTTTTTTTTTTGGGAAAGATAGGAATTCTCGGGGGTAAGCCGCTCTTATTCTTTTATTTTTTATAGCGTGCGCCTCGTTAGACTTGATAGGGTAAATTTAATGTAAAGGTAGTATGTTAGGATAAGCGTCAAGATTATTTTAAAGAAATATGTTAACATCGAAAGCGAAAAATTCTGTTTAGAATATATTCGAAAATGAAAATAGACGTTGGATAGAAATTTGAAAACAAAATCTTCTCCGCTTCACTAAAAACAACGTACAATGCGCAAAATGCGTAACGACATTCTAATTGATATACGAGCGGAAGTGTATTTATTGCAAAATAACAGTATCAGTTTCGTCCATTGGCCGTGTTGTTAGAATTATTTAAAACGAATCCGATACCTCAATTCCATCCGTGCAATATCTGTATCCATATTACACGTGGACGCGCCATTCAAATTGTTTTTTCGATGCTGTTTTGTTGTGAAAATAAATAATTTTATTTTATTTAGTTCTCTCGTAACACACATCCATATAAATATGTTTATGTGCACGCAGAGGATAGAATTCATACGCGCGTGAAACAACGGGAAAGTGACGCTTTGTAAAAGGTATACCCGGACGCTATCGTATTGTGCCGCCGACGGTGATGTAAATTAATGTAATTACTATCTATTGCATTACAAATTGACCGAACGAAATCGTTATTTATTTTCGACCTTTTAAAATGCTAATAACATGATTCGCGGCAGTCGGGGGTTTTCGCGCGATAATTGCTGAAATTTGACTTTTTAACGTTATAAATACGATTCACGCCGAGGTATTTAACTTCGTTTATTTCGGTGTTATATCGATGAATATATTCATATTGAGGGGATCGAAGATTTCTGTGAAAAATATATTTGCAAATTACGTATGTAAAAGGTCTCGGATCGAGCCTCGCGCTCGCAACTTTCTAAGAATAAGGTGCTCCATTGTTCATCGTACTTCTCCAAATTTGCCGAATGATTGCTTTGAGCGCACGTATTTTTATGGTCGGCGAATGCTTCGCGAACCTGTTGGAAACGTTGCTATTTCGATTACTTGTTCTTTCATCCATTATAAATACAATAATTTATGCTTGTTTAATATAGAATGTTTCGATTATTCAAATAATTGCTGCAATTGGCAACTATTATAGTTTTTTAATTGATCGATAGATTTTTCCTGAAAACCATCTAGAAAGATATTTTCTATGATTAGTAATAGTACTTCTTGTGGCACAAGCTGTTACCTGCTAATTCTTTGTTTTAATGTTAATGATGATAATCCGTCTATTCCATGATGCAAATGCATATCATAAGCACGTTAATAAAATACAAAGCGTAAACGTATGCCTGTGCGGCGTCTCAAGATAAAATACCATCGACTACCACTCCGAAGAAGCGCGTTTGATTTACACACAGGTAAGCTGTTCTTCGCCATATTTTATGTCTAACTTGACTGGATTTGCGTTATACGAAAGAATGTTAGTTTTATTGGTATTCAGTTGTAATTTCTTTGTTTTACACCATCCACGTATGAATTTGAAGTTGTTTTATAACGTATATTTTATTTGTTCATATGCACGCTCTCGGACAATGGATGAGTCATGCGCATACAGAATAGGCAGGTTGCCGATGATTTCTGGTAGATCATTGATACGCAGAAGACAGGATGGTTCCGGAGTGGGATCGTTTGGAAGAGCAGAGGGAATGGTTCGCCGGGATGGTGAAATGACCGAATCTGAGAACAGAAGTTTGAACAGAGAAACTGGAATTCCCTCTTTTAATGATGGTTGTCGGTGGTTTATTCTGTTGGTACGTTGGTAACTATGTAACGTGTCATTTCTTGAAAGATCAATCTTTCTTTGACTTTATCGATGCAACTAAATTTGAACAATGAAGTAAAACGCACATCTTGGATTTACGTTTCGAAATTGGTTTTAGTTCCACGATTTAGTTAAAATTGATAATCGAGGCAATTGATCGATTGATTCGGTCACGATTCAAATGTTTTTATTGTTTTTTTTTGTTATTGTAACTAAATAAATAGATTAAAAAATTAGTCAAGTCACGCCTAGCGCAACGTGCGTCTGTTATTGTAACATGTAGAGGCCGATATAAGACGAGGAAATTATTATAATAAAAATAAAACATCTTCGGAGATATTCGCTCACAGTTTTAATGGAAACATTTTCCCGGTAGGAATCTAATTTCGTCGAAACGATATTACGTATACTCATTTCAGTTTCGTTAATACATACATACGTACAAGATTCTTACCCTACCCTTTATCCGAAATGAAAACATCTAAATATAACTTGTAAATCGAATTCGAAACGGCGCGAGTAGTTGTGTATTTATCGAATATGCGTCTGGAATGAATTCTGAAGCCTTCCTTCCGCTGCATATGCATCGCGCCGCCAAAGGCCCCTCGCTCCGGAGCTGTAGAGCCCGCGGCGCGGCGGCAGCTTTCGGGAGGCGTGCGTGTGCGTGTTGCGGACGTCGCGGCACGGGCCGCTCGCCGCGTTTACGGACGAAATCCAGGAATCCATATGTTTTTAGTGTTTATAAAACACTTCAGTAAATTACTAACAGCTACTTGTTTGTGTTATGAATTCTGGCTCTCTATTTATTGAGTTCATAACATCGGTTAAGATATAATTACGTTAAATAAATAGTAGACGCCGTGATTTACGAGCGCGTACGTATGTACCGGTATAAGCGCGCGAGTTGCTAGCAAGAACATGTGCGTACAGTCGCGTGCAAATGAAAGTAACGTTGATCTGACAGGACTTCCTTGCTATGGATTCTTTCTCTCCATCACGCTGTATCCAACTGCTAAGATAACATTCGTTTGTTTGCCAACAGCTCCGTAAAATTAGAAATCTTTTAGGAGAACTAACGGGGTCACTCGAATGATCTGGAACCACACAAAAATCAATCGGTAACTCGATAGGCAAGGCGTCTTCATTCGTTTATCGCCTTCTCGTGATCACACCATCGGTGAATATTGCTATAAGTTTTGGAGAGCCTCTGTAACTACTCACGGCCCCAAAGATGAGACAGCAACATTATCGCAATATACATGGTTTAAAAAACAAACATCTGCTATTGTCTCAAACAAAAAATTTTTTTAAAAAATATCCATTTAAATTTTCTCCAAATGTTTTAAAAGCTCCGAATGTAACCGTTGTATTCTTTTACTCACGCATATCGATAATGCTATTTTCTTTTGCACCGATACTGTACAAATACATACGCCCATTGACATGGAACGGGAGCGTTTCGTAAGTGTATTAAGAATATATAAACTTAAACATCTCTATCTATCAATATCTTCGGCAGCGAAGAACGTATGATTGTTTTGAGTCGTATAAGAGTACGACTGCCACGACTGGGATGATGATGATGATAACGATGTTATGATATCGTTAGATACGTGAAGGTGTGTAATTGCTTCTATAAACACCGCGTATATTATGAGTTAAATAAACGATGTGTAAGCGTGGGTGCGCTGCAACTCTGCAGCTACCGCCCTCGGCCGTGCGTTGTAAGCTATTTAATGGAACAGCAGATTGCTTAAACAATTAAATTCGGAATTGTTTTTCGTAGTCGCCTGTTTGATTTAGGTTTAGGTGCGATGGTTATTTGTTTCGCTTACATTAAATATAGTTTTGAGGTAAGGATAGTAGAGAACATTCGTTTGCGTTAAATAACATGGAATAACGATGTATGTATGTATCAAGCGAATGTTTGTTTAAAAGATTTATGTTTGTAGGTTTAACGATAAGTGTTATTCTACTTATGCTCATCTCTTCTATTTCGAATAGAATAATAATAATAGAAATTAATCGATTGATACTATCCAAAGTATGCTGACTTGGAAGGTAAACATGCGTTTTATGTTTGAATAAATATATTCTAAGTAGTTCAATGTACAATTACGTATGGACTTACCTCTTCCACAAGAAACAAGCTGTATAAAAGTAAGGACCTTGGTCAAAGGTGCGCGTAATGCATTTATAAGTTCTTTTTAATTATTATAACTAAGAAAGACAAAAGCGAATGAAGTCATACCTTTTGCTTTTTGCTGCGACTAGACAGACTCGTGTCGTGTCGATTTTTAGGGAAACCGGTAGGCAACATGAACCTATGAGACGAATAGACCCGAGTCTGTCCAGTCGCTGCAAAAAAGGTAACATTTCACTCGCTTTTGTCCTCTCTAGTTATAACATATAAAAACAATGTAAAATTAAGCAAGTTGCAAATCTAAAATCGTTGATTCGCAACTAATACGCTGAAAGCTTAAACGCATCTGCGAATAAAAACAAAAGCTCGTGATACTGGTTGTCAATACAGATAATTGAATTGAAATTTGAAACTTTTATAGCTTCAAGTTGGTTACGAAAGGTCAACCGACAACAAGGATGATCCTCACATTTCGCACGACAAAGAGACATGTTGATATACGCTTCGAATCGTCAAATTTACATATGCGTGCTTCGCCAGGACGAAATCGAATTAGGATCTAATATGAACGGTGAACACGACCTACGAGGTAGACATACTGCAGGACCCATTATACATATGGATGTCTGTATCTGCGAGAGAGAGCGCGCCCGGGCTTGAATAGTTTGTCCGGTACGCTAATGACAATTAGCTACAGAAAGGGTTGTGTGTGCACTACGTACGGTTGCTAGCGTTGGCCGGCTAGCTAGCTGACTGGATGGCTGGTTGGTCCGGGGTGGCCGATAATAGAATCAAGAGCATTTACATTTACCGTTGTTGTTGTCGTCCGCCGACGAATTAGTGCAGAATTTCCAAACGAACGAACCAGGCGGCAAAACGAGGCGTAGGGGCTATAGGTCGGATGGAGATAACCCCTCACACTGTCACAGAGCGCTTTAGTCGGAAGAGGGACATTTCTGCTGATTCCATACGCTTTAGCGAATTGTATTGTTACAAGATTCGAATCCGCAACATTCTGTGTAGTACTAATTCAAACAAATACTTACGGGTCGGCCAGTAACTGGCGTTATAAATTTAATGAATTAAAGGGAATTAAAGATTACAATTTTCTCGATATCTTTAATTCACTTGGCACATTTTTAGACGAGCTACAAGTGCAACGCGTTGCTTGAAACAAACCTTGATTGATTAGCTGCTTGATTAGCCGTAATTTTAAGCAGGCTGTGGTGTTTTCGTTTGTTTTCGTCAAGATTTGAAGCACGCATGTTGAGAAATTCTACGTCTTAGAACCGCGGGAAATTCTGTGATATAAGAATCACAAACGGTTCCTATATGGTCGTTTTCTAAGCGCGAAGACGAAGAAGTGGAAAAGGAAGAAAAGTGAAGATCCAAATTTGATATACCTATAGATGGATCAAGAAAAGGAACTAGTTCTGGCTTAGATAAATATGAAATACAAATCTACACTTATGAAAGTCTACATTGACAATCCCGAAGCCAGTTGATTTATGTCTTTCTGACAATCTATCAATCTTATCATGCTTTAAGCTCTTAAGCTCTTAAGCATAAATGCAATAAGGTAACATCGTTACGGGTGCTAGATATTGTAATTCAAAGAAAGCTTTGAACTAACCTGAAATAGAAACCGACATAGGCGATACAGAAACTATAACTTCATTAAGGTTTGTATCCTACAGACTGCGCCACTTTTAAAGGTACGCGAGATTGACAAAATATTCGACGATTTCCTCAACCGAACGTCGACGTTTTAATTGCGTTTCGTAATGTTTGAAACGGTTCAACGGAACACAACTTTAATATCTGTTTTTAAATTGTATATTGTTAATTTAAAAGGTTTGTCGCATCATATTTCCGTATATTTATTTTCGGCATTTTGCGGAGATTAAATCCCACTCCTCTATATCTATTTATGTGTATGTATGTGGCTCGTATAATGTCGATGTAAACATAATCGACACGGTCCGCTCGCAGATTTTATTGCATTTTAAACGAATAGGTGGTAGCCGATATATTTGACTTATAATAATATTTATGTATTTATTGTACGGAAGCGCTGGTCCGGGTTTTATTGGGCGATCTCGAATTTATTGGGGACGGGAAAACGCCTCGCAATGGACAACATTCGGGAAACGGATTTATAAATATGGTATTTACGTATGTAAATGTATATATGCACGTGTATATAAATCGTTTAGTGAACGGGGTAATAGTTGTACGTGGTCCCATAAAATTTCGTAAAATTTAGCTAAATTCCAACGGATTAACGAGGGTTAGGGAGTAATAGATGTTTATACATCTTTAGGTGTTTAAGACGTGAAATTTAGTGCAAAATATCGCATTTTAAAGTGTTCGATTCTAATAAATAAATTTTATTGATTCAGCTTGAAATTCATCTGAAATTTGGTGTTAAATGGTACGGTAGAAACATGTTCTCAAAGAATAAGTGAAGAATGACCAAAGAAGATGTCCATATGCCAAAAGTGGCGAGTGCTTTTATGGAGAACGTAGTAACCTCCGCGAATTCAAAGAATATTTTAGAAGATATTAAAAGCTTTAGTTTTAATTTTTATTTTTTCTTGGATAAATTTCCAAATCGTCTTTCTGTATATTGTTAGGTTAATTGTAGGATCATTTAAAATTTGTGTAACTGACTTTTTGAGTCAAGAGACGTGATAACAATGAATTGGCCAGGGTGATCTTAAACCACTTCGAGCCTATGCGCGACATGCTAGATAGGAGACTTACATCAACAATTCCAATTGATCAAAACAGTTGCATTGAGGAGCCGGCTGGATTGCCCGAAGAACTAACCAGTGGCTTCATTAGTAGTAGGAGAAGACCTGCAGCGGTCAAAGAAAAAAACGCTTTAAATGATTAGCGAAGTTTTTAGGAATTATTCGTGTTCTTCCTTCTGAGGCTTGTCATCGATTTGTCTTGCTGTAATCGTAGCCGTTTCCTTTTTATCGAGATTTTACTCGAAAACGTATTTCTACACGTTAAGTCACTTTTAGTAGACAGGGTCACATATGTACTTATGCCTTCTTATATCGCATAACGGATTCAGTAGAGAAAGAGCGAAGATTTCGGGATAAGGATGACAGTAATTTGTCTGAATGGCTACAACACAATTTCATAATTAAAAAATTGTATTACATCAACACCTAATACATGCATCAATGCATTTCATTGCAAGAAAAAACTTATTTTAAGCCCAAATTAAACCAGTGGGTTTAATTGAGCAAGTCATACATTTTATTTAGAGTAGCAAGTTCTTTAAGATAATAAGCAAGATAAAAAGATGTTTTATGTGAAAGAATAATAAAGAATAAAGTTAACTTTGTAATTTCAAGAGCCAAGAAATTCTATTTTCTTGCATATAGATATTCGTGTCGGTATGTGCAGCATCGCCGTCCTAAACTACATAAACATCTTTATATGTATATACATGCATGCGTATAATCTACATATATTCGTACATACTTCAGGTATGCATCATAAAAAATATTTGTAGAATAGAAGATCGTGAAATCGAACTGCTGAGCAAATAAACATCTAGTGGCAGGCGGTTTCTGTACAGTACGATAGACGGAGGGGGCGGAAGAGGAGGAGGATAAGGAACAGAGCGCGCCCGAACATAAAACTTTTATTATATTTGAAACGAAATGAAATAGGACGACAAGCGTTAGGTAACGAATGATTCCGATGTGTTTTTCTTTGACGCTTCTCCACTACTTTTTATTTCATTTCGGCCCGGTGCTCGCCGTGGGCCCGAAATCAAATCGAAATCTTAGCCGTACTATTGTAAATATAATTTTTACTAGCTCTCGCTGGGTACCCTAGGTGTTTGTTTGAATTTTATCGTTGAGCAAGTTTGGGTAGATGTTCAAAAGAATGGTTATTACTCTCTTTACTACGGATAAAAATAATTTTTTTTTGAAACATTTTCTAACTTGAACTACTTTATTTTTGTAGAAACTACGCGAAATTAAATAGCTAAGCTCCTATAAATTTGGGAAAATATTGACTGTCAATAAAAAGGAATGTGTTAGGATAAAGCTGCAAGCATACTCTTAAATATAATATACGCGCGTTAATTGCGCGCACGATATCACGTCAGGCGGTTAATACTAGACTTTTCTATTATTTCCTTAATTTCAATAATGAACGGTGCACGGGTTTCCGACAATCGAACAATAAACTTTTCGCAGCTCACCAAGCGTGACGTTTGAAGTTGTGGCTGGTAGAATGGACTTGGCAACTTACGGTAATTATTACCAGCGGTGACTCGTGCTCAAGCCTACAGGGTGGTCATATTGGCAAAACAGCTCCCTTAACCTGGTAGAGGCTGATTGACTAAAACCATTCGTTAAAAGTATTATGGCAGTTGCCTTCTTTTTCTTGTCTTCCTATTGCTCTTATTACCTATTTTCTTCTTATGTTAGCGTTCTCGCCATGTACATGCTTCGTTCCTAAATTCTTATGTTAACTTCTGTATTTAGCAGTTCTTGGAAATGCTTTTGCCAACGGTCCATGATCTCCTTCGTCAGTACTACTTTTTTCCATTTTTTTTTTCTATAGTCCTTACTTCTTTCGTTGTTTTGCTCAATTTTTAATTTTTCCTTCTTCGTTTCACCAGTTACTTTTGTTTTTATATATCAAGATTATAGTACACTGCACGACTTAGCTCCTTTCAGTATTAATTTTTTAAACATCTCCGCTTTTTTTGTGTGTAAATCGTACATATCTAGCAAACGGTTTTTATTAATAAGTCTATAGGACCTTTAACTATGTGAATCAGAATAGAAAGGGTGTAATAAGCCCTTTGATTTGGATTTGGAATTTATAGAAACTTATTAGATGAAGCCATAGTTCAAATTACTCGATTCCATCACGTGTGCCAACGTGAAATCAAACAAGGAAGAATAACAAAACAAAATCGATGAAAAAAAAAAACAAAAATCGAACACGTACGAAATGCATTGTTTCTAACGGCGCCGCGTATAAAGGAACAGAGGCGCGTCGGCGTCCTTTTCCTCTTAACCCGTGCGTTGTAACTCCCCGACATCAAATATTCAGAATCGGTAGAGAGGTACCTACATGATTTTGTTTGGCATTAGCGCTAAACGAGCGCGCCGTATGGCATTCATATTTTAGAGGTAATGGCCGTCGAACAAAGGATCGAATACATTACATCACTCTCCGATTAATATATACAGCGCGAGAGTTCTCTGATATGTTCCTATAATAATGCGTACGATTGGACGAAGGAGACCTTATACACGAACCTAAACTTGAAGTCGACTACTTTAAATATTTACAAACCGCTCGCCACGGAAAGATTGATATAAAATACAGGATGTGGCTAATCGATTCTAATATTTCATTGTTCCACTTTAGGTACCTACACGCATACACTCGCAGAGACACGGAGGTAGACTCGCTTCGAACGCGCGGCCTTTGCGGAGGTCCCGTACCGGCCGGTTAGCTAGTTTCGCCCGCCGGGGCACCGCCATCATTGGCGTTCGTAAAATTTTATTATTATTGTAATTGATACGACGCTGGACGATTTTCAAACGGAGGAAAAAATGCCGTTGTTTCGCCATTGCGTATTATCGTATATAGAAGGATTATTTTCGGAGATCTCGTAGCTTTCGAGGAGAGTGCGCGGGGGGGAATCGTTTAGTTTTGGCACTAACGACCGGTGATTATTATTTAATTAGCCTTCGCGAAGAGTAAATACAACGTTCGTGTATAGATCTCCAGGATTAACAAGAAGAAGAGGAGGCACATACAACAGACGTCATAATTGGATCGTAGATGTATAGAAGTGTTTGTTTATCGTTGACGGTTCAAAAGGATCAAATGCAAGGCTTTCGGGATAATTAAATTATTAAAAACATCGACGATTGAAGTCGAGGAAAGAATTCGATATTGTTGGGGAAAATTGAATCGTTACGTCCGAATAAAATGAAGAGCAATCCTTTGATTTTATAAAGAAACGCATTCTTACGAAACGTAATTTTTTGACGTTTATTATTTCAAAGCGGTATAAAGCGTTCTTGCTAGTTCCTCAATACGAAATGTTTTAGATAAATGTCGAGAAATATCAGCAAAAAGAGCAAGTAGTTTCTGGCTTTGATTTAAATAAAAACTGGTTAATGTCTTCAACCGTATAAAATATGCACAAAGAGACAGAATCCAACATTTACGGTCGTTTCTTCGCGATTATTCTATTTAAATGGTGAATTTGTGGAGAAATAAGCTTCTTAATTATTATTCCGGCGCTAGTCTTTCAGCGGTTTTTTCCATTTAACAAATTTTAATTGACTTTATCAAAATTTATTCCAATCTTTACGTACTTACTATATATGAACGTAACGGCAGAAGAAACTGGCTAATTAGGGTAACAGGGGAATAATGAACAACATGTACGATTTACGGAAGAGTAGCTTAGTAGTTGGGCTGCAATCACCAACCATCGCAAGGGTGCGAGCGGTTAGGAGACGGGAAAAGGATAGAGGAGAGACGGAACGGCAATCATCAGCATCCCTTGGCTCTTACGATTACCATTAGTGTGTGCGGCTAATGGTAATCGCCGAGATGCGAGATGATTCAGAACAGCGGCTCTTAATAGAATTTCCAACATTAATAAGATCCAGAGGCGTATAGCTCTAATTCGGCCTAATAGCCGCGCACGAGTAATTTCCTCGAACGCTAGCTTTTTAATTTTCCCGTAATATTATTGGAATGAAATGTGGAGTACAGCAGGGTGGCGTGATTGGATCATCATTATATGGGTTATTAGGAACAAATTATGTTTTTTGAAATTTCTTTATGTTAAATGCGGAAAAGGTAACAAAACAATTGATTAGAACGGAGAGACCAATTAGGCCTCAACTCATCATCGAGAGAACCGAATTCATTCGTTCATAGGAAATAATAAATCCACAAGTACAAACAAACTGATAGTCTGTGCGTGTTTGAAGAAGTGGAGGATTGTATGTACATATACAAAAGTATGCAATACCTAAGTGCTTAGTGCAGGAGTCTTAAATAAATGAAGGGATGGTAAGAAAATAGGTTGATAATTCCATATACGGTATCTAAAATATGGACGTTTATTTTGTTACAGCATTGTAATCCTCCGAAGTTGTCCGGTAAATATTAGAAATTTATATAAATTTCACCAAAGTCTCGAATTAAGAGCCAATTTGTAGAAATAAATTAATCAAATACGTTAAAGATAAAAATATTTGGTCCTAGAAGAGATCAAAATGATCTCTGAGTTAGATACCACGCTGGAAATTTAGAACAAGAAAAGTGGGAGAAGGATCCCTCAAGGACAGGGGCCAAAAAGAGAAAGCATGTGTAAAGAAAAAGCTGAGCAATGTGACGGATCACCAATCTGTTCAAACTTGCTCTTCGCTACAAGCTTCTTCTTTATATTTCGCAACGAAGTTGTACCGTCACAATTTCATTCTTTTTGACTTAAAGACGAAAGATGTAACATGTTATGGTTACGGTTAAAACAAGTGCCGGAATGCCAAGCTTCGACGTTTGCCTCCTTCCCGACGAAGAAAATTTATATGAAGGTATTACACATAAATATGTGTTTTATATCAATTTAGTACAAATGAAGAAGAAAGAGTTAAGAAAAGGAACAAATATTCGCTCGTACTCATATATAATTAACCCGAAAGGGTTAATTATATATGAGTACGAGCGAATACGATTTACCGTTACTCCCATATACATTAAGTAGCCCGCGACGACTGATACGTAATGGAGAAGAGAGAATACAAAATCCGTGCAAGTTAAGTACGTAGCGCGCTAAAGAAGAAACGCATACACGCGGAGGACAAATTACTCCGAGCTGGACGACAAAAACTCCCGCGCGCCGCCGACCGAACCAGTCATATTTGCATTTAAATTGCGTCCGGATTTTTCTTTAAACGGCCACCAGAACGCACACCGACTCCGAGCTGCGGTAGCCGCTTGCAGCGCTCGCATTCACACAATAACATCGTCCATTGCGTTTCTTTAATTGCTTATTACACAAATGGAGATCGCGCGGCTTACGAACCATGAAATATTCAGATTCTCGCTGGCGGTGGAAAAAACGCCGCGTCATAAACGCGAATATGAAGGTGGTATATACGCAAAATAAAAGAACAGGAAATCTTTTAAAGTGCAAATCGGACGCACGACAGTTACTCTATTCAAGCATTCATCATAAACATTGTCACGAAAGTTGAAGGAATGTGAAAGGATCAAGGAGTCGGATAATAACATTTTAGCTTTGAGTGTTATCCTCGATAAAACGAAAAAAGGACAAAGTTTAATAAGTTTTTTTACAACAAAGGAGTATGTACCGAGGGTATCAAAACCACGTCGTTTATGCTTTCCCTAACCACGGAAATATAATTTTTTCCTCCAAGCAACAGTCTTCTCAACATTTATTTTTAGAGAATGCTTTCGCGAATTAGATTATTTAAATCCCCATTTAAGAGTTCATAATTGCGACGTCCGCAAGGAATAATAAATCTGAATCATCGTCAACATAAAGATGGTAAAAACATGAGATGACTGATGCGATGTAATGAATTTAAGCTTGGAGTCTTTAATGAGGAAGCCCATTGAGGTTATTACGGATCAGATGATCAATAAAGTTTATTATATCAAGATCACTAATCTAATATCAGCACTGTAATCATCTAACATTTATAATTATTTTTTTAAGGATAAACGCGTAGAATTGTATTATTCCTAAAAATCGCTCGAAACGCAATATTGCCTTCTTTTTACGGTAGGCGACTCCGTTAAACAGCTTTTAAAATTAAAATTTTCTTACGTAAATTTCGAAACAATCACCCCAACCAATTCAAAAATAGAATGGCAGCTACGTCTCGTTACGCGCTTATCTGCTTTCCTCGTGCGTTTTAAATTCCCGTTGCGCCCCTCCTTTTCAAAATAAAATAAACGGGGAACAAAGGCGAGCACAAGAAAAAAACGGAGAAAGAAAAAAAAAGAAAAACGGAAAATATTATAAAATATATCTTAGGGGATTCGACGAAATTAACGTTGAGATAAAACAAAGCACCGCGTCCTAAATCACCACCGCCGCGCTATACACCACCCCTCATTCTCCTTCACTGCGTTGTTTTCCCTTCTTTGTTCGTCGCGCAGAGCCTACTATTAGGTGCACATATTTTCTACTCTATTCGCTTCAATTTTTTTCCTTTCCTCTATCGCGTGCTCTTCCTCCGCGCCCGTTTTTTTTTTGTGTTCTAGTATTTTCCGTCTCCCTTGCGCGTTCCTTCTCCCGAAAAATTTACTTTATTATGAAAAAGTACGGATCATTTATCAACGAACAACTTGTCCCCGGGAAAATGGTGGGTTTTACTCAAAAAGTTAAATGGGTTTTTTATATACGCCATTAAAAATACACTCGGAAGGAATAAAAGACGGCCGCGGCACAAGCAAGCAAGTAAGCACGGCTAAAAATACAACAAACATAATATGTCAACCTATTTCTTTCTCTATAGATGTGGGGGGACGTAAACGAAAACGTTTCGAAGCGAGGAATACGAAAAGAATGAACAGAGGGAATACGCGGCGGTGGTAAAATCTTCTCCGACACGTAAAGAATTTTAATTTAATGAGTCTGAAGTGCTCCGGCTGCCTGAAGACTTGTGAGGGTTTTGTTACGTGGCGTCGGATAGGTGTGCATGCATAGCTTCTGTTGTTGGCTGTTTTAACTAACGAAGGTCCGAATTATGCCTATCTACATTATTTAACGGAAAATAATAATAATCTTCTTAAATGGACACATTTATAACTAATATGTCAATGTTTAAGATGCACAGAATTAACCCTTTGTCGATTAATTGATATCTACCAACTGCTTTTGGGATCTCATCGCAGAGGTTGTGAGTTCAACTCCAAATATTCCCATTACTTTTGGTAGTACCGAAGCTTCGGAAGAGAGAATAGCTGGGACTTATCACCTGTTCATTTCACAATAAATTTCTCATAAGTATCAAATTATTTCCGAAAAATATTAAATAAACAACTATCTATTAATGTTAGATATACAGTTAACATATAAATCTAGGTAACATTACAGCTGTTCATTTTTCCAGCTAATTGTGCCAGTTTCCGCCAACTTAACAGCCATTAAAAGGGACAATTTAAAAGACATATCATGAGGACAACTAAAACTCGTGTTTTTCGGTCATCCGCTATCGCGTGATAGTTCAACTTCCGTTAGTTCGCGATATGCGACAATGCTTCTTTGCAGTAAACTCTTCTAACGTACACACGCGGTTACCTGCTCTCGGTAATGGCCAACTAAATTAAGTTATTAATAGCTAAATGGCATAATCGTGTATCTCGCGCATTGTAGGGTGTCTCGATGGCCGGCTAACCGCATATAATCGCCACCAGCAAATGTGAATATCGTGTCAATGTGGCGTCGTTCACACGATTTCTCCTTCGTAGTTTTTTCTTGTTTTTCTTTCCTTTCCCGCCTTCACCTTGTCGTCCGTCTTTTACTATTAGTTTCCCCATCATCAACACCTTTTCTTTCGCCTCCTTTCGTCCCACTCACCTTGCTTTTCTAGCCGCTTAGACCTCCGCTAACGTTTATCTTTGGCGTTTCGCGCCGGACTTGAAACGCTTTCATAATATTTCCGCGCGGAGAATCCGGGGAAATAACAAAAACGACTTCTTCTCCGAATGAAAGGAGGTGGAAAACGGTGAGCGTTTTACGGACGTAGTATGCGGTAAAAACGGAAGAGAGGAAACGCTGTTGTTTTATGGAATTATGCTATTGCGCGAAACAATGTCCAATTTGATGGTTGGCGTGCTACGATTGTGTACATTTAATGGAGTAAGCGGGTATGAGTAAATGTAGTAAATAAGTAGGTTGTAGCGATTATTTTTATCGACTAGATGGCGAACCATATTGTCTACGGTTAATGGCAGAACAAGAAGTTTAATGGATGCGTTTAAGGAAGTAGAGTTTGTAGAGTGCGAATTCTAAATAATCACTTTTTTTTATATTTCCTGTTCTTGTAGTTGAGTCAAAACAGCTAGATCGGAACGAAACAATGAAGAAATCGATCGTGCTATAATGCGATCGTTTATTGCGTTGTGGATGATGTAAAACGTACAGAAATTAGCAATTAATTTGATTTAGTGACTATGTATCTAACAAAGAGAAGAATATTTGGTGTACTTAAATCAAATTTGCTCGTTCAATCGCGTTAGTTTGAATCTTTTTTGTCTACTTTGGTTTCATTTAAAACGATTAGCAATAATATTGGACGCCATGCAAAGAAACGGCGACATTTGGGAAACCACTGAGACAGTTTAGAAAGATCCTTTTTCAAACGATTTGTATATCTCGTTTACGTTTGATATTATGCTGCCTGTTCTAAGATAAGTGACATAAGCAAATGGATGTGGAACCAATTTAGTCTCCGCCGCAGTCGGTGCTCGACAAAAGTAGATATTTCGCTCAAAGATCAGGTAAATATGCGAGAACGTTGCAAGTCAATGTTCGGTCAAAAGTGCCAAAAAACACTTTCACGTAATGCCGACATCGCAGTCAACGTTGAGGCTTCATCTGACTTTTAAAATCAATGGAAAGGGGGTTCCCTGCTGCTTCTCTTAAATAGAACAATGCGTTGAAGCTTTTGCATTTTATTCATATTCATTAATAGTTACATAAAATTATCACAATATCTAAATTAAGATCTCAAATGTTTCTACAACTCCATCTTCGCGACAATAATATCAACTTAATTAATTTCGCTACTCTCTCGATCGTTTTTGTTGCACTAATAGAAGCGTGCGCGTTATTTGAAAGGTTTCCCTAAGCAAATATGGGCATATTATACGCCGATATTTCATCATAAAGTCCGGACGCCGCGATCATTTATCTTAAGGGTTGTTGATTTACTGCCGCCGTTTCAATAAGCCGAACCCGAAAACGAGCTGTTGGACGGCCTCACCTCGCACCTGCGGTATACATCACACAAACGCCACGGCTATGGTGTATATAACGCTTAGGTTTCGTACATGCAGCGCTCTACTACGGCACAGGTTGGGAGCAGCAGGTCCTGCGTCCGAGACTATATTAATGACATAAACGGCGAGCGTCGTGTCAACACCCGTCATGATTAATAGCGCGGGCCCGCTCTGGTCGCCATATGAGACCTCGCATTGTCCGCACACGCTATGTCGTATCTGTATTCTACATATTCACTGGCCGCAACGGTAGAGCTTTCTTGCGCTTCATCTTCATTGTGTTCGTGGGAGATAGTAAGCTGGATATTTCCCAAAATATTTGGATGATTTACTAAAGAAGTTGGATCAAATAATATGAATAGTTATGAACAAGGACTTCTTTAGTTTCACTTTATTTAGCTGCTACGTTTCGTTGCACGTGTTATCGTCCGAGAGAAAATTACAAAATTATAGAAATTTAAGGAATGCTTGGAGATGCAACGATACTTGCGACGAAACGTTATTAAATAAAGTGAAATCAATGAAAAGAAGAAGGTTTTTCGTCCATAACTGCTAGAATTGTCTTCGCCATTGATGTAATATTTTACTCTGAAGCAAAATGTTTGAATTGCGTTATTTACTATTGCATCTACAATGGTCTCCACCTGAATACGCAAAAAAGAGCTGAAAGATAATCTCTATAATTGAGGTTAGATTCATCGAGAAGGAATATCGTGCAACATCGATATACTCATTAGTTCAATTATCAAAGCGAAGTCGACAGCTTCCAGGTAATAAACGTAAAGAATCTACGGGTTAACGTTTCACATTGATAGTATCATCCACAAAACGTTTTCTTTACGTCAAAGAAGCGCGAATGGTGTTGATTTCGCAATCGAACCACAAACACGGCTGCTTAATAACTTCATATTTGAAATCCGACTTCTTCAAGCGCGAAGCAACCTGATGGACAACGGCGCAAGGATCTACGATCTCCATAAATTATCTTGTACTCGTTTAGAGCGCGCGGGTGCTCGTTATTAATTACTTACAACTTCATCCGTTCGCTGTTAATCTTTGCCAATTAAAGCGAGCTCCAAAGCCGTTTCGAACATGCCCGATTGCTACGCTCACATGACTTCGCTCATGTGTACAGATACGTACGCGCGTATCAGTAGAATGTGTGGTAATCGCTGAACATTGAGAAGCAGATATGACTTCGCTATGATATTGCGTTATGTGCATGTACAAATTATATACTTACCTTCTTCCAGACGGTCACACTCCGACGATTTCCAACAGGCGCGAAGTATACCAGCATAATACCAGAATGTACTCCATTTTGAAATCGCTGATTTGCATTTCACGCCGGCCACACATAATTGAATTGTTTCATTCTGCTGCGTGGCCGGTTGCCCCCTAGTTCGTGTGTGTAAGCGAATATATATGTATTTTATACCCCGTATAATGCCGTAGCTACGCAAGATAATAATACGTATTGTCGCGATGGCTCCCGTTGATAACACCGGACTTGATATACGTTTATAAAATCATTCTTAACAAATTGTCATGCGAACGTAGCAGGCCAGAATATCGTACCGATAATATAAGTATCCTACTTCTGTCTGTACTATCCTTAGAGACCTTTACGTGGCATAGATAACCGCTATTAATTACTTGCTCAAGTTATTTGTTGGGCGCGTTCTTTGTTAGCATAAGTAACTTAATTTAAATTACTTGAAATGTTTCAGTTTGCGACCGTAAAGGATAGATTAAAGATATATGTACATATACGAGACAGGTTAGAAAAATTACAAAGGAAAAGGGCAATTTATTGACGAAATCGTAATGGTTTTTCTAGAAAGGTTTTCGCTTAACGTTTGTTCATTTGACTTCAACTTACAACGAAACGTTGCAAAATAAAATAAATCAATGGAAGAGGAGCTTCTTGTTCTTTCTACTAAAAATCTAGAAACCCAAGAATATATATATGTGCTTGGTCTTTTGGCTAAGCAAGGCAACGTCGCCGTTTGGATAAACCAGGAACCTTCTCCTCTTTAGGACCTAGAACTTTTCGCCGTAGGATCAGTTCGCCGTCGAGCTAATTCGCCGTTGTCGTTAACAGATATCACAGGAATAAACTTCCTCAAATACCACGGGGAACTGACGTTTCATTCTTGTGTTGCTTGGTGAGTTAACAAGAAAGTAATGTTTCGTTACTTTCTTCTACTTCGTTAACGTAAGAATGGAATAAAATACAATTTCCAATAACTGTTCTAAGTTTTTGATATTCCATAAATTTCGGAAATTTTTCGGCTTTGGAAGTGTTGATTTATATATTTCTGCCTGCTGTATTATGCGAAGAACAAGTTTGTCTTCGAGGCAACGCAATAAGCTTGCGTCATAGGTATTCTTTTTTTATCGAACATGGTTAATCAGGAGATTTCTCAAAATTTCAAAAAATTGTTGTTATTGTCTTTTCGCTACAATGTGCGGCTTTAAGCTTTCTAATAGATTGCAGTAAATCTGGTTAAATCTGGTTTGTCTGCATGAAGTGCTACAAATTCTTCACGTTTAATGATACTAACTAATTACAATTAATGTTTGAAATTGGAGCGTCTGCCTAGCAAGTAGAATACATCACAAATATATCTGAGCAACAATAATTTAAAAAAATCACTGCGCTTAGATGATGTTATAATGCGGGCCAAATCCTGTCAAATGTACATGATGTTTATTCAAAATCAGTTAGCATGTCAACAAAGAGGGGGAAACACGCTGGCATAATAAAATTACCTTAAGCTGAAAGGTAATAATGTCAAGAATTCATGTTTTCCTCTTCATTTCCTTTAAACTCGTTCCAATTAAAAGTGAAACCGACGTCTTCATTTCTATTCTTTTATTCCCTTTCCTCCTCCTCCTTCCCTTTTCTTTTTTGTATACACAATACTTCCATTACTTATTCGTGTATAATAATAGAGCCGTGCATGAATTAAATTCAAGATGGCGTCCGGCACCGGAAACGCTCCGGTATAAGCAACGGTATGGTGGTGTGCTCTTGTATATACGCGTCTGTGTGTGGGAGTGCGTCAAACACCGGACCATAACTTAGATCGCTATCGCGGTTTAACCGCGCTGACTGCTACGGTAAGTATGTATATCTATGCATAACACAATACATTAGTACCATCTATAATACGAATCCGTTTACCATATTCCAGAACGTACGCCAATGGGCGCGATTAGTTATTTAGTTGGCAGGTCGGTTAGTTGGCAGCATATTTATATACCTACTCGCCGTACTTACGGATAATTTCAGCAGCTGTTGAATATGTTTAGGCTAATGCGCGGATCCGTGTTTAGGGCTGTCGCGTTGGTATTCGTTGATATACAAATTGCGTCTAGCCCCACACGCCGTTCGCACGCATTTTATGAAACGCCATCTTAATTATGCGAGTAAAATGGTCTGCTTGGACGTGCGACTGTCGGGCAGGAATATGAAACGAATCAATCTACGTACGCCTCGAATTATTAGCCGTTCATGTACCGGGATTTCAGGACGCCGTTTTGTTTTTGTAATCTGCAAGAATTCGCGTCGCGTTTCGTGGAAGTGCAGCGATTATTAAAACGTTACAAGATGGATGTTATTTCTGGTCTTGAAAGGTGGTTTTTGTATTTTATTGTAGACCATAAGTAGACTTACATGTAGTCCTCCTACAATTTACTTCTTTAAAAAATATATACACTCCGCCAAAAAAGTATCGCATAAACTAAAAAAGGGCATTTATAAACCAAGATATTTTTATACGTTCACAAAAAGTTTGCCTCGTGTATGTGAACTATAAAAACACTAACAAAATCATGGAACATAGCTTTTTACTTTTTTTCTAAAAGAACACATTTAGAAAAATGCATATGTGTAAGGTTTGTTCAGTTGTTTATTGAAAGTCTTCCTGTACGGACAAATTTTAAAGTGCGAAGTCAGAGTTCTGTACCAACGCTTTTAAAACTAAAATGAGCAATTTAACTTCAGAACAAGTGGCTGCTATAGTTGCTTTAATCGAAGATGGACGATCTCAAGCATACGTTGCTAATTTGATGAGCATCAATCAGTCAAGTGTTTCTAGAGCCGTAGGCAGATATAGGGAAACAGGCAATTACAGTAGAAGACCTGTACCAGGTCGTCCAAGATGTTCTACTCGCCAAGATGACCGCTATTTACTACTGCAAGCATTACGTCGAAGACATGTGACTGCGAGACAATTGCAGAACGACTTGGCTAGAGTCAGAAAGACTCGTGTGAGTACTCAAACTATTCGGAATAGGTTACGACAGAGTGGATTAAGAGCTAGAGTAGCTGTAACAGCCCCTCGTCTCACTAGGAACCACCGAGTGGCTCGCTTAAGGTTTGCCAGAGAACATGTAAATTGGAACATTAATGACTGGGCCCAGTATACTCTTCACAGATGAGTCAAGATTTGGTCTTTGCACCTCAGATAGGCGTATCTCGGTGTACAGACGAGACGGTGAGCGCTATTCGCAGTGTAATATCAGACCTAGACCTAATTTCGCTGGTGGCTCTATTATGGTTTGGGGAGGCATCTGTTTAACAGGTCGTACAGAGTTAGTACCAGTAGACAGAGGTACATTGACTGCCCGCAGGTATATAACGGACATTTTAGAAGAACATGTAGTACCATATGCGCCAATTATAGGAAACGAATTCATGTTAATGCACGATAATGCACGACCGCATGTTGCAATAATCGTCCAGGAATACCTTAACGATGTTGGTATTCCAGTTTTAGATTGGCCTGCGGTAAGTCCGGACATGAACCCAAAATGTTGCCCCAGCGGACCTGCATGGACTAGAAAATGCTCTCCGTGACGAGTGGGAGAATTTGGATCAGGCTTATATACGGAGGTTAATCGAATCTCTGCCAAACCGTATGCGAGCGGTCATAAGAGCCAGAGGTGGCAATACTCAGTATTAAAAGCTACTGTTATGACATTTTTCTTTCCAAAATTATAATTTCTTGTTTTAATAAAAATCTCAAGTATGAGTTCTTGTTTTTATTTGGCCTGTATTTTATTTAAACAATCATAGAAATTATATCTTAGAGCGCATTAAAGTATATTTACAACTTTATGCTACAAACAAAGATTATGCGATACTTTTATGATTCAAAACTAAATTATGCGATACTTTTTTGGCGGAGTGTATATATATAGTGACTCTGAGGTAATAGGATCCAACATGTATCGTTGAATTCATGGATTATAATGTAATGAGGCTCTTTATTTGATGAATCATTAACTTAGAGTTTGTTTCTTTAACAAAAGATGCGACTCGATTATGGTAAGTACCTATTTTTTTCAAATCGAAAGTGATAGAAGAAATTAAACAATTTTTGGTCCTTGCTTCGATGCTGTATGGTCCAAATGGTTGTACTCTATGTTTTCCTTGAACTTCTTCGTAAAAAAATGTCTCGGAATACCTCGGAATATTGAAAATTCTTGTCGAACGCGTCCACAGTTTGCTGTTCCAATTGAATCAATTCCTAATATTTCACAAATATGTAACTTACCCTAACTAAAGAGAAATAACACCTGGAAGGTAAGTACAAAGTTGCAATGAGGGGAAAAAGTCAGCTTTTCTTGGACGGAAAGTAGCCTGTACGTAAGATTTCTATAACATAAAAAAAATCTAGAAATTTTTCCAAAAAGTGCAGTGGTATTGAGTATGTTTCATATAGTTC
Organism: Oryctes rhinoceros; assembly: GCA_020654165.1. NCBI lineage: Eukaryota > Metazoa > Arthropoda > Insecta > Coleoptera > Scarabaeidae > Oryctes > Oryctes rhinoceros. The sequence goes on along the minus strand of JAIOKQ010000240.1, from coordinate 8,234,166 downwards.
TAGCTGTATTTATTTGAAATTGTCTTAGTAATGGGCGTCGATGCATGTAGGCGTGAAGAATTAATTAATGTAGCATTCAACAACATAGAATATAAGAGTGACGTAAATTGTTGTAGCAATACCTACATAATAAACAAAGGATAATATTTCAAGAGTTTTTGCAATCACAACCAGTACAGGATTGTTTTAATAAAAGAAGTGAGCTGATTTACGACCAAAATATATCATTCTTCATAATTTTTTTTTTGTTTATATGTGGCAACGGTGTAGATTGGGTAAATTCTGGCACACACAATCGGCGTAGCTAATGAATAGACTCTTGCATGTGATGGGAGTCTCAGTATGCAGAGATGTATTATTGAAAGCGGTGTCGAAATTGCCATCTCTGATCATAAATATAAAAAAATAAAGCATCTTCCGTGACTTAAAAAACTGGAAAGACGAGATTAAATATTTTTAACATAAGGTGCGTTTCTTAGTTCTAGTTAAGTTATTTCTTATATAAAGGAAGCGATCGCTCTGCATCTAAAGGAAAAGATGTGCGTGTATAACTTTTACATTTTTGCAAGCAATATAAAAATTACAACATTCTTCACTCTGTGTGAAGAATTTTGTAATTTTTATATTCGTGCTTCGATATGATTGCTGTAAATCACTTTTAACTTGACTATCTTCAAATTTCTTCCGACTTGTTTTGACTGCTGTATATTCTTATATAAATAGAATAGTTGAACCACCTTCTTTATACGCTCAAAATATTTATGATAATAAAATACCGCTTGTAACCGGTTCCTCAACGTGTAAAGATTGGTTGTGGTGGTTCAGGGTGTGAGAACGCCGTCTGTGAAATTCGCGAATACGTTTTAGGGACTTCAGAAAATTTTTTGAACTCGTAATTAGCGCATCCACTTATGGATAACATCTACGAATTGTCTCTGCTGCAAGATGAAGAGCATGAATTTTACATGTAATACGTAAAAGGTTACCACACTGTTCATTAAGTGACCGATCTACAGAAAGCATGCTTGCGGTACCATCCATCATAAACATTAAGACTTGATCTCTAGATATTTCAAATTTTTCCAACGTGTTTAACACCGCTTTTAAAATTACTTGAGCACTACATTCTTCTATCCGTCTAAGTGTTAATAAAACTGAAGACGACGATTGATGTGGTTCAATTTTGCGCATCATAACATTAAGCACAAATCTTTTCTTGCAATCAGTTCTTTCATCCACACGCAAGCGCATTTTTTCAGTTCATTTTATTTATTTTCTAAATGTACACGCGCAGATGGTAAACGTGGTCCTGCTCGGTGATGTAATATTGGCGTATTTGTTCCAAAATGAAATAAACAAATGGTTGTTGAACAAAGTAAACGCTTGATTACGCCGAATCATTATTGCAGATATATCAGATACGAATTGTTCGTATTTTGTGGCTAAATATTTGATTTAGCGCCGTCGTAAGTCAAATCCGGATAATCCATAATGAACCTATTAACCTAATGAGTATTGTTGCACGTTCTAGTATTTCGCATTTAATCAACACGGGTGGTGTGTTCGAGTGTTTCGCAGTCACAATAATATAATATAGTAATAATTGCTGCTGGGAATACAAAACTTTGCTTCGACGCTTACTTTACTTGCAATAAGGATAAATGTCCATGATTCGTCTCAAACTTCTGCGACCGTATAATTACCATAATCAGGCGAATTTTTTTCAAGTACGTTTGTCTATTTGAGATCTGATAAGAAATGCATACGCTAGGTATTATCTCGTTATCATTAACACGCAGGAATACCAAGATTAAATAATAAAATGTTATGTGTAGTAATGAAGCTTTTTCATTCGCAAAATAGAAGAATTTGTTTTTGTGCACGCAAGCAAATGAATAAGTAAAGATTTTATCCCTTTAACGAAAGCAATTATTCTTTCTTCTTAATTAGGAAGATATTTCAATATTTCAAAGCAGACGGTTAACAACACTTGTTTTTCAAACTAGGGGAACGTAATATCCAAAGAAAAGTTCTTGCACGAACTTCCCGATCTGCAATCCTTAATATAGCGCAGTACTAATGACATTCTATCAAGGTACATAGGTACTACTGTAAAATTCTTCCGAGAATACGGAAAGAAGAAATACAAGAGAAATGTGCGCAGCATACTGAGCAATAAAGTTAATAGATACGTCATTTAGATAGAAATTATATGATCGCTCTAATGAATTGTTTGTGGTTTTAAGCATCTCGTATCTAGTTTACATCTGCATAATCTAATACTTTCCTCGCATCATGCCCACGTCGTGTTTATTTATTTACGAGCCGAGTCGTATAGGCAGGCCATCATCATACACACAACGATATCGTTCCCATTATAATACGCTCTTAATTCCCGGGCGATAAACGACGGTGCCCCGCACTAATTGTGTAAATGTAAACTCTGTAGCCGTAGAGTTGTACGGTATATACCCGAAGCGAAACAATGAACAAGACAATCGGCCAGGAAACGGGAGAATTGTTAAGCTATTTCCGGTCCTCGACGATGCGATAGGAGAAAAGAAACGAGAGCATTCTGTTTTTCCTATCCTATGTACAATCCACGACAAAATTTAATGGACGTCTTGTAGAAAGATTATATTTAAGTTAAATTAATGCAAACGTTTATCGTAATCACTAATCGGCAATTAAATTTTTAATCGAATATTAAATTTAGAAATTGGTTCATATAAGGAGATTGAATTTTAAGTTTTATTTTGTTCAAATATTTAATTTTTTGTATTTTTGATCGTTGTAATCTTCGAGAAATCTTGAAATCCTTGCGAAGCGAGGTCCGAGTGATTCGAAATCCGTCGGTGGTGAAGTTTCATTTAATAGAAGGTTCAAATGTTATTATTAAGAGTAAACTTGAACGATTTACGAAGAAGATTTTGTTAATAAACTTAATTTTAAATGTTTTCTTCGGCAATTTTGGAGAATTTGTTTATCCTTCAATTGTTTTTCTAAATTCCATCCATAGATTGTTAAATAGAAAAATACTTAACGGAAAAGAGTTGGGATTTCACGCAGGATTGAATGTACATATTGAAACTGATCTCAATGTGATGGGCATTACTGATGGTACCAAAAATTTGGTAACGGATACCTGGCAAAAGTGTCTTAGAAAATCCTCATTTGGAGAGAAGAACTTGAAGAAGTGAGAGAATAAGATGGATATCGCGGCGATAGATCTACTGCTGCTTTGGCATAGATTACAACGTTGTCTAGAGAAGGCGGCAAAACGTAGCCGCCCATAATTCAGTATGGTCCTTCTAATTAACGTCGGCGCAAGTATTTCCGGAAGAAGTGTTTTACCATTTCGTCTTGAGGTTGCCAATGATAGATCTTCGCCTAATTCCATCCTGTAAATAGTAACCTTGAGTCATTCTAGCTTGGCCCAGAAGATCTGAATTAGGCCAATATCAAAGCTTCATCGACACATTTTCTTTTTCCTTCGATTATTTATTGTTTATTCGCTCGTTTTCTTGTGCCCATTGCATTTTGCCGTTGACTGTAAGTGCTTACATACATACATATGCACGAACGGACATCGTGAAAATCACACTGCCGCCGCTATACGGCAATAAAACAGCTCGCGTACAACACAACGGAGACCCCGATGCTCGATTTATTGCCTTATTTGCATAGAACGGCGGTTCTCGATTAACATATAACTCATATATTCATCGCGATGCTTATAAATGCTCGCGCATGTCCGGGTTCCAACCGACCGACCTTTCGCGCCTTTTGATAGATTGCAGCATAAACTTAAAGGATATAATACAATGATAGAGCTTTGCTTTCGGGGGTTAACGCGGCGCACCTGCCGCTATCCTTTCTTCCGCATCCTCTGCACGGCATCATGCGTACGTACACATGTGACCGTGTCCGTGCTTGCGCCCGGTGCACATCATGTGGGTGGAATCGGGGGAAATTCGGAGACACCCGCGGGGCGTACAGGTGAAATTTAGCACTTTATCATCATCGCCTTTTCGGACGGGGGCGACCTGTACCACCGTTTCCATCCCACGTCACCGACGGCATCGTATCACTTAATCGTTCGTTGTTTGCGTACAATTTCATCTGCTCGTTACTTTCTTTCGGTTATTCGCCTTTATCTTTGTTTGTCTTTTATTCCTGTTTTCTTCCACCTATAACACACCCACGCGGAGCATATTGTATGCTAATACGAAGAAGCAAACACGGAAATGTTTTTCTTTTTTTTGCCGTAGTTCCGACGCATCAAAATGCAAACGGTTTTTTTGAGTAATTTATCATCGCGTCGAGTTTTCAGTAATTATTTCCTTTGGAACATTTAATTTCCTATTTTATGGCTTGAGATATTGGAGCAGAAAATGTATACAAAGTCGTTCTTTAGCATTACGAAATACAGACGGTTGGTTAATTATTTACGTTAGCTGCGAGTAAATTATTTAATTAATTTTAATAATCTTCAATAGTTAGCCTCTATCATTACGGGAATAAGAAATATTGGAAGATAAAGTCTAATAGAGGTTATTACCTCCACATACATCCTTAGGAATGTTAAATTTCGTTAAATAAATTATCGTAGAAGAAAGAAATAACTTTAAGCATCCCCAGCTTAATTCAAGTCAAAATTACCGCGGCTCTCGAGAAGCCGGGGACATTTTATAACGTTTCCTTCCGTTATACTGTCTTTGTCCGCCCATTTGCATTTATATATTTTTAATCTCCCCGACACAAAACGGGCAAAGGAAGGGGCGGGCGGTAAACAATAACGAATACGGCAGGAAGACGGGGGGTAACGGTAGCTTTGGTCCTGCAGTAACGACAAAAGCTGCAATAAGGACAAAACTTGTATTTGCGTAATCCTTCGCATCGATAGAAGATTCGCGCTAGGTGCCCACGCGTTTGAGAAGGGGAACGCCTATTAATTAAATATGCAGTAAACATGAAATTCATCGTAAAATGTCGTTTGCGAAGATTATATCCTCCTTTCCGGAAGGTGAAACGCGTTAGCTCCCCGGAATATTAACGAGTAAGAGGGGTATCTACAGAAAGAGACGCCCGATGAAGAGAAGCTAAAGGAAGACATGATATCTACTACGCGTACTATATATATATATATATGTATATAGTCCACCCATAAACTCGAATCCTCAAGCCCGTTTTGTCGGCAGTTTATGCTCGGAAATGCAAAACCCTGTGTGACTGTTTTACATTTCAGTAAGCTCATATTTAATGGCGTCTGTGCGAACTATATATACGTGTACACACACCACCCCATCAGCCGGCCGAGGCGAGGGTTTCCCTTCCGTTCCATCCGCATATGCTATACCACGTTATATTACCCTCTCTCTACGACGTATAGAGGATACATACATACAAAAGGTATACGGAGGAAGCTAAAGCGCCGGATAGAGAGAGGGAGAGAACGGGGAGTATAGCGAAGCAGATTTAGAGCAGCTTAGATTTTATGGAGCAAATGAAATTACATTCCCCTTTAAAATATGATGAGCTTTCCCGATAATGAAACCAGGCTCTCAATCTTCCGAATATTGTCGCGAGAGCGGGAAGTTACTGCCGCTCGCTACATCCAGATATCGTATATAACAGTATGTAGATGTATATATGATACTTACACTGACGTACAAAAGTTATGTACGTAATTTGTTATTCGATTAGATACAATGTTACAAGGATTATAGGACGACGACGATGATGATGATGATGATAGTGACGATGTCTAAAATCTATGCGTATTAGGCTAATACATATTTAAACGCCATAAACAAAATTACACCGCTCTCTCTTGTCCTTCCTTTCACTCATTTAATCTATCTCTTCCTTACTTTGATATAGTTTCCGTTTCCCGGACGGGCTTCACTTGTCTGTTTACTGAAATGACCAAGCTGCTTTCACTAACGATCTTTTGGTTTTTGTTTTGTTGTTTTATCTATGCTTTTATCTAAGTTACTTCCTTAACTCTTCTCAAATACTTTGTTTCCATTGCTTGGACACCTTGTTTCTTCGTCAGCACTTCATATCTCTGAACTAAAATATAGAACAGGTTGATTTAAACATCTTAATCTTCTTTCTCTGGTTCTTTCTTTCCTACCAACGGATTCCTTGCCCAAGCATCCTATTACATTGATTTCTATCTCTTATCTGCCCTATTGGTTGATAATAATTTCTTGATACTTATAATCGTCGATTTGCTCAATGTTGACTCCGTCCATTTGTGTCTTCGCAATTCTCTTTCGATTCGCCGTTACCACTAGCTATTCCTCCTTCTTAGTGCCTCATTGTTTATTTTCATGTTTTCTTGCAGGTCTTTCTCGCTTCTTGCTTGATATTCAACGTAACCTTTATAAGGCTTTGTCTTAATTTTTGTCCTCCTAATCCATTCAGATCACCGTATGCGCAAAACATTTCTTTAGCGTATACGTAGCGATCTTAAAATATCTGACGAACGAAATTCCGAAACAATTCTAGATCCATGTCGTAAGAATTCGAACTTAATTCGAGACTTTATGACGACATTGTATGCCTGTAAATTCTACATAACACCCTATATAAAATGTACATCACATGTACGATATATAACGGGTGTACGTATTCGTACTTACATATACATAATAGATCTATCTTCCATTTCTCGTTCCGTCTCCGTCTTCTCGATGTTGCTATACAACAGGTATGTTACGTTTCTTTGTCTGGTTCGCGGGCTCGTGCATGTACACATCGCTTCGCAAACTCGCTGTCGGTGCCGTACCGAAGTCTATGTAATAAAAATACATCATGTATCACCTTTTCTATACCAAGCGCTTTTATTGACGTCAATAAAAATGTTAATGTCGCATTGTCTCTGCCGTATATTTCGCGCAGAAATTGCGTTTCGCCAAATATATTATCTTCTATGTATATTGCCGGTATATACATTCGGTCCCATTCATCCGTCGAACCATCGCCTCCATCCAGTTATCCGGGGAGAAAGGATAATAAAATTCGCCAAATATGTAGATAGAAAACGCCTCCGTAAAGATGGGATATGCGCGCGCCGATCGCAGAACCATCTAACCGGCTAACGATATGGTGTTGTAACATGAAAAGTCGAAATGACAAAGGTAAATTCGGACAAATGGATACGGCATTCGCATCGTGCGACGCCTTTGTAGAAATTGCATTTTGCCCTGGTACCGTCGCATTAATTAATTCTTACTTCCTCAAACGTTCCCGTTACGTTCACTGCAATAGCTTTTTCCTAGCCATTCGTTGCAGCCTGTGGCATTCCTCAGGGTTCCGATATAGGCCCACTTCTCTTTAATATATGCATAAATGACTGTTTGCTGTTACTGGATTGCAGTATTCTTCATTTTTCCAGATGATTCTGACTCTTTACATCTATAAAAAGGTTTCTTAATCATAAATCTCTTTTAAATAAAATTCTTGACTCCAAACTATTTAACTACGACGCAAATATTACCATCTGTTCAGTTCATTTGTTTAATGATCTTGCTGCGATCTTAAGCTGAAGTTTTCAGGTATAGATGCTATCTATTCTTCAGCTTTTAATTCGCTTCCTATCCTGTTTTCTTCCAAACGATAATTCGTTAAATGCTGTGTACTTTTCCCTTGTGCGCTCTACATTGGAATACGTAATTGATACCTTCATTATCCTTTTGTTAGACGCTAAGTTCCCGTTGAACCTGACGATGTACTGTGGATTCTTCTGCTTTACTTACCAAAGTTCGCTTTGCAGTGCCTCAGTACAACTACACCAATACTTTTGACACACGACCGGGCATATCAATCTGCTACATAAAGCGCCGTTGTCGCATGTGGGGTACAGCGGAGCATGTGGTCTTGATAGTCCTGTGAGTTGCTGCTTCCTTCAATCTAAGTTTGGATGCTGGCTTGCCAACATGGGCTTACCCGTTTTAATTTTGTATCGATTTCTAGAGTCAGGGAATTAACGTTGGCGTCCATATTGATATTTCTAGCAATAAGTTCGAGCAGTTAGTGGCATCGCCAACGCTTAATTTAACTTAAAATACGCGACAATCAAATTAAAATTGAAATATTTGAAACTCAACAATTGTTTGTTGCTATTCTATCATATAGTAAAAATTATAAAACGTGAAATAAAGAATTTTTGTTCTCTTCCAGCAAATTCGTGGATGTCCTTTGAATTTTGTTGAACGTATTCCTCGAAGAACTCGTCTTTAGTTGGTTGTATAATATCGGAAGCACAGGTACAACAAAATGCTACGTTATCTTGCTCTCATATCATTTGATACGATTTTAAACGTAGGTAAAAATTCAGTAGCCTTTGTTTTGAGAGGGTAAACGAAACAATAATAAATCTAAAAGGAAAATAAACACCGAATTAAGAGATTGTAAAAGTATCTAAACAAAAAAAAAAAGAAGAAGAGACGATGAAAGAGGGTCATAATTTAGTAAGGAAGCGTAAAGATTCACGACCATCTCTCCTCAACCGAGAGAGGAAGAAGTTTTATCATTCGTCGTTATTAAGAGGGAAGCACGGAAGATAGAGGATGGAGAAAAAAGTGCCGACGGGCTTATCTTAATTTAATTCGCTTAATTAATACTCGAATTACCTGTAGGGCACGGCGCTAATTATGAAAGAATATGCCCCGTACACCCGAAGCGAAAAGTATAGACGCTAGGATGTCGGGGTGCTATTAGCAGATAAAAATATACGACATCCCCTTCATTCGAACCGATGGTAAGTAATTATCCCCGGTACCTTTTCGGAAACCATCTACTCCGATCGTAATTTTTAATCGATAAGATGAGGTAGAATTCACGCGGATGCATAAATGTATCCGAATATTTCTTCCGCAAGATTTAACGCAGTTAGCCCGCAGTTAAAGCAGAGCAAAGCGGAAAAATAAACGCACTACGGGGGTTGGATCCGGCTTCAATTTAGGCTGACCTATCACGGCCGCGTTTTGAATAGAATCTGAGCGGGTTCGCCTTTCCGCGCCGTCCAGCTTGATGATCCCTCCACGTTACGGGTTAATTACTCTCTTTTAATCTTGGCGTACTCGAATTATTTCGTTTTAATCACGTCCTTGTTTTGACGATACGGAACTGATGAGTTGCCCTCTGCAACGATGTTATCAAACGCCTAGATTTGTCGGTTGGATTCGAATGTTGGGAACGCTGAAAAAAATGACTGGCTACGAGGGTGACATTTCTTTTATTCCATAGTTAAAAAAAAGCGTTTGTTCTTTTTTCTGATTAGGAAGAACATCGAAATGTCGAATATGTTGCATTAAAAAAATCAATGCTATGATCAACGTATTCGTTGTTTAAATGTGTTATTTATCAGAATATTAGCACGTAGTAGCATTATTGGATATGATGATATTGATCTCAATATCACCCTTTGGCAAACTACTGGACCCTCGAGTGCCGCATACTTGGAATCTGGGCACAATTTCACAAATATAGAATGAAGTATTTAAACAAAAATTTTCAATAGTTCCATATTTGCGCCAAAATTGTCGCAAAAAAAGCTTAATGAAACATTTCCATTAGTCTCCTCTATACCTTTCTTTCGCAACCTTTGTTTGGCGGTGCATTTGACCCATAAAATGTGGGCCAGACTATCCGTGGGAGCCGTACGACCTTCCAGGTGTGTTCAGGAGGCGTACTCGACAGCGCGAACGTAAATGAGGAACGCACGCTATATCTACTTACATAGATACAGAACTTAAGGCGTTCATTTTTATGCCGAGAAGTTATCGTCTCGTTCGCCTTTTCATCTATACGCTTATGTAGGTATACGTACACATATAACACATAATACACACTCTTTCTAATCCCAGGCTAGTATGTTTCTGTAGTATATATTGCGTACAAACGTAGTATGTCATGGTACGATTAAATCGGGGCCTTTTTTTGCCTATCCGACGACGATACCGTGCATGTTCCGTATGTGCTTCGATGTTGTATCGTTGCTGCATGTAGCTGTTGCGATTGGGTTATGCGAGTACGTTTTAGGTCCTTGTTTATGAGCGAATTGTTATGGTTTTTGCGCGTGCCGGACCGGTTTTTATTTACCTCGCGTTTGTCGATTAATTTTGCTAACCGTACGTTTACTCCGCAGCTTCAGCAATTCCTTTCAAACTGACGCAAGGAAAATTACAAACCTCTTAACGGATTCTAAAGGGAAACATTGGACGAGTGATCAACAATGGCTTGAAGATAATGAGCAATACCGGGGATCGCAATCGATCGCAAAATAAAAGGCTGCCCTTTATGGTACTCTCGGTTTGGATCATTTTATCTTGCGCAATCCCAATACTTTTTTGTCCCAGCTTCTATTCTTTGTTTAATTATAAGCAAATATTCACAAAATTTACGCATGTACATAGTATACCATGTAATTTATTCTTGCAAAGTGATATGCATATATTATTGCATTAGGGTCTTTATGTAAGCTACAACACAGTTTGTTTACTTCTACTGGTGCAACATAATACACGTCACGTCATCGTTTGATATTCTCCTTTGCTGCTAAATGTGAACGAACGACCCCGAGGAAGGTAACTTGCGATCTCGACGGACTCAAATCGCCTTGCAGAAGAAACACCGGCAGCGGCAAACGTTATCTAGGTGAGTGCTGTAAACAGAGGAACCTAGAAGCAACGTTACGCCGCTATATACCTCTTTCTCGTCGCGCTACGGTGCGTCATCGATGCAAGAAAAATCGAGAGCCTGTATCCGCGGTGATTGAGATGGAAGAAACAGGACGTTTTGCTGTGGAAAAAACAGGATTTTACTTCTTGTTACGCGTAGGTCTTCGGTATGTGTATAAGCGTCAAGTTCATTCAGAACAGTTATAAAACTTGAGGCTTTTATATAGAAGAAATGTTGTAGGAAGATATTTATTAAAAGAATAAGTTCAAATCAATTCATTTTATTTGTTTCAGAAATATACCGCTTTCAATCTACAGTACTTCGGTAAGCATCATCAAGCATTAGGGATCATATCCCAATGATCGGTTTTAAATATTCTTTAAACAAACACAAAATGCACTCAAAACGAGATATACAGGGTGTTGTATTCAAGCTCAATTTTGTAGTAGAGATGCCTTTTGAGTGCCCTTCGTGTCTTATTTGAAATGTAATATACGATGATAAGTAGATAATCAGCAAATAACTTTTTGTATTGAATTGCAACACTCTGTATATTATACAGTGACGTGTTGTGAATAAATTCCGATATAAAGTAATCCTCTTTATTAATTGAAGACTAAAGCCATCAGTATCACTATCGTTGTGAGAAATCGATATTCGACCAGATGTACGTCGTGGATAAAATCGCGCTCCGCATCGACCAGCGGATACGATCGAAATGTCAAAAATTCATTTCGAGTCAGACGCGTCGAAAAAATCCACCGATAGCCGCCGAAAGCTCGCCGCGTGAACCGTTTATCAGTCGCGGCGATCTCTCAAGCATCTCCGGTGCGAACCGTCGTGTCGATGTCGTCTGGTAGTTCTCCTCCGCGGACGAGATCGATGATATATCGTTGATGCGGGACGAAAAAATCATCAAATAATAATAAATAAGCGGGCGGCGGTAGAAAAACCGACTAGCTAACGAGTGCCGTTGCGTCTCTATGGCGGTTATGCGCGTTCTTTGCCGCTGGTGTCGCTCTTCGCATTACAAAAACACCTGTTGTGTGTTGTTGTCGGCTGATGGCCGAGCTTCTTATCCGCATATAACCACTGTCATACGGTTGTCCGACTTGGTTGAGTTCTTCGCGAAGATTCTCGCGGAACGACATACTATACAGGGTGTGTTACTTCCAAATGTGGTACGTTTGTAAAGAATTCTATTTCTGTCAGTTCGTTACGAATCTGCTAATTTGTTTATATTAGACTTGATTCATGTTAGCCGACATTGGGTATCAATGTTTTTAGCGTATACGGACTCTGCTAGTTTAACCGAACTTGGCTTCCTGCAACCTATATTGCTTTATGTGCTTTTCTCTTAAGTTCTTTTAAGACGTCGTCCATTATTATTATTATAGACAGAATCAAGTTCAGTTTTCGCCTTGCTTCGAATCTTCCTTAAGTATAAACCGTCCTAATTGCATAGTCTTGCTTCCGCTAGGTAATGATCGCTATAAATTGCTGGTCCTCTTTTACAATATCATTAACATACATAAATTTTAAAAAAATGCTATTTCCAAAGAAAAGAACGTGGCTTCTAATTGCTTAAGCGTCCTTTGTAGTTTACGTGCTTATACAACGTTTCATTGAATACACCCTGTATATTATATGATCGGTCGATGCGGATGGAACAAGAAGATTACAGCCAGCATAAGAAGAAAACGAGAAATGAATTTGCTGGTCGAACGCATGCCTCGAATCGCAATCATACGGCGGCTTGTTACGGCCAAAGTTACCTACAACCCCGGTGCTTAATAGAACTAGATCGCTACAAGGTAGAAGAATTTGTTAACGGCCATTTATCATGTCAATCAATTCGCTGCTGTTGCTGCCGTCGTCGTCGTTGTTGTTGTTGTTCGTCCTATCGGACTATATTTTTATTGGCAGGTCGCGATGTCAATGCCGAGAGGAGATGCCGCGAAACGCACCACTTCTTCTTTCGCTAGTTCTTCTGTCATTCTTCTATAACTACTACTACCACTGACACGGCTACTGGTTCTTCTTCTCTATAAAAGCGGTCCTCTTCTTCTTCTCATCGACTGTCATCGGGACGAAGGGAAATATAAGCAGTGTCATAACTTCGCCTTCGCTGTAATGACGTCCCTCCGCTCCTTCTGATCGACGACCGACTGTTGCTCGCCTCTCTTAGGTTTTTTTCGCGTTACAGGGGCTGGTGAAGAGATAACACCGTACTGCGCTAGCGATGTTCTTTGTGGTTAAACGCGAGCCGCCGCGGCCGTGGCTTTCGCCAATGTTTCTTAACGAGAAGAGGCGAAAAAATTTCGCATCGACATAAATTAGATTTTATTGGTGCGACGGATCGAGTATGCGCATTTCGGAGTAACAACTATTACAGCATCGGTTACCTTCCGTTGGTTGATTTTTCGGAATTCCAAAATAGTCTATTGAATCTGTTGTATAACTGGAAATCGGAAAGATATCCAGTTACGTTGAGATAACTATACGTCCTCTAGGATAACGAGAGGATGTTTTGAGATAATTAATTCTTCATTTTACGGACTCTAAAGGAAATGAAGTGATATTATAAAAGAGAAAGCAGAAAGGAAACAAAGAACATCAGAACAGGAAGAATCTAGTCCACATTAACATTACTGTGAGACACAAATAACAAAAGCATGCGCCGTTAAGCTAGCTTAGCTCAGCTAAGCTGAGCTTCAGGCCGACATTGTTTCCAGTTATGTCGGAAGTCATAAGCAACTTTGATATCATTAATGGAACGATATACTTTTGATTGGTTTCTTATATTACATGGAGCGTTATGGAATGATTTGTAGTAAGGTTCTATACCTTCAAAAACAACTGGTTCTGAGTTATTTTGATTGGTGTATCTCGCTTTCCTTTTTTCCTGTATTTGGATGGATATGGGGAATTGTCTCCAGTTGTTTCCAGTTTACATTGGAACGGGTGTTGAGAATTTAAGACCATCTTTAGGAAAATCCAATACGAGAGTATCGATTTTTTCTTAATGGAACGCACTGTATATGGGTGTACTACTGTGAGTAAAAAGCGCTTATTGTCTATTAGACATTTTCAGAACTTCTAACGAACAGATGGCGCGGAAAATTCTTTATGTTGCTATATATTATTGGATCTCAACATTATACAGGATGTCCAGAAAGGGTAGGGGGTATTTATATCTGCGCCACCTATATAATGGCGCGATGGGAACAGGCGCGGTAAGCCTCTGTAAGGCATGGAAATGTACCCGGGAGACCATCGCGCTTTTTGCGTACGCGCCTATTATCGCAATGTCGCATGGTCACAGCTCAACGTTTATATCGTGCCGAATTTAACGTACGGGATGCACCGAAGGACGATACCATCAGAAAATGGATTCGAATGTTTGAAAATACCGGTTCGACTGTACAAATTAACAAGCCAGGTCGCCTGCGCTTTGTTTGAAGCCAACAAACGATTGAAGAAGTGCGAGTTTCAGTGCGTGAAAATCCGTCTCGGTCAGTGCGCAAACGCAGCCAAGAAGTTAACATTAGAAAATCGTCGTTGCACAAGATTTTGAAGCAAGATTTACATCTTACAGCCTATAAAACTCAGTTTGTTCAAAAACTTAACGTTACTGACTATTCTCTACGAGTGAATTTTGCAAATGAAATGCTTCAACGTTTCCCAATGTTCGATAACATTATGTTCAGTGACGAAGCGAACTTTCACTTAAATGGTCAAATAAACAAGCACAACTGCCGCTACTGGGCCAATGAAAATCCAAGACAGAAACACGAACGATCATTACATAGTCCAAAACTTATTGTGTGGGCTATGCCCTCACCATATCTGGTGAGGGCATCGTTGGGCCTTATTTTTTTGAAGACCTGCGCGGGCGAGCACTTACGGTAAACAGTGTATGGTATTGCGACATGTTAAGAAACTTTTTGTGTCCACAACTGCAGGTGTTTGACGGTTTTAATGAGGAAACATGGTTTTAACAAGATGGCGCCACTTGCCACACCTCAAAGCAATCACTTGCGGCTCTCAATCAACTTTTCCCGGAAAAAGTGATTTCTCGTTGAGGCACCATCAATTGGCCCTCCCGAAGCCCCGGTCTTACACCCCTAGATTACTTCTTATGGGGATACCTTCAAGGGAAAGTGTATGCAAATAGACCACAAACTCTACTGCAATTGAAGCACAATATCCACACTGAAATGGCAGCCGTTTCCAGAGAGATGTGTAGAAGCGTGATGACAAATTTACGTGTTCGGTTAGTCGAGTGCCAGCAGCGCGAGGGTCAACATTTGAACAACATAATCTTTGAAACTTAATTTTCTAAAAATAAGGTTTAATGCAGTTGAAAGAGTATTTCAATTGAATCTTACGGATGGTACAAGTAAACTGAAATAAGCTAGTAGAGCACTAATAATACAAAGATTTTTTTTCAGAGAAAATAAAGGTTGTGTTAACATGATTTTAGCGACTAGGTAACTGGCACTAGATTGTTTAATTCTAAAGCAACCTAATAAACAATGTAAATTTTTTAAATCAAGTTGGTTCAACAACGTGCCTTTCCTACTGTGCGTACTTGGCCTGTTCCATTTTTTCTTTTTTTCCCTTTTTTGCTTTTGTTTTCTTTGTTTTTTTTTTCTTCTTCTATATAAACTTGTATGTATAATGAAAAGTTTATTCCATTCAATCTGTTTTATTCCTAACAGTACATCTATTCCGTATGTTCCTGTGTATCAGTGTGCTCGTGAAAATGCGATAGATACATCGAGTGCCGGCGCGATACACGAGGGAAATATTACCCGAATGGCTAGGGCATCTCCGCGGCGCGTTCGCTTTATTGACAGCTACTAGATTGTTCCCCAATCTAGTGGCCCGGCCGGACACCCGCAATAACTCTGCCACATATCCATACCAATATACACGTCGAGCGGCAGGCCGCGATATATGCACGCTGGGGCTGTCACCAGCGGATGTCCACCGTACGAGGTTCGTATAACCCATACGCGCGTATGTGTTTGCGCGAATGGATATGTGTTCCTCTTTATATTTCGGTGCCTATAGAACGTTCGCCCTTCGATACAACGTATTCGTGTGCGTCTATGTAGATTTTTATATACGCTTTTTTCCAATATAAAAAAAAAGGAGAGAGACGAGACGGGAGACAACCGACTGCCCCGCGCAATACACACATGGTCATGCATAGATCGCCCAGTTCCGAAACGGACAAAAACCGATCGACGAGGGTAGGTTATATTTATTTCGTTCCGCATAGTTTTATTTTTATTGGATATTGGATCGCTTCCACGTGAATTGTTTTCCGTTCTTTTTTTTTGTACTTTTTTAGCGTCTCATGTGCGTTTCATACGCGATCACTAAATGCGAAACTTTTATTGTAGAGCATTGTATTGTGTTTATTCACACGCAGAAAAATTTATTCTCGCAGTAACAAAGTTTACAAAGTCATTGAATGAGAATAATCATCACTTTCAAATTTTGACCAAATGATTTACGAAAATCATCAAATCTTGACATTTTCTCTTCGTTTCTCCACGAAAAACATTACATGCAAGCATGCGCAATAGAGATGTAACCGTTCGCGGAGATATATGGCATAATATCCATTGTTCGTGAAACACATTTAGTTCATCCGGGACATATTCATTACATCCCAGACCGAGAGCAAGAGTCCCTTTGTTGTATTAAGTGTTATCGCAAAGTAAAGTAGACTTGATTCATGTCAGCCGACGTTGGGTATCAATTTTTTTAGCGTATACGGACTCTGCTAGTTTAACCGAACTTGGCTACCTGCAACCTATATTGCTTTATGTGCTTTTCTCTTAAGTTCTTTTAAGACGTCGTCCATTATTATTATTATAGACAGAATCAAGTTCAGTTTTCGCCTTGCTTCAAAACTTCGTTAAGTATAAACCGCCCTGAAATGCCCAGAAACAATAATCGAATATACATAATGCTAAGATAGCTTAGCTTCCTTATGGAATTAATAGAATAATTCACGGCGAACGCAACAAAAGAAGAGAAAAAAATACTTTAACGTACGGACGTGTTTCTACCTATTTGGCGTCATCAGCGTGGTTTCGAGAATATTTTTTTATAGCTGAGAGATAAAAAAGAGATAAAAAGATTAGGGCCATAAGAGCAGAACCTCCGTTGTCTTGCCACCTTGGCAAAAAAGTGCCAAAATTTCTTCAATCTCGGAGATTCTTGATATCCTTGTTTGAGACACCTTTTAACGCCATTTAAAGACAGGGATCGGTAAACGAGAGTGCAAAGAAATTATAATTATTTATTAGCAAAAAGTAGATATTATAGAGCACAGGTTTAGTGTAATGAAACAGAAAGTTTAGGCGATCATACCACCTCAAATTAAGAAACATCGATCGAGTATGTGCTGTATTGCACAATCTCTTTAAGCACGATGATTTAGTAATCAGAGATGGCGCTGAAATTCCTGCAGAAGATAATCCTTCCGGATTACCTTCTGGAAGGTCCTGAAGAGGAGGATGAAGAAGATATAGATGGCGTGACAAAACGTAATGAAATAATGACTACAGTAGAATTGTAAATAAATACAGCTGGCGCATCTTCTTTCATGTTTTATAATAAATTTTTCACTGATATCTTGTTTTTTTTTTTTTCTCCAAATTTCCATAAGTCTATCTTTTCTCATTTTACTCGATATGGCTGTCCTTATTTGCTTGCTTGGATTTGGTTTTCTTATTATTCTGCTGTCCGTACATCTGCCTTGTTGCCGGTCATTTGTTGTTCCCCTTAACTGGCAATTTGTTCACTTCTGTTTTGATGGTATTCTCCCTACCAGCTGTTATAGTAATGGTTTCAATTGACAACACACACGCGGAATTTATATCTTGGTACTTACCAAGCATGTCCTGCATTATTTAGACTATTGACGTTTCGATATTTGACGATTGTTATCAATAAAGGTGACAAAGGCAGGTGTAATTCCTTTTATGTAGCGACTAGATAGACTCGTGTCTCTTCGTCTCATGAGAATGAATTCGTGTGTCACCGAGAGTCGACAAAACACGAATCCGTCTAGTCGCTGCAAACAACGAATAATAATAATATCGTTAGAATCACTTTCTTGTTTTTGAATTCCTCAACATCGAAGAGACCATACCCTTCCACACCATCACCGATATTTTTCTCGCGGCAAACTCAACGGCAGCGACTAACAGATCCGGCAATCTTAATCCAATGCAAATGTATACAAGTTTCCCGCTTGTGTTCGTTCGCTGTGGACGCGGAGAGAGCGTGGAGAAAGAGGCGGTAAAAAACCAACACTCCCACGAACCGTATTCGTACATGTTCAAGCTTCGAGTCGCCGGCTAACCGGTGCCCCGGAGAGTCCCATTAAAATTAACTAAGTAATAATAATCAACGGCGTCTAAATGGAAATGATTAAATCAACGTACACCTCTACACACGTACACATGCATGCGCACACACGACAGCCAGCGGTTGGTCTGTTAAAGCGGACAGACATGCACAAAAGTTACTCACGTTACGTGTATATCTATCTCGCTTCGGAAATGCATACGTTTACTGTCTTACTGTTTTGCTGCTAGTGTGCATTGTAAAGTACTGCCTCAGATACGAGGGTTACAGTAGTATCAGTTTGAATCTTCCGATATTGAAACGAAATTGGGGTTCGACGTATAATTAACTTTAATTAAGTTTGCATTAACTAAGTTTACATTAACATTAACGGATGAAATGCTCAGTTACAAATGGCATATTTTCATTCGTTTTTCTTTATTTTTTGTCTATTTCCTTATTTTACTAGAAAGTACGGAAAACTAAAAAGAAATTATGTCGAATTGGGGAGCAAGAGAGAGCAGCTGAATGTCATAGTTCTTTTAGGTTATATAGAGCGATCAGATCCATCTCTTTAACGGACACCAAGCCACAGAATTGGCTATATCTACATAAAGTGAACATTCAGCAATGCACGACAAGTTTAAATATATATAATCTACAACATTGTTCGTTAATCTTCATCTCCGACCTCAATCGGATACATTACAAGGGAAAGTTTAAACGCGAAGCCATGCTCTGCTTTCTTCTGTCTCTCTAAAATAGATACGCGGGTGAGGACATCTTTTCATATATCTTTTTACGCTGGAGAATACCAAAAGAATTCCCGATTTTCATAGTTTACCGACGGCAACCAAATTATTTTAATATAACCAAATAATTAAGTATTGATAATAAATGGAGAACATAAACATAGCGTATATTCAACGCATTTCGCTGCTTGCTCTGTAGACTAACGCTGCAAGGCCACAAACGGAAACAACAACAACCCCGCCTACTCTTACGAAGATTCCGCGAAACAATACCCAATGAAAGATGGAATTCAATATTGACGTTAATTACGATATTTTTAAACTAGCACGTCGGCGTTGACTGGCTGGCCAGTCCCATCTGTTCGAAATTCGATATTCGTATTATCTCTTCTGCGTGAGGATCGTCACTATTTCACGCGGCGACTCAACTCTATCCAGTCGTATACAGGTATGGAAGAACGAGAGAAGGTTATTTCAGACTATAAGAATCGTATTACCAACGGGGATATTTATGTACATATACACATATCGCACGCTGTACGATTGAGTCGTGGACAATTTCTATAAGACTATGCTCGACAGCCATTCATCATCTAGCTGCCGCGATCACATAGTCGAAGCATGCCGCATAATTTGTAATTTGAAGACTTTAAAGGGGCCGAAAATCGGACGTTTCGAATAGGAACGATATTTTTGCAAGATTTTCCGCACCTGTGCGATGCGGGCAAAAGGCAAGTTCTCACACACACACACACACACACACGTACTCGGGGAGATACGTTCGCAACAACCACGAAACGCGAGATTTAATTGTTATGGTGGTTCGTTAAATGTCACCGAGATCGTTAAATTTTATACATTGCATCGCCCAAAGAACAGCCGAGCGAAAACGTATAATCTTACCGGGACGGGCCCGCTTATTGCAGCAAGCAGCCAGCGCGATGCAGCCGGTCGTGTTATATTTGTTTAATCGAATTACCGCTATTGTTTATCGATAGCTTCGTGTTAACGGCAGTTTAATCTATAATTAATGGAACATGGAAGACAGGAAAATTCAAATTTTATAACAAAGATTAATTTCTTCTCTTACGTAACTTTAAAAAACAACAATTTTGAGAAATAAAATAAAAATTAAGTTTCCTTTTAAATGAATATTCGCAAAGAACTTAGCCTTTTAAGCAACTGAAAAATAACATTTATGAGGTCTTTGTAAAAGCTATGTATAGATGTGTAGCTAAGCTTTTAGAAGCCATCTAAATAGAAATTCATTATCATTGCACGATTTTTGTGCTAGACCTTCTTCTACGGACACAGTTACACGTTCACTATGTCCAAAAAGGGCGATAAAGCCTATGTTGGGTTTGGAAAACATAATTATCGTATTAAAAGCATAAAAGTATGCGTTTTCTACATTAAATGTTGAAAGTACCAATTCACGTCTTAGACTTGTTTTATACCCAACCGCCGTCTGTGTCGTTGTTTTACGACCCGCCTGTTTAACGGTTGCGGTATAAATTTCGGCCAAAAAAAAAAGTGAACAGCACTTCTCGTTGACATCTATACGAGAACGATTTAGCCGATTTTAAATTGGCGCAATTTGTTCGGACGGTGTAAACAACGATTTGACCGGGCAGATTATGAGATATCGTAAATTCGCCGCTCTTAGATGACGATCATTTCCTTTTTGCACGATCGACGACAGCTCGACAAGTTAAAAGAAAGTGCAACGAATTTAAAACTTCAACAACGAAATTCTGAAAAAAGAAAAGAACAAGGGATCTTCCATATACAAAAATAAATACGAAAATATACGAGCTTTGGTTTTAATCCACACAAACAATGACTGGGATGATCGTACCTAAAGATAAACCAAATATTTTTCATTCTATTTCTGGAAAAAAAAAGAATAATAAAAGAATATTTTCTAGAATAAGAAAATATTGAGATGCACAACATATTTTAAGATTTTCAAAATTTTCAATTTGAATCATCTTTGTTCAATCCATGTTTTCGCTGTCGAATTGAAGACTAGTAACTGTAGGAAACTCTTTTAAAGCAAGCCTTCTTTTGATTATAACATTTTAGCGATAAGAAGTGTGGCCAACAATGTATAGGAGATTGGCTATAGAGAATACCAACTGCCTAAGAAGCCGAGTAAATGATAATAAATCCCCTTTACCTCCCGGAGAGAGATATAACTAGTGTTCTCTCGTGATCAGAAGAACCACGGATGAAGAATATAAAAAATTATGTGGTCAGATTCTTTAGATGTCTCGCGTCCTTCTTACGAAGAGACTCACGCCCAAAGTAATGGTTTAAGTGAATTATGTAAATGTATAAAGTGAAGCTCGCCACCATCGTCGAGAGACGTGAGGAAGGACTACCACTACCGTTAGAAGGTTGAGAAGATGTCGTCCATTTTACATTAAAAAAAAAAAAACGTCGCAAGTGTTTACAATCTGAGTAGAGGATTTGTTAATACTGACATCCATTAGCTACCCAGAGTACTGCAAATGTTCCGGTTATCAAAGGTGAATGCTTTGGATTTGGCGAATAGACGTTACATCATGAGCTAGCGATGTCTCAGTCAGAAAGGACAATACTCAGTCCAATATCGTTTGCATACCGTTAAGAGTATTTTCAATAGTTTCATCAAATTTAATGGCTCGGTGGTCCAATGGCTAAAAGACTTACGCAAAATAAGTAAAGTTAAGCGCTATGTCTTCGAGCACCTCTAGGATCAAATTTTCACCTTTTACTTCCGAGTCACCGTTCCCAATTAGCGGACAATTAACTGCGCTTCATCTTTTACGTCGAGGGAGTGCTAGTAACAAAGCCGTGGAGGTTATGACAAGTGTGACAGAGCCCCTTTAGATTATCACCGCAAAAGAAGTCAACTATCGCGACAAATAGTGAATTTACAATAAAAGCTTCTTCATTATTGGCTACATATATGTACACCTAACGATATAGTTGATCCTGCAATTTCTTTTGTCCTTCCTCTAGTCTTTGCCGTTGATAGAATCAAATAATTACGTTTAAACCGGCGCGAATTTTAAAAACGTGTACCTGGTACATATTCGTGCACCACAATAGACGACAAATTAGTTCAACAAGTGCCGCGTTTCGTCCGCGGGAGCCGTTGTCCTTCTTCTGTACGATCCCGTTGAACGTCGAAGAATATTTCTACGTGTTTAGCGCACATAAAATAAAAATAATTTATGTTCGGCGTGGAGCGGCGCGAAAGAAACGTAACAACGCAAGGTAGTCAACGTTTATGACGCGAAAAAAGTGGAAACTGTCGCTACGGACCGATGTTATAACGCCTGATCAGTGTGAGAACGAGAACATTGTCATTCTCTCTATAGCTCTACACATATACCATTGTACATACATATGGGTATATGGGCACGAAACGAAAACCGCGGTGTACCTATACGTTGAAGATAGTAAGTAGATAATATAGCGGGAATATCGAGACGCAGAGAATGTACTTGTATTGCGGTTTATGCTAGAAATTGCTTTTATTGAGTTTTTTCACGATTGAACGTTCACCACTTCTAGTTTTGCAGTTTTTAAGTATTGACAAGTCGACGAACTAAAAATGGGAAGATAATAATTTGTTATTTAACACATACAGAATCGAACGTAACCCATACCACCTAATTATCCGTTCGAAATAAGTACTTTCATCGGATTTACAAAGTAAAGTGCTGGAATTCCTGTATCCGATCCAGTATCTTTCGCGAAAACGGAAGAATAGACCACCGTGAACGACGGCTTCTGTCTCCAAGATTTTATCCCAAGAGATGCGCACATTACGCCTAATAAATAATGCGATATCGTTTAGATCTACCTCATTATGGAGCTCCGATGCGCGCATTTCCATATACGTACATGGTCGCTCATGTCAATGTGTCATAATGCGGCGAATATTTTTTATGCGCATCGCGCCGCTTGCTGATTCAATAATACCAATGAATAATACTAGGAACGAAGAAGACTTAAGTAGTCGATAAGAAGCGTCGAGTGTTTCTTACGGCCTCTGCATTGTATTCGCGGCTATTTCGAATTTATTTAAAGGTTTTTCCCTGTATGATATTCATCGGGTGTTTCAATTAAATGCTGTTTATGGTGTTGGATACGTGGATTCTGTAACAATAGGTTTCACCGTAGTTGTTAAAATTATGCAAGCTTCTATTAAAAGGATTTACAATTTACCAATCATTAATTCCTGAATTAATAGATTAACGGTAAACGTTCAATGTCGTCTGCATGACGTTACATCATGAGCTAGCGATGTCTCAGTCAGAAAGGACAATGCTCAGTCTAATATCGTTTGTATACAGTTAGGAGTATTTCCAATAGTTTCGTCAAATTTAATGGTTCCGTGGTCCAATAGTTAAAGGACATGCGCAAAGTAGGCAGAGTTAGGCGCTGTGTCTTCGAGCACCTTTAATGATCAAATTGTCACCTTTTACTCTCGAGTCACTATTCTCAATTGGAGGATAATTAACTGCACTTCACCTTTTACGGCGAGGGAGTGCTAGTAACAAAGCCATGGAGATTATGACAAGTTTTAAAGAGCCTCTTTAGGTTATCACCACAAAAGAAGCCAACTATCGCGTCGAATAATGAATTTATAATATAAGCTTCTTCATTGTTAGTTACATATATGTACATCTACTGCAATTTTGTTTATTCTTCCTTTAGTCTTTGTCATAATTGAGTCAACAAAAATCAGGACCCCTTGTTAAAAGAAGATGATAGGTCGATGGGATTCAATAGCTGTTATAAACATATCGGTGACCTGGTGGTAAAAACACCTGCTTCTAATAGGACCCTTAGTATAGGGGATAGAAGGTATTGCGAGAGTTTCGTCAATTCTTAAAGCTAGAAATCTGGAAATTGGCTATATTTAGGCTTTTTACCTAAACCTAGTTATTAAGATGTTAAGGAAACAATTATTCTAGTGTTTCTCGAGAATTGGGAGGTGAAATCTGTGGTGCTAAAACCCAAGTGTCCAATTATAAAAAACATATTTTGCGATTTTTGGAAAACCATTTCTTAAATTTGAAAAAGAAAAAGAAGCTACTGACCAAACTTCGTGTTTGTGAAGAAGTTCTGCTGAAGGTAAAAAGGGCACGAAGAAAGAGGACGGAATAATATAATTGAGGTATTTTTGCATGTTTGTACTTATTATTATAAAAAATGCGGTAATGCATTGCTTCTTATAAAAAGTGTCCCATTTGGAACTATAGGATATGATTTTGGAATAAAACGCTTAATATTTGTAACATTAATGTTTTTATTTTTCAACATAAATTTTCAAATTTGCGGTTACAAAGATATACAACAAGATTCATATGATCGCTGCGACTTATCTGTCATGATGTTATTCGTTTAGCAAAATTTTCCATAATTATTTAACCAGGCCCTATTTTTCGAGTAACATGAGGTTGGCTTGGTGGCGTACACTTCCCCCTTAACATGACTCCAGAGAAAAGAATCCAATAGTGTTAAGTCGCATAATCTTTGTAGACCAATTAATGTAAGGATTTCGAGAGATAATACGATTTGGCACCGTCGCACCGTCCTGCTAAAACCACATGATGTTGTTCAAATCCAAGTCATCAATTTGTTACGACGTTCACTATTTACTGTAACAGCATTGGTCATTCATTCATCTTCGAAAAAACATAGTCCGGCTCAAAATGTGCACAATTTTCTTCATCCCAAATTCGACAAATTTGTCTGTTGCTTGACTCTTCCGTCAAGGTAAAAATGTGCTCCATCGCTTAAAAAATGTTTGTTGCAAAAATCATCTTGTTTTTCTACGCAACACCCAATTCACAAATTTACGACGTTGCAAATGGTCTGCAACGTTTAATTATTGAGTTTACTGAATTTCGCATGCTGTCAGATGCTGCAGATCTTTCTTTAAGATCCCTCGCGTGGTCGCTCTTGAAAGATTAAGTTGTTGTGAACGACGTCTAATGATGTGTTGTTGGATGGACAACGTATCGGTGTTGTAGGCAGGCACAAAAATATAATTTCCAATTTTTTTTTTTTGTAATTTTAGAATTCATAAGAAAAAATCAACGCCATCTAAGTTCATCTCATTACCATCTGCTCCTTAACTGCTCCCAAACTAAATTTAAAAAAACACTTAATAGTTAAATGAGTTAGAATTGTTATTTACTGTTTATAAGTATTATGGTCCTACAAAATATTGAAAATTAGACACGCTCTGATTGGGTGAAATTTTGCTCTAAACAGCCTATGATTGATACATATTAGCGGCTACTATAAATTTTAAATATTTATAGATATAAAGGAGACCTTATTGAAATTAAAAGCTCCTTATTTATTATTTCCTCGCGGAACCAATCGGATTCAGCGCTGATCTCCGAATTCCGCGAAATCGAAAAAATCTACCTGAAATCAATTTCTGATTCGTATTAGATGAATCGCTGCCGACCAAGCAAAGTCATACTTGCTGTAATAACGTTACCAGGAAATCGGATATTTCATATTATATGCTCATAATACCGATTTGTTTCGAGTTTCTTCGTTGTTCTTTTTCTCTTTAACCCCGCGTGGCTTCTGTTCCGTTTGCTCAATTCTCCATTATTTATTTTTTTATACCTGCTATTGTTTTCGTCGCAGCCGAATTTTATAGTCGCAAAATATCTTATGCAGTCAACGTTCTATTAACAGGCGTAACGCACGTTATTCCTCGAACAAAATGTGATTATGATGTTCTTGTTTCGAACAAGTTATGTGTTTTTTTTGGCGTGCGAAATCGGCTATATGGTCGGTGAAAAAAAAAAAATCTACATTAATACTCACATAAATATGCGTAATATATACGTACGTGCGTTTATATCTATATGCACGCATTTAAATGTGAAAAAGCTATTTAGAAATTGGCATTAAATTACGCCCGGCTTGCGGTTTATAAAAACTCTTTTTTTTCTTGATGTATTCGATTGCATGTTTCGTAGGTGATTAGCCGAAATAACCCGTTTATATTTTCCCGCTTATTTTTTCGAATCAAGGAATCTTAATTTATAGAAGCTTTTTATAATTAGACTAAACAGAAGTGATTTAATAACAAAATCACTTGATAAAATTCCGAAATGCGTGAACATTATACGCACACCAGTACCAATAAGTACTTTTTGAAGATGTTACTTTCGCATCATTTAAATAATGAGAAATTTTACTCAGAAAATTCGTTGGAATCAACTCCGCCTTTCGAAAAGTAATTTAAGAGGTTTTTCTATATTTCACCAAAAGCTACAATTTAATACTTAATAACAAATGGTCGTTAACACGTTGAACAAGTGATTGCAATTTTTGCATTTGTACATTGCAGTATGCTACTTTTTTAGATGAGGTGACTCTAGTTTATAAAAATTATTTAGTAAATCTGGTTTGCCGCAGGGATCGATGTTGGGACCTTTGTTGTGCATGGTACGCACTTGTTGTGTTGACATTCGTTTGAATTATTGCAAGTAGCGTTGAATCCATCGAAATATCGAACGATGGTTTTGGCAGCAACGTTTGTACTAACGGTTATTCAATAATTTATTGTTTGATCACTATACATTATGTATTTTGTTAGTACATTGTTTTTTTTTTGCTTTTTGGGATCATTCATATTACAATAACATTAGCCGACACCAATATACAGCGCCATCAATTCAAGTTATTTGAAACCAGTGAAAGTAACTAGCTTCTAGCTTATATATCGATGCTTTAAAGCGGTATATTAATGAAATTTTCCATTAATTTAACTTTTCGCTTAGGATTTTCCATTTTTTCCTTTGTTTCCTCTTTTGTTATGTTAAAATAATTGTAGATGCAGCGTTCCTTTAATTTTTTAAAAAAGGTTGGAGGCAGACGTATCAGTTTGGGACATTTTCATCCTGTCCGTTCATCGCAAATAAGGAAGCTTGTAACAATTGAGTGAATATTGAGATTTTTCCAATTTTACAGTGTGCCATTAAAAAATTGAGCTAATTATTTATATACATTATACAATCTTTACATTTTCACTTTATATTTTTTTTACACAATTTTTCTGGGCTGTTTCTTCGATCGTTTGATGAATTCTTGTTTACTCTTAGGCGCTAATACTTACGAACTAGTCCCAACCGGGGTTGATGAGAATTTTTTTCAGTCTCGAACACATTTCTTTTCCAAACGGTGCATGTGGCGAAATACACAATTTAATTTAAGAGAAAAAATTAAGGCACAAACGTTTATCGAGTCTTCCTCCTCCTACTGGTCGTTTCGTCACCGCCTCTGATATCCACGAACACTCGATCATTAAGGAACATTTAAACTTATTAAAAGCAATTATTAATCTAAACATAACACTTTAAGTGTACAGCTGAACATACATACACTTGTAATTAATTGGCGATCTTATTAAAAGCGAATATTTCACGCCTAATTACCTGCGTACACGTCACGATAACAAATTACCAGTTTTTTTTTCCCCTTTATGAAAAACATCATCTCCATCATACGCAACGACGAGATTTATTCTAATTGCGTTAAATGCGCAATTAAGAACACTTCAGTTCTCCGTTAGGACCGAGGCCGACGCGCAAATACATATGTACATGTATATCGGCTCGTTATTAAAATTGATTAAAATTTATTTTTCTTTTTGGGACTAATATGCTTTAAGTGATCGCCATCAATTAGGTGTCGATTTCTTACGAAGGTACAAGGTGACGACTGACGGATAATAGCCGTCAATCATGTGAAATATTCAACAAATAAACACAAGCTACCAATTAGCGAAACGGGTTTGTTAAATTCAACCGCCAAACGGGCGTAATAATATTAAAAGTAAACGACTTTAAAAATAACAAGCCAGTAACCGTAATTTTTTAATAGACGGACGTTTAACAAACAGAAATTACGTCGTAAATGGATGTTTGCAAATTGGATGCGAGATTCTTAAAAAGTTCCGAGAACAAATTGTTTGTTCTCGCGACTGTTGTTTGTTCAAATAAAATTGTTTGTTCTCGCGACTTTTAAAATTAATCACTTTGTTGCTTTGCGCTTGTGTCTTGTTTGTTTTCATGAATTCTATGTTCCCGATATAGGTACAAATTTATAAAGCTTCTTTATGGAATCTCAAGCCAAAGGGACATGAAGGAATCTTAAACCAATGGAACATAACATGTGAGATCGGTCTGCGCAGGTGTTGTACATTCACTGCTCGATTCAGAATTTTCGAATTAGAATTGCAAGCTCTGAATACGTTGTAGTGCAATCCAATGCGGTGCGTTATAAGTTGTCAGCAAGCTCCAACATTCAAGAACTCAATGATCTCGCTTTTACATTTCGAATATGAAAAATGGTTTAATATTACGTATTAAAAAAAAAATTAGCTTCCTCCATCAGCATATAAAGGTCATACCTTCAAAATAATTGGAATTTGCCATTACACCCATCTTCTCGATTTTCACTAAATTATCTCGAAAAAGAAGATTAATGTTAACCTAACACCTCAATTACTGAATCCGTTTCGGGAATACCGAACGCAGTAGCGCATGCTTTATTGTTCCAGCTGCAGAACTAAGCCCAAAATGCGCAGCATCCGTATAGATGCATAGATGGTGTGCCAGTAGGAATGGTCCGGGCGACGGCAACGACTAAACTCATCAATTTAACCTAATGAAATTTGTAATCGGCTTATTAGCGCGCACCTCCGCCACCTCCCGTACGTACGTCGGCATTCTGCAAGGGTGGACCCCGGAATACCCCCGACGGTGTCGGAGCGGCGCGTTAAGCTTTAAAATCCCGCTGTGAAAGCGTCACATTCCATACGCAGATTTATAAAAGGGAGAGAAACCGGTGGATTTAATACCGACGCCGGTGTCGCCCCCTAGCGTATATACGGCGCGTTGTAGGATGTTTTATGCTATATCTACGTATATATCTCGGGTATAGCGATGGGCGGAAGTGCCATCATCGGCGACCGGGGGGAATTGACGGATTTTATTAATCAAAACCGAATTGATTTAAAAGTGAACCATTCTCCGGGAGGGAATTTTTCCTGTTTAATTGTTTCCGATAGGGACATACGTATATACACGTAAAAGCGACAAAGAGATATCCGGCCTGCGCAACGCGGGAAGATAAAATGAAACGGGGACTAGAGGAGGGAGTAGATGATGAAAATTGATTTTTTTTCTTTTCCGACGAGGAATTAACAAGACCAATATTGACACAATGAACGCCGCTAAATTTGCGGAGGCTCGCGGAAGGAAATTCAGTTAGAAGAGCGAAAAATTGAAGGAGAAATGGGATTTCGACGAGGGATCCTTTGATAAACACCGTATCTACAAGACTTCCTTTAAGAAGTACTTAGCATCATAGAAAGGATTTTGTAAATTTTTCGACAGAGATTGTGGCCACCTTCGACATTCTTATCCAATTGTTAATTGGATAGTTGAAGCAAAAAACAAAGATGTTCACCTTCTGTCCTAGTTTTATAATTGATTTAATCTAACGTTCAATAAGCAATAACCTTCAGTCTTCAACGTCTATTCCACTATACATTCGCCCTCATCTCACCAATAGCGCCATATAACGAGGTATTTCCTATATATTCGTAGGGTCGACAATAAAGATCACCTTCGTGAATCAAAAGCAATCTATCAAGCGATATTATCGCGACAGATGAGCGTGTGCCTTGAACTCTCGGTCCGCTCTTATATGGATCGCTTCCGTAATATTACCGGACTTCTGCACGATACACCGTAAGAATATGGGATCTATACGTATGATGTATATACAGGGTACGGTAAAAGAACTTAAAACGTTTACGAATTTTTACAAGATTCATCGACAAATGCGCTTGAAGGTGCGAGGTTGCAAACGACATTTCCCGAGATTCGCATCACCCGCAGTTGCAACCAAATACCGACTATTTGGAGTCGTGCACGTCTCTTCCGAGTAAATGCGTTAAATGGCGTCGTCGTAAGCGGAAACGTTCTTTCTCGGTGAGCAATTATTCATCGTTATGTATCCCTGTGTTTGAGATTTTTCAATGATCGATTTCGAGGAATATCAAGTTCCGTTTAAAGCTTGGTGGAATTGCTGGTGCAACACCTAAAATAAAGGAAGCTTTCAAAAATGGCAGAATATTAATTAATGTTCGAGGTCAGATGATTGTGGAACCTCCTGAAGCGGCGGGGAGAAAAGATATAAGCCGGGTTCTTATATCTTTCCTCTTATCTTATATCTTCTATCTTATAAGATGAAATAAAGCTGTTGTAATTCATAGCATAAATTGCTTTCAAGATGAAGACTTTTCTCTATGTTAGAAGTGAATAGAGAGACCTTCTCTTGCGTAGCTATACTGCATAGAATCGAAAAAGAAAAAAAAGCAACTAGCGATCCGTTAATAAACCAATTACGCATCATTTACCAGAGTTAACACGTGTATACATCGCGACCTTAACACCACACATCAGCTCATTCCGTCCGACAAATTGCCGTCAGGACGATATTCATCATTTTCCCGGGAGCGAATTAATAACCTGTCATATTAACCCAACGCGGGGCGCGCATAATTTTAGCAGCTGTCCGTTGCTCCGTACGTTGCACAGAACTATCGGTTCCGTAACGAGTGCCGGCCGAAAAATTCGATTCGTACGGCAACTCTCTCATTTGCATCGGCAATCGCTTCGAGCGGAGCGAGCACGAGAACTACCGTCGTGTTCCCTTCAAGCGGATAATTGAAAATTAATGAAGACGCGTGAAATGTATGTAAATATGGGTGTTAGATTGGGAGTAGAGAAAAAGGGGGGGTGGGATAATATATTGATGTCTGCACCATTAAAATTAAGCTGTTGAACGATTATGAATGGGTTTATAAGAACCTGCTTCGAAATATTGATAATATGCGATTATTTCGTTACGTTCGGATTTATGAACAGCTGTGTGTAACTTA
The DNA here is from genome assembly GCA_020654165.1 of Oryctes rhinoceros. Classification (NCBI taxonomy): domain Eukaryota; kingdom Metazoa; phylum Arthropoda; class Insecta; order Coleoptera; family Scarabaeidae; genus Oryctes; species Oryctes rhinoceros. The sequence goes on along the minus strand of JAIOKQ010000240.1, from coordinate 8,203,362 downwards.
GCGTTTAACGGGTGAAATTAATAGGTTTTTAGCGAAACCGATAATACGCGAACGGAGGATCTCGGCGTCGGAAACTTTTGGATACCACCTCGTACTGGTAGAGTTTTACACTTTCTCGAAGAGAATCAAACAATTCCGTTATTCTTTCGCTACACCCTGTAGTATACGAACCATTCCCGATAGTATTGGCGTATATGCACATATAATAAAAAAGTGCCATACATCATGCGGTGGCAGGCGCTTTACCGATATGCCCAGCTCTTTTTTCTGCTGGATGTATAGAATGCGGAGAAAGGGCCATCGCTCGGACCGTTTGATACTTATTGTTAGATGAGACGAAATAAAAAACTTTTCCACTTGCCTCCTTAGCGGAAGCTATTGATTTTGTCGAATATAGGTTTATATGGAAGACATATTGTATCGGGGCATTAGAAGACGTATCAATATAATTTACGTCTTAATAACAGACGCCTTGGATTAAAATAGTACGATGTTAAGCTAACGTTACAAACGTTACAAGTTCGGTTATTTTTTAAATGGATTACCATGTATATTACTTCGTTTGTGGAAGCCTATCTAACCCAATTTTAAAGGTAATTGGTATCGAAGCACTTTTTATATCAGCTAACGTTTTACAAGATGGTCTCGATCTTACGACAAGTTTAAGAAATACACAACCGGATAAAATTTGAGTGCTCCATCGTATAGGTCATTAAAGAAACAACAGAATTTCGGAAAAATCTGGAATTATCACAATTACTTTGAAAACTAAGCTAACCGATCGTGAGGCTATTGAAGAAGCTTGATGTGGATCCAAAGACGGAGTAGTAACATTTGAACTGTAAAGTCCTGCATTCAGGTGGAGCACAATAGAACATGCCGACGATGCTTTGCATTCAATTTTACGCGCGCTGTTCGAAAAGTGACTGTGTTAAATGCAAAGAATCGATTTAGGCTTGCTACAAGTTATTATATTTCAAAATTATTCCGCCATTAATTTCTTTTATAATGAATTGTCTGTATTGATGCAACCTTTCAGAAAAGTCGTCAACCTTTGACTTGACTTGCGATTGCTTCTACTTCGCTCAAGCCAACGCTAGTCGGTTTTTGGTTACGCGTCAAAGATGCCTTAGAATGTTTGTAGTAGTAGTTTAGACCAGGTTGTGACGCGATAAACTCGCTTACCTAGTCTCATGCTCGTTAATTAAAGTAATTCAATATAGGCTGATGTTTCCTTTTTTATTTTATTCGGTCTTATATTATACCATACTTTTCTTCTGACTTACGGTAACATTGTGCACAACACCAATGAACATATTTACTTATTTAAATAGCGCTGGAATTGAACTTATGTGATTTGCTAATTAAACTAACGAACCTGGATTTGATGGTACGTTTATAACAAATGTACTACATCCACACGATGTTCATTAATCAATCTAAATTAGATGTCCCGGCGAATAAGCAGCCTAAATATATGAAATATGACAAAATGTTATTGAAGGAAACTTCGCCAGCTCTTAAATCTTGTCCTAATTGGAGTCAATCACTTTTTGGTGCATTAAATTTCGTTGTGCTCCAAAATACGCTAATAACAGGCGGCGCAAAATTTGAATTGGCCGCCATTTTTGAAGTTGGCGCCAAATGTCACTGTGCTTTTACCATGGAGCGATACATATCTCAAGAACGTGGAATTATCGTTACTTCTTATTCGACAAACTTTAAGTCCGTTGTTTTAACGCCGCGTCGTCGTGTTCCATGTGCTCGAACAATTATACGTTTATCCGAGCGCCTCGTGCAAACTGGGTCCACTACAGATGTCGCAAGAAGTGGCCGGCCTCGTAGTGCTCGGATGGCACTACCGCAACCGTAAATGGTGAGCGTTACAGACGAATGCTAAACGAATATTTTTCGCCGCAAATTGCTGCAACAGGACGGAGCAACCGCTCACACAGCTCGGGCAACCATGGAGATTTTGAGACACTAATTTCCAGGTCGAGTGATCTCCCGTTTTGGAGATTTCAACTGGCCGTCCAGATCGCCAGATCTAACAGCACCAGACTTTTTCCTTTGGGGCTTCTTAAAATCTCGCGTTTACCACAACAAACCGCGAACCTTGCAAGCCTTGAAAGCTAACATTGATGAAGAAATCGCTAATCTGGAGCCAGATGAACTCGAGAGGTGGCCATTTGAACGATATAATTTTTTCCAATTAATGCCATCAATTTTACACTTTCAAATAAACTTTTTATAAAAACAGAGCTCTCTTTTTTTCATTTATAACAAAATGGCAGCCAATTCAAATTATGACGTTACTTTTGCGCCACCTTGTGCTAAAATATCTTTCTTTAAAGTTTCTCCCAACCTGAGCATTAAAGCAGCCTCGAGCCAGTTTCCGAATGTTGAAAGTTGAATAGCACGAACATGTGGATGTGTCCTCTGCGGATATAGGTATAGCGTAATACATCGTACAATTATCACATGTGATATGATATATCGTTGTGAAGATAATTTTCTGCGGCTTTAGAAGACGTGATAAAGTTGGGCCATTCCGTTAAAATTTTTTCAACGTATTTACTACATATGATACTTATTCCGTTTTCCTGCTACAGCAGTTAAATGTGAAATAACTTTTCTTCTGTTACATCTTTAACGATAGCGGAGATATCTGCTATGGTAGCTAAAATCAAAAAGATTGTACGCATATCCGTATACACTCATTAGATTCGTGTCATCTTTATCCTTTATCTTTATCCTACCTGGAATATACGAGTCAATCTTAATGAAATTAGCACCAATAATCAGTGTGAATTCAATCGTCGCCGCTGATGGCGTAACTGAATAAAATATTGAACATCCTTTTTATTCTAATTTCCCGGCAGTCTAAAGAATAATTTCCCAATATAAAAGGGGCCACCACTTACTTCTGTACACGTATACTTTCGCTTACGGTGGCTATTAAGAGTCAAAACAACGACGACTTTCGGGGTAATTTATTCATTGTTGTTCGTTAGATAATCGCCGATATGAGCCGTAGCCGGTGAATTATATCTCAATTAAGCTGGGCGAAGCTTACACGGATCGGCCGAAATAAAACGCGCTTATCGCCGCTTGATATGTTGTTTTAATTTATTTTAATTAGGTTGTTTATACGGCGCTTTGCACCTAACCGGAAATCAGTTTCACGTCTGAACTCCGGGGCACCCCGGTTCCGTTATAGGAGCGAGCGTAATGTTCGACTGTATTTTCTCTTTTTTTTTTTGTTTGTTCGTCTGTGTGTACGTTGTTATATAAGAACGAAACGTTATTCTAGAATTCGAATTGATTTTCTTTCTTTTTTATTTCTCACCGTGGACGTAATAAAAGTCTCTCGGTCAATTTATACATACAGTAGATAAAAGCGTTTTGTTAGCATCTAGATCGATTCAAGGCTCCAGCTTCAAGTATTAGTAATTTTTCATTAATCTAATAAAAAAGATACTAATTTACGTAAGTAACTTTTTTTTTGAAATAATCGCGAATCATAAATAATCCCGACGCGAAGGTAAGTTCAGCATCAGACGGATTTCATATTTCACGACGGCCATTAATAACAGAATTTCGGAACGAGACGGGATATGAAGACGCGCCCCTAACAAATTGAGATATTACCGCTGACATATAGACTACATTAGTCAATAACACAACCACGCGTCTTCTCCCTTCACTCTCCCTCAAGGAGGAGGCAACAATTCCACGCAACACACATACTAAGACGCCACCACCTTCAGACGATAAGTCACGCGTGACAGGTGACAGCTTCCCGCGCTTCCCGCGCCCTGCACGATTATCATCATCATCATCATCGTCGTCGTCCGCGTGAACGTCATCCGTAATGCCGAAGGACTACCTACCTAGGAAGAGCGGCGCAAATCATTTCCGTGCGTTTCCTTTACACGCCGAGGCGCCCCGACGCGTAATATGATGTTATTGCGCGGCCGGGGTTCTCGATCATCCTCGGCAACTTCACTGCATCACCTTCGCACGCGATCGACAAGGACGTAGCGATCCGAGGTGTCGAATGCCGGATAAGGACGGAGGCGCTACGGTTTCGAACGCGGAGCGGTAAATAAATATTTTTATAAGAAATTTGCGGGGGTGTCTCGGAGGATAAGGGGAGAGAGATATTCTACAGGTGTTGTGCGAGGTTAGCTAGGCTAGGGTGAGACTCCTAAAATATCATCGTCATATCTCTTCCTATATATCCTCGAGATGTGGGAATAAGTTTGAGTACCTACTTGGCGCTCGTGCCTCGATGCCTTACGATTCGGAAAGGAGGGGACGCTTTATGGCCTTTTGACTTATACCTTATTGATATCGAAACCGCAAATATGAAATTTATGAAGCATCCTCGCCGTATTCCCCATATTCCGCTCTTATACCTCCGTCTGCTGATCTCCGATATTTCTTACGATGTCCGGGATGATATTTACAACCCGAAAGCGAATGGAATTTTGATGATTTCTGAGATCCCCGTCGATGTATGGCTTTTTGATTTATTGGTACTAAATATAGGAAGAGGTGAGAATGAAATATAACGACGAAAATTGATATTAGCGACCAGATATTTTATGGTCTGAATGATTAATGTAATGTACAAGGTGTCCCAAATACAATGGCTACTATAGAAATCCCGCTCGAGTGTAATGGTCTTGCACACCAACAATGTGGCTATGATTTTACTCTTCGCTTTGAATAAAGCCTCTAGCTAATAAACGAAGCCTTTATAAAGGCTTTGAGGCTTTGCTATCCCCGATCCTCATTCTCCGCTCCTTTTCAGGAAAAATTACATATTCAGCCCTTCGGTATTTATGGAAAATGAGGAGAGGTACCATTATTCAATTAACTCAATGAAGCCGTACGCATCCATCTAGTATCTATAAACTTCGTAATCCCTTGCCTCTAAGCGATAGAAGGAATGCGAGAGGTAAATCTCGACCGGCGCTTTTCACAGCACACGCAGGGAGCCCGCTCTTAATATGTGGAGATCGTATTACCGCCGCTTATATCGTCCTACTAATCCATTAATAGAGCGTCGCAGGCGGCCGACGGCGTCATTTCACGCTCGACGCCCTCATTAATAAACAACGCCCGGGCCATATTACCAACCATACGCATAGGCACTCTCCTTCTTATGAATATGAACCTTGGAATGGTTGCGCAAAGGGATGACGACGGGGTTAACGCCGTATAGTAGGTATTTAACGGCGCTGCGACGTATTAGCGTACGTCGAAAGGGTCGTAAATTGAATTATTCTTTCGCGAGACGCGCGCCAAAAGCCGGTGAGGGTAGAAGGGATGTGGAAGGGTTAATATCTACGGAGGAAGATAATTGAGCAATTTCGGCGGCACATTTCACGCTTTAATTTGAATAAGTGTTGATTAAAATGGGCCGCTTAATAGCAGGAGGGGGTCGTTTTATAATTTTCAAATGGGAATCGAAATTTAATGTTATCGGGGCCTCTTCGGTATCTTCCAAGTCGCCGAATACGAGTAATATGTATCGTTAAAGTACTCGCAGTGATCGCGGTTGGTCTAAGGGCGATTCACATACTTGTGCAGGATCGAATTTCCACATGACAACTGTTGGTTGTTGTTGGCTGTTGGGTTATTGTTGTTGGCAAAAATTGGCTTGCTAATTCTTTCCAGCTTTTTTTTCTAAACGATCCGGTTCTACATCCTTTTCCGTTTGTTCAGCCGGAAATCGAGCGGCGCGGCGCTTGACCGGGCAGAGTTAGCCGCCGTGTGCTCGAGCCCCGCACCGGCAATCGTTAGCTGCACAACGTACGCTCATACCTACATACATACTACATACCTTACTCCGCTTACGAAGAACATATCTTCATCCACTGACAGGCCCGTAATCATTGATAACGGACTGCGATGATCGCGCATAAAATCGGCCTCGGCCGACGTCTACACCGCCGCCGCCGGAATATTACTCGGGAGATTCGGCAGGTACGAAAGATATGAGCGCTTGGGACGAATATATTCGGTACGGAATTATCTCATTCGACGTATGAGGAAATTACAGACGCTGCGTGATGTATGTACGTGCTCCAATATTTGAGCTTCCATTTCGACGTATTTTGTTTCGTTTTTTTATGTTGTTTCGGTTCAGTTTAGCTCATTTTAACGCCATTTTAAATAATTGAATAATGAAAAATAACTATTATCTCTTTAATGAAAGATAACGATGCCAAACCAATGTGAAAAAAATGAGAAAACCTTTCTGCTTGCTTGTTAATGCTTCCAGAAGAAATAATAAGAAACACAATTTCTTTCCTTCCGTCTAGGGAATTGGGATAGGGATATGAAAACATAGTTCAAGCATTACTTAGGTCTCCCATGCATGAACGTGTAGATCTTTCATCCTACACACGCCAAGAACAAATGAGCACTAATGGACAAGCTAAGAAGTATCGCCGGAGACTCTACTCCCAAATCAGATTCATTTCGTTCATTTACGCTGCACCGGCAGAAACAACTCGAACTCGAATGTGATTGACTTAATAGCAAACGAGACGCGTAACCCAGAAGACAAACTGACCGACAGGCCGGAGGCCTATAAGTCAACAATTATCAAATTCCTGTGGGACGCTAAGGAGCAGCGCGGCCCCGCTTAGGAATAAAGGAAGGCGGTCGTGGAGGTCGGAGGGTGGGCGACGTGATTTCGATGAATCCGATCGGTCTGGATGAGGACGAGGATGAAGACGTCTTAGTCAGGTTTTCGGCGGACGCCCCCTCGCCGACGATCGCCGGGAAAGATGGGTACAATTAAATCTCCCTTTATAGTTGATGGAATCCGTTGTTAGTGCTTTACGTGAGTTCTTCTTCTTCTTCCATCGAAGTGGCGGTGGTGGAAGTGGATGTAGTGGTCGGTTGTAGTTAGTCTTCGCTATTGATTAGCAATAAGAGCGAAATTGGTTTATCGAAAACGTGTGTGGGGAGAAGGTGACTACGGGATTAAAAGAAAAAAAGCGAAGGGATCCAGGTCGTAAGGTAATGTTCCTTACTAGAGAACTCGAACTGAATTTTAAACTTTTGCATTAACGAACATGTAGATGCGTAGATTTGTCATGAATTTCGGTGTATTCCTTATTCTCATCACTAATTAAAGTAAAATAATGTTATTAAATCTTAATTAAGCCTACCGAATTTACCGATAGTTAAACAAAAATAACAAGCAACCCTCACCCTTCATAACTTTTATTTATCCATGAAATTTAATACCTGCTACCACCCTCGACAGACTTCCTTTTCAACGTTGAATTTCCATTGTTATTGTTAAGCTTAAAAGAGGCAAAAATCCCTAGTCTACGCGATTCTTAATTAAGAAGACCAAAGGCGTTGAATTACCTTATAAAAGCCGCCTATTATATTCTCTTGGTTTATTAACACAGTGAAAGTCCTCTTTGCCGACGATTCTCACAAGTGAACAGCCATCACGACCGGACGATATTTCTGGAAACAATTTTTGAAGATGGCATGGAGCTTCGAAAAGAGAAGAAAAAAGGTATAAAAGTACGATAAAAGCGTAGCTTATCCGCTAGCCATAGCATTTCAACCAAGATTGAGTTGAATCCCATTCCAAAGATTTACTTCAAACGTTAATCGGTGTGTGTCGGTGAAAATCATGGAAGCTGAGTGAAACAGTAACGTGGCGCCTAAAACAAGCTATTTTTAAGACAAAAAAATTGAAGTGCTTAACATTGCTGAGCAAGAAAATCTGAATGTTCATCGGTTGAATCAATGGTATGTTTATTACCGAAGGAAGAGTGAATTTGCAAAGCAACTTAGATTCTAGTGAACCATTTCTGTGTTGCTTTTGCTTCCAAGGAAACCATACGGGCGAAAGTAGTCTTCGAGCTTTACTTGATAAGACTTAACATTTAAAGACCAAAAAAGTGTTGGTGGCAAATTATCAAGAGAAAGATTGATTATATTGTTCTGTGCCAATTTCGCTTGATAAGAACAAATGCTTTTGTAATCAGCAAAGGTTCTCGACCATACGCGTTGAAAAACGTGCCACTTACTAGTTTGCCAACCATATGAACCTCAAATGAAAAGGCACGGATGGAATGAGATGTAATGATCAAGAGACGGATGGGTCTTCAGCAGCAAAAACTTTTGCTTTCTTTAGACAATGCTGCATCGCATCAAAGAGACTTAAACTTAAAAAATATCAAAATAAATTTCTCTACTCTCAAACACGACATCTGTTTATCAGCCCATGAAACAAGGGATAATTCATTAACTTCTCATACAAGCTGTATATAAAAAATTTTAAAATTTATCATGCGACAAATTCAATTCAAATTTCTCATCACGCCGTGCTTGCTTCTCTATCCTTTCACCTATCCCTGCTACTCTCAACATTTAATTTAATTGGCATTGAATATGCTAGTGAGTATAATACTCGTTTAATCACATATATCCCGCTAATTACATCTTTTTCGCTGCGTTTCCTAATTAAATATACGCATATCGGTCCCGATGCTTTTGTTGCCCATCCAGCGTCACGCTATTTTGATTAATTTCGGTTCGTTTAGTTTAGCATACGTTTAAAATGAACGATATTAATAGTATGTAAAGTATTTTCGACCACCGATAGCGATGATGACGCTGTCCGAATAATGTATAATTGCGGATAGTCCATTCGTAGTTAATTCTACCCATATTAGTTCAAGTTCAGTTGTCGTTTATAATTGAACCGTTTACAATTTTATTGCTATTTGAGATTTTTGATTGATCAAATCGAAATAAAACATAATGGCTTTTTGATGTTTCGCGTATTTGTAATTGTGCAAATACGCTTATAGCAATGGTCGCAATATGGCCGAATGTATTTTCTTAAAAGCTGTGGAAGGTTCTACATTCTTGCAAAAAAAAAGGAAACTTAGCTGACTTAACAGAACCAATACTTGCCGCGCCGAGAGTTCTCTAGATTTGCTGTTAGTCTAACAGTCTTTGAAGGATTAAACCAAGAGGATTTATTGCCGCAATAGTTTTGTTCTTCTGCAAGAAGTCTTGCAAAGATCATACCACGAATATTTCAAAACATAATTGGTTTCCTTTTGGTTTCCTTTTGGTTTCCTTTTGATTTCCTTTTGGTTTCCTTTTGGTTTTCTTTTGGTTCCTTTTGGTTTCCTTTTGGTTTCCTGTTGGTTTCCTTTTGGTTTCCTCTTGGTTTCCTTTTGGTTTCCTTTGATTTCCTTTTGGTTTCCTTTTGGTTTCTTTTTGGTTTCTTTTTGGTTTCCTTTTGGTTTCCTTTTGGTTTCCTTTTGGTTTCCTTTTGGTTTCCTTTTGGTTTCCTTTTGGTTTCCTCGTCTATTGTGGTTTTCAATGAAGAATGTGTATAACATGAGTAGTTCCATTTATTGTGTAATTAACGTCCTCAATTCCTTCCTTTCCTTGCTTTCTCTTTACCTACCTTTTTCCTACCTCCTTCCACTTCACCCTTGCTTTCAACATTCTTTTCGGCCCCTTGTGTTATTCTCAAATATAATTCTCGTAGACTATTTTTCCGCATTCTCAAAATATGTCTCACGCATCTTAAACTCTCAAGAATTTTAGAAAATGCTAACGAAATAGAGACCAAAAGGATGTAAGTGTGAGGGTAACAGAATAATCTGAGCAGAGCGACACGTAAAGAATGAAATTAAACATGGAAATTCCTCCCGACGTACTTTCCTCCAATGAATTTCATCCATTCGAAAGACCATTATTTAAATATTAAAACCCCCGACTAAGTTCGGGCATTCTGTATTGATACTGACGACATACACACGTAGAACAGACGCGTTTTTATCGAAATCTACATTCTCGTCGTGGACCCTTTTTTATCAATCTTTCAGTACAACAAAAGGAAGAGGGAATTGGAAATTTTCAATTAATAAAAGTAAATAAAACGTTTGCGAATGTCAGCAGCTGCCACTCCCTTTTAATAATGCAGAAGGTCGACTTGAACGACAGCTTTACCGTACACACAGGAGGACATGTACAAAGAGCCTATATACGTGTCTGTTGTACGAGAAAGATAAAGACGGCGCTCGTAGATGCTTGTGTTACATTTATATGTATATATGTGTATATCTGTTTGGATACATACGTCCGAATAAAGTGCTACAATTATGGGAAGCTGCATATGACAATAGCACCTCCTCTTCCGTCCGCTCCAATCCACTCTGGAACCGGCGGCAAATTCGCTGCTTACTCGGACCCTTTATTCGACGCGTGCATATCGGGAACGGATATTTTAATATTTAGATTGGTTACACCTTTTATGTGTCCTCTAATACGGTCGGCGACGCATCAGGAGAAAATAATTTAGCTTAGGCGTACGAGACGAGCGACCCTTGTTTGTTTTTTACACTTGTCCCTTTTTTCCGATCCGTGTCGGAAGATTAATAGACTGTTACCGTGGTGCTCGTATATATAAAACGTCTAAATTAAAATCGAGCCTCCGCGTCAGTCGACGACAGTGCCAATGCGTACGCGTGATAATATTAAGCCACGATGTAGGCCGCCCTATAGGCATGCTATGCTTGTGGAGGTGAGGTCAAAATATATGAATACGTTGTACCGATAATAACTGTTACAAGGAAAATGTATGCACAGGTGTATCGCAAGACGTTTTGTAAAAAGAGCCATAAGCCTCTACAATCGTAGATTATTTTCTTTGGCGACGCTACTCTACGTTGTTCAAGTACGCGTAGACTAGAGAGAAGGTATTCTACAAGAATTTCAGCGAGGGATCCTGCATCCTCATCCTTTAAACATGGCTAGTGCTAAATTTTATAAACGGCGGTTCCGTGATCGCTCTAACCATTTAGGCGTCACGACGCTTCGAAGCATGCGAAAAATAATTGAACTCCACTTTGTATTAGTTTTATTCTGCGACCTTCGATGTATAAGTACCTTGCACCGCCACCACCATATCGCTGCCTTCTTCCGGCGATGGTTACGTATACCCCCAGCGTTAGCTACGGCAAGAATGACACTAAATAATTCCCGCAAACAAACAAAACGATTTTCCTTAAACGTAACGCCGCATTTGTCCTTTTCCCATTTGAATTCCTTGACGTACCGCGGCTACTCTGAGGGGAGCGTTCTTCGCTCTATATGCGGCGTGCACGTGTCACTTCGACCATCGCCGATGCTGTTAGCGCAGCTAGTAGCTACCGTCCGTCCTCCGCTGTCGTTTACGCGGAGAAGAAAGACGCGGTAGCTGACTTGAGCCGATGAAAACGAGAGTGTATTGCGGTTATTGTAGGTTGAACGAGCGGCGCGTTTTGAAGTGTTTTTGCGTTGTGCTTTTACAGCAGCAGAAATTAATCTCGATTTGTTATCATTCTAATCTCATTTTTTCTTTATTCTCTCTTCCTGATCGGTTTATCAAAATACGATGTTTGAAAATTATGTCAAATTATTAATTAGGCAATTGGATATGAATATATATGCTTAACATATAAAGACCTATTCAGCGAAGCATCGAGCTTTTAATAGAAACGGTTGAATTGCTAGAAATCGCAATTGTTCGGATCGCGGTTCTTTATTATGCGAATCCAGCGTACGTTGCGTTATACATACGCACAAATACTGAGAGAACGCGCAAAATTTCGTTATAGAAGGATATGTCAAGTATTTAAGATCAAGCTCAATTGAGACAATTTCGCCGGGTATGTTGACTTCACGACGCTGTAATTAATAGGAATAGAATTTAAACGAATTTATTAACATGAATAATTACTGCAGAGCTTGCTTTCTTTTGGAATATCCAAATTATTCTTACCATACGCTTGGCTAGATCTTCTTAGATACCCCGGCAAAATTCAATGTACATGTACGTTACTATTCAACTTGAAGGGAAACGAGGGTCGCATATACGTATATGAATTTGAATAGCTTTACGTGTAAAGACCCTTCAAGATCTATCCTACAGGATAAGATCTTAATTTAACACTACAAGCGCTTCAAAAGTAAACTGGGTGAGAGGCGAAAATAGAAGATAAAGGCCGCTCTGGATGAACGCATGATATGTATCCCTAACGTAGGCTAATGCCAATGTAAAGACGCATACATATAGCCGTTTTTATGGGCGTCTCATAGCGACGATCTAAGAACCAAACTGTTCTAAGAAGATCTTCCTTGCGTAGGATTCGCTGATAACCTAAACAATAGTAGTACGAAGCAAAGTTGAAATAGTAACAAAATGCATTAAATTAAGTATAAACTTGCTGGAAACGTGAAAGCCTTACAGCCATTGGCTAAATAGAAATCATAGTACTCACAAAGAAACGCCTAATTCCAGGTTTAAAGCTGTGGTAAGAGAAAGGAGTAATCAAAGACATGGAACCCTCATAATTAACAAGTTTACTATTGCCTTAAGCAAATGCAGAAAATTATGTGGAGGAACGTAGCGACTAAGCCTAAATATTTTGATGTGGTTACTCATGATGGTCGTCAGACCAATGATGTATATCATATCACCAAGATAAGTGCCTTGGTGATATAATGGACGAAAACTTCGCGGGTATTAAGCAATCAAGTGGCATATAAGGACTAATATATCTGAGCGCCACGGGGGCCATGAAAAGCACATTTGGAAAGACATATAAATACACATTCAAGAAGAGGCTAGGATAGTAAGCTATAAACTAATAAATGGCCAATATTCTCTAACTAGAAGCATGAAAAACTATTAAAAGACATACCCAGTGCCGCCATCTAAATACAGCTTGGATAAAATGGTAGCACCAGAGAGAAAAGAATGGAAGCTACACGCGTCCATTAAAATGCATAAACAGCATAAGTTTTACCTACGTTTTTGATTTTTGGTTCCACAACATGATGGCTGCACACCGATTGAGAAGATCTTCCATTTTTCTTTTACTATTATCGTAATTTAATATCAAAATTTCAACTTACTAGCTCAAACCCGCGTTGTTGCAATGTACGCCACGAAAGTCCTTGCTACATTAGATTAACGACCTTGACATGTTCGTTTATACAGTTATTTTACCGGCCTCAACTTACTAACAAGTATATACGTACGTACATACAACGGTGACGTTAACCAACGTTTAATTTTCCGCTCTTCGGGTGTTAGTAGCGAGGTCTTCTTCGTCTTCTGCGTGCGTCCGTCCATCGGCGATGAGGTTATTGAAAGTACTCAAGGACATTTACGTTTGCTGAATTGGAACACGCTTCATAACGAGGCATTCGTTCGTCCATTCGTTCCAAGTCCCCGATACGTAAACGCCGTTCGAATAAATTAATCGATGATGAAGTGGTTTCGTGAAGAACGTACGAAAAGGTTATGTACTTGTATACCTAGATAGCTGTACGTTGTTGAGTTGCACGCTCGCGTATTTTAGCGCCTATACGTAGAAGAGCGTGTACCGTTTCCTAGGCGTACGGTAAGGTATCGTAGATGTTGTAGGAAATTTATCGTTGTTATTCTTCGATAAGTTCATACGTTCCCCAAGATGATTAATACGATACGATTTATGTGTCGTTATTTTGGATAGACATTGTAAATATGAATTTATAGTTTTTGGTCTCTGAATTCCGCTCCTTTTTAGTTTCACGACAACGATCTCCAGATTATCAAAGAAACTTTAGACGTTCAGTTATATCTAAGAAACATCAAGACAAATCTAGAAATCGACAAGAGAACGGCTTTTACCTAGCTTTCTCCCCGTCAATATAGTTTTGCTACCGACTATCTTCTATGTGTCTATTCTATCCGCCTACATTCTTGTTATGTTGCGAATATGCGACGACAGCTCGCCCGCAGACGCTCGTCCTCCTCTCCGACGAAATCACTGCCCGTCACCCGTCATAATCCCGATCCTCCGGGAATCCGCTGCTCGCCGTAAATATTTTATGGATTTACGTTGTTCGATGCATTATACTTATCGTGTTTTGGTGCTGAGCGGTATTTGATCTGTTCTACGGGGTGCGCTCGAACGCTGCCTGTCTGTCTGTCTGTCCGCCTGTCATTCGACGACAGCGCGTTTTCCAACATATGTATGTACTCGGCGATTCTCCGTTTGGGATATACGTAGGTATAGTTTGCAAGTATGTGTATCTGTTGTATTGTTATGAAGTCGATTAACACTTTATTATATTATTACGAATATTATCGACAATATTCTGATTATGCTTGAAGGTGCTACGCTTAATATAATTGATTGGTGTAAAATGTTCGAAGATGTGCTTTTGATCAAATTTTCAGACAATTGAAGAATATGTTTCTTTTGAACACTTTTTAATTATTATTCTTTATCTTTCGTTGGACATGCTAACATTGCATTCGATAGCTTCGTACTTGCATGCGCTCATGTCTGTAATACCTGTTTTCCTAGCAACAAGAAAAAAGCAAAAAGAAAGAAAATCAACGCAAAACAGAGCAATACCATATAGTCGAACGATATAATCGACGAAAGCGGCGAAAATCCGCACCGACCGTCGGCGTTAGTATAAAATCGTCTATGACTATTCCCGCTTGATAGAAGTACACCAATATTCACGACGGTAACAAATCGGAACTCATACATCGGCAATTTCTTTAAGGCTCCCGCGGGAGCCGCCCCGACGCTTCGAACCGAAGACCGGACATCAGCGTATTCTCTTTATGTCTTTAGGAAATTATACCTTATATGCGCGCGGCCGACCCTTCTACCCGAGAGTTCGCCGATTCCATTCTACTTACCTACACCGCATCGTTCGTCCGTCGGCTATGTGTTGGCGATCTTCCCTTTTCGACGTAATACGTATCGCATGTTACCCTGTTGGCATCGATATCGAGGGTATAAACGTGTATATTGGGATATCATATTTATTGAGAATCGTTTCGTACCGTGGCGATTCAAAGAGGAACTTCTCACAAGAACGTTACGCATCGTTATATGACGAAAATGTGGAAGTTGATCGATTTCTTGAATAGAGAACGCGTAATACTGATTCGTCATAGAGCCGCATGGAATAATTTCGATTTATTGAGTTTAGTCGCCGAGAACGCGTAAAATATCAACGCCGTTAATAAAATAAATTGATTGACGTGCATCAAATTATATCAGCGGAAGATTTTCCATTAGCGAAATTAATACGGATTGGATTTTCCAAGGAAAGGTATCGTACACCGAAAATGCAACAGAGACAAACTCTGAGAATGAAAAGTAAAGAAGAGGATATGATGCGCATACTAACGGAAAGTGATGCGGGTGGGTGGAACGGTGAAAATTTTATTGCGAAACGTTATAGGTGGCTGCGTCATGTAAGCGCGGTAGAATATGCAAATGCATCTGCCGTAGGGTCGCTACGTTCTTGAATATTTTCATCCGGTTAGGCGAGGCGCGGTGGCACCTCCGACAATAAAACCGCCCCCGCTTATTTCTTATATATTTAGAGAGATACGGATAGCAGCATATAGTTTCGCTTTATGGTTTGCCCGGGGATTCGGTGATAAATCACAGAAATCAGGTGCTTTCCTCCTGTTTTCCGCCTTTCTTCAACCTTGAGGTATAGAATATGCTTGAATAAGATGCGACAACAAACGCGAGGCGAAGAATATATAGATATGGTTATTAACTTAGTGAATATACATTTTCTTACCTGAAGTTGCAGTCAAAGTTTAAAAAAGTGATTTTCTTACAAAATTGATGGTATAACTTTACACATAAACTCAAGGCTTTATAACATCTTAAACAGAATCTTTAATAAGTTCCAATAAAAATCCCCTAAAGGACTTTTCAGCGCAATACAAAGGCTTCAGTTGCATGTTTTTGAGTAAAATCAGCTTCAAAGAATCGATTTCCGTCACCCACATTAACCTATATTGAACTACATCCCGAGAAAGACTAAAGATAAAGATCAAAGTTTCCTAACATTCTAAAACTTATAGCTTGCTTACCGTAACAGATAGAAAATCGGGACAACTTTTAACAGATTCAACGTTGTTAGTTGGAGATATGTAGCAAAAATAAGAAAAGGCTGGGAAAAGCTTCTAAGATTTGAAGATTTCAAAAATGTTTTAAAATATTCATTTTATTTCATTTACTTTTCGAGCTACATACGAAGCAGAAAATTCTAAGCATAAAATAATTTTTGCGTAATTAATTTTGCGTCCTAATTAATAGAAATGTCCTAAAACGATGCGTTTTAGGACATTTCTTGTAAAATGTTATCCAATTCCTGCAGATTCACTCAGCATCAAAATAATGAAGAACTTGGCCTGCAATCAACGCCTTTGGTATATTTCATACAATTTTTTGCAGCTCCTTTAGCCAATTATCGATATCCGCATCTAAAAATAGGACTTCACGTCCACTTGAAAATTCTTTCAGATTTGTCTTCCGTTTACATTCTTTCCATCATTACACATTCACGAGACGCCTATAACAGCATAAATCTCGCATTGACTAACTAACTCTTCAGTCGTTTCGCTTTAATTTAGTCTCGGAGACGTTTTCCGGATACGCAGCTGCACAAGCGATCATCATCAGTTAGATCGCGGCGTGTCGGTTTGTTTCTTCCTTTTTCGAAAGCCCCCGGACCGCTTCTACCGTTTGCCGTTGCTACTTCCTCCTTCTCCACCACCTTCTCCATAAACTAAAGCGTGCAATGTTCATTTTCCTATTCACTGGCTCTAATTAATTAAGTTTCCATCAGGTAGTAGTAGAACGATGTACAAAGATATACATTCACGGGCGAATATATTACGTGCATATAGCAGTTAGAGCAACGAAACCTGAACGAAGCGAGTTTAAACGAAAGAGAAAAAAATTCTAATCTAATTTGCATTGCATGACGTACACACGTTTGAAAACGGATGAAAAAAGCACGATAATAAATACGCTAATAGGTAGAAGCAAAACAAATGATAGCTTTAGAGCTGCAACGAATTGAAATAGGGGAAAGGAAGAGGAACACCCTCGCGAACGTGCATTGAAAAAAGATCTCATTCCACCTCTGTACACATAATACAGAAGTTAATTACTTAATTAGTTCCGAGCCGAAGATGATCAACGTCGGTCGTAATGAAATGACGCGCTGCTACTTTTGAGTCCATTAAGCTACGTTAATTAGAAATCAACACCGGGCGAGAGGTTGGCAGCGCCGGAGGCTGTCCAAGACTCTTCTTCGTGCTCGTGTTTAAAAATATTTTATGCTTGCTGTATCTCCTTCATGGTTATATGTATAGTAACCGGCGTAAATATTATGTAACATGTGGCAAATTCTTAACTATTAAAAGATAAAAATGTTTCAATTTTTTATTTTTTTAATAGTCCAAGTGAAGTAAAATCTCCGAAATTGGCTTTGTCAATTCTTTAGAAGCTTGAAAAGCATTGCTCGAAGGAACGCTTTTGCGGAAGTAGTTCTAATTATTTCCTTTTTTTAAGCCTCTGGTCGTATAAATATGACCAACTTCTATAAGAGCTTACAATAATACAAAAATAATTGGCATCACGTGTCAATTACTAAATAAAAATAGATTCTCTCTTCCTAAAGCGCTAGAAACGAAAAGAAGATCACCCCCGAAATGATCCACCATATCGCGCACTCCGATGTTATTGCATCTTCCGCGTAGGAAACAAAGTATTAAGTAAACACGAAATAGAGCGAAGAAGTCGGCGTCTATATTGTAGAAGATAATCCGGTCCAAGAAAGAAGGATATCTCGCGCTGTATGGCCTAACAATCTCTTGTTCTAAAGGTCCCTCTTCATATCCAGCCGCTGTTGTTCCCGTTAAGCCCGTCGTGTTCGACCTTTGGGCTTAGTTACCCCAATAGTCGCCCTATTATTTTGGCGCTATTGCCGTCGAAGCTCTGACTTTTGCGATAACACGCATCTGCGGTTCCCCGGATCATACCCGTCCTGTTTCTTACTTCTATCGCCTTTTCAAAATAACAATTATATATCTATCCGGATCTATTTGAAAACTCTGTCGGGATTAGCCTCCCGGATTTTGTGCTATCGGCGAAAACTTTTATTTTTTCTTTCTTTCCTTGGTTTTGCTGCTCATCTCGGTTGGTCCGTGCCGAATGTGCGAGAGAAGTTCGTCAAACAATCGCTTGCTGGGCGAGAAGAGGTTACTTCGAGATGGTTCTCGTCTATATTTAAGTAAGAGATTAATTAGTTTCTTTCAGTTCGAGCTCTGATATACAACACGAAATAAAGAAAGGAAATAAGAAAGAATGAAAGAAGTTTGTTTCTAAGTCCGAAATAGAATAAACTGAAATAAGCTTTCGTTGTGATATTAACCAACTCTTCGAATTAAAGCTAGGATTTCGTTTAATCTAAAGCTTTTTCCGTATCTAGGTAATCGTTGTTAAATAATGTCGCGTAATTTTTGAGCAATAAATGCCACTGTTTTAAATAGGGGCTTTCAAAGCCCTGATTTTCATTTAAATGTATCGATTCTTAATGCGTTAATATATTAATTGGGTTGCTTGGAAAATGTGACAATTTGATTAAGGTCGAAGTTACTCCTCGGTACTTAACCAATATGTCGCGGTGTACGTAAAATATCGAAGGACGGATCGAACATTAAAAGCTTACTTGTCATCCGGTGTTGGTTATTTTATTTTTGTCGCTGATTTTGCTATGTATTAATATGTCACAAACGTAAACGAAGCGGTTAAAACGCTCGAGACGGTTATTATTATAACAAGAGAAGAGAAGATGGCAGGCCATCTACGGATCGATCGGGATTTCTTCATGCCGCCGCCAAAATTAATCCGCCTTTGTGTTAAAGTTTCATTATTCGAATACCTGGGACATTTTTCGCGAGTTCCCCCGTCCCCGAACGAGAGAAAAAATGCAAGCGTACAACATACACAGGCAAGAAATGGGCGAGAAAACGTAAAAAAGCCGCGACTTGCATAGCTAGAGACGGGCGAGACAGAGACCCGTCGCGCTGGAGCGACGAGGACGGTAGAAGAAACTTATTTCTCATGTCTATTATTATTTGAATTCATCGGTTCGAATCCGGTCGGTTCGTCGTTTTGCAGCGGCAGCGCGCGTATATTTAGGGCAAACGCGAACAATGCGCCACCGAACAAAAAGCGCATTCAAATGTCTGCGAATTCGCGATGATTGAAATAGATTGAAAAAGAATGCGCATTAAATTCCCTAAATAAATGAGTTACAAAATAATTGAAAAGAAGAGAGTATCTAGACGTAACGTGAATAAAAATGCGAGGAAAACGCAGGAGGAGACGCGTACGACTGAGATAAAAGATGCCAGAAACAAAAGCGTGTTTCGATTTCTTCTCCGCGATGTCGCACAATATGCACCGAAATCCTGACGTTCTCTTCCCTTTGTTTTCGCTTTTTCGCTATTCCGTAGGCTTGTCGTTTTTCTTTTCTTTTATTCTTACTTTTTTCCCGGACTAATTCTCAATAATTACGTTTTGGGATTAACTGAGTTAACGTTATTTAGTTTGGCTGTCTGCAAGTATCGCGTTCAGTTGTGTAGTTCCTTATAATAAATTTAAAATATAAATCAATACAAAATACAATTAAATAACAAACATATTTCACCTCTCTTAGGTTTGATAAAATAATAAGACTAATATCCATATTAAGAGCGCTTGTATTGGCGTTAGTTGTAGTTGTGTATGTATGTAACTTTAACAAGCATATAAAACTCACGCCTGGTATTATCAAAGTGGATTTTGTAAAAAAAGATTTAGTTAAAAGCATTTAAATAATGGAAGCATTTATCAACCAATTAGATGCGCTTTTACGTAAACCTCGCACGGATATCTACCATGCTATTATATTTAGAGGTTCGTATCACCAGCAGAGTGAATAAACAAAAATCACTTAATACCAGGCTATCTCCTTTTTATATTTATGTTTAAATTAAGAGCTTTACAAAAGCGAAATTGTCAATTAACATGGGGAGATCTGACGATTTAAATGCAAAGAAACTATTTTCTTTTGTTTTATTCATTTATAAAAAGAATGTCGTTACAATGTAAATCCAGCACTCTGATACGTGAGAGACGAGGAGACTCAGGTCAATCAAGCAGTTCGATGGTGATTCCGTCTCCACGTCATTGTTCTTGTATTGCGCTAAAAATTGTTTATTTACCAGATTATTTACATTATTGCAGGTAACAATTTGAAGAAATTGGAACAAATTAAGCCGATTACAGCGTCATCTACCACGAATCAAAAGAAATGTTTTCAGACTAATCCTACGTATTTCCACCTATATATGTCTACGCAGAATAATTATGAATGTTTTTTTTTTCTTTGTGAAGTGCTTTTAGAGATATTTGAAAGCTGCAAGCTTCAAAAATCACCCGGTATATGTACATCAATTATCCTTTCCTTAAAAGCAGATTTTTCTTGTTATTTTTAACAAATGTTAGATTTGTAAATTTAAGCTGTGAGCCACTGTAGGCTGTCTTGTTATTGCATCCAGTAATGACACGAATCTAATACAACGTATCGTTCCACGCCGGCACAACACTTTCAAGCTTTCGGCTTGAACGGTCGACATCGATCCCATTCACTTGCTCTCCTTTCAAATAAATAACATAATCGACCGGAGGTGTTTCGAAAATCATCCGACCGCAAAATATACCTCGTCCCTTTCTATACGGGGAAAAAGGTGCGTATAATGGGCAACTTTTCGGCGCTGCTAATACGCCGGCCTGCCCCCTTCAAAAGTAAACAGGCCACTTCAAAGGTGTCGACGCGATCCGCCCGACCAAATAACCCCCGCGTCAACAATGAGATTATTTTTTATAATCGAGGAGGTGTACGTGTTTGTAAACTTACGCCGAGATATGATCTTTCTTTTTTGCTTCCTACCATTCACTTCGTCTTCATCGGCGCGGGTTTTAGAAGAACGCCTTTCATCGCTCCATTATCCGGTAGTTTCATCTTCGGTAACGGATGAAATATGAGGGGGGACGGGCGAGGCACGTTAACAAAGAGGCTAAGGATATAGAGGCTTAGAATATGCGACGGTTGTATGTTGGACGATATTATTGGCTGTGTGTTGCTGTCTATGGATATCTATGGACATAATATGGGTAGAGAGTGTCGGTGTTTTACTTTTATGGTATTATACGGGTATCGGTTTTTCTCGGTATTACCGCTATTAAACAAATAAGCATTTAATAGCGGTAGTATTTTTAAAAACATGTGACAGGAAAAAGCAACTCTTACGTTGTTGGATTATCTGTTAAATGTCGAATGTAATGTTAAAGGAACAAGGAGTAGATAATTTTTTTTCTATAATTATATACAGTTTGCTACGATGTCACATATACATATACATAAGAATACAGGAAATAATAGCCAACACGACCTTACGCATGGTTAACGTCGGATACACACTACACAGCAATGATACTAACAGCATGCAGAAGAAGAAGAAAATTAATCAAATTAAAATCAAAAGCTAGCAGCATATATGTCTTCCCTCAATCTCTTTCGCATCGTCATAACTGCTTCTTTATCTCCAAGAAATTTATAACTTACCTTTGACTCCCTTCAAAACATTTTAAGTACGATGTGCCATTCACAAAGAATAGTGAGAAATTAATAGAAAAATCAGGGTGTAGTGCAATAGTTTGCACAATACAAATAAATAGGGTCGTTCACGTAGAGGTACAGAGTAGAATTAAGAATTGCTGTAGAGAGATATCCACATACGTCAAAGTCTGACACTGCCGCAGGGCTATATTCATACTTTAGACATTTTTATTTGATTTTATGCTGTAGAAACTACTAATAAACACACTGTACATATGCCCGTGGCATGGTTTCGGCCACTACAAAAGAAATCGACAAATGGATTTGGGTTACATTATGATAAAGCAATCATTGTTGCCAGCTGCTAAATTGTTGGGGAAAATTGCAATAATTTCGCACTAATTCTAACGCTAATTTCGCATTACCCCATGCGAACACGGCCCGACAAGAACTGATTTAGTTCAAAACTTAATTCCCCTCTTGTTGAAGGAGTCCCAGTAACAACGGACGATGAACAAGAGAGCTTATTATTAGTTGGCACTGAATATCATTAAGATAGTTGTTTGAAGCATTTCGGATCAGGGTATTAACTACGGTGATTGCTTGATGTATAGGATCACTATGTCGTTGCGGGGTGTTGTACCAAGAAGCTCCCACAAGTGTTCGAAGTAGCCGGTTCTGATTACGCTGGCCAACAAATTTCAACTTTTGATTTTGCCATAAAATAATTTATACTAATTTCAATAGAAAACTTATAAACATTTATTTTAATAAAAGGTAGAAGGTCAAGTTAGCTTCTTTACTTCGTTGAAATAGTAGTTGGGATGTTGAAATTCGACGTTTGCAAATGTCTGGATAGAAAACCTGGATAGAAAGAAAGGTAGTTTGAGATCAAACCTGGTGAAGAGGAACGATGATCTCTAAATTCGATCCACAATTCGTGAATTTTCGACGTGGCAACTACTAACATGTGCAACAATGTCCTATTTTAGCGGAACAAAACTTTTTCTTTAAATGTGGTCGTCTTTTCTCCAATTTCTGCCATGAGCTTGTCAAGTAATGATGCGCACTATGCACCTATTATTCTTTCTCCTTTCTCAAGATAGTCTCTTAACACAACATCAGGACTACCAAAAGAAAAAAAGGATCTATTCTGTTTAAATTGGGTTTTGGAAACGTTCATTCGAACGAGTTTTTGGTCCTAAATGGGCTAACTTAGATCACATTAACCCTTATATTCACTTCCCAAGTTCAAGATTTGATAACACTGGCCAACAAATTTCAACTTTTGATTTTGCCATCAAATAATTTATACTAATTTCAATAGAAAACATATAAACATTTATTTTAATAAAAGATACAAGTTAAGTTAGCTCGATTTTTTTAATATTTCAATTAAAAGGTTTTTTTTAGATTAGATCATAATTTAATGTATATTTCAAATTATTATAATTAGAAACGTGAAGTGATCCTGCTCCGTCCCTTATAAACAATATCTACAGCATCTCTTCCTAACATCCAACAGTAATCTGCTAACATAACAGGATTCCATTTCCCCTGATACCGTTTTTCCATTCCCGTGATATCTTGGTGGAAGCGCTCATCATGTTCATCGCTAACGTCGCCTATATTTTCCGGACAAAAATCCAAGTGAGAATGTAGAATGTACACTTTAAAGGACATACCACAACCGGCAGCGTGAAATGCTTGTAACATATCCGTTACTAAAGTTTTATAGTTTAGTCAGCTTTCTTGTTTCCCAAGAAGTTCGTGAAAACTTGTACCATTGAGAGCCAAGCTGTTTTTTCCTTCGCTATTAATTTGGTTTCAAAGATTTCATCATTTACTACTTCTCGTATTTGAGGTCGAACAAAAATACCTTCTTTCAGTTTCCCTCGTGTTAATTTTGGAAACTTTTCACGAGGGTATTTAAAACCTTCACCTTCGAGATCCAGTGCCTTTACAAAGTTTTTCATGAGCCCAAGTCTCACGTGGAGAAGTGATAATATGATCTTTTCTTTTTCTACTAGAGGCTGATATTGTACATTGTCTTTTCCTGGTATCAACTGTTGTCGTAGTGGCCACTCTTGCTTATGGTAATGTTTTTCCCTGATACGATTGTCTCAAAACCATAAAAAGCAACATTATTCGGTGTAACCAGATTGCATACCCAAAATAGTTGCAATTACTTTAAAATCTGCGCAAATATTCCAGAAATAGTCTTCGTATTTTATCTTTTCTAACAAGATGTTCAGATTTTCGTTTCTTTCGTAGAAACAACACGACCTATCGGACTAGAAGGATAATGGTTTCCATTATGCAACAAAACTGCATGCTTGCTTGTCCCAAGGATTGATAATCGGATTTAAAGCCTCCACAGCTGGACGTGATCACGTTTGTCCGGAATTAATTCACTATCCAGAATGACGCTGAGGAACAGGAAGTTCCTCAGCGTCATTCTGGATGTGCCTGTGCCTGCGCCTGTTCTATGATACCGCCTCACCTAGAACCCGTCTCTCTTTTCCCGGAGGTCGGATCTAGCGAATAACACGGCCTTGCCCTTTTCTCCATCGCTGGAAATCTCCTATCTGATCATTAAATCCAAGATTGAAAGACTAAATTGCGTTCGACATTAGGGATACGTAGGTGTTGCAACCAACATAAAAATAAATCAAAAACGACCCCCTCGACATTTTTTTTGATGATGATATTGTACAATATTTGGTATACAATGCAAATAGCAAGATCGTAAATTCCAGTTACGTTTACTTAAGTTACTGGCAAAGACCATAGCGGGCGTTTTGACGTCGTTAATATGTTTAATATATGCTTGTGTACAGCTAGAAATGTACCTAATATTTGAGGCAATTTGAATCACAGTATTACAATGTGATGGTGTACGTATGTATGTAGCAGTGTTACAGTAGTGGTACATAGGCCCGTTTGCTGAGCGTAATGTTCCCACCGGGAATTCCAATTTCGTCCGCGAATAACTGCACTCCGTCATGTCGATGAGAATAATAAATGATATTATTACGTGATTGTATCTCTCTCTCTTGGCGAATGCATTCCGTACTACGCGCCTACTAACTATTTATTATTATACCGCGTGTGCTTTGAATATATGTATTGCTATGTGTATGTAAGTTCGAACAAAGAGAATGTGACGAATGTTTTATATTTTACGTTCGATTATTGTCTTTTTCTTTGCTTCTGTATACGATGAATTCTTTTATTTGAAAGATTAGGCAATGTTTACTAATAACACAACAAATCAATGAACATAATATACGAGGTAACATACAATAATAATACGCTGGTGGAATGGCCATGTTAGACAGGCGTTAAAGAGAAAAAAGAAAGTTTGAAAAAGAGTATTAGCAGAAAGGTAGGAAGGATCACATAATAAAATGAAACAGCGAAGAAGGTGGTCAAAGAAGCGGCGAAGGGGGAATCTGGGATGAATTCGGAGGAGAAGTATGATACAAACAGAAAATGTTGGAACAGAAGAAGAAAACTGAAGGACACCACGAAAAGCTATTAAAACGAAAAAATAAAGAATTAAAAACAAAGACGGAGGAAATCGTTAAACGTGTGGTCGGTACGTTAAAACAATAAATAAACAAAAGATTTTAATTAAAAATAAAACCTGGCCGGAAACGAAATCGTGAAGGCAATAGGTCAATGATTAATTGTGCAATCAACGTATCCGACACTCAAAACGATCACTAAGACTTGAAAAGATTCATTCATTTACTCATACATCAATTCATCTACCACTGAAAATATAGATTTGCTGTAACTTTCCCGATTGGACCCTGTCAAACAAATGAATAACTACATCTCTCTTCCGGTAATCCTCAACGGCATACTTACATAATGATAAGCAACGGCCATAAGAGCAATCGAACTAACGAAACGTTAAACATCCAGAAAGCGGCGGCAGGGGCCTCATAACCCGGTCCCCAATCTCTTGCACAATGACCGCGATGAACAGGAAACAGAAACGGGGGGTGGCGGCGTATGCTTGACCCCCGATTACCGGTCGATCATCCGACCCAACGCCTTCCCTCGAAGTCTCAGCCGGCTTGATCCCCCGACAACGCCGCCACCGTAAGTACTAACACGGTTAACTGCAGTTGGCGAACTGTTAGTTCTGTACTGCGCTGTTGTTGTACCGTTTTAAGGTCCACTATAATCAGATGAGATAGTTAGCGGTAAGACTAAGGAGAGAGGACTTAGCTTTGCGTTCTCGGTGAAATGGTGGCAGCGTTGGTAGCGAAGGTGGGATGAGGAAGAGGGTTGAAAACCACCGCCATCGTCTTAGCGATTATTGACTCTTACCGGACGAGGTTATCGACGTTCGAATGGTGCCTTTGTGTACAATTATTCTAGTTTAAATATCGATTCGGTTCGTAGCATTGCTGGTTTTAGGAAACATAAAAGCATTGATTGAACGAATAAGTGGTATTTGTACATTTGTAATTATCAAAATCTGTTTAAATAAGTTCAAATGAGGAGTTATTTGACTAAGACGAATTAAAGATGGAGCAGCTCTACTCAGCTGATCAACTCTCTTATTGTCATTAAATTCGACTTCAGAATGACCCGCGCAAGATTCGCCAAATATAAACATTGGTCCAATCTTATCGCGCACGATTGTCAAGTATCGTAGAAACTACAAATGGGTGAGGAGGACATACTTCAAAAAATTTCGACCAATCGAGTAAAAAGTTTCTATCAACGAAGAAAGAAATTTCTCCGAACCAAGAAGTCCATTTGAATCGAGTAGAATGATGCTTCATGATATTGGGACTAAACATGAAAGAACTTCGTCCAAATTAAATAAAGACGAACAGCACGAGACAAATCTTGATGGCAAAAGATGGCAACGGATGCAAAAGTGATACATCTAAAGATGCGCGTAATAGAAGCAGTTTTTTCTAATAACACCAGATTTTGCCGTTCAGAAGTTAGCTGAAGATGGTAGGTAGGGGGGATGTTTCCGTTAAGACCTCGCTGTATAGTACAACGCAATCAACGACGGCAATTACAATAAGTCCGCCGTCGTCTTCGCCGTCGAAGTTATAAAACGCGATCGACAGCATCCGGAATTAGTATTAGTAGCGGCGAGATGCCGCCTTCGCAGCACCGGAAAGGCCGTGAAGGGGTAGGTGGGAAGACCTTGTAATCTTAGATATATTCGAAGTTGGAACATCGTCCGAGAACTTCATTAATCTGTTTCGGGGTGGATACAATTAATGGCCGAATTGCCGTACTTAGTTTAGCGCGCGTTTAATTGGAAACAAGTCTCGTCGCTGATGCTAGCTGCTCCGCTCTCCTCCCGTAATACATCGCGCACGATTCACTTCTTGTTGTTTCCGAAGAGGGATTATCAAATTTCGGTACACTATCACGTCGCGAAATCTAAACTCGCACTTCTCCGTACCGAATGAGCTGAATTTAATGTTATTTGTTAGTCCAGTGCGCAATTTCATTATACAGGAGCGGATGACTGACAAATACAGGATTACATAATCTCATAAGCAAGGCTGTTGGGCATTTGTAAGTTAGTCAATATTAAATCAACTACTCGAGCATTATGGTCAATTCACTAATTTTACTGGTTTGGGAAGTTAGTTGTTGGCGCACTTAAACATTTCTGGATAATTATTGTATTGTGTTGTGCAACTTACGATTACCGTATATAGCATGCGTTAGAATTTTGCCAAATTCGTAGATGTTCTTTCGTAGCTAAACTATTCAAACGATTCTATTAATATCGCAGGTTTCTCCACTATTAACTAAAACAGAAATAACATAAAAAATTATAATAATAGCTTGTTCCTTCAATATTTAATAACGCTCGCCTTATTCATAGCTCAACGCTATTAAAGATTACCCACCCCGAACGCGTGATTCGGGGAAACGTCACTCAAATTCGCCTGCCCGCATCTATAATTAAACATCGTTACGTTTTTTCGCTTTCGTTCAGCTCGAATCGTTCCCTTCTTCCGAACCGACAACGATCTTTCTGATTATAATGATACGTGTATACCTACGTCCTATAAGTATGCGTACACCCATCAAGATCCCGCGTTTAATTTAAATAATTTTGGGAATAATCGCCGCATATCGTCGTCACACGTCAAACACGTACTAATTTCTACGTCTAACGGGATGCGATTCTATAGCCGTCTCAAATTGAAAAAGGGTTGTCGAATAATTATTCTATCAAAATTGGATTGTATTTGACGCTTGGATAACCTGTATTTATTGTTTCGGTGCGGGGATGGTAACGTGCGAGAATATCGTATTGAAGTGTCACGGTTAAAGGTGAAAGACGGTGTCGCTACGGAGGAAATATGGACGTGCGAGATCAATCGGAGCATTTTAAATTAGATTGATTTGTATTGATTTAAACGGTTCCCGATAGATTATCTTTTGTCGTTTTTTCCTTTCCAGCCGTAACTTTCCGTTGCAATTTTAGCGTGGTTATTTGCGGCAACGCGACAACGTTAACTGCTAATTAGTAGTAGAAACAGTACTATAAAAGTACCCGCAACATAAGTACTTGCAGTAGTATTGCGTTCGGATAGAGGGAAGCCAATAGGACCATGCCCCAGCAATAAGAACACTCGTTAAACAGTTTTATCACGACTCCAATCACGCTAGCAAAGAGAGAGATCTTCCTGAAATAGAGGTTCGGAAGAGAAAAAAGAGAACACAACGCTAGCTTGTATGTGTTTTGTACGTACGTATTGCGTGATAACCTATACTCCATAATTACCTACCTTTACGGTAGAAAATGGATTCGCCAGAAGAGAAAGGAATGTTCTCATTCGTCGATTTGAATCCATTCGGCGATGGTAAGATTCGTGTTTAGGATTAGACTTATTTTTATATATATATATATATATATAGCTGTTCATTAATGTACGACAGCTGCGGATAATTTTGATCATTTATTGTCCGTACTTGTGCTTAATGTAATAATCATGCTATTAGCGTAGCATAAGTGTAAGTCGATTAGAACAGAGGTTCTTCAATGCTCTATAGTTATTACTCTATTGCCCTAAATATTTAAAGCACACTTATCTAATAACTAAACGCAGCTTAAAGGCCTGACTAGTAAGACGCGAGAGCCACCGATGAAAGGCCGAAGAAGGCGAATTAGCACAATAAGTAGCGTTGTTAATTGCTGATTACACTACTATATCCAACAATAAGGGTTCGAATGTTCAGTCGGATAAGCTAAACGATTGTATCACGTATTTTATTTTCATTCGATCATTCATAAATAAAATGTTATTTCAAGCATCACCTGAATCGTTTCTTCCATTTAATTAAGTGAAAAAATAAGAACATGGAAAGAATAGAAACAAGAAGAATGGAAAAAAGGGCAAAAGACCGGCAGCGAGTGAAAATCAATTGTTTTTTAAACAATTTCTTTTTGAATTATTCGAAAGTAATGGATGTATAAAAGTAAGTACCACATATCTCAATTCATTATGTGTAAAGCAAGTCTAAACGGTGTCAATTTGGATCGTTAGAAGATCAGCTCGGTTAAAACAGGTTTAACCTGTAAGACAAAATGATGAAATCTATTTTCCCAGAAACAATGAAAGATGATGATTTCGACAGAGGTAAATACGGTAGAAGAAACGTCAAGGCAGCCAATTACGATATTGAATCGTCTTTTGTTGTTAGCAATGCAGGATCGTTGCTCATCAGCAACATCACTAAAGCGTGAACAACAAATAAATGGTCCTATTAAGATCTTATATTCTCGGATGAACTTCGCTGCTTTCCTATATCTTAAGATATAATGTTTATCTTAGAAAGGGGCGTAGGGAAGACACCGTCTTCAATGTTCAATCTAACGATCGTGGTAAGGGAAAGTCAAGAGACTGGAACGCCACTATTTTGCCAAGTCTGTCCTATCGCTGGTGATGGCGGCCGTTTCACCTCTTTCATTAGAGGATAGTTTTGCGCAAAAGCATTCGGTATCTCTAAGAGATTCTACTAATTCAGCCATACCACTTTTAATGCTTGCGAATCAGGACACTCAACAAAATTAATTGACATCGAAAATTTTAAAACGGCGAAAATCGATCGATATCTTCACAATTCTTTGAAAGTACGCGCTTACCGCTTACCTATACCTGCTCGCTAACTCCCATACTTCCCTCCTAATCACATAAAATTCCCGGAGAGTCGTTAATATTGTTTTACGACAGCGCGCGAGATGCGAACTTGCGATAATATAATATGAATTTATGAACGCACCGAAGGATAGGAGAATAAAAATAAATGCCAGTAAAAACGTACACTTACGTACGTACGTGAGATGAGAAGTGGACAGCGTTTTAATGGGTTAATAATCTCAACCGGGGGTTGGCCCGTCCGTCTGTAAAATCGAAAGCGCGTCCTCGTCCATGATAATAATTATTATGACTGATTCAAATTCTTCCGTCTTCGTCGCTCCTCGAATAGGGATCTCTAACACCGTAAATGTAAATTTTAAAAATTTATTGCCCTCGTAAAACTTGTGCTGATATGTGTTGGGAAACGTTCGATCGTATTGAGATGTCGGTTCGTTATAATCGTGTGTATCTGTACGAGTTGATTTGGAATGTTATTAGAAGACCTGTTACGCATGAAGACGAAAATTATTCTTTATGCGAGCGAAAATACTGTTGACTCGTTAC
Organism: Oryctes rhinoceros; assembly: GCA_020654165.1. Classification (NCBI taxonomy): domain Eukaryota; kingdom Metazoa; phylum Arthropoda; class Insecta; order Coleoptera; family Scarabaeidae; genus Oryctes; species Oryctes rhinoceros. Next base: position 8,173,108 of record JAIOKQ010000240.1, on the reverse strand, counting down.
GGCCAATAAAGAGCCTTATTAAAAAAAAGAAGGTTCCCTTATTTAATTTATTTTGCGAGAGTCATCTGGCGGAAAACTAAGATGACACTCGTGAAGTAGAAGATCGGAGTGAACAATATTAATGTGAAAAAGGAAGGAAGGAAATATGGTGTGTCTTTGTGAGCGCAACTGTTTGAAATATGCAACCTTCAACAAGTAATAGAATTCAATATAATTCACGTCTATGTTGTTTAGAAAACATGAGAGCTGATTGCGCTGTGGTTGTCATCCTATCCGCTTTTGATACGTTATATTGAATCTTGATTTTTTAAGTAACAAGGACAAGCATGCAACAGAAAATCTTTATTAAATCATTTCAACATCTTTTTCCTTCTCATTTTTATCTTCGGCAGAATCTCCGGAATAATTTTAGAACAGGTGGATGGCAGACATGGAGCTTTTTGATTAAATTAAGTTAAATTCTAAACACGAATATTTAATTTATTTTCTATTTTTAATTTAATGGATTATTTAACTTTATACAACATTCATTGTATTAAATTGAGTTAATTATTGCATATTTGTTGTGGTACTTTATATGTAGTTACAGGAAAATGATTTATATCTTTAATTATCTTAAATTATCTTACATATCTTACAAGTAACGGACAGCCCCACTGCTATTTCCATTGTCAGCTCTTGTACTTTCAAAATATTCCATTGGCCTCAACTACAATTAAAGATTCCAAACACCTCTAAGTATTAATAATTATGCAACAGCTCCCATAAAAATTAATTTTCATACTCCGCGCAGCCATACACTCACTGACAATTCAAACGTTCAGGAGGCGTCTCATTAAAAGGTCTCGAAGACACATCGATTATATCGAGAGGCTCACCTGGACGGACAGCTCGTTTTATGTATTTTCAGCGTGAGTTCGTCGCTCGTGTGTTCATCCCGATGTGTATGTATTCCAGTACGTGTGCCTGCGTAAGTTTCGTTGGAATCACGGCCGGCTATACTCCGACTCCTCTCTTCTCTTCCCGGCTGTCTCGTTTAGTTGATATTTACAAGTGGTGTCGGTGCTCGAACAGTTCTCCGCAGAATAGTCCTCTATAAGGGTATCGGGTCCGTTGTGACAGTGACACGCGACCATGTTATTCTTATTCTGATAGGTGGAAGCGAGATTATTGCGACCCGTTGGCGGCGTGCAATAAGTACTTGCTAAAAGTATTTATTATTCCTGGTCTCCGTTTTTGCGTCTAAAGTATGGATATCGATAAGTTGAAAAATTCCTTCGAAATTAGGAACTTTGGCACAAAGTACTTTTATTGAATCTCTAGAAGATAATACTGAAACAATTGCGCTCTGTAATAGAACATCCTGCCTTATTTTTGCGTAATCTACGCTAAAAAATCGCGATGCGTCATGTCGCAAAGTTAATCGACCAGGTAAAGTCCCCATTGGAATTCCAGCCATGTTGTACAACCCCGCACTATGGCCAATAGGTTAATCAAATCAAATCAAATCAAAAATCTCCAAATCTACGTAGGGATGAGGTTCGAACGATAGCTTTGTCTCATCTGATTTTTGTTGTTAGAGAATATTCCTAGATGAATAGGAAGAATTAATTTTTAACTGTAAAAATTAAAAGTTTGCCTGCAGTCCATCTTCAGCTATCTAGAACGTTAAGATAGAACGGAAAAAAATCCATAAAAACTAGAGAAAATGTCCATTTTATATTAAACGTTAGGCGATAACGAAAACTATAGGCTACTATACGTATCTGCTCCTTTAACGGCATAACATTTTGCCCGCGTCGAGTTTATTTATTTGAGTTGCAAAACGTTGAAATCCCGACGAGCAGCTAGCGCAAGCGAGCACCGTATTCCGTTTGCCCATATTCGAATCGGTCCGACGCGACGCGACGTGAAAATAAACAAATCGGATCGAGGGCCCACAGCTCCACTACCTAGAACATAAACCTATGTACTGCGTATGTAACTACGTACATATACATCTAGATTTAGTTTTAAAAGTTTTCTCCGTTTACAGAATATTGTGTATTGAATTTTTATATTTATCGCGTCGCGCGACAGGCGCGTACATCTCGAATAGATTTAGTGCCGCTGGAAGTTTTATTCATGTCTCGGCGCGAGCTCGCGAGAAAACGCTAAATATACATACAGATCGCATTTGCATCCGAGCGGCTCGAAACGTGCGAAGAAATGTGTATCGATTTGCGGAGAGTCCAGGGAACCTTTCTCTCGATACCATTTAACTATCGTAGAAGGCCGTTAGTTGCGACGTTATTGCAGGAAACGGAAAATAAGCATATCGATCACTATTGTCTACAGTAAATCGCTACAATGAATGGTCGCGTGTTTTCTCTTAAATTCAATTTAAGTATTTTAATGCGGCCGCAGACGAATGAAATTTTGCTTTTACTTTTGAAAGCGTTCGAAATTAAAAACAACTGAAAACATTTTTTGTTTTATTTCTCCTTGTTTCATGTGACGTAATCTGTATTTCCTCGACGATTAATAAAGTTGATAGTTGACATTCAAACGCATGCAAATCTCTAATAAATTAGACTTGTGTGTCATGTATCATGATTAGTGCAAAAACTAAAGATCGGGCAGCAACGAGCTATCGCAGTTAATTGTGTCCTCACAATTGCTAACAAACGAAGAAGAAGAAGAAGTGTCAGAGAGTGCGAATCCGTAAGGATAAGGCCAGAAGGAAGAAAAAAAATCGAACCTGGTTTGGTGGTTTCGAAATCTTCTGAAAGAGTTATATACTCCTGAAAGGGTACAGTCCATAGCGTACTCTTTCAGGAACTCGTGCATCACGAGTTCGACGGCCTTTATCGCTCTATCGAAACTTGATCAATTAAAGCTAACTTTCAACTTATATTGAAGATGTATATGCTTATGCCTCGCATCCCGTTCTCGTGGTTTTCTTCAACGGTTTAAAGCGAAGGTCTCTGCTTGGAAACGTGTATAGTCTGATGAGCAGTTTTATGTAATAGTTGGATCCACTAATGCATATGCCAGTTTCAGCTCCATATATCCTCGAAGCCTTACTAAAGTCTTCCTTAAATGGAATAAGTTGGTAAGCTATTTCTGTCTATCCCAGTTCGGTTAACAGAAAACCTACAGATCCTTGGACACATTGAAAATGGTTCAAGAATTCTCTAACCACATGTAGATAAACACTATTTTGTTGGAACATAGGGTTAAGAGTATGGATTAAGATAGGTTAGATGTTAACCATTTATATGTAAGACAATAACTGGACTGGCTCGAGTTAAACGCAGCTGCGTTCGTGTCCGGTTAGAATAAGATTTTCTTCGTCGGTTCGGTGCAATTCAGGGTTGCTTGTCATTTACATGTTTCTTCCAAAGATCGAGAATGAGTAAGCACCTCACGTTAAGTCTAAGAATAACAAGTCTGCAATTACACTAATATCTACGTACAAATTTTTCCTTATCGCTTTGGAGATAATTCGAGCAGCGTTGTTTACATCCAGAGAGGTGCTTCACACCTGAATTCAGGAGAAATGTGAAACAGCCGTGAAAGCTATTGTAATTTTATGGAGATTTTAATCATCAGATTGCATGCATGCAGTGATCGTAAACTCTTTTGTTTGATATCAGATAAATCGTACGAACGTAAGTATAAAGTACAAAGGGATAAAATTACGTATGTATATAGATTCTTTATTCGTTCATTTCATGACGAATATAAAATAAATTACGCAACGTATACATGTACATATGTAGTAATGATATGTTCTTAAATATATGTTCGTAAAAAAGAAAAAGAAGAGGTCCTTCCATTAGATTCATTTAGACAGAGCTTAAAAAACACATTTTCATGTAAAATAGCCATTTAACCGCTAACGTATCGAAAAAAAAAACACGTATTAAGACGCTTACAGACGTACAGTACAGTGCGAGAGAGCAGTATCGGCGTACTCGACTATCCAGAAACCCTTATCGTCGACCGTTCGCTTCTCTCCAACCGCAGCCAACGTACGGCCGGAGACCGGCTAATAATGAAGTCATACCAACCGTACCGATAAAATTTAAATTATCCGAGTGCGTTTAATAAATTTCCCTATTTATTATCTGATTCTACGCTTTATTCACGGTGTGCATGTGTGTGTACGTAGTTGTTTTCGTCGTTCGAGGACAGCCGGGATGCGACGCGTTTTTGTTTTTTTGTTGCTTCACGTAAATTTCCCTTTAACTACAGACGTGGTTTGATTATCGCTAGTTGATATGGTTACATTTAGAAAGGACTGAAATAATGCAATGAAAGTTAAAGGATCAACAATAATTCCTAAACAAAGGAAATGTTGTAAGTATGGGGATTACCTTAAAATGTCGCTTCCCAGACGAGACGCAATCTCATCTCATCTAGGGACTCAAGAGAAAATAATTGCTGTAGTCGAGAAGGTCAAAAGAAGCACTTTTTTCTTCAAGTGTATTTCTTCCTTGTACTCATTATTACTGCCATGCCTATCAACACATTGCACATATTTTTTTTTAGTAATTCCTCAGCAATTCCTGCTTTTTTTTTTATTTTCAAAGATCATTTTTAAGTTAAAAGTAAAATTTTATCATATCCCTTCTAGCACACTTGGTTTGTGATCTTCAGTTAAGTGTCGGTCAGCGAAATATCAGTAAACAGTAAGATAGCAATGGTACTTTTCTAACAACGGGTAGTGATTGGCTTTCTAGATCAGTAAGATATTGCACCAATCCAATTGTTGCAAGCGCTATAAACATATGAAGACAACAGTAAGCTAATTTTCAGTACGTTCAAGGTCGGTGCGCGACAAAAGTAGATAGTTTGTCCAATGATCAAGTAAGCATGCGAGAACGTTGCGAGCCATTATTCGGCCAAATGGTCTCAACTAATGCTAATATCGCTGACAATGTCGAGCCTAGCCAACTGCGATCGGTAGCCACCATTGCGTCAACCGCCACCTTCCTCGTAAAAAAGTCACGCACTATAATTGGTATTGCAGAGTTTAAATAAGTCTAATGTTGATACAACAATTAGCGGTGTTCTATGTATTTTGCAGATTATTTTTTATGAGTCTTCCATAAAAAAAAAATAAAAATAGGATGAATCAAACATGGTAACAATTTCTATGACCATCTCGTACAGTCACGAAATTGCAAGTATATTTTGTCAGGAACTCGTTTCTTAAGCCCTCGTTGGACAAGAAGAGAGTCCATTAAAAGCTATCGAATGCTTCCCGTTACCTTTTAAATTTTACAAAAAAAAATTCATAGCACAAAAGCTTTACTGTTGCTCTATCCATTCCGTGCATACGTATCGGGAACACGCCAGTAAAATGGACGTGGTTTGAAACGTGTGACGGATCCACTTACTGCCGCTGCCTGAGGGAAAACCTCTCTCTTTCAGGAAAAAAGTTCTTTTTCATATATATACACACACACACACGTAGGCTGCATATATCTAGCTATCTATGAAAGCGAAAAAAAAAGCACGCCCTCGCATCGCGATCCATCAACGAAATTGGCATATGCGAAATGTGTCTGTATTTATATGTGTATGCGCGTGTGTATATTGGGAAGTTGAGATGATGATCGAACGTTTATCGAAATTGACGGATACTTTATTTTCCTTTTCAATTGTTTGAAAGCTTGGATTTTTCGTTGGTTCTAGACTTTCAATTTTTTTTCTCTCGTAGAAAATAAACATGGGCTTTTTAAACTTATTGCTTATTTACATTACTTTTCTCGAATATTTAATCGAGCCCACTTAAAAAAAAGGAATGAAAAAATCTTTTCATTCTAATTGAATACGCTTCGTTATAGTTCATCGTAGGTAAATTTTGGCTTTGTTTATACCTTTGCTTAACAAGTTATGTTAAAGTACACACACGCGAATATTCACGTAATTTCTTTAACTATTAAATTTTCTTCAGTATCTAATACACGAGAATAATATGGAACAATCTAATATAAAATTCATTCAATTACATTTCGTCGCCTAAGAAGAAAGATGTATTAAATGAAGACGCATGAATCTGAAACAGACAGGAGGAAGTCAACGTAAAAACTATTGGATTCAAAAGTAGATTTGAAGAGAATTCCTCGACTTTTTGCAGGTCATGAATAGGACTTGATTAAAAGAATATAACAAGAACAATCAGAATTCATCGTGTTTCATTTCTGTTTTGTTCTATGGTTCGTCTGTCTTTTCCCTTTTTTTTTCATTTATTTAAACAATACACCGTCTTAATCTCTCTTCTCACTACTTTTCTTTTATATCCATATGTAGTCTGGTCCATTCTTATTTATTTTGTCCGCCAATTTGTCTCCCGAGTTATTTTAATTACGGGGCTTTTGCGACCGATTCGAATCCGGCCCCCATTCGAACGATATATTAATGGACGTGGACGTTAATACATACATATATAACATACGGAGACGTACGCGTATGATGAGGAGCATTGCAATCAATGTCAATCAGTTTGTTGCGCCGATCTCGGACTCGGTGAGGACCCGTTGACATTGACGCGCTAGACATCGCGGTTATTGATGTCGGTCGGCATAATAGGTAGCCGGCCGTTCGAGCGAACGAAAGAGGTGGATTGGTTAGGCGCAAGTAAAACATGATATTAATTCGAATTGATCCGCTGTCAAACGGGGAAAACGGACGGTCATTCAAGTTATGGATGTGTCGATGTGTTATGCACGTATATGACTATGTTCGTGCAATGACATGGTGGAGGGTAGAAAATGCCCTTGTTAATAAAAGGCGAGGAAGAAGTCATCATCCGATAGGAGATATAAGCGGAATAATTGGTCTAACAAAAGATCGAGCAGCTTAAGCTTTAAGCTAGACGAAATTTGATATGAAAGTAGTAACAAAAGTATAACGAAACAAAACAAAAACAAAAAATATTTCCTGCTAAATAGTGGCACGGGAACACTAAAGCCGTTCAGTAAACCGCTCACCATACGTTAGTTATGCATGTTTCGTTCATTTCCGGCAAGTAACTGCGTTCAGTTCTAGTCTTTTAAAGCGAATCTGAACAGTAACTAACGGTTAATCTAAATTCAGTTAAAAATACGTCGTTTTAAACACAACGAACATTGTCAACATCTGTAATTTAAAGAAATTAATTAGTTTAATCAAAGCATTTCTCTTACGTACTACTTATCTTACTAATTAACTAAGACTATTCCATTCCATTGGCAAAAAAGAGAAAAAAAATAATACAATAGAGTCTTATAGCGATTTATTTCCATAGCGCAGCTATAAATACGTCCAAGTATAAATGACAATAACTCGAATAATTGTCGAGTCGAATTCCCCGACCGAGAGAGCAGCGGAGAGAAGGACGTAGGCACACAAAAGAAAATCGCAACGGACGAGATGAAAAAATAAACATGGGAGGGTGAGAGAGAGAAGGAATCGCAAGAGATGAGCCAGCGAGAAGGGAAGAGGTGGAAAAAATGCAAAAGAACAACGACTCCGGTAGTTTATAATTGGTGTCAATACTAAAACACATTTTGTGTTTGCAATAAATGGGATTCCTATTAAAAAAAGACGATCACCGCTGCGGGAAAAGGAGAAAGGGAGATGGGAAAAGAGAGAATAGCGTCCAATAATAATACGAACGTACGTATAAGCGAGATGTAAAGGATGAAGCGAGAACGTGAAGTTTGCATACGCGCGGTGCTTATTTACTCATTCTCCGTCCCTCGTGCTCGTTCTCGATCTCATTCTTTGCAATCTTTTCTATGTGTACACTGGAGATCATAAAAATTACATCATCTTAGTTCCTTTTGAGGAATTTCTTCATTCCACCATAATTTTGCAAATGCTAATGCTTCACGGTAATCTTCAGATAAAATTTTTTTCGGATAATGGACCTGATGAGATCTGGACAGGTTGATTGCCTTGTATGCTACGGTCAAGACTAAATTGAGATATGACATGAGCCAATGAAAATTCAAGGTACAACTACAGAAGCTTTTGTAACCATAGTTTCTCCTTTTTGGAAATCTTTTGCGATTTCGTAATTTTTCATTTTTTTTTCATTATTACTTTTAACAGCTTCCTTTTAGGAATCTAGAAGTATGCAGCTTTCTACGTACTTATACCGACCAGCACATGGTCATACTCTTTCAAGGAGATACGAACTTCTTCGGGCGCTAGTGTATAACGTAATGGTATAATCTTCGCGATTTTTTTCTCCTCCTTCCTCTTCTCCGCCGTTTTTCTTCTTCTTTCTTCTTCTTCATCGTGTCGTCGTTCTTGTGGTCGTCTTATTCTCGAGTTCGTGTTTATAAAAAGGACGCTATTTATTGGCGACACGCTGAATATAACACGAAATACCAACAAGCGACATCGCAAAGAAGAAGACCGGGAGAAAGAGAGGGAAAGGTTCGCGTAGAGCGGCGAAGAGCAAGAAGGAGGAGAAGCAGGAGAGTCCCGAGAGCGTCGCGCCGAGGGCTGGCGAAAAAAATCGCCGCATACATATAATTTGAATTCTTTTATTTCTAAGGTGCGCGCCTCGCGGTGGGAATAATATCGCCGCGGCTGCCGTGAATAGTTTCGCGAAAATTTACGTCCGCCAACCGGCCGGAGCGCAGGGTTCGGTCTCATTGTGTTAGCGACGATGAATCTGTTATAAGAGAGTCTCGGTATTGGGGAGACAAGGGGGTAATGGTGATTTGTAGCGGCGAAGGCGGCGGGTATAACCATTTAACTAGTGCATAGATCGCGAAAATAATGTCTTCGACGCGTCAAAATCTTAAAGAGCGCTGAAAATCTAACTTATTATGCAACTATTTGGGCTTCAGTCACTACTCCATAAATGTTAAAATAAATGCTCTGAAGTACCTTTGAAATAATTTTTACATTCACTTTTATATATTGGACTATTTAGGTGTGAATTATTCGCTTTGGACGAAGAAACGTATTTTCACGACGTAATATATTATAACAAGCCTTTTTTAAATAATAATTAAACAAACATTAGAGACTTGATAAACAAAAATTTTTCACAACTAAAAGCCATGATAATAAGCAGGTACCTATGTATATGCGTACGCATGCAAAACAACTTTTTCCTTCTGTTCCTTTGTTTCTGTTTCGTTTCGTTCATTCGGTTCACTCGTGTTTCCTAAACCTCTCCTAAAACCAGTATCATGGCCATGTCTTCTCGTGTACTCTAATTAAATTTGTTCCGAAGCTCATAAATATGTGTGTTTCTTAATGAATACCATTATACCTCGCCTTTCGACCGTCGTCTCTCTCGTTTTTCGTTTTCTCCTTTTTCTTATCCATTAATTAATAATATCTTGGCGAATCAGCGAGGCGTAGGCGTTCATATACGTATGCCCATGGCCACGCTACTACGTCGCAAGGTACAACCATGCGTACCTGCCGCTTTTCCTACATAGAAGCGGACTCTTATCACTCTGATTCCATCGTCCTCGCCGTCCTGCGGCATGAAGAAGCGCCGAGGGAGATGGTAAAGGAGGTGGAGGAGGAGGAGGAGGTATCCACGGTTTGCGTGCGTGCATTTGTATGAATTTTTCGCTGCTAATTGTCGGACATTTTTGCATAATCTAAGGCCTACGCCTCGAGTTCGTTATACAGCAGAGTCGGTATACACGCCGATAATTTATATTGTTGGATGCGAAGGAGATTTTACAAATGCGATGGATTCCAGTTCCAATTTGCATAAACGGAGGAAAGCAAAAAGAGAACTGTCGAACGAAAAAACAAAGGATTACGTTGGGAGAGCGAATATTATGTTGAAGAATAATCTATTGATTATTTTACTCGAATGTAGTCGTCCTTCTGAAGGAGATTAAAATAGTTCTCTTTATACATATCGTACTTAAGATTATCCTGGTGGCGATGAAGTTTCAGCAGTTTAAATTTTTTCAGCATGTTAAAATACATCGTTTCACTATTTGATTTTGTTTTACATGCTCATAAATGCATCATTACATTCGAAGCTGAAACTACGCTCTCGTTCCTATCTCGAACATTATGAAAGGAAGAAGAAAAGCGGGCAACATACGATTTATTATCATCTGTTTTCGTTCCGAGTCGTAGCTACATAAGTTAGGAATCGAAGATAGATATTTATAGAGATAGACCGTCAGATACACGGGCAGAAATAAGAGGAAAGTAAATAAGGCATACACTCCCTCTAATTAATTCCCATGTCGCACATAATATCGTTTCGGAATAATTACCGGCGGAGTAGCGTGTAGTTTCCGAATGCTGCGGTTCTTGTCGTCGTCGTTGCTGCTGCTGCTGCTGCTGCTACTGTTGCTACCGTTGTTAGCAATTGCTGCTGCTCGGTATATTACTCGCGGTTAGTAATAGTTGGATCGCTAATGCGAACCTATACTAAACGTACGTATACGCATAGGGATAAAGACGACAGAGATACAGAATCGCCGTCGCTTTTAGTACGTACGTATGTACTGCCCATTATGGATGTATCCATCCGTAATATACAAACACGACCCAATGAGAACCATACACATAGAATTTCGACTCAGACGAAGTGAGCGAGGGGTAAAACCAAAGCCGAAGGCTTATAGTTTACCGCTTTCCGCAGTGGGTAAGTAATAAGTCTATTGCGAATGGACTTGGTCGTTGTTTCTGATTATGCTGCGGTTGCGTAAATACGCAAGGAACACTCGATAAGAACATCGTTAACTCAACCAGCGAGAGTGCCTGTAAGCGTTGTATTTAAGTAATAAAAAATCTCATTAATTTATTAATTTGTTTGTTATTTTTTATATTTTTGACCTCTTAGAGAGCATCGACGGATGAAATTTGGCCTCTTAAAAAGCATTCATGCAAAAGATTCTTTTTCAGAAATGAAACTTTTCAGCAATTGCGAGCCATCTTTCTTCAGTACTTCTTCGTATTTATCGCAGTAGAACGGCTTATATAACAGGAAAAAATATGAGTTAATACGTTTATTCCATAATAAAGGTTCCCCAAATTCCAAGAAAATTTGTTAGCGAGGTATATAAACAATCGAAATTTAAATTTAAGTCAATCAATTGAAGGAAATTAGAAATGTAGTAAAAATTAGAAAAGCCAGTAAGAGAAATGGCAGAGAAGTAAAATACATACGTATTAAGGTAAATAAAGCGAATTGATTCAATTAAAAAAAAAGGAGGAAAATAACATATATTGCAATGCAAATTATGTAATTACAAATTTTTAGTAAACGAATGTTGACTAGGCCAGCAGCAGGTGTATCACAGTAACTCTAGTAAATAAACAAAAGAAAAAAGAAAACAATTAATAAATTAGTACAAAGGATATCGCGGCATCTTTACCCGCTTCTGACGTAAAAATGGGCGCTAATCGAAGTAGATCTAATCGAAATGTCTGCTGAATTAGGTAATCTTAATGCACATTCACCAGCAGTACGCAGACCAAGTACAGTGACCAGCTTATGTATTGTCTCCCTCTTGCAACGGTTAACATAAGTATCTTCCGCTTGGCAGAGCCAAGTACTTACATTCAGATTTCTTGGGAATACCCATCATAAACTAACATGAGAGTAATAAAATCTACCTGGGAATCCTGCAATTATCCAAGCGACTTACTACGAGCGGTAAAAAGTATAGATACATCGTTTCTGGGGGAGACAAAATATAAAATTTTCACTGTACACTTAGATACATATTTGGCGTTCTAATGGAGCGATTGCGACGAGGAAAATCATGCAAATATATTTATACCTATGCAATGATTAAAGATACCCGTGTGTACCTAACATGCATACACCAGCGCGCATATGAAAGAGGTATTTATTCCCAGGCGGCGATTGTAAATTTCAAATCCGTCGCGTATATAGAAGCGAACCTGCTATAACTCGCTATATAACGTACAACTAACCTATTCGAAAATTATTTAATACGGAAACTTTAATGAGTTATTACTACTTTTACCCGTTCGCCGGCGGTTAACAGTCGAACGATTGCCATATTCGCCCGCAATAGCGATTCAGCAAAGTTGTTACGGAACGCGCGCGTTTGCCGTCTTTTCTATTTATACGCGGAGATGGCAAGAAAGAACGGTTTCCCCTAGAGGATCGTAGCGATCGAGGGCATGTTTAATGCTATTACTAATTATGCGCATGTATCTCGTAGTGAGTAAGACGAGAACTTGCGCTACTCGTTAGATACACATTAAATAAGGTCGGTTATTATCTTACGAATTTAGTAATTGCATAAAATAGGGATATTGTAATATAAATAATTGCCGATAACTCCTGAACTCTACAAGGCACGTAAAGGGATTAGGCAGAACCTCTTTCGCTTGTCTAATCACGGATGTTAGAGGATTTAATAGCTCTAAGTTGTGCTTGCACTAATACATGCATTATGGCCGATCCTAACCACTTGAAAGATAGAAAATGGCCACGACTAGGTTCTTAATTAATAAATCGTTAAAATTTACTTTGAGTAAAGGTAGGTACAACAAAGAATTTAAATTCATTCAAATGTAGCTACTTTTTTTCTAGTGCGGTGGCGGCCCAACGGGGTGTATGAGCTTTTTTCAAGCTTATCATAACCTCATGAGCCTTCTAGTGTGTAGGTTATGTATGTAAAGTGTTTCATGGCCTTGTTACTATCGTCCCCTCGCCGTAAAGGGTGAAGCGCAGTTAATTGTACCCCAAATGCGAATGGTGACTCGGAAGTGTACCGGACACCACTAAGAAAATTTATTGATTCTAACGGGACTCGAACACACTGCGCTTAACTCTGCTCAGGGCCCAGGGCCCTTGAGCCGTTAAAAATCCGGCCGTTAACTTATAAAGATTACTCTTCCGTGGATGTCGGTTGTATTCTTAAGAAAGTCCAACATAGGCGTTAGGACAGGTTGATAGGATTGAAAGGTCGAGGATTTATAAAATTGAATGCAGTAACCTGGATAAAGCCTATATCGGTCAAACGGAAAGAGTGATAGACACCAGATTCGAGGAGCACATTAGATATTATAAAAACGGAAGGATAGAATAATCGAGTAATATTAAATTGCGAAAGCTGAAATTGATTAAGAATATAATAAGTACACGCAACGTTTTTCAATCCTTACTGCCCAATGTGTAAAAAATATTTTGCTTATGGAACCTTCCCGAAATAGTTGAGCATCAAGGTATCATTGATAAGTAGCCGAACAATATAATTTCGCCACAATGTAGGAGGTAACCGGACAAACAACGAGTGTATTTAAACAAATGCCTACATAATTTAAATTTTAAATAACTCTGTATTAATGGACGTTAGTAATTTCCCACTTTACGATTTCTAGCCTGCTCTTGCCCTTCCTTGCAAGAAGAACGGATGTCCCGTATTTCATTTTCTTGTCTCTTTCTTCTACCATTTCGTTCCGCGAAACTTGTAACGACTGTATAAGTAATAATTGAAAGTGAGACGGGGAGGTTCTTCCGCAGCAAAAACAACGAGCCCGACAACAACAAAGTAATACCTAATGCGCTGCTCCGTCTATTATAATACATATAATTGGAACGGTCTCGTCTCGTTGGTGCGTTTAGTGAAATGCGATGTACTTACACAGGTGCGCCCGAACACTTCCGTAGCGGAGTGGCGATGCGCAAACAATGGAAATCGTACATTATCGTTGCATCATAAAGCCAGCCGGTACAAATCGACAAATCATGTCGTTTAAATTACACGCGGACACTATACGCCGTACATTCTACATACATACATAAGCGACGTAAATATTACTCACTTAACTATACGCCAGTATTTATGATCGTGGGAAGATTTGTTTTTCCTTCGTTTGTCACCTGTAATTTTCTTTAATATTCTTGAAATTGCTTATTACGTATTAGCTGCGTTCGAACAAAGAAACGCGCAGCTAACGATAACGAATCGAATTCTATCCTGTGATTTTAACTTCGCAACTTCTGTGCCCCCTCGTTTGCTGCTGAATCACTTGTTTCTTTTTATGTTCATATCTTGATTCTCTTAAATTGTTTTGGCCTGTAAAACTGCAAAAATTGAACACTTCTACCATATCCTTCGGACGATATCAATCTAATTACATCTATATGAGATGTTATCACATACTTTGCAACATCGCTAGCCTTTCCGACTTTCTTACAATGTTTATGCATTTGTTCAGAAACTTTCAGACGGCTCTTGTTCGACTATATACCGTTACTTACCGAGATTTACTGCTTACCGCGATATCAAGGAAATATACATCATAAATTTCTTCGCAGTCAAATCAAAACTAATCGAATCTCGCCGATTTGACCTGATCCTATTTTAGTACGTGCCACTCCAATTACGGATGTATTTTCGAAGAATCTTTGCTGTTATGAAGATCTTTTTAGATGATGTACGTATATTTACGCGTAAAGATCTCTTATACCTTTTTGGAACAGGGCAGCGATGTTGGATGTTGGCGAGGTCGGTCTGTCTCGGTTCCGTTGTTATTAGCTAGTCCGTCCGTTCAACGGTACGGAAAAAATCGCCAAATACGGCGTAAAATACGACCGCGGCGGTAATTTAATAATGAAAATGACCAACAATAAAATTGTAAATTCCCGACTGGCGTGTCTCTTTGACGATCACCGGGCATCCTCGTACCAACATACATATATATGTATATCTATATATGCGCCTATCTTTTACATTAATGGCCGGACGAGACAGGCACGTTAATAATGTTTTTAATGTTGTTTGATTTTCAGCTTCTTAGGCGCTCACTCTCTCTTCGTCTTTCTCTTTTTCTTCCTGTCTTTCTCCTCCTTGTAGTTCGTCGTTTTTTTTTCTCCGTATTTTTCATTTTGTTGGTTTGTTTTAAAAATAAACTTAATTCTACTCGGGCAAGCATCATACCGCGCGCAACACCACGTAGGTATACCAACCGATAGGCAATTACAATTCTGTCGTTGTGTTGTTGTTGGTTTAATTTTTTTCATCGCTCACTTCACTCTTCGCTTGTCCTCCTATTTAATAGTTCGTATTCGTTCTCCTTGTTCGTTTGTTTTTGTTCTCCTTTCCCGTACGCATCAGCGTTCATTTTTCCCCTTCCCTTTTCTTTAATTTTCATTCTACTCTTACCTATCTTTCGATCTTTCTTTATATTGTATGTATGTACGCATTTGATTGTTTAATTACTAAATTCGTGAAGGATATTGATAATTACCAACGTAATACGACATAAAGCCTATCTTTACAGGCTTACTAACGTATTTCCAACCGTATCTCTAATACCGTTGTAGTAAACGATAGCTATCTATTTTCTACAGACTATTAATTCTTTAATTGTGTGAATGCTAGTTAAGTATCACGCAATTCAATAGGTTTTTCAGCTATTTTATGGACGGAAGACGTGTTCGAAATGACTATTGTTGATTAGCATCCTATGCGATAGCGAAGATTGAGCTATCATTGCGCAATGCATGATACTTTAATCTATACACAATGAAAATTGAAGAATCAACTAAGGAAAGATCAAATTTCTTTGCTCAAGTCTATGTTTCTGTTAGTTTCTTCCGAAACTCTTCAAAATTTGTTATAATAACCTTGTATTTACATGCGGAGGGACTAAAATTATCTTATAAAATTTTCCTGATATCAGGACGATGCGTAAAGATCGCAACAGAGACGTGATATGGCGACAAAATTGCTTTAAATAGTTAAAGTATCGGTAATATGACCGATAAGTTTGATAAGTTGTACATTTGCCAGGCTTTTTAAAATATGTTTTTTTTAATGGGATGATTAAAATAGTTAGCATTAAGATCAAAGTGTCTTAGCTCACGGATACTCGTCAAACAGTTATATGGTAATATCGGGTAGGCCTCAAGGATCTCATTTAGGACCACTATTATTCATAATTTTTATAAATGATGGTACTCAATGTTCCACAAACCGACGACTATTTAAATAGATTTATAGAATATAGCACGTTGAGCAATATAACTGTGAACTTAATATTCAAGTAAGCTGGTACGAAAACGTCTAAGGTTTATCAGGCTTTAATTTGCGGCGGCGTATTGCAAGAATTTAAGTGTGGCTCATCCGACTCTTAAAGATGCACCAATATCGATTGACACAAACTACTGATAAATCTCAATTAAGCGTCCCTCGCAGAACAGAAAGAAACCATTCTTCTTCTGACCTTTACAGGCAGCGTTCCATCTTATAAGTAAGCATTCAAACCTTATCTAAAACCAAGTGAAATATTTCCAATCCGATTTCGTAAACCAACGCGTCTCTAACTTAGTGCATAGTCTCGAGAAGTCCTCTTCTCCAACTTCACGTGAAACCGGCAATCGTAAAACCTCGCAGCAGACGCAGTCGTTCGACGTAACCGTTTATTAATTATTATTGCCGTCGTTAACATGCCTAATACAGCACCGAAAAGAGCTGTCGAAATTACCGTGGATACTCGTGGCACCTTTTACTTACTTACGAGCGGGCTATCGAGCTGCGCGCGTACATATCGTACGTTCGCTGGAACACACGCATCCATCGTGCACATTCTCTTGCACCTAATGCAGTTTAATAAACGTTCTTAGCCGTTCTATTTCTGGTCTCGCGTTGATGGGCGCGCTCGTTGTTATGTTACAGGCGTATAGGTATATTTTTCGGTAATTACCGTCGGGTTTACAGCCTGTGGTACGTCCGTTAAGTCGCCCAACCCACATAAGCTTCAAAACTTGGGGGTTATAAATCAGAACAAGGCTTTACGTAATGATTACGATGTGAATGGTGGATTATTTTTTACATATTTTTTGGAAATGCTTCACTGCGATCGCCTACATGGCTTTACGTTCGAATTATCGCCGCAACCGTTCGTGTGAGTGATAGCGACGAAAGTCGAAAGAAAATCAAGCAAGAGAGGTTAGGAAGTAGAAAAATGTCTTGTAATTTTACCAGTTTTTGAAACAAAAGAGGCACTAGAGAAGGAATCCAAATACGTCATCGCCGTTAACTTACTTGCGTCTAAACAAATATATTTTACGGGCAGATGCGTGCCGATGTACCACCCCCTTTTATTTTCAGAACGCCGGATTTAGAAAAGAAGAGAATGCAGTTATATTTCGGTGTGTGTCGTCTTTCTTCTCTTAGCCGCTAATGTACCAACTAAAACTAAATAAGCGTGCATAATCTACGAGAGTATGTACTATTTGTTATGAGCTTTTTATTTATACAAATCTCATTCGATAGGATCCATTAGATTTAGACTTTACATAAATGTAAGACAGTAGTTGCTTCAAGCAGAGCGTTTTCGACGAGCAGGTTGGTCGTTCCATTCATCAACGCTTGAACGATACTTCCGATTACCTTCCTGTGCTGGAAATCACTTCCTCCAAAAAAATCGTTGACATATGTGACCATCTTCTTCATTGCCTTCTTGGCTAACGCCCAGCACCATTTAATTTTTGAAATTCTGAAGCTTCTCGGGGCACCAAAAACACCCTGTTTCTTCCATACCACATTATTAATTGTAATATGCTTGAGCAGGAAGTTGTGAAGAATCGGGTAAAACTTCTTCCACGATGCAGCGCTTGAATTTCAACAAAATTTATTTTTGATTTTCTAAGGCAACTTTTCTTCTCGCTGTCTCTCATAGAAATCGTGTCTAGAATTTTTCGCACTTGAAATGCCTTCAGTTCGAGTTCCTTCTTTAACCTTGCACGTAATACACACCAAGCACTCCATTTTCCGCGGTTTTTTGCTGGTTTTCTGGACGAAATGTGAAGAATCTTCTTTGGTAGAATTGCCACACCAGAGATCCTTTTTTTCTCTCTTAGAACTTATCTCCCGAGAGGTATTCAGTAGCCTACGATACATTTCTTTAGTACTCGCAAGGCTATCTTTTGCTTGATTTTTACTTCCCAAGCAGTGTTTTCAAAATCCATTGAAAGTGCTTCTTAGAAATTTTAACATTCATTCACGACAATGCATCAATCTTTGAGGTTGCGTCATCTTGAAAAGACTTATCGGAGCACATGTAGTGGACGTTTTTTTAGAATTGTGTTACATTCGATTACTGTAGAAGTAGAATGGAAACATTGTTATTTGTACGTTGATCTTTTGTTTTGATCTTTACCAAATTATTATTTATTTATTTATTTATTTATTTATTAGAAATGAACACAAACATTTATGTTTTCAAACAAAAATAAATAAAACTTCCACCTTCTCTAACGATAACACCATATCTTGGCAGAATTAGAAACTGTAAGTCTAGAGTTTCGGAAAGGAAAGACAACAGGCCATAGTTTCTTAATTCCTTCATTTAAGTAAATAAATGTAACCTATCAACGGCGAATCCAAACCAAACGCCTTACGCGAGTAACTTTTTCCAAGTCCAAATTTATAAAACCCGTTCGCGCTTAACACACTGAGTAATCTTCCTCGCATACGGTTTATTTGTCTTTTCCCCTTCCAGACAATGGAGCATACAACAAAAGATCCAGCGATTTGATGCCAAGGCGCCAACTGATGGATAAAAATATATATTTTCATCGGCTATAATTAAAATCAACGGCCGCGCGATGATCCGTTTGACATTCTCGAAGGTTTTGAGCGGTTAGTGGTAGGCTAAATTTTGAATCTAAAACGCATTCGTGCGCTTATACTTCGTCTTATGCTCGTTATTTTGAAATAAACTTATCCACGCTATCTTCTTCTAATTTGCAAGTTTACATGATTTTATTATTTTAATACATGTAGACGATTAATGAATTAAAAAAATAGAACTTTGTAAATTGAAGTTCATCGCACTCTTTCTTTCTATCATCATTTGTACTATTTTACACAAAACAAAACTATTCTATAGTTGTTTTAAGCATGAAGTTACTCGAAGGACTTTGCTGAATAAGCTTACCTGCAAAGAGAAGGAAGACCAAATAGAAAGAGCTTTACTATTGGCTAAACTCATTTCCTCCTGTACTGAATTAGATAATTAGAATCCCCGATTTCTCATGTCCCATATACTCCTTAAAAAATAATCATAATTAACTGGAAAATTATAAAACCACTACTACCTACCCTGCATCTACGCATACATCTAGCAAGCTTGGGTCTCGGTCTCGATCCGTCCGGCCGGCCGATCTAATTTATTCAGGTTTCCGAGAGACCTGTCGACGCTCTTTATTGTTGTAGTTATCTTTCTTCGTCGTTTTTGTTAATGTCGCCCATTAAAAATCACTAAATATCACCGTCGTTCGACCATGTACATATGCGTAAGGTCCGAAAGGAGGGCGAGAGAGACGCGGATATACGATGACCCTGCTCTAGTACTGGGCGAGTAATTATTGTGCACGACGCAGGATCGTTCCATATCTCTAATACTTAAGATAATAAAAGGAGAACCTCGCACCGATGCGAGGTTTCGAAAAAAGGAAATACAGTATCCGCTAACTGAATTAGCTCCAATCCAATATATTATTAGTAGTGAGGTATTCCTTCTGATCACTTCTCTTCTAATATTCAGGGACTTGGGTAGAGAAAACAAAATATTTAAAATCAGTCTATCTTTATCACAGCTTCTTTTTACCTCTGCCAGCTTCTTTTCATGTCGATCAGTCAGAACTAATGTACTTCACAAAGCGTTCTTCATAGTTCTGGCTGCTGATGCAGGCTAAGCCTTAACATCTTTAACTACGACACTAAATCATACCACACTAGAATGTTGTGGTTGCCTAGAGGACGTTGGTGTAATTCCCGAAGGTTTTCCATTACCCAGTAACAGCGTATTTGTTAGTTGACGTTTCGACCTAATTTCGTCTAGCTGGTGTGCGCCCTCCTATCAAAAAATGTTTAGTTCTTGTGAGGCACCCAGTACGATAGTTCACCAATACTAACAAGAACATCCAGATTTAAATTAAAAATTTACCGAGCCAATTCAGTTACCGGGTACTGTAATCAACCCGGTGCGTTAAGCATCCCGCTCACGTATCCTTATTCCATACGAAGAAGGCCAGAAAGAGACGGATATAAGGTACGGACACAATTAAAAGCACACGAAAAACATATTCCCAATTCACCATCTCGAATACGCTACGTATAAAGCCAGCGAGGACAACGACGAGGACGACGATGAAGAAGAAGAGCAGTACATAAATTATAGCAACATCGAATGGTCATTAATGCATTGGGTGGTGCGTCGCACACTACCTCCGGTGTGGTCTCGGCGCATCGGCCCTCGCAGATCAACGCCGGACCACTGATTATGTCAATTCTTCTTCTTCTTCTTTTGCTGTTTGCTGCTACCGAAGCTGGAAGCAACTATTCGTGCTCCTACTTGCACTTTCGCTTGGTCAAACCTATTCCTACTCGCACCGAATACCTACATACTTATATAGCGAGCATATAGATCTCTTTTTCTTAACCAGCGCAAGTCGATGTTTCGAGAAAAGAAACGATTATTTGCATTAGGCGGAGGAAAAGAAGAAGAAGAAGAAGAAGAGGGAGAACGGTGGAGAAGAAGAAGAGGAATTTCAATGCTGCCGCTTATCGTCGAAGTAATTAAACGATCGGCCGGTAGGAGTCGTTGCTGTCACTTCTGTACGGTCTTATCTATTATTGTAGTATATAGACCATGGCTACTCTTCCATTCGTCTTATTTACTTATTCATTTTGTTTATGTTGATTGTTCTTTAAGCCATGCATACCTTTTGTCTGATGCTTTTTTGTACTTCTTAAATAGTTTTATTTATATGAATGTACATTCATCGACGCTTACTTGCTATTCATCGTTTGCCACGGCTTAAATGAGAGGTACAATAGAGATGGGTACAAAAATTATAGGCATTTGCTTAAATGAAGAAAATATGGCGGTGCCGCTCGCTTAACACACGTAAAAGAATATAATCCGCTGCTACTTCAGTGCACTTTTTAGATCGTTTAACTAATGGCCTAGAACCCCCTCACCGATCTCTTCATCGGTGTTAATTTTTCTCTTCTTATCTCCGATTTTATTTTTGATAATAAACAAAAAATGGTCATCGAGGCAAGATCGGACTGACGCTAGTTAATCGAGTTCCTTGAATCTGCACTTGGATCACTATCGTGCAAGATTCAGGCACGTCGTCTCAGCTTCCTTCGACGTTGATGATGGCCTATTTTAGATGGGTAGAAGATCGGCGTGTTGTACTGCGTTTACTGTAGCGTTGCGTTCTCTAAGTCCGATTAGCAAAATACCTTTGCTATCCGAAAAATTGTAACCATCACCTTTTCTGTGGTTTCTGTCACCCTGACCTTCTTAGAGGTGGGTTGTCCTTTCCGATTCCGCTCTATGTTTAAAAGAAGGATCGTGGTATACAGCCATCTCTATTCAAGACATTTTTGGCTACATCCGACGCGTTGTTTTTTCTGAACTGCGCCGAGCAACCTAGTTAGTTTTCAGCCGTTTATCACCTTTCCTTAACATTGCTTTTCATATTCCTTCGTACGTTCAATTCTGTTTGAAAAAAAGGAAAAAACGCATTGCGATAGAATGGCGAAAAAACAATGCACCTTGAAAACAATGAAATAAATGCAGTGGTAAAAATTGCCTTTATTATCCGACCGTCATTCACATTACCTATTACATACGCACATTCATCCTTTGCGAAGACAATTGGTAAAGTTAATTTACGAGATATTTCACCGTCATATACCTCGCAACTGTCGACGTCTTCAAAGGAATGGTTGACGCATCGAATCTGAATTCGAAACGAATATTTCTAATAGCTGATTAATGGCCCGCAATGCATGCACTGTACACAATGCGTTACGCGAATCCGTTTTTATCCACTTATGCATGTGTAAATATATACGATCCTTACCTATATATGTACAATACGTATATACATATGCGTTATATTAGCCTTATTAACTGAAAACGTAAAGTAGATAAATTAACAATCGGTCGGCGATAAATTCTTTTTGTTTCGTGTGAGAGAGATGAATTCGAACAATGCGCCTTTGGCAAGGCGATCTCGCCAAAAAAGGTCCTCCGCGGTTGCTGTCGGCTTGCGGA
Source organism: Oryctes rhinoceros (assembly GCA_020654165.1). Classification (NCBI taxonomy): domain Eukaryota; kingdom Metazoa; phylum Arthropoda; class Insecta; order Coleoptera; family Scarabaeidae; genus Oryctes; species Oryctes rhinoceros. The sequence goes on along the minus strand of JAIOKQ010000240.1, from coordinate 8,151,064 downwards.
CCGATCGACCGAGATGGATGAATTTTCCAAAACGATTTTTATTGTCGACGGCGACGCATAATGCTTTATTAATAAAAATGTTATTGCTTCGCGAACACCTGTTCGCGCTCGCGACTGCAAAACAAACGAAGGACGCGTACGAATGCGTATGTATGTATATGATATGTATGTGCGTATACTCTGCCGCATGAAAGTTTAGGCGCGTTACAACGATGAATTACGTCCAAAATACAAGCATTGTAACGATTCGTAAATAAAGATAAAAATATTGCATTGCGGCTATAGTACTTTCATACTTCAAATGTGGATGTGAAGCGGCCTTAATCCCAGCAGTACTTCGAGCATGATATTGAAGCATGGAAGTCTTTGAATTGGTTGAAGCGGCTGTTTCCTTGTTTTTGTCCACTAAATCGAGCATTACTGTTGACTTTACCTTCTGATAGATGATGAAGCGGGTTTATTGATTGTTAAGGTTAACAATCTTATTAGTTAAACTCGCGCATATAACCATGAATTTAATATTGGAAATAAATATAAGAATTATTAACGAAAAGGATGACGATTGTCCAATTCATTAGTACGCAGATACGACTGATCTCTTGAACATTGAGTTGTAAGGTTGACTAAAATAATTGTTAATACTACAGAATATTAATTTTTACCAGAAGAACATTGTAACGATCGAAAAGACCTCGCCATCTCTTTCTTGTTGAACCAATTGAACCTAAACTTTCTGACGCTATGGTATATGGAAACCTGTACATTGTATATGCATAGACCTCCTTTTAAATGCGCTACAAAATGAAAAAAAAAAAAAAACGTTTCTTCTAATAAAAGTTTCACAATCGCGGATTATTTCACTCCGTAAACAGATGATCGGCACGTCATTTTTTCTAGCTTACATCGTAAAGTAGACGGCGTAATTCACGTACTTTACATATGAGGACGCCAGAATAATATTCCAGAGCGGCGTATAAAAATGTTTCCACGACTTTGTACGTACAATATGGACATAAAATGGCTGGATACAAAACAGATCTCCATACGAACGTAGTTAGATATGGCTCTTAGTATTCGTTATGCGCGAGTTTAGATGGTATCTTTATGATATATCGTCTTAATTATTGCCGCATAAACCGCTTATTATGAGGAGGTAATTGCGTTCGTACAGACTACGTAGGTTCGAAAGAAGGTGAACGCGAACGTATGCATCAAACGTATGTATGTATGTAGATGTTAGAGCGTGGCAGGCTTGAATGAACCGCTTTTGGTCTACGAGAGCTATTAACCTACAGTTTAGTGGCAAGACTTGCATACTTTTCTGTTGGATAAGAGAAAAAACGCGCGTTCTTTCAGCGTATGATAAAGGCAAAAAGATTTATTAGAAATTTTATAAGGTCGACGATTTATAGAACAATGCAATTAACGGCGTTTAGCTTCATAAATTTCCATTAGTCGTTATTCCTTCCCTAACTTACTGGTTCGAATGGTAAGATGACCTAACTATGACCGGGATTAAGTGAGAAGATTCACTTAATCCCAGGACATTATTCGCGTGTTGGGGAATAATTAACTTTGCATTTTAACCTTTTTGAGGAGGGACTAATAACGACAAAGCCACTTTACATACATCACATTTACACATTAAAAACGATTCTTAGATATAAATGTTATATTCCAACTACTTTATAACAAGCTCTCCGCTGTCCAATATACACTAAACTAAATTTACTTACGCCTACAGAGCCTTTACATTGTTATTATATATCCACATAGAAACGAGAAACAGCTGCTTCTTCAGTAGCTACGCCTAAAACGGAATAGAGCTTTTAGATGTAGATATTAGATTAAGTAAGATGAAGCAACTATGTGGTGTAGCTCCAATTAATATACTCTCGATAAATCTATCTTCAATCTAAAGACGATTTTAATGTTTTCCCATCTGTCGCTTAATGACGATTTCCTTTTCGTTTAGTTCCTCTATATCGAGCGTCCGACTCTGAGAGTCGGTTGCGACGTTAGAATAACGAACGCGGCGACTTCCATATTATCCGCGATTAAAAATGGTCAAGAAGAATAACGACGACGTTATCTGATAACCTTACGCGCGTACGAGGTACGACACTTCTCGATATTAGCTAATTTAAGTTGGCCATAATCGGACACGGCTACCAGTACGCCTTAATTGACGGCGGGTAGCCCGAATCAGTTATAACTGCCGGTCCCTAAAAGTCTATCAATATCTCGTCCGGTCGTCGCTTTTTTTTTTCCACCGAGCAGCAGTTGTTTTTTTTATACCGATACTTCTTCTGGGTTCGGCGTACGTTCCGTTAATTGTAAGATCTGCTCTCATCGGAGCTACCGTGGCGTGCACCAGCAGAGAGCAGAAGAATTCATTGAATCGAGGCCCGCGTAAATGTATGGACGGAGCGATTACGCCAGATTATAAGAATTTCTGCACGTTCCGACTATAAGGAGCTAGCACGTGTTCTGCGCCTATTTGGAAACTAGCAGTGAGACGCATCGACGGCAAGAGCTACTGGTATGCAAGTAACGACGAAAAGCTGTTCGAATGGTCTGCATCGGTAGAAAGAAGTCTTTCGATTAATAAGGGTTTTCTTATATTATGTTATAGTAATTGCGAGTAGATTTTTTTAAAGAAAAAGAGTTGAAAATATAAGCCTAATGATAAGAAATTGTTAATTAACTTTTTTTATTTATATACAAGGAAGCCATCAAGTACATGTATTATTCGTACTAATGTTTGATTGATCTTTAACAGGTATCATAAATTACATTAAATATTAAATTGTAACGTTAAATTAAACTAAAAACCACATTTCAAATCTTCGTTCAGCTACGAACGCAGCATCTGAATCTGAAACACTTTTTAACGGCTCGGTGAACCAATGGTGAGAGGGTCATCACTTGACTTGTATGAAATATTAAGGCCATGGAACACACTTTACACACATAAAGACTCCTGAGGTTACGAAAAGTTGAAGAAAAGCTTATACACCCCGTTGGGCCGCTACCACATTAAAAAAAATAGAAAAGTATATCGTAGTTGAATGTTAACCTATCGGTAAGATATGAGCGAAGTGACGTAAAAATAATCAAAGCTTCGTGTTGTGTTCGAAGTTTCGACGAAGAAAAGTAGTATTGTACCGGTAAATGTACTTCATAATCCCATCGACAGTTTTATCGTCGCAAAATCAAGAATCAGCTCGTTTAGATTCGCCAACGCGCCGCCGAAGAGGAACAGTTCCAAAATCGGAGGCGCTTTCTTCTGAAGCCGACGTACGTACGTATGTACGTGAAACGGGCGTGTGCGTGCGCCTTCTCCGTTTCGGAAAAAAAAAAAGAAGTCCCGAGTTGCATCCGACACGCATCCTTCATAATTTTTTTGCTTTATGGCTGCGAGGTCGCGTTTCGCCTTCTTTCCTCTTTCGCCGGTTCGTCCGCATCGTCTTCATCCTCGTCTTCGATCGGTCGATATAAACATGCGTTCCGCATTGTCGCCGACCACCGCGAAGTAAATAAATCTTATTAATTCCGCTTACAGCGGCAGCCGGGCAGCAAGCGTCTTTCTCTCGCGGTTGTAAAGACGGTGGCTATAAGAAAAAGAAACGCTAAAGCGATAAATAATCTCTATGCTGTAAATTTCGGATGATGACGAGTGAATGAGAATCGAAAAAACATCAATCTAGAAGCTATCGCTTATGCGTTCCTTTGCTAGAATCGGAAATAAATGGATGTTGTTATTAAGAAGTATGTGTACCTCGCTGAAGCCATGCTTTACGGTACTATGTATAAAAGAAGAACGGTATTATTAGAAAGGTTTTAGCAACTATTAATTATTGAAAAAATATCTAAATCATGCTAATGTGCCTTGTTTTTAAGTAGCTTGTTATTTCAATGATTATTGTATTTTTCTTAGTGAAACATGAAATTGAAGGCATTTATTATTTTTTCGAATTTACAGGGTGATAATAGATTATTGCTCACTATGAACGTCATAAATCTCTGTTAAAAATACTGACAATTCTACCCGATTGTTAAATAGCGTCCTCATAATGACAGTTTCTTTGAAATATCCGTTGAAGGATAAGCGAACGAACCGACCATAACGCTCTAGTTGACCTAAATCCGGAGATATTGTGCGAAGAATATTGTACGCAAATTTTTGCCACGGTACAATAAAGAACCCTTCTTTTTCGGAACGTTTAACCAGTTGTAAATAATAATCTGCCAAAAATTTAGAAAGCGGACGGAAAGTTTATTTTTCCGCATTGTCCGAGGTCGTTTTTAGAGGATGAACTATTATTCTTAGTCGTTTCTTCACACTTTCTCCTTACCTCAAGACATATTTCATCGTTTATCTCTGCGAGAAGGGTTAAACTATGAAATGTTTCCAGCAGGCTATAATGTGTCTAATCTAGGACGGCGTTAAACGTTTTTCTTGTCGCTTTAAGAGGAAACTTCGTTGTTCTTTTTCCTTTCCTCGACGATTGTTCGAAATAAACCAATGCAATAATAATAATTGTCAGCGGCAATGTGGATTTATGGTAGCGTCTGGGCATTGCATGCGCGTAGAAGTCGATGAGAAAAAAAACGTCAATTCTTTCTAATGAGCGTAAATGGAAAAGCAAGCGACACCGTTAATTTCCATTATTTTTATAAATTATTACGCTAATAGCGGCTAAACGGCGAACATTAAACGTAAATATAGGATATAATTATCCGAATGATGTATTGGTCATGCGATTGTAACATGACGAACAGGCTCTCTTTATTTATACACGTATTTTCATAAATTTACCCGAGCGCTTATAAATACCGACTATATCGTGTTATGACTATAATACATAAATAAAATTAATATTAAACGAATGCGAAGTCGATACTACATAATATATGTACATGCATATACATACCTCCGTGCTATTATGTCATATACATATATCTTGGAAGTACATATTAACCATATATTATGCTCGTTTTGCTTAGTTTCGCAACAATTAGCTTGCGATCGTCGTCATCATTATCATCGTCGTGAGACCACAATGCAAGGGCATCCAGTTATAAACACGTGCACACAAATTCCTTCTTCTTCTTCTTCTTCTAAATAATATTCGCCTATTTACGGAGACACTTGCAGAGGCGCACGTCGCAACAATATCAAGAAAGACAAGCGTTTCTAAATCAGGAAGAATTTAATATTGCGTTTGTGAATCAGCGATCATTAACATAGTTGCTCCCTTAAGCACGCATTCTTAAAGAAAATGCTCGAAGGAAATTCGCAATCGATCTTGGTCAGAAATTGGCGTTTGATTATTTGATTAACAGCGTATTCCATTGGCGTAATTCTGGAGCACTTAGAGGATGCTGGGGGTGGAAGTTGCATGTTCCGTTGGTAAAATTACGGCGGTCAAAATTAACTTGGAGCAGTCGTTATAGCTCTGGCTAGAGGATCAAGGATCTAGATCTACAGCGGCTGATCTTAGGCAATTATGAGTGATAATCCCTCCCGGAGTAACATGACATATAAGATCGATCCGCGCAGGACTCTTGTACTGTTCCATATAAAATCTTCGAACTAGAATTGAAAGCTCTCAGTACAATCTAATGGAATACGCTTTCTATCTTTGTCATAAAAACAATGAGAAATTCGCTTCAAGCATGACAGTTGAACTCAGAACAACTCGTTTACCATTATTCCTAAATATTCGTTACATACACATCTTTTAAAGCAAATTTCATGCAACTTTCCTATTTCACCATTTTGGCTAATTTCAATACGTTGTCAACTCAATTATTTCTTTTTTGTGATCGACGTGGCTTTGACGGTTATATTTTACGCAGATCGCAGGAATAAATATCACGACTAAGACGATCCATTGAGGAATCTGTCATGTCGCTACGGTTTACAGGTACGATACGTCAACGGCGATAAGGAGGAGCTCATATTAAATCGTATGGCATCGGAGAATGAGCGGCTCCCTTCATTAAATACGAAAGACAAGCGAAGGAAAGAGAGCGATAGAGGGACCAATTATTAAGGGCGACTAATAATATATTGCCATTTTGGTGGAAGGATACAAACGGCGCGCTTTATACAAAACGGGTACACACGAAACGACAAGAAATTCGGGGACATCGTTATGCTTTCTTCGCGTTATCTGACGACTTCGCCTGCCAGTGGAAGGACTTCGCCCAGGTAAGAGTATAGTGTAGGGTATATACAACGACGTACCTTCTTCGTTCTGTGTACGTATGTATATGGATATAAGGCGATTTCGGAGAGGAGAACATTGTGGGACATTATTTATGAGTCATCCGCGGAGACAATCTGATATAATCACACACAATCCTAATCAATGTTAATTTATAGCGGTCGACCCTAATAAACATATATGAACCCTTTGTTTGGACGGCGTTCTCCATCTCGCTCCAGTTCGCCGGACGTTTAATATAATGACCGAAAGAAGAGGACGACACAGCGCACAGCCTTTTCAGCTATCGTTCCGAACGGGAAGGTTTTAAATTTCGAGCCGTCATTACCGGGTGATGTGGAGTCCCTCTCTTCGCGGGCAGCCGGTTGACCAGCCGGCCGGGCACGGCCCGTGGGACGGTTCGTCGCGTACCTTCATTCAGGTTTTCTTTTTTATGAAAGCTGTGTGTATGCGCGCCGCTTATCTATCTAATTGGTATTGTATAAATAGTATAGATGACACCCTCCCCATTTGGGGGGGCGGGAAGGGGGTCTCGTCCTCCGCTCCGTTGAGGTCGAATAATCGTCGTCACACGTTGACGGACAATTTCTTCACACCCTACGCACTGTTGTACAGCGCTGCGTTGCGCCTATTATCCGATATTTAAGACCGTTTATCAGAGTGAAGGAAATGGGCGATTCAAAACTAAGCTAAAGCAAATGCCAAGTTAAAATTTTCTGATAAAATAATAGATGCCTTAGAATATCCTTCGAAAATATTTGTATTTATACAGGGTTATCGATAAATAACGAACCACTTTATTTTAAATGTAACGTCCTGCACATTATTAAGCTTTTGGTCTATTTAAGCATGGCACATAAATGCACATCCTTGAGCTAATAACATCTCCAATCTATTATAAAGAGTTTCCTTTAGTTTGTTTGCAAAATATCTAGCAACCGCTGTCCATAAATTTTGGTCCTTTAGTTTTCTTTTAATATTAACAGGCAGAATTTCTATGAAGCCTCACTTACCTTGGAAAAGCTGGCGCCTTAAATATGTAACGGCCTTGATTCTTGAGTTGACTCAGAATCAACACAACGAACGCAGATTTCATCCCCAAAGTACTTGTGCAAAATTTTGAAAACCATAGTTAATAAAACTCGTAATAAAGCTGCTAATTTTCACCTCTTTCATCTTTCACCTCAAGCATCAAATATTTGGCTTTTTCGATAACATTGGTAATGATCACGTTTTCAAAATTGTTAAACTCGTATCACAGGTACATGTGATAGAAGACAATATAACGAAAAATTACATTAAAATTGAAAAACTCTTTAATACGGGAATATAAGCTCCCTTCGTATGTGATTTAAATAAACGTACTTACGTATTTTGACCAATACCCGTTGGACTTTCAGAGTCAATCTGCAAAGTCATAATCGCTCGTCTAAATCACTCACCATAACTACGGTTTTACGTTTCACCTCTTACCGCGTATTAGTGCCGACATTCGACGAGCTATAATTCGTCGCTACGGGTAAACTCCTTTCCATATCGGCGACGATTTACAATTTACACCGTATCGAGAAGGAAGTAGTTCGCCTGTTCGTTAAGAGTGACCAAAACGAAGACGAAATTTATCGGACAAACGCGGCAATGCACAACATAGCGCATTATGCATACATACGCGCATATTAGCTGAAAGTGCGGCGAGCATAAGTCAGCTATATAGAGACCATAATGCGCGTATATCAGTTAAACAAGCGAACGAGAGTATTTAGAATGGTATGTCCGAACGTATGATGGTAAAGGCTTGTTGGAGCAGCCCTATTTAGTGGAGATTACGTTATACGATCTCCGTTGTGTAACGTAGAACGGTTGTGAGTTGTATAGGTATACTATTAATTGACAAACACCTACATATTATGTGAACATGTTAAGAGATGTGAACAAGATTCGACAGAAAAATTGAAAACAGCACGTCTATTATAATTTTAAAGAATGGACGTTAAAAATTTACATTGTCATCGTCTTCAGTGAAGCAAATTTAAAGAGTAAGTAGTCTATGTAATAGCAAAATTAATGGAGACAACACTCTTCCAAGATGGACGAAATTTGCCATCCATGGACCTCTCGCACTGTAAAAGACCACGTCACTAACTCCATCTGTTAATATCATTCTCAGCACTTTTTCTATACTTCCAACAGTCTTTGCTTATTACCTTCTTTCCTGTATTTCAGCTTCCCAGCTTCAGATGCCGACCAGGATTCATCTCACGAATGGTTTTTAATATACATATTTTCCTTACATTTAACCAAAATTTAAGTTAAAATATATTGATTCTTTTTTAAGATTTTTCAAGCAGAATCTTGTAAACAAAGCCCTATCTTCTCTGCAGCATTAATCGAAATAAATGCTGCAATTAAAGCGACTGCAAACGCGGAATCTATAATTTATCGCAACTATTTCGAGTGTTCCGCAAGGTAAAGCGCGTGCACCTTGATGTTATTACCATTTCAATTCTGCGTCATTATCATCCTTCCAATTTGGCAGCAGCTTTATGCCGGATCCACTCATACGATGTTCTGTTTTTTTTTTTTTTACAAAAAGCGTAGAGGAAGAAGCGAGATCCGCGCGGCAAGCGCGGCACTCTTATTAGCGAGATCTGGAGCGCTTAAACGAACGCGTCGTTGACAGTTTGATTGTTCCATCCATGTGCATGAGAATGGTGCACATGCGTACGTATGTATGTATGTATGCGACCGCGGTCTCTCGTGTCCTCTCATCTCTTATTTGTGCGGTTTGGTTTATTGTAAGTACTTAGCTATACGTTTGTGCGCCGGCGGACGCATCTCGCGGATACGCTAAATTATGTATGACCGACCGCGACTCTTTATGTACGTAGTTTGTTTCTGTTTCTGTTGTTGTCGTTGTTGTTGTTGTTGTTGGTCGTCGCCGATGTTCGATGTTCTTGTTGTTGTTGTTGTTATTGCAGTTAGGCAGTAGCATACCTGTACAATGTAGGTTGGTAGCCGTCGGTATCTCTCCTTCGACTTGCTCGGAGTCTTCGGCGATGCGCAATTATAGCCGCTCAGATGTCGCTTCCAATTTAACGCCGCTCAATTGAAAAGCTAAAGAAGAAGAAGAAGGAGTTTGTCTTCGTTTCAAGTTGAGAAATTGAATGCGTATTACGTCGCCGACGTATCAAACCATCGTGTAATTTTTGATCGAGCCGCTCATTACGTATACAGAGTGTATTCGAAAAGTAAATAGTAATAAGTTAAGCTTGTTAGTCGCCACTTATTACATAGGTAACATTACAGAAAAAATGTTTTAATATGTGTTAATATGTGTAAATCTTTACAACAGTAGTCGTATAGACCTTACACATTGGAGGGTCGCACATTAGAGATAACGGGATTTATTCTCTGAAATGACCGGCTAATCCACGCGAGTTGCGTAAATGTAAACAAAGCCGTTGCGTAAATGCAACAATAATTTTTTCTTAGCGTAACCTGCGCACTCAAAAAAAAAAAGATAACAGATCTGATAATAACTGAGCTTTATCGCGATGTTAATTAAGCTTTATTACGTAATTTTTTTATCAAGAATTTTTAAGCATAACATTTTACCACCTACTTCCCAGTAATTTGGCTTCCTGATGCGCACGCCTAGAGCGTTTGTGTGATTCGGTATGTATTATGAACATTTAGAAGAACTTTTGGAAGTATTTGTTCTTCAACAAAGGTGATGGTCCAGTGACAGCTTAGAGTGCTCGTAGAGTTAATGCAAGCGCGGGCTTTTCAAATTTATTAAAAACGAAGCTAACTATTTTATGATGGTTTCATTTTAGGCCGTCCTACTAAATATCCATCCCCGTGCAGGTAAGGTTAAGGTTAAAGAGTCTCTGAAATTCCCATATCTTCACCCATATATGTTTTGTTGGGCTTATCTACTACAAATTATTGAAAGTAAATGTAAGAAAATAAGTCTAGAATGTGCTCTGTGGGAGTACAGCTCTAGATCCTTGGTTGTAAAATGTATTAATTACGATTATCAAGAGCGATGTATAGAAGTTGGTACTATTGCCCACAGACATTCTTTTGTAATAGATCATATCGTAGTCCTCATCTTCAAAAAGGAGATATCATGAAGACATGGGCAATTCTTTGGAAATAGAAGAAAGAATTTGGACTCAACATATTTTCTTGCAATCATTATAATTTTCGAATAATTGCAACAGATTCTTTTTTTTTTCATTATAAACATAATCGATCCCTTTAGTTTTAGTCTTTCTTAATATATGGCCATATTTCTGCTTGTCAAAGACACGTATTATTATTGAACAACGATTCCCTTAGATTTAGATTCTTAAGTTCGAAGTTATCTCGTAAGGTATCTACTTCGTTAGATCGAAGGCGGCGAAACGACCCAACAACCACAACATCCTAAGGTGTCCGTTTTCGCGTACCGTCCGACATTCTCGCGGTCCCAAAATTTTCGCATCGCGAAGATGCAACAGCTGCATCAGCAGCAATAATAATAACAGCAACAGCATACCGGAGAAGGAGACGAAGATGAGGACGACGATGGTGGAGAAGAAGAAGAAGAAGTTCGGCGCGATTCGGAGGAGAGATTCTCTCATAAAATAAATAATTCATGCCGGGGATGCGGCGAGGTGATATCGAAACAAGTTGGTCGGCATGTGTTTTTCGAGCCATTGTTGCGAGGAGTTATGCGCCCCGTTGGCCCGATATCGCATCGGCGGGATCTAAAACGCGTACACACACGTTCAGGTGTGCGCGATAGTCATAACTGGCGCGCGGTTATGATGACGGACCGGGAAGGCGCAAAAAATCCGCCGCGTTTAGCGCGAAACGATCTCCATCTGAATACCTACTCGTTGGTGCGCATTTAGACTCGGCGCGGCTGAATATGGTGGCGGAGGGTATGAGATCGGGCGAGGTTATGGCTTTGGAAGCAATTTTTGATGTCCTTTTTGGATGTTTACTGCTGGTGAGCGCGCTTAAGGATTAATGGGTTCCTATGGGTTTAAACGGAGTTTACGGGTTTTGATTTGGAATGTTCTTATATTCAAAAAGAAACCAAAACACTCAACATGCAAATGCTAAGAGATAATTTTAAGGCAAGCTCATTAAATGAAACAGCTTTGATAGAAATTGGGCGTCACAAGCTATTCTTATTGAATTAATTTAAAAAGCATCCCCGTCCATCGTTTAAATATCCTCTTGCGCTTCTAGCGTAAAAACTAAACATTTTCTAGGTTTCGATCCTGTCTTGGTAGCTAATCGAACACTCGACGTAACGCCGGCGACAAAAGTCAAACGCAACTGATTGCGGTAACTCGGCATGTGAACCCTACTCGCCGAAGAAGCTTCGCATAATTGTGGACTAATGGACAATAACAAAGAAATCAATATGACCAAAGTAATATAAATTTTTCCAAATATTTACCGTCCAAGGCCGATCTTCTGCAAACCTATTCTGGCGTTCTTCTCTAAACTAAGATTCTAAATTTCCATCTGATAGATTTACGACGCCTCGTAGTCAGAAGGAAACATCTCTTCTACATTGGAAACGATCGCTGCCACAGACGTGAATCTCTCCATTTTTCGACGATCGAGCTTACCAGAGGACCAAATCGAGAGGAAGATAGAATCGAAGAAGAGAGACGGGGAACAGAATAAACAGGCGACGACTGCAACAACAATGACATGCATGGGAGTTTGAGCTTCTGCATAGCTACAACATACAAATACATACGTGCAGAGTAGTATATCGCGCTTGAGCGCCGCGTACATGCACACGCATACACATAGCGATAAGACGTGCACCAGTTGCATGCAGTTTGCCGAAAATTCTCGTTTGGCAGTGCTCCCCGGCCGGAGCAAGGAAATAATTCAGCGCGGGCAAACTAGTTCTCGGTGACAGGACGAAGAACCGCTCGGCAAGAGTGCAAGAAAGAGAGGAGCCTCGCAACAAAACTTCATCTAATTGGATGGTGACCCGATATAATATAGATTTATGTTCGGTTTTTGACAGGAAGAAAGAAAGAACGAAGGCGTAGGTATATATGGGAAGGGCAACGAAAGAGAATAACGAAAATCCAGAAAACTGGATCTCACACGCCGGCTACGACGGCGCGGAGATGCAGCGTGATTTGTAGGACGGTTTCGCGCCCCGGACCTCGAAGGACGACACGATCTTCTTGGTCGCTTTCTGGCTCTCTCCTACGCCCCAACCTTCCAATTATTTATATGCGTCATCGGATGAGTGAATGAATCGGGCGAATCGCGCGAAGAGATGTTGTTTACCTGCTCCAGAAGAGAAGAAGAAGAACCTTCAATTCGATCGGACAAACTTAAGGAGGATTTAATGGCGAATCACTGTGGACGGTCCTTAAATTGACACTGAGCGATGCCAGAAAGATTTCTCTATACACAAATATGAATATAGCTTTGAGCCTATTGATACAATGAGCGTGAGATACAATGATAGATTTTGGTATTGTATCATAGCAATGATATGTCTACATATCGATGTATCAAAAGAAGTTAGCGAACAATCATAAATCAACTAAGATCATAATGGTAGCCTAAAAAGTAATCGACAGCAAATCACCTTGTGCATCCGAAGCAACTTCAGGAATGTATTTTCTTACTAAATTAACCTGAAAAAAAATATGCTGGAACTTGTCTATGTACCTTAGCATCTATACAAAGGAAAGCAAACTAGCAAAGAACGGCAGCACACATCCTCTGAGCAGCCCTGAGTGGTATGAAGAACAGTGCAGAGAAGAACCAGAGCACCTGCATTCCCGCTTTCCTAGCACGATCTTCAAAATAAAAAGCATCGTAACCGGGTAGATTTTTACTCAGAGAACGCAATGAGGAAGGGAAGCTCCTCTACATCTTACGAGCCACCGCGAAACGTAGAACAACACAAGACGCAGTGGTTTAAGGACGTAAAAGACTGGGAAAAATCCTTAAACATAGACCCCCAGAAGAAATTAAGAAGAAAGTTAAGAAATTATTCGTTCGTTCGTTCAGTTCGCTGTAACACTTCCTTCTAACCGTTTGACTGTGCAACTGCTTTGTTTCTTCACCGATAAGTCTGCACTTGACAATAACGATTAAAATAAGTTGTTATTGTTTGTCCCAGTTATATGTAATAATCATTGCCTTACAAATGTTATCGTAAGTAACGTATGTACATATTTCTTTCTATAATTAAATCGATCATTTCCATCTTAATTTAGAGATATGACAACAGACGGATGGCAATAGTAAAAGCAATAATATAATAATTCCGAAAAATCTACATTTTTATTTATTATGTTGATACAAGTCGTTTGTTAGTTCTTCGCTTCCTGGGCACAATAGAAAAAGACGGCGATCAGCGGGACGCATCGTGCCTACCGTCTTGAACGGAACGGCATTAAAACTTAAAACATAATAAGTTTAGAAATAAGACCGAATTGTATAAAATTGTTTACGCGTTTAGCGCCAGAAATAGGTTTTACGGTCGATCAAATGGCCCGCGAGAAATAAATCTATGCCGCGGAATGTGTCAAAATACGTATACGTACAACGTACCCGTACGGCCCGAATGAAAATATCGATATCGAGTGCAGAAGAAAGAGACGTTCTATTTCGGCCCTCCCTTCTTGCCTCCTTCGTCTCAACGATCGGGACGTTCGTTACCATTCCACGTTACTGGTTGTGTAGCGACATATTCAAAGTCTTATGCAGTCCGTACATCCGCGAATATACGGAGTGTTGTCGATCCTATTGGCCGAATAAACGCAATAGAAACAGAATCAATTGATAGAATTTACAGGTCCTTATCAACAGAGACTGGACGTTAATTGAGAATTTTTGAGACTACGTTAAGCTTAATTGCTCAATACTATGTGCAATTGAAAACGCTAGTTCGAGAGCACCGCAGAGCGAGATGCATGGACGGATCATGGAAGTAGTGTAGTTTGTGGCAACGAGCGGCTAACGCTAATTCTGAAAGTTCCACGGCTGACTGAATGGTTGCGTCATCTGACCATTGACACATGGCGCAGAATCATTCAATTTCTCGTTTAAAGATCGCCTATTTTCTGGTTGAATGCTAGTAATTACTCCGCTAAATCTAGTGCTCACTACTGGCCACATAATTGCTATAAAGGTGGAGCGTATGCGAGCCAATTTGAGATTCCATTTGGCTAAGTTCAACGTTAACAAGCCGTATGCCGGTATAGATGTATTCGGAATGGGCGCGCTATTTGTATGTATGCGTTGCGTTGCGGACGACTAAAAAAATAAATTTCGTAAAGTCGAAATAAGAAATAAAAACTTAATGTTGCAGTAGTTTTAGATTTAAAGACATGTTTATAAACATTATATTATATTAGTCAAAAATAAATACTATTTTTGATTTTACGGGCGTATCAGAAGTATCTAGGCCTTTACATATACACACTTTCGTGCAGGAGCGAGATAGTTTCCGCGCCGACATTAAAAGTACAATTTATTACAAGTAGATTCCACGTAGATGTATGTATATGTACATATGTATGTATGTATGTATATGTATGTGTGTGTGTGTGTGTGAGGCTTACGACGAAAAAGATAACCCAACTCCAAAGCTATGGAAAATATGTATAATTTCTGCTTCAGCTGTCTCACCTCAAATTTGTTTTACTTTCAGATTAATTCGTTTCGTTTTTTTTTTTTTTTTTTGAAAGACAATTTTAATAATTACCGCTTCGTTACTAAATTTAGCGTCACCTTAAAGCAATTCTAAAGTCTTTTTAACGTAAGACATCGTTAAGATTGCACGGAGAATAGACGCTTTGCTGCTCTAAAAACTGAATTTTTTGAGTTATATGAGAACTCGCATTATCATGATGGAGTACAGCAATCGCTTTTGGTAAATACGAAGTTGTAAAGCAATCGGCGTTAACCATTTTTCTGAAGGAACTATAACGACATGGCTCCAAATTGGCGCAAAAGTTTCCTCCGACGCACTTCGAGGATGGATAACTTTTGTTAGATTCCCGTCACCACACTCACACAGCGGATCGCCGTTGCTGGAGCAGCTCAAAGTTTATCAGCGCTAATTAACGCGAGCCGCCTTTTGCTCTCCATTTAAAACATATGGTATACAGCGAGAGATGATCCTATCAGGTTAATCAGTAGATTTCTAAAGACTGTCTTTAGAAATCTTCTGAAGAAGCTGACAGCATGATCAGCGAAACATCAAAAATTAAAACCTCAAATACGCGACAACACCCGAAAGACATATCTGCTAAAGTCAATAATGTCTTCTATTTTTCTCCAAAGAATATCCTTCTGTATCCTTCCAGTGGTAAATACCGAGACGTCGCAAAGTACACGAAGTTTCGGAGTTCTAGTAAATAACTTGCAATAGTTACAGCGAATACTGAAGCCTTGAATTGTATATTTCGTCTAGTTTGTGGTGGTGGATCGTGTAAAACATCAAAAGTATTTAATGCTCCTTTTGTCTTTCAGCATTTGTAATTTCTTTTACAAAGTTCACATAATCTGGAAACCGCCCTGGTGATCATTTCTTTTACGAATGTAGCAATTTTTCCTTCGTATGTTTCCTTTCAAAAAAAAAGAGGTATCGCAGTATTTAAAAGCATGTGATTTGCTTATTATTTCTTTGGGTTAATAAGTAAAACATATCTAAAGAAATGAAAATGTAAAATACACAAAAACTGAGAAAAGCAGCACCCAACTTTATTTACTTTAATTGATAATGAATGCGATGGTTTTTCAGGTTATTTTGCTGAATTTACCGGTACCCTATAAATACATAGCGTTACAAGCGCCTTAAGCACAAACTTTTGCACCTAACAATGAGCTTATCATGAAAAGTGCCGTAACTCACCGTTAATAGATGTATTTACCTGAATACGATAATAGTAAACTCGATTCGTTTCGGATGTTTGCTTAATTTCTGCATCGGATTAGTTTATAATTAAGTTTATAATTTCCTTTACAATAATCTCTTAAATAAATAGAAGCTATTTTCTATTCTAATTACATTCTAGTCTATCTACGCTGAATTATAAGATATTGAAACAGATTTATTCTTGATTTCAGCTGGCCTTTCCAACGAGAGATAATAATCGAAATATACGCGTTCCGGCGTAACTAACCGCTAACATTTAAAAGAAGAGGATCTAACTCTAGTCACTCTATAAACAAATCCTTTAACCATGCTAGATATAAAACGTCTAGTTTAATACCTAAAGACAAGGTTTTAAAACTTTCCGTCTTAATTTGTGCATATTAAACATTCGACTAGGTTCTTAGAACTTGTCCGAAATCGTCAACATATGTGTATACCATAATCTACGCACGTAAGCATATGAAAGGTGAAAAAAGGAAAGAGATAAACCGTTAAATTCTTTACCCTCGATAAATTTCCGGTCGTTTTCACCGAAGACGATCAACACAACATTACTTGTAAACTTAATAATATACAAACGATCACAACAATCAACAAATACCAGTCTTCCAGAGTTAACGGCAAGCACATTTTAGGCAAAAGCGAGAATATACTCACCAATATATATGTACATGCACGTAAGTATATGCGTAGTAAGTGAGTGTTAATTTAACTCTTCGGTCTTTATGATTAATCAAATGCTTAAAGCTATCACGCGGACGAACGGAACCGTTTGGCGAATATTTTAGCCTCCGAGTGTTTGTTTTTTCGACTTTTTCCTTTGAAGATCGCGGTTTACTAAAATATGTAACTTTCAGTGTGATTGACGTACCAGTGAAAAAGTTTCAATTTAATATCAAAGTAAATGACAGCTGATGTCGACGAGTTTTTTTTTTTTGTTTTTAAATAATCCAATTTCGGCTTGCCCCGATTCAATATCTGAAGAAATTAGAAGAGACACTATATTTGCATCTTTTTTTTTATAAAAATGTACTTTTTTTCTCTTGAACATTCTCTATCTCCATTAAACCCTCGATTTCCGGTTTGGAATCCCGTCATTATCGTAGCTTCGGTCAACGTTTCGGCCATACTCTTCAGGAATGTTCCCGCGTATTAGCTGGGGACTATTTATTTCGAAAGGTTGATATACAAACAATTCCGGATTAAACAAGAATTTATTGGAATTGAATGAGCTGGTCATCGATATTGATGCTTTCGAGTATCTGATGGTATCTCCGAAATTGAAACTTTTCCCGACAAATCAATAAAACAAGTAAAGTGTGTAAATCAATGAGTGTAAACAATATATTTAAGTACAAGGCTTAATAATCAATTATATTAATGTAATTAATATAAATGAATATTAAAGCCTAAGACTTTAACGATCATGGGCTATATGAATTAAATTTGTAGGACGTCGTCTTTTGGTAGATCGACAGAAATTGACCGATGAGAACGATCACAACTGCGCATATAAGCAACGGCTATACAATCAAAACGTAATTCTCGTAAGCCGGACTTAATCTGCGACATATGTAGCATCCGTCATATTAGGAGGAAAGGGAAGCTCGGAGAATTTCGTTTCGAGATAACGCCTGTCCGATGTGTTTGCACGTGTCGCATTATTCGGTGGTCCTTCGATTGTATGACATGTTCCCACATTCATCCACAATCTACATACATACGTATAGTCTACAGCTGTATCTGGATCCCCATTCAAAATATCCATCTCGTTGGAATATGCATGCGGTATATACAGTAGGGCCAATACGTTACCGAGTACATGTTTTATTTTATTTTTTTTAACGTTTTTTCGGAGGATGCTTTAGTAAAATAGCAACTAAATGTATGAGTAATTGTACATGCAAGTATAATAAAAGCTTATCTAGATCCAATCAAACATTCAAGATTACCTAAGAAAAGGTACACCCTGTTCGAAAAAATTAATTAATTACCTAACAATTAAGAGCAGACCTAACGCTTGTAAATGCTGCTAGGTAGCAACTGATGACGTAAATGAGAGTAAAAGGATAAAGCTTCGCGGAACGGAAATACACGAAGGAATCGAAACTTAGTCCTTGAACTCACCACGAGCCGCTACTGCGTTAGAATATAAAGAAGCACGCTGTATATACGTATACGTTGACTTTAAGGTGACCTGCCCTTCGCTGTTCCCCTTACCGAAACGAGCGAACTCCCATCAGCATACACGTATGCAAGCAATGCCGTCTTCGGTGTACGGTAGCCTCTGCGTATATGTATGTATATACGCATCGGGCATGACTTTCAATAAATCTGTCAGCGGATCCGGAGGATGACATGCAAATGCGAACCCGTCACGACGACAGTGGGACGTTATATGCATGTCCGTCGTAATATTCGGTTAAGGGCGCTCCTCTTCTGCTCGTTCTTCTTATTCTTCCTCGTCTTTTTTCCTTTATTTTCGAGAATCGCTAGCTATGGCGATGGATCGTCATCGTATAGAATAATATTTCTTTTCGTCTCTTTCTTTTCTGCCGGTGCGAACGGTAGCGACGGCAAGAAGAACAACAGATAACGAATGGACGTCGGCTCGCGACAAAGCTACCTTTTTTCCGCGAGAGCGCGGCTGACAGATACATAATATTGTTATGGAAATATTAATACGGCACCGGGGACAGTTCTGCCCTGGCTTCTCGGCTCCTCGGCCGGGCATAATATAAATGACGCGCAGAATAAAGAACGCATAAATACGCGGTCGCTGATATGACGGCTAACGGATGAAACTGGGTTCTTGTGTTTGGCGAACCGTGTTACTCGCCTTTAGCATTCGCAAACCGTTTGTAGGTACCTGTTTTCTAAATTTAATTTTAGGGATAATTTGGCAACATGGGAACCTTTGAAATGTTGACGTTTAATTCTGGAAGTGAAGATTGGGTACCTTTACTTGGAAGGCGGTATCAACAATCTTGTCTTTATTATCAAAGGCGCTGCTTCTTCGGGTCTTGCTGATCTTTTATTGTAGTACTCATTTGATGTCTTTTAGTGCATAATTCTTCGTTATTAGACCACTTTGAACCCATCTAGTCTACGCTACCAATATTGTCATAAACAGATAATTTCACTAACGGTTGTAATGGAACCACTTTATCCACCAATGATTTGGTTAAATGGTAGTTCAAAATTTTGATCAGTCTTTTACGCGTGTTGCTCTCAGTCTTGACCACTACTGCTTCTGCATCTACTAGAATATGATTTATTCAAATTTAAGAAGCGAACAAGTAGTCTTATCATGAATAGGCTCCCATTTGCACATACGTACAAAAAGGCTTGTTACACCAAACTATCATTTTTATCCTTTCATTCTTGAGTTTTATCTTCCACGAACCACGCCCGTAACGTGAAATCTGTGCATAATTGGTCTAACTTACGACATGACGAGGATATCGCGTAAACTCACCGATGAACAACGACGGTTTCAATCTGGCAACAAGTAAAATGGATCTCTACCTTACAGATTTCCACATCCAGCCACTGTAGATCTAAATTTATATTACCATCGCTTATGTACACCGCACAGAAAAAGTATCTGAACTAAATTATTCGACTTCTCGACACATAGATGCGTACGCCCGAGGTAAAAAGGGGGAATTTCTTCGTTCGGGGATTTTCCTTCACGCCCGCGTACGTTATATGTGTACACGTATATCTGCACATAATAAAATTCGAGTCGCATGGCTTCCCAACGGCGGCCCACACACGCCAAGTTCCCCATAGGGAGGTCCTGATTGATATGACGACGTCAAGTTACCTCGTAACTTTCATAACCCGGGCGATTTGCACGCCATCGTGCTCGGCGGAAAAATATGTACGTACATATGTACGTATATCTGATGTGTATGGCACGTTCATATCACGGTGTGTAAATAAAAAAGGGTTGGGAGCTTCGCCTTTTTTTTTTCGAGGAAAAGGGGGAGAGACAGATTTTCGCGTACGTTTTTCCTGTTTCGAGTGCAAATATGAACGCGGAGAACGATTTGACGAGCACGTTGGGAGTTCCATATCGCGGTTGTAAATCTGGGGGAAACGGCAGAGTTTTGATTCACAGGTCGGCGCGAACATAATAGCCAGTTTAATTTGTTCGGCTTTAGGGTGGAGGGCGATTTTGCGTACGGCCGTAGATTTGAATACGATTAAGATATGCACGAGCGTATCGCACAGGAATATTATCTGACGAAATTGTCGTATGGATCGTAGATTAAAAAAAAACGGGGTGATGAGATTTCAGCAAAAAAAAAATCAAATTTGAAAAGATCCCTGTTGCGATTTGTATTTTCAGGAAAATCATCTGATCTGTACCTTTTACTAATAATTATTTTTATTTTGACAAATACTTTGGAAAAATTCACGTTTGTTTATACGGAATCTCTTGGATCAATCTGTCGAACATCCAAGTCGGAAATTGTGATTGATTAATGCGAGTAGTTACTGAAACCGGCGAATACTATTAAAAAACGGGCTCTACTTTACAACATAATTTTCAGTTGTTCAACCGCTGCTTCCTTTAAATAATCCTCTGAATTCCTTTGAAGAATAATAAATTAGAGCCTACGTACTGTATTAAAAACTACACATAAGAAAAATGTAGCAACAATAAATGGAAATTGTAGTACTTATAAGACAACGCGCTAGTAGTGCCAACTAAATGTTTATAGTGGAAGATATACAATAAATATTATTGTGTTTATTATATTGTGTATACATAACTACAACACGAAGTTGTTAATTGATTCTCACTCAGCGACATCACATTGTATAAAAAAAGTAAATAAAAGCACAAAGATACAAAAGTTACAAAGATAACTTACAACAAGACATAATATTTCCAAATAAATAAATGAAGGTAGTAAATTATTTGTACGCCTATATGCAACGTAAGGAAACTAAACAAATTCGCGTAAAAATTCTTTCTCTTCTTAAAATAGTTTGCTCATATTACCCACGGAATGTCGTCTTCTGGTGTTTGTGCGTTCAAACTGAATTTTCTATTATGCCAACAGATGTCCCCTAAATTTCCTTTTGGCATCTGTTAGAATAACAGAAGTTAAGCAAATCCAGGTTAACTTGCAGTACCGTACACTTATGAGAATCATAAATTGCGTATCGCATTATTTAAATAATATCCACAATAAAAAGTTCATTGATACAAGTACTAATTTACTTAGAAATTCTCTTACCGGCGTAGCTCTAGTTGTGATGAAAACTTATTTTTCTCCGCGCGTAAAAGATGTATTTGTGCACGTTTCTGCTGCGGGTAAGCAACTCCAACAACTGTAAAGAAGCAATGATTATTAATTTTTTTTTTATTTTTAAAAGTAGGAATGCCTCATGTTGTTTCTTTTGAATCACACAAAAGCGGCATCATGACATTGTAGTTGAACGTTGCATCCGTTTCAGATGATCCTGTAGATTGTCTATCTCTTCACACGAAGCTCATATCGAGCTTCCTCATAAACTCATAAATAACTACGTTAAAACAAAATATCTCAATTAGTATCTTCAAAGCTTTCCAATGCTCCAATACGAAAAATTACTATGAAAGTTAACTAAGAGCTTGTTAAATTTTGCTAATAATTGTTATGTAGTTTTATTATAATTCTTATCGAATTTAGTGTTATTCTTTTTCTTTTTTTCTATTAAATTATCTCAATATTAGGTGAAATCAGCATATAGCGTGTTATTTATGGTACACTTAAAAGCCCGGGACCTACAACTAAAAAGAGACGAACACAATCAAACACTGAAAAAAAGATTGAAAAAATTTTTAAGCTGTTATGATTCGAGTAAATTGAAAAAATATTTTCAGGAAACCAGATTTTCGCACAATAATTTTAACTTTTCGAGAGGATCTCAACAACCACGTCCCGTCCAGTTTCATCCGTTTTTAATGATGAATCACCACATCAATCGTCAATTAATTGCTAGCACAACAAAACCCTACGCGGAAACAGGAGTTTCAACGATCGGATCCCCAAAGAAAGCAGTCACTCAAAACGTTGCGGTTATACGCCAATTCATCTGGTATGTTGCATGATGAGAAAATTAGTTTCCCGTTGCATCCCGAATCTTTTAACTGAAGTACAAAAGACGACTCGCCTTAACTGGCGTCGAAAAACTTTGAGCCGGTTCAACAACACAAGCTGAAAAAGTGTTAAGCGGTTACGAGTTCTGAGCTTATTCTTATGAATCTAAATCCCAAACGTCAGTCCGCTGTATTGATGTTCCAAGACGAGGAGAAGCCGATAAAAGCAATCCGTATTCCCGAAGAAAATGGCCGCAACCCTTGTCCCAGTTACGGCACATGTTGCTACAATTCCTTTAAAAGAAGGAAGAACTGGTGACCGATATATAAACGTTTGTTTACCAGAAACTTACCCACAACGGCAAATCACATTTAATCATGATAATATGTGAATAACAAAACATCAAGTTATTAGATCATCCTCCGAAGAGTCGCAACATAAATACTAATGATTTTTTTACGTTTCCTGAAATCAGGCAGAAATGTCGCAGAATATTTTCAAACAATGAAGCACTTTAAGTCTATCTGTTGTTTGCTGTTATAGATATGCTCGAAACTAAAAAAAAAAAAAAAACAACAATACGAAAACTAACATATTTTCTTAACATTTCTCTTCCAAACTCGCTAATATCCATCAGACAATCGCACCGTCCCACCGTAGAATACTCCAGCCGTTCTGCCGATTTATGAATCGCGCGTTTGGTAGCACCCATTCTCCGGGACAACCTCACGGAGTCGCTTCAAGTCGTCCACGAAGGAAAGAGTGAGAGATGTATATACGGAACGGGTGAATGAGGAGCACCGCGTCGCGTCGTACCGTTGCGCCGCCGCTACTCACCTTGTCTCCGTCTATCTCTCTCGCTCTCGCTCGCCCTACCCTTTTTCCTCCGCCCGAGAGAACCGAACCGAGCTAGCGCGGCGCGCGACCGACAAAGACCGATAGACCCAGGTGAGTACGGCGGAGGGCGTTCCTTATGCCGGACCCACCATCCAGTCACTTAGTCAAATGCCGTACGGTTAGCGAGTCAGTGCGTCAGTCACCGACTCCGCGCGACTTTCGTTTTGCCCGTCATAAAGTACATTAAATATAATAACAAAATAAGTACAGCTTTATAGAATCCATACGAAAAGTACAGGTGCTTCGATTCCAAATTGGACGATTTATCGGTGTTGTGTGCGCCAATTCTTGTGAGTGGAACAACAGAGGAGCGATTAATGATACCGTTCAGTGATTTCTTCGAAAGAAACAGGGGATAAACCCTAAGAAAATTGCAAGTCTTCAATCCGGACTTCGTCCATCATACCAAGCATTTAGCAATCCTTCGCCGTGAGGTTCTATGAGACAATTTCTCAACAACCCACCACCCTTTTCCTTCTTCCGCCGTTTATCTGCTCAATGGTAAATACGTACCGATGGTGACGGCACGCAGGATAATAACAAGGAGCGCCGCTAAGCGCCCGTCCCGCGAAGCACAGTCGAGATAAACCGACCCCTACCGAAGGGTTGTATCGGCGTAACCCGCCCCGAATCAAGAACAGCCCCCACCACGGACGCGCCGCTCGCAAATACTCACACAGCATCTCGACGAGGCTTCGGGCTAGCACACATACACACGTCACCTGCGCCAGTGACCAATCATAACTGAATATCTCCGCCGCTATATGCGGCACCGGACCGAGGAGGAAGACACGCAACCGTAGTAGTTGTCATCGTCGTATCCTAACGATAATTTCGGGAGATAATCGTCGTTCTTCGTCGAAACGCCTCGAATCGCAGGACAATACAACCGGGCGATCCCTTAGAGCTAGCGTACTGGTAACAGGAGGTGAAGAATACTAGAAGAGGCATGAAAAAGCTTCGCCAGCGCTACCAACGATGTGTCCATCACGGCCAAGAATCATCGTCAACGTCTTAAGAGAAGAAGCAGAAGACGAAAGTGAAGACTCCAAAGAAAACATCATCATCACCAAAAGAAGAATTTCCACCCTCACAATCGAATAAAACACGTGAAACCTAAGAAGAAAAAAAAAAACATGTTATCGTGGTATTTTTTAAGTAGTTTCCTGAGAACTATTAACTAATTAACAATAGTGAAAAGTTCGAATCTTACCCCTTCTCTGGATAATCCTAGATCTGTGCGAATCTTGAGTGATACCTAACGCAATCGAATATACAAAGGATCATCGCGATCAAGCGAAACTAGTGCACGAAGAAGACGATCATCATCCCAGTGTGTTTATCATTTCCATCTTTTCTCATTTCTTTCGTTTGTTGTTGGTTCGTATTATTGCGTTGTTTTTTTTTTTTCTTTGCATTTTTCCAAACGATTGCTCGTTTCTGTTTTTTGGAGTGCGTGAAAGAACATGTCGCGACGCAAACAATCCAGACCGATTCGGCATTTGGAGAACGAACTTGCATCGCCGATCCCCGGAAGTCTACCAACCTCGGCTAATTTTGGTAAGTCAAAATAACAACATCGCAGAGAAAAAATTTCACGAGATGGATAGTGAATTCGTTCGAAGGAAATCATTCGTAGTCTTACGTATTAGGATCATTTTTTTTTGTATTATCCGAGTGAGTGTTGAAGAAATTAGTTATTAATAGCTGAGAAATATTAAATAATATATTTTTTTTATCAATTCTGGGAGAATCAAGATTTTATCGCAGGATCTTTTGGTAGAATTGATTCGTCGTTTATGATTTAAAAATAATTATTACCAACGGAATATTTTCAGTTTTTTAGACGTAACCATTTCAAAGTAAGATGTTATTTTAGATGGACCGATGATATGAGCGCTTTTCCGGAATTCTACAAGGTCTATCGAATTTTGATGAGGAGTAATCCTATTTGATCCTACATGAAACTTTCAATTAATAATTATGAGTTTTGTTCAAGAATATTTACTGACGGCAATTGTTTCTGTTTAATAAATAACCTTTTTTAAGGTAATTTGTGCAAAATTTCTGTGATTTTAGACATTAGCCTCTTTTTTTCAAATTTTTTTTCAATTTTAAAAAATAAAAAAAAATAAACAGTTTTTTACCTTTACTATATCTACAAAATATAAATAAAGTTGAAAAAATTTTTTTAAATTTTTTGCAGTGAATTTTCCATATAAAAACATAAAGATAACAATTCTAAATAAATCTCATAAAAATTAAGCAATTTCCATTGATTTTTTTTTTCGCCTAAATATTTAGAGCAATTAATTCTGGATTTATTAGTCGATTAATTAGAGCTCAATTCTTTCTAATTCCAGTTTCATGAGCTGTTTAATCTCAAGAAAGAATGCAATGAGTATTACTCGGAAGCATAAATAAAAAAATTAGGTGTAACAAACAGAATTACATCGATTTAATTCGCGTACATTCGTGAGATTTTCATCGAAAATATCACGAACGAGTCTCGTCTTCGCATCTGGAATCGCACATGCGAGCTTTTACCGACGGCCAACTGCGATTATAACAACAGAAACGGATTTTACACCTAAATCCGAATATCGCCGCCCGATTTTAGGAATCGAGAGTTCACGTCGTGTACGTTTTCTAGAACGTTCTCCTTGAATGAGTTTGTTGACAGTGTAGAGAAAAGTTGTTGTGACAGTTCAAGAATATATACACCTATACTTATGTATCCGTGGCTAGAATTCTTAAAGATAGGAATACCTAGATAACTAAAACGGTCGATTGTAGCATCGGGTTGTATATTATAATTAAAAGAATCTTGTTTATTTCTGTGTGAAGAACTTCGGTAGATCCCTTTTCTTTTTGTAATCATATGTGATCCTCTAAAAACTGCTTAATTATTGGTTGACTTTATGTCAAGTGTTGAGATGACCAGATTTTCTTTTTTTTTTTTGTAATTAACTTTAATTCTTATTTTGAGCGAACGATTTAAAACTGTTCCTGTTTTTTTTTTTTTTCTTTTCTTTCAAACCTCTTCATCTAACTGTGGCATTTATTCATGCTATACCTACCTAATTGAAATATTAACTATCTCCTTCATCAACGAATAAAGTGCTTCTTCTATACTGGACCTTGCAGAATATGCGTGAAAATTCAATTTTATAGTTCCACGCGAGCTAGCAATTAAGCCTTTTTTTGAAGGACTTGAAATTTAACATTATAATGCTTAACAAAAGTAATTGGACTGTTAAAGTGTTTATAGAACTTCGGGAATAAGGTTCGGTAAATACTTCAACAGATGAGACTATCTTCGTTCGTCCGATTTCTGTGCGGGGCTTTATTCTTAGTTTCGAAGCGTTTTTAGGTAATATCTGTATAGTTAAAATTAATGCAGAAAGAGTTGGCCTGATCTAACAAAAAAATATTTTGTAATAATTTAAAATCTTTAGGTCTTTCTTTTCTAAGTTGAAGAAATAATTCGAGAGCCATACGTGAAGATTTTCCTAACATTGGCGATTTTGTCGACCTTGGTATAATTTTGCTGGATCTGTTCTTTAAACTTTCTCAAATTATGTGTTGTATGTAACAGTCTCTCTTTGCATTGTTCGTGTATATTAATTATCCAATTCGGTGTCTTTATTTTTACCTTATTTGAAAAGAGATATGATTACAATTGCTCATAGACTGACTTCTCTTCAAGGAAGTAAATTTGAAGAAATTCTGACAACCTTCTTCTGACAAAGATCCTTAAATATGCCAACATATAATTTTGTTTTTTTTTTGTTTTTTTCTTATCTCATTTAACGATGTACAGTAGTTTTCTAACTTAATGAGTTTTTCATATAAACCTGCCTTCCGCATATCGGTTTTTTGCTCATTTTGTACTTGATTGTAGATATTGTAAAAATTTAACGAAGGCAAACGATAACTTCATTAAGGCGCAAACTAACACAATAATTAAGACTGGTCATTTCAAACCAGATGTAATATCACGTTGTAGTGTAGGCATTGTAGATTAACATGTCAGACTATTGAATTCATTCTCTTTATCATAAACGTAGTGTATTAAATGTACATATCTCAAAGCGGATTAGGTAAAAATAACATGTAAGATACCAGTTGCAACTTTGTTCACATATAATTTTATTAAAATTCATTTTGTTAAAGAAATGAAAGAAATTGAAGGAGCAACGATATGAACACCTACACAGCTCTCTATCTACGCTTCTTAAAAGTAATTCAAGCCAGGTACATTAAAAATCAAACAATGTAAGCAATGACTGCTTAAGAATTCCGCTACGGTCAAAAAGGTAACACGTCACCATGAGACGGTTAAATAATGAAGATACTGACTAGCCAGCACTACGAGTATTATCGTACATCCAGCAAAATTTCCTTATCAGATTGATTTGATTAATTTGAATTTTATCTATATTTTTCTAATTCTCGCCATACGTAGCTTGGCATAAGATCCCCAATCTCCATTCGGCCCAAACAAATAGAAAACATGGGGATCTCTTACCTACGTTAGGGCACAATCTGATAAATTTCTTATTAAATATAAAATTCCTGCTATTTTAAAGAAAGATCCCAAATGTCCAATAAACCGGAGTTCCACGCCATTATCTCTCCAAACAAACATTGAATCGGCCGATTACCGCTCGTTTCCACGACTCTTTCTCTTCGAACGAGATCAAAAAAGACCATCATTAGCGTCTCACCAACTTCGCCGAAGAAAAAAATATTTATACGGGCATCGCGTCCGCTGCTCCTCGCTTCGAATTTTTTTTTCCGCTGCGCAAATTCGAAATTAAAAATATTATTGCCATATAAATTACCGGTAATTTGTTCCTATTACGGGCAATTCTCCCGATGTTTATTTGCGCTTCGCTACGTCTGGCATTCGAAAAATCGAGATTCCAGAGTTCGGCGCGTTCGCGAAGAATCAAAAGAACACCGCGCTCTGCTCATCACCGTCATATCGCGTTAAAAAAGATGATTTCCGAAGGCGCTGGTTGACGATAACGATATGCGAATTGGGAAGCGATGGTAGATCGCCTCCAAGTTATTAAAGCGCGTCCAGATTATATTTTTTTAATTGGAAGGAAAGGTTGTATTGGCCATTTCCTTGGGAATCTCTTCTTAACGCTGAGTTAATCTGTTATCAGCTACTAAAGAGTTGAAGGTAGATTTAACATAAGAAGGATAACCACCTTTATATTTTTGTTTTCAGCATGGTTTTAGATTAGAGAAATTGTAGATTAGTTCAGGGAGGCCCCCTGAAATAATCTAAAAAATTCTGAAAAAAAATATTGTAACAAGACGTATAACATACATACTTATAGCACAACTAAACAATGCCTACAATTGTTCTCAAACATATTGTAATTAATCACAATTTTCTCGTCCATCTTCGCAAACTTGTACGCAGTGAACCGCTGCAACTGAGCTACAGAAAATGACTAAAAATTAACGCACATTAGCTATCTATCAACGACTTGTTCTGATATATTATGCCTTTAGCATAATGATATTGTAACCATGTGTTCTTTCCTGTTAACTCTATCACTATTAAACTTCAGCCTCGTTAGTAATAACGTAGGCTTCCACGGCCGGAGTAAGTTACAATAAGGCATTTCGACTGTTATGGTAGTAATGCCACGACACGCGTCCAAATCCGGAACACGTTTAGTTTTGCTTCAATAGTTTTCATAAGTATTTGATAAATGATGTACATTATTTAGACTTATTACAAATGAAGTATAAGCTGTACAGTCATATCTATCACCAATAACATTGCTGGTGCTTGAGGAATGAAAGAAGAAAAAGACATGGAAGCTATATTGAAGCCAATTTTGCTGTGAAGCTGAAGCCTAAAGTGGTCTGTCTGTATTATCGCACTTCCAGGGCTAACACGTTGAAATGCCGATTCGCTTATTGTAGCAGTGAAGTTAAATCTCTTTTATTTTGTCTTTCCTATGTTCGGCATTACATTTTCCAACAATCGAAAATAGGGCGATGTTGTTTCACTTTGTTTGTTTTAATTTTAGCTGTTTTACTGTTTCACTATCACGTATTTAAATATTATGTATTTCACATCATTTATTATAACGTTTCCTAGGTTACCTTGTTGGAGATATGCAATCATTATGTGAAATAACAAAATGAAACCTTTTGTTTCTTGATTGTTAACTAAAATTCAATTACTTTACGTTACAGTAACTTACAAAGGATATATGTATATACATAAGCTGAAAATGAGAAAAATGTAAGCTAGTTACAAACAAAATGGCCATTTAGGTATTACTTAATTACTCTGTATTTGTTTTAAAGCTAAGTGTATCGGTTATGATATTAATTTGGAACGTTTGCAGAAAAGCATCGACTTCAACTTAGAAATCGAACGAAAATAAACCTAAAAACCTTTTTATTCGAACCAAGTTGTTAATAATTCGTTTGGGAAAAGTAAGAATGTCCGTGTGATTCATCGCGCTCTTCCCGCGGTGTCCCTCAAGGTTCCGTACCGCATCCAGCATTATTTTTCTTTGCCGCCGTTGTATTTATATGAATGAGCCGAAAATAGTGCCGTTTGGAATTGTGCCCACGGTCTCTCGATTTGCTTTGTATCTGTTAGGGATGCCATTGAACAGCGAACAGGTTTTCTTAGAAAATCGAACTAATGAGGTTCATGTTTCTAGCATGGAATCGATATAAAAAAATCTCACCGTAAACATAATTATTGTTTTGACGTCTGGAATTACCATGCTGTAACTTAATCAGGAGATCTTATCGCGCTTAGAATGCAATTCCAGATATCCCGTGCGCATTTATTAACTTAACACTTACAATGTAGTTAAAATTACGTTTATATCTGCGCGACTCTAACAAGAGCTAAACTATCTGAGTTATTTCCGATTAAAATAATTTGTAGTAAAGGAAATTCAACGTTTTAGCGCTCATTTATTTCACTAAATAGTGTGCGTTTTTTCTCACTCAGTTGTTATTCTAACTCCAACTCTATTTTCTAATAGTAATCAAGTTTCATAAGTAATCGACAATATTTCTGCTGAACAGCTTACCTACGCGCTACTTGAAACGATTCTTTTGAAATAAATGACGATCGCGATAATTTTACTTGCAAATATTTTTGATCCGATTTTTTCTTGTTGATTCCTTTAATTCATTGCGAGCAATGTGGAATAATGTCTAACTAATCACTAGAGATCACAAAGGCGTACTTTTGCCAGCAGAGACTGGACAGACTCGTGTTTTGTCGATTTTCAGGGACGCCATTAGGCAACGCGAACCCTTTCTTGTGTGACGAAGAGACACGAGTCTATCTAGTCGCTGTAAAAAAGGAATAATTCTAGCTGCCTTTGTCATCTCTACTAATCACAATTTCATTCCTCATTGATAGCATATTTTTCTATCAATTTTTCACAATTTCATCGTCTGACAATAATTTCAAAATGTTGGGCAAATGTTGGCAAACCTTGCTACCGATCTAGGACCGATAAGGCCGATGATACTTGTCAGATTTTACGAAATTAGGGTGCGTAGTATGACGCTTTTAACCCATCTTTCGTTAGCAGCGCGTTTAACAGAGAACTACTTCTTATCCATGAAAAAGCATTTTTGTCAAAATATTTTCCGCGATCCAAAGAGCATACAACGCGAAGGATCGAATCCTTAAGTGCAACGTAACGCATAGACGAAATAATATTAAATTAGAAAACGTTAAAATAATTAAGAACGCGAGAATGAAACCCTTATTTATATGCACTAAATCTGTTAAACAGGGAAAAAGGAGCACTCAAGACGGTCACATGTATGCCGCAGGCGAGAACTTTTCCTTTTAGTTTCGTATATTTCGCATGTTTTACGGCGCATCTGAGAGAAATACTTTCTAGAGTAGGGATAGAACAAATCATGTTCGGTTGACGATGGAAATCGACAAATTTTCGAAGCAATTGTTCCGTATTAATTAAATTTTTGAGATGCGAAGTGTGCGTATACCTTAGTATTTAACAAATTCTAGCAAGTAGTGTAAAATTAAATAAGATATTACAAAAATACTTTTAGAGAATGAACTTACTTGCAACACAATTATTATTGCAAACAATTTTTGCATTTTCATTTCTTTTGTTCGCGCGGAAAATGGAAAATGGAACCTTGTCAAGAGTTTGTTCACTTGGCAGGAAAATATTTCGCAAAATTTAAGACGTATTGCCAATTTCCGGGACATATACGACTATCTTACAAATCTCTGGAAAATTCCTTTTTTCGTGCTGTATGTTTGAGAGCTGAACGAATTAGAACCATGTCAGCATTTTTACATGTATCTAATACTATAGGGATAAATTAGGCTGCCTTTATAGCCATCTTCCGTCGCCAAAGCAACAAAGACACAAGATATAGAGATCTAATGAAACATATTAATCTTGCAGGGCGTAAAAATGTAACTAAAAATAATAAATTTACTAAGCTTATTGTTTGATTGATTGATTTAAACAACAAAAAATTCAACCTATTATTTCACGAACCAATCTCTTAATAGATGCAGAGAGGGTACCGTACGCTGGTCATCATTCTTATCAAAAATTCTTAGCAGTGGAAAACCAATACAGTCTGGATACAAATTGCGATACCTTGTATCAGGTCTGGATAAATCAAACATGTTCTTATTGTTTACCTAATTTTTAAAACCGGTTAAATTTAAATTGAGTTAAGTTCATTCCCAAAAAGAGAGAACCCTCTGGGTACATAGAACTTGACTTGAACAAGTTTTCAAAAGCATTCCCACAATTCGCAAGAAGATTGTGTCTGTCATTGCCAGTCACCAGCATTTCGTTAACAAAAATGATAAACAAGAACGCCATCCCTTGCCTCCATGTGGCCTCAAATATAACTCGAAAATATCAAATTTTGTTGCCCAGCGTTGATTTTACTCCCAACAATTAAAGCAACTTATGCGGAACAACTTCCAACGTAATTTTCTCCAATCGAATTGCTTTTAGTATCGCCACGATCCGCTAGAATGCGCCCCAATTCTTTCCTTAAGATGTAAATCCACATCGAGGAGAATTTCGCGTCTCTCCAATGGAAAATCTTATCCGCGACGTCAATGTGAGCGAATTACGACGAAAGATGGCAAATATCAATACCACATGAGACTGAATTCGGACCGGTTGTCATCTTTCCGGTGACGACAGCATATGATATGCCGTCGTTATATACGGGCTCATAAAAAAGAGGTAGCCGCTACCGCTGTTGTTGCTACTACTTGCGCTCCTCTTCTTCATCATTTTCTTGTTCTTCTTGCTTAATTGATGATGGACGATCGGCCGTTTGCGGTGGACGCATCACAAAGGACCATAATTTGTTGTCAATTTCTGGATATATTGACGTTCGTAATTGGTTCTTGCCCGGCGGCGGGTCACTTTGATCTTTCTCTCTCGCTCCTCGTCGATGTGCACCTTGGATGTGGCGTCCGTGGTTCCCCTTCATCTATTTTTCTTTTTTTTTAATGTGCGACGATTTCGCGAACTGACCTTTTTCTTATATTTCGTTCTTCCATTTTTTGCCATTCTTCTTCTACGTTCGGCATGAGATATGGCGATAGGATGATGATATGTAGGTATGGCTTTCGTGGTTGTTTATCATCCGTGTCTATTTATATTCGTCTCTGTAAGAATCTGCAGGTATACAGTTCAAGGTATAAAATCACCTAAATAGTCATCCTGAAATGTAAGATTTTAAATAATATTTCCGCCAAGTTCTTCTTTATTAAACGACATTAATGATAGTAATTTTCATCATATTGAGTAATTAATAAAAGTGATTCAACTGATTAAAATTCAAGACAATTCATTCGACAAAGTCGTTAAGTAAATACAAACCACGTGAACGGTAACTTGGCAACAGCGCAAAGCCTTTATTTTCAATGTGTATTCTTTAATTTAAATGCTAAATTGATAGTATGTTGATCGTATAGTTTCCGCGCTTCGAGGATTCTAGGCCTAACATAGGCAGAGCGCGCATTGAAAAAAACACCTTTTTATTATTTCTCAATAGCGCTTCAATGCCGCGCCACCGTAACAATGCGAGGGCTATTTGTCTTCAAAATGCTCTAAATCTGCCTCACCTTCTGCGATCGACTGCTTTCATCAATGTTAAATTTTTTGCAAGGTGGCGTAACGGCTTTAAGGTCGACTAAGAAGATACTCTCGCCATTTCAAAAGTTGTAGCCATCACCTCTTTTAGAAGCACAGTTGGTCGGTCTTCAGTTGTAGATCAGCAAATTGTTCTCTCTGAAATCAGGTAAGCTTGCGAGAAGCTTACGAGCCAATATTTGATATCAGGTGGTGTAAATAAGTACAAAATTACAAGGTGCATTCAATCTTTCAAATCATTCTATTGACCGTTCGTGGCTTCTATCAAACAAGACACTTATAGCAATCTTGAACATGTCTTAAAATTATGACAAGAAAGTCAAAACTCATTGGTGCCTCTTCTACAACTAAAAACAATCCCCTCGTATCAAATCGGAAATGTTTACCTCAAATCTGGACTACCCCCTCTATTTTCCATCTCCTTGCCAAATATTAACTTAGATATTTATCATCACCTAATTCCAAATTTAACTCAAATTGTCTAATAGCGCTTTGTACGCATTTTCAAGCGTGCAGTACACCTTGTGCATGCACGGGACAACCGTCCGGCATTTATATCTCTTCTACATACGTGCGCTACACTACGCGATACACTAACACCAACACACATACCCACAAGACGTAGCGCAGCAACGACAGCCGCGGCCGCGTGCTCCGTAAATCCTCCTTAATTGTACACAAATTACGGCGGCATGGATTCCAGCATCTATGCCGCGGTGCCGTTGTCGCGTTAAATACAAGAAATTCGCCTCTTCTGCCTGCGTGACTTCGCCGCATCATCCGTCTCATAATTATTATTGTGTACCGCCGATAACTACCACGACGCGACGGTGCTGCATGGAAGACATTCCCAGTTCAATGGGTACGGTACGCGGGCACATCGTGAAGAATGCTAGACGGTATGTGCCTTGAAAAAGCTAAGCTAACTAAGTTTGTGGTACGTATAGCGAAGAGCGGCAAAAGCGTTGTTTATTGTAGATGAAAGATGAAATATTTGAAACTTACGAGAGAAGTTGAAGAAGGAAAATGTACGATAGCCCCTCAGGTATAAAATGAACGTTATTGAGAATTTAATTTTTTTTTTTCTTGGAAATTCACATGAAAAAATTAATTATGGATTATATTGAGGTGCTATTAGCAATTATCTCGCAATTTATATTGTAACAAAGATAATTCAAGATTTAAACTAGCTTTAGCCTATTGAACAGCTTCATCAGCTAAGATTTCTTAAAGATTTCTCCCTGACAGAACCGAGCAACTAGTTGTCGAACTTAGGAGACCACAGTGTTCACTATGACAACGTCAAAATATTTGCTAAAAGCAATTCGCAATCACCAACGAATTGTGACGATCACTTGAAGTAATGAAGAACACCAGCCACTTTCATAGGAATGACGGCTCTATTGGATCTTTCCCATTTTTATGGAAGGGCTAACATCGATTGGCTCTTAAGCAAAACTCTCAAACGGCTCTTAAACAAAAATAGACTATCCAACATAGCTTAAATTTTCATAAGTACCTTTCAATTATTCAGTTATCAGAATATTTTTCATACGTAACACCCTCTTCATGTTGAGGCTCGGTACTTTTGAGACTGCTTTCGTATTACTCTTTTCGGGAAAATGCTGCTAAAAACATACAAAAAGGAACCAGCTACGTAACCCGGAAAAGGTAACAAATATACTTAGAAGCTCGAAACAGAAGCCCGTCCCAAAATAAATAAAGAAAATTACATCTGATCCATCTTTCTCTAAGTAATTGCCGTTTAACGTGTATCAAGTCATTATGAATAATAGCCAGCCTAGATTAAGCTAAGAAATTATGCGTCCTAATGCCTCTACCATCGAAATATACGCTGTCAGTTTTAGAAGCGAAGGTTGGGCTCCGTATCGTCGTTATTATTGTTGTGTGTTTATCTTTCTCCTGTTCGGCATGTTATATTATCCAGCAATAAATCACGGGGATATCATTCGGTTGTTATATTAGTTTGTTGTAGTTGGTCAATATGGAAGAGATGTTTCTGTCTGTTTAAGTTCATTTAATTTAAGTAATTTAAATTAAATTAATTTAAATAATAAGTTATAATTATTATATTTTAAATGTGTTTTATGTGTCGTCCATGTTTACTTATTTTAAGCGTGTGAGTTTAATAATAGTTTCAATTTGCTTTGATTGTATTGATTGATTGAAACAACAGGCTTCAAGGCCCTGCGCTTATTACCGTTGATTTATTCCAAATTTGTTAAAATTTCCATTCCATATATTATTGAATATTTTGATCGATTTCTTCATTATATATTATGTTTATGTATCAACATATCCAGGATGTTCAAATGTAGCAACACCTCGTTGCTAACTTCATTACTAACGTGTTTATCTAAAATAAATCAAGTACTTGTCACCAGTTTTTCGATCTTTACGCAACAAAGAAACTCCGGAAGAATCAAATCTTGTAACCAGAGAAATAAGGACTTTAGTAACTTTCATATTGAGGATCCAAAGACGGCCATATCATAACTGGTGTCAGTTGTTCGTGATTTTTAGGTAGGTTTATGCCAGCAGACGCGCTTCAGTTAGCTAAGATATATCCAAATCGCTGACCATACATACGTTACCCCGGCCGTTTTTTTTTTTTTTTAGATCACGAGCCGCTACCGGTATAACAGGCCGAAACGCTAACGCGAAATTACATCATTTGGGATAACAAAGATCGCGCAGAACAATTCGATTGGTATTACGTATATGCCCCGTACCGAATTTCAAACACATCGCTTAGACGTATGTATGGTTATTTGGAAAAGGACGCTATGATTTATACACCTATCAATCACGTCGGCGAACCTGAGAATGTTTAAATATTTTTCCGTTTCATCTATTACGCGTTAATCTGTACCGACGCCGAAGAAGAAGCATGTTTTTGCTAGAACGAATCGCGCTCGGCCGCCGATAAATCGATATTATCAATCCGGTATGAGAAGTTTACATTGAGAGCATGTACAAGAAGATTGAAACGTTACACTTTCCATTAAGCGTTATAGTTTCTAATAAAAGAAATGTCTCGGTATTTAGCGCCTCCCTCGTAATTTATTTAAATTAACGCGGAAATATTTATTCTTATTCGTCGGTTCGTTACATGTTTTTTTTTTTATTAGAAATGTTATGGCTACTTAATGATTCGTATCATAATGGAACATATTAAATGTTGCGTTGCAACAAATGGTTGTTAAAATAGCTTTTCATAAATATTAGGGCTTCTACACGATCTTCTTCCTTCGTTTCGATACGTATGAAAGTATTGATTTCGCGTACAATTGATAGCAATACCTTTATATTGAATGCGTTTGAATGATATATATTATGTATATCATTATATTATAACGACGAACTACAGCACTGTTTTTGAAACGGCGAAAAAAAGTTTCATCTACTTTTGTCTTGGTGCACCTTCACTATGCGAGGCCTTTCGATTATTCTCTTTAATGTCTTAATTGCTTGTTTTATGCAGTTCTTTTGAACACTACAAAGAGCTTTAGCACGATTGAAGGATATAATACCTTTATGCTTCTATGCCTTGATGGTTTGGGAAGCGTCGCAAAGTAACGAGATTATTCATGCTAGTTATATGCCAATATATATTAGAATATATAGGTATGTATGCTCTAGTTGTCGCTGCATATATTTACAGTTGCACCATATATCCATTTCTTGAGGTTCTTCATTGCGCACAGCTTCAAAGCAGAAATTTCTGCTTGAAAAATGTTAATATGTTGTCTTGTAGGCATTTTTAGTTGGCAGTTGACGCCACTAATGCCCATGCCTGTTCTGATTCCTTCTATTCTCGAGCCGTCCGTACACTATGCCAGAGTACCTCTTTTACATTGAGGCTAGCCAGATCCTCCTTTCAACGATCACCTTATATTCTAAGTATCGATTACTATTTCTTATTTGTTCGAACCAACACATACAAAGCTATGGAAAACCTGTATTTTATTTCTGTGAAGCGCTTCTGCGAATTTTCACGCCCTTCTTTATATTTCTTTTGCCATTTAGACATTATTACTTATTGAAATCTAAAGCAAGTAATGTTTAAGCAAATAGACGGATATTGCGCGAACAGATAAGTTTCGCTCTAATCGCATGCTCTTTGGCGAAACTAATCTCCAACTTACGCGTTAATAAAGGACAAGATGAAATTTTTATCTCTCCGGTCGGATCGCATTATAGTCGACGAAGTATCTCGTTAATGTCAAAAATAATAGCCGCTAATATGCGAACTGACTAACGTATATGCGTACATGCTTAGACGCGGCGCAATTCCACATAAAAGCCAAATTGTAATCACCATGTCATTAGAGAATATGTATCTGTATATATATATATAATAACGTTCTACATACACTTATGTACATACATAGACGCGAACATAACATAGTTTAGAACCATCCGGAATCTTCGCAATTTCGTTTGGAGACACACGAGCTTCAGGATATAGGATCATTCGCTAATTAATTAAGATATTACGTAAAATTTATCATCTAATAATTCCGAATTTACGGCGGCCGTAATAAGGTCGTAAAGTCGACGGTAACGATCGGGACGGCGTTTGGTGCGTGTGCACTTTAACGGTGCTCCCATGTGTTTTGCCCCTAATGTATGGATGTATCGGTATGTGTATGTGTACCTTTAGAGAATATGTTGAATGTACTTGGCGTACCTATAAACCTAGCGATTTGCCGATTTTACTGATTTCGAACGACTGACTGGCAATTATCGTACGCTTCAAATAAGTGCATGAAATGTCAAAGAAGTACATTGAACGAGTTCGGATGAACCGTATAGATCAACTTGTTTCACCTATCCCGGAGTTACCTTGTATACCTTTAACTCTAATCTTTCGTGAGATTTAGCTTAAATACCGCTTCTTCATTTTACATTCTTTGGTAGACGATGAATCGAAAAATAACATTCGTAACCCTCTGGATGATCGACAGAAGCCGCGACGAGCACATAATCGCCGCGTGACTGACAGCTGACGGGAAAAAAAAAGATACCCGACATTTAAAATTCACGAAATTCAATTTCGACCGGACCGAATAAATGAATCGTAATAAAATTCTTGTCAAGTCTGGCGGAATGGCGAAAAGGGGACGAGGGATCGGGAATGTACGCACTGGGAGAAGACTGGAACTCCTCCCGTGCGATTATGAACAACGATCCTGTGTAAATACGCCGGAACCAGTTCGACCACCCGACGAACCAGCCGAACGGATACATGGACGAGATGAAAGGGGTTTTCGAATCGAAACAGACGAGGACGAACGCGACGCAAGCAAAAATGTAATTTCAAAAGGGGGTAGGTAGACATCGGCGCCGTCGGCTTTTAATTGCGCTTGCCTTATTATTACGTTAGATACGTTGCACGCCGGGTAAACGGAGACATGTACCTAATATGTGCCCTCTGACCGTGAGATGGGTTTGATGATGGGCGGTTTCTATCTTTGATGAGGGCGACACCGACATACACTGCGGGGTAGTTCCGATTAAACCGTTAACCGTGGCACAGGCGCGCATTTCAACCCTATGAAACGACGAGCTATTTGCTTATGCATCGCTAGACTCTAACGGCGGCTAACAGAGAGACACCCTTCCTAATGAGATTATGATGCTGGCGCTATAGCCGTTGTTGGTATTACTACTGTTCCCGTTTTCAATACACGAGAGGATTACAAAATGGCGCCGCTATTGCGATTAATATGGCGAATTAATGATTAAAACATTTATCAGATGCGGTAAAAGAAATCACTCTTGGCGAAAGTAACAAACGTAGGAGAAAAAAAATAACGAAAATGAAATCTGCATAAGCAGGACACCATCAACCTTAATATTTGTTTCGGTTTGAAATGGAAGTATACGTTATATTAACCTGTTGCGATCTTTCAACAGCTTTCGATTGCTGACAAAACTAAGTTGCTGTAGAATTAGAAGAGCTGCATTTAAGCTAATAATGCGTTAAATAAGAGACTATTAAGTCCTATTTAACGCTAATAACGCCACTAATTATGTAGTAAAGCACGGAATGGAAGTTACGCTCAGTTCACAGTGGTGTCCCTCAAGGATCAATGTTGGACCCAACACTGTTCTTGATACGGTATACCAATGATCTACTACGTAATATACAATGTGTTGAGATGGGTTTATATGCCGATGATATCACGTCATTAAGCAGAGGAAATATACACGAAGATCAACAGAAAAAAAAAAACGATTACAAGCGGACGAGCGGTTTAAAGGTAACGCCTTTTGTTTGAACAAAACAAAAGCACAAACAATGTTATTATCTACGAAAGACCTACCTGAGAAAAAATGTGCCCGCTTCTTCAGTATAGACGTTTCTAGCAAACATCTTTGGACCAATAGGTACAAAGTACAAGCTTCATGTCGAAGTCGCGTCAAGGAAGTTGACCACAGCGATCTACACATTGAGAACGACGATGTTTTACTTTATTTCAAAGAAAAAATAAATTTAGGTATATACCAGTGTTATATACAAAATTATTCATAACATAATGTAATTGTGATATTGTAACTAAAAAATTGTAAATACATAGTTCTCAAACAGCTGCAATATACCGAACAATAAACAGCCGATACTCTTATTATCCCGTCTTGATCAAGTAATCATCTTTCATAATCGCAAACAACGCGCACAACAAACGCCAGTGATC
The DNA here is from genome assembly GCA_020654165.1 of Oryctes rhinoceros. NCBI lineage: Eukaryota > Metazoa > Arthropoda > Insecta > Coleoptera > Scarabaeidae > Oryctes > Oryctes rhinoceros. The sequence goes on along the minus strand of JAIOKQ010000240.1, from coordinate 8,110,993 downwards.
CATTGTTGTCCGAATCACGACGTAACGATTATACTTGGCATATCCTCATCGAGCGCGTAGACCTTTCGGTTTACACACCAAACCAGCGGTGTCCAAGTTGTTGACCAGCGTTTAACCAGTTAATTACTCAGATGCGAACATAATAAACTTACTACGGGTCGTAGAAACCCTCAGCACACGCATATCGTTAAGAGGATGTCTTCATAGAGCAAGGTAAATTACCTTCACGTTAATAGACTCGCTAAAATAGATATCTTGCGCTCGACGTTATTATTAATCGCGCCACGTTCGAGGGACAGTACCGCCACCGCCTCGTCTCATATAATCTCAGTTTTTTAATTGATTATTAAATAATTCTATTAGCAGCCGACGATAATTCCGGCGAAACGGCGAAATAACTCGTCGTTGCTCAATTTAGTTTGCGTTACATTTTGCTAGCAAAATCTACAGAGAAAATTCTATTATATCTACGATCTTTTCGCAAAATAAATATCATTCATTGAATGTTGCTGGCACTCGTTCACCGGTAGATCGCGAACTCCTGCGGCATATTACAAGCGTAACATAGTATTTTGTCTAAAAAAGAAATTTTAGTTCGGCGAGATTTAATTAGATATTGGGTGTATCGCAATTAGCTGTGATTTTTTTACAAATGCTATCGGCAACAAAGGAGCGAAGAAAAAGGGAAGAGACAACGATCTGAGTCTTTAGTTCAAATCGCCGTTCGCAAAATTTACTTCAATTAAACGCGTGTTTCTTTTACGTAGGGCGTTGCCAAAGATATCAATTTTCACTTTATCATTTACAATTCACAATATCCAGGCGGCGCTTCCTAACAGCTTAAAGAAAAAATTATAATTAACTAACTAGAAAATCGAACTCAGTCCATACACATCTTAATACACCAAGTATCACGAAGCTGATCTTTATCATTACAATTAGTATTTCAGTTACAAACAAATTTTAAAGTTATGTAACGTAAGTTGGCAGTATGGTAGCTGAAAAATTCATACGAAGCGGGTACAATTCGTCGCCAATCGTTGATAATGAATAAGAATAAATCGCATTCTTTGTTCAACTATTTTATGATATTCATTTATGATGAATATTCAATTCGAACACCTTTTTTTCAATAGTCAAGTCTCAGTGAAATACCGGGAAAAAACCGTATCTTAAATCAAATTTTCGAAGTTCACTTGTCAACTTTGACAGTCGCAAAGTGAAGTTGGAATGATAATGCGAACTTAAAGCGACAAAAATTTATTTAAATACGCCCGTATTATTCACACTACGTCCAACAGCGTTCACTCTAGGTACTAATATCGCCGAGGACGTGTTGAATTAAAATGCAAATAATATAATTTCATCATCGTCGCGTTGACACCGTCACCGTACATTTCTTTGGGTTCTCCCGTTGATGAATAGACCGCCCGGAGGAGGAGGAGGTCTGTCCATCCATCCGGATAACGTACGGCTTCGTCTATTATGCGTGTATATACGTAATTTCGCCTATAACGCTTTTTAATTAAGACGTATGTGAAAATGAACGCTGCAGAGTTGGATATTAATTAGAAGCGCATACAGATTGTTCATAATAAACCTAGTCGTTAGCAATCGAAGAAGTACAAAGTTTTATTACCCCGCGATCTTCACTCTTAATATCCAAGTTTAGTATTAACACTCTGTATATAGCCAATTTGCTCGTTCCGTTGTGGAGAATTATATAAAATTAGAATCGTAAACAAACTTTAATAAGGCTAATAAATTTAACGTCGCCAGATTGAGGCCGAGGTATATAATAAAGAAAAAGTTAATAACAGCCGATATTGAAAATGTAAAGTAAAATGATTAACGGAAACCCGTTCTTTTATCTCGCGGAGCATCCGCTTCGTATAACTTCTTTTACGGAGAGCTGTTTTAATATCTTAAGATTAAAATCATGTTTTATGGAATTATTAAGAAATCATTTATATTATTATTAGTCGAATATCGCAGATAGACAAGAAACAGGACATTAATTATTTATTATTATATTCCTTTTATCCGTTAGCATTTTAGTTTCTTTGGTTGCTTAATAAATTGTGCTGTTTTGTCTGTTAAGTATAATAAAAAAGAGATCGTAGTCCGCTACGTTCGTAATCATTCCGATAGACAATTTAAGAAGTGTTTATATTGAAAAAGATATGTTATTATGATGGTTCAGTATCCAGCAAACAACAAAAATATTTAATTTTTTATGTGCTACATCCTGTACCAGCAATATAAAGAATTTAATAAGCGCGCGCATGAGTTGAAAGACACTTCTGAAAATCTCATCCATGTTGAAGGCTCAGTTGTTGTTTAACAAAGGTCGCATATGTCAGTCGATGTTAATGTTTCCATAAAAATGGATAAGATAATATCGAACCGTCATGAAAATCTTGCATATAAGAGTGCTACGAAAATTAATCCTAAGATGGACGCTGTTCATGGAGATTCTGCGCGTTATTTGCCGCAGTAAGATTTTAAGCGGGTGAATCCCGTCAATTCGACGTTCAGAACGGCCAAAAATTGCAACCACTATCAATAACATTAGAAATATGGTGCTTTTAAGGTTCTTTTTATTTGTTTTCGTGAAATATGCTTGAAATGTTTTATTATCTTAGACACATTCTTTAATAATCTTTGCGGATATTATGCGTAACAATATTTTAAAACCAAAATCCAAAATTTTCTTTATTTGCAAGCATTAATTAAGCTCATTTGATTAAAACGGCGTAAGTGTCGAGGAGATGCATTAACTAGATCTTTGGCAAAAATTTCTTAACTCTTTAAGGCCAATTTTTTTTTTGTTTTACAAAAATGAATACAAATTATAATATTTTCGGGCTATTAGTTTTTAACGTAGTCATATTTTGCGCAACGGCATCATTTGATTATCATTCTCAACGTAAATTTTAAACCTACAAAGGCGGGAGGTGGAGGTGGCTAAAGGCATTGGGGTTGTTGCCAGATAAGAGATTGTTTGCTCGGTGCACCGTCTGTGGTTCCACGAACTTGCCATAATGAACCTCGGATCGCGAACCATGTTATATATGCGGTTTACTGTCGCTTACGGTTCACGAATCATCAATTCATCCTGAAGATCTCGTCAAACATCGCTAGAAATTTAAGCGGAACAAAAAAGGGACCATTGAGAAACTTTTGGTTACGGCATTTATTAGCACAGTTAATGTCTGTCAGATCATCATCAGCGTACAGAGAAACCTTGCCGTAAGATGCTCGGGTATGTATTTATAAGTAGCAGAAAAATTGAGGGCCCTAAAACGCCACCTTGCGGTGTACCTACATCGGTACACGATTCCAATTAAAAAAGGAGAGAACCGTTAAGAACTCATGTGAACTCATCCTGTGATTCCAGTCTCTTGGTTTTAACTCATATCCATGCCGTTAAATTCATTAATTTTCACGATGTGTCGCTATCTATGATCAAAACAAATTAAATAATCAAATTCTATTAATTAATAACTGAATAAATTTAATAGAAAAAAGCAATAAACACAAATACCTATGTGGTAGTACACTTTAAGTGTATTACGCAAACACCTATTCTTCGTTTCTGATAGGCTTAAAGATATACGTATTAAGTCTATTCTGCTCTCGCCGTATCATCTAAAGCACTTCTTTTACCACCCACGATAATCCTTTAACCTTTTCTCCCCTTGGCGAGCGCTCCGATCCAAGTCCGGATGCTCTTTCAAGTCGTAGAGGAGGTGTGACACGAGCGTGTACGCCATCGTCGCCAGACAAAACCGAAGATTTAGTAGCTATATTCGCAGTAGTGCAAACATCCAACTTTAACTATTGCTACATGCTACCGCCAGCCGCCTAGTTCGTAATACAAATGCACGGACGCACACTGGCGCGGCTTCACATAATACGGCAGCGGACAGATAGCGATAGCAGACGAAGGAGACACGTTGCATACATTAAGGAGCAAGCTTCGATGCTGCGAGAAGTTTCTGCATCGCGCGGGATACGATAAATGGCAGACTGAGAAGCTTTAGCGAAGAGTTCGGTACCTGAAAGGGCGTAGTTTTGACGCGCTGTCAATTCCTGAAACGTTGTATTTATTGGTATATAGACGCGTATTGGAAGCTATTTGGAATCTGGAATAAAGCAAATCGAATATTACATTTGTCGCAACGGTTACAGCATATTTCAGATATTCACATAAATCATTTTTTTTATTTTGGAGAAACAAAATTTAGGGTTACCTTTTTATAATTTCAAGTAGGCCACATTAAGAAGTGTCAATGCTGCTTTTTCTTTATTTTGTCAGGCAGTTTATTAAATTCGTTGGATGTTCCGTAAAGTATATTTACAATGCTTATTCCTAAAATAAATTCAAAGATTAAAAACTTATTCGATCCCTTTTTCAAGCTCGTTATTGTGAAGACAAGAAAATTATAACCAAGCGTATAACGTTACCAAGCAACGACTACTCAATGCCTACCAAAAATTCGCATGCGACAATAACTTTAAGCTCCTTCAAACTCGTGGAACACTAAAGCAGTAACAGACTCTTAGGATGGATACGCTCCGTGCCAGCGCGCCTTAGACCTTTTAAATTGATTACAGTCGCGAAGATAAAATGATGTAAAGTAACACTTTCGGATCTCATCTCCTGATCTCTTCGAATACGCCGCTGTGCCGCCTAATATCTTTTACGACCAGTTCTAGAGGGGGTCCGAGAACGCGCACACCTCATAATTCCATTAATCATCCCGGATGGAACCATTTGTATAAGCCGTGCGTTTGTAAAGCGCGTGTAAATCGAGTAGAGTCCGCCTTTGGACCGCTTCTACTAAGGTCCGACGACGAACACGTGAGATACGACACCACAGTTTTGCCGAATAATTAGTCAACTTAAGTGTATACTGATGCTTGTCTTCCTCCAACTTTCTTGCCGTTTAATTTGTAGGCTGCTCTAATACGTAACAACGGTCATCCTGTAACGGATATTCTTCCGTAATCTGAGCTTCAATGTTGCTTTTTTTTGGAATGCCGTCGAAACAACGAGTTGCGGAATATGCTCAAGCACTTTAATATCTTTTTAACGATGATGAATATGTAGCAGCTGTTTGAGCTAAGGTCGAACATCGGTCCGATGATGCATTGTACCTCAATTATTAACAGCTCTAACGAGAAAGTTTGCGTGCACCAGCTTGGTACATCTGTATGCTATGAGGTGTAAGCAATGAAACAAAGCAAACTTACTTGTCTACAGCTCTCGATTATCATCCAGAAAGAAAGGAAGCAGTTTAAAACAAAATCGCAGGAGCCCTTGCTGCATAATGACTGAATAAAAAAGATAAAGAAGGCTAAACAAATTAATCAAGAAAACGTGGTAAGGATCTAACATTTCAGTTGACCCTCTGTTAGCTCGAGCGATGCGGGTGTCTTAGTATGGTCCACCTCCGAATAACTAACAGAATTGAACGTGGGGAAGAGAACAAGTTATTCTTTTCGAAAATTTTGTTTTAACTCTCGCGACTGAGAAGTGAATGAAGCGACAAAGGAGCATATAAGCGAGGACCTTGTTAAAATAGACAGAAACATTAGGCCCTAATTTTTCCTAGCCTAGGTTTTCATTTCCTTCTTAATTTTTTTTTTTAATCACAAACAACAACGATACTTTACTAAACCTATTTGGCGCAAGAAATTATTCCGGTAGAGATAAGAAATAATATGCTGCCGTGTGGTTTCATGTTGTTAGAGTTTGTAAATATTCCTCTTAGGGCGTGTTTTTATTGTTCGAAAGCCGCTGAAGCGTCAGACGAGACGGCCCATCGTTTGTGACCGGCCACCGATGCCTGGAACCGTCTCCTGTTGTTGACGGCGAGAGGATGATGATCGGCATCGAGATATGCTATATTTAATGTTACTTTAAAATTGGTACACACACAAAGGACCAGCTGCGCGATGCTATCGTTGGACTATCTTGTCAGCGCGCATATGTCATCCGGGAGAAGTGGGAAGAACGTTAGAAATACTAGAAGATCCCGCTATAATCGAGATATGAAGCTGAAGAATTGTTTTTTAATAGTTCCGAAACAGAAACGATGTTTCTCGGAGATTCCTTGGATTCTATAATTACTTTTTCTTAGATTGTACGAAATAAAGTAGCAAAGTAACTTTTCGCCATTATTAACGCTTATATGAATGGAACGTGCTTTTCATCTAACATTTTGATATAGCGGTTGTCCGGCGAATTGGCACGGCGAGGGATAGTCAATAAATCACCAGCAATTCGTGAAAAGGGATTCATGTTCGAGATTATATCGTTACACATTTGTAATTATATGTTATCAAAGGTACAAACAACATCTTGAAGAGGTTAACACGCATTTCACTAACATTAACATCATTCTTCGTTCTTTGGTTATATTTTTGGTACTAGCAGCTCCCGCTATTTCCTCCGTGAGTAATTGTACGGTTTGTTGAAGCTCCGTTAACAATTTTGAGTATTTTTGCGATTTGGAGCATCTTATCGCTTAAGCACTTCGCTTCATTTGTCTTCTTCTATCTTAGATATGTAACATTTTGTCAGGTTCTTATTTCCTTTTTTTTGTGGTTCTCTTCCAGGCAATTTATAATTGGTTCGTTTGTTTTGGTTTACTTTGTAATTTATATTTGGTCAATTTATTTTGAATTAACTTATGTGCTTTGATTTAGGTTGGATGCCGATACGTATTGAATCACTTGTATTTGGCGCTGCATTCTACGTATGCCTAGATTGATTCGTACTAGATTATCAATAGATACCAGAGCTAATTGAATATATCTATATCAATACAAATAGTTATTGGCAAATACCCCCCCTGTTATCCTTAATATTTTTTAGAGCCTCGGGACGTTCTAGATACAAGTTAAGTATCTCCGATCATCCGCATTACAGTTACCAATTTAATAAATTAACTTTTCTTTGTTTTATTTAATAATATTTTCATATAACTTGAAGATTTACTTTCTCCTTTTTTCTCGCCCCAATCTCCTCTGAAGGAGAGTCCTCTGAACTGTTACAACGCCCAAAAGATCTTCTTAGCGATAGCTTGTAAGTGTATAGTTTATCAGTTAGAAAGCGTCAGAATGTGTAAGTACGTTCTGTTTTAATGCTTCATCGATATACTTCAACAACTGCATTTCTTTACACATAATGAGTCAAAACTTATTATTGTTCAGCATTTCAAGCGATGCAAATCTAACTTGTCTTTAACCATAAGCATTTATTATTTTACACGCGAATAAGCATGGCTGTATTAGTTTATTTCGTTTGTGGTAACAGTTTTTCCGCATATCTTAACGTTTAGATTTAAAAGTTACGATATTCTTCTCTTGAAATTGTTGCTTATTACTTGTTACCCGAAAATGACTGACGCCATTTCCGAATTTTTCAGCTTGTGAACAATAACAAAGATTTTTAGAAATTTTGCCATGTACCGTTTAATTTCATTTCTTCTAATACAGCTACTTTGTTCGTCGATATCATTAATTAAACTTCGATTATATCATTAACATTTCCAGAAATTCATACCAATGGATAAATGAGTCATACAACGCCCGGCAAAAAATGTCCAAATGATCGCATACACACCTTATTTCACTTATCTCTAGCAATAATTCACGTTATGGTTCGTGTAATTTTTTTCCTTGATTTTTCTGCTCATCAAGCCATCATCGCGTAGCGGGTACGCGTTGAATTAATCAACGGTCTCACGTCAATTCGCCACCTAAATCGTATGAATTTACTATATACCTACGTCCAACATACAGCCGTACGTTCTCGCGTTATATTCGGCTTCGATATTCAATACACGACGCCGCGTCAAAATTTATTGTGATGGACGTGGACGTGCATTCTCATTGGGCCGACAGGCAATAAGCAAATGTGTAAGTACAGATGCCGTCAAAAGTATGGAGGTATGCGTTCTTATTCGATGGACAGATGTTCAACGGATCCTTTTCCGTCCAAGCTTCCTATTTGGAGACCTTTTATTTTAGTTAAATGTGGTGACGGCCCAACGGGGAATATAGATTTAAAGGTCGTTATAATCTCTCTAATATCTTTGTAAGTATACGGTATGTGTATAGCGTTCCAACTTTGTTACTATCATCCCCTTGTTCGCCGTTTCCGAACATGGCAACTCACCTAAAAACTGTGGCCCTGGTGGTACTCGAATGTATAGTTTTGTACGAGACGTTAACAGTTAAAAAAGAAAAACTCTTGAAAGGCTTACTAATAAATAATGTTAAAGAGTACTGCTCCAACGAATTTCATTGACTAGCTCATCATTTTGGCCGACTAAGAATAAATATACAGCGCCTTACATTAAATTGTGGCAAAAATACAAACAAAGCATCAAGAAAGAAGATTAAATAATAAGCATAAACGAAACCATGGCGTAATGAAAAACCTTTGCAAACAAGTCACGAAAAGATTGAAACGATTGATTTTATTTACATTTCTTGGCGGGGGGTGCGCCAATTTAATTGGACTACAACTTAAGTGGTTAATTTTTCTATCGTGCCTCCCTGTGTCCACCTAAAAATGTATTCCATTCCTCCAAATTAACCCTGCATATCATGAGTGATCTCTCTGATTCTTTGTTGATTCTAACCTCTTTTTAGACATATTCTTTATTAATTTGAGGAGTTCTACATATCTAAAAATGCTGATTCCACAAGTTACTAAAACAACTTTGAAGAATTTGCAGACATTTGACAATTTGAAGAATATTTTTGCAAACATTAAATGGCGAATACTTTCGACAGAGCTTGTATATTATTATACGCGGCCTACTGCGCACATTTCGGCATAGAAGATGAATAAAACAGCGATTTGCATGGCAAATATTTTCTGTACGACACCGCGACGCGGTGGCAGATGTTCCGCAAAATCCGATACCACGTTATAGTAATTTATTCATTTCTAGCATTATGTATGTGGGTATTGGTCGCGGGGCACCTCGATAAAACCGCCCGGCCGATCGGCCAGCGGGCGACAGCTACCGTTGCGTTCCCTATACTATAGCTCCGCTGGCCGCGGACCCTACATACGCGGTAATCGGATGCGATGCGAACGAAAAATAATTTTTTATTCGAATCGCGTCCATGGGAATGTCGCTGTTTACAGTACGTTCGTATTGACATTCACGGAATATAACAGTAAGTAGTTAACCGGTGTTAACTTATCTAATTTATGATATGCGTTCGCCGTATTACAATATGGATGGCTAGATGGATGGATCGGCCGCGATGTGAATGAAATGCATAATAAATACGTATCCAGGGTATAATACATATGTGTTACCTACGTATAATCGATCACACGGCTTCGATTACACAATATATCTATTCGCATGTAACATATACGATACGCGTACCTACTTACAATTTAAGTTCGTATCTACCAGCAGATAGCGGCCACTTTTGATAACTGTAGCGCTCCGGATTAGTCGAATGTAAGAGGTCATTTTTACGATGATCGTTTTGTTCGTACGTTGCTGAAAACAACGCCTTGTATCTATCTATCGATAGATAGGTTGAAAGAAAGCTATCCGTTTACGTAAGTTTGATATAACAGAAGAAATTGAGCATTTAAGCTATATTTGGAATGAAAATAATAACATTAAGTAATAAATACAAAGAAATTGTGCAATAATATGACGTGAAGATCGCAAAATAATTTTCTTTCGACAAAGAAAATTTAAAACATGAATTTACGTCGAGGAAATGTTAAAAAGATAAAAGGAAATAACCATATATTTTCAGCATAGTTTTATAAAACGATTTCAACTAGCTATATATACGATTACGAATAAAGAAGATCAAACCAGAATATAAAAATCATCAATTAACGCAATGGGGGTCACGATGGTGATATTACGCTGGCGTACTGGACTTTAAGGCTTTGAAACTATAAATTAAATAAGGTTGCTTAGATTATCAACAACGGTGGCTGTTTAAATAGGAGTTTTCTATACTATGCAGTACCAAAACAATAACACTATAAAAGATCCGGACGGGATATTACGCTTTGATTTAAACACATTCTACGACATTCTAAACATCACATCGCATTACCATACATCAGACATAACACGTCTTACTCGAAAAAAAAAGCTTCTCCAAAACGAAGAGCGGAAAGTAGGCCGAACGACTTAGACAAAAGTGACGAAATATTAATCGATAAAGAAACGCTTCTTGTGCTTTTCGAAAAAGCGCGCGTCTAACGGGCCAGCGTCCAAACCAAACACAACCAGATACCGTCTAGACGTCGAAAAAAAACGTGCCCGAAGAATTTCATATCCGCATATCGTTATGTAATAGTGCAAGGAGATGCTGATGAGCTGATGAGCTGTCCAACGAATTTAGTCGTCTGCCGGTCTAGGAGGACCCGACGGCGATGACAATGAGGATCTACTGTGCGCTCTAAAAGTTAATAGCCAACCTCTAATTCAACTGTTGCAACGGTTGTAGCTAACGTAAATCTCTACTATTCGATTGTAGCTAATGAATACAGCCGCAAATACTTACGTATCACATTAATAGTTTTTGATGCCCTAATTTACTAATATTGATGTATTCGGATGAAGCAACTTATTTAGAGAGAGGACGCTTTACGGATCCGTTATTTTTCCCGAAGAGAAGCGGCCGTTTTTCCCTAATTGACTGGGTCGGGCCGGGCAGCGTCGCGATGAGATCCACCGTCTGGTGCTATTTTTACGTCACGACGAGATGCTGGAAAGACATCTCGTCCAACGTTAGACGCGTTAGTTGGTCTTGTATCTAACTATGCACGTCTATACGTACGCATGTATGTATATGTATAGTATTCGGGTTTATTTGTGTTAAGTTCGTTCGAGTTTCGACGTTTATTGACTAAAAATTAGTATATGAAGTGCTGTAAACGCCCGTTAAAAATATACTAACACATCGAATATCTTCCGCGCGTATACAAGAAGGAATACACTTATATCGGAACGCGGGATACATTTATTTTAATTATTTTGGAAAGAATTAATTTCGAGTTAGGGATATTTATGAAGTTTATTTTCAACAGCGGTATTAGTTTTTCTCATACTAACAATGAGTTATCGTTATTACTAATGAAGACAATTTAAAGTAGAGCTTGATCTTACCGCGTTCATATAACAACAAATATTATAATAGAAGTTGGGAAAAGAAGTACTATGACCGTACAACGTCACGTAATTGAAACAAATGTTACTACAGATACTTGTAAATTCGGCTCATCTGAGAGAGTTGCAAGCTCAGGGCTGGAGAATCCGAGGCCGATAGCTTTTCAAGATAGGTATTATCGCTAACTACGGAAGTGACTCACGCATTTGAATCTTAAAGCAGAAATGCAGGAAAGATAACATCTCGTCCCATCTCTTGTTTGAATTCTCGCAATGCTGAAGCAGCTTATTCTTGAATTTCTCGAGTATTAGGAACTAGAACTATTTTTTATGAATATTTGTTAGTTTTGGGGTATGTTTAACCTGTAGTTAAAATTCAACAAGAACACTAAATAACATATAAGTATCGACACCTCCGCACAAGCCCGGAGCGGCCGTTTCGAGGACACGAATGGTCCTTATCATCAACCGGCGACCGAATATACACAACAAACATATTGGAAAATGTCTAGAAACAATAACGAAATATGTATAACGATAGGCTAGCTTAACGTCCTCTTTGGCATTTGAGGACGTCAAGAAATATCGAGTTTGTCATTTTGAAGGTTGCGGCATTAACTGTGAGGCGACAGCGATAAAAGGTAGAGATAAAAATTACTCTCGAAACCACGCTGATGACGCCGGGTAAGCAGAAACATGTCTGTGCGTTAGATTATCTTTTTCTCTTCTTTTGTTGCGTTCGCCGTGAATTATTCCATCAATAGCATGAGGAAGCTAATAAAGCTACTCAAATATTTTAATGAAAATTTCTCTTTAACGCTAGTGCATCTTTATACAATTACGCAAACCACTGTTGCAATAACTTTTGCCGGATTTTTTTTTCTCACTGTAGAAATACCTTTAAATGTATATTTGAAACTGAGAATTACCCTTAAGTAGTCAAATAAATAAGATCCGTTCTTTTGTTATTAGCATGCATTGGCTGCAATTAAAAATGAATCTCGAAGAAATGTTTGCAAAAACCAAGGACTTCAACTCTTGAGTGCGTCTGAACCTGCTCTGCGTGCTTGATCCACAGTTTCCAACGAAATACTGTCGAATGATTACGATCAAGTCTACTCATAATTTCTCGGAAACCAACATCTCCTAATAATCCGGTCACGTTCGAAAGGTGTTACTTATTCTCATCCGCGATACGATACATGTGCCGAAGATCTGCCCCATATAATATGATAAACGGTCGACTAATCTGTCTTTCAGAAATACACACATACATTTATAAAGACTTTCGAAATATTTGAACAATTTGCATTTTTGGTGGTGCATTTTTAATTGCAGCCAGTGTATGTGTATATAAGAGTATTGCATCTTGTACATTAACCTATTCGTAATCTTACTAGTTGGTAACACTGAAATCGTACAATGTATTATCTTTTTAAAAATATTTAAATTAATTTAAGAACAAAGTAATGTAGTGTATGAACGGGAAAATTCTTCAAAATAAATCGCAAAACTACACTCCGCCAAAAAAGTATCGCATAAACTAAAAAAGGGCATTTATAAACCAAGATATTTTTATACGTTCACAAAAAGTTTGCCTCGTGTATGTGAACTATAAAAACACTAACAAAATCATGGAACATAGCCTTTTTACTTTTTTTTTTCTAAAAGAACACATTTAGAAAAATGCATATGTGTAAGGTTTGTTCAGTTGTTTATTGAAAGTCTTCCTATACGGACAAATTTTAAAGTGCGAAGTCAGAGTTCTGTACCAACGCTTTTAAAACTAAAATGAGCAATTTAACTTCAGAACAAGTGGCTGCTATAGTTGCTTTAATCGAAGATGGACGATCTCAAGCATACGTTGCTAATTTGATGAACATCAATCAGTCAAGTGTTTCTAGAGCCGTAGCCAGATGTAGGGAAACAGGCAATTACAGTAGAAGACCTGTACCAGGTCGTCCAAGATGTTCTACTCGCCAAGATGACCGCTATTTACTACTACAAGCATTACGTCGAAGACATGTCACTGTGACGAGACAATTGCAGAACGACTTGGCTAGAGTCAGAAATACTCGTGTGAGTACTCAAACTATTCGGAATAGGTTACGACAGAGTGGATTAAGAGCTAGAGTAGCTGTAACAGCCCCTCGTCTCACTAGGAACCACCGAGTGGCTCGCTTAAGGTTTGCCAGAGAACATGTAAATTGGAACATTAATGATTGGGCCAATATACTCTTCACAGATGAGTCACCTCACATAGGCGTATCTCAGTGTACAGACGAGACGGTGAGCGCTATTCGCAGTGTAATATCAGACCTAGACCTAATTTCGCTGGTGGCTCTATTATGGTTTGGGGAGGCATCTGTTTAACAGGTCGTACAGAGTTAGTACCAGTAGACAGAGGTACACTGACTGCCCGCAGGTATATAACGGACATTTTAGAAGAACATGTAGTACCAAATGCGCCAATTATAGGAAACGAATTCATGTTAATGCACGATAATGCACGACCACATGTTGCAATAATCGTCCGGGAATACCTTAACGATGTTGGTATTCCAGTTTTAGATTGGCCTGCGGTAAGTCCGGACATGAACCCAAAATGTTGCCCCAGCGGACCTGCATGGACTAGAAAATGCTCTCCGTGACGAGTGGGAGAATTTGGATCAGGCTTATATACGGAGGTTAATCGAATCTCTGCCGAACCGTATGCGAGCGGTCATAAGAGCCGGAGGTGGCAATACTCAGTATTAAAAGCTACTGTTATGACATTTTTCTTTCCAAAATTATAATTTCTTGTTTTAATAAAAATCTCAAGTACGAGTTCTTGTTTTTATTTGGCCTGTATTTTATTTAAACAATCATAGAAATTATATCTTAGAGCGCATTAAAGTATATTTACAACTTTATGCTACAAACAAAGATTATGCGATACTTTTATGATTCGAAACTAAATTATGCGATACTTTTTTGGCAGAGTGTATAGTAAAGTTATACAAATGACAGCTGACAGATGACAAATGACATATAATACATGATAAATAACAAGTAACAGATAATAAATGACAAATGACGGATGACAAATAGTAGAAGACAAGCGAATATTGTCGTTGATAGGAATCACCGTGCAGTAGAGCGATGTTGTCGGATTGCGGATACTTCCAGCAGCTGTTCGTTTATTCAGATACAATGTGGAACAAATTATAATGGGTTAAAGCGATTTTTAGCACATCCCATTTGTAAATCTATATGAATTATCCCCTTTTAATTTTGGGCGCTAAAATTCGAAGGTTCTTTCTTTAGTTCTTCGATCGTAAAGCTGCATATTTACTATCCATGGCTGCTTTTCGTCGAACAGGTTGGGTTGTTTTTCTTATTGCTTTCGCGTGATATTGTCCACACACACACACACACACACAGACACGTACAGCAGAGGGACTTTTATTAAAACCATCTCTCCGGAGGAATATATTTATGGCACCTCTTAAATCGTTCTCGCGCATAAATTTATTCTCGTAACCGAGAGGCGCGCAGAAATGCGAGCCCGCTAAGTGGCGACATTATTCTTTTTAACACAAACACACGTACACAAAAAGCGCAGGCCGTATAGGTGCGGTATGGACGGACCAAACGACGTTTCGCCAACGCATATGTAAGGGGTACGCTATACCTCTAATAAAAAGAAATTAATAATCGGCGGAGGCGATAAAATCGCCGCTTATTAAGAGAAAGAGAAGAAACAGACTACCTGTTCTATGCGTCGAGGAAAGGACAAAATTCGCCAGATGTTTTTCGGGAATTTGGTTTCTTCGCAGTAGAATCATATTCCTTTCGGTGGGTCGCAGTGGAGGGATTTATCTCGCTCATTTGTCGAATATAAATGGTAATATGTTGTGACGGTTGGATGAATTTATCGCAGCGGGATGTCGCAAATACGACGACAACTACGACCACTACGAAGAAGACCTAATCGCGTATATAACTAACATTACGGACTGGTCCCCGCACGAATGACGTTGGGGCGAATTTTCGAAGCAAAAAATTAATCCGCCGAAAGGTGACAATAGCCGCATGTATGTACAGATTGTGCGAGACCCTGATTCTTTTATTTGGAATTTATAAATAGGAGGCACCACGACAATATTTATAGAGTATTTAATAGAGGTATGTTATATGGTTACTGTTACATTATGATAATCTTTTTTCGATTAAAATGGAAAAGGGTGCGGTTTCTTGGAGTGTGAATAAAATCTTTACGAACTGTTTAAATAAAATTTCTCAAGGCAGACCTTAGAAGGGACGCATTTTGGCACAAATCTAGAATGAAGTAGCGCAGTAAGTCGTTCACCCAAATGGGTCAAAACTTTCTGTCCGTACGTCCGTTAGCGTTAACGTCCGTTAAATTTTAATGGATTTCGAGAAGAACTAACCGAAAAAATCCAATAAACATTGAACCCCGTTGAAACTATTTAAGCAAAATAAGAAGGATTTTCAACGTCCACTAATGGCACTGGCCAAGAAATTTCAACTTGTGATTTTGCCATAAAATAATTTATACTAATTTCAATAGAAAACATATAAAACATTCATATTAATAAAAGGTAGAAGGCCAAGTTAGCTCGATTTTTTTTATATTTCAATGAAAAGGTTTTTTAGATTAGATCATAATTTAATGTATATTTCAAATTATTATAATTAGAAATGTTAAGTAATACTGCTCCGTCTCTTATAAACAATATCTGCAGCATCTCTTCTTAACATCCAACGGTAATCTGCTAACATAACAGGATTCGATTTCTCCTGATACCGTTCTTCCATTCCCATGATGTCTTGGTGGAAGCGCTCACCGTGTTCATCGCTAACATCGCCCATATTTTCCGGACAAAAATCCAAGTGAGAATGTCGAATGTGCACTTTAAGAGACACATTACAGCCAGCAGCGTGAAATGCTTGTAACATATCCGTTACTAAAGTTTTATAGTTGTCGGCTTTTTTGTTTTCCAAGAAATTGGTGAAAACTTGTACCATGGAGAGCCAAGCTGTTCTTGCCTTCACTGTTAATTTCGTTTCAAAGATTTCATCATTTACTATTTCTCGTACCTGAGGTCCAACAAAAATACCTTCTTTCAGTTTCCCTTGTGTTAATTTTGGAAACTTTTCACGAAGATATTTAAAACTTTCATCTTCCAAATCGAGTGCCTTTACAAAGTTTTTCATGAGCCCAAGTTTTACGTGGAGAGGTGGTATTAGGATCTTTTCTTTTTCTACTAGAGGCTGATGTTGTACATTGTCTTTTCCTTGGTATAAACTATTGTCGTAGTGGCCACTCTTGCTTATGGTAATGTTTTTCCCTGTCACGACTGTCCCAAAGACATAAAAAGGAACAGTATTTGGGGTAACTTAATTGCCTACCCAAAATAACTGCAATTACTTTAAAATCTGCACAAATATTCCAGAAACAGTCTTTGTTCTTTATATTTTCTAATAAAATTTTCAGATTTTCGTAAGTTTCTTTCATAGAAACAGCACGACCTATCGGAATAGAAGGATAATGGTTTCCATTATGAAGCAAAACTGCTTTTAGGCTGGTCTTTGATGGGTTTATGAATAATCTCCAAGAACTGGGATCATGATTTATTCCAAAAGCTTCAGAAAGTTTATGAACATTATTGCAATAGACCAGATTACCGGCCATATCATAAAGGCATTTTCACTCTAACTAGAGCTAAGCCAATGTTGCCGCTGTTTCAATGTCAGCTTTCATTGTTCACCTAACAGCATTTCTGCATTTCCTATCTTTACATATTTTGTACCTGGATTTACTAGGTCTTGAGCATTTTATGATCGATACTCTCGAGGAAAGTGTTTATATGTAGATACACGCGCCGCAGACAATGTAAATGATTTTTTCCCATCGTTTACACGAGGGTTTTTTCGAAGGTAACCGACGCAAGTTACCGTAACAAGCAAGCGCTTTAATCTTGTTTTAACTTTTCTTTTGACGATTCAACATGGCGAAAAATGCAAACAAGATTCATGCATTGTGCTTAATTGTGTTTTGTATTAAAAAGAATTCTACATAACATAGAAACAAATGGTATCCTAAAAACTTTTCAGACTACCTTCGTACCTAATGAGCACATAATTCTTTTGATTGTCTTGTCTATTGAGTTGGTACCTTTTTTTGGGTTGTTTATTTGTAACAAACGAACAATCGAATTCTCTTAATTGTAAATGTATGAACGCATAATTGAAAATATTAAAAATGAAACTTTTCCAAATATGTGAAGACAAGTACACGCACAACACTTTGAAGTATGCTATGACTAATTACCAATAGCTATGTATGAATACTTTGCGGCTAAATAAATTATTCATACGCATTCGAAAGTTGAACAAATATTCAAGAACAACCTTACATTAGAGATTTTTTGAATTTTTGAACGCTACTTCTCCAAAATCACTCGCCCGTTTAAAATTAATAGTCACTGATAACATTAGTCTGAGTATGTGTACATGAATCTCTAAGTGTACGTACACGTCGATCAACTTTCATCTATTCTCTAAAGAGAATCGTAGAATAGAAAAGAATTAATCTTTATAATTTCAAAACAGTTCGACGATCGCAGAGTTCACCTTTTGCGATAAATTCCGCAGACTATTACGACCGTATCATCGTCCACTATCGATGGATGCGCCAGGTGTTTATGAATGCGTGCAAACCGAGAATAAAACACACCTTGACGAATCGCATCAACGGTACCGGAGAGAGCCAGATAGCTAATCCGGCTGTAATGGCGGTGAATGTTTATTTATTTTCGAATGCTCTGGGAAGAACGCCCTACAAGGTGAAATATCGATGACAAACGCTGGTCGTAAAATCATAAATCAAATATGCACGCTCCGTTTTTCACGGGGAGGTCAATATTGATTTATTAAGCGCATCGTTCATAATAAATAGTAAAGTACCTGCTGCGGAACGCTTTCATTGACTGGAGGAAATAAGTCGAAATGAATTTTGCGGAAATGGAGCGACGTTCAGGTAGCGCACCTGCTGGAGAAAGTAGATTTTTTAGTCGGAAAGAATCGTGATTTCTGCTTTGTTGAAATTATCTCCTTGTCACTGAAATTTTTCAAACGTGTACGTGTCTTTTTTAAGTTAATTCAATATTTATCTTGTTTTTTGGCTAACTTAAGTTTATGGATCATATTTCTCGAAATCAACAAATCTACCTAATCAACATAGATTTTTTTTCCTATGTTGATTTGTATCAACATAGGAAACCTATAAACAACTCTGAAAATTATTACTTCTCGACCGTTAAAAAAAATTTACGCTGCACCATCTGGATGTCCTCAACACAATTAATTCTAGTATATGTACAGCAGAGATCATCGGCATTCAAAGAAATGAGAGGTCTAAAAACATAGATCTTACCTCGCTTCGCTTATTCGCTTCAATAGCGAAAAAAAAAATGATGAAAGTAAAGCTAATAATAATCTGTGATCAATTTTATCAAAAGCCTCTTGAAAATTGGCAAATCTAGCGTCTAATCCTAAGCAGGTAAACCTGGCACAAAAGTTGTCCATATTTTAACAAATTTGTTATGGTTGGCAAGATCCATTTTGTCGAGAAAATATCTTTTATTTAGCTTTTACTTTTGGCTTGAATGATACTTTCAAATAATTTTCCAAATATCAAGACTCCTTGGAACTACTGAAAAAGCGCCTTCATTAAATGGTCTTATAAATAAAATAACTTGATTCGTAGTGCTGAAATAGTCTTAGGGTTGCTATCACTAGGCAAAGCAAAGAAGTAAAAGGAAACGCTTGGTGGTATTAGACTAAATAGCTAAAATTTTTGAATTGTCATAGTTAACATTATGTTTTCTAGAGTTGTCAGCTCCTCATCATCATAAATTAAAAGCCGTCTTGATGACTGTCTTCCAACTTCGATGTGACCGCACCGGTCTTATTAGAAATTGTTTTTAATGCTAACGAAACTAACCGTACGTTCATAGCTATCCCATGTGCTATTATTTCCTTTAGCTTCTCCGAGCAGATGTGGAGAAATGAAATTAAACGGATTACAATAGCACTACGGTATTAATTACTGCCGTGACCGTCCTAGTAAACGAATTCGACGACAGGTGACGCCATCTCGGTGGCGCTTACCTTTATCATTTCTGCACGTCGTACCAACGCATATGTATCTATGTGTGCGGATTCGTTAAAATGTAGTTACGGTTCGTGTACTTATGTACCTACGTCATTGTCAGCATGTAGGAACGACATATTTGCTAATCTCGACCGATTACCATTACATGTGTACCTTTCAGCGTTTCGACGATAATATTTAATATTATTAGAGGTGGTTGTTGAGAGTCGACGGGCGGGCATAAACGCTCGAGTTTACAATACGCGATCGAATGCCCATAGACACATACGTACATACGTGTACCGCGAACGAGGCATATTACAGATAACGGTTTCGCCGGGAGTGACACACACGGGCACATACGCGCGCGCTTTTATAGCGACACCGCGAAAAAAAAAGCGCGGGTATTTATATGCCTGCAACTTTATAGTCGTGTGCATATGTACGGGCACACGTTTATACGTGGAGAGAGTTTATCTTGCAAGTTATGCAAGCATTTCGCGCCTCGTTAGAGTCGAAACGTTAAAACGCTCCCGAGATTTTATGAATTAGTTGCGTAAGGTTTACGTCTGAGAGCTAACGAGGCGAGAAAAATTGAAACAATTCGAATCGACAGAATCGGTATTAAGTAGAAAATTACGGAGGCAATTGAATGTCAACGGTCTGATGAATAAAATCTAAAATGTCAGAAGGGAATAATGATTCTAGGACTTTCGCGATATATATCATGCTTCAGCTATTAATCGATCAAGATCAAAGACTTGGATGGGATGATATTGATGTGGTATAGATCCTGAAAAGATTTCTTTATTGTAACAAGTCATAACAATGGTCATTCTTTCGATATAGGCGGGCCACTAAATCGTTTCCACCTTTCACTCCCAGAACTCGAAGTTTCACTATTTTCATTCAAGATAACGCGCCTTCGTCACTGAGATGCATTTTGCTTCTAACGCATGTATAAACCAGTATCGGCAATTAATATTTAACTAGGACTGACGTCAACTACGTAACGTTGTAGAGCATATTAATATCGTTAAATACGATTAAAAAGCTATAACATCTAAAAATTGCCCGATATCCGGTACAAAAATCAAATATAAAGCTTTATTCGGCTTGGTCGCATAAATTTCAAAGCTAGTACCGGATGACTTAACAACGAATTTCTTCAAATATAAGATACAATGTTGGTCGAAAAGAGAATGTTGGGAAAGTTCTGATGTGAATGACGGTCGTGAAAAGTGGAAGCGTAGTGCTTTATCGGAATTATCGCTGTCTTTTCTTAGATGCTTTCTCAACAAAATGCTTACATTTACGAGGAATTATCATGGCAGATGGATCTGAAGAACTAAAGATCTTGTTAATTGAAGAAAGCCAAAGGAAAGGTTACCTCTTGACTATGAGGCGAATAAAAATGCCTAAATGAATGCTGAAATTTTCGATGTATACGGACGATCAAATCGATCCGTTTCTTCCGACTCACCCTGTATATGAAAAAGATGTTTGGGTCGGTAAGGAAACACCAGAAATAGCGTATTCGCCAACGCTGTGCAAATTAGGCTTTGATATCAATATATAGTAATAAAGCAATCCAAAGCTTTACTTACATGAGTTTACGATACATGTAAGTTACATTTCTATAATTTTGCTCACAGTCTCTTCTAATTCAACAGATTCAGAGTGTACAACAAAGTAAATACATTTAACTTTTGAGTCGTAAGAATAAAAAATCAGATCCTCTTCCCTTGTTTATTTTTAACATTTCGCTTTCGCATTATACGCGGACGAATGAAAGATCCGTCCTTCCATCCGACCAATTTCGAAATCCGCGCGCACGATTTTATCTATCTATCTAATATTAGCACAAGGCAAATTGAGAATTGTACAACGTTGTAATATCCCTACACGTACACACAGACACGATCGCGCAGAGGGGTTGTAAAAACGATATCTCTATTAGAAAGAACAGAAAAGACAAACCCTACCGTACGCAGGACCGGTATTGCATTATAACAATACCCGGACAGTGTAAACAATATGACAAGCGGCTAATTCGGCACCAGTTTAGGGCGCGCCCCCGGGGATCATCCCCTGAAAGGAGCGACGTCCCGATTTCACGAACCGATTGTCACCAATACGGCTTTTTGTAGGTATGTCGTCTCGCTCGATACATACCATACGTAAAAGACAACTGCCGCTACTACTATATATTCGATATTATATCGCTGTCAGCATTGACGTCTTCGTTCAATGCGTAAGGAAAGAGAGAGAGAGAGAAAAACAGAGAGATTAAATCAATTTTTTGGATCTCTTGAGGGTATTTAGTGTAGCATTTAAAATTCAGTTTTTCAATTGAACAAATTGATGTGATTGCATTGCCGTTGGATCCTTTGAAAAGCGGGTGCTTCCAAGCGGATGTTGTTATTCTTAACTTGTATTCCTCAGAACCTCTGTTTTTTTGCAATTTTTCAATTGTTCCGCCATTGCGGAATAGAAACTAAAACAAAATCGAATGGTCAACAACTACCAGATGCTAAACAACATCTGCAATGTGCATCTAATTAACAATAAATTAATAAGAGTCGATTAGACGTGAAAAGAATTTCTTAAGATAACAGCAGCAGAACACGCAAGTGTTAGTTCTATTCACTAACTTGGTTAGTTCTATTCGCTAATTCACTCAAAGCCCCGTGCCTAGCCCCATGAACTAACAATCTTTTCAACTTCCCTGGTTCCGCACCGGTTCTAACCACCGGTTCCGCACATACTACATGGTAGTTCTTTAATATACCACAATTTATCCATAGACGCAGCATCCTCGGTAACTTTTAGCTAACTTCCTCTGTATGATGATCCTGCTCAACTGCAGCTTGCAACCATGCTCAGAAAAATGTTAAATATGCGCCTAGTCGAATTGAATTGTTGGCTGTGCATTTTCACCAAAATTGATTCCTTCACTCGTCCTCTATAAAATAGCATCACCTTAGTCTTATCCTTTTCTCAGCTAAATGCTGTAAATTCTCCGTCATCAATTTGTTGATTTTTACGTATTTTTTGTTTGTTAAGTATTGAGACTTTGAAACTTATACCTTTTGGATAATCTCGAGCAACATCTATAAATGACATTTTCTTTATTTATTACAACCCCGTTTCGGCAGATTCTCCTCTGCTTGGTTCAAAAACGGAAAAAAAGCTAATGATGATAAGACGAAATAGGCTGGACTTCATTGACTAACAACGAAAAGTTACGCACTTTATTCTCCGACAGCAAGTATTGATTTTCAATTGAGAAGACAGAGTTGTCAACTCAAACAACTGGTTATACTTAATTATCGACTGGTTGAAACTACTGTTGTTTATTTGTAACTTCCCTCTATTTTCGTTTTTTTTTCTAGCTTAAAATCACTACACGTTAAAAAAAGAACAATCTTATAGACAAAGTATTTACCTCCTGCAGACGATATTTAATTAATTCGCCGATGGAAAACGATATCCCATCGTCCACGAGCACGTCGATGGGACGAGTTGTCCTTTATTAAATTCTACTTGCAAGGTTTCCATAAGAAAGCCAAACTAAGTATGTAGCATAACGAAAGAAAAGGGACACAGGATACGTCCGCTAGAGCGCCAGCATATGTATGCGTACCGTGTTTGTGTATTCGTCCGAGTTTAATATCTCTCTCCTCAACTTCCTTCGGGTATCGCTTACAGCGTCAATAATAACGCAGCGAAAACCTTGGCAAACATCTCTCCAGCTTGATACATAGTCGCCGGCTTATATGGGATGAAATCGCTACGAATATAGCCGTCTCGATGCGAAGGATTAAATTACAAAAACTTAAATTGTATTATCTGGCTTATGGATCGTTTTAAACTTAGAGGAAACTGCAGAACGCATCAGGCTTTTTTGCTTTTAAGTTTGTTGAGTGATTACAGTGGAAAATTAAAAGGTAGATGTTTGGCGTATTACTTCGCTCAGATCCAGAAGGGTAAACGAGCTATTTTCGGAAACCCTACGTTGAAATTATATTAATCTAACCTATTCCAAGTTCTTGGAGACGTCAGCCGAAGAGGAACAGGTTTCCTATATGTTTAAGATCAGCTTACGCTTTTAGAAACAGATCGTGTGTAAGCAAGCACGTCTGGATGTGAAGGGATTAGCTATTTATGGAAGGTGTATGAATGTTTATTTGTCTAAGACACCTTTCTCCTTCCGGAATGCGATCAATGAACTACCGCACGCTCTTACATATCCGTGACGTATGTTTATTTGGTCTGGTGTGATAGTAATAAGGGTCTTTCTATCCGATTTTACCTTATACGGGATGTTCACAAACATTGAGAATCTAAAGTAGGGCCCAAAATATTCAGAAAAGGCAACATGGGTCCCCAAATAGCAGAATTGGGAATTTCGAACGACAGCTTTATCGCTGATATGTAATAGGAATATGTGACCCGACGAAAATCACCGTGCGATTACCGTCTCCGGAAATCAGGTACGTTTTCCATTGAACATTTGAACATTTGAATGGGTATTCCAGGAGATAGGTTACTAGATCCAGTTGGCTTACCGAATTGCTTACTTAAACCTTACATTACCGATGATCTTTTAGGCGATACTTATTTGGATCAAAAGCAACAAAACAATGTTTGCCAAGTGCTCAAAAATCACTTACCCGAAACTTTTGACAATACCACTATCATATATTGTTCGCCCCGATCAAAGAATTATGGATTTTTAAAGACCCTTTCTTTGATAGAATACCTGCATGCAATATTATTAACCATCCAATGCCCGCTGAGCAAGATCAAATAATGCGGTTTATTTAATTTACTACGTTAATTTGCTCTCTTTTAACCAGATTTTTATACTTGCAAGATAAAAACAAGTTCACGCGTACTGGCGTACGTTAATTTACATTGCTTACCGCGCAAAAGTTCCTTACACCCATAATAATATAAATGTATTTATTTTTTCCGAGATGAACGCCTTTCGTCGCATTTTTTCGCGAAACGAAAACCAGTTCTCTATCGCGCTCTCGCAGGCCGGATTCTGCTAAAATGTTGCACGAACATGTGTACATATAATACGTATATAAATACAAGATAAATAATCTAGTGCACCTTGAAAATTACACGGGCTGATTGTCATTAATTGCGGAGTAAATATGTCTTGAATATCTGTCTTGTTTCTTTTTAATTCCAACCTTTTCTTTTGTCTGTATAAATAAATGTCATCGTTTGCGTTTATGAGAGGATATGCGTAGAAACATCTGCTTTCTCGTGTTGACGAGCATTTTTTGGGAATTTTCGAAAACATGGCCGTTAGCATTAATTTAGCGCGAGACATTCTAACTTACAGACAGACGAGTAATACGCAGATAAGAGCTTTCATAATATTTACTATTGTGCACGCAACCTTAGTAATTATAACTGGAGTAGGCAAATTCGGGTGCGTCCCATTGGCGTAGCTAACGAACGGACTCCCGCATGCGAAACACTCACACGCCTGGAGCGTTCGTAATAGTAGTAATAACATCGAAGGTACGTAGATTGAAAAAGCAGCTATCATTAAAGATAGTGAATAGACGGATTCGCCTTACCACACGTTAGATACATATCTAACGTGTTAGTCATGAACACATTGTAAACGGCATGCGCATAGTGCAAACCGTAAACCTCACAAAAACCATCTTAAAAGCTTTTTTTATCTAGTGCCGGAGTGGCACCGTTCTCTGCATACTGACTCCCTTCGCATGCAAGAGTCTATTCGTTAGCTACGCCGATGGTGCCCCCACTTATGACGGAGAATACCGCCCCGTTGACATTTGACATTAACTTTTTACTGTTTATTCCCACGTTCTTAGTTTTCAACGTTTATTTTTATTTAATTCCGCTATTCTTTTGTTAAAGTTCTTTTCAGAGCTATTGTAAAGTAAATCGTTTAGTTTGTGGTAAGTTTAAAAGCTTTAATGAAATATACGAACACTTAGAATATATATATTTTTTAAGGTTATAGTTCAAGATGCTTGATCGACGACTTAGTTTTTGTTGCCAAGAGTTGATTTATTGTTTACGAATGTATTTCGAGAAGGAAAAGCGAAATGGAGGTCTTCTAATATCTGTTGATGCAGTCGATGGAGTAAATTATATCAAATCATAGCTTGTTCCTTCGTCCAGTACGTCAACAGCCCTGTATACGTGAAGATTGATGTTAGATGTCAGAGAAGCGTTCATTAAGATGTACAACTATAGCAAGCTCATTCACACAATTAAATTTCAATTCTAATTTAATATATTTTTATAGACGAACATATAACAATAAAAGCGTTACAAGAAGTAATGCTTGAACATTGAAGTATTTTACATAGTAGCATTGCCTCACTGCAATGTTTACTCCATCCTTTGCAATTTAAGTTTAAGATAACCGCAGAGCTCTTATGGAAAAAAAATGATATCTCAGCATTCCGATTTTCCTTCCTAAAGAAGTACGATGAAACGTTGACATTACCTTTAAAAAGAGATATCTTATTTCTAAACTTTCTAGAATTTTTGGATATTTTCAAAGGGAAGTCAAACGAAATCATGGTTGGATTGCCTTATCTTTAATACAAACTTTGAGGCCATATCAATCTCAAGAATTATTGAAGATCACACAACGAACCAAAAAATCTATAAGCTCCTACTGATTGAAGGATCTTTAAAAGTTTTTACTAAGAAGGACGAAATCGGCAGCCATTTTACTTGAATTTAATTTAATTTAATTTAATTTTTGGAGGTACACACGAGCAAAACTAGCCTACTCTACACAGTAAAAAGTCAAAGGTTAATCCTGTCGATTTAATATACACAAACTATTAATTTAAACGCGTTCAGTCGGAACCAACATATTCAAATACAGAAATGCGTTCAGCCATTTACATCCTTTCAATTTCACAATCTTCGCGAATTTCTTTTGTGTTGTTCCCTTTGTAAGAAGCTACAAACGGTAATAATAAACAATTAAGGAAGAAGAGAAAACGTAAACTACGTTTTAAAAAAGCCCTAATTAAAATAAATGTTTTCTATTCTATTCCGCGGTTTCTTAATATCGTTCTGAGGTTTTCTCGTTCCTTCTTTTTTTTCGCCTATTTTTCCGCTCTGCGTGTTGTTCCGAGGATGCCGGTGGAGTGAGTCGGTGTATGTATGTGTAACGTTGACGATATAATAGACCCGCGCGGAAGATAGAAAAGGTGTCGTTTATACGCGGTAGAGTATAATGGACTGGTTGAAAACGGGACGCGTTCCACCGTAGGTACGGCGCGCCGCACTGACACATGTTAGCTCTCCTAATATTAGTATTCTGGTTGTCTTCGTTCGTCATATTATACCTACTTAAAGTTCGCCGTCGTTGTCGTCGTCGTTATAATCGTAGTAGCCGTTTCGCGCGGTTGGATCGACGTGGCTGTCACGAGAGTGACATGATACGGGCCGGCCCACCTGCATAGACTATGCGCTATTAGCGTTGAACGTACATCATACATGTAGAAGTGTAGATACAAACCTGCCGCGCGCACATGTATACACTGAGCTGCAAAAGTAATTTTTCATTTTTTTTTCATATAATATATTCGTTCGAGGAAATGATAAGTGGCTCTTGGTGAAGAAAATGAGCCTTTCTTTGAGCCTTCAGAGTGTTCATTTTAATCAGGTCAAATCGCGTCTAATAATAATATTATTTATTGCCCAGCCGTATACCCGATTAGAGAACAAATTTTAAAAATGATTACGCATTATAGCACATAGCTGAGAACAAAGTTGGAATAGAGAGGCATGCAAATGAATAGTTTAAAAAAGTACGTGGAACAAGAGCCAATGTTTGATATAAGGAGAAAAACTGCCAAGAGTCGAATAATACGCCTAGTATTCGGCCTACTAAGAACAGACTTACATATCGAAGTCGTTGAATCAATATAGTTAACTTTTATAGTATAAGAAGCGAATAAATTATTAACTATTAGCTTTAGTTTAAAGATTAAACAACAATTGGTAATTACATCCATATTATATTGTATGTATGAGACATCGTTCCAAAATCTAATTGGTTGATAAATTTTCATATCATCGTCACAAGCTAACAGAGTAGGATAGAGCTATTAACAAAAAGCACGAAAAGAAGTGGCCCTAATTGCGACCCTTGAGGTACACCAGATGATGGACAAAACTCAAATAATTTATATTCAATATAAAAGACGTAATGCAATGAGTGGGTAAATAAGATTCCAAATTCCAAAAGTTTCGATCAGTGAAGAGGTTATTCCAAATGCTGATACCTCTTTAATAACATACCTGAACTGTCTACAAAGCTTGAACTAGCTTCATGGTTAGCTATTATGTCCGTGTTTTGTCGACTTAATGTGAGCCCAACGTTTCCAACATGTAACACGCAATTACGATCAAATGGATATTGAATCGCTACAATTGCTAAGCTACAATTACTAAGGTTAGGTAATGTACTTAAGACAATAATTTAAGCAAGAGTGCAGAAAGACACCATAGTCATAAGTATCACTGTATCTCATCGTGTCTAAATATTCGAAATATTTGACATATGACGAAATATTGGAAGAGAAGACCGATCTCCATATCCAAATATTAAGCAAACGATTAAATCATCTAAAATATTTCTTCTAGGAATTACCGTAACCATAGTTTCGTGTATCAGTGTATCCTGCTAACGAACGCGCGAACGGAAGACAGACAACCTTGCCACGTTTGTCGCGCTTGTGTGTATTCGTACATGTGAGGTACGCGTCCGTCGGGTCCCAATTATCAAACGAGAGAGACGGCAACTACGATCCGCTGGAACGCCTGTCATAAACGTGAGCGACGCTCATTTGTCGCGAACGCCTATACAGCTCGCGCGTTTATTCGCGTCGCCGTTACGAGGGCGCTCGTTTCACTTTACGTTCCGCTTTTTTCTTTCTCTCCTCTTTTTCTGTTTACTACCGTAGATTCATATTCTCGGGCTAATAAATCATGCGCGCGAGGGCTCATTAAAAACGTACTTACGAGAGATTAGCTTCAATTTATGAGTTCATCTTAATTATGGTTGGATATTATCTCCCTCTCTCTTATACACCCTTTGATTCGCTTTTTTAATAATGGAAACTTTGAAATTTACTTATGTAATTCAAAGTTCTGTGTTTACGTAGTGTTTACTGTTGTTTGTCCAATCAACTTTACGTAAGCACTGTCGCATCCTCGATTATAGGTCTGTTATCCCAAGGAAGCGAAAGAGATGGGAAAACGTCCTGCAATAATGTTTATAAACTTTCCGAAGGTTTTGCAATAAATCATGATCCCAGTTCTTGGAGATTATTCATAGACTCATTAAAGACCAGCTTAAAAGCAGTGTTGTCGCATAATGGAAACCATCATCCTTCTATTCCGATAGGTCATGCTATCCTGCAAGACGGTTCCTGGAATATTTGTGCAGATTTTGAGTATGCAATCTGGTTACGCCAAATACTGCTGCTTTTTATGTCTTTGGTTAAAACATTACCATAAGCAAGAGTGGTGACTACGGCAACAGTTTATACCAGGAAAAGACAATGTACCGACATCAGTCTCCAGTAGAAAAAGAAAAGATCATAATACCACCTCTCCACGTGAAACTTGGGCTCATGAAAAACTTTGTAAAGGCACTGGATTTCGAAGGTGAAGGTTTTAAATACCTTCTGAAACTGAAAGAAGGTATTTTTGTTGGACTTCAGATACGAGAAATAGTAAATGATGAAATCTTTGAAACCAAATTAACAGCGAAGGAAAAAAACAGCTTGGCTCTCCATGGTACAAGTTTTCACGAATTTCTTGGGAAACAAGAAAGCTGACAACTATAAAACTTTAGTAATGGATATGTTACAAGCATTTCGCGCTGCTGGCTGTAATATGTCCCTTAAAGTGCACATTCTACATTCTCACTTGGATCTTTGTCCGGAAAATGCGGGCGATGTTAGCGATGAATACGATGAGCGCTTCCACCAAGACATCATGGGAATGGTAGAACGGTATCAGGAGAAATGGAATCCTGTTATGTTAGCAGATTACTGTTGGATGTTAAGAAGAGATACTGCAGATATTGTTTATAAGAGACGGAGCAGTATTACTTCACATTTCTAATTATAATCATTTGAAATTTACGTTAAATTACGATCTAATGTAAAAGACTTTTTCGTTGAAATATAAAAAAAATCGAGCTAACTGGACCTACCTTCTACCATTTATTAAAATAAATGTTTATATGTTTTCTATTGAAATTAGTATAAATTATTTTATGGCAAAATCAAAAGTTGAAATTTGTTGGCCGGTGTTATTAAAGCTGACTATCAAAAATTTTGTTTTCCAAACTCCTATCCTTGTAGATTCGATTACTGAAAGATTCTACCGCAATTGTTGGATCACTTAATGAACAACAACTTAGGAAACGAGAAAATTCGTTAAAATCAAGACCATTTCCGATTGAAGTTTTTCGGAAAGTAACTGCAAAAGACCAGCTTTACGAGAGATGACAGGATTGAATATTTATGGTTCAGGAGATGGTTGCAGAGATGCCTGAAGAATCTATAAGTCAGTCTACCCTACTTGTGGAATCAACCTGGATATGAATAGAGGGTCTTTTGGCCCTCTCAATGGTGGCCTGGCTCTCTCCTATTGCGAGGGAACAGCCAGCAATCAGAATTTGTGCTTCTTAAATATTACGAACTTTGCATTGTAAGATAATGAGATAAAGGATTTCTCTTTTTAACGTGCATAAAATGTTATGACTAAACTAATGTGCTTGCGAAAATTAATCGCAGTTTTTGTTTCAGTTTCGCATAAAGAATCTTCCGGACCTGACGAAGTCGCGTGCTGTCTCCTTAAAGGTTTGTTACATGCATCGCAATACGAAGTCAACTTCTAGAATTCTTTCAACATCTAAAATATTCCTCTTAAATAAACAACGCGTTCTTTCTCTTTTATCGTTCCTTTATATTTCTAAATATTCATTATGCGATTCGAATGTGATATTAAGTCTCTCGCAAAGTTTCGGATTTCCCGAGATATTTAATCTAAAATCCTTTTTCCACTCTCTTCCGCCAAGCGTCGCAGTAATCGTGCCGAATAACCGAGACGGGGCGTTAGCGTAAGGTGACAAAACCAATGTTAACACGGCAAATATGAAATTCAAAACGCCTACGGCTCCCCAGCTCCTCGGCTTATGGGGGGCGGCGGTGACGACGGCGGCTGAAGCAGCTACAGTTTGATGCGCGTGTCGTCGACAGTCATAATGCTAATATATTTCCAATTGGGGCGGTTGAGCAAACAGCAGACGTTCCAGCTTGGGGTTTTACTGAGCTGCAGGGTCGCTTGTTCCAGTCGAACTACTGCGTATTGTACCTACTATATGCGTTTATAACGTCGATGGTTCGAGGATATAGTAATAACGCGCGAATCCCCAACCAAACCGTCGCTCACGGCAAGCAAAACGTTATTGCGACGTCATAAAAGATCGTAAATATAAGTTCATCGTTAAAAGAGACATCGCAAACATGAAAGTTCGTTTTGTATGTGATACAAATTTTCGTCGCACGGCAGTTAACACAATAGGTGACAATAAAGAAGGATAATAAGAACCGTAAGAATGAATAACAACAATACGAAATTCTAGTTTTCAAGATGTTCAACACATTGACTTTTTACAATTTTTACCAATTATTTATACCAATTAAAGCGTTTAAGTTCTTCGCAAGGCCTAGTTTGATGTGAAAAGATGGCAGGAAAATTTCCTGTGGATTCACAAGCGATGGAAAGGATGCGTTATGTTTCCTTGACTGATGATAACAGATATGCCACAAACACAATTATTGTTATGTGACAATATGTAACAAAATAACTATGACAACGGCGTCTGGTTTTTCGCTCGCAACAAACCTAAAAACCAACCGAATCCGGTCCTTCTCGCGCTAAAACTTGGCGAGATTTCAACGGGACGATCTGTCCGCGCGTATGTTGACCTCGCTCATACATACACACGTTGCCGTTGACGTGATGGGCAAACGTAAATCCGGTAAGGTAATCCGGTAATCCGAACGCGGTAAATGATGTTTGTTCTTCTTTTTACCTTTTTTGACGTGTTTGAACTCATAATTCGATCGGACTATATCCATACGTAATTTTTCTACGTAAATGCGGTGCGTGTAGAGAAAGTACGGCCTCTATATACTATATATTGGTCGACGATCATCGGCCAGTATTGTATATGCATTAGAGGAGGTGTACGTATATAAATACGATCTAATTATTTATCGTTACAAATATACGGTACGTACGTACATACAGAGGTACTTAAAATTCATGAGGCGATATCAAGGTAATTGCCAAATGGAAATAAAAACACATACACACATCGCGCTCACAACCGTGTATACATATTATGTTAGCATGGGTACGTGGATAGGCTAGATTAACGTACGAACATATTAAACGTATAAATAAACGCTAGCTATAGGGACGTAGTAGTAATATTGATTCGTAATTTAATTGTCGGTTTCCATATGGGTAATTAACTTTATACCATACGCATATACCTAACGTTTTTATACGACTGACAACGGTAGCTGGCTGACTGACAAATCGATCCATTCCGATTCGATTCGGTGCTGCCGGCTAACTTTTTCGTTTCGTATTTTTCTTTCGCTGCACAGCAATGGCGACGAAATAAAATCTAAAGGGGTCGAATGTTTCTTTCTTGCAGTCATGTTAATGTCACCTTCATATACAACAGTTAACCAACTGCCCGAAAGGGTTCCATGGGAAACGTAGATGATCTGGCGAAATATTGCAAAATTGCAGATCGAAAATCATCAATTTTATTTAGAACGCTTATTTAATTGTACGCAAAGGCTACTTATACAAAATCGTCAAAAACGTTCCTGACATCAGGTCGTAGCGGTGTAATGGTTAGTCCACTCGCCTGGCAAGCAAGATTTTCCGTGAGCCTCTCGAAATTAGCAAAGACTAGATAGTCTCGTGTTTTATCGACTCATGGAGTAACCAGTAGGCAAAACGAATCTATTTTCATGAAACGAATACACACGAGTCTGTGTAGTCTCTGCTAATTTCGTGAAGCTCACGGAAAATATCGAACTTTAGTCGGGTTCCATTCTTTATAAAAGATAAAACCTTTTCGAGCATTTAATTAAGTCGGAAATTTCGGATTTTCGTCATTAACGGAAACTAAAATTTTAGTAACATTTGGATATTCATACATGGTTGTATATTTTACGTTGATGTGTTCCGCGTTGACCAACATCATTAGTTAGTAGCTTAAAGCTTAGATATGTCTATGTATTTACCGCAAGTCACTAAAATAAAGCTGATTAATTATTGGATCCATCAGATCGTCAGATTTGAATCTTTCACCAAAGAGCGATCAACGTTAATACAGCTAATTAGAATGTATATGCACTGCCACTGTCTGCCATCGACTTCAAAGCCAACTAACTAAGTCATAACCGTCCACACCCCATTTACCGTTTTCACCCTAATTGATGCGGTAGACTGCTGCGAACGGAATCATCTCGAGCCCGCCGAAGCCGGGCACCAGCGAACAAGAGAGGAAAAGATATTTTCGATGTAGCTACGGCGACATATGGCGCAGTAGGTATTTCTCCTATATTGCCGGGAAATTAAAATCTCCGCTTTAGTTTACTTCGGCACGAGCCAAATCCGCAGCCGAAACATAATATTTTAAAGCAGTATCTTGTGCGTGCGTGCGTGTGTGTGTGTGTGTGACATATGCCACATGTGCGCTACGGGCGTGAGTTGCCGTCGTCGTCGCCGCCGAAAACAAGAGGGCTAGCCCGTTTCGAAGAGATTC
Organism: Oryctes rhinoceros; assembly: GCA_020654165.1. NCBI lineage: Eukaryota > Metazoa > Arthropoda > Insecta > Coleoptera > Scarabaeidae > Oryctes > Oryctes rhinoceros. The sequence continues at coordinate 8,077,749 of JAIOKQ010000240.1, read as the reverse complement.
CCTTTCGACGTTTGCCAGCGGATTGTGTACATTTGAAACGCGATATATTCGGTGCGATTTTCACGGACTTGGCAAATGGCGCTCGAGTTTTCGAACGATAGCCGATATCGATTTCAAATCGGCAAGAGACGCCCTAATTGTAGGAAACGTGTTATACGTAGACGGCTTCACATATAGCACAAAGAATTAATTATTATGGACTCCTGGAGTCTCCTTTCGCTATTTATTGTATTTACAATTGGTCCAAAAATGTTAACCAGTTGCCGACGGAAAATCGTTTAAGCGCTTGAAGCTGGAAATGGTTGTTGATTCAAAATCTTTAGAATCAATACAATTTTCAGCGATATCATCCCAACGGTAAGGTCAATCAGATAGGATAAATCAGCCCGTATAAGAGACAAGTTGGTTTCTCTATCTAATCGGTGATCTTTTTTCGTCTTATTGTTGAAAGCAAACTAAAGTATAACAAGCGTTGTAACGCACTAAACATTAAGTTGGCCTCGTCCTGTTTATGTAATCCCTGGATTGAGGAAATGTGTTCTTGTTGATACGTTGAGATCGTTCCGTTATGCTAATTGTAAGATATGTTCTCTCTAAATGAAACATATGGTGGATTAACATTTCTTAATGAATGTCGCCTATAACATAAGGAAGCAAAGCGGAATGATACATAAAACAGAATAATGTAAAATTACATTTTTCAATAAACACATAACATTCCCGGCAAAGTTTATCCAGCTTCAGTTCCCAGCAATCAAATAAAAATAGTAGTGACGATAGAAAATAGTAGACGGACAGAAGTAGTGACGGTGTCATGTTTGATTTTATTCACCATCGCTATCACCAAAGAACTTCTTATTGACACATCTCCGTCATAATTAATCATATAATTAATAAATAATATGTAAGTAGAAGATTGCAAACATCCTCTCAAGAAAGAATAATGTTGATTCTATGTCGTAAGCATGAATATTACTCGCAATACCGTACTTCCATCTACGCGATGCAATTTATCATATTTAATCGAATTAATCGAAGCCTCATAAAAAGCGTAGCGTGGCGCATCATCCAGCGCTAATACCGCTTATTACACGTCGTACATATGCATACAACACGGCCTATGTAACGAGCAAAAGGTCGTAAACCATACGTCGTACATAAGTGCAACGATATGATCTCTTTATATGCATGTATGCATGCGGCAACAATTCGAGAAATCCCTCGGCGAAACACATGTTCGCCGTCGTAGTCGACGAGCGACGCACTCGGCCGGATAGCGAACGTTTCAGACGATTGTACCCAATTATGTACGGTATTGTAAATACGTAAACGGTAATATTTTGTTTTATGAAATAATATTCGATGTGTGCCACCCTCTATACTTCATAATGAAATAATAGCGAATACAAGGGGGGAGGACGCCTAAAATAAAGAAAAATGTTAGAAGCGCAGATGTAACGTAAGGAAGACCTTTTATGGGAAAAAAATGAGACGCATGAAACAAGATAGGACAATGAATGGACCTCGGCCGCAGCAACGCGGATGATGCCAGGCAGAAACATGTCTGTTGGCTAGCGCATTGGCGTTCATATTACCGTTGGCGATTCTATCAGCACTATGAGGAGCCCATATCAGCATCTCCACCACTTCTCTATATAATCCTGGATGGTAACATTGTCGCCAGCATAATGATGCTTTTTCTCGTCCAGATTCCTTCGTCCTCAACCAAATAGTTCTTCCTGTAGCTTTCGCACACTTAGATTCTAGTTAGTGCACTGCTTTCGTCCTCATTTTGGCACTTCATCTTTGGATGTCTGTAAAATTTGTTAATCTTTTGAGTTCTCCTATGTAGCTTTCGTAATCGCTTTTTTTCCGATATTTTATCGCCTAAAATATCGCCAAGTTCCGAGTTAGGCACTTTGAATGTGTCTGTCACCGGCATTTTTTTGCCAAATTAAGGCATGGTACTTATTATAAGTTTGACGAGCATTTTTGCTTCATATCAAACATATTTTGAAAACAAGCAATTCCTGCGTATTCAATCGCAACCAGATTCAATCTCATTCAATTCGCTACTCGACTACTGTACAGCATGCCTCCTTAAGGAGGGAATGAATGCAGCTGGTGGTCTATAACATATATGTAGCGCTTGTATACGCCATACAGACTGCACTATTGCCACCGCTATACTAATACCGATCAATTAGCGCTTCGCAATCGAAACAACGAAGCGACGACGACACATCGGGAGAGAGAAGACTATTAAGCCTAAAAGAACGGTTTACGTTCGGAAAATGATAATTCGAAACCTTGAAATACCTCCTCCTCCTCCTGTACCAAGAACCTATCTATATAATAGCCATACGTCGTGGTGCGGACTAAAGAAGTCGAAGAAGAAGACGAAGTATTTTGATAAATAACCTACATAAGTCCATTTCAGGTAGATTTTATAGAGCCGGTGTGTGTGAGACGCGCCGTTTCTTATACTCGCTCATACCGAGACGACGATGGACGCGCGGACGAACTGCTGGAGATGAAGAATTAAAAGAAAAAAAAAAGAGAGAAGCTCTAAAAAAGGGAAAATCGTCGAATATATATACATACATTTGGTATGGTAAACGGCTGGGTTCATGTGTGCAAAATGAGTGATTTCTTACGTTAAGGGCATTTACACAGGGTGATATTGGTATTAAATGCTTCTTTTACTACGAAATAATTATAAAGTGGGAGGACGGGTATCATTTTTCAAAAATAAAGCATTTTTCAATGCTCTATTATTGTTATTGCATTTAAGAATCTGGCATCTTTGTTTGTTAACAATTGATATGCAGCAAAAACGAATAGGCTAAGTCTACAATTAACGTGAGCCTGATGCCAATTAGTCAATAATAATGCGCATTTTTTATATTGTCATGATCACTTGTTAAAAGGTGTCTAAATTATTTCGATGATACCCGAGCCAAGAAGAAATCCAAGTAACAAATGCGAATAAAAAAAAAATTAATTTGATTTTGAATAATCGAATATAAATTTAATATTGAAATCCTTAGATTGCTGACAATCACGTTTAGAAGCCTGCAGAAGACGATATCAGGATGGGACGTCAGTCACAACATTTTTACCTCGTGCCTTCCTTACAGCAAAAGGAGTAGTCTTGAAATCGTTATATTTTCCTTAATTTTTAATTGTGGCAACAGTAACCGAGCTTCTCAAACGTCTTCGAACTAGTTTCAAACGTGCTTCTTTCTTTCAAATAATTTATCTGGTCAACTACTCAAGGTTAACAGTTCTGAAAAAATATCTTCTGCCGATTGTTTAAGCTCTATAAATTGCTCTGAAATATTTGTAAATGAATAAATAAATTTCGATTGCAACTTACGCTGGTATGACCAATGTACAAAACGACAATATGCTACGGTGGAACTGTTACGCTCAGAATCTTTTGGGGAAACATTGGAAGAAGTGAAATGGTCCACTGTAAGGAAAACGTACATGAGTCCGGCGTATAGCTTTTAGAATTCAAGGCATTAATAATAAGAGGAAAGAGCGGGTTATAAATACGACTGATCTATAAAATAAATAAACGACGGTGTAGCCAAAAGAAGAAAAAGAACGATGAAAGAATCCATTTTTTATTACTGCGATAATAAGGTATAAGTCGTCGGGACACTTCTGTGTGTCCTCTTTATGGGACCCGGTCGTTTTCTTCTTTCTTGTTGGTTTCGATCTTGTGTTTTTGTGGCGTTTTAAACTTGCGTGGGTTATTTATAATTGGGGTATAGACGTCCGTCTGTACATTATAAGCAAACAGAAAATAATGTTTGGGGTATTAGGTATTTCGACGGATGTTTTTGTTTTCTAGTAGAATTCGTATCGTTTCGACACTACGAACATGGAAAATATTCGATGAATAAAGAAATTAAAGTAATTAACTAATATAAATTGAAAAGATCTATTTCTACATCATCGCCAACTTGCCATCCATTTTATAAAATACCTACAAAACCTGCATTCGTTATTTATCTAATAAGTTGGATACCGCGTCACGCTATATTTTCACCATATCACTGAGACCGAAAAACAGGATAAAACGGCACGGCCCGGCACGCGATCGGGAACAGATATTTCAATTCCGAAAGCGCGCGCATAAAGATAAAACCGTACAGATAGATCTATCCCGGCAGATAAGAATCATTAGCATCGTTTCGTGCATTAAAAAAATACGAAATGCAAGCGGGACGCCGTGCCAATTTAATAAAAATAAAGGCGCGTACCTTGCGGGCCGTAATAACATGATGCATTAACTAGATGGATAATAATAATGTATGTATTTGGTATGTAATTCCCGAATTCGTCGTTAATTAACGTGTGCGATATATTAAATACCCGCCTCCGGTCTTGTATTAAATATTCACGAAGAACGCGTTGTAAATTCGGGCATGATTTACGGGCACCGCGGGACCCTGATGAATTTTTAATAAATGGTCCGCGTATTAAAATTAAAAGCCGATCGTATCGTCTACTGCGTATACCGAATGCTGTCGTTGAACGTAGCCAAACAGGAATATTATCCTAAACAATAAGAGAAAACAAAGAAAATAGATCTAGAAGTTATTCGCTTCGTATAGTATGTACTTACTACGAAGCTGGCGCGCCGCCCTAAAGTATCAACTCTTCCCAGCCTAGGCTACGATTTTCATGCGGGGCAATGAAGTAAATATTATTATTGTTAATGATGTCGAAACACTGCTTATTCCCGAATGACTTGATATCAAAGCTTGATGATATCAAGAGCATATCCGCCAAGATCGCCCAACCTCACCATCCCGGACTCTTTGGGATTCCCAAAGATTAAAGTGTACTCGGCCGATGTATAAGTAAATAGGCGTGTAACATGGCTACCCTTAATCTGAGCGATCTGTATGAGCTTATTGCTACATTACTACATTCTCCTAATCAATGCGATATAAAACCGCATGAAATGTTAATAAAAAAAAAAAGAAAAACCGCGTGCAGATTTTTATATTTCACACCAAACGAACCCCCAAACGCAAACGTTAACCGCCGGAATAGAACGCCCGCCTATGATATATACGTAATTAAAATGCAAAGTGGCGAAAATCGTACCGCCGCGTCGTTTTTATGAATAAATGCAAAGCGACGTACAACGTTAACGATGCTGATTAGCCGTCTATTTTATTCAGATTAAAAAAAAAAAAATGGAACGGCCGCTTCCTCTTGTATTTTAAATATTTAATTATGACACGGCGCACGGAAAAAAAAAGCTTTTTTTTACGACATCGCCACTATCGCGGGGGAAAACGCGGTGAAATATCATATATTCATTTTATATTTTCCATTATCTCGCTGTTGTAGATATGAATATTTTATGCGCGTGTGGATATGTTACGGCAAAAACCGTTTACGTGATTTTCGCTTTTAATGAAATGAACACACATATGCAAAGCGCGATTTCAAATCAAATCCATTTTTTTATGATTTTTTTTTGTTGCTTTATTAAAATTAAATTTTTATTTTATTTCTATTTTTATTAAAATTAAATTTTAATTTTCCCAGCTACTTGCTGGGAATACATTGTTAATACTTCGTTTCTACCAATTAAGGTAAGTTTTGATTCACATTGTTAGCATTAGCCACGATTTTTTGACGAACTCCGAACTTTAATGTAAACAAATCATATTTCAAACTTTATCCAGGTTAACCTAGTTGAATGCAATCAATACGTTACATGGAACTCATGGAAACTTTGCGATCTTAAACATACCTTACTATGCTGTAAAAGTTGTTTGGCCAGATATTATTTTATAGTATTTTTAACTGTTGGATAAAGCTGTTTTTCTGGTTATAACTGTTTCAATAATGTTTATTAAAAATAATACAAAAATAAAAGAAACAAAAAAATGAAATGTCAAGATTTTAATTTCGATATGTTTTTATTTTAAGATTAAACGTTCAAAAAGCGGTCCGCTAACAGCCTGACAGTAACATAGTCAGTGGCTGAAATCACGAATTCAACTTCTGGGTATATTCCAAGGCTGCAATGAGATTTTTTTCTCTAATCGCTTGCGATGAAGTCAATTTTTTTAAATAATTAAGGTCGCGTTAAGACTTACTTACTGGAAGTTTAAATTATCGTTTATTACTTCTTTTTCAATCTCGTCAATGGAAAATTGTACCATTTACGATGGAATAACTTGATTCTGCACGTTTAACTGCTTATCCCCAGCAAGATTTCCGTTGTCCATTCGGTTACTTCTTTTTGTGGCCTTTGTGTATACCATGACCAGTATTGACAATACATCCTCTCATCTAATATTACGTGGTACCGTACACATTATAGCGATTGTTATTATCCATTCAGAAAATTGATACGTTAAATTTAAGGAGCATATTAGATGTTATCGCTTCGATAGATTAGACTCGTCAAGTGTAGCGTAACACACACAGTAAACCGGACATAATATTAAATTAGGAGACTTAAAATCGATTAAGGATCTTCGCCGCCGGGAATTAGTCGTCAATGTACGAGACGCCTTCATTACGCATTTTTTCAGAATGTTTAGGAAGATGTCTATTTCAGTAACAGAATCTTGCCAAGCCGTTTAAATTATAGGTATACAGGTTATTTATTTATTTATTTAGAGAATGTAATATCGAGAACATGCCATTCCCAGCCCATAAAAACAGAAACGGCTATCGCAGTTAAACGAATAACACAGAATTTATGGAAGTAAGTAATTGATACCTGCCGTTTGCTTAAGACAAGAGAGATTTACTTTTCTTATTACAATTGAATGATTTACGCATAAAATTCGCAAGGTTTCGCTAATTTCACCTTTTCTGACTTTCGCAAATCGATCTCTACCGCAACAGAACAGTTAGATATTATCAACCTTCAGTTCCATAACGCGAGCAAGTAAATCGATTTCTTCATACAGCAGCAACAATGGTACGGCGCGAGATCCGGCCGATATTTTACGCCTAGATGACTGACGGATTATTTATTATTAGTACAATAACTCACCCAGTCTTGGCTAGGCTATAAAAAAATATACCGAACCAGAAAATTCATCCAGGTGGACATAATCGATTTGTAGTGAATCTGTATTAATAACAGCTATCGGCTTATTGTTAGTATTTGCGTTTGTGCGTGAGTCGTTCGATTGTGTTTCGTTTTTCTTTTGTTTCTAGGTTTTTGCTTGTCCATGTTTAATAGTTTTTTTTTCTTCGTTACTTTTCTAAAATACAATCTTCGTACTTCTGGTAGTACGAAAGTCGTCGTGTGAAAGAACTGAATTAACTGTTCTAACTTTGTATATTACATAAAATTCGGTTGATATGTTGAGAAAAAGCCTTACGAAAGGATCAGTGAACGCTAACATTTTAGATTGTTCTCGATAATCAGAATGATGATTTTTATTGTTGTTACACGTTCGCGGTCGGTCGACAATTTCCGGGCTTCGTCGAGAAGCCGGAGAAGGGAATATGTTCTTGCGTTTTTTGAATGAATGAAGAAGAATGATGAAGACGATACAATTGCGTGTATGTATTTTTTGAAAATAAAACAATACAAAATACAGTCCGCCGTTTTTATTTGAGAAATACATGAAACAATTGTCTAACAGGTTACTTAATTTAAAATCAAACACTTTAACTTAATATACAATATCTCTTTAGTTTAAGTTAATTTAGTTTGCTGTAAATACCACTTCCTCCTACCACTTGTAAAGTGCTTAATTAACATTGTTTAATTAGGAACAAAAAAATGAAAATAAAAAGACCAATTGCATTGAAACTAAACATGTTCCGGGTTTGGTTAAAATAGAAACTGGACGTTTCGTCCGGAATCGTGCGGGTCTTCTTCAGGAGAGTGATAGCCAGAGGCGAAATTAACTGAGCGGGAAGCAGTTGATCACGGTAACTCAGCATGTGGACCATGCCAGAAGCGAAAACCAACTGTTTCGTAGGTTGAGTCGCCGTGCTAACTGTTGCCTGAAGAAGTCCCATAGGATCGTGGGCGAAACGTCGAGTTTTTATTTTAACCAACGGCATGATTCAAACCCGGAACACGTTCAGTTTCAACTGACTCTGGCCGTGAAAGCCTACGTTTTTAAGAATTGTATTTTTTTATCGTTTGTTTCTAGAAGCAATTTGATAAGATGGAAAAATTAGGTAGTTGTGTTTAAAAAAATGAGTAGTCAATAGTTCTGTAAAATTTCAATTTTCTAAGTTAAGCACTTGAACAGTTTTGCGTGCACTCGCTCATCTATCAAAAAAATGTTCAAAAAATCGAAAATATATACTTCAAGTATAGCGAGAAATAGTAAAGCATAATTGTCTAGTAAAACTAACTTCAAAATTGGACTAAAAACATCTGCTTCCGGCATAACCGGAAGCGTTAGATTATTGAAAATATTTTAATTCAATAGTCCATATAGGCCTCATATTGCTAAGAATTTACTAATGTATACTCACGCATGCATCAATCGATATAGACATATCGATATAGCATACGTATGCAGCATATTATAATATATTATTGATAATCCCATTTTATTTCTATACGGATTAATAGCGAGTTATAACTTAAAAATTAACTTCTCGCCGATCGTCTTATCTTCATAATGGATATTGGCCAAGTCGATTTAGATACTTTTTCTGAAATATGCATAACAAATATTGTAAAATGTGCATAATAAATATATTAATTGGTTTATAAAATATGCAAATATATGCGTTCAATAAATTAGGGTGGTATTATGAATATTATTACGGCTGGTGATGTCATCCGTCTTCCCGCTATATCGAATTAAAAAATTAACAACTATTTGGATAACGGCGATCTGATAATGCTCCATAATCCGCGTATAAAAACAAATTTGATGACGTAGAATTAGCGAGGCGAAGGCGATAATTTGGTTTCTAATTACCTGGATTTTTGCGCGACTTTCATAATGTCATTGGACAGGTTCGGCGATGATTACCCGTCAGATTTAACATGGAATCGCTTAAATATGTTAAAGATATGTTAACTTTGACCTTATTGATGCCAAATAATAGAACAGCGCAGTCAAATAATAAAATTTCTGATCACTATATTGCTTTGTTTCGTTTTGACGTTTAACTCATGTAAGAGCGTATAGGAGATTTTCACGAAGTTTGTCCATTAGCTTGCTTCACTAATCTGAAAGACTGTCATATCAAGGAGAGGTTTATGAATTAGAAGCGTCGGATATATTTTCTGAAATAGAATCCTGAAATTTGGTATTGTATATCGAAAATCTTTAAGCATGTGCAAAGATCTTGCTTGGAAACGTTTAGGCCAACAAAGGCCGTAAACTGGAAGCTTCCAGCGCGCGTTTGGAACTTTTTCGAGAGACGTGTCTCGGTCTTATGTGTCAATTTACCATTGATCGTTGCGTACTGAAAACAAAAACTGAATCTAAACAGTGGCGGCACAGTGAATCGTCTTCCCCAAAAAAGGCACCTGTTGCTCCATCAGCAGGAAATTCAGAAGGCTTCAACACTTTCAACAGAATAAAGCAAACAATTAATGGATAGCATTTATAACAGTGTATGTCCATTTTGAAGACCTTTATAACTCTAAACTTTTATTAAGAGATGAAAGTCCTGTTTCCTAATTTCTCCTTATTGAGTTTTCAACCAATCCTCGTACATCCACCCATTCTTGCAATCTTAAATTTTATCTCTCCAATTCGAACTAAATGAATCGGAAGAACGTGATTTACGAATTATAAAAAAAGGAAAAAATATATATCGGGACGAACGATAATCCCCCCAAATGGGAGGAAAAAATCGGACTAAACGAATCTAGCGAATATTTCCCCTAATATAAATATTCTCGGGAGGATGATGGCCGTGCCGAACGGACGAAATGGAATTAAAATCGTCGAAATCATTCATGCAACGGAAGGAAAATAAGATGAAGTACCAGCGCGTCTTCGGCCCGCGCGTTCCTATAGCAGCCGTCGCGTTGTCCTCATCAAACGAAATCAAATAAAATTATATTTTCGAGGCGGCAGAAGCGGGCGAATTTGAGACGCGGAAAGATGAATTAAACTTTCGATTTATTTTCTTTTCCCATCTTGCTTCCCTCAATGTTCCGATGTCTCCTATCATCTCATTTAAATCTCATAATCGATCGTTTGACTGCAAACGTTACCTTTTTCCATTTCGGATTATCATCTTGGATATTAAAACGTGCATTAAAAAAAAAAAAAAAAAAAAACACGAATTATGGGTTCGTTAGCGTCAAATTAATAATCGCGTGCTTATATTGAGTACCTTTCTTCGCGGTATTTGTACGTATATCATAAGCGGCCATCGGTCGCCCGTATGTTTGTCAAATACGCATGAAAAATCGCGCATCCGACTTTGGCCCGTTTCCAGAACGCTGCCTAACGAATACGCCGTAGCAGATATTTTTCCTCTCTCATATACAGCGACATCAACAATGTCATTAGCATGCAATAAATATGGATATATGAGCGGTTAGCGCGTGTATATGCCGCGATGATGTACGCCTCTCCAATGACGGACACGCTCCCAAGTCGAGGACGGAAAAATATACCGCTTCGAGGCGATTTTTCATTTTAAAAGAAAAAATACGCGAGAAATTATAGCGTTGAAATGTCATATTTCATCGTTTAATCGCTATTAAATCCGCGACAGGAAGTATTTAAATCTAACGTACACTATAATTTTATTTCTCGATCTCTTTGGATTTTTTTCGCCTTAGTAGCCGTACCATAGACACGATTGCGCTAAGACGTTTATATAAAATACGTTCACGCACCATTTATTGTCTATTAACAATTGAAATTATGATGGTCGTTTTAAAGCGTAAATCACGAACAATTGGATAGCTGTCGACTTTCCTTTGTCGCTCTCGAAAATAATCGCAGAAAAAACGTTAGACGTTAGGAAAAAACGGAACGTTTCACTGGACGTGCTAATCAACCAAGCAAGAAACTACGGCGTACTTGAAGATAAATATTTGTAAATACTGCTTCATTTTTAATATTAAACATATTTTATAGCATATCCATCAATTAATTCTTCATCTTTCTCGATTAGCGCAAATAATTGAAAGTATATTTAAGAAATGCTGAAGCATTTTCTCCGCTAATTAGCAAAATAGACCACTTTCGAATCCATCTGGGAACAGTATGTATTGTGGAATTTTAATACATCCTAAAAGAAACGAAAAGAAGCTAATTTTGTTTCTTTGCCGCTTTATACTATCACTTAAAAAAATTAACTTTTATAATTATGCTTTTTCCTCACTCACTAGTTCAGATGTAATGGAAATTTGTATTGAACTAGTAGCGCGCCTTGTGCATCTAACAGATACGAACGTCCAGCGGTTAATCAAACAGTCTTTGACCATCGTCAAAGACTTTGAAGAATATCCCACGAAAGCGCTCAACATTGACTGACGCTAATAACACAAAAACGAGGCCTGAAGAGGTAACGTAGAGAAGAAATCTCATTCAGCGTGTATCATTCGCATCATCTGGGCACATACATCACATACGTAGGTACCTCGGCGAGCAGCAAAGTTCCATCGATCTGCTAAAATGTTCCTATAGAAAGATGCGAAGATTGCCGATGGCGGTGACGTTAAAAGAGCCTTCATCGGAGCGCACTTGTCAGCTACCTAATCGAGGACTTACCTATACAGATATCGCAAAATTCAACAAATGTTCGATTAAATGAATTAATCGAACGTAGAAAAGAAACTGAGTACGTCTTATTGGCTTTATTGAACCCTAAATTTCCCTATTACAAAGAGAGATCGCCAATAGCTAGAGCATGGTACCGCGCGATAGAAGGACGTAAAATAATAAGAACAATGTCTTGTACACTAATGTCCGTAAGCTCTTTATTTTCAAAATACAGATTCCAGTTTAATTTTTTTTTTTTAATTCTCTTTCGATTATTGACATTCGATTGAATTGATCGAGTTGAGGTTCGATTGAAGACACAATTGAACCTAATTCTGCTTTCGTTTGATTCCGTTGTTTGTCGTTGTTTTAAAATTGTCTCTAAAGATGATTCTCCGTGCTTTCGAAGAATACATGGCCATGAACAATGTGTTGTGGCGAAGCTCGATCAAATTCTTTAAATGAAAACCCACGTTAAACCGTAATACGGACTCACCGCTATAAGCTTCCAAAATTTCAAACTTTAGATATTTTGCATCTTAAAAACAAAAGACTTACGAACATTAATATATAAGATCTTCATTTTTTTTATTTTCTGATCCTCCAACGCGCGGTGCTGTACATTGCATTTTTTTCAATTTCATCCTATACACAATTCGACGACAACCGATCTATTCATAACAAAAGAATCTTGAGACGTAAGGAAGGATTTTACTCGGATTCGCGACGGAAAACAAATGAATAACGAACACGACAAATATAAAAATCGAACGATACGCGCATATATTTCATGAATATCCACCATGCGGAATCCCCGAATTCTCCGAATAGGAGGAGAAAACTTTTTTATGCACGTAGGCGCAACGGGAAAACAGTCGAACGCCGAACGAAAAACAAAAGACATAAATATTTGATGTCGAAAGGCATATACATACAAACATACGCATATTGAATATATATTGTAAGTTATAACGAGCCGCTCTTACCCTCTTACCCTTTTCCACCGCTCCTATAGAGAAGATGGGTTTCCTCTGAAGACGTATCCTAGTCGATGATAGAAAAGTTTTAATCAGAGAAGCTGATGGTAGAATAGGGGGACGGGTTATTATTATATTTATGTGCTCTCATAACTATGCGCGCCATTTAGCAATTTCGCCTTAATAGGAAACTGTTTTCAACGAAACTACGGGCAAGAATTATAAGAGATTTTGAAACATTGAACTCACAAATAACAAGAGCTTACAAACGTATTTATAGATACAAAGAAATCGATGTTATTGTTTCATCTCCCTATCCTTTGATGGTAATATTCCGAAGTATGTAGAAGACGCGCAACCAAAAATAAACTTATTAATCAAATCTTTCAGATATTTATATCCATCGCAGCTTGTATTTTGAATTATACATTCCTCTAATTTAAATAAAAAACTGACATCTGCTAATTATGTTACTTTGAATTTCAAAAGATGAACATCACTGGCTAATAACGAACGTATTCAACAGGTTACAGAAGTTAACGTGCTTAGAGAATGCAGAAACGTTCAATGTGAACGATGAAACCATTCGTCTACACCATCGCTGGCTAAGAGAGACATGAAAGTTAACCAAATAAGTGGCATACGATTTGTTAGATTACAACAAATTAGTTTAGCCACCTTAGCATTTGTTCGGCTAACATTTCACGCAACGATAATAAGTCCTTTTTTGAGCAGTTGTTAACTTATGACGAAAAGTATATTGTACCAAACTTGTAAATAAGTAAGTTGTCGCCAGTTGGCGCAATACCAACTAGGTTTCATTGTGTGCTTGATGGATAGAAGCCGTAATTGTCGCTAGTAACTTATATTGAAAATACAAGCAGCATATATCTAGAAACAGCCTTTTTTGATCAACAGAAAGGAGCTGTATTTCTGAACTTGCTGGGAAGCATTATTATTATTGCACCTTCCTTATTCACCTGATATTTCGCCAAACGTTTATCATCTTCCTTGTCTCCTCTTAGCAACTGCATGAGACAATGCGACAGCTAGAAGTAGGTCTCCTCGCCATTGTACTACCAAGTCGTTAGATTATGGGAAGTACAGCATTTGTTCTTGTGTATATTTAACTAAGCACTGCTTATCGATACTTTCACCTGCGTTGCTAATATTTAGCACGTAGCTTGCTAATCCCTCTCGTTCCCAAAAAAAGAAATATTTACAACGTGCTTGAATGTCGCCCACATCACAAGCTTAATCATTTACAACTTTATGCATGTCATGTGTTACGTGTTTAGGCTTGCAAATATGCTTCTTATAGTTTTATTCGGCATAAGGAGCTTATTTTCTTTCTACATTCTTATTCGGCGGTAAGCTCTTTAATAAGTTGGTTCCTACTTGCACTTGGTAACTTGGTACTCGTTGTAACCTGCTTTTAAATTTTATTATCTAATTGTTCTCCCCATATGTCCGTTTAGATAGTTGTTTATCCGAAAAGTCCTATATAATTCGGCGACGCCATTAGGCCGATAGATAATCCTTTACACCTCACAAAGAATCCCTGCAGTGCGCTCGAGCACTAATTAAACGAACCAAGCAACGTAATGTCCAAACATCTTGTCGGACCATTAATATAAACGCTTCCGAACTCATTCCATTAATATATGTACAGTACGTACGCGCACACCGTTCGACTACCGGTAGGTAATATTTCTCGAAAAAACATCCCTCCAATTAGCCCGTTTTTGACGTTTCAAACGTTTCTGAGTTATATCTACAACGCGGCGATAACTTCCGAAAAAAAAGAAAAAAACTGAAACGGATAGCAGCTGTATTGATAATATTTACTAAACGAATTGAAGTTAGTACATATTTACATACGTGTATCAATTAAAAATGTACATATACGTCCATACAGATGCACTTAGGAAAGCAAGAATTAGACACATTTATTAAGCGCTAGATACCGGTCGAATGCGCGACCTTAGGTATAACATACAATACCTTCTCGAACGCTAAATTATCTGTAATTTGTAAGTGTATGTTACGCTATGTTGAATGACTCGATTATATTCTAAATTAGGCCCGTATAATTTGAGGAAAATTAGAAAACGTGCGGCAAGGAGTTATTGTTCCGGTAGGCAGGTACATATTAAGTTTGTTTACGAGTGATGTTTGCTTTAGGTTACGTAGGCATGATATAAAATGAAATAATAAATAACGTGCTATTGTTTTAGCTTAAAATAACGTACGTGAATAGACATTTATGATCGTGTTATATTTTCTATTGTACTACGTTAATTCCTTGCGAAAAAAATGGTATGTAAAGGTAAAAGTAGGTATGGTAAATGGCGGCAGTGGTTGGATTAGGATCTTTATAATTAGAGAGGACGAAGGCGAATGAAATTATTATTATTTTACAGAGACTAGACTAAGACTCGAGACGAATAGACACGAGTCTATCTAGTCCCTGCAAAAAAGGAATAATTTCACCTGCTTTTGTCATCTCTATTCATAACATACCTGAATTTACTAGATTAAGCCCTTCAGATGCTCTTAAATAGAAAGGAGCTCATTCGCTCCTTTGAAGAAGCGAATGAGCGTTAGATAGGATGAAGTGATTCAATTTTATGGCCACCGTGAGCACGTTTAAAATAATCGGTGAATGCGATAAGCTGAACCAATGATGCTGTGAATAGCTTTACAGAGCTGCATAGGAAGATTGAATTATGTAGCGACGAAGGTACAGGTTTAATTGAATAATTTAATATTTATTAACTAGCATCGAATTCACGAAGTTTAGCAACGCTGCAAGCAATTTGTCCATGTGAATGTGATACCCCAAAATATGAATACTGAAAGGGAAATGCATCCATACCATGGTTACATAAAGCAAGACCATTATTCTGTTGCTTGAAAATAGCCTTTAATGGATAACGTTTGGTGATCTATTGTAAACAAAAATGTTTTGAAAGGAAAATGTCCACGTTCGAGGAAAGTAATGATCCTGACATCAAGACAACGCACGGATGCACGCTTCTGTGGTCACCAGGGCAAAATTCCATAAGTTAGGATACGGATTGCTTCTGCGACGCTGCTTGAGCGACTATTTCCTATTTTAAAACATTTGACAGGAAAAAATACGGCTAAAACGATAAAATAATTGCAGAAACAAATGCCTATTTTGCGGGGTTGGAGGAATCGTATTTTTTAGATAGATATATTTACACTAAAAAAATTGTTTTTTTTCTTCTTGCGAAGGGCAAGTGTTTATCGAACTCTTCTCCTAATAATCATTTATTGTTATTGTACTTTTCGATTTCAACGGACGACGAACTTAAAAGTATTAACTTTTGCAAGCTCAACGAAACAGATATCCGGAACTTTGCTTGAATGTTGTTCATTATTCTTGTACGCACATCAAAACAAGTACGCACTTGCATTTCTCTACACGAATTTATTCAACGAAATATTTGCGTACCACGTATGGCAATGTTTACCGCTTGTCATCACTGCAACAGGTCATTATTAATAAAGAGTGAAGTCTTCACGCGGTAAATTATGCGCCGTTTATCATTAGCCGTGCTTTCATCGCTACATTAATTATATACGTATGTACATAACTTAATAACCTCCGTTAATTTGCGACGACCGCACGTCGGCAGTCATTTATCAAAATATCGGGACGGGATTCGCATGTGCATGTATTCTACTTTACATCAATTTTCCTTCGTATTGCTGTTATGGTAGGGCGCGTTATCTTGTTTGAGTAGTTGTAATAAACGCGTAAAATAACGTAAGACGCATGGTAGATAAAGTAAGCATATGAATAGCATATCAATCATTTTTATTGGCCATTTTACTCCTGAAAAATGGTACTTATTTAGGTAGTTTCAGAAGAAGAATAACTTTGTATTTTAAAGAACTAATAACGCTTGCAAAAAAAAAAAAAAAACAGTAATAAAGCGAAACAAAAAAAATAGACAGCTCTAGGAAATTTTCCTTGTATTCTCTCTCAATCATGTTAATTTCTTTGACACAGGTGGGGACGTTATTAATGCCACCAATTGACAAGCGTTGCCTACGAAATTATGCCCTCACAATCCACAACAAAATACCGAACGACAATGTGTTTGTATAGAAATGTTTTGTGCATAAAAGAAATGTTCACGTGTGGTTAAAGCTCAGCGCATTGTGGAGATTTATTTCTCGCAATACCTATCTATATAATTGCCATCCTTCGCCCGTTCTTACATAATTTCGTCGATTACAGAAACGGATATAATTAATCAAAACGCTGCCGTCAAAACCGGCGCTGTATATAACTTCGCATTATTCATTGGCGTACATGTAGATTAGCGACAGCTGTAATTTATATAATTATCGTTCTTTTCTTTAATTGACAAGGTTGTTTATACGTGCGTCTATAATATTTTACATCAATCTGGACGACGAAACAGTACCTTATACACATATTACGGACATGGAACAACCTGCATCGTTACCGTAGGCTAAAATAAGCGTAAATATTGTCGGTAATGGAAGTCACGTCGATGTTGCCATATTGTATTTAGGTACAGATATGTACTTACCTGCGTCGTGTTGAATATACATAGTCGCAAAAGGAAAATCAAATCAATTATTAAAGTATTAAGTAGCGGTACTTATACGCGTATTTACGCGCGCACGCTCGGTAATACATTGAAATATGGAAAGGAAACTAAGCGACTATTAACAAAGCAAAATCCAAAACACAGGACATGTTATTTGTTAAATACAAAATGGCACAAAAGCATTCACCCGACTTCCTTAGACGACTTTGTAAATACAAAGAATTAATTTTAAATTATTTTCATTAACGACATCGCTCAAGTGGCCGCTCAAGTCTCATAGCATTTTCCATTCCTTTCGCCCAAAGACGATAACTTTTACATATTTACATATCCGCATAGGTGGAGATTCACTTCGTCGTTCTTGAGGATTTTCAATGGAAAACCGTCCTCATCGCAGTCACTATTTAGAAAGGTTTGGCTTTGCTGTTTATTATGGTTCCTAGGTATCTGCATATATTAACTTGCCCTAAATTGTTCTCCCTTTACCACCATTTTGATGCCTTATTCTTGCTTACTTATTGCCGTACATTTAGTTATCTCTTCTATAGATTCAATCAAAGATAAATAACATTAAATTAAAGTTAATATTCGACGCCGCACGTCTTTCCCGTTTCTCGTACGCTTTTTCGTGATTATCAGCTTCAATTTGATTGTATTAATATATTAGCCGTGATAATATGGGATCCGGCAATCGATTAACCTTTGTTGACGTATTAACGCGTTAAACCTTCAAATTACTTTCGCGGCTTAAACTTGGTGGAATATCGTGAAATTGAATTAAAAAGGTATATACACCTATTCTACTAAACAAGCGCATAACCGATTCAGAATGTAAATATTTATTTATCTTGAATTTATAAAATCGAATGAAAACGTTGTATTCTGTGTTTATTGCGGATAAAACTTGTTATTGTTTAATTTTCAGTAGCTTTTAATTAGCGATAGTTTACTCTAGGTAACCTTCGATTGTAGTTCTTTTTACAAGCTACTTTGTTATCAAAACATTGTGTTTTTATTTTGCTTAATATTATTGCTTACAATTGTTTTATTCTTCTTGTTTATTTTTTTTAGAATTTCCACATTGTAAATAATGTTTACGTTAAATTTCCTAAAAGAATCGTTTGATTCGAATAACTTCACAAGACGTACTAAATCGATCTACGAAAACATTTCATCTTCCATCTCAGTCTCCACTGAACGAAGAGCCAGACCAAAGAGCAAAAGCCATAACCGCCATTGTCACCGTGCATCATGGTTAGCATCGTCCGATGATTTAACAGCGAACGAAAGCGCTACATAATTCAAAAATTTGCGAGTCTAATGTCGCTGCGGCACGGTCGATTTTGAAATTCAAATGTCGCCACGCACAGCCTCAACAACAAACAAACTGCTGCCGGGCTTTTAACGTACGACCGAATCGCAGCAGACTACGGTATGACCTACGTCACCGGAGCATCAGACGATGGATACATATGGGAAAAGATGCGTAATAAATTTTACGAAAATCGACCGCAAAGGTAGCGCGGCTTCTCGTGAGGCAGGAGATACATATTTTGCACGATTTTGCTGATGCGGTTGTGTGCGCCTTGGAAGTTATGAATACAATTTCCGGATCAAGCAGATGTTATAATGCTGTCTTCCTCCTGTTTTGCTTAAGCTTGTTGCTCTTTCGTGATCGTCACATGAAAATCTGACTTAATATCAGCATGATTCACTATTTAAAAACGAATACGTAAACCGTTTATTTGCTTAGCTTATGCTTGAAGTTAATGAGTAATTACTCTCAATCCACGTGTTCGCAGTCGTACACGGAAGTGCTTCTTGCAGTGCGACAGGAAATTCGTTACATATTAATTTCTCTCTTTAACGTTGACACACGTGTCAATATCGGAGAGCACATTTGCCCTAAGTATTGTGGAATTATATTTTCGTGATATTAAGCTCACCTTTTCTGTAACATCAACAAAAGAATACACTGTTATGTTACATATTAGAATTAAATAATTATTAATTAATCTATAATTAAATAGTTATAGATTAAGCATTTAGTACTAACCGACACGTTTTACCAACTAAATATATGAATATTGTCTCCTTTCATTTAAAAAAATTAGAACTTATACCGGGTGATATTGAGATTGAAAGAACTACAATAAATATGGTACTACGCGCTAGAGAACTATAAAATAATAAAAAAGAGAAGGCCTTATGCGCTAATGCCCGTAAGCCTTTTATTTACAAGTAACATGAAAGTTTTTTTAGAAAACTTATCTTTCAAAATTTTCTTCCAGCTGTGAAGACGAAATTAATGTATTTTGGTTTCGAGCACTATCATATTTGCAACACGTTGGAATTGCCTATTTGCTCCATTTGCCCCGTCCGTTAACAGGCGACTCCATCGATTTTTTTTTTATTGACACTGAACTGAATACTTTATTAGACAATGCCCCATTGAACGTAATTCAAAGAATGCGCTACATGCTTGACGGTACGTCAACTCATTCTTCTCGAAGGTTGCTGGTGGATTCAGCAATAATCCGGGAACACATCAAAGAGGCCTTCAATCATTAATACAAGGACTGGAAAAGTTTATCCAAGAAAAAGCACATCTTCTTTTGTTGATGTTATTGTTAGAGTTAGAGAGTCGACCAATTAGAGATTTTTTTGCTATGAAATATTGGATAAGATAAAAAATGGAAGAGATGTTGTTTTTTAGCCGAGATTTAAGAGTTCTTCTAAAACTATTTACTTTCAACAATTTGGCAGATGATTGTACATCTTAGTACCTAGAATATCTGGACTACTAGCCATCAGCTTCAAATTATGTTTCATCAGCTGCATCTAATATCTGATGTTGTAGCTATTGATCGTGACATTTGGTGATATTTCTATTTTTGAAGTTATTAACAAATGACATGACACAACAAATGAGATCAGACATGAAGCTCTAATTATCCACACGTATTTTTTTTTTTGACTTGGCTCCATGTACCACATCAGCCGTGCAGCAATCAATTTTTTGTGCGAGTTCGATAACCACATTATCAGCCGCAACCTTATATACAAGATACATACGTACTTTGACTACCCTTCAGCTGTGATTAGAGGCCAATGGACATTTTTGAGTGAGATTTTAGTCTCACAGTTGAGGTGCTTAAGAATTGCATTCGTTGTACTATACTTTGCAAAATATAGCAGCGAATTCTTTAAAAAAAATCTCTAGATGGCATATACAAAGTAAACTACACTGATCGAAGAAGGTGCGTAAATACAATCAAAATTGGCCTAAGAAACGAGTTTATCATTTTAATAAACGGCTGTTATGTCGATGAAGACTTACTTTCGTGTGCAACAAACAGGTTTATTGATATTAATACGTCATGAATCTTGTTTTTTTTTTTGTTCTTTTAACAAATCTAAGTCAACGAACACGATTTATTGAATTAATTTTTTCATTGTTTCATCGCGTGTTTTTGACGGCGCTTGAATTATTGAATCTCAAAAGATGAGAAATTAGAAATACTAAATTGGTATTTAACCGAAAACAACTTAAGAAATGTTCGAGGTCTGTTTTCCGAAAAATTCTTTCGATTTCGAATCTAGCCGTTCAGAATTACCGAAAAAAAAAATTATTTCAAAACACACTCTTGTTTATAGCACATTCCACATTGGCCGGAAAATATTTCAACATCATTCACATTGTTTTTTCTTTGGCGATTGTGTTGGGGGCGTTCGGATATGCATTAACGTTTAACCTTTAAATACGGTACCTCGTATGGCTTTCACCATAATTTGCCCGGCCAAAACGGGCATTTCAGCGGTTACGTAACGGAAAAAACAGATTATAATATAGTCATAAAACCAATTATAAACTATTAGATCTGTTTTTACATTTTAACGTGTTCATAGTATATCATAAATCGGTTATTATTGTTACGAAAACAAGTAACAAGTAAAAGACTTGTCGTTGTACATCAACTCGGTCAATTTTATTAATCGTTGAGGCCTATACGATCGAAGTAATCGCTATTTCAAGATACAAACATACGAACGACGAATAAGAAAGAGAGTTAAACAAACAGTCGCTATTTAGGCAAGTACGCGCGCGTAAACAACGTATATGGACGAATAAAAATCGAACGTTATACTTAATTACGGATCTTAATAGAGTTTCTAAGCTTTTCGGCGCCTTTACATTCACTATAATAAGATGGAGCGTATAAAATAAATTCGTCCGCATCTTCGATAACGATTGCAGCAGCTTTCGGAGCAACGCCATAGTTTGTCTTTTATGGCAACGACGATGACGATCGATTTATTTCGATGACGTTCGACATAGAAACGACAGTTGTCACATATACCATTCACTGCGCGCACACAGACGTCCACAGATCCATTCTATTAAATTAATTTAACATCGCATTAAGAGTAATCATCAATGGCGACCGAAGTAATTGTTCGTATAGAACGATGCGGATGACGACGATGATGGTGTAGGCCGATCGAGTCCAACGGAGTAGTAAAATATGAAACGCGCCATATGTGCCCGTTTCTGCCTTATGCGATTGTGTATGTACGTAGAAAACCGACAAATGTTCGAACCGAATACATACGTGCATATAATAGGATAGTTTATACATATTTTACAGTCCTGTGAGCGTTGACATCCTCCGTTCTGGACAAAGGAATCACTCACGTCCTATCATAATATTTACAGTGGGAGAGAGAGCGTTACGCGCGCGCGTGCATGTGTGTGTACGTATAGACGAAACGACGCACATAAATTCATAGAGAATGAAGCCCCACGGTCGTAAACACTTTAATAATTCCGGGAGGAGGCAGAGAAGAGACGAAGTCGACGAATAGACAACAAAACCGCTACTCACATCGCTACATATGTAATGCGCGTACGTCTACATGTATCGATGCGTAAATTATGATATTAACTGTCTCATTTATCATCGAACTGTATTATAAACGATCGTTGAGATGATTAGCGCGTTGTGTCTGCTTAACACGTGTTGAGACGTCTGAGACGATTTGGATTTTCCATTGTGAATTCGTGTTAAGAGCTGCGTTCACGCAACGTGCAGCGAAATACGTGTAATGTAACGTTCGCATGGGACGCTCCCTATATTGCACCTCTTATATTTGTTACCTCTTATATTAAATTTCTGGGTAATTTGAATGTTCCTCGCGAGATTTCGAGTAACGTTGAAATTACCGCCAATGAAGCCGATTCGACAGAGGTCGCATTGTTAGCTTGCGCGAAATTGGTTTCTTCGATCGGGGAAATTATCATATTTACAGGCTAAGAAGTTACTGAACAGAAACTGAGGGGCTAAAAAGGATCTAGTGGCACTAAGAGACCAATTCTCCAATACGAAATTAGTTATTGAAAAACGTTGATCGACGAATCAGAGCTTTATGCCTCCAATGCTAGACTATTACTAGGCATAATACTCGCATATTCTTAATTTATATATTTTTTTTAAATAAATAGTAAGTAAGTATAACGCGTGAAAATAATCGCTATCCTAAAGCGCGGATTATAAGATGTGTATATGTACATATAGGCTACAGAGGTAAACGAACGTCGTCACGGCTATTACCTAAACGCATTCATATTAAGATAATAGGCGTTTATAGAAGGTATCCGAAAATAGAACCCGATCTAGAGGTATAACTAAAGCTCTTTACACCGGAGAAGGACCCTTCGTCTCGCTAGCTCTTTTTAAGCATGCTTTATGGAGTTTTTATGCCCGTGTAACGATTTATGGGCCGCACAAAAGATGATTGCGTCTCACCACGAAATTAAAACCCCTTTTTCCTCTTGTTGTCTCATTGGTTCGATCCGCTTCTCTTTCTTACTTTACCTTTTCTATTTATTTACGCGCCTATATACTACGTCTTATTCTTTCTCGTTTTTTCAGCTTAGCGACCAATAGGTACACACATAAGTATTACATACGTAGACACTAAGAATACTATTATTACGAGGAAAAAATAATCCTATATATATATATATATATATATATATATATATATATAAAGTTTGGGATGGAAGTTCAAATTCGTGCGCTTCGTAATTAATGACCGGGCGTAAGAAGCCTACCTCCATAGAGTACAACGAGGAACAAGCATACGTATACCTATATATTTCAATTCCATTAGTTCGACCGCATTAAATTAATGAAAAGTGAAATAAAATTAATTTCCTTCGAAATATATACACACAGAATATAGTGTGTATTTTGTTCTGTTAGGACGACGCCAGTTTAATTGATGGCTACACCCTTGTCCTCCTCTTTTTGTTTTACTTTACAAACACCCACAAACACACACACGGACGTTCATTTCCATTTAAACGTTGGAATAGACGGTAGAGTTATGAAGTTTTAGTGAAACGCTCGACTCTAATGCGCCCGTATATTTATACCGCACGCGTATGACGCGAGGAAGAACGCCTTGTAATTGGGGCGCCACCAACTCCACCTCCGCCGAATTAGTTAATAAAACAATATATCTAAAAGTGCTTTTATGTCACTTTATTGCGTTTACTAATTTCTCCACACACACACACCGAGCCGAATATAACGTATACCCCGCGTATATTCAGAGGTAATTACGAGGTGAGGTGTAATTGTTTTCATTACGTTAATTATAAAGAATGCTAATTTGCGTTTATATAAACTGAGCAGCGCGTTGTTTACGCGTTTTATAACCGCATAATTCTTCAAGGGATTCGACCAACGACACGTCTACAAAAAAAAATTAATTCTTCACACATTCAAAGCCGCGCGTTTATCACGCACTGCGTGAATTATTGACTATTTTAGGATGGGCTTTATCATGAAATTGTCAGCGTATATTGCCAATCATTCGCCGCTCTTCGACGTGCGATTATCCGGCGAATTACGTCGAGTTGTTCGCGTTACTCGACGCTAAGTTATTTGATTTTGGTAAAGTTTTATTTTTAGAGCAGAGAGGGGCCTATTAAAGGTAAATTTTGAAATTATCTTCGTAATGCTTAAGATACCCAAAAAATGCAAGATCTTTACAAAGTAACGGCCGACAACATCTTACGTTATATGCCAAAACTTACGTCGACATGAGAGGCGAAACAAACGGCCATCCCGGAAACTGTGAGATGTCGTTAAAAGTCGCTGTGGCACACAATCAAAAAGAGAGAAATCAAGAAATTTTTTGGTTCTTAATGAAACTTTAGATTTAGCTTATTTGAATGATTCTGAACGATTTATTAACGAGATTTTTTAATAAAAAAAAAGAAATTCTAATACGACTTCGTGTATCGTAGTAAACTAGCATTTTATCGCGAAGGAAATATAAGATACCTTCAATGTATATTAAAGGAATATTGAAACAGCGCCATATAAAGTGTAACACACTGTATATTATAGTTTCCGTTGTTGTTTTCATTGTTCGTTGATGTTAATTTGGCAAAATCCTCTTAAAAGGGGCCACTTCCTTACAATGACCAAATTCACCTTCCCCAGACGTGACCCTCATTGAGAAGGTTTACTACATAATGATGTTTATTGGAAGTCGAATGGGTCTTGCGGAAATGAAATAAATACCAGCGTTTTGATTATTTTTTGAACAAATTAGTCGCTCTCCTTTTGATAAGGCGATAGCACCGACACGAACCGACAAATATAAATTTCGAAAATTTTTTCGATACGCAGATAGATAGGAAATGAAGTAGGAGGATCGCCGACGCTAATGGCTTTTTGTCGTGACGAAGGGTCAGCGATTCGGACGCGAGCATTACCGGTCTCTCGAGCGGTGTAGTTGGCTCATATTTCATTGTTCTTTCGGGCTTCAATAACGTTCAGAAACGGAAGAGATGGTTCGTCTAGAATGAAACGGAAACATGTAGGATGGTTTTTCTTTGTTACTTTTGCAATGCCCAAAAAAATTACAAACATGTTTTTTGCATTAGTTATTAATTCCTTTCGACGCAAAGCTGTAAATACCACGTCTAGAAACGACAAGAATTTCTCGTCAGAGCGTCCATATTAAAAATACTTCAACCCTAATTATCCCGAAACCTTTTCTTCGTAACGAGTCCCCTCCGTTTCATTTTAATAAATAAAACGAATATTCGCGAATATCTAGAACTGCCGATAAAAGCGAAACAACCAAAAAACGAAAAAACAAAGGATAATCGTGAGAGAGTCTCGATCGTCCCGTTCGAATAACGAAATTGGAAAAATATTCTTGGTCGTTATAATGGGAAAGACGCAGAAGAAGAAGATTAAATCCAATTATGAATAAATAGCACACAAGGCGGTGGTGGCCAACCCATGGCCCGAACGGATGGGTAGCTAGGGACGCGCGGCGTGCGACGGGGAGCGAGGCGGACGAAGACAGCCCTAAAATATAAATCGCCATTCGAGAATGGCATTAATTAAATGAGGAAGATTTATGCTTTGTCAAAAATAACCCGCGCACAATCCGCCGATAACATCGACGTAATAAAATGCAAACATATTTAGAACTCGACTCCGGACGAAGCGATCCGTTAATCGAGATAAGAGGCGACCACAACCTTAAGTATATATATAGATATATATACACACATGCAACACATAACCTCGATATTAGTCCGTACAACACATGCATGCATTGTGTATTTACGCGTATATACCTGCACAATGTACATAAGTGCATGTAAAACGCTATCTTACCCATCAATGTTTATATAGGTGAAATAGTCTCGACCATACCGAAGGCAATGAG
This sequence comes from Oryctes rhinoceros, assembly GCA_020654165.1. Lineage (NCBI taxonomy): Eukaryota > Metazoa > Arthropoda > Insecta > Coleoptera > Scarabaeidae > Oryctes > Oryctes rhinoceros. The sequence goes on along the minus strand of JAIOKQ010000240.1, from coordinate 8,051,688 downwards.
TATTTAATTGCCAATAAATTATACATATAAACAAATTCGTGGAAAAATTGGAGGAACTAGGGTAACCAACAAACAACAATAAAACATAATTTTTTCGCCAATATCTCCTGATGGACGAATAAGCAGAACAGGTCTTTTATTAATTCTGACCTCTTTTACTATCGACCTTCACGAAATTCGTGCATGACCGTGACGAAATTCTGCAAATTTCAAAAATTTCAAAAATCTTACGATCGGCAAAAGCTGAACCTTCATTGAAATTATAAAAAATCACCTAACGAAAACCTTCACTTAAAATTTAATTTTTTTTTTCAAAAATACCTTTCCCAAACGGGCACTGTTTTACGTTAGCGATGTTAAATCTCAACAGCGCTGGTCGTTCTTAAGACCTTAAGGCGGTTACCTTCGTATAAGATACTAACCGCATTATCAAGGAGCCATTCTTTCTAAATTTTGAAACTAGAGAAAGTAGAAAGGACAAAGACGGATGAAATTATTACTTTTTCTGCAGCGACTAGACAGACTCGTATTTTGTCGACTCTCGGGGAAACCAGTCAGGCAACACGAACCCTTTCTCGTGAGACGAATCGACACGAGTCTATCTAATCGCTGCAAAAAAGGAAGAATTCCACCTGCCTTTGTCATCTCCACTCATGAGCTTTATTTAATATTGGGAAAAGTCAAATGAGAACCAAGAACTTATTTTCTCTATGCTAGAATTCAGTTACATTCAGTATTTTGCGGACATTTAGATTTAGCCGTCTATAAATGAATCTTCGCTTGGCAGTAAACAGCATCAAAGCATCCTTACTTTATTGACGTGTAAATAAGCATAAAATGTAGACGCTCTTTAACTTTAAACGTTTCGTGGACGATCCTATCGATCGATGACATCCAAAGATCCAGTTCTGAAAAGGAAATATGCATATAATAAAGATCCTCGAAACAATAACGCAGACATACATCGCTTAAAGATCTACAGGCACGTACGCTGTGTATAGATAGATATGCACTTACCGTACGTACTTATTCGCTTACCAATAAACTCTTAATGCACGACGAGCAGACCGATAGATACCAATTTATATTTATATTATAATAACTACCTGAATAAAACGGTTTTCGTGATTCCCAACTGAACTTTATATTGCGAAAGCATGATATGAAAATATACTTAAAACGATCGATGCAAGTAGACATGCATGCTAAGATCGGCAACAAAAAGGTTGAATTCCATCTGTTTCCCTGACCAATCTTCTCGGTTACTTAGCTATTTACGTAGAATTTATAAGATAATATACCTATACATGTATTTATGATATTTATTTCGAGGAATATAAACTCTTTTCTCGGAAAGAGTACGCGCATGTAAAAGAGGAAAACTCACGCTGGCCGATCTACGAAGAGGCTCGAACGTGTTTTAATTTCCAAGTTTGCGTAGGCTAATTAAAATCGATGAGTCCGAGGTTATCTGTAAGATATTATGAATGTAAATTTATCGGAGAGAACAGGGATGCGAAGAGAAGAATGCTATGCGCTTAATAGACATCGAATCACTCGATACACATACCTCCGTACGAGCACCAACCGTGTATTATAATACGAACGACTCTTGCAGACAAACTCATTTAATTTGTATGTAAATTCGCCTCTTTTATAATTACAAGTTTGTTTTCAGGTACGACGGCGACGATACGAAGACTATTGTGCTCAAAGTGCCTACGTTGCAACTACTTTACTATGTAACATATAGGATTTACATTATATGGTCGTTTTGTGTACAAATATTCTTTCCAATATCATAATTATCAATCCGAAGAGGTATTTACGACGGATGCAACTCCTAATCGCCGTCCGGATTCTTGTACACGGCACGTCCATCTAGCGCTGGTCTTAACGATTTATTTTATGATATAAAGTGACCATAAAATAAACAAAAAGAAGGAGAAACCATCGAGTGGAGAAAATAGAAATTTAGTCGGATTCGGAGCGAATTGCCGCCGAATTTTTGTTTTATAGTCGAAAACTTAGCTCTCCGTCAAAGACGATCATAACGTTTTCTTGAGATTTATTTGGCAACAATTTAACCAAAAAAATATTGGTGATCAGAATCCTATTCGCTGAGCTCTGCCTCTGATAACTCCTTAGAACCTAGTTGATGTTATAAACGTAATCTTGTGGTCTTAAGTTGGATAACAAAGGATAACAAATCTAACTGAAAATTGATGAAAAGCTTCTTCCGACGGTTAACCAACAAGAAGGATTACTTCTAAAAATTGTTATTACTGCATGGATGGACCGTAACGGCCAAGGGGCACCATTCGCATAGTTGCACGCACGTATGCACGGTTCCATCCGCTTATTAGGAAATCTTATGAATTTCTATATTTAAAAAAAAGCATTTTGCTATCGCACCTTCTTTCTGAGCACTCCTTCGTGATGTCATAGGAATATCGTGTAGTTTAAAGATATATGATGGCGTACTATCATTATCCTATTAAAACTTCGAAGTTAGTTTTAAATTAACTTTTTTATCGTATTTTTTCAAATATAAACGGTTGATTGTAAAAATTGTTGAGAGCTTAAATTAGAGAGTTGAATTAAGCTCGAAAAGGAGTTAGTCGCTTGACCGCTTGGAAAACTGGATCGGGAAAACGTTGTGAGATGTATTAAGACTCAAAGGTGATGAGGTCATACACACGTAAATAAAGAGGAAATTAAAAATAAAAAAGAAGCAACAATAAGGAGTGAGAAGAAGAAGAGGAGGACTATTGCTAAGATTGGATGCGAGATTATGAGCGAGATAAAAAGATACTTCCGAATCTCACGAATTTTAATTTCAATCAAATAATAATTATACGTAATTAACTAAAAACATTAACCTTTTCATTATTTGTTAAAAATACGTAATTTAACGTAGTGAAAGTCGGTGAAAGAACACATGCACCGAAATCGCAATTTCCAGTATTCAAATCGCGTACGAACACATGTAATACACCTAATACGGCGGAATGGTTGGTTATATTCTTAAAATAAGTTTAGTTGTTGCTCTTTTTTAACGGCCGGCCCATGAATAAAACATTCGAAGCATCATTCACCCGCATACATGTGTACGTCGTATACTATTATACATACACATACGTGCATAAGTACAATATATGACGTGAATATGTATGCGTACGGTGTTGGCTTTATGATATCGCGATCTGTTCAGAATACGCGACCATATTATTCTGACAGCTCTTCGTCGATTCGAAAACTAGGGAAAGTATCGTGTTGGCATATTGACGATGAATTTTAAAATCTGGAGAAAAATGTATAGAATTACAATTTTTCGATCGGAGATGTTTGGCAATCCGTTTAAAATTCTCTCTTCCATCGTGGACGGTATTCGGAATATAATTTCAAGCGTCGATATTCACATTGTTTCATGTCAGGTTGGTAAGGGGGTACTTTTAAAAGGAATAAAACTCCTTCTTGCGTTAATCAGTTCCTTCGTGCGTTGTATCGATGAGCCTTCACGGAGGTTAACACAACAACGAGGAGTTCTCACGAATTCTCTGTTGGATCGTCTTCTACTTCCCGTATACGTTAACGACCTACTTCAAACAATTATAGCAAAAAAAATCGTGAATCTACAGAAATCTTTTTTAAATTGCGACTCCTTACATCATATCTGGAAACCTAAACTAATTAAACTTCGCCCAGTATAAGCTTCCCCGGAACGAATAGTCTCCACTCAGTGTATACTAACAGCCTTGAAGATATCCTGTAAGATTGTGCACGAAACGTCGGTAAAAGCTACGACAACAACGCGGTTCCTACCCGGAAACCAAGAACATAGCATCAATACAACTAATATAATTAAAGCAATTAATTCGTTTAATTTTCTGTGAAATTTAGAAACAATTTACCTTTGTCGATGTGGCTAGGCACTTTCCTCGAAACCGCATTAAAACTTCCACCATCCTCGATTGTACAACGGAATAATTTCATAAGCCGCTGTAGGTAGGTATAAACGTCTCGTGGACGAAGAAATATTTGTCCCAACACGTTCGTTAATATATTTACACATACCTATACGTAGATACACTGATATTGAAATTTCATGCCTGTCTCTCATCTGAGCCTGTATCCAATCGGGGCTTCATCGTTCCTCTCGCTTATTCCGCATCGATTTCTGATTTTAGTGAAAAGCGTTGATGAAATTTCTACGAATTCACGACCGAACGAAACGGAATGATACAGAAAAAGGAAAAAAAAAAAAACGACGCGATCGGACGGGAAGCCGAGAAGAGGGAAGGGGAGAAATTCTTCGCGCGCTGTCGTCCCGATAAAGAAACCTATCACCTCGCCCATTATGAATAGATATTTTTATATTAACGAGATCGATGTGTTCCAGGAAGAAAAAACGAAGCATTAAACGCGATGAGCAGAAAGTATGTGGGGACCTTCTTGGTTCTTCTCCTTCATTGAGAGCATTTTGTACGCTTGACTACCGTTTTAATTGTTACTCTAAATTAGGTATGAGACGAGATTAATACTAGTACGTAAAGTAGCGTAATTGTAAACTTAATTTAATTTGTCGTAGTGTAGGTAAAAATTATATAAAAAGTTGTCTAAAAGACGAGAAAAAGAGTGTCAACTCGTGAAGGAATTAGAAGATTAGAAGATATTGACTTAGAGAAGTTGAAATAAATAATAAATTTATTTATTCCAACATAAATAAATAAACATTATTGTAATGTTTATTACAAACAATACAATAATGTTTATTATTGTAATAAATAAACATTATTACAATAATAATGTTTATTTATTAATATTGCAATAAACGACATTTATTTATATAAATATTGACAAAATAGCTGTTTTTTTATTTAAAACTCGCCATGCGAAGCAGTTGATTTGTAATCTTAGCGTTTGTATTAGCGTTGATAAGTTAATAATAAACTAGACTGATGCAATATATTAACAATCACTTAAGTTTTCCTTCAGAAATACGTTTATAACATTTTAAAGAGATACCCCAACAATTTGGCGGTGGTGCTTTTTTAATTTTAGCCAGTGTACTTTGTACCATTTGCAAGATCTCATTTCCTCGTCGTTAGATACCAACATACTTGATTACGAGTACACAGTAAATTTCTTGCGCTGTTGTTGTTAGTACCTATCACCATCAATCGATCCAATGCTACATACATAAATACATAGTGTACGTTACTACATACATATATACATATGTATGCATTCACTTTTTTTATTTGATATTACGCGTACATCAAATCGGTATCGGAAGCCTAAAAAAGTAGCGAGGCAGCCATACGATAGACTTACGTCCAATTAGTATATTTTAAAGCCCATCAGCCGCAGCAGCAGCCGGCCGGCCCCGCCGCGAATCTCCGCTACGTAGCGCAATATATTCTCCTTTTCGCGATGTTGTCGACGACAACGTTCGATGTTTTTAACGTGTCCGCCTGCCCGTCTTTCATGCGCTTCTGTCGCCCCGTTTCTTCGATTTTGATCTTCTCCTCTTCGGATATTGGACGCTCCTTCGATGTTCGATACTTTCGCGAGGCCACCACCGTACCTCAACCGTACGCTTCTTCTTTCGCGACTTGGACGCTTCCTATTGTTCCTTCCATCATCGTACGGTCGTATGCAAATTGCGACTGCGCGCCGATTTTTTTCGCCGGTTTATTTTTTCGGCCGAGTTCGCTCATCTCTTGTCAATTTTACGATATCGAGATTCGACAAGTTTTCGACGACAGAGATTCTGCTGCGTATGAGGAGCGTCGATAATGCTACGAAATGCAAAGCTGCAATAGCAACAATTAAATGTATCGATATAAATAAACAACCTACTGAACTTACCTTTGCAGAACATCAAAGGAAACTTAGTTTCACTCTTCTGGCTATTGTTTAAGCAAATTAGGGTGTAACGGTGCTGCCATCTCATCATTTTGCTCAAGCATTAAAACTAAAAAAAGGAAGAAATCGACAAGCGATTCTTTTAGCGTTACATACGAATTTTTAAAGGAGATATCAAGGAGACCGGGCGACCTTACGGCATAGCCGCTAGTGTATTTTATATATACGCATATTACTAAAAAAATACTGCAATTTATGCCAAATTTAAAATCGTAGAAGGCTACGAAGCAAAAGGAAACAACCAAAGAAGAAATTTAGATTAAACATTAATTAAGACGAATAAAGAAGGACTACATAATATGCATATTTTACGTATACGGCCATCGCGCTGTACTCATCAAATATGATAAGGCGGGAGAGGCCTGTTCCGCTAATGGCGTACTTTAACCATTATTTATAACATAACGCATATAAATTGGAATATAGACGTATATGCAAATCCAGAGCTTGTATTCAATTTATACATAAGTATGTATATATAATGCATGTGTGTGTGTGTGTAAATGCATGCATAATTAGGCTGCGGGTGCCGTTGTTATCGTGCGAAATTATGACGAAAAAGAGAGACAGGATCGACGAGATAAAAGGGAAGAAGCGTACCTACCGATAATGACCGAATAATTGTTATTTATACACAATAATTTTATTGCTTTCGAGGGATATGCGGTAAGCGTGTTCCGATGTATCGTCCGCGTTTTATGCACGCATATTTAACCGGGCGCGATCACTGTTGATTCTAATTAATCAATATATCGAATACACGCGTTTGCTTTTTAACTTAACATAAAAGCTAATAACGATGTCGTAATAAAACGCTCGTAAATATTCTTCAAAATGTCTATTTATGTATATAATATACGCTTACGCGCTAAACAACGATAAATCTTGCGGAGGAAAAACGAAAACTCTGAGCAACTAGAAATTATCCATGTTAGCATTACCTATTGCCGATAATTATTATTACTGTACGATGTATTTATGCACTCTTCCTACGATTACCTGCATAAAATGTGTTTAATTGGGTTCTTTTGTTATTTTTATATCAATTATACGTGAAATTAACGATTATTTCAGGCATTACATTGATATTAGGTCACCAACTACAACATGTTACGATAAAAGAGCAATTAAAATATGTAAATGGTTTAATAGAAACACGCTTAAGGACTGTCAAGTAATCGTCAATAAATCGTATACGTTGACTTTGTTTTATTAAAGCAACAAATAAAATTGTTATATTAAGTAAAAGATTTATTGCCGCAATGAACTAAGTTTATCAAATTGATATCAATATAATAAATACTCGTTCATTAAGTTGCTCTGTGAAAAATTAAAAGGATTTTAGGGATTTTTTTCGTTAGACGTTGATGTATATATTCTTTACGTATCTTCTTCGCTTAATGTATACAGGGTGACAATCGAAATAGATTTAATTGACTCGCATCTAACGGAGAGACGAATATTGTGATGAAAGTAAACAGAACAGCATCTTTTTAAATGGCTGCTCGTGATTTTTTAAATATTAATAAACCATTGTCTAATTGTCTAAATGGTACTATCAACATCTTTATACCTCACATAATAACATTTTCCGAATAAACGACACTTAAAGAATCGAAAACATCCATTTTACTAATAATAACAAAAGGCAAAGGTAAATGTTGTTAGTGAAGAGGTGTTTCCTTTAATTCAAGCAATCCACAGTCTGTTGATTAGCAAGTGTATGGTCACATCTCGTTCACTGCAATGACCTCACGACTAGTCCGACTGTCTGACTTCGAAGGTAATTCGATTCGTCAAATCTACATTTTATCGTCTGTTAACATAGATTTTTGACTTTGAATACCGCCATAAGATAATCAAGCGACATAAGATCTAAGAATCTGAAGGATCGATCTATTAGTCCGCGCCTGTTGATCCACCGCCCAGTAAAGCAGTTACTTAAAGAGATCCACCATCTTGCTGAAACCAAACATCTTCGTTGAGTATTTTGTTGTAATTTTTTATGTTAATTTCTTCAAAGAAACAAAAGCCAATAATTCCTTTGCAAAATACTCCTGCCCAAGCGTTAATTTTGTGAGAATGTTGAGTATGTGATTCAGTAAACTACTGACATTAATGCTTAAATCTAATGTTATGAGCAAGTTTTAATTTAAGTTGGTTCATTTGAAAGAATACGAGGATTGGTACGTGACGCACTAGCATAGAGAGGGCGCGTAAACGTCATAATTTAGCTCATTTACGAGGATAACTTATTTCAGTTCGCTTGCTTAGACTACCACAAGAATACAAACGGCCTGCATACGTGTCTAGTCTTGTATCAACCTTCTCTAAATTAGTTCCAACACTTCCCACTAACGGAATGTCATAATGACCATTTTCGATTTTCTCACAATGTGGAATACTCTCTTCGACAAAAGACCAAACGGAATAGAATGCAAATTCAACCGTAACAACTCCAATTGATCGTATTCTCAGCTTACGTTTCGCGCAGGATCTCCGCACGACGTCACGAGTCGGCAGTTTGTACGTTACGCGAACTAGAAAAGCCCAGTCGAGGAAGCAGAAAACGGAGTAGCGCCGCGAGAGCGCCCCCTTTCGGATTAGCCATGCTAATATATTTAATAGATATCGGATCGCGCGCCGAAGACGACGTCAAGAAGAAGAGAGGAAAGAAAGAAATCCGAACGTATGGAATGGAGAGTCTATTATTCGAGGACCTTTGGACCTTCCTTTAGATGTAGCTATCGGCCGCGAGTTAGGTGCGCTTATATGTAAACGTCTTTGTACGTTTACCTATTGAGTGGTTGTGCATGCACGCTATACGTACATATGCTCTTATGTACGCGTGTTAATGTATGTTCCAGATGTTCCTTCTTCTTCTCGGGATCAACTACAATGAGAAGTGGAAGTCTAGCAAAAGGAATGATGTTTTCGATGGCGTTCCGGTCATAATCTAAATGGGAATCATATTTGAAAACAAACAACACATCAAACGGTTACACGACGAGGAATTCAATGGTTCCTCGAAACCAGTTTTGTTCATTAACGTAACCGCCAATGTGAAAATGGGCTTCGTGGCTGAACATGATTCGTGTTCAAAATTCATTATCAATTGCAATCTGCTCTAATTTGCAAACAAACGGCGATTTTGGAGGTCGATAGGCTTCTGTTCTTAGATGAATTGGATCTGGTACTCATGCAAACGAAGGTCTTTCGTCATAATTTGTTGCAGATGCGATTTTAAAGTGGCTAATTACTGTGACTAAAGACGAATTGAGGCCTTTGAACCTTCAGTCGCACTCACCTTGGCGATATTTTTAGCAGAACGAACGCTAAGTTCTTGTAGTTGCTCTTTGATATTAAGGACAAAAAATTTGCTAAGACTTTGTAACTAGATTCCTAATTGCTGTATTGATGGCCATATGACTCCGATCAAAAGCAGCAAGAAGTGAACGAATAATGTTCATAGTAGAACGTTCTTTAAAATAATATAAAATTAACCTCTTGTCGGGACACCTTTTATGTATATTCGAGTCAGTTGCTTGTTTGGGAACAAAGTTTAAGGGACGAGTTTGAAATAACTTTTAAAGGATGATATAAGTAGACAAAGTTTATTAGCTTTTGTTATGTTATACGAATGTTTATGTTTTCTATTATCATGCGTCACTTATATGATAAATAAAAAAGTTGCTGGTCGATGAACTCGTGAACATCTAGCTAACCCTAACGAAAATATTAATGTGTATTTTAGCAAAGTTTCTTCATTATAAACATATTATTCATTCATTATAAACAATTATAAACAATACGTAATGGGCCCCGTGTGCCTCGCCCTGCCCTGCATATTAGCTTGCTAGATACGTTAGATGTCAAAAAATTATGTTGAAACCTGATCCAAACATGTAGACGTACGGAACTGGGTTAGCCTCATTGGCAACCCTCTGTTTATATTCTCGATCTGTCCGGATAGCTCTACAAATAGAAGTCCGATACTTACAATTGCCAGCGCGCAATTAAAATAAATCCATCGAATATCCGAGATCCTATCGGCGCATGATATACAGCCGCACGCGGCCCAGATCTATGCATGTAAATGCCAGATATCTCATAATTTCCCTACTACTTGCATATATTTACCTATCGGTATTGGCATGTATAAGTACTCCGGTACGTTGTACGCGTGTGTACCGTACGGGCATGGCATGAGAAATTCACGATCGGGCCATGAACTTTATGACATTCCCGTCGTGTCAAAAGCTCTGCAGATAAGGGAGAACTATATAAGAACGAACGGAACGGAATCAAATGCCGCCTTAAATTTATCGCCGATACGGCGCAAGACTCCATACCTACATATGCTGTGTGTAATTGTTTTTATCTGCCCACGTTCTTTGCTACGAACGTATAGAGATGTATTGGTTCGTCATGGGTATCGCATATTCCAATATTGCGTATGTATACATATGTAGAAATGTGTATATCTAATAGTTAATAGGTTAATAAATATCGACAGCTTTTGAGAAAAGGCGTATTATTAACGAGACGTCGCTTTTTAACTAAATAAAGAATACGACAGTTTGTTTACTTGCTTTCGGTTAAAGCGATCATTTAGAAATATGCGAGGTTGGTGCGAGGATATCAAATTTAGTGTGGCAACATGTATTGATCGAATCTTATTCTTCATATTCGCCACTTCAGCAACTCAATCCAGTATTTCGTCTCAGTTTTATTCAAGAATATTGACTAATCATGATTAGCGACCGATGAATAACGGTCAATCATAACCGTTATTCATAAGTAATGCGTCCGTCATCGCCTAACACATAATCAATTTTTCGTTGTTCATTTTAGCCATTAATCATGGTGAATATGAATTTAATCGTTAGTCCTGTAGCTGTAATATCTGGCCATCTCTGTACAGCGGGACGTTATAAAACCCGCTACACACGATTTCTACAATTTATTTACTTTGAAGGTATCATTCTAAGTGGCCTACCCTACATTTGTACGTATCCATTTAAGCGATTGAAAAGGAGAATGTAGGAGGAGGAAAAAGAAGCAGCAGAAATCAAGTAAAAGTAACAGAAAGTAAATATAATTTAGCGTCGTCGTAGGCTTTGTTTAGATAAGCGTGCGCGCGGCAATTACACACGTTCGTTCAACATGCAATATTACACGATTAATCACGGGATTAAACTAAATATTGCATTAACTCTAATAGACCGACCGCTTTAAATATTTATGTTTCGCCTAATGTAACTGCAGACAGTTACACGCTAAACATATGTATCTTACGAATATATAAATGTACGTCTATGTGTACGCATGTATATCGGAGAGCGAACGATAGTATTTTTTTAATATCGCTTCCCCCGTTCTTTGTTTACCGTCACGCGGAAAGAAGTTGGCCGTTATAAATTAAATATAATAAACGAAGCAACCTCTGCTGATGCCGTAACGTGCCGTACTACGCGTCGGTTCCCTCTCGTTGCTATATTCCCGATGGTAAACGGGCCTCGGCCGAATCGTGCCTTCATACGTCTTCGCGATTACATCATATGCTCGGGCACCTGTCACGTGACTTTATTTATTGTTTTCATAATCGTACCTACGTCCGTAAGGTCGAGGAAACCGGGATGGAGAGAGAGAAAGAACGTCGAGACGGTGATAGTCTGACGGAAACGGGAGAGGAGAAAATGAGAACGCGAGGGAGGAACTTGAGCCGCACACCTGCGCTTCACCTTGCTGTCATCGTCATCGACATCGATACGTCTAGAATGAATACCTTCCCAGAAGAAGGAAAAGGGGTTTTCCTATTTTACATGCAGAAATATGTATTTACACCAAAAGCAAGTAGGTCGAATTTAAATGAACTTTTATTTGGATTTGGTGGCCATGTCAACTCAAATTTCAACGGAAAGAATGAACTGTTTCACTACGAACTACGTACGTTCGTTACTATGTATGGTTATGTTGGTACTGCTCGAATTTAGTTAATTTCAATATTTTTAACGATTTAAGACATATAACATGAACTAAAAGTTCTCTTTAATTTAGTGAACTGACGGAAATAAATAAATAAAACTTACTTTTTAAACCATATTTTCTACACATGCTTACAGTAAACGACTAGGTGAATAAATAAATTATTACTTTTGCCAGAGGCTTTTCCATTACTTTAAGCAGAAGTGTTGAGAAACTGGTGAGTGTATAACTTTAAGCTCTTCAGGTAACCGCCTTCGTCCTTTGCAAATAAAGTCCATGTTTACGTCTCTCTATTAACGTAACCTTCGGCGTCAACAGATGACTTTCATCCTTCATGGAGCTTTATTGCTACTTGCTTTGGCTAAATGCAAAACATTAGAACGTTAAAGACAAGAATTTGGCAGTTTAAGGAAAGCTGCAATCACTTTAGGCGATTTTTCAATTATGTTATTCCCCACGGAAGCAGATATGCAACAATTAATGCGATATGTAAGAAAGAAACGTTGACGAATAATATTTTTTGATTGTAGATCGGCTAGAGTGTAGAACCGATGCCAGAATGCCCTGAACAAAAATCGTCAATCTTGCAATTTGTTGCAGCTGTTTAATTTCATCGGCAATCGATTCCTCTTCTTTGTCAACAATTTATTTTTTTATTTATTTTTTATTTTTATTTTTATTTTTTATTTCTATGAAGATTGCAGTCGAAAATACCAGGAAAATTAAAAGAAAAGCAACAAATTCTGTTGTAACTAAGTTTATCTTTCCATGTCATTCGAATAGTTTGAGACAAAAAAATTTTCAAAATCTTTTAAACAGATGTTTCTATCAGAATTATTGACGAATGCAAAAATTAAAATTAATTTAGCAGAGAATCTATTATTTTATCATTATTTATTCATTCATTTAGTTTACGTCGTACAACTAGTACCTCTGCTTTTTTTTAGTGTTGGAACTAACTGACTTAAGCTAAACAATAGGACATTTATTTTATTTATGTTCAAGCATATTTTTTCCAATAAACCCAACCACTTTTCGTGCGTTATGTATTGAACGACCACAATGTTTAGTTGTAAAAAATCCAACACAAATAAAATCTGCAAAACGGCTGCAATATCGGTCCTTTTACTGGCTCTTCTGGACCCACTATCGAACAGTGTATGAGTTCTTTTTTTTCTTATTTTCACGGGCGCAAGCCAATAAATCAACCCGACCGAGTTCCCAAAACAACCCTTTTGAAAACAATGTTCGCCACTTTTGTGCGAATATCTAGGATGGCACCGCGTGAAAAATATTCGGTGACGTTTTTATTACTGCAAAAATTACGGCGGACGGACGTCACCCCTTCGCGGGTGGTATCTCGCTCATTGTCAGCCTTCCTATTACTGCAAAATGTATCGTGAGACTTTTGTGTATCGTTCACAATACGCCGATACATTGAAAATTGATGTTTTCGGAGTTTCCGGAATTGTTCTAGATTGCCGGTTTGCACATGTCTATCTGTACGTCGTCATAATAATCGACCAATCGTTAATTCTCGGTAGATTATTAACAGCTTAACGATATTTTAAAGCGCGTATCTGCCTAACCTACACGTTTGCGCCAATTGGCGAATACGAAAGGGGATTCGTGTTGAAAGAATTAATAAAATAAATTAATATGTAGAGGCGATAAAGCATCACGTTTTACGCCATGCTCTTGTATAAACACACATAGAATACGATACAATAAAGGAGGAGATCCTATTATTCACCCGCTCCTAACAACAATAAATAAATTCGTTCGTAGCTAACGAACGTAAATTAAGAAAATACATCCACGCCGAGCGATATAAAGCGAAAACTTACGTATATACCTAAGTACATATATAGATTTTCGGTATATAAACGCTTACACGAACGTATAATTTCTATCTTGGGCTAATAAACAGACCGACCGACAAGCGAGTCGGTTTTATTACGACGTCGTGCCCGCGCTCGTGCGAAACAGAGACGAAAAGCTCTCGGACCTCGAACTGCTTAATTTATGCGAAATTTGTTATTCATAAACATGAGATTTTCGATTTAGATATTTCAGAAACAAAATATTTTACGCCGTCGCGCGTTCACCGGTAGATACGACCGGGAGCAGCGCTTTTCCACACGCGCGCTTGCGTCAAACGCGTATATCTACCAGAGCTTTACGCCGGAGTCGGAAAGGTTTCCTTCGCGTTTTGCATTGCTAATGAATATTATTATTATTATTATTATTATTATTACGGTGAAGAAGAAATCAAAATAAAACGATAAGGAAAACCATGAATAGCTCAATGTTGGTCCGGTATGTATAACTACGAAAAATTTCAAGAGCGAAGGAAATGAGATCAAATCAAGACATTTATAACAAGAAGTAGCTATTTGGATAACAAGGATGAAATTCGTACTTTACTCCGGCAAAATAATAATGATCCACATTATACGAGAGTACAAGCGGCCAACATCCACCATGCGCAAAAGCGAATTTCGCCTTTGTGGCGAACCTTTGTGGAAGGTGGTAGTAGTTATTTAGGACCCTGAAGTGCCAGGATCTACGGTCAATCGGACGTCTCTACCAGTTACGCTAGAACAATACAATATCGACCGCCGCTTGAACCAAACGATCTATCTCAAGTAACTTTTCGATTTTCAGTGCTTAACCTGAAATTCTTTGAAAATCGCGAGAATAGGGATTCTCATGCGAAGCTTGACATCTACAAAGACTAAAATGCCCTAACCTCTCTATTTGTGCAATTCCATGCCTTCAACTTGTGAACACTGTTCACACTGAAGAATCATAAAATAAAAATTAGAACGTGTTCATATCCGCAGCATGTCGAAAGTTAGATCGTCTCTAGGTGAACAAAATCAAATTCTTACGTAACAATTTAGCAACAAAGTATGCCGTATTTGGTTCGTTCAAAATGAAGTGGAAAACTAAACGTCTTAATAGACATTTAGTTTTTTTCTTTTTTAGATTGAATTCGTAAACCTTTCTATTTTCAGAAAATATCATTAAGTCAATATCAAGCAACACAATGGACGGATTTATACAACCGATCTCACATGGATATGTCGATGTGAAGTTAGGAATTGTTGAAAGAAAATAAAGGAAATCGCCACCATTTACAGTCAGTACGTATAAAAATGGCATCAGTAAACACATCGGTATGATACAATTATAACGCACACCGATACATACCGCTGCGTCTGTTGAAATACTTTTGAAATTTTTTATTTTTTTCCTATTTAATTTCAATTCTCGTCTCTACACGTACACAATACGTTAATACTAGAAGTAAAGAACGTAACGCGTTTATATGTAGCAGCTTTTGCAAGTGAATATATCGCTATAGTACATACTCGTATAGGCAGTATGTAGTACCGGGGCAGCCAGCAGCTACTAATAACACTTATCTATCGGAATCGTTAATTTACGTTTACAACTACCCGGGATTCAATTACCTACAAGAGAGAGAGACCGTATTTACCATTATACACGCGAAGTTTTAATCTCTTACAAATAAGGCAGCGCGGCGTTCAGCCGAAGCGCTAATGGTACCACTAATGCGAACGATTCCCGGTAATAGAAGGATTTTTGTAGGACGACGCGGTGTCGGTTGCTACCGCTGTTGGGTTGACCGTGTGGCGAAATCTTCTCGTTTACCGTCTCCCCTCCTCGCGCTTAATTAGTAAAACCTGAGTGAAGATGCCCGATTCGAGAAGCACACAAAGGCTATCATCATAAAGGTAGAATAGAAGAGCCCGTGCAAAGCTCGACCCTTGCTGAACTTATCTTCGGCTTATGTAGCTCTAGGTCTGCTTCTAGAGGAGGAGGCGCGATGTCTACGGCGATATTGTACTCGGCGTGCGCACCGCAGCGAATAATTTTGAAAACAGAAATGAAAACAAAACACAAGCGAAAAAAGGCGAGATCGAAGGCGATAGTTTGAGTTTAATTACCGAAGCGAATGGTTCGATTCTGCGATTTTCGCAGGCTCGCGATCGCCTTTTTTGGTTGTCTTACCAGCAGGTAAGTAACTATTAAATAGAAAAGAAAGTAATTCATGCGCCGCTGTACGTTACGTTTTGCCCGCCGCAGTGCTGTCCATCCACGTACGTATAATAAATAAACAAACGCATGGTTCTAATTAGTAGAAATGCGACGCGGTTGTATCGGCGAACCAAGCTGAATTTTAAGAATAAAACGTACTTTAGTTACATATACGCCAATTAACCGAGCCATGATTTAATTTTATCGGTATCCTATGTAGAATTTTTAGATGTCGGTAGTCGATCTAAGGACGTTTCCAATTCGAACTGCTCCATTTTGATTTTTTGCTTTACCTTCCAACGATTTCTTGGATACAAAGCGACAGCATAACGAAAATCGTTTTAAATAACGCAAAATTTTGATATTTTAGGCGAAGCCATCGGTCAAAATAATTCCTGACAAAAGCTACAATCGTCAATCAAGAGGAAAAATAACAAGATAGGCAACGATTATTTCTTACATGAAAACATGAAAAAGTGGCTCGGTGGAGAAAAAATTGTTTCAAACAGTGAATTGATAAACAACACTAAAGTATCGGTACACTCCGCACCACGCCAGTACTTCTAAGCTACTTCTAAGACCAACACATGCTGATGCATCCTTACATTTTACGAGCTTTCAATTTACCTCTAGTAAAGTTAGTTTTCGCTTCGTTATCATATTATTGTCTTCAATTTTGCTTCCAGCGAACTCAAGGATACAGCTCGTACGTTTCGATGAGTCGAGAAACGAATAACGCCCATCACAAACAAGTACAAGCCTTATTAAAGAAACTAATTAGAGACATACGTCATTATTTTCCAATAACACCGCCACCATAGAAAACGCAAGAATTCCGTCCGGAATCGCAGCAAGTCGGTATTCCTTCTCGAAACCTTAACTTACGGGTAATTACGCCGACGACTCGATACAAAATTTTACACTAAATTAATTGCCCCACGCATTTGTTAACGCGCTGCTCGACTTACACATACGGGCGTGTGAACGCACACATGCGCAAACTCGAACATTCTTCTTGCGAATTATAAACGGTGTCTGCACGAATTTTTCTTGTATCTTTGTGTCTGATGATTATCGCGTTCATAAATTGCATCGGACGCCTCTTTGAATTACGGCTTACGTGTAGTGGAAAAAGTTGGAACGGCCTGGTTTGTTCGCGTTGATCCAGATTTGGTAATCCGTTAATAAAAAGAAATGAGAATTGATATATTAGAAGACGCTAAGAATCTTGTTTATGGAAAAGCTAGGGAACAATAATAATATATGTTTATTAGAAGTTTATAATAATCAATGAGATAAAAAAATTAAAACATCCACTCGCTTCCAGTTCATAATAAACCATTTATTTTATCAAAAAATATAAAAGGCAGTTTTAAAAAGTGACAAGCAAAAGGAAGACGAAAAGCAGCAAGTCTAACGCCATCTTCTTAAAGAAAAAATAAAACGGAAGAAACGTCAAAGCAGATGTCCTTGTTAATTAAAAATTGACAAAAATCAAAAATCCTTTAGAGGCATCCCCCGTACCTGTAGTTAAAGTAATGGAAAGAAAAGAAATTTCAAGACTGGTCGATTCCATTCCAGGTGAGATCAACCGAAACAATTCTCAAATGAATACGGACTGAAAACTTACGAGGTAGAGATAGGAAATAGATCAAAAACAACTAACAGAACGCAACATACACAAGAACAATTCGACGCAGACTAAAGCAACAGCACGTAGAATCTGCCAAAACAGAAGAAGAGACTATGGCGCAATTAGTCTATCAAAAATACGCCAAAAATATCTAAGAGTCGCAAGATCACAAACCTATTAGATCAAATAGAAAAGGCAAAGCTAATAGAAGCGATGTAGTCATTGAAGAACCATCTAAAATGGCCGATCTTTTCAGATCAAATCAACTTGCTCTTGCTTCCCAACTAGATTGCGTTGTACAAGATGCATTTTGGGGATTATCTTTACCCTAAGCATAAATTCCTCTTTGATCCTGACAGCAACAACGGGAACTCGGATTTAAGATTGAGAGATGGATGACGGAAGAAGAACGACCGTCGGTACCGCGGAGATCTAATCGCTTTCGCATATCGCGAAGTCGCTAATTACTATCGGGACGATCGAGGACAATAAATCCCACCATCAAAAGGACGCGCATGGACCTGCGACACTGTCTTCCTACGGATGAAGCCGACAATTTGTTTCGGCGCGCTCTTGAAGTACCTACTCACAGATGCAGCCGCATTACCGTTCGGTACGACCTAACAACGTAAATATCGAGAAATCGCTGAGAGATCATCGCGGTGAGTTCAAGCGAAAAGGTAGTATTGTATATATTTATGTCCGTAGTATGTATGTATGTAGCTCGACTGATGCATCGCGACGATGTTTATTCCTCTTGAACGAACGATCGAGACAAGCCGTGAGAGAATAACTCATTGTGTATATACTGGCGCTCATAAAAATGCATTCCTAATCAAATGAGGTTTTCCTTATCACTCTGGAACTAGTAACCGCACAGCCCATTCTTAATTCTAGGCAACGTAAAAGAAACGTTTGGACTATACGAAAGATCGTCTAATAACTAACAAATGCTTTGCTGTCCTAAAAGCTCGTTCGTCTCTTCAGCTTTATGAACTCGCATTATCGCGGTGGTCCTTGGAAGCCCTTCTGCTAAACAAACAGAACCTCCAAAAGGAATTGTAGCAACATGATTCGAAATTTAAACAAAAGTTGCGGACTATGTTCTTCAACACACTTCCGGAACGGTTAACTCTTTTTAGCTTCTGCTCTTCTTGAAGCACCCACAAAGCGGAACGGACGCGGGAATAAATCAATTATTCGTCACTATTCCCAATACTCTACCTATTTTTGAGCAGTTTTTGACAAAAAACGGTTCTTTTATTCAAGATGATGGATCCAGCGTTGGAAGCAATTAATCATGCAGAATTTTCTGGATTAGGACCTTTAAAATGGCTAAGAATGTCTCAATCTAGCGATATGTGGCATTGTCGATCTTCTTTAATCAACAGCGATGCTTTCTTAAGTGCGTGGACGTTGAAATTAGCAATACCGGTAGCAAGAAACTCGACTGACTAGATGAGATAATCCTTTTGGAAGTTGTAAAAAAAATGATTGCCTGAAAATTTTCTTATAATCCAGTATAAGAATGAACTTAAAGATATGAATATGTGGAAATATTTTTAAAAGAAAACTAAAGATACATATGTCTATCCGTTGAGAGCAATTTTAATCGATATTACCTCCTAAAGATAATTAAAAGAAAAATTCTTAAGAAAACAATCAAATCGTCCAGTTTTTCGTTCTTGGTTTACCAGCTAGCGCAGCAGCAGCTACAACATTGTACCTCACCTGTCCTCGCTGCGTTCAAGATCAGCTGCTCAGTCAGTTGTTCATTTGAATATTTAAACTCTCACTCCCCCGCTTTCTTCCGGGGTCACACCTGTTCCTTAAAAAAATACAATCGCCTAGTAGTAGTAGTAGTAGTAATAATGTACTCGCACGGTGTTATTGACGCTCTGTATGCGAGGTAGCCGCTCCTATATAGTCCTCACGCAGCTCTCTTGACATCAGGCTGGGTAGCATGGTCCTAAAATGCGAAAGACAAAGACCGATACGAACGCATCAGCATAACAATGAGGAAGAAATAAACACATCGGTACTAATTGAATGTTTTTTCGACGACGACGATTTCACACTTGGATATGAAAATATTACAGCTGATGGATGTAGGGCACGATGTTTATACTACTTCTAAATTCAGTTCCGTTTAAGTTCTATTTTAGTGCTTTCGAATGTATATAAAACGATGTCAAAGTCAAAATTGGTAAGTTTAAATCTTTCTTATTAATCATGTATTATCCATTAAATACACTCCGCCAAAAAAGTATCGCATAATTTAGTTTTGAATCATAAAAGTATCGCATAATCTTTGTTTGTAGCATAAAGTTGTAAATATACTTTAATGCGCTCTAAGATATAATTTCTATGATTGTTTAAATAAAATACAGGCCAAATAAAAACAAGAACTCATACTTGAGATTTTTATTAAAACAAGAAATTATAATTTTGGAAAGACAAATGTCATAACAGTAGCTTTTAATACTGAGTATTGCCACCTCTGGCTCTTATGACCGCTCGCATACGGTTTGGCAGAGATTCGATTAACCTCCGTATATAAGCCTGATCCAAATTCTCCCACTCGTCACGGAGAGCATTTTCTAGTCCATGCAGGTCCGCTGGGGCGACATTTTGGGTTCATGTCCGGACTTACCGCAGGCCAATCTAAAACTGAAATACCAACATCGTTAAGGTATTCCTGGACGATTATTGCAACATGCGGTCGTGCATTATCGTGCATTAACATGAATTCGTTTCCTATAATTGGCGCATATGGTACTACATGTTCTTCTAAAATGTCCGTTATATACCTGTGGGCAGTCAGTGTACCTCTGTCTACTGGTACTAACTCTGTACGACCTGTTAAACAGATGCCTCCCCAAACCATAATAGAGCCACCAGCGAAAAAAAACACTGCGAATAGCGCTCACCGTCTCGTCTGTACACTGAGATACGCCTATCTGAGGTGTAAAGACCAAATCTTGACTCATCTGTGAAGAGTATATTGGCCCAGTCATTAAAGTTCCAATTTACATGTTCTCTGGTAAACCTTAAGCGAGCCACTCGGCGGTTCCTAGTGAGACGAGGGGCTGTTACAGCTACTCTAGCTCTTAATCCACTCTGTCGTAACCTATTCCGAATAGTTTGAGTACTCACACGAGTATTTCTGACTCTAGCCAAGTCGTTCTGCAATTGTCTCGCAGTTACATGTCTTCGACGTAATGCTGGTAGTAGTAAATAGCGGTCATCTTGGCGAGTAGAACATCTTGGACGACCTGGTACAGGTCTTCTACTGTAATTGCCCGTTTCCCTATATCTGGCTACGGCTCTAGAAACACTTAACTGATTGATGTTCGTCAAATTAGCAACGTATGCTTGAGATCGTCCATCTTCGATTAAAGCAACTATAGCAGCCACTTGTTCTGAAGTTAAATTGCCCATTTTAGTTTTAAAAGCGTTGGTACAGAACTCTGACTTCGCACTTTAAAATTTGTCCGTATAGGAAGACTTTCAATAAACAACTGAACAAACCTTACACATATGCATTTTTCTAAATGTGTTCTTTTAGAAAAAAAAAAGTAAAAAAGCTATGTTCCATGATTTGGTTAGTGTTTTTATAGTTCACATACACGAGGCAAACTTTTTGTGAACGTATAAAAATATCTTGGTTTATGAATGCCCCTTTTGTAGTTTATGCGATACTTTTTTAGCGGAGTGTAAATAAAAAGTGGAAGAATCAAGGGATAGTTGGTTTACTTTGTCGAAAACTTTTCGAAAATCAATGTATATTTACAATTTTGTTTGTAGAATATGATGAAAGTTAAAAATGTTCAAAATTCATCCTTGTTTTTGGTTGACTGTGTTCAATTTTTCAAACTAACAAGATGCTTGGATTATAATTGAGGACACTGAATTATCAGCTAAGGAATAGCTTTAATAAGAGCTCTGTCAAGCTATCAAATTGATACGTTAGTTAGTTTGTGATTAGCAGCCATTTAAAATGATTTATAAATATTGATTTTTAAAAAAGGAAATGAATGATGAAATAAAAACGAAGCTCGATGAAGATTACGGGAATTCTGCACCTTTATCGTTGACCATAAAGTATTGAAATTAGCAAAATTTTAACGGGACCGTACAAGTACTTTGAATGGAGAGCGTCTAGGTTATCCAAATGATAGATCACCACATCGAAAATCATTGCAAGAATTAACGATATGATAATGAATGATCGGAGATTGAAAGTGCATGAGATTGGTGATGTTGCGGACATGTCAAATGATGTATAGGAACATTTGATCACGAATATGCACGTACGTTAACTTCAAAAGAACGTTTGGCGATGTTAAAGCGGAATCCCAATAATTTTTGGGCTCGATCCATATCCGTTGACGAAATATAGATTCACCACAGCACACCAGAGACAAACAACAGACCAATCAGGGCCAATCGGTGCCAAAGAAGGCCAAAGCCATCTTCTCGGCCAACAAGGCTGTGTTTATATTAATTAATTAATTAATATAAAATTTGTTTTTACTGTCAAAAATATTTATGTGATGATGGACAAAAATTCAAATAAGGCGTACACATTGCAAATATATATATATAGCAGGGAATCATAGCCGGCCAATATTTCGTTACTAGTGTGACGTTAATTTCATTTTATTGCCGTGATTTACGTACCTATCCGGTGTGCATTCGGCTGCTGATTTATTTAAAAACGGTTCACGTTTTGGCAGTTTTGCGGTGCGCATCCCTTCCGCCCTTCACCGCCCCGTGTGCCTCATCCATCGCGGGTAATATTTCCGACGATGATGCTTTTCCATAAAATACATTCATAGATTCATTTTGCGCATACATATAACGATTCGCGACATACGTACAATACGTACATAGTCTACCTATACACTCACAATTAGCGCTCATATAAGCGGACATATTTCGTTTATGCCGTACGTAAATTTCTGTGTTTCCGTACGGATCGATTGCAATTTATTTAATTGAAGCCGTAAGGTTTTATTTGCGTAGCGTGCATCAATCAATAAATCAAATAAATATACGTTTTTCAGCGTTTGCTAACGAACGAAAAGTTAAATTGTTAATATTATCCTAGCTGTCTCCTATTAAGGAGTGGACAGTTCACTTGTTCGTTACATCCTGTGTATGATATGTTCATATACGATGTTATACCGACTTTCTTGATTAAATGTTGTAAGTTTGTACTAGTGCATCGTTTAACAGTAATTGTTAATTTATCAATTACTTCTGGTGTATTTTTTACATTAAAAAAAAAAAAAAACAACAGACAACGCTTGCCACCTCCTAAACTTTTCGAAAGTTTACGAAAGGATCCTTTTCTTTTCTATTTATAGTATTCAACCTCACCTGTCTTCAAATCAGCACGACTTAATTACTCTACTGCTACCAGCAGACCTCTCTTACAATTAGATATTATTTACACGGAGCGGCCAAATGTGAGCCTTAACACAATAAAGCACCCGCTGCTTCTCACTAAAATAAATTCTTTTGGTTTCATTCTATCCGTTATTGGATTAGTAAAATCGTATCCATAATCGCTTCGTACAACGACTTTGCATCCAGAGAAGTCGTCTTAAATAGAGGAGTCCCGCAAGGTTCAACTTTGGGCCTCGTCTTATTCAATCCCTTCATAAATGATCTATTGACAAATTAAATGATTAGTGCTGGCTTACACCGATGATGTTAAATTCGAGCTCTCCAAGTTGTTGAGCACCTAGTATACTAGCGCTTGAGTCAAATGTAAGGATAGACAAGTCCCTTAAATTATATTTAGTTTCAGAAGTCTCAGAAAATTTTGTGTTTCATTCAATCATTGACGATGATAAAGTGGTATTCGCTTGTTTGTTGGATGTTGTACCTCCTATTTCAGTGTTTTTTAACACTAAAAGCTTAGAATTTCATGGAAGAAAGTGTTTTAATTCGATTAGCCCAAGTCTCCAATATCGTACTAACGTGTACCGCCAGTACTTTTGCTCTACTTTGGTATTGCTGTATACTTCATCATCTATTGATATTTGAAATTGTCCATATACGAAATAAAGAACGAAGAGCTATAACAAGGATGAATTTAACATCTGCTATTATGTCTCTCGTCTTCATTAGTAAACCGAAACGCAAGAGATACAAACGTCGACGTGATGATGTCGACAATCGACATCAAGAACGACGACGACGAGACGACCGCACAACCAGAACCGGAACCAAACGGAACGTATTACGATGGAGGAGGAAAACGAACACACACACATATATATATATATACATACACACATACAATTTAACGATGGTGTTGTTGTACATATCTGCTGCGAGCATACACAAAGCGCCGCAGCAGCCGTAATAGCAGTAGTAGGTAGTAGTATGTAGTAAGTAGAGACATGATGGTACAAATTGACAACTGGATATTTCGTTATCAATTATTCATCGTGCCGTATACCTACCTTCCGCCGTTTGTACATGCAGCCACGGCACCAACAAGTTCGCTGTAAATGTCAAACTCGCTTTGCGTTGTCGACAATGAAGAAAAGTCCGCCGCACCAGCGCGGCGGTAGCACGTGTCAATCAAAAGGACCTTTGCAAAAATAAATTTCAAGGGAGTGGGAAAGACAACGGGTAATTAATTTTGCAACGTCGTCCTAAATATTGTGTCATTTGCATGCATTTTGTATTGGTACCTCGACTGTCCGCCTATTGGCTGTCGTCGTCTATAGGATGTCACGTTTTAAACTATTGTCTACTGATTTCGCCCGGACGAAGGTAGTAGGTAAGCGTAACGATGGTTTTTATGTACTTACATACTACTACAATAGACAAGAGGAAAGAGTCAAGGTTACTTTTTATAACCCGTCGTCAGGATTGACTTTTAAGAAAGGAGAACGAGCGTTTTGTAATTTTGGCGAAAATCTTACGGAATCTTTACGACGGTCGTTCGAGGAACTGTTTGCCGCTTTGCAGTTTTTGCATTCGTTTGTCTTCTTTGTAACCACGATCGAAGCCGGCTACGAAAGTAAAAGTGGTCATAGAATCTATCAAAGAGATGCTGATGGTCAGGTGGGGTAATAATGAAGCTTATAAAAAGTGGGGAGAATTCGAAATACTCAGCTATCGCGCAACTCATGCTTTGTAACGACAGAGCGTACTAACGCGCTGGTATTGAGGCGTATTAAAACAATAGTATTTTAGGTTTATTCCGACAAAATTAATAAAAAAGACTGATGAGACGCGATTTAATTGGTTAAGAAAACATTTTTTCTAGAAAAGATCTACGTCATTTATAAATAAACGATGATGCAAAACAAAAGAAGAAGTATAAAAGTAGAAAACGCCCTGCATGAAATTCAGGAAGAAAATCCATTCGCGAGGAATGTTGAGATCGCTTGATGCAAATATCTATGAATGGTGATATGAGCGTAATTATGTTATTTCAATCGTTTCTCAAGATTCCCCAGCGTAAAAGTCTCGACAATTTTTGCGACGCGCTCTGTAAATAGCGATTTGTACGTGGACAGTTTATCTATTCTCCTGAAAAAATAAAGTACTATATTTATCAATTCGTTAAGGTGATTCCTCGGTAAAACGGAAATATTTGCCACCTTTTCTTTGGTGCACCTTTCAATACATACAAACAAAACGGGCCAAATTATAACGACATACCTACGTATATTCAAGAATCCTTCAATTTAAGAACGTGATTGCGGGATAAAGCCTGAAACAGAGATGGTAACAACATAAGAGCAACGGGCGACAATAAAATTTTACAATCCTTTAAGCACAAAAAGTGAACGCCGTAGCGAAGGACAAAAGAAGAAATAATAACAGCAGTAAGCAGCAGAAGAGGAGACGGACACCGAAGAGCGAAAAGCGTTTCTATGTTTCCGCATTTGAAAATTTACGAGCGACTGTCAAAAAGCCGTAGAAATATTGGTAACATCGCGCGCTCATGGCTATTACCTATAGGGAAGGAATAGGTTAGGTTAGGATGAGAGAGGTATTCGTATATAGGGTCGTAAATGAAAAATTGACGGTCGTTAAACAGGTGCAAATACTGCCCAATAAAATAGTTAAGAAACGTAGGTATATGGGACACGCCTAGCTCTTAAAATTCTCTCTCGGAATAATAACAACAACAAAAAAAAACTATTGTGTGGCAAATATTCATAGAAGTAGAACAGAAAAACGAAAGGGAAACGTATATTTTTTTTATATGAAGGCAACCTTACCAATTCTTCTTTACGCTTAAACCTGAAATGAAGAAAACCCTCCAAGATGTAGGCGTCTTTATTTCAATAAACGAGGAGTCCACTAATATAATTGTACAGATGGTTATACATACACATGCATAAGTTGTTCGTAGCTAGAAAATCATCCGTGCGTCGTCGAAGGAGGCATTAAGAAGGGCTTTTTTTTAATCTATCAATCGCGAGAGAGATATCGGCTAGACTTGGGCGCGGCATTTTATTGCTCATATAGCTGTCCGCGGAGCACAATGGAACCCACCAATCACCAATAAGGCTATAACTTCCTTGATATCATAATAGAAGGCGGCCGCCGCAACCACTACGAAATATCCCGCACCGCCGGGCTGTGTGTATGCTCTCATTTGCCGTCTTTCTCGTTCTCGCTCCTAACAATGCCCACCTGAAATCAGAACGTTTCGACATTAATTAAAGGTCATAAAAGTTGCTCTGTAATAGGAAATCAATCGATTATTTAGATAAATAAGATTCTACGATAAATTAATCCAATGTACATACGTGTAATAATTAACCCTTTTCTTCAAAAATTCGAAGGTACGGCAGAAAGCGGTATCTAAGACTTTTTTTATGCCAAAAAAGACTAACTAAGATTGCTTATTTCGACGTCCTAAAGATATTTAGCTAAAAGAAGGAATTTTTAAAAGAAATCTAGCTCTCTATCGCTAGATGGACCCTTATACTCGATAGGTGGACAATGCGAAATGCCAAGAAGGGATGTGGGGGTGGTCATTTAAGTAAGAAAAAATCATCCCTAGACATCGCTGAATGATTTCTGAAATCTGAAATACAAAGGCTTTAGTTACATGTTTCTGGGTAAAATCAGACTCCGAGAATCGATTTCCGCCACCTTAATTTACCTATCTCTCTGTATATGAATTACATCCCGAGAAGAGTAAAGATAGGTATCGACATTTCTCAACATTCTAAAATTCATACCTCGTTTACCGTAAGAGATAGAAAATTGGAGTCACTTTTAATGGATTCGACGTATCGAAGTCTATAAATGAAGCTGCTGGAGATATATAGAAAAATTAAGAAAATAATGGAGAAAATTTTTATACCGAAATTCGGACCTTCGTCCCTTAACCAGTTTAGCCTGCTTCTGCCAGCTTAGCCTATTTATGAGAAATTTAAGTTTGAATGTAACGAATTTATTTCCATTTTATTCGTTCAATATTTACGGAAATACAACCGGTATCGATACGGATACATCAACGATGCTGATGGTAGATATAATTTGGGCGTATGTGTGGCGTAAATGTATTTTCGTGTGTGCAGTAGTGCAAGTATACACGTAATTGGTCTCGGAATTCGTACAGGTCAAGGTGATTCGCTTCACACCGTAGGTCGGCCGGTCGTCGTAGTCGTAGTCATGGTGAGACGTGTGAGTTTCTCAAAGTTTGGCGATTTAAAAATAACTTTCGATAGAGTCGGACGACCCGACCGAACGCCGAATATGCCGATAGGAATGGCCACTGGCATCGCAGTATTTTACTGCTGGAGGAGCCAAGATGTTAACGAAACTTCGGTGATGTGATGTACCAACTCGGGTTCACGTTTGGGATAGGTCGCGTTCCGAAAGTGATTCTTCGAGATACGATCCTTCGAGCTACAGTACGTCTCAGTTCGGTTCTGTTAAAATGTTTAACTTAAACAATCCGCAAATTCTAATTTGCATATTATTGTTACAATCGTGGACGAGGCACGGCATGGATGCATTCAATCCCAAGTCCCAAATGCCCAAATAAGTCTATTGTAACGGTGGAGTTATATGTGTTAGACTAGTTAGAAGCTTTCGATAAATTTTAATAATACGTTAGGATTTTCTTCCTTCATTTCAGTAGATGTAAGGAATGACCTACTGAAAGTATCTTGTGTGATTGATAGCTTACAGAGAAAATGTTATACAATCTTCAGATCTTATTGGCGTAAACGACAGGTTTGATCTTCAGCTCTTTCTAGTTTATATAAATGATGTCTTAGAACAGCATAACTCGTCAAGAATCCTGCCAGTAATCTAAAGTCATCTTCTCTTAATGATAACGCTATTTTATATGTGTAATTCCTTCTTCGTTAAATTAATTGAGCATATTGATGAAAGCTTTCGTCGATGCCTTACTATTGTTAAAGTAAACTTCAAACGAAACGGCACCAAGGATTCTCTTTTGGCTAATACCACTTTTAACACCAATTTCATCCAAATAAAGCCTAAAAATTTTATTTAACCTTATTCCTCCGTTTGATTTGTCTTCTTTTTAATAAATTACTTCTAATTTTTATGTCGGTTTCGCACCATCTAGTTGTAAATAAGTAAATTGAAAAATCAACCGAGTTCACTAAGACACCATATAAGAAAGGAAATGAATATTTTTGAAGAGCTTCTCCCATCCAGATTCAATGTAATGCCGATTTGTGTTAATCTGCGTACTGACATATTCGTACACATTCACGCGGAGGGAAAAATGAGAAAAAACGGAGCGAACACAGTTGCAGATGGTGCAGGCTTTGATGTCGGTCGCTATAGTTGAGATTAACACGAATTGATTGTCTTTTTACAACGCGTATACATCTACATAATACATACAGGCGCATCTCGCCACCGGAAAGGAGCATTCCTAATAATAGCATCTTTGATCTATAACGTGTATATACAAAGACATGGATATTACAAGAAACAGCTATAGATATACACGTAAGATGCGTTTAGCAAAAAATATATCAAACAAAAAAATTTAAATAATATAAACAGCCAGCGGTACTAGGATTCACGTTCCGGATTACGCAAAGCTCGCGATATTGGTTTTAATAAGCCTTTGATTTTCACAAAGTATGCGTGCGTATTTGTAATATTCGCAAGCTACCGATTATCTTTAGCATTAACGATGTTATTTCTTTTTATAACTGTGCTAACGTACCTGATACGAAGTGTAGGTGAATAATTATTTATTTAAACTTATACATACGTACAGTTACATAACGTTAAACCTATATATACATAGATAATTGTTATGTATATTCGATTATGTATGTTGATAGAGAAAAATATTTCATATTCATAAAACTAACGCAAACTTCACTTACGTCTATCGATCATTTATATCTGAATAATTGCCTCTGTCGAAATACGTACTGTATGCATTTATTACGCAGATAAAACGGTAATTAATTATACACAAATATTTAAATTATACCGCATACTTCCACCTCGCCGTAGACGTAGAGCAGGTGTAATATATTTCGAAATTATACCGTTCCTATTTAATTTTCGTTTTACGCTCGTAAAGTCCGGTAAAAATTTCGAGGATACACATCCGATTTTGACGTTACGTAACCTTTAAAATAGAATACGAACGGGAACAGAAATACCCTAAACAGCTAGGGAGGAACGGAATATTACGGCCGCCCCCGTTCGCCCGACGGTCCTTCCGCCGAATTCCTGAAATTTTTATCACCTTCCCTAGTTCTACGATAACAATTAGAGGGCACTAGATGTAAACGCTTACGGGAAAAAAGCGCATCGTCGTCTATCGTATAAAAGCGACGGATTTACGACCAATTTTCCGCACGTGTTTCGTATTTGGGGCGGAAAGGATGGAATATGACCGGTAGAATTGGTTGGGGGTACACGAAAACATTGATAGATCGAATCGGGCGCGTCTCTGCTTCTACGTCTATATGGTTTGTTGAAATAGAAAGATGAGCGCCAAAACCGATCGCTTCAATATTAAGCCTAATAATGTTAAATTGGTCCGCCCGTTTCTGACGAAACAACTACAATAACTTACTTCACATATCCTCTTTTTTGAGCGAAGCGTGGTCTTGAACGGTTACGTTAATTCATAGGGCAGATAAATGTAGATGTAAGAATTTCAAGAGGTAGAATACTTAAATTAATTACATTAAAAATATTTATCCCTTCATTTTCATAAAAAATTTATTTACTACTTACTTTTATTGATAGACCAGAGCATCATCAAGTTCTCAACAATACTCCTCGTCAGTACTCAGATATAAATTAATACGCAAAAAATTCTTCCTTCCCATTCGATATCATTACGTCCATTCAAAGCTCATTACTAGAGACGCCAAAGGCAGATGAAACCATTACTTTTTCCCAGCGACTAGACTGACTCGTGTTTCGTCGACTCTCTAGGAAACCAGTAAGCAACACGAACCCTTTCTTACGAGACGAATAGACACGAGTCTATCTAATCGCTGCGAAATACTAAAAATTTTACCTGGCTTGGTCATCTCTACTCGTTACATACATACATCGAACTACCCATTACTATTTCACGGCATCCTCGATAAAAACCCGATCTTCTTCCCATGCATGCGCATAGCTGGCGGGTCGTCGATTAGCGACGCCAGCTTAACCTCCTAACCAGGCAATGTCAATGACATGCACATATAATACGTATAGGTGTGCTGTACATTCTCGTGCCATTTGCATATAGATTGTACCCCAGATGCACTGTGTCTAATGTGAGCTCTCGCCGTCGATGTTGATGTTCCTCTGTTGTTGCCGTACGTTCCTGCGAGGTTGGCAGAAGCAGCAGAAACGGCGTTTTGTGTCGGGGAATTTTTTACGGTCGCTCCGAGCTTCTTGCTCGCGAACGTTGCTCAAAGATTTTACGAGCGCATTCGTACCCGTACTGCTTGGGAGAGTAATTAATGGACTTGGGCGTTTTGCGGACTTTCTACAATGTCAAATTTGTCTAATCTAATCTGGCTTTGAATTGAAATCTACTACTGGACGATGAATACGTTTGCGCGTGTTTAATTAAAGAATAATGATATGAACATAGTAACTTTAGGTAGTAAGAATTGGGCAAAATTTGATAAGTTTTTCAATTTAATGTCAACTGGATCAAATAGATTTTACCCTGTTTTCAACAGTAGCAACCCAAAAAATTCGGATTTTAAGCAGATGTTTAGGAAGGGAAGAACGGTAATAATTTAAAAAATCAATCGTTCCTCAAGCTTTATTACCGAATGATTGCTCTTGATTTTTGGTCTAATATATATAATTAAATGCTAGAATTCCAATGAGAGTGGTCAGTACCATATGCCGATCAATGGAGATCATTTCTCCTCAACCAATCTCCCCGGCCGGCATTATTATTATTTGGTTCCCGTTCGGTCAACTCGCGCGCAAATTATCGGCAACACTACCGGTCATAGTGCACGGTTATTATCCGGAACTAAAATCTGAAGCTTTGTGTGCGTCTAAGCGATGCGGGGGTGTCGCGTGCCCCAGACCCATACATAAAACTGACCACATGCACCGGGCGGCACAGGGACTCGGGCAGCTGCACATATTCTATTGTCGCCCACGCACCCTCCTGCCTGTTATCCTACCTCTCAATCCGTTGATCTTTGCCACCTAATTTATTTCATTTCAAGAGTCTAACGTATCCAACTATAACAATATCTCTCGCATGTGTATGTGGACGCACGAGCCGAGAGGTACTTACATACATACATACATATATCTATCCGGCCTCGTTTAATATACGGGAACGAAGAACTTCCCCGTACAGTTCCGGGAAGACGCGTATAGGGCAGAAAGGGAGTAAATATAAACGTTTTTCCCACATCTGTGTCTAATATTTCGTCGGATATGTAGGACTTCGCTTCTCCCGTTCTAAGTGAGCGCGTGTGTCGTGAATAGCTGCCCGTATTTATAGGAAATATGAGAAAATCGTCGAGTAATTGCTTCGGAGGACGCAAAATTCTTCTGAGCTACTGCATGTTGTGTCGCCCTTCAAACAACAGCGACTTCATCAAGTATTTTGATCAATGTATTACGTTATATATCAAATTGTAGATAAGTGTTAAGAAAACAACAACAACCCGCAAATTCCAGATTACAATGAAACTGTAGAAATTGAAAGAAACTAAAAGCGGCACAATTGCAGGAGTACAGCACCCGAAAATTTGCGCGACTTTAGACAACCATATAGGCACTTACAGCGAGCAACGCGAATTTACAGTGACCTATACGTCTTTAAGAGGTAAAACGATATAAAGAAGGAACTACCAAAGTCACGTACCGTAATGTTCAATTCGTTCTTGTCTTTTATATCGAAAAATCTCGTTCAAAGGAAGATAATGTCCGCAAATTAGCGATCCTTTAGATATTAGACGGCTATACAGTTTCCTTTTTCGTTCCGCTACGATTCGCGGTTCTCGAAAAACGTTTTATATCGTTCGTTTCGCGTGGGTCGCGCTTACTACGCGATAGTTTCGCCATCCGACAGTACTAGTTAATACCGATGTAGATTCGTTCTTCTCGAATCGGCTTACACGTTTAAGAGGGCACGAACGCCCGCTCCTTGCAGGCCGAACCACCGGATAACGATTCGCGCTTGTAACTCCCGTATTTAACAAGTCGGTAAAGAAACACTTCTGTACTTATTTTATGCTTATTTAAAGACGTTAAATAGGCGCTGATGGTGCTTGCTCGTATTACGGCATCTTTATAGATACGTTCAGTGTTGCAGATAGTTTGCGGCAACTAGAGAATAGCGTTACGTACACGAGAATAATATAAAACGTTGTATTTTTTAGTGATAAAAATTAGATTTAACTTATGACATGATACTTCTTCAAAGATATTATTAATGGTTCGTCATCTCTGGATACGCTTTTTACCATCCTATACTTGCTTTAAAGCACTTGTTAAGGTACACCTTCAAAATTTCCTTTATTCCTCCAAGTATCCATTCTAGTGAGCGATATAGGCCGCCATGCTATCAATGCAGAACACAATGGCGCTTACCTCCGACGACTGTTGACCAAGAAGAATAATGAGCGCTGGACGACATGCAAATGAGATACGTTACCTCTCTCTCTCTAACCCCAACAATCTCGTACGTAACGTCTTCCACGTCCACATACACGCACAGATACAAGCACCCCTTGCCGTTTCCACCCATGCGAATATAATAACTTATGATAATATATATTAACGAGCGTTCGGTCGCATTTTACTCGCGGACACGTTGAAAGCTGGACCGTGTTATACTATTTAAAGAGATGGCCGGCCGCAGTAAAGCGATTTACCGGATCCACCTTCGGACAATAAATATTAATAAACTGGCCGCCGCGCCGAGGCGACAAACCAAGAGATAAATTTTCAGGCCGACGTGCCGTTGATGCCCATCTACATATTGCCAGGCCGCGAGGATATGTCGTTATGTCTTTGGTTAGTTGGTTCATTACGTGTTCTCGGTATGGCAACTTAATAAAAAAATTCTGAAATCTGCAGACAAATGGACGTCCACACAAGTACCTTGTTTTCTTTCAGATCGTTGGCTACGTTTAACGCGAAGTTTTTGTTAAACTCACCGCGAAAAATCGGTCACAATTTCTTATCGAACCGCCAAAGTAGATTTTCCTGAGTTTTTGGTCAACTGTGTTGACCAAAAGTTACCTTTTCGGTAACGACGCTGTGATAAAAAGGTTTCTACACACGCCGGAAAACTTTATGGAACGAAGGCAAATATTAGAAAGGAAAGAGTCTTTCTATTTGCGCGTCTATGTCTTGTTAGCCGTGAATGTCAAACTACAATTTTTTTCAGCTTCAGCTTTGAAACGGATATTTTCTCTTCGTTAAAATTTGTTATGTTTTGATTTGTAATAGTTTAAATTTTGTTACTTACTATCATTATTCTTTGTCTTGATCCTAATAGACACAGGTCTTAATGGAAGATTTACTGTGGCTGTGGAAACCATCAAATGGTTAACACTACAGTACTATTGCTAACGTTTCCGGAAGTCCAAATTGACAATGCATCGTAGTCGCACCGCGGGCTTAAATTTTGTCCGCAAGTGAGCGCCGTTTCTGTATAATTTAATTAATCAGAAATATGGGAAGTAGTTGCAACACCTGCTGTAACAAAACAGCGCCTGGTGCTTTTTTGCCTCTAATCAGTGTACGGAACTGCAGATCAGGCAGGCAAACATTGCCCGAATGAATCTAATGCATAATTAACGAAAAGAAAATTAAAAATATTGGCTTTTTCCATACAGCTACGCGTAGTACGTTAACTTATCAACACCCCCATCCTTAAGCAGAACGAATACATTCGTGTACGTATAATACATCCAACCATCGTTGAGGCAATATACCGATTCAAGGTAATCGCGACCTCCGATCGATACATGGACTCCCTCTTCTTCTTCTTCTTCATCGTCCCGAAGACCCGTCCAACCGACGATACGCAGAAGTGAATAATACAGGACGAATACCTACGGTACGCTGCTTAATGATCGCGCGCAGCGGCGTGTCGGGGGTTAATTAAAATTAAAAAGAGCACGCGAAAGCCAATGGGAGGAGAGGGGCGCGTATTTGGCCAATCTGCGACGATATCGCGCTCGCGGCATTCGCGACAATGCATCATAGCTTATCGGAGAAAAAGCACTTCTATGCAATAGGTATAATCTAAACGCGAGAATACCTACCTCAACGATGCGTACGTATGGGGATAAAAAAAAAAAAAGAAACGAGGCAAACATAAAATACGAGGGCGGAGGGAGTAATGGAAGCGTGAAGGAGAAGAAGACAGAAAGAAAAGAATAAGTGGTGTATGTAGTTGTGCTGCGTTCGGTTGTGTTGTGTTGTATGGTGGAGACGGAGACCCTTGTAACTATGAGGGGCCGTGCCCAGTCAGACTTACGACGTACACGGACAATATCTCAGTCGGCTACATATTGAGCCTTGTTGTCTTCTTCGCGCGTTTCCTCTCCAATCCGATATCTCTCCTCGCCTCATATACCATACTTTACCTGATCCACACAGCTTTTATCCTATCCTATATACATGTAGGTTGTATCGTATTCAACAACAGGAAAAAAGTCGCCTTTTAATTAAAGTTTTAGATTCATTGTACAATAGCCCGTTTTATATGGTATCTTTGGTTGGCAACAACGAAGTTCCTAGATCGTTAATCATATCTATTTTTGTAAATATACGACATAATACAATATACATATACATATATAATAAACTATATAAATAGCGAAAATCAAAAATCAGAAGGAATTGTAACCAATGAAGGAGTCAGCCAAGAAAGACTGAGTACTCTGTATTCTATGAGATTCATAGATGATATGTTTATGAAGATTAGATTAATTGCAGAAGACTACAAAGCATGTAAATAAGAGAATATGCATTCGCAAACGATATACTGCAAAAACAAGTGAAAATATGGAATGAAGTTCTGAACAAAAATGGCAAAACAAAACGAAAGTTATGACTACAAATTAAGAAAACTTGAAAGTTAAATTCGAGGGAATCGAATCAAAAGTAGCAAATACCGAGGCAGATGTAGAAGAAACAAACCAAACAATAGAGAAAACAATGAGATTAATAAACAAAAAGAAATTAGCAACGAAAGGCACAAAAATGAAAATATTTGAAGCAATCTACAGACCACTACTAACATTTGGAGCTGAATCATGGATATTATTAGAAAGGCAGAAAAATAGGTTATCAGTAGCTGAAATGACACAACTTGGAAGAATAGAAGGAATAACATTAAAGGACAAAAATCAGAAGTACCCAGTATAAGAAAAGACCTGGAAACACGACTAATATTGGTGTTTACGGAGCAGAAACAATTGAGCTGGTAAGAACACATACAGAGAATGAAGAGGAGAGACCGACAAAACGAGTATACAAAGCAAGAATACTATACAAAAGAAAAAGAGAGACGAACATGGGATACAGTGATTACTAAAATAATAAAGAATGCAAGAAATTGGAACGAAACAAATATTATATTAACAAAGGACAAGAATCTACGAAGGTAGCTTATATGTATATTTATATTAAATTGATATTTATACAGATTAGATGTGCGGACGTCCTAATATTAATAAAGGGCTCTGCTCAAAATGGAAAAATATCAAATTGGCAACATATCGCAGTAAAATTAGGCATAATATGATGAATAGTATTTAAAATATTTGTGACAAAAGGGAAATTGAGCCTATTGTCAAGAGGATGGTCCATGTGCTTGTCCACGTTTAAAGTTTGGCCAATTCTCTTATACCATTCAATTGGTGCTGTAGGTAATTGATAGTCACTGGTAGTTGCGATGAGTAACATCAGGCAAAGACGTCTGTTCGGCGATGTAGGCTTATTTAGTAATTTATAAGCTTCAATTGTTGTGAAACGCGGTTAGCACATTTCAGCAAGATGGTTGCCAAATTCAAAGTCATGAGAATCGCTAACAAGGAGGTTCAAAGGGATCGCCAATATTTTCGATTCCGATTTAGGGGGTTATTCTGTAACATCAATTACTTCAGCTTGAAGCCTTTTTCATGTAATTCTTAACGTTGCTGTTAACATCTGTTAATACTATCAAAACACGATGTCTGAACGCATTTTCCAAATGTAATAATTAGATTATGTTTTAGATGTATTTCAGGCATAAACTTTATCAAAGCTTTTAATTATATGATTACTAATACGTAAATAGTGCTCTGTATTTATATCTAATTTAAGTATCTGCTATATATTATTAGTTTCAAACCAAATTTCAAATGAATACGGAACTATCGCGAGCTTAAAGCCAAATTAAAGGTTATGTGACCTCATAAAGGTCTTAATATTAATAAACTTTTTGTTTTCTAGGCGTAATCATTCACAACAATATTACTGCTACTAATGATTTAATCTCTACTATCTGCTATATACTCGAAAATTACTAAATAACCATATGCAAAGCTCGCTACTATTACGTATATCTACATAAAAATAACTATATAATTATCTACATTTCTTTAGTAGCTAAAACAGAAAATACATACTCTTCCTTCAATTGAAGATGAATTATTTTACCGCAGTTGCTTAACGAGCTACAGTTGCGCTCCAACCGGTCGGAGATATCAATTCTGTAAAAGAATCTGTTAGCTTACATCGTCGTCGAATCAGAGCAAAAGATCCGTAAATGAAACGTGAACACAGAGATTTCAATCCCTAAAATGCAAGACCCCGCTCAGCCTATGCTCCGGGAAGTCTCGTGCCTCCTCCAACGGTACGTTTTCTCGGGACTCTTTCGATTCTAATACCGACCGACACCCACGACAAAGGGAAGATACGTACGAGCTCGTCGAGCGTCTGATGGCAGTTTTCGATCTTCTAGGAGGGCGGCATCTTTAATTTGAGTGACCGATTTCTCTACCCTCAACT
The DNA here is from genome assembly GCA_020654165.1 of Oryctes rhinoceros. Taxonomy (NCBI): domain Eukaryota; kingdom Metazoa; phylum Arthropoda; class Insecta; order Coleoptera; family Scarabaeidae; genus Oryctes; species Oryctes rhinoceros. The sequence continues at coordinate 8,014,571 of JAIOKQ010000240.1, read as the reverse complement.
ATCACAACAAATTTTTCGTCTAACTAAAAAAAAATTAAGTAATTGTTTTGTTCTTTTTCAACGTTTTTTTTTTTTTTCAAATAACACATTTGACGTTGACGTAATATATGATTTCCTATTCAGGATTTTTAATATTGGTAGCGCAATTTTCCCCCAAATTTAATTTGCGTTAAATTATTTATTATTATCTATGCACAAAATGCTATATAAACTGTTTATTCCTCCCTTAAAGAGGCTGGTACTTTTAATATTGTCAATTTAATATTGTGATAGCGTTTTAACATTCTACTACCAACCTAACCTAATCTCACTGAAATCACCAAAACATGTATTGCATCTTAAATAAACTTTCTTTATTACAAAATCTCAATTGTTGAATGTAGGTTTTATTGTTAAGTACCACTTAACAATACCACTTCATTCCGGGAAAGAAATGCGTTGATTCAACCAAAATAAGCGTAGCTGTGTGTTAAATACACAAAGTACTTATCGATTAATCACAGTGTTGCCACATTTAAAATAAATATCCAACCAAATAACACATTTACCCTTGATGAATGATAACATGCAATCTATGAAAAAAACATTGCTAAATTTACTTTTCTGTATTTACGTTTAATTCTAACATTCTATTGGTTGATCCAATTAAATACATCTTTTGCTTCTTCGATAACTTGCTTTGGTGTGAAACAATGCAGTAAGTGATGTGATTCCAATGGTCAGCCCTTGTTACTTAAGTCTTTAAAAATATTGTCGAAAACAGTAAAACACCAAAATTTCCAGGATCAAGAGCATCAATAAATGTCTTCTTTAACAGTAATGCGATTTTTGATTTGGTTGGCTAGGGCAGGTTCGCTCTTCTGAGCCTTGTTGTCTTCCTTGCTATTTTTTTCTGTTAGATAATTATAATTAATTTCTTCTTCGGAAGCTATGGGCTCACTTGGTCCTCATCTGGGATCCTCATCCAACTGGGGGCAAAACGTGAAAGTATACATTAGCAATTTGGTCTTCTTGTCTACTTGTTTGCTCAATCCTAAAAGAGGCATCGGCAATCTCTTGACTTGGTTATATTTACCAAATATGATGTTAATTTGCTCTTTCCAACATCCATGGTAATCTCCAAGTACTTTGCAAATGTTTACCGCGGCAATTTATGATGTCCCACCCCAAAACTTTGCGGTGCATCGCGAACGCCATAACGCGCCATGTAACCTTTATTTCAACGTGATCACAATATTCTGCAAAACCGTTTAGTTGAAAAACCGAACGGCTTCAGTTTAGCAAGTTTGTGGAAAGTCAAAAAAGCTCTAGTTTTATTATGTAGTATTTTAGTCACAGCGAAGAACATTTTTCTTGATTTTGATGCTGAATATATATTTTGTAACGTTTCTAGCTTCATTTCATATCTGAAAGCACACGATTGGAAGTTAATTACTTCAAGAAGCAATTCTCTTATACCAGAAATTCTTAGATAGGATTAAAGAAAAGGTTTTCCATCATATAACTTCTGCAGCAGTCGGCTGCATTATTTTCTTCAGTTCTTTTTTTAATCAAGGTATATGTTAGAAAATGATAATTGAAATTTTTGGTCTTCCTTATTTTTTGAATTATTCAAATTGAACAAACGATTTTTATTTTATTTGTTTTATTTTATTTTATTTCCATTCTGCTGAGCAACAGATGCTAAGAGCCTTTGGCAGAAAACAATAACTTAAGCAGCTTGTAATAAATAGCTACTTTCAGTACTTTCAATAGAAGCTGCAATTATACTAATTACGGATGCACATTTGATACCAGATGTTTCACATCGACGGTAATCTTTTGGTTAACTTTTTATTAAATCAAGTGGTACGATGCTACCCGCTTGGCTTTAACCATTAGCGTTTTCTTTTGTTTTTTATTGAAACAATTTTCTAACGCTTACATTGGTTACATGGTTATTTTTGTTTCACTAACACCAAAACAGATTTTATTATTTCAACTGTCTTCGCTTCCCCATTGTCATCAATGGATACCTAGTCCATTTGAAATCTTATTTACGTGCGTACAAATTTGATGAATTCCGATAATATTAAAACAAATACTTTGATTTTTAACAATGTGAAAGGAAATAAAGACAGCAAACCATGGTGTAACTACACAACCTACCTGCTGTTCCCGGCAGCATTGCCATGCTGCACAAGCAGAACAGCATGCAGCAGCGTAGGGCCGTGCATTTGGGTTCGAAGTCGCCGAGCGCTCACCGCGAACAAACCATACATATGCATAACCGCCGTCGTGTCATTAGTATTTTATGTGACTGGTCAATGAAGTATGCGTCCTCCCATTGGTTACCTGGACGAGTTATGACGAGGTGAGATTGGCTACACCTGGACTAAGCGCCGCCCTCCCTACCTGCACTACCACCGGCTCTTGTCTTGCTCATAAGTTTCTTTATTACCCGTAGTTCCTCGTGGTTCTCTTGCTATGCTACATATACACATATACAACACTACTACTATTACTATTTCTTACATGCTCGCACTCACACACGCGATCGCGCTCTCGTTGTTGTTGTTCCTCTTCTTCTTCTTCTCCTTCTTTTACCTTTCTATCGTCGATTGCGATGTATGTACGGATGTAGTAATAGGCAAGTGCGCCTCTCGCCTCCGAAAGAAATTACATGCGGGACACGTACGGGTATGATCCGAACACCTCAATAAATAGACCATACGCTGGAATGAAAATAGAACGTACGCGAAACTGCAGGAGAGGCATAATGAAGTACTTCCACTTCTTCTACGTTGTAGATACGCTCTCCTCCGCTTCTTCTTACTGCTCGGGTCTTCGGGAGAGGCGAAGAACCAGTTCCACGTAGCCGTAGACGACCTAAACATGGCGTACGCTGATGGGACCGGTCTAAAAAACAAAGAGAATTCTTTTTCTCCTCTCGAAAACCTATACGTTCGTATGTACGTGTATAATAGGTACTCTCCATATTTGATGAGGACGATGGTGATAGGTACGTGCGCGTTATTATTAAAACGTTGCGTTGCTTTAACTTAAGTAAACGATAGAAAATAGACGGATGTGTATTTACCACGTTTCTCTTTTTTTTTTTGAATTATGCATTAATAAAAAATTTGCATTTGGAGTATCTTATCAAAGTTGACAATTGGCATTACGACAACATTGACTTGTGGACAATGGCTGACGATTCTTAGAATGGAAAAAAATATTCCGCACCGCCTGCTGCATATATCGCAAACTAACTTTCCCGGTCGATGGAACAATCATCACCTTTATTGGAGACGATTCACTCTTCGCATTACTTATTTCGCTTGAACTGCTTCATCGGGGTTTCGTAAATGTTCATTCGAATGTTTTTGGCCCTGAATAAATAAACATGTTCAAATCTTCAGTCAATATATACTTTTCAAAGTCATTCTTTCGAGATGTCTGCAACTGCCTTCATCGTTAACCTAGCACGATCACCTTTAAATTCGGCTGCCCAAAATTTCACTGTGGCAAAAGATGGAGCAGAGTCCCCGTATACATCATCCTACTCGCATTTAATTCGCGTAGGCGTATTCCCTTTGAAATGCAACAATTTACTGATAGCTTGTTATTTTATAAATAAATAAATTTAATTGTCTCACAATTCATGAAATGAAAAATAACGATGCCTCTATAATGAGAATAGAAATAAGATCAACGTTACTTTGAGAAGCTCAACTTAAATTAAGCTAATTCTAATTCCGAATTTCTAGACGTGATTGTCCCCAGATGTTTCTTTTATAGTTGAGATCCTAAAGCGAGCTAAACGTTCGCTAGTTTGGAGTAATAACTACGAACCGCACACGTATACACCATTACGGACGCTACAGGAACCAATACGTATACGTACAGATGGTATCTGGTCATCCATCTCGCTGTTGGCAACAGTCCATAACCACAAAACAATTTGCGAAACACGTTTCGGTAAAGAACAGAATGCCACGCGCTAATAAATAGGTGCGTACGCGCGGTAACGAAGTCCCGGGGCCATATGCGTCTCAGAAGATTTTTGAAAAATCACGTACATCTAACAAACGTAGTAATATAGAGAAAAATACAATCCAAACCGAAGAGTTCTACATGAAATTAAACGTCTCCATCGCTAATTGGCATGTTCTCCTGGAATAAGGCTTGGTTGTATTTGTTAGTGCTAAATTTGTTCGATTAGCAATTAGCAATAAATAATGTTGCTATTATTGCAGAGAGGTTTCAACAAAATTTGACCTAGGTAGTGGCTACAATAACAGGCATTATTTTTTAGCCTGTTATAAGCTTAAGAAGATCACTTGAATTATTTGATAGGTTATTATTTGTTAAGGAAGATTGAAATGGCAGACCCAAAAGAAGTTTCCAAACGGCGCAAAACAGTTCTGCAATCTAATGAAAATAGTATCAGCGCTTCCTAGATTGAGAGGAAGGCGCAATTTACTTAAACAAATGAAGAACTCACAGCTAAATCAAAGAAAATTAAGACGTCATAGGAATTTGTCCAAAAGAAACGCGCCTACTTATTAATCATATCTTTGATCGTGCTTTAACATTATTTCTCGAAGCTGAGCTTACTCAACACCAACACTAACTAAGAGGAAATAGTGCCAAAAACCCTAAATTTAATATTACCCTGGTTATTATCGTATTCTTGGGGCAATAAGATGTTAACCGGGCAATATTGCTGCTACAGAAGCGCTTGCGGAGATCTTCAAGACTGCAGAACGAGGCACAAGAATCTACATAATTCTAAGGAAACACCGAACCCAGCTCACGTTACTTACCAAATAGGAATGCGATGGCACGACCAGTTAGGCGCAATATAAACCGAGAGCAAAGACAAAGAATTTACAAACACAAATAGTTGTTCAAATGCGACAAGGTGGAGCGGGAACATCGAACGTTAGCAACACGCGACGAAGATTTCTTTCCAAAATGTAGAAGCGGTTATTAAGGTTGTTAGAGATCAATCAAGAGATGATTGTACTAGAAAAATGTGCTATCCTTCTTCAAATCTTATGTACAGAAATCCTTATTTTTGGTACTATTTACCAGCTTCTGCAAAAAATGTTAGTTCACCATCTGGTCAGTTCTTTTACCAATTGATCAGATGTCAGAATAAACACAAGAAACTCACGATAAACACGTAAAGCAACCACACCACCTCTACAGAAAATACGTCATACGTATTCATATGCGCCGTCATACGGCGGCCATTAACTCAATCCAACGAAACATAGCTTTATTTAAGAATGCTTTAAACATTTTAAAATTTCCAATTTGAACCATGAGTAAATATAGAATAAAACAAATACACATCTTTATGTGCAATGAGCTCTAGAATAGATTGTTGACTTTTAATTTGTACAAAAGAGAAGGAAAAAAATGGAAGGTTAATATATGTACTTTTATACCTACATATGTATGTATGTATATGGAGAATTAACGATTCCCATCTTAAACTTTAAAGCATTACCCCGTAGGTAAAGGTATTCTCTTTCTTTCTCTTGGTTGAGTTGTCACACATCCATCGGATCTTTAAATTATATCGCATCTCTTCGTGGAGAAAAAGACAACACGATTGTTGTTCAAGACGACGTCGAAGAGAGAACGACCATAACGAAGTATATCTAGAGGAAGAAACAAGAAGAAGAAGAAAAAAAAGAAGAGGCCTTTTCAATATGCAAGAAAAATAAATCTCCCTCTTCGCTGGTGTGCCTTCAGCGAGCCTTTATAATTAGTGGCCTTTTAAACAATGCGCTCCTCTCTCGCGTTCTGTCCCTCTGTATGCCTCTCCCAAACAGAAAGAGCGAGAAGAATCGAAGAGAGAGACGGGGGTTTATCGATCGCCAATGTATGTTATATGTATGTCTGTGTGTATCAAGTGGAATTCTCCTTATATTCCTTCAGTTTCGTATAGGCCGTCGTTTTCTTTTGTTCGAAATCGTGTGACCGACCCGTAAGCGCTCGTTAATTCGATGGGAATTTTACGAAACTACGCGCCGTCGCCGTCTAGATCCTCTTAATTAGTTATCATTTCACGCACGGGGGGTATTAATTAAGGTGCATATTTCTCCGTCCCTCGTCGACATTATTGCTACATTACAGAGGCTAATAATTTATTGTCATCGGCCTACTACCTTCGATATAGCTGTTTTGTGTTGTAGGATCGTGGTAATTGCGGGTTTCGCATTTACCGAAACACTTACGTACATGCACATATGGCGTCTAATACCATATACCAACGGTAAATATGAGAAACTCGAGAACGTTGTCTAACGTTTAATTAAATGAGAATGGAATACGGCAACCATTCTATATCATCTAACGCTAATTGATGTACGAAGAGATACTATTTCTAGGTTATGTTCGTTAGCGAAATTCGCAGTTGAGGAAACGTTACCAATGTAACTTTCATATATAAAATATAATTGCGTTATTTGTATATGTAACAATACGTTACAACAATACTCTTTCGTTATATTGCATATTTAAACTTAAAATTGATTACGAGCATTCACTGTAATCCAATGAGAGAGCCACCACATACGTACTTGTCTTCATCCATTCTACGTGTAAAACGGTACTAAACACGCCAATCCGTTTTTTTCTTTTTCTCTCCATTTTTACGTACACTTACATACGTATCTAATTTGTGTTCGATGCAAAGCGGTACTTACACCCGATGCATGTAATGTAGTAACTACGAACTTATAATTACACCGAAATTATCGCGATTCAACGAACATGCAACGTTGGAAACGATACACACCATATGGACATCATTTCGTTGTTGTTTTAGAACGCGCAACATATGTACAGGACGTAACCTACGACCTTTGCGCTAAATTTAAAGTTGAACGCGAATAATTTCTGTGAGATTTACAAAACATTGAAAACTCGTAGTTTAATTATCATTTCGAAAAGAAAACTTATTGAAATGATCTGGAGCCTTCGAAAGGATTGATTCCTTGAGATGAGATGAGAACCGGGACGTTACATGTAATAAGAAGTTTATTGTAGGACGTACCTGATTTATTTATTTATTATATTTAAGACGTATCACAACTCGAAAAATGAATCGACCATTTACAAGAACGAGTACTTCTTTTACTTTACCAAGCGTATGTTTTCAAGTTTCTTTTCTCATCAAATTTTTTAAAGCACTTCTTCACAATTGTATCACTTTCCTTTGACTCCGTAAAAATGAATCTTTTAATGGGTAGGTGACTGAGCAGAAACCTTAACGTAACCAACTTAATCAAACGCAGCTTTTCTACGTTCATATTGTTAAAATATTAGCCTGACTGTCCTTCTGTCCTGCGAATTTTCTTCTCGGTTTGAGCAAAGGAGGCTGCAATGCAATAGAGAATATAACTTCGGGCTTTTGTGTGAAACAATAATGATAACATCCCTAAAGACATACTACCAGTTTTGTTAACGGAATGTTATGTTACTCAAGAGGCTATTTCATCAGACTCCTTCGAGTACACAAAACAGTCCTAATACGACAAGTCTGTGAAGCCACAATTTGTTCGAGACTTGCAGCCGCAATTAGAGCAAGCTCGTAGTGACGGATGTAGTAATTTTTTCAAGATGTCATTATATTTATATGAATATTTGGCTGGAATCTAGTTGCTTTTACCATCTTAAAAAGTTAATTTTACGGAGTTTCTATTGCTGATGTGTGTAGCTGTTATTGCAAGTTGGGCGCAATACCGTTATGTAAAACTTATTCTTATTACGTTGCACCAAAATCATTCCGTCCCAATAAATACCAGAATCACGCTATGAGGAGAAAGAAACGCAAAGGCTCTCGTCACAGAGCGAAGAATAGGGTGCTCGCTATAAGATCTCACGGTTCGCAAGTGAGCGAGAGAGCCGGCAAGTAAGCGAACAAGCGAGCGAGCACGGCGTGACTGTTAATCTGCATGTCTCATCGATGGCATTCCCTATTTGGCGAAAACCTGCACGACCCATTGTTATCATTAAACGTATGCATTACATGTATATTTGCGCTGTATATAACTCCGATCTACATTGCTTTGTTATAAGCAATTTATTTGATTATTCCTCAGCGTCGGTCGTCGGGTTCTCGCCAACTTAAGCTTTAAGCATATACATAAGATGCTGTTTTGTCGTCGCTTAAAATATTCCGAGAAGAGTCCGATTTCCAATTCATTTCTTCGTCATTTTAACAATCGATAGAGCGTAGGTATTGTCTGCATATTTTACGCCGCCGAAGAAGATGTTAACACCTTTTTGACGTTTATGCTAATCAAGCCAATTCCAGCACTTTTTTCCTCGTCAAAGAAAAAAAAACGTAGGTATGCATATGACTAGAAATAAATTCGACACAACAACGTGATACTCGGAACGGTGTTGATTCATTACAACATGTGAAGAATTATTTTTGTATCGGTCAACCTTCATCAATCTAAAAATACGACGACGCAAAGAGGCGTAGCCCGAGAAACGAAATAAAACCTAACCTCACACAATATTTTATTCGAAATCGTTTCCAATTTTAGCGCTGGGACAATACCCCGCCAACTATAAATTAGCAGAAGTATCTGCATTCGAAAGAGGTATGTATGAAAATGTGTGTGTGTGTGAGGTATATCCATTTTACTCTATCCTATGGATATCTTCTCCAATTTATTTTAATGGGTTCATCGTCTCCTTTATGCATATTTACATACTATTCGGAAAAGGAATCCCGTGCAAGGTTAAACTTAACATTACGCCTCGAGTTATATTCTTTTTCTTATTGATTACGTATGAATATATGAATTAATTCCATACAAGTTATACGTGGAGAAGAATGTTTGCCAAAGAAAGCGAATGAACGGATCGCGCTTATTGCTGGATGTTGATCCATTTGTTTCCAATACAAATTCTTGACGAAATCTTGCTAAAGTCCTCTTGGTTGTGATTTTGAGTGAGCAACGAAATTTTTGTCCCGAGCTTCCCACTCTCCTGTTTATTCGAAGTAGGAACATGTTAGCGTGTTGTACTTAGACGTTAGCGTTCTGCATAGCGGAGTTATCGGTCCTTAATGTCTCTTCCAAGAAGCCTTTGTTGAGACTGGCCAGGAATTTTGTGTAAACTCCTCTGGTATGTTAATATGTCGTGTAACGAGAGACATTATGTACCAATCGCACACAGCGATGGAGTTGATCCAGGAAGGCGCCGCCGTAATCCAGATAGGACTGGCGTAGGTTAGAATCGGACAATTTTGTGACCTGCACAACGCTACGCTCGTTTTGGGATTAAAACGGTAGTTGGCCAAAGTCGCTTCGGATGATTTTGGGAAGCGTTAAATAAAATTAAGTTGGCGGTAGAAGTATTAAGAAAAAGACCATTTTTTAGGACACGTACCGGTTTTTTTGCCTTTTTCAGAATCACCGCTGATTTTGTTTTTGTTTTTTAACTTCGAGTTGCAGAAAAGTATTTCAGTTTTCAACGAGTTTCGTCGTTTATTTAATTGGCACCCAAAATACAATTGTTTTAAGTTATCCATGTCGTGTTTGAGATTAAAAAAAAAGTGTTTTACCTTTCAAATAAGTGGCGACTTAATATAGTTTGGGAACCACTGATTTAGGGCAGATCCAAGGTACTTGATCTTGCTGCACCTATCGATCTCTGTCGAAGTGACTTCGATCTTGAATCTTCTTAAAAAAAAATGAGGCTAAGAAGAAGGAAATTCATTAAATAGATCTAGACATATTGAGGTTAAAGGAAATAATTAATTTTTTGGCCAAAAAGCGGTAGTGATCCCCTGAATATCGATCTATTTTACACAATAGCATCGTGAAAAACTTAAAAGATAAGTAAGATGATCAGGTTAAAAAAAGGCACGACAACATATTCGATAAACCTGGCTGCTACGAATATGAAATAATGGAAATTTTTTGTCTAAAATTCGGGAATCATATGATACTTTCTACTCTTACATTTTATAAATACAAGTTTTTTCAATATATTTTTTACTTTTAATAATAGAGAAAACGTTTTGAAAGATTTAAAAGATTAATATTGAAAATTCGTAGATCAGAGTAAAATAACCTGAAAATAAATAATAAAAACGTTGCTTCTAATTTCAAAATTACATTTGGCAATTCCAACAACCTTAATTAAAAATGTAAAACCAACCTATTAACGTTGTAAAGGAAGACGGGATGCTTGGTTATCATGCACGAGATTCATTTTTGAAGAAAATTAGATATGTCATCTATCGGGTAGCCGTTGATTAAAATCAGATATCCAAAGCGAATTAATTTTAGCAGCTCTATAGTTTCAACTGCCCACAAAGGTATGCAGATACATATAGGCGTATGCATATGCCAATCGCTAAAAAAGAAATCGAGAACGTCGTTGTTGTCGAAGGTCCAAAATTATACCTGGACAATAATCTGGGGCATATTTAGGACGACAATAACACAGGACGGGCCGCACACAATACATGCCTTACCGATGGTAGAGAGATTATAGCTCGATGACATTACAATGACATAAATATAGATTCTGTTTGTCTTCGCTTTTGCTCTCCTACCTCGCCGCTCGTCGATGATGTAATAGATGTACATACATGCCTAGCTAGCCATAGCTAAGTACAGTAAGTCGGACGGGAACATTTGGAGCCATGCCTATTCGGTGGTCAATTATATAGCCCGAGAAGTTTCTGATGTGCGTCCGCAGGTAACCCCAACAACAGCAACCGATTCGAGGAGAAACATCTCGCATTACATAGGATTAAACGTTGCGCATTGAAAGGAAAACGATGACATAAAGGAAGACAACGGGAAGGAATAAGCTGTACCAATAAAAAGAAAGAATAAGTACAGTCGACGGCAATATACCACGACAATTGAACAAAGCGCGCAAATATGGGGACAAATTCGTTGCGGTACGCGCACACTAAATCTGATGACTAGATCCGTCGTAGGGAAAACAAGAAAAGAGTATAATGGAGAAGAAAGGCTCCTTAAATACTTGTCATCCTCCAATACCATTACGTTTTTAAGGGATGATGGGTGCCCGGAACGACGAAAGATATGAAAAGGCTAGGTAATTATATCGGAACCGTTTCGATGGATTGTGGAATTTTTCACGTTTCAAGATTTGTCATTGCGATAATACTAGGTATATACCTACTCTCGACATTAAGAGGTATTATTTGCGAGGTGAAGTGTCCTCTCAATGCTCTTCTCTCTATAGATAGCAATTTGCCGATGTTTACATTCCTATTGTATAAGAAAGACTGTCTCCTTGTAAGATAATAATATGGCAGATTTAAAACTTGTCTAATACAAACAAGTTTAACCTATCGGACTACGCACAGAGAAGAGTTTTGTTTAATTTTGTGTTATACAGTTCAGAGTAACTTCTCGGTGATTTATCATTTTATACTTTATATTACTTGGACAAAATTGAGATATCGTAGCTGTTCGTGTTTGAATTTTTTTATTAGCCCTTACATAGCTTTGGATCAGGAGGAATATTGGATTTGCAAAATTCTTGGAGGATCCCAAAGAAAGAACTTTAATTTTTACCAATTCTTAACGCTCCAACAACATTAACGTCCTTCCATACTTCTTCATATTTCAATCGCTTAAATGGAACATTTATCCACACCACTTGTCGACGAATGAGTTATTTACGAATATTTACGGATGAGAATGTCAATATACCTCCAATAGAATTATAGAGCAAGGCTGAGGAAGTCCAACGTAGTTCGGAATCGAGGTTTAAATTTGGATGCAAAGATCAATAAATCTTCGTCTATCCAAGATGCAAAACGCGATATTTAGAAGAAGTAAAAGCTCCCCTACGAACTCCTGCGAATGGCTGGTCAACAATTTCAATCGCCTAAAACTAAGCTTGTTCCAGCCAAGCGACCATGCCTTGTTTTCATCTCTAAAATCGCTTTCGAGCAAGTCGAGAAACTTGCTTTTCCCTTATTTCCTATAAACTGTTATTATTATAAACTGTTGTTGTAGTGATCACTCTTGCTTATGGTAATGTTTTTCCCAAAGACATAAAAAGCAACAGTATTTGGTGTAACCAGATTGCATATCCAAAATAATTGCAATTACTTTAAAATCTGCGCAAATATTCCAGGAATAGTCTTTATACTTTATCTTTTCTAATAAAATTTTCAGATTTTCGCAAGTTTCTTTCATAGAAACAGCATGACCTATCGGAATAGAAGGATAACGGTTTCCATTATGCAACAAAACTGCTTTTGGGCTGGTCTTTGATAGGTCTATCAATAATCTCGAAGAACTAGGATCATGATGTATTGGAAAAGCTTAAGAAAGTTTATAAACATTATTTCAGTAGAGCAGATTATCGACCATATTATAAAGGCATTTTCTCCGTAACCAAAGCTAAGCTAATGTTGCCGCTTTTCGAATCATTTTTACTTTATATATGCTCTTCACTTTCATCAGTTACTAACTTAAGGTAAAATCCTTGATGGTCAGTGTAACTTGAGGACGTCCCGAGTTGTCTCAAAGTAGTTCATAAAGACCAAAGGGTAAATATTTATGAACGCAACCTTGTATTTAACCCTCAGATATAATTGTAACCAACAAAAAGTAATTCAAAAAAATGATATGGCCCTCTTAATAACGCTTTCTAAGATCATATTGTATTTATTTCATTGATTTACCGTATTTTGGAATATTTCAACCGATTGTAAAATGTGCGAGAGCCTATTTAAACCAATTTGTATTTTATCATACGTTGGTACGCTTGCAGTAAGTATTGTCGGCTATTGTTCGGTGTATAGAATCACATTGAGATGGCATTCGCCCCCGCAAACGCGGGGAGCGTCCACCCTCCCGTGTAATTTATATGTCTGCCTTTAATTTTTGTGAAGAACGGCATGTCGGTGTTCGTCAGTTATTGCCAGACGATATCATCGACATATGGTCGTACTGCTCGCAATACCCATTACTTCAATTCTCCCATTACCCTATACATTGACCGGTATTGACTGGTTATTATACCTCCACCTATAGAACCTATTATTACGTCTCTGTGACGCAAACGATTTTTTTCCTATAACCCTCATTCGGTCCGAATACCGGAAAATGTGGGTGACATCCTGACATCGCTGCGCGTGCCTTAAGCGGCAATAAATTAAAAGGGTGGTTAGGTAAAGGTCAGTAGTGGTATCAATAAAAATGATATCGGCCCAGGTGAGGAACTCTTACATCTATGGATCTCTAATATTTAACTTAGATGGCTTGGCTTTATTTCGAGCGTAATAAATCGACAAGACAAACACTATATTTGCTTGAATAATAAAAAAAATATAATTTACTTAAACCTAGCGATTGATGCCTTGGCATCAATTCGCGTATTTTACGGATCTTTCAGCAGATGTAAAAACAAATCATCGGAATTATTATTTCTAGAAAATCCGTGCTGTGAACTCCTTCCTCGATTGTTTCGATGTCATAACTACCGCGTTTTCTTGGCAAGAGCATTATTATTTTAACACAATTAAATCTTTATATATACACCCGATTTTTTAAACGACAACGTTTTATTGAGTCGACCGTATCCTGGGTTGTTCACACTAATACCAGGAGCTCCGTATCCGGACCTTCAGGCCCTGACCTAGTCGATGTGGTTTGACTCAATTCCAGGTCTCTGGGTAACGAACGTCCTAGATTTGGCCCAGCCATCCCCGTTACGTAGGCTTAAATTACACGTCGGCCGATTGTACCTCCCTGTCGGTTCCGTGTCCGTCGCTGGTCGATAGTTACCAATTCTTCGCGATCTAGGCTCCGCGAGGCCTAAATCGCCTAAGCTCCAGCAGGTCGATAGTTGTAATTTTGTTTGGCGTGAACCCCGACGAACAAGATGTGAGGTAGGTTTCGAGAGATCGGTATCGATCGTTACCCATCAAAGGTTGCGAAGGGAATGAGGGCCCAACTGGCGACCAGCCGGTCTCCTTCCAGTAAATACCCAACTCGTGCCGGCAATTCCCAATTGATCGGTAGGAACAGCATGCGGAAACGCGCTAACAGCTTTCCTGTATCCGGGGTTAACATCGCTATTATCTGTATATTTAATATATTGGCATTCGTCGCAACTCTGCAAGAATGTAGAAATGTACGAAAGTGATCTCAACGGAAAATTTAATAATAGCAAAATCACTGCAACAAATTTGAAAATAATGAAAGCTTCGTTGCGCATATTTTGGAGAATATGTACATCCGTCAATGGTCATCTACTTAGTTAAATCTATTATAGCTCTAGCAAGGTAATTTAAGATAATTTAATGTACAAAGATTTTGTTCTCATTAGAGCATATTACAACATATGCAGACACACTACAAAAGATATTTCGTCCCCTAAATTACCCATATTCGATTTGGCATAGAAAAAAAAAAGAAAAAACAAACGTCACAAATTATTGTCAAGCACGAACTCGACCGCACGCATCAGGCCTGATGCCTGACGTTTTTAATGACCCTTTTTTTTCGGATGTTCAACGAAAATACGCCGTACATATTAAAAAGATAGGGGAAAAACTGCTACGGCGCGCATACAGTCCACCACCCGTCCGTAAAATCATTAAGCCGTTTTTTTTTTCCTCCTCTGCTGCCGCTTCTTCTTCTTCCTTCCTTCTATCTGACTTCCACCGTCACCATCTCTGCCATTAGAGCTCGCGCCGGAGCGAGATAGAGATTTCTCTTCTTTATTTACAAAATATTTCCGTATTTATCTAAGCGATGCGGGCGACGGTTTTTGTTTAGGAAACGAGTTTTTGGTGTTATTTTTGGGTGGTATGCGCTATACGGCGGATAGAGCCCGCGCCTTAGAAAGATATGCGCGAGTAACGGGGGTCGGTTTTAACCGAGATGAAGGGATGAACCGGATGTGTGAACGAGCAGCGCCCGAAACTTCCTTATTTTTATTTATATTTTATCGTCAACGCTTCGTAAAGGAAAAGCAAATTAACAAATTCGATATGATCGCGTTCGTTATTGAAATGTACTGCCTATATAATGTAATGTAGAAAATCCACCGGTCCTTAACCCTTAAAAGAATAACAATTTGCGCTAAAGAAAAGAATCCTTTGCATTTGTAAGTTGTTTTTTATGGGCAGCTATTCCTACCAGGTGCTCGATTCCGCCGTGTTGTATTATAGAGCTGAATAATGTCTTACTGTACAATTAGTGCGGCATTAAAGTACATATACCGGATATATGAACGTATGTTAATTTCCGCCAATTAATGATATTCCAAAAATTGTTCGATTTAATGAAGAAGGATTTGATAGAAGGACACCAGAAGGATCATAACTACGAAAAGACGAACTTGCGGAACATGAAGATTAACGACTACGACTTTTTACTTCAAGAGACAGTTTTGCCAGCACCAGATGCAGCGTGGAATCAAACCATTTGATAGGATACTTTATCGGTTATATAACAATAATGTCTCCATAGATGGAACATAATGCTTCCATCGTCTCCACGTTTTGCTAGCTTAGCTTCTGTTGAATATGTTTGGGATAACGTGGTTCGAATAATCAATAATTGACTGTATTCCCAAAGTAAGTCATCAGGTTACCTTGCACCTTAAGATGTGATGACCGAAATTAATTTGGTAACGGGTTTATTACAGTTTGTTTATACCAAAATAATATTATTCTCTGCGATGATTTTAATAAACTGAAAGCTAGTCAAATTTCAGGATCCTTAAATGTTTAATGTCTCTTTTATTTATTTCTATAATCTCCTATTTATTACTTTAATAACACAAGCAAAATTAGCTCATATCAACTTCATTGCTTCAATACTATGATTATAACTGCCAAAAATAAACCAAACGTTTCTCGGTCTATTGACTCCAAACTTAGAGATAAAAAAAGAACCACTTAACATTATTATCAGAGTTATTGGCATCTCATTTGATGATCCGCTATAGCT
The DNA here is from genome assembly GCA_020654165.1 of Oryctes rhinoceros. Lineage (NCBI taxonomy): Eukaryota > Metazoa > Arthropoda > Insecta > Coleoptera > Scarabaeidae > Oryctes > Oryctes rhinoceros. The sequence continues at coordinate 7,998,591 of JAIOKQ010000240.1, read as the reverse complement.
GATCATTTTAATTTTTTTTTTATCTAACCGAAGCCCAAAATGTGATCTTTCAAATTCATAGCCAACTTCTCTTTACAGCAGAACACTTCAAGGGAGGTGCTTGCACCAACATGTATACTTATCCATATTTGAGGTGTGAGTACTTACAAGTACTCTATAAACTGAAAAATAAAACTAATTCAGGACCAGCAAATGTGCCATCTAGACAAACTACGAAGATTTCCTCATGTTCTTCTTTCACCTTTAACCCAACTCATTAATATAATCAGTTGTCCTCCACTAATTTTTGTACGTTAACATCTATTGGATGCATTACAATCTACTAAGAACCATAGGGTAAAATGGGGTAATATGGCTCATTGGATAATACGGCACAGTCTAATATTTCGCTTTAAATCCGATAGATGTGACGCCGCGCACTCAACTAATATCCAACTGTGGTATACATGTACACGTGCGTATTGTGAAATAGTTTGCACAACGTTCGAGGTGAGAAAACTCATATGTTCGGTAAATATACTTCAAATTGTTTTCACTCATCATGTACATGAAGCGACAAACGCCAATTAGTAATTTTTTAGACAAGATTTTAATTACTTAAGATAAACTAATATTCCTAACCTAACTTTTGACTCCCGTCTGGCCCATCCATGTATGTTCAGTTATGAGCAACAATCTTTATAAGCATGAACTACGATGTGAGGAAATATGCGCCACACTGTGGCATTTACCTGATAGTGCGGCATATTTCCTCGAAACTGATTATTTTGTTCTTTTTTGCATTGCAGTTAGTTAGGATGCCAGGAAAATATATAAAACGAAATGTGAGGGCAGTATGGTCCGAAGACGATCTTAGAAATGCGGCTATGGATGCTAAAGAGGTACCTGGCTTAAGAATCATCCGGGTCGTTCTTTAAATAGACCACAATTTTCTTCACTTCTACATATTGCGTGGTGTAACGCAGCTACAGTACAAAATGGAACTTCTGGTTTCAGAACTTGTGGTATTTTTCCTTTTGATCCATTAAAAATTCCCAATCATGCTTTCGTTGTGAATAGCACTGAAATAAATTGTACTGAACCTGCTCCAGTAAGAACCGCAATTCCTAATGATACTGAAAACTCCAACAATTTTGCGACTAACGCTGAACCCTTAGTCACCTTTTGAAGAAATTTCTACCGTTCCATGTATTCCTAGAGCAAGTGGATGTCATAAACGAAAGCAACATACACAGCTACTTACATCACCAGAAACAATGTCAGAAAAACGGTCTGAAAAGGAATTGAAAATAGTGAAAGATGCTAAACGGCAGCAACAAAAAGAAAATGTGCCGACAAATCAAAATAACAAGAAGAGAAAGCGTAAGGCAATTATTACCAAGAAAACTGCCACCGGCTTCTCAAAAAGTGAAGCAGAAGTGGTTATAATGAAAGGAGACAATTCAGAAATTGAGACTGATGAATCAGATATATGTGCAGTGTGGTGGTTACTTTGATGCAAATGGCCCCAAAAGTGACTGGCTGCAATGTGTAGCATGCTTACGTTGGGCTCACGAGATATGTACACCATCTGAGATTTATTGCGAAGACTGCACTCCACTTATATATTAAAAAAAAAGGATGAACATTAGTGTGAATTCTAATTCTAATTGGATATTTCACGGTTTAGAATTTATTTTGTTTATTTATTTTTTATTGAATAACAAGAATAATAAAATAAATTTTCCTGTCATTTGAGTGAACTCGACTTTATATAAGAAATGCATATTGCCATATTCCCCAACATAAGCTGCCATATTTCCCTTTAGCAGAGGTAATATGGCATCTTGGTCACGCGAGCATTTTATGTTGCTGATAGCGTTATTAACAACACTTGATTGCCGATGTTTTCAATGTAGGTGTCTGATAGCATGAGATGTGATATACATGCATGAGTCTATCTTTTTAGTCTCACAGACTCAAGTTATACGCATTTTAAAAACAAGTTGCCATATTACCACATTTTACTTTAGTAAACGTATAACTACGAATAGATGTTTACCAATTATAGTTGATATTTTCTTTCCTTACAAATCTCCTTATTGGAAGGCAAACTAGAACAACAAAAATCGAATCATCATCTCTCTGTGTAACAGTTTACATGACCGTGATGCAATTATTACCAACTTAAGTCCTAAAAAAAATTGATATTTAGAGCTCCTTAATACTCCAATAAATTGTAACTAGTATTTTATTAGTCTTTTCCTACTTTCGTACCAAGTACGTTTAATAATCTGCAATATGTTTAGTATTCATTAAACTTGACGCGGATACTTTACAAGACAAATCCAGCGCTTATTATGAATGACGTACGTATACTTAGATACCTATAGAATTAAAGTTCCATGACAGAGACTCGTAGACTACGCTAGTCTATGGAAACTACCGCAACGTGTTAAATTTAGCGACCGTCGTCAGTAGCGTCGCCTCGTCCTCTTGCGCGCATTGTACGTTAAATTCGTTAGTGTCAAGGTAATTTAACGAGACGTCATAAATAGACCGAAAAGAGAAACAAAACCCGGCAACACACTGTATGTCGCTCGTTGGTTGTTCTGCAGTGTAATGTCGTGAAATGTAACGTAGTCATCCCTATATGCTCAATCTAAAACCATCGCATGTGAGCTAAGAAAGAGACATCATCGTCATCAACGTCTTCGTCGACTAACTAAAACCCCGGCAAAAGCACGTGCCACGCTTACGTACGGCATTCACGAAGACACCAGAATTAGGGAAACTCTCATTCGATATATTTATCTGCGGAGGGTCACAGACTGACAGACAAATGGTCGGACTCGCATACACGCACACATGTACGCGTACGCAACGTATTTAAATACCCCGAAAGACTGACGCAGACAAGGAGATCGTCACTGGAAGAGACGGGTATATACAAAGATTCAAACTTCCGTTTCTGCCAGAAAGCTGGAAACAGGCCTCGCGTCTCATATGCGCTAAGGGATGAATATCTCCTTTTTTTCTGTAGATACCATATTTCGTTTTATAACGTATGCATCGGCAACGGAAATCTCCGCCGGTTAAATCTGAAACGATAATAAGCAAACACATTCCAGACAGAAAGACGTTAATGTCCTCCTTCATCAAGAGATCGTTCTTTATGAATAGGTAATCTTTAACTGTGATTCTTCTGAGAAGCAGGAGTCAATTACCGTTAATTCTATTTGGTCGTTAATTATTTTAATTTTGAGTACCTATTTGATACAATATGTAAGATATACCGACTCGATAGGTAGCCTTACGGTAGAAGTTGCTATATTCCTGTAATATGCTTTCTAATTAACGATAGGTGATAGCAGGCATTATGAAGGTTCCATCCTACGCTGCTGCGAGATTTGGACAACCCTTTTTACTGACGTAATAGCCCAAACAGAAAAGTCGATATCATCCGAATACGCTGAGAGAAAAAATGGTTAAGCCAAGCAAAAATTGGTTAACTTAACCAGCTTTACTACTTCGCCGTTTGTTGTATTGTAATGTGTTGTGAACTGCATTTAAGATAATTTTCAAGACTACGAATGGCCGTGGAATTACAAGGACGGCCATTCCTTAATAAGAGGTAAATAGATGTCCTTATTAAAAGATAAGCCCCTTTATTTAGGAACCGTAAGTTTTTTATTGCTATTACTCGACAATACAGAATCTGTCATGAACGTTTTGTTCTAATACCGATTTCACCATCCACACTTGCAAAGGAAATATGTCCTATTCTAGTTCCTGATTCTCAGAACTTCATTAGGTAAAAGCTACGAAAGGAGTAAGCTGCAAGTACCGGAGAACCAAGACAGAAGAAAAGCGGAACTGATAAAGTAGCAATGATAACCTCGTAACCTCTACCGTAAGCAAGACGAATCTTACGAAATCCAGTTGAATGATTCCAAAGATTCGAATCTTAACGATGATGCTGGTAATGAGTACTTATTTTACACGCCACCTTTGTTTTGAAGATATACATGGGGAAATGTGAGCTCAAAGCAACGGTTCCCAAATATTCTTAGTAGTGGACTGCGGATAGTAATTTACTTGCATTTATACAGGATGTTCTATAATTCCAAGGTGAACCCAACTTTTGCTTGTTTAAATATGATAGCCTGTATATTAATTTAAATTTTGAATGTACTGTGCTGATAGCCGTTATAGAGGACCCACATGTTGGTCAACGTGAAATTTCGCATCAACAAGACATTGGTAGCATGACTTTCCTCGTAGAGCTACTTTTTACTTTTCTCTTTGGAGGCGAAGCTACATTTCAGAGAAATAGAACTGTGAATGGACATAACTTCAATAAAATTCGAAAGAAGATAGACTTAATCAAAGCTTAAATTAACATATATGACGTCCCGCTTAGAACATAAAGCAATAAAACACCTATTTGTAATGTTTATTAAAAAGAATTTATATTAGATCTTTTCTATGCTAGTGGAGCCATCCTGTATAAGAAAATTATTATTGAATCAAACATTAACTAAAGCATTATCCCAGCGAATAGATTATTTATCGAAAATAGTAATATTTATACAAAAAAATTCGACTCGCCTTTGATCGAATATTGCGTATCAAACATGAAATTATTCCTTCCATTAGGTATACCGATATTTCTTTTGATATCGTGCCAAAACATACATATTTCTCGGGAAACAATTTCGTTACATCCAACCTACAAATTCGACTCTTCAAATAAACGTTGTTATCTGCGTACGTAAACAAGAAATCATTCATTATTCGAACGTCTTCTAAAAGGATTATAAACCTAAAGGCGACGTCAGAATCATCTCAGTAAACGTCGGCGGTGTGTATATAATAATAATACATCCGCAAGGAGTTGAAACGAGTCATCCCGGTCGATGTGGTAGATCCACCTTCTCTCTATTCGGCCCGGCTTACAAACAAAGCCGAGCGCGCAACGCCGTACACCAACCTTAACGCTACTCGCACGGGCAACAACAGGCCCAAGCAAATATTATCGATATGGAATTATGGGCGTCACCCCGGCTCATAAACGAAGGGCGGGGATTATGAGTGAGCAACAAGTGCGTTTTATTTATGAATGTATGGCCACGCCTAGCTGTCATAACCGAGGTACGTGGCTGGTCGTACCGTCGATACTTTGTCATAGCTCGCGCTTGCCCAATCTCCCCCTTCTTCTGCGGATATTATCCCCACTTCTTTCATATTCTCATTTAATATAATATTTGGACCTATGCCACTAGTTGTGCGGTCGGGCCTTACCAATAAAGACGCGCGCGGCGTATGCCACTGAACACCTTGTGTACGTAGTGGTAATAGGCATCTTTGCCTTATTTATCGCGGTTATGTTGTTGTTAGTGCTCAAGATGAAGAATGTTATTGATGGTTATATGTAGCAACGGTCGAAAATGCACGCTTTTATCGAGACATTTTGTTAGTATTTCGCTTTATTATATTCCGTCGGATCAGTTAAAAAAGTTTTTGTAACTCGCAAAATTTGCTTTTTTTTCAAAAATAATTGCTCGTTAAATAATTTTTCCATTACGTTGGTTATCCTCGGCAAATATAAGTATTTTCGTCTTAAAATTGTTTGTACGTATCTGTAAAGCTACACGGGTCTATGAAGACTTTTATGACCGACTGTTATATGTTCCCAGTTAAATATATCACATGCGTATATACATACATACATTATTGATTTTATTTCGTTAAATGCCAATGAATGCTAACATCCTGCGCATATATTTTCATATATTCCGTGCAATGATGCTTCTATTTTAATTCGTTAGCTTCGTCATCTTCGGATCGATGCGTCGTTTTGCGTAGCTTACAACTCGTGCTATCGATTGGACGGGTACGTACGGGGCGAATAAATACCACTATTAAATTTTATACGTTTAGTGACCATTGATTTTGACCGTTCGATTCACCTACGCGTATACAGTGTTGACGAAACGAGATCGAAAAGCGACGATGAATAAGCAATTTAAAATAGAGCACCGGCAAGTTCTTTAAATATTCTCATACGTTCCGAGAAAGTTATCAACACGAAACGGGAAGTCAACGAAGTGTAATTCCTTATTTCACGTTTGTTAATCGAACGTTCACGTTGAATAACGAATACGATCTTCTAAAATTCCGTGTACATTAGAATAAAACACTTTCTCGAAATAAAATCGATTCAATACGGGCCGATAAATATGGTTTAATGCGAGTCATTCAGTGTTTATCGTTGCAAACTTATGTATATACAGGACACGCCACTTACTAGGGTCCAATGCGATCCTCTCAAGGCAACGGTTAGATTATTACTGATCCCGTCGCCCAATTTACCGCCCTTATACTTTTAGAGTGGGCAAATTTTGTAACAGCGCCCATGTATTTGAGCGGTTCGCTTTATTATAGAACAAGAAGAAAACTCAAACACATTTTTTTAATCGAATTCCATGAAACTCAAAATAAAAAAATTATTGCAACATCGGAAAGATTTGCGGACATTTTGTCATTTAAAACCTATTAAAACAAACGGCAAACTAAGGACTGTTTGGCAACATTACATCCTCGACGAATACACTTGTAGCATATCGATACGCTGGATCCGTTGAAAGTTACTCCCATCTCCTGTCTCTTACGGTAGGCGAGTTATACATTTTAAAATGTTGGGAAACACCCTATCTTTAACCGTTCTTCAGGGTGTAATTCGAAAAGTAAGCCAGAAATATAAATGAGGGTGACGGAAATCGATTCTTCGAGTCCGATTTGACTCAGAAACATCTAACCAAAGCCATTGTGCTGCGAAATGGCTGAAATGCTGAAAATTCTCGAAGGAATTTAGAGTAAAACACGAGAAATTCAAATTTCGCAAAAGTACTAATTTCAATTTGCATTGTTCATATTCGACAATATAAAACGTACCAGCGCCCACTTATAGGCTTTAATTTTACTACTATAACAAATTTGTTTTCATCCATTTTCAGGTAACATCTCTCCATCGCTGGAAGAAGACCCTATCGGTGTTACCGCCCCGCACCTTGCCGACATCTCCACGTATCCAGGCGCGCTGATGTGTCCGCGCTGCCAGGAGCAATTCACCGACGTACAAGAGTTCCTAACGCACAAGGCGGAATGCTCGATGAAGGCGAAAGAGCATGGCGAATCGGCGCACTCGGATCCCGAAGACATGGTCGTCTCGGAAGATGACGACGACGATGACGAGGACGACGAAACGGGAGGAAAACGCCTGGAACGGATGCGGAGGCATCACCAAGATGCCGCCAACAATAACAGCGTCGAAGAGGAGGGATCTCCAGAAGACGATACTGGCGGCGGTGGCGGTAGATTAGAAGGATTTCCGTTTCCGTTACCACCGGCCGCTACGGCGTCGGCTACCGGTCACGTAACGTTGGAAGCGCTGCAAAATACGAAAGTCGCCGTGGCGCAGTTCGTCGCAACGACGATGGCGAACAACGCGGAAAACGAAGCGGCGTTTAAGGAGCTCGCCGTGCTGCAATCGACGTTGTTCACGTTGCAACACCAGCAAGTACTTCAGTTGCAACTGATCAATCAATTGCAACAACAGTTGTCAATCAATCGATCGAAAGCAAGTAGCCCTGCATCGATGACAAACGAAAACGAAACAGAACCGACTGCCGCCGAATCGCCGCCTCCATCGCAGGTTGATTCTAGAGAGCCGACGCCTTTATTACCGCCCCCTCCGAGTAATCAATCAATTACCGGCGTCGGTATTATTGAATCGTCATCGCAACAGATGCCGACGATTCTGTCTGAACCGTCGCCTTCGTCGGAGGTAATCACTTCCACCGCCCCACTTCCGCCTCAAATCCAACCGCCGCTTTGTTCAATATCCTCGTCGCTAGCATCAACGATCATAACGCATAATAATGAACCCCCGCCGTCGCTAGATGAACCGAACACGCTAGAGATGCTACAGAAGAGGGCGCAAGAAGTGCTTGACAACGCCAGCCAAGGTCTGCTTGCTACGAATTTAGCGGACGAACTGGCGTTTAGGAAGGGGAAGTCGCCGTCGCCGTACGATTCGAAAGGCCGAAACGAGCCGTTCTTCAAGCATCGCTGCCGTTACTGCGGGAAGGTGTTCGGTTCTGATTCCGCGCTTCAAATACATATCCGCTCGCATACGGGCGAACGACCCTACAAGTGTAACGTTTGCGGAAGCCGATTCACCACCAAAGGTAATCTTAAAGTTCATTTTCAACGGCACAGCGCGAAATTTCCCCATATCAAAATGAATCCTAACCCAGTTCCCGAACATTTGGACAAATATCATCCGCCGTTACTGGCGCAACTCGGACAGCAACCGGCGTTGTCCCCGGGTGGTCCGCCACCGCATCCTCCACATCTCGGATTCCCACCGACCCATCCTTTCCCGCCGACAACGATAGCGCTGTATCGACCGCCCGGTCCCCCACCCCCCGAATTGATAAACAGCCGGCTACAACCGTCGCCACATCGACCGCCCGAACCTTCCAGGCTTTTTCCCTCTCATCAACTATTCAACATAAAGCGAGAAGAACAGGAGATGCCACAGAATCTCACGAAACCGATCCGATCACCGACGCCTACGCGAGAGAATCTCAACATCTCCGACAGTTCAGAGATCAAACAGGAAGCAAACGAGCAGGTTAAAAAAGAGATGACGGATCTGACGCCGAAACAGGAAATCGACACCGATAACGAGCAACAGGAACAGGAACCGGAGCGATTCTCTTCGCCGGGACCGTATCACGACGAATCGAGCATCGATAGCAGCAAGTTCAGTAACGAAGATACGCTCGGCCAAAGAAGTCCCGGCATGGAAAGGACTGAAAATATGCAAGACGAACCGGAAAATCTATCGCAGAAGAGTAATCCGTTGACAGGACCGTTGAACGTAATTACGAGTCAAAGATTGTCGGCGAATTTTCCGTTCGGACACGCTTCGTCGCCTCCTAGTAGTACGTCGTCAGGTAGGGTAACTATACGAAATGAAACCACCCTGAATTTAGATTTAAAAATATTCACAAATCACGTATAAAGCGTCCCGTCTCATTTTATTCAATTTTCGGTAGTTGATACAAGTTTATGAGCAGAATCACAAATATCGCGTAATCTTTATCTTTAACGCATCTCCAAAAATAATCTAGAAAGTTGTCATTTGGTAGTCTTGCTAACCACGCATTGATGATCCATCTTTTGAAATTAGTTAAACAATTTGAAACCAGATGCTAATTAAGTGGCGTTTGTTTCCATTGAAATTGCAGCTCTTCTATGTTGCCCAGTTTTCGCGATTACAGCTTCAAATTGCCAAATACTTCAAGACAAGTTCATATTTCGTTGTGATTGATTGATTGATATAGACTTTCCCGTTTCAAAATACATCAATCACTTGGTCTAGTAATCTGATTTGCCTCACACAGCAAGACCACCTCAGGTCTATTGCAATCTACAAGCAAGTAACTCTATTTCTATCCAACCAAATGATTAACATTTGAAAAAAAGAAAAAGCATCAGTTGTAATGCTGTAAATAAGCAGAGTGGACCTCTCATTTTTGTGTTTTTCACGTTGACGATTAAAACTGCCTTGTATTCCCAAACTTTAAAGACGTACGAGATGCTTTGCACAGTAGTATTATATTCTTTTAACTTGCAGGCAGTTTAGGTCCGTTTTCTAGCACGCCTCTGGCTGATCCCTCTAAAGATCCCGCCATCTACACGAGCCTGTTACCTCGACCAGGCAGCAACGATAATTCGTGGGAATCGCTTATCGAAGTGACGAAAACGTCGGAGACGAGCAAACTTCAGCAACTGGTCGACAATATCGAGCACAAGCTATCCGATCCGAATCAGTGCGTGATATGCCATCGGGTGTTGTCCTGCAAAAGCGCGTTGCAAATGCACTACAGAACTCATACCGGCGAGCGTCCGTTCAAATGCAAAATCTGCGGTAGGGCTTTCACCACCAAAGGTAACCTAAAGACGCACATGGGTGTCCATCGCGCCAAGCCGCCAATGCGCGTACTGCACCAGTGTCCCGTCTGCCATAAGAAGTTCACGAACGCTCTGGTCCTTCAGCAACATATCCGCTTGCATACGGGCGAACCGACAGATCTGACCCCGGAGCAGATACAGGCGGCGGAGGTGAAGGAATTCCCATCACCAGGCGCTTTTCCCCAATTGAATTCCATGAATCCATTCCTCAGTCAGAGCTTTCAGATGCCCGGTCTATCGTCGCTCGGTCCTGGCGGGTTTCCGCTGCACATGAAGTTGGATATGGATAGAGACGTGAAATCGGAACAAGATTATATGGAGGACGACGACGACGAGGACGACGATATGAGCGCCTCGGATAATCCTTCGATCGCTTTCTCGACGTCCGCGTCGCCACCGGAACATCACCATATCGCGAACATCGGCTTAAACGTGAGCACGAGCATGGCCATGGGACTATCTGGAACCGGGTTGAACTGTTCCGCAGAAGATCTGTGTCATAACAGCGGCGCGGCTAGCAGAAATTTGCCGCCAATCTCTCCCATGCAAAATGGCGAAAAATCGCCGACGCGGTCTGGAATTACGAGTCCGGGAAGCGTCGACATCCGATCATCTCCGAATCAAATATCAGCAACCGTCCAGGTGAGTCCTCATACCTTATATTACAACCAACAAAATTAGGTGTTGTTACAACAATACAATATAATACAAATAACTTCTTCTGGAGACCGAGCACTATCGGTATCGTCTATTCACCCTGTTTCAGGTACCACGCCCTCCATCCTCTCAAAGGGTCAGTAGCCCTACGCCGTCGGAATCCAACTCGTTAGGCGCCTTGGACCTCACGCCGAAGACGTCGCAACCGCCCATATCCAGTCCGGGACCGGCTGCTCCCGGACCACCGTCGTTATTTTCGTCCTTCGGCCTCTTACCCCCCGCTCAGGGTAGTTCGCCGCTGATGACGTCCGCCCTCTCCTCATTGACGTCATCAGTGCTGACGTCGACAAGCTTCAGCCCCTTGCGGTTAGCCGTCGGTCCAGCGGGTAATTTTAACGAACGACAGTCCGACGCAAATTCGAAACTAATTTCAATTCTCGCTTTTCAGTTAGAGGAAACACCACCTGCAATCTTTGCTTCAAGACATTCGCTTGCAATTCCGCGTTGGAGATCCACTACAGGAGTCATACGAAAGAGAGGCCGTTTAAATGTACCGTTTGCGATAGAGGATTCTCGACGAAGGTAAATAGCATAAGCAGGTTATTTATTTATTTATTTACCCGATTTCCTCCATTCACATGGTTTCGCTATAACACGTATTTCTCTCAATAAACACCTTCGAACGCGTCGAGAGTAGCAGGCTATTCTTGTACTGGTGCATGTGCATATCTGCTTACATACATAGACGCATTTCTTTAAACATCACACTATAATAACATAAAATATAACTAGAAGTAGTAGTAGTAGCTCTAGCATAGGCATCGGTGCTTGCTAGTGAGAGTTGGCGACATCACTTGTCTCATCTCGAATTAACCGTTGGCGACGTGCCAGCCATAAGTTATGTCAAACGTCTGAGTGGTTTATTTTTGATTAAGAATTTCGATTTTTACATAGCGAGAAGCCGCGTTCTCCTATGTAGATAATTTTTTCGTTCCTTCTTTCTTTATATATGTACATAGATCGTACGTATACGTAGATTGTTTTTCTTTGGCGACGACTAACCATCGTAGAGTTCCCTTGACTGACAGTGAAGTCTGAATGTAAGAAGAAAGAGATTGCTCGAACTCGTGAATTGCTTTCTAACACCTGCAATGGTAATAGGTGCAAGAAGAATAAAATTTACCTTATTTTTTTTTTAGTTTCGTAAGATATCTAAGGTAATAACGAATATCGTGAAATACTGATTAAAAGAATAAAAGGAGCCAACTTTCATGCCGTTGTTTCGCGTTAATTCGGCTCTTTCTACTTGATCTTCTCGTAAAATAACGAATCCCCCCGATGTTCCTGAATAATCATGAAGTTCACGCATCTCCGTTAATTAAGCGATCTAAGCTACTGCGGAGCTCTTCGGCATCTGACTGAAATGAATAATTCGATTAAATATTCAAATAAAGAAAACGCGGAAAAAGTCAAAAAGATCTAGTTATGATATTCATGCTAATACATTGTCATTGCCATCTGGTACACTATCATCCAAAAAATATTTGTACACATACTTTGCGCATTTTGTACGGTGTTACGTCGTTGTATATAGAGTGTGTCGTATGTTTTGCAGGCAGATGAGGACTGCGTATGCGGTCAGAGGCGTATCCAGGACGAAGCGGAGCGGAAAAGAAAGCAGCCGCAACGCAAGAAAATCCCTTCGGTTTTTCCATTGCCGATGAGCCCTGGATACGCCACTACTGCCAATTCTCACCAACAGAGGAGCAGCTCGCTCGCGGTAAGAGCATAGACACGCGCGAGCGCTCCCAAACAGAATACCGATGGCGCTCATACCTGTCTTTTTTCTTTTGTTTCCATGTTTCTGCTTCGCGTCTATAGGGGAACATGAAGCAGCACATGCTCACGCATAAGATCAGAGACATGCCGCAGCACATGTTCGACAAACCGCCGATCGGAGGAGAGGGAAGCGAACCGCTTAATAACCAAACCGGTATGCTCGGCCAATCCCAACAGCAGCAGCAGCAGCACCAGACGAATTCGCAAGTCAATCAGCCAACATCACAACCCCATACGCCGCAACAACAACCATCACCCCAGCACCAACAGCAGCCTCCACCTCCACCCCCACCGCCTTTACTGCAGCAAACGCTACCGCCTCAATCGCAACAACCCCCGCCGAAAGAGATCAAATCCGAACAGGATCTGCCGTCTACGCGCCTTCCGCAGCCTCCTCAAATGTTGTCCCAAGCGCAGGACGGTAACGGTGTTGAACCGGTGAAAAGGGCGCCCACGGAAAACGACCTGCCGCTACCCAAAAGACCGCCAAGTAAGTTTCTATTGCGAGTCGAAAATTGTGTATTCTGTGTGTAAAATAACAAAAAAAGCAAGTAACATCCGCTGTCGAATCTAAACGTGATAGAATACAAAAAAGCATTTTTTTTTTTGGGTTACGTAAATTTTTTTTTTCAGAAGGAAAGTTTAATGACGAAGTAAGATCTTTTTTGTATTCCGGTAAATTGATTATCCCTGTCTGCCTTTCCGTCTGTACATATGAAATTTCCAATTAACCGAAGATTAGTATCCATGTATCGAACGGTCCATTTGGAGAAAGTTTTTTAAGAACCTTTAAGACATTTGCATGTGCCGAGATAAATGGGCTACCTGGCATACCGAGTGTTCTAGAATCTCCATTAGGGCTTCAGATAGCTGAGCGTTCCCGTGCTTTCTACATAAACTGATTTTGTTCTTGAAGATGATCTTTTTATTTCGGAAGGAAACAAGAACACAAAGTCTTGAAGCTCTAAAGGACATTGTTAAAAACCCTGGGTATGCAATATGATACAATTAAAAGAAGGTTAAAGAGATTTATCATCTTATTGCTAAATTCCTTTATAAATTTATCGATACTTTTTCTTTTGTTTCATCTCCTTTATAACGAATTTTTTACTAAAATCTTTACTTGGTCTTGGAAATAAAATCGCTTCGAAATCGATGAAATTTTACTCACTCGAGAATTCGGTCTGTACACACACCTATCTAGTATCCTATTTTATTTACCTACCTTTACGAATAAAATGATTGTGATTGATTTGCTTGCAACTAACTTAGCTGGTTGGGGGCCTCATGTGTGTTTTGTGTGTGTGTTTGCAGGCTTGCAGGCCAGTAAACACTTGTGCCACGTATGCAATAAGAACTTCTCGTCCAGCTCGGCCTTGCAGATACACATGCGGACACACACGGGTGATAAGCCATTCCGATGCACCGTTTGTCAAAAGGCCTTCACCACCAAAGGAAATCTCAAGGTAGGAAAAGGAATTAACACATTAAAAACAATCGTAAAATGTTGCCGCTACTGTTGTTGTTGTTGTTGTTGTTGATGCTCGTTCGCTTTACGCTATGTGCTATCGCTGCTCAAATTGCTCTCAAACTAACTCGCAATAACTCGACCATACTTCTGTATAAACGTCGTTCACATTAATGATGTCAAACTCAAAGAAAAGCGAAAGACGTTATCAGAGTTTATTCAATCAAAAACCATTAATAAGAAGGAGTTTCAAACGAAACAGAAATGATTCGCGAAGCGTAAGCTGAAAAAACTTATCGGTTGTTTTCTTCTTTTGTTTTTCGAACGTCTAGGTTCACATGGGCACGCATATGTGGAGCAACGGGGCGTCACGACGCGGTCGACGCATGTCACTAGATCTGCCGCCCATTCCCATGACGCCCAAGGATTCCGAATTTCTGCAACGGAGGCCCGATCTCTTCTACCCGTACCTCCCGGCTCCATTCCTTAACGGCATGCAACAAAAGGTAGGTGCAACAAACAAAAACAAAAAAATTGTTAGCCGCCTATACACCGAAGGAATTTTTTATGGTCTAAATTGTAGGAAAATAGCTATTAATAGAATGATGCAAGATAACTGCCAAACTTTAATCATTTGACACGTAGTTACCATGTTGCTGCCCTAATTGATAGTTAGCTCAGCTTTTCTTTCTGATTTCTGTTCCTTTACGTCGAGCACTAAATAACACGCAGCAAATATATTTTTATTGATTTTATTTCGAAAAGGATCTCTTCATTGAATAAAGGAAGCTGATCTGAGCTTTAAACATACATAATTATTATTAATGCTTCGTTTTTAATGTGCTTCCTTATTATCATAAAATCGAAAAACGTGCAAGTTCTCTATTAAACGCCTACCACTATTTACGAAATATTTTAATTTATGATAAACAGGACTATTATATTTTATAATTTTTATTTCTAGCTAAACGAGATCTCAGTGGTTCAAAATCCGCAGAATGGTCTGGCGACACCCGGCGGCAAATACAACCTACTCGGTTTCGGCTATCCGCCACCGGAGGTGCTGAGGTCGCAAGCGAATTCTCCGGAACGGCCGCCATCGAGACCGCCGAGCCGCGAACCGTCGGACCGTCTCTGGGACCTGCATTTCGACCGAAAGGCAAACAGCGAACCGCCCAGGGACGAACTTCTGCCGCCGAGCAGGGAAGGGCTGGCCGCCTGAAACACAATCGACGGCAAGAACAGCAACAATTCATCCTCCAACATGTTCCTAATATAATTAAAAATAAATACAAAAAAAAAAAAAACATACACACACACTATGTAACACCTATATGTATAGATACATGTACATGAACGGATTCACACAAGAACTTTGGAGAAATGAACGAAGAAAGTCGAAGGAGCTGAAGGAAGAAGAATAATTGGCCACTATATGTATATGTATGTGTATGTAAAGTTCGGCGACATCTGTACGGTGTACGTCTGTACTTAAATGTATTTTGTAACTAGTCTACGAGTGGATCGGGGCAATGCATACTGTGATACATCAGCTGTAGGGAGCGGCACGTCCGGCCACTGAATACCGCTGTGTTTTTCTTTTTTTAATTAATTAATTAAATTTAATTTAACTTAAATTAAAACGCGATTAAAATAAAAGAGAGAACTAATCATAATAATTATCGAAAAGAAAATAGATAAAAACAAAAGATTCATTAGAGAGACAAGACACGTAACTTAACGAAATTTATTATCGTATAATGTAAAATGTGGACGTTACCACATAATCGCGAAAAACCCTAAGTAACTAGTAAACTAAAAAAAAGATAAAACTAAGAAAACATTACGGTGAGTACCTACCTATAGTACTCATTACTAGTTTTGTATTATATTATAAATATTAAATGGATAAAATAAATATAATTATTATACATATTATATATATATATAATTAATTATTTACTATGTAATGATAAAAATATAGCTTAATATCACGTATAATGTAATTATCATTAATTGTACTCTGCGAGCGATGATGATAAATAGTGAACTGAGAAAATGGTGAATGTACGTACAAGATGATATAATTTCTTAAACCGTTTGCTGTGTTATACATATTATAAAATGAAACATAAACGAATGGATAAATAAAAGCAAAGATTATTTGGAAAAAAGATACTGAGAAATAATGTGTTTAAACAAATGAGTAATATATGAAACAATGGAGATTCAGCAACCGTTTTGTTAATCACCAAAATCTAGTGTTACCTTAGCGAAATTTGAGTCACGTCCATTTTAAAATATCAACTAAAGAATTTAACGTATCCTTGAGTAATTTTCAACGTTCTACACGTCAGAGTACAGGATATTTCCTTTTTATTTCAAAAAAAAAAAAAACAAGTTTCGAAATTGGGACGCGTTCGATGGATAATTTTTAGATTCGTTATAATCGTGTCCCTTTATTATCCAAGAGGATGTAGTGATCCTGCTTAGTTCAACTTCGTTATAAATGTGTTCGATTTCTTTTTATTCCCGGCTAACTCCTTTCCATTACTCCATGTTATTCCTCGACTTCACAATACGTCATTATAAGTCTCTCTTCTCTCGGCATTCCTCGTTTCTTCTGAATTGGAACTCTAACTTCGCATACTTTTTTCGTTAGTACTTCCCCACTAAACCTCTTTAAGGGTCTTCGCTATCCCAACTGCCTTTCTTCTATATATCTGTCGACGCATTTTACGTTTACCTCTTCTATATAAATGTATTAAGTTTAAAAAGTTATAGAAGTTTTCATCGTATGACATAGTAAACGTATTATCAGGAACATTCAAATCACCAAATAATTTTGTATTTTTCTTATCGGATATTTTAAAACTGGTATACATCGTACCGACGCTTTAGCAACGGATATACGTGCGACATCAGCGATATGACAAAACCGTCGATCGGATACTTCCTAACTCCCTCAATTAGCGAATAATATTGTCGCTTCGTTTCTTTCTTTTCCTCTAAAGTTTGGTCCTATGAAAATATGAGATATTACTGACTTTGTGAGCATTTGCATATTAAACACCAACATTAAAATAAGCTCCCGCCAGAATACAAGCTGATAAAACATGAAACAACCGCTTAAATTAAAACCACTGATAATAATTTGGTTTTGGTATTATGAACATCGCACGCGCCTAAGAATTCCCGAGGTTCGAATTTAAATAATCCTTGCTAAAAGTAAGCAGCCTCCTGCTGCGCTTCTGAAAGAAGTATGAGATAACGTTGGAACTTTACCCTTTTTTCTGCCGACTCGGATCCGATGGTCGAAAATTCAAGGTTCGTCTGAAAACTTTCTCCAGAACTTAACACATGTTACTATCTTCATTTTAAAACTAGAACACCAATTTTTATCAAAGATCAAATTCTACGATTTGCACTGATCCTACAGTGAAGTAGAAAATAACCCTGGCAAAAAATTAAAATAAGATACTTTGTTGTTTTTATCTTTCATATTAGAATATAATAAGGAAACATCCTGTACAATAACTTCTTTTGCGTTTTAACGTAGACAAATATATTCTTCAAATTCTTCATTTAAAACACGTGATAAAATCGAAAACAACTTGATATCAAGCTTGGCACTGAATGGATTCCGAATATTCATTATAGTATTGTGTCCTATGGACATCGTGGCATTGCCAGTATATCTCTAAGCTTTATATTGTCTCTTGTACTATACCCCGCCCGCCTTCATCCGTCATTTCTTTCCTCGTTTTTACACGTTGTACATAATATACATTAATATATAGTTTAGATAATTTGCATTTTTCTTTCGCGCAGACAGCAGCTGTACATGTTAAGTGTTGTTGTATAATTTGGTAAACGTTGAGAAACAAAAAAAAAGAGAAAACAAAAGAAATGTAAACAGAACACAACAAGTAACAGTGTGACGATATTTGCGATGTTGATGATGATGATGATAATGGCGTAGCATTATTAAAAGTTAAGTAATATATAATATGATGTATATCGATATACACCCAAGACACAAGCTCCTCTTACACAATACATTGAAACTTCAAACACGTATACACATGAAACGTGAGGCATTCTACTATTACTGCTACTATAATTATAAACGAGATAATCTTTGTACATATTAATATTATACATAATATTAAATAATATAGATACTACTGTGGTTACTTATGAGACTGTAAAGAAGAAAAATAAAAACAACATGATTGTATAAATATGCTTAAAAAAGTATAGTACTTATATCTCGTCTTTGTCCTGCTCCGTTGATAGAATCTCCTTTCTTCCTCGTTATACAAAAACTTTTTTTTCCCATGGACAGATCCTATTCTTCATTATTTAATTTTATCCTCGTACATTATTATACGTAGATGTTAAAACAAGACGCGATCAAACGATCAAAAATCCGACATAGTCAAACAAAAGTAAGCAAACAAAAGATGCCACGAAGAAAAAAGAGAATACAAGAGATTTTAAAAAATAATACGAATACCCTCTACAAACTCTCTAAGCGAAAAAAGAAAAAAAAAACAAAAGAAAGATACTAAATACTATATATGTAAATCTAAGTAATTTAAAAATGTTTTTATTTCAGGATAAATGTACAAATATTTTTAACTGGTACACATACTACTGAACTATGTCTGTATTTATAAAAAGTCGTACGAGCCAGTTAAGAATCTGTTTAATTATAAATTATAAATATTTATCACATTCAACTGAGTGGTTTTATTTTTATTGCCCGTCTTTAGCACCTATCTCTTTGTCCTTTTCTCATGTTTCAATTCGGTCGCATCAGACGCGGACTTAGGTCGTAGATCCGACAGATGTAAATTCGAAAAATATTATCCTATCAACTTGTGCATTTATTTTTAGCGTTGTCTTGCGTCACGCTCCAATTCGCATTGTCGAATGTTTCCTCTTCATTGCTTTCGTTCAATTGTTCTCTACTTACAAATCTCTATTTTGTTTATTTATCTATTTATGGATTCCTATCGTCATTCGTAATCAAAGACTTTGTATAGTTGAAGGTAGCTAAAAAATATAGAAAATGAGCGTCTTTTTTCTTTAATACTCGATATCAGTTTTTACGCAAAATTAAACGGACGGAACTAAGTACATTGATTAATTAAAAAAAATGTTCCCATGTGACATTGTGCACTATTTAACTCGCGAAATTCTGAAACAGTTTGGTGTTTCTTCACTTTTCGGAAAACCTCTGAAATCAATGAAGTTCGTTCAATTCTCTCTTTTTAATTTTGAAACCGTTAGAATTGATATCTCTGTCGTATAGGACGTTGAAAAATGGTGACGTAACTTCCAAGTTCGGACGGACCAATTTATACCAAGAATAGATTTAAAAGAATCGATCTTACTCCGGTCCTGTATCCGACGTTTCACGATTTGTTAAATCTCGCGTTCAAATTTAACGCGGCACGGCGTGGCGGCCGGCGTTAAGGCATTCGAATATTCGTAGAAATTAACCGTCTGGCCAATATATGTCATCGTTTACGTGATGGAATCGTTTACCTGGTGCGCCACTAAATCTATTTAATTGTGAAATTATAAATTATAGCGGAACGACAACATCGTATAAATATTATTGGTAGCTACTAAAAATAATTACGTAAATATTTTCATATAATTTTTTTAATGGACTATTATTTTATATTTATGTTCGGAACAGGTTTAATGCCGACCGAACGGTATTTTATCGGTCCAAGGGAATATTTAGTGTCGGTAATATTTTTCGTTTTCTATCCGCAATGTTGCCGTTTGCCGTTGCGACTGTTTATAAAGTAACTCGGGTTATCTCTCGGCGCAATATTGCGAAACGCTAAGTGAAAAATTGGAAGGATGATATTCAACGTACCTTAACTGCTAGATAAATATCGTACACGATTGCGAAATACCTTCTTTGTAGTTACGACATTCTATCTAAAATACCGATAACCCTAAAAACTACCTTGTATAATGAATATAATCGAATAACCCTTATTATAACAAACTTCTTCGTTCTTAATTTTGTATCATTTATAACAATATTTTTTAAATTATTTTCTATGTTAGTTGCAATGGATACAATATTACATCTGATCATTAAACACAAGATAATTTCAACAAGATAAGTTATAAACCCGTCAGTGATAGACTCAAGAAAAGAACTGCTGAAACTGTTGCAAGTCAAATAGAAAGCTTTCAACTTATCAACACACTCTTAGAAGAGATCTCGAAAAAATATCCGTTTAAAATGCGTATTATACAAGAACTCAAGCTCAGTGATGGCGTAGCGCATTCTCATGCATATATCATCGCATGAATGATGATAATATCCTTGACAGATCTTCTCAGACGAAGCTTAGTTCCACCATGTATTAAATAAACGATACCTATATATATCATCCAATGAAAACTCTTACGGCATGATACAAGAAACCATCGCATTCTGAAAAGGTTGGTGTTTTTGGTATTTTTTCATGAAACGGTAAATCTAAAAAGATGTAATAATTTATTGCTGTTTATTCTAAGTCATCAAATACTATGCTTCTACGCATTGGAATAAGCTTAAGTAATCATTTGCATGAGCAGCTATCACTATGGCGTTGTATTAAGTTAAGCAGTCGAAGAACTGCTCAGGAGTGGGTTGGCGAAACTGTACCCGCTCTTTGTCGTTGCTTTGTAGACGGGAAAAGCATGTGCTTCTGAGCATCCTTCACTTGGTTGGTCGTTTTTGAAAGAAGACAATATAGGCTGACAGGCAAACAGCGATGTGGTCAGAGATGCGCTCAGAACAACCCTGATGATGGTGGCTAGGTAGAAACCATCTGTTGGTTAACGTTCTATCTTCTCACATTGCTTTTTATCGTGAGCGGTTATGAGTAGCTGCATTAGCGGATTTTTTTTTCTAATCTTCCAAGAGATGAACACTTCCAAAAAAAAAAATAATGCCATAACTTATGGAACACTACAAACAATGAATTTCTTACGTGAATATTTGCTTATCCTTATTTCATTTTGTACTATTTCGCTCTGCCATAATTGTAAATAACTATAATTATATTAGGCAACACCAAAAAGGAAGCTGTAACAATTCGTCAAAAAGAACAGCACTTTTTTTTTAAGTTTACGACAAAACTTTGAGTTCTTAGGTGGAACTTCGAGTATTACGGACGGGTATGTATGTTGTATCGAGCATTCCTAAAAAAAAATTATCGTCAAGTTAAATTGTTTGAAAAATATTTAGTGGGAAAGGCCCCATGTTCTCGGTCTAACCATAGAGAATCAACAATTAATTAATATAGCTGCTAGCATGAAACTTTGCGCTAAGAATAAAATTTAGAACTATAATATGATCACAGAAGCGTCACCGATATTCATAAATACAGGCTGCTTTTAATTAAATTAGCGCAAGCAAAATAGTAGGACATCGTTAGGAGATCCTAATTGAATTATTCCAGCACAATCGAAGCTATGCGTACGCATTTAGTAAAAAAGAAAAATTCGTAACGTCGATACCTTTAAGAAATAGTACTATAAAAATATGAAGAGCGAATGGCAAATATCGGTGTTAGTATTGTTCCTTCCCATTTTACTGGTAAGCGATTGCCAAGGCACAAATAATCATAACGTACAAGTTTAAAGATTTTTTTTTTATATCAAGTGCCAAGAACATAAAGTCACCGACCAGGTGTATTTCCATATAGCGATAAACAAGAAACACGTAGGTCGTATTGTTATCGGTCTCTTCGGCGAAGTCGTTCCAAGAACGGTTAAAAATTTCAAAACGCTTGCGACGGATGGTATCGAAGGACGAAATTACACGGGAAGCACATTCCATAGGGTCATACAGAGATTTATGATACAAGGTGAGGCCTATAAATCATTTCCGATGAATGGAAGAGAGAGCGTAGCGAGCGAAAGTGCGTTTTTGTAGGAGGCGATATATTGTTCAATAACGGTTCCGGTTCAATTAGCATTTACGGCGACCATTTCGAAGATGAAAATTTCAACGTTAAGCACACCGGATCGGGTTATATCGGTATGGCGAATTACGGTAATTACATACGATTTTTTATTCTTATGCAAAATGTCATAAAGAATTGTTGAACAGGTCAGGACAGTAACGGCTGCCAATTTTTCATAACGACCATCGCAACGCCTTGGTTAGATGATCATCATGTTGTATTTGGAAAGGTAATCTTATCTAACATATGTTCAAGAATTACAAAAGAAAAGAAAACTTAACAGGTGGTTTATGGAGAAGCTATCGTTCATAAAATAGAACATCTTAAAACTGATGTTGCTGACAAACCATTACAACCGGTTGAAATTACAGAATCAGGATTGATTCCAATGAATAAGCCCTTTTTCGTGTCCGATCACAGTTACGGGTAAGATTGTACGTCTTCATCATTTACATCAGATATCCGAATGTGGACGACATAAGTAATCTCGTTCTCCAAAAGAGGCAGTTTAAAATTCAATTAATCAGTAGAGATGCTTGAGAGAGGCAGGTAGAATTATTCCTTTTTTGCAGCGGCTAGATAGGCTCATATCTGTTCGCCTCATGAGAAAGGCTTCGTGTACCTACTGGTATTACCGAGAGTCGACAAAACACGAGTTTGTCTCTGCAAAAAAAATAATAATTTCATCCGCTTTTGTCCTCTCTACTAATCAGTACAAATACAAAATATGTACGTTTCATTTTTACAGTTTATGGGCATGGATACGAGCGGGAATTGTTCCATTATCCTTTTCGTTTCTTATTTTGGGTTTCTTTCATTGGGCACTTAGGCGTCTGGATGGTTACCAGATATCCGAAAAATTAGATTAAAAAGATCAGATTTCACATTTAGCTTGAGAGTACTTATACACCATCTTATAGCTCGAAGCTCTAATGCATTACACCATATCTTAAGTAATTTTATATAGATGTCGCTTCTTAGATCTTGATGAAATTAATGTAAAATAATTTATTCAATAAAATATATCACGTAAAATTTGCTTTATTCATTATTATTTTTATTAGTTTACAATTTAATCTAATTTTGTTCCATTATTTTATTTAGTTGTTGAATTGAAACGTTATTATTGGTCAACTAACCAAAAGATGTCGTCACTAGTAAAATAAAAAAGTAAGTTCGTATAAAAACCTGTAGAGTAACTTGTCAAAAACAGCTGTGTGTTGTTAACCTCTTTATATTCATGTAAATAAAAAGGTAGAAATGAACGAAGAAATCGACGAAGCCGAATTTTACCATCATGATTTTACGACAGCTTCAGAATGGGAAATTTTTATATCGCGTATCGAGGAAGTTATTCGCGAATGGAAAATTGATGAATCCAAAGGCGTAGATAAAGAGCTGCAATGCCAAGGGCAATGGTTGTGTAAAAGTGAAAGTATTATATTTGCCGATATCAACTTCCAATTGAGTTTGTACAAGCATAAATCTATTATTCCTACACAATATGAAATCGATGACGATGAAGTAGACGATGACAAGAAATCTAAAAACCCTATCGATACGGATTTTGATTTTGTATTGGATGATGGCGATAATTCTAACGTGGATAAATGTATAAGTACTTGGTATGGTTTAAAAGAGTACATTGTACTGAGCTTACATGATAATTCTGTTATTGTATCGCCTAGCCGAATCAAAATACTGCTTAGTTCCATAACGATAGCAATAGCAAATACACAATGTGAAGTTCCCATATTTGTACAGATTAGAGAAAAGTGGCAAAGGTTATATTTAGGTGTTTATGAAGGCAATGGAATTCGTACAAATTACGATATGATTCACTTGGCGAAATGTCCACAACACTGTAGATATCTTAGTGGTTTGTTGGATCTATTTAAAACTAAAATAATGTCACCTACACCATTAGATCCAATAATTGTATCAGTTCAGTTGACATATCATCTAACAGATTTCGGAAAATACGTTTGGAAACAGGAACTACCTGATGTGGAAACTTATAGTTTTGATGTAAGTTCCCTAACAATTTTACCATTTGGGGTATCGTACGACCCTATCTCTTGCATCGTATTAAAAGCTACGTGGTCGCAGCTGCCAGATCATTTGATAGTAGACTCGGAAATCTATTCAGATTTAGATCCAATACAGGCGCCACAGTGGAGTACTTTAATTAGGATGGCCGATCAACCAGTATGCTTATTAGCCGATTGTTTAACAGAATTTATCCAGCTACTACATATCAACCTGACCGTTTATGATGTACTGGGCGATTTTGCTACTCTCAATAATACACCGGACAGCAATCCTTTAGATCTTTTAACCGAACCGCACATTCCATCAATCTCGTCAGTGTTGAAGAGAGCAACAAGACCAACTTCCTCTCATAAGAATAGAAAAAGTATCGCACCAATTCCCGAAGATAGCTTGGAACCGCTGATCTACTTTCTATTTCCGGATGCTGAAAATCAGCCGCAGTTTCCTTACAACGAGAAAGTTCAAGTGGATAAGATCAAGAATCAAAATCAAACGTCTGTAAGTGAACATTTTCGAATGTTTAGATTTATTCTTTCGTAGCACCATTTATACCCGAATTTCCCACAATATCGACAGTTTATGCCGTTTGTACTTTTGCTTTACATGTATAGATGGCGCCATCATTGCAAGATTTTTATGTTTTATAAATAATTGTTTTTTTTTAACAGGATAATAAGAATTTCGAACATCTTTTTCGAGGATATAAAACTTGTGGTCACGATTCCTTGGTATGGCGATTATCAATAGTTTTGGCTCAAGCAACGGAATCCCTTGGCGGAACCAAGGCATTAGCGCATTTATGGTACGAATTCGCCCAAGAAATGCGCTATCGATGGGAGAAAAATTACGTTATTCCGGGGTAAGTTTAATGTCTTTGGTAGTTATTTGAAGCTTAAGATAGCTCAATCAAAAGCTGGTAACCTCAAATCATAAACAGTACATATGTACAGTGCCCGACGTTTAATTACTCTCATCTCATTCAATTGACGCTATTTCGTTGAAAGACTAACATTGTAGTTAGAATGACCATAAATATACTTAAATTAAGTCTCTTTTTACAAATTCAGATACCAGTTTGCCTTAACAATTTTAAAAACCAATTTTTGAGTATTTTTTTTCACTCTGGTGGTAATTTTCGAAAGTTGATTACTCAAAACTTTCGAAAGTCCACAGTTGATTACTCTCACAAAAAAAAGAGAACCGCTGTTTCTCGACATGAAATCGCAGCCTAAACCATTACCGATCCAGCTCGGCTAGGATGATGTGATAAAAATCGTTCTATTATCCTCAAAACGTGAAAGTAATATTGGAAGCCATCAGGTTCATTCAAATTAAACTTTTTCATCGCTGAAAACAACTGTTTTCCTCTCGTCTACCTATTTACCATGATTCCGACTAAATTCTAAGCGTTTAGATGGTTCGTACGGAGGCTTCCGGCTCAATCCTTAATTTGCTTAGTTGTAGTTGCCGTTGCAATGCGACCTTTTCGATTATTGCCAAAGTCTTCACGTTTTTCAGGTAGGCGTTAACTACTTATGTGCTTCGTTCAATTTTTCACTCGAGTAGCCTTCTTGTCTAAGAGTAAATTTTTCCTCTTTCTTCTAAACATAAATTCTTCCACGACCTATACTGACAACCAAATACTGTGGCATCTTGATGTAATTATAAAGTATAGTGAGAGTAATCAAATGGCGCAATAGAAATGACGATGAAACTTTAAAAAATAGCAAAAATATTAGCGATTCGAAGTCTTGAGGCAAAATTGAGCGCAAACGGTGTTAAAATGTATAATATAAACATATGCTTGATTTTGCGAATGTAACCAGTAATCTTTGAACCAAATTACATCAATCACTATGTGAGAGAAATCAAGTGTCCGGCACTGTATTTCCTCGTTACTTATGTTGATAGTACTGACGTACGGGGTACGTATTAAAGTAGCTTTAATTTTTACCCGAAAATCATGAATTCTCCTTTATAAATATTAATTTATTTATTCTAAATTTTTAAATATATATTATTTACATATAAGTGCTATAAAAAAAATACAATATACATTATATTTAACACACATTGCACATCGTCGATTGCATTCACAGACACTAAAAAAACTAAAGATTGTGTTCGTACTTTTTTTTTCTCCCTCTTTTTCGTAATAAACATTGGAAAAGAAGCTCCTATTCACATTTTCGTAACCTGTTCCGTAGATTTTATAATATACCCGCATTGTTCTCCTTTTTGTTTGCTTATCGGGTATTTTGCGTTCGCCTTTCTTATATCAAACGAATATGACGTACTATACTTATAGTGGTACTAGGCCGTTTCTAGTAGTTGGGTTTCTCGCCATGTAGATCTCCATATCGTGATCCGTCCAATTGTCGGAGTTATCGCAGTAATTGTTGAGGGTGTGCGTCGATCCGGCCAAACTGTATCGGCTGCCGGGTCGGTGACGATCCCTCGACCGGGATCTCGGCCGGGAACGTCTCGTTGACGACGTCACCGATTGCGGTGGACCGCCGTATTGTGGTGGCGCTACTCTTAGCATGCGGTCCGATTGCATGGCGAGCGACTGTCGTGATTGGCGTAAATCTAAGAAAAATATAAAGGGATAATACGATTCGTCCAAAAATCGAAGAAAAATTTTAAATTTTCTTATGAGGAAGGCTTACTAATTCCTTTATTTAAATATATTTTACAAATAAACAATTTTCTGCAGTTGCCTAAGCTTTGCTCCAGCAAAAATTACAAACTAGTCATTCAAGTCGGTCAGAAAACCATTTCGGACCTTTTTTTTAACCAATCGAAGGGCTGACTAGTCTATGATTTCTGTTGAAGTAGGTATATATAGTTTATCTCAAAAAGGAGAAAAACACATAAACAGGTTGTTTAAATTTGGCCCAAATCGTCTAAATTTTTTTCACTAGAAGTTGACCAAGTTGCTTGTTTTAAGTGGAATATTCTGTATCTTATTACATTTTTCAATTAATTCATTTTTCAATCTTTTCTTCTATCCTTTTTTTGTGTGTTGTTATCAATTTACCTATTTTCCCTGTTTTTGAGATAGACTAATAAGTAGAGAGACAAAGATAGATGGAATTAATCCTTTTTTGCAGTGACTAGATAGACTCGTGTCTATTCGCCTCATGAGAATGGATTCGTGTTGCCTGCTAGTATCCCTGAAAGTCGATAAAACACGAGTCAGTCTAGTCTCGCAACAAAAAAGTAATAATTTCATCCGCCTTTGTCCTCTCTACTAATAAGTTAGTCACACACATCAAAGGTTAAGTATATTCGTGCAAAGCAAAGATGCTCGATATTATCATTCAGTATTTATTTAATGGATCTGCGTGTGTAAAAGAGACGAATATGCCAATGGTTGATTGAGGGTTAAAACGAGGCGAGTGTTACGGTGTCATACCTTGCCTAGATGCCAGCATGTTATTTGGAAAAACGTTAGACGTCGTGTACCTTCCCGAATGGTTCGAGAAGCTGTGCTGTGATTGACCGTCAGCGATCGAGCGTGCTTTGTTACCTTTTGAGCTGAAATGCGAGCGCAGATCGTCCTGCAACGAAGACGGCTGATCCAGCGCGTACATTCTCGGACGCTGCGTGCTGTGCGTGCTATAGCCGGAGATCTGGTCCCAATCCTGCGACGAAAAAAGGCAAAGGATGAGTCAAACAAGCGAATTCCTCCGGCGCCCTGTGTCTTACTTTGCTATTATTGAAAGCGCTGATCGTGGGCAGCGACGACAGCGGACCACCCGGGCTCGCCGTGGCGCAACAGTTGACGGGAAGGCCCGCCATCGGCGGCATGCCGTTCTTCAATCCGACCATCTTCTGCTGGTGGTGTAGTTCGCGCAGTTTCTGCGAACGGCGCCGCGACGCCACGATGAAGATGATCACCGCGACGACGATGGTGCCGCAGATGGCGGCGCTCGCCGCGATCGTGATCTTGTCCATGTTCGATGATGCGGAAGTCACCGTACGAACCTCGCGGCATTGTGAGTACGGGACGGTTTCCGGCGTGACGTTCGTGTCTTCCAATGAAACGACACAAACCACCATACATTCCTATATCAAGAAATACGAATATATAAGAATTAAAAATATTACAATTATCAACTAAATTGTAACGTATCTTACATTTTTAACGTAAAATCTGAAATAAGGCTTCTTCAATTAAAGAGAAAATTAAAAAAAAAAAAACCTGCAAAACTATTTGTTTTATTCAAGATAATTGCAAGGCCAGGCGAAGAATAAGAAAAATGAATAGGAAAACCTTTATCTGCAAAAAGGCATCAGTAATACCGAATCGTTTGCTAGGAAGTAGGCTGGAAAAAAGTCTAGAAGCTGAAATAAGAACGCGTTTAGAAATCTCGATACGAAAGTTAAAAAGTACCAAAGGAAACAACAGCGTTAAGAGAGAGTACGTTTACTTACGGCTAGTCATATTAGGCGCTCTAGAATATGTTTAAGTAAATTAAAGAAAAATTGTATGCGTTGCGTTTCCCTTGTCTTCCTGTTTTGATCTAAACTGTTTATGAGACTTCTAGATCGGTTATTTCAATTATGCAAGCAGGTTTCATTATGCATCTATTTGTTGAAGGTTTAGTTTGGAATAATTGATAAAAATAGATAAAAATAGAAATTTCTTTGTGTAACCATGTCGCCATTATTGTTATCGATCCAACTATAACTTTCGTTAAGACAATTATATATTTTGTTAGATTAAATAAACATGTTGTAATTCTTAGAATAAATTGTTCTTACTTTAAAAATACAAAATGTTAGAAAGCCGTCTTCAGAATTTTTGTCCTCTCTACGTGAAATAAAACAATGTTAGGATTAAACTCGTTACCTGCGAGGGAACATTCTTAATCCGGAATTCTCGTTCGCTAGCTTCCAATGGGGGTCCTTGCTTGAAACTTTTATCACCGAACAGACGATAGACAACACGGAATCCAAGGATATTCGCGATCTCCGAGTTCCACTTGATCACCACGGAATTATCCTGTCTATACGCGTCCTTCACCATCACCTCGTTGACTTCTTCGGCGCCTTTAGGTCTTGCGAATCCCGTCACTAAGGACGGTCGATAGTTCGATTGGGCCCTCCAAGGCGGAACGGAGCTTCTCGTTGGTTTCGTCGATTTCGCAGCGGAATTCGTCGTGGTGGTTGCTTCTGCGGTGGTCGTAGAGGTTGCTGTTGAACTTGGTGTTGTGACGACACGTGGTGGTGGCGGTTGTTGTTGTTGTTGTTGTGGTCGTTGAGGTTGTTGTTGGTGTCGTTGAGGTTGCAGTGGTAATTTTCTTCGTCGTACTTCGCGTTGTTGAAGGAGATGAAGACGGTTGTCTTGTGGTGGTGGACGTTGCTCTGAACGCGTTTGGTGGTACATCTTCCGTTTCTTCAACGATAGGTGTCGCGACGCCGACACCTTCGTTCGTGCATGTCAATTCGTCCGGTTGGATGCTGTAGAATCCTCTCTCCCTGAACTTCGGCGGGCTGCCGCAGAATTGGGGATTCTTCTCGCGACTGGTGACTTGTAAATCCTTTGTTCGTATCCAATCGATTACCCACGATAATCGGCAGTCGCAGTGCAAGAAGCGTCCGCCCAAACTCAGTCCGCGTAAGGTGCTATTTAGGTGCGCTAATGCGGCAAATGGTATCGTCGGAAGTGGATTACCGTCTAGCGCCAGGAGCGTAATGGACGGGTTACCTTCGAAGGCGTCGGGTGGTAGATCGGTTAGGAGATTATAGCCGATATCCAACACGCGTAACTCCACCAAAGATCGGATCGCCTTCGTCGGAAAATCCGGAATTAAATTAGTCATTAAACTTAGCGATGTCAAGGTATTGCGGATACCGAAGAATGCGTTCTCTTCTAGTTTCTGAATAACATTCCTTTCGAGATTCAACGCCGTTAAAGAATCTAGATTTTCGAAAGTCTTCAACGCGCCCGCACCGGGTAATTCCTTGATGCTATTCTGCGACAGGTCTAGGAACGCGAGCGTTTTCAATCCCCTAATCGCAACCGGCACGTCTTTCTGGCGCGTCCCTCTTAGATTCAAGTTTTTTAAACAAGCATCGAGACCGTTCAACGCATTCGGATGCAACGTAATATTGTTATCGGATAATTTCAACGTCGTTAATTTGCTAAGCGTAACGAACGCGTCGTCGGGCACCTCGCGAATCCGATTATGCGTCAGATCGAGCAGCTGCAGGTTCTCCAATCGGCGGAGGCTCTCGACCGGGATCTCGGTAAGATCGTTATCCTGTAAATTTAAGTTTTTCAGGTGGCGTTCCTGGCCGGAGAAGGCATCGGCGGACACCGATCTGATCCGGCATCCGGACAATTGAACGCTGCGCACCCGCAGCTGCGAGAAAGCTGCGTTTCGCAACGCGCCGATCGTCGAATTGTTTACGTAGAGGAGATCTAGCGTCGCGTCGTTCGCGTATTTTTGCAACGCACCGATCAACGTCGACCAGTTGACGATATCGCACTGGACGGACAGTTCGTGTCCGACGTTGTACGAGCAGAGGCAGGCTGATTGCAGTTCGACGACATCCCTTTGCCATGGACATTGAGCGTACGTCGAACGTTGGGTCAATGTTAGTAGCGACACTAGTTGCAGTAGAAATCCTAAGCTACTGTTGAGGATCGTCTTTCTCCTCTTCATTGTTGGTCCTGGAATAAACAAACAAAACATTTATTTCTTCTTCGTACTTGCTGAAGAACTAAAACTAAAGCGTCCTTCCGCGGGTTCGGGCATTGGCGTAGAATGGTTGGTTTACAGCCACACAGGATGAGAATATACCAAGTATCTTGGGAAGAATCTTGAGGATACTATAATCGACCTCTTAGATTTTGGTAAATTGCTGTATTTAAGGCCGATTCGACATAGTCAGAGCATCTTCGTTATATCTGCAATGTGTTGAGCAAAACGCATTGGATGCCGTTAAATGAAAAGAGATTAGAGGTTTTGATCGATTCTTGATTCTCCAAAAACGTATTATTTAATATGAAAAGAGAAGAGTTGCAGGGACGCGTTTCAAACAAATAAAATCCTGACATTTCCTTGTATATACCTACGCCGATGTGTACTTTACATTAATAGTTACGAGAGACTCGATGTAACTCTGCTACACATCAATCTGGCACAAAGACATGGCCATTTGTTACAGTTAGAAGTCCATAAAATTGCTCTAAACAGGAAGAACCTACACTACGTGGGAAGATACTTATATAGCTCCTAACCGTCTGCATGGTCTTCTATGCTGTAGAGCAGTTTATTTGATGGCTTCTCTCTGTGTTCTATGCTTAATGAATGCGCATAATGTGTTATATATGTATATTTGCATTTGTCTTGTCCTACTTTAGTTGTAATTTGATCAAGTAGACCAACAAGAGCCTATTACCGATTACCCGTCTCTAATTGTCTTTTTTGCTTATAAAATACGTTGTTATTTGTAATGCAAATACACGGATTGCTTCGATTTATTTTAAAAATATAATCAAATACGTTGGAACATTTTTAGCATATCGCGGTATGTCGATATCATCTAGATTTTTATGATGTTTACATTTTCCCGCATTCGAGTGACATTTTTGAATCGGTTCGACATTAGCATATTCATCATCGATCGTTTTTGGTTTCCGCAAAACGCGCATCGCGTTTAAAAATAAATTTGACATTTACACCTGTAAATGCTTTGAATAATAATAATTACCGACCGGCATCGATAATGGCATAACTTTTGGAGTACGTAATACGGCATTCGCACGCGGATAAGCCATGTATACGATGTGCTTCAAGAATGTATCGGTTTGTTTTTTGTTTTTTGGCGTGAATGAATCGATTATAATCTTTGTTTAACGATTATAATGTTGCCAGGTATTGTTAACAGCGCTGTTACAAATAATAATTCTTTTCGTCCTTCAATACGACGAATTCCCCATCCCGATGTATCAACCGAGTTGTTTCTCACGCCTTTCAAAATTATAATGAACCGCGTCGAAGCTTAATAATTACACAAAATCGGTCACACTTTCCAACTAAATGCTTTTCATTTCAGTTAGAAGTGTTGCGTACCGTGATGTAGTTTCTTTCCTGCGCATATTAATTGATGTATGATATATATAACGTGCATAAATAAACCATAGGCAAGGTCTAAGAGAGGAAACGTCGCAATTATGTATAGACATTTTCATTTCCTCTATTTAAGTGTTTCGCCAATATATATGTAATTATGTTTACACCTGTGTGTAAGTACGGAGTTTTTGTGCTACGACAATGTAGTATGTCGCCAATCTCCAATTAACGATATTCAATATCATTCGAAATAAAATAAAAATATCAAAAACAGATCGGTATAACATTTTCTTCGGTTCTCCCAACAGCTAACGTTTCTTTCTTTTTAATTTTCTGCACTTTATATTGAAACGTACACGTTTACAAATATCTGAGAATATTGTCGACTTTAATCAACCCATTCTTCCAAAATTTTACTAACGAAATTTAGATGGATTCAAAGATTCCAAGAACACCTTAAATTTTGGGCTTGGTTAGTTTCTCGATAATCGCATTTATTTGAGGCAAACCTTAGCGTGCTTACGTACATGTACACTACCGTCCATAATTATTTGCCCGCCCTTAATAAAACGTAGTTTTTAGTGAAACATCAATTCAAAAATGAAAATATTTATTCTAATGGATAAATACGTATCAATATGAAAAATAGAAGCAAAATTTTGAATAGAAAATATAAGAAAACAAAGAAAATAATTAAACATTGATGAATTGACTGATTTCTTGACACAATCTGGTCATCCTTTCGATTAGTTTAGACAATGTTAAGGGGCTTATGTGTCTTCACGCTGTTTGTAGTTGGTCCCACAATGCTGTTGTAGATGTTGGAGCCGATTGTCGAATTGTCGACCGAGATGGTCCCATAAAAGCTCGATGGGGTTGATATCTGGGCTGCCAGATCATGATTGTCAATCTCCCATCAAGTTCCATTTGATTGAGGTAATCACGACGTAATTTAATTTAACGTAAACTAATAATTCTTCGCTTTACGGGCCCAATAATATTTATAATCTTTCCATCTTTCATTATTTGTTTTACTTGCTGCGACAGCATGTACCGGGAAATAACATATTAAGATTAAGCTATACGCAAATATACAGGTGGGCAAATAATTATGGACAGTGGTGTATATAACTCAGGTCTTCAATTAAAATTGTTTCTTTAATTACTTACTTATTTAATTATCATCCGACAGTTGTAATAATTTGATTTTTGGTCTTTTATACGTCCCTCTGCGATTTCTTTAACTAAGTTTAATAGTTAATCCAAATGCAACGACGCTATCGCCCGAACAATAGCAATAAGTCTTAGAACCGTACAACATTGTCACGAAGAACCG
The DNA here is from genome assembly GCA_020654165.1 of Oryctes rhinoceros. Classification (NCBI taxonomy): domain Eukaryota; kingdom Metazoa; phylum Arthropoda; class Insecta; order Coleoptera; family Scarabaeidae; genus Oryctes; species Oryctes rhinoceros. The sequence continues at coordinate 7,965,132 of JAIOKQ010000240.1, read as the reverse complement.
AAGAGGAACAAAAACATCGCGAAGCACGACACGATCCTCTCCAAGTACCACATCGTAGCGCGTACATATCCGGCCGTCATCTACCTCTACTGGTCACGTTTCCAACATCCAAGTACCGGGCACAACCGCGACGAAGAGGGACGAGGCCCACGATCTTCCGTAAAAAGAGACCCCTTCAATCGGTCGATCTTCTAACACGCAAGTTGTATTTTAAGATTTTTTAAACGCCCACGCTTCGACAGCTGCATACAAGACACAAGCGACGGCTAAACGTAGGCATATCGCAATATTCAAGGTGGTTTTGTAAAAAAACAAAGTGAATAATAATCGTGAGGAATGGTAAATACGGTCTAAGATTGCATGCGGTAATTGTTAATGCTTTTCGTTATTTTCTTTGTTTTTTATCTACTATGGTTAAGCAATTTTTATTTACACGGCGCAGGTACATGGCCATCTCGCATTTTTTAAAAGGTGAAAGGTGAATTCGATTAACACCGCCCATGGCCGTGTAGCGTAATAGTATATTATAAGAAGGAGTACCTGGATCGCCGTCGATGTTTAAATGTTCATGAATTTGAATATTGCAGAGGTCTCGCCATTACAATTGGATAAAAAGCAAATACATCTATATGTAGTCACATAACATTTCCGTTCTTGGCAAACTATCTACTCACAGTTCATAAAAAAGTAACCTAAGTAAGTAAGAGTTGCTCAGCTTAGTTTAGCATGCTATGAATTGACTATTGTATACTGTTTAAGTGTATTTTACTTCAGTCTTTTACATCCTTAAAAATTGTGGTTCAAAGGCCCTAATTCATAAGTCCAGCCAGGAAATGAGAAGGCAGATAAGATATTTTGTGATTGTAAAAAGAGCCACGGATAAAGCAACCAAGACATGGAAGTATGTAAAATCAAAAAGTCTCGCGCTCTCTCGCACTGGCGAAATCACTTATACCAATGCTATTGCTTAAAAGGAGATCTTAGGTTATTTGGCAGGAGTTCTAATAGGTCATGTAGACTTGAGATATTACTTAAAAAGTTGAAGATGAAATGTACCGCCTACGCCAAGAAGATCTAGAAAAAGGCAGAACACGTTCTATGTAAATGTCCATCACACATCACATCACACATGACACTAACATTTCTAAAACATGCTGAACTGAAAGATTAGTAGCACGATTCATTGAAAGCCTTCAACTGTTCTAATACACACAAGGGCATTCTTTTTTTGGTCTATCGGGTAATTGGTCTATAGTACGAGAGGCTATTTCTTCTCCTTTATTACAAGATCTGCAATTATCTTATCTTGTGAAGATGTTCTTTAAGGCTTTAATACCCATATCTCTGTTGCCCTGTTCTTATCCTATATCAACAATTAATGTTATTTCTCCACTCTTTCCTGCTTAAGGCTACTTTTAAGAGTTTGTCGCAAGAAATCTTGGAGATTACTATGTCTCTGACCGTATTCGTATTCATATTGAAGAATACCTATGCTGCCATGTCCTAATGATTGTGGCTTCTCGACTTGCCTCTTCTTTGATATATGCAGGTATCAAAAGGCGATTTCCACGACAGCCGTTGAAGTGCTTTTAAAATTCCCTTCTCTCTGCATAGACCATATCTACTTCGTTTAAATTACCAAAACAATTCTGCGTATCTACGTAACACATGTTATGTTAGCGTGCTCGTTACTTTCTAACCAAATATCGGATAAATACTTGCTTATAGAGACAAATGCCGTAAGGATGCGAATACCTACATATTGTACTTCGTTGCATAATTTTAGGTGTTACATCACGGTCACAGACTCAAGTAATTACAGGGATGTGGACTTAAGTACATGCGTCTGTAAACAAGTTAATCGTCAATTCAAATAAGTGAATTGTGTAGGTACGAAGAAGAAATCTACGTCCGAAGGACGCTGAACACTCCTCGGTGTCAACACGCGCAAGCTTCGTTCGCGTGAAGATATTAAAAGTGCTTGTTACATACGTATTTGAATTTTAAGGCAGGAATGCGGTAACCGAAAAGAAAAAAAAACGCCGAAAGGTTCTTTTTATTAAGCGTAGGTGTATGTGTTTGTAATAATAATCGTTACATAACCATACACGCACATTCTTAATACGATGAAGAAGATACATCGTATTTAATAGTCTTCTGATCATCGAAAAGAATCGGGATTTCTCGTTCCTTTCAAAACCGGTATTTTACGGTCGATATCTTTTTATAATCGTTAATACGTTAGCGTCGATGTTTTGAGATTTTTTTTTATTTTGAAGTAAATATAGGTATTTTCAAAAAAAATTTAAATATTTTCACCATGTACGTATTTATTCATAGAAAAGTGTGTCTGTACATTGGAAAAAATAAATATTACTATTTATGAGAAATACGTATAAGACGTTTTAATGTATCTCTAAGGAACAGCCAAATAAAAGATACCAATCAAATGGGGAGAAACAAATTAAAGTTACGATACTTGAATTGTGGAGGGGTTACGCCTGTGAGTATCTTGAGCGCCTGTTCCGATTACTAGTTATTGTTTAAGCGGCGGAAGTGATATTTCAGGGTGGTCCAGAAGGTGTTAGAACAGCTCATTTATACGAGAGACACCTGAATAGTGAATATGTTGATACAGGTTCTTGGAACATTCCAGATTCAGGCGATATAAACTTGCTACTGCTTCGTTTACTGTGCTTAAGAGACCTACTTTATAAATCTAATATTCTTATTAAATAATATTAAGATGCCCCTTGACTAAAACGGTGCTAAACAAAAAACTGTTGTGATTCTACGTCAACAATGGTAATTCCTAAAATCATCGCCAAAAGATATTTTTAATTATCTGAAGGCGACAGACTCCCAGTTCATATCTCTAAAAGAACTTTCAGAAAACAAAGGAAAAGAAAATCACCAGGTTCCAAACGTAAATTGTAAAATTACATAAAGACGTTAAAGACATAATTGAAAATTAGGGAAAAGCTTGGCCTTAAGGGGACAATACAAAATTTCCTGATCAAGCCTTAACTCATCAAAAAAAGATTGCTTAGAAACAATAACCATGCTGGCTTTTTTTTCGCTGTCTTCTAGACGTCATGGCTGTATCTCTTTGCACTACATAGCCTCAGAAGATATTTGTTTTATCGTTTTTGGAGGTTAGCGATATAAGCTCAGAGGTAAATAGTAACGTGAGATAGGAAAGCACGGAGCAACGCTGATGACGCCGAGTAAGCAGCAATATGTTCTGCTTACTCGGTCTGGTTAACACTCTTCCTCCTCCGTGACTGATTCGATCAACGGTCATTATTTTTGGTTAAACCTTAGGTGTTAAATAGTAAAAATCAAATAAGAAACAAAAAAGAAAACTAAATAATCTGGAAGATATTTATTCACTCGTTAGATCCAATAGGCGTAAGACAAATCACAAAAGGAAATTCGTATAAAATATTATAGCACTATCAAAACTAAGCTACAACTTATGGAATAAAAAAAAATAAAAACAAAAAGCGAGTGTTCGGATAAAACAAAAAACGAGGTAATTTATAGGTTGTATAATATTGTCTTTGGATGTAACTGTTCTCTTTGTACGCTAATAATTACCGAGTTCCTTTCTAAAAATCAAAGTCCTATAGTTAATCCGCTCAAATTTCAACGCCGCCCCGTTCGTCTTAATTGAGGTGTTATATAAGAAAGCGAGCTTGCAATAGGAATATCATACTACTCGCGCGTATTATAGCGATCTACGCTACGCACGGCACATTTAGGTGCTTGTGTACATATAACGCAACAGGTTTTCGTTTGCTCGAATAATCTAGCGGATTCGAATAATATTGAGTAATAAATGAAAACCTTGCATTCTTTTCGTATAATTACGTCGCTTTGAATGATATACATACGTACGTACCTATATATGCATACATCTCTTTAAAGAACGTTCCGTGTTGTTCGCCTTACGCCATCTAACACGACGAACAATCGATACCTGATTACATTATCTCTATATGTACATAGTAGTACAAGTTACAGAAGTAAAATTTGTTTTCGTTCCTCGTTATACCGGAGCTTTCTCAGGAAACGATTAATACAGCGGTAATGAGAAGAAAACGAAAATGGATCGATTATTTAGAAGTAGACCGTATACGTAAGAAAATGTTTGCGTAACTTCGACCATCCGCCTGCGCAATTACATCGGAATTTAACACTACTTCGGAAATATCCCTTTTGAAAGAAAAAGAAAAAAAAAACGTTACAAAGTAATTTGCGTAACTGTGGGAACCGCTCGTTGCTTTCTATGTCGCTCGCGTGTTACACACGTTTCTGCAAATATTAGAGGGCACCCGCTTTATTAGATTTGTCCGCTTTTTACAAGCGAAAGTTCGTCCTCATTTCCATTTTCGTCGAATTATTACATGCGTATGTATATGCGGTATATGTATCTATATAAATACCGAGAACGAAACCGATTAGTTACGAGACTTGCTCGAGTACCCTACAACTTATTCTATTCCGTAATGTTATCCAGTTTGAGGATTATCCGTACAACACTTAAAAATCATCCGTTGTTGAAATAAAATAAAATTGCGTAGAATTTTATTAATAAAGAACTTTAAGAAATTTAAGTGTTTTTGGGATGAACCTCCACCATTTTAACTATTCATGCGATCCAATTTTTTGTTAAATGCTGCGTTGTACAGTTGAGACCTTTTCCTACGTAAAGACGGGCACTTAGTCCGAACTTTATTAATTAAGAATTAAATTAAAAAATTAAAACGATCTTGCAGATCGTGCCCATCCAGCTCCATCGTAGGTGACGTCCGGGGTTGCTAATCAAAGGAATTCTTTGATTACCAACTCCTAATAAGCTTAGCAAGTAAGCGAAACGAACAATTTAGGGCGCTAGAAAGAATTACGGGGTCGCTAGGTATATTTCTGTAAGTATCATCAGAAGTACCGTCAATGGACAAAAGCCATTGTAGCTTAATAGTTGACGATTGGAAAAATATGCTGTGAAGCTTTTGGAAGAAGATAAAGTGCAATGTTGCCCGATTGTGCATTAACAGTGGAGGAGGATCAATTATTGCTTTAAGTTCATTTGGTTCGCTTTTGCGCTGAGAATACCCCAGAATCAAGATAGACGGAGAAGCCACAAAATGTAACAAAACAATTTCTTTTTAGAACTAAATCCATTTACGAGAATTTACAGGTAATAATTGGAAAAGCAGAATGTTCCGCTACATCGTAATACGCCAATAAAAATATAAAGGAAGCATAAAGTAAAATCACAGGTAACTGACCGGACATGATCTATTTCTAAATACTGCAAACGAAGCATCTCAATTATTGCGTTGGATCTTCGTCGAATTTTTAGGTTAACGAAATCGTTGCGGGTATCAATTTTCGCTCCCGCGAATCCTAATCGCATTCGAATAATTTTCCGCTGGTAAACATGTGCTTTATTAGATAGGTGAATGAATGGGATCGCACCATCCGTTAGCATACTCGCCAAGGTGTAAAATTAATAATTGAACGCATACCTTGACCTTCTACACGTAGTCACGCTGTTCTACACACAGATGTACACATACCATATCTTCGAAAGAAAGAGAAGGCGAGAAAAAAAAACGGTATTTCTTACAGCTACATCGCCACGTTTTAACACGTTGATCGGCGATTGTCGTTATTACGAAAAGCGATATCCTTGTATTTTTTTTTTTTACGTTAAAGTATGCTAATCAATGCGTGATCCTTTTCTGGTTTGGAGAGAATTTATAGAAATGCCATTCCATCCGTTTTTGAAAGAAGAACTAAGTTCATGCCGTATTTAGAATTACCGTTAATCCTTCTTCCTGTTGTAGTATTCCCATAATAAGCATGTTCCATAACATTAGGGTCGGTGCTCTATATGGAAATCACCGATTACATTCTCAAATAGCGAAAAGACCAGATGTTTGAAGTCATATCGAAGAATTAGTTGTATACGGGGCATGTAAGAGCACATCAACTTACGAGACGAATCCAATTCGACTCGCACCAGTACACTTTGGGGAATTTTCGAAGACACCAAGGAATGTACCGTTATAAAGATGGAAAAGCGATTTGCTCAACGCAATAATTCGGAAAGAATCAGCCACCGGGGAGACTTCGTTATGGTCGATGAAGGTACATCAACATCATTTTAAAAGTGCACCGTGCTCAAATCAGCGACGAACATTATAGCTCGCAAGTCCCGACCTTAATTCAATAGTACGTATTGCGCCACCCTGAACATTTATTTAGAGGTCTACACCGATGGTTCGGCGATGAATGGTGGAATACCTTATTCTCTATAACCTTATACAAAACATGGTTTTTCGTATTTTTCTCGTCCAGCTTATATGTGTCAAGTGCGCCGTTTTAATGCATATTTAACGCTCGTCGTAAATATCTCTCGCGACACAACTATTTCCACATCTTAAAGCTCGTTGCTGTTAGCATTTACCTAACGCAGCAAATATAGCGTTTTAGATCCAATGTCGTCCCGACTACTTTCTAAAACGATCTAACAATCGAACCGCTGCTTGTTTCTGATTCTACGTAATTTATATACGCTTATTGCGCTCAAGTATACAGAAAACAGCCTATTGTATATATCATACATTTTTTAATAAAATATTATAAATATATATATTTTTTAAAGGTTCATGAAAGGTATCTAAGTATGAACAGCACAAGATAATATTATTTACAGAACGATCGTAAAGAAGAGAAGAAATGTAAATGAAACGAAACCTATTTAAAATTAAAGCAGGATATGTTGAAATAGTTATGTCGATATTTATATAAATAAAATGTTTAAATATCTGTAGTTTCCACAAATCCTCCGTTTATTTCAATACATTTATCATATCGCTTCCGAATGTTTATTGAAAATATTTCTCAATGATTTAGGTGTAAATTCCGCACGAGCTTGTCATTTTCTTGCACAAAATTCCGCTCGTTTCATTTCGGCACAAAATGTACGTAAAACTGAAATTCGATGTTGGTTAATTAATCAATATTAATGTTAATCCTTCTTTTCTCTTTTTATAATGAATCAACATCGTATAATAGAATGCCCCGGCCGTTAAGAAGTTGATTTTACGCTATGATCCGATCAATTAGCTGCTTTCTAATAGCGTTCCGAGAGAATGAACATTTATCCGATCGGTTTCAATGGAAGGAGTGAAATAATTTCTTCGACATTATTATCTATTTACAAAAACAATAATCTCAGCCGTAACAAAAACCTTGGCTGTACGTGGATATGTAAGCACACATGTACATTTGCATAAAGCATTTATGTGTAAATATAGCGGACGTGCATTGGAGTTGACATTTAGCCAACGGAGAAATAAGGGAGATTGTTTTGTATTTACATATAAGATACATTTATTAATGTTGAAATTAATCCTATACTATTCGTAACAAATGCTATCTATCACATGAGAACTTACGCGTGACTATTTTTTGGGGGAATTTATTAGAACAACCATATGCCGCGTGATAGATATGTAAGTATCAAAAGTGCGTATACAGGAAGCAGGTGAATAAGCCTCGAATCATCCGTAAAGTGTATTAGGAAAACGGCAAAATGTGTCGAGATGTAGAGAGGTAGGATAAATGTAAAAAGTTTAAATTTTAATCTAAGAAATTGTATTTAGATTCTCTTTTGTTAATGTTTAGTAATTTAGCAGAACAAAAGAGAAAATCTGAAAAGAATAAATTTCAACGAGAACGTTAGGATGAATGTTAGGCAAAAGGATAAATCAAATGAAAAGTTGTACGATTGATTTGAAATGTAACTGTAATCTTCCTTAAGTTTCAAAGGTGATTACACCGCGTTAGAACAACAATCTATAACATTCTTATTTGTCACTACGAGTGTACGAGTGCTGTAGAAAGTTTATAGAGGGAGCAACTTGTAAAGGATCTTCCAGGAGACAGGGTTAAAACGTAGTAAGAAAGCTTGTAAAGGAAAAGGAAAGGCGTATAACGCTGAACGAAATAGCCACACATTTAGAGATTAGTTTTAGTTCGGTGCTGAATATTGTCAACAACGTACTGAAGTTGAATAAAATATCTCCAAGATAGGTGTCGCACCAGTTAACAGCTAAATGAAAGGACCGTTACGTTAATATATGTAAAGAACCTTTGCGTCATTTTTACCTTGAAGGTGTTTGCATTTCTCTAAAAAACCATTACGGATGATGAAACAATTAAATAAACATAAACGGTAAATCATAAACAAGTGAAACACAAAAAGAATATGAACAATATGAGATCAATTGAAAACAATGATATTCTTTGACTTTGCTTTAAAAAATAATAATAAATAAAATAAACAACTAATCGAACTTCCGACTGCAGAAATAATAATTTCATAAAGATACCAAGCCTTCAATTATTCGAATCCTTTTCTCAGCCACAAATGTTAAATAGCAAGCAAACACAAATAATAAACGCCACGAATCAAAAGCATATATTGTGCTGAGGAGGTGGAAAATTAGAGAACAATACAAAAGTAATCTGATTACACTGTTTAACAGTCGATTTTAAAAACCCAGCGACGAAATACCGAATGAAGATCAAACGAAAATAGCAAATCCTTGAATAAAAATTATTTATTCTATCCTCGTGTGTAAAACCTACATTTCGATCTTTGTTAAGGCTAAAAATTATTTATAAACACACAACAAGATTTAAAGCAGTGGTTAATTGTTGACATAACCAAAAAGAACATTTAAATAATTTCTCTTAAAAGAAACAATAAAAATATGATGATCTAATAATCTAATAATAGTTATTAATTGCAAGAATATTCATCTTAAGTGCACCATCTATCTCTTAAAAAAAGTCTAAGATGAAGCTATTCAAATCTCAAATGTTCTTTTAATGCTCAATAAGTAATTAAAATATCTGATTTAAAAAATGTTAAAGCTTAAAGCTTCAAAAAGCTCCAAAACACGAAGAGATTTTTTTGACAAATAATAATCACCAGCTTTCTTTGCGCTTGTGAAGGCCCTTTTGACTCATCACTGAGATGCACAAACTAACAATTCATCTTGCTTTCTTAGGCGATTATTTACTCAAAGAATATGCCATTAGTGAGGTTGCTTGTTGGCTAAACAACAAAACAAAAGCGCTTCTAGATTCAAAATTATCTAAAAATGATCTCTGTATTCGGAACAACAAAATATGGAAAAATATAAAGGTTGCTATTCGAAATTTTTTATCTGTGTAGCGAAATACAGGTTCCGGTCGAGAGAAGAAAAAAAAAGTTTATCTTCCTTCGTAATCCGTATAATACGTGTTACTTCAACGAAAATTCCCAGCTGGTGCAAGCGCGATTGTGACCTTCTTTACCCCTTCCATCGATCCGAATGAGCACAACCTACCTGATTTTGTACTCAAGGAGATCACGATCTCATATGCACATGTTGGTCAACTACTTTGCAATAAGGAAGATACCGAATTCAAAGAGAAACGAGCAGATTAAATTCCGATATTTTGCCGGGGTTCTCGTCGTTTCTCATGCGGTTGTTGGTTTCCGGGATCCTAATCTCGTTTTACCATTTTGACGATTTTATAGTTACTAAATTTAGATTCTCGCTTCATGCAAATACTATTAATAACATTAGACGCGTGTTCTATTCGTGTATACATTATATATATATATATAAAGAGGTGTGTAGGACTAGAAATAAATTATTCATTTGTATTACTTTGAATAATGTGATTCATTTTTCTTTCTTTCTATGTGTGTTGGCTAACGCGAGAAGTAATTGGAAATATTCCCGTTTACTGTTATTTGTTATGTTAATCCATTTCTTGTAAAGGCGATTTGAAATGTTTACATGCTTTTACCTTGCGAAAACGATCCGGTTGGTTCGATTGCGCTCAATCTAGCACGTGAGCCATTGCTTATCTGGAAAAGAAAAAGACAAACGAATCAAAATAGAACTAACGGAATACGTAAACAGTCGGTGACAATTGCACAAAAGAATATTTTTTTCCGGCGTATCGTAATTTTAAGGAAATAACAAGAGCGATAAACTCACAGGGGAAAGTCCCTTAACGATGAATGAACCTTAATCTAGGCTAAAATATGCGCGTGGATTCCCAACATTTTTTATTTAACTCTTTATCAATAATTCCGGAAATGATAGACGTATGTATGAGATGTATGGGTAACCCGAATGGTGTTAATCGTTAGCGGACTAGGAAAGCACAATGTGTCATCAGCAAGTGGACCCAATAGCAATCTTTACCCTCGCGTAATGAATGCTCGCAATAGAAATTGCTACAAGTAAGCAAGCGCTCCTTCTTGATTAAAACTTTCTACTTACATCGAAATAGTTAGGTTGCATGTTTTTAAACAGGGGTAATCAGCTATACCGCAAATGTATACAGCGGCAATCGCTTGCGGTATGGTCAAGCACGCAATAAAATTATGCACATGCAGAAATTCTATCTATTTATTATTTATACCCGATTAAATTTCGCTTTTCGCTCAATTTCTCCGAAATGTTCGCTTCACCAGTTCGTAAAATTGCATTTTCACTCTTCAATACTGTTCCTACCAACGTTAAAAAGGATGTTTTTTCCGTTCAATTAAGTGATTAGAAGTGCACCTTAATTATTTCATCGAATACTACGGATGGTACAATTGAACGGTTTAATTGGCTCCCTGGTATTTCGATGTTTAAGTAATGTAAATATGAATTGGAAAATTTCTTACTTTTCTTCTAATTTCACGCAAGGATCTAGAAAGTGTTAAACGCATACATTTCTGGAAGTTTCTTACTGCCGACCCCCGAAAATTTAAAAAAATTTGCATCTTTGTACGTGAATAGTTCAACGTATAGAACTTGCTGAAAACTATTTCTTATTAGTGAAAAGCCCGGCTTTCTTTAGGTCAATTTTTGGTTTTTAAAGTATATCTCCCTATTATGTATAAATCCCGATGAGACAGCCTATATATATATATATATATATATATGTAACGTAATGCTGAAATTTGCGTAAAAGGGGAGTAGGCTGTTGTACACCCTAAAAAGAGGCTATTAGTCACTGTTCTTACACTAAATTGGTCTATAAGTAACATTTACTAACCTATGGACTTCGTGACCTATACATAAACCCGTAAGAGATCACAATCGTTCCTTTCACAAAGAAAAGGAAAGTCTCTCTAAAAACACCCTCTATCGAAAGGAAAACGATTAGTTTCACTAATGTTGAAGTTAAATACATGGAAGTCACTTTCGCCAAAAAAACTAACATGGAACTTCCACATGTCCAACTTACACAAAAAAAGGCCATTGCGGCATGTAGACCGCAGACTACTTGGTGCACACGACATGATCTTTACGCAATACAATTTTGATCGGCCTTATAAGGTAATAATTGCAAGCCGTACTGAGTGGGCATCCGGTCAGCCTACAGGACTTCACACCAACGTATTTCAATGAGAGATCTCTGCTTTAAATTTGTGCGTCATGAAGAACCTCTATGTAGGGAACCATAGCTGCATTTAGAGACAGTCAGGTAGTTCTAAAGGTTATGAAAGCCTAAATATACGAATGTGTACGTAATTGCGAGATAAAAACCACGTTACTTTCCGGTGGGTTCCAGGCCATTAAGGGATCGAAAATAATGAAAAAGCAGACAAGGTGACCAGGGAAGCCGCGAATTTGCCCTTCCCCTTCTATAGCCCAGAAAAGAGCCACATAAAAACAAGTAATTAAAACGTGGAAGGACAATTAAAAGAAAATATTTCAGGACAAAATCAGGCAACACCATTCGTATTAGCGTTCAGCGAATGGGTGCTTTTAAATTAATTTAATTAGAAGTATAAGAAAATCTGAAGTAGTTCGTTCGTATGCGGCCATCATGTTCTTCGTTAGTTTTCCCTCTCGTAAAGTATCGATCGATCGATAATTGTCACAAACGTTTAATGATTTCGCGATGATTCGATTAATCGGATGGAGATTACACAAATCTCATAAATTTACCATTCAGTTACCAAATCCGTATTGTTTTAACCACGAGATTCTCAGTCGTCTCCATACAACGGCCATGTTTTACTTCTGTACTGTATAAAAGAAGGATAAACATAGAACGTAATACAAACGCGACAACGAAAACAACGTTGCGTCAAAAACGCACGGGGAACCTTGGCTAAAGCGGGCCGTTTCGATTGTTTCGTAGTCTCTCAGGGCTTTCTTTTACCCATTTCGACGACGGCTAATCGTATCAATCGGACGGTACACGCGATGTAATGCAATCGCGACACCTTGCAATAAACCACGCACGACGCTGCTACTGTTCGGGAAAAGTCACGCTTTGTCGCAATGGGATTATTGTTGTAGGATTTCCTAGAGGACATATCGACCGTTACGTGCGATACGTGTTCCGATCTCGGTTTCCGAGTTTTTGCGTACATGCTAATTACGTAAATTTCAACGCCTACTTCACAATTATGCGTTATCGCGGATCTAGAGCTATTTGGGGATATTTTCTTATGTGAATTGCGGAGCAAAATTAAATGGTTAATTATTGACCAGAATGTTCTAATTTTGATTTGTCTCTATTTTTAAGAAAATACGTTTTTGAATACTGATTAAAGCAGAAAGGTATATATATACATATCTTTCGTCGCCACGTCAAACAATTTTGGGCGAAGCGACGCCATACCTAACACTGAAGCTAAGACGAATTTGAGGAGCTCTAAGATTTGCCTGCAGAGGGACCGGAAATTATGGTATTTTCTGTTAAATGTTCCACAATTCGAAAAAAAAATTGGTGGTTTCTTGGCATTCTGTTTACAATAGACGATATACCAATGGCAAAAAGCCATTCTTTTTTCAGGATTTTCAGGTAGGAATGTCTAAGCAGGTCTATACTTATAAAGAAAGAAAATTTACTCATTTATGGAGTACCATAATATAAATTAGAATCTCTAACAATGTCTCTTGTCGAGTTCTCGGGATAAGCTTCAAAGTAACCAATAGTTACAATTATCCGATTCTTCTTTAATAGCAAAAACTTTTCATTATATCTAAACGTTCGGGAAAGTTTTCAGAGATATCGACGATCCAGTTGAGCATATGCCCAATATGCAGGCGACGAGCCTGTTCTTAATATTCTTTTGTTTTTACAGAAGTCAATTAAGCTTCCGACATATCACATTTATCGCTGTGACAAAACAAAAATTACACAGTTTGAGTGGACTACGACAACTAAAGGTTTAACACATGTTATTATCAATTGTTTGCCAATTTGATCGATCACGTAGCTTTAAAAGTAAAAGGGTTCCAATGGTTCGCACTTAATTTAGATCATTCTGTATATGCTATCAACTGAAATATATGAAAAACCTGCGCGCGACTGAAGATTGAAGATATTCTCGAAGATAGATTAACAATTATTGAAATTGCTCCTCGGATCGATAATAAATGGAAGTACTCAGGAAAGCAGTTCATTCGTTTGTTTGTGTGGTGAGCTAAACAAGCACTTGTAACATCACAAAGTATATCTACTGCATCATCGATTACAAACGTGTAGAATAGTCGAATTGCTGAGGTACTTGAGGCGTCTTCCTTTTATAAAATAAATAAGAGCTGCTGCAACATAACCGATCTCCGTTTTCACTTACCAGAGCTGAGATTCGTCTCGAATTTTTTAAAATAATTCGGGAAAAATTCCTCCAGTTTTTTAAGCAGTCGATACAGCCAGTATCGACGATCGATAGTACTAATCAGAGATATTGTTTGTGATTGGTTATCGTAACATTTCAAAGAGAACAAATAATGATAGCGAGGACTACGGGGTAATATGGCAAACACAAAGGTGTCGACTTACTCCGCACCAAACAAATTTAATTAATCCCGACCGACATTCTGCCAACGGTTCTAAATGAGGATCCTACGCATCCTCGAAGCGGCCGTCCCGAATTAATCAATTAATCTTATTTGGTGGTTTATATAATCGAAACGCTGAACCGGACAGACTATAACGTTGCGAGTAATTGCGGCGTACAGTTTTCGACACCGTTTGATATTATACGTTACGTTGTTGCGATTCGTAGACTCGTTTATAGAAAGGCGTACCGCTGAACAAATCACGGCCGGTCGGGCATTCGAAAAACAGTCAATTACAACGTAAAACGCCGATCGAAACGATAATCCGCACTTATCTTATTTCATTTTCGATGAGAACAACGAAACATGTAACCATCGTATTACGTACATAGGTATTGCATCGTTTTGAAACGATTGAAAAAGATATACTTACCTATACGAACGTACGTGTTGTTAATGATCCGTTTCTTCTAGATTAGATTAGATTAACATCAGAAAGGGAAAGAGGAGGATGTTACGTAAACTTCACTTTCTTCTTCCTGCGTTTTACCTTTTATAGTTTTTCCATTCGGCATATACGACGCACATCATGAAGCTAATAGTTTTGTTCTAATTGCGTTCTTCCCGTGCCGGAGGCGTCTTGTTTTATTGAATAGGCAGGAACCTATTTGACATTTTCGTGTAATTACGTACTAAATTATCTTTTCGATCGAGAACGTATCTCTCCAAAAAAAAAAAATCAAAAACAGATTGATCCTTTGTTAGATACGCAGCTATTAAGTTGATTTTAATTTTCAATTGTCAAAAACTTCTTCTTTTGTGTGACAGTAACATTGACGAAAACGACTTTCTATGGTCCATACGTACCAATAACGTACCAAAGTCGTGTACAATATAAGCGAATTACGCCGTTTAAACAGTTATAACTTTACGGTATTTACTGCCAGCTACTAGTAGATCCCCTTAAGAAATCGCAGACGAACGAGAAAAGAATAAATCAAATGCGGATTACAAGCAGATGTCTGTAAGTATTGCACATCAATCCGTATAGAAAAATTGCTAATTAAAACCACGCTCAACAGAAGTATGTGTGTAATCGTTGCTGATGGGCGTCTCGCCATTTACTATTAATTAATTAGCATGCGCCGCAACTTGCCTCATCGTCCGATGATTAATTGACGAAGAGGCTCCATTAGAAGAAGAAAAAAAGGCAGAGGAGCGTGTCGTAGGATGGACGGATCCAATGCGTCACGTTACAATAATCTTTCTGGGATCGGCACCCGAGCGAAAAGATCCACCTAATTCTTTCGCGTGGAACGCACGCTATTAAACGATTTCGTTTCTAACGCTGTTAAATGGAGATTGAAGCGTTCATCAATTTAATTTACAATTGACGTAAAACATTTGGTACTTTTGCTCGGGTCTTGGGGCTGACGAAAGAAATCTATGAATTTTCGAAATTATTGAAGAAGCTCTTAAGACCTTTAATAAGTAGAAATAATATCTTAACCATCACATAAAATAACCAAGAAAATTATATTTGTGGCGTTTTTCGCTGAACTCCAGCGAAAAGATTCGTTTTTCTTTTCTTCGTTTTGGATCAATTTAGTTCGATTATTCGATCGAAAGCGTCTGTAGTTATGAATAGAGAAGACAAAGGCAGATGGAATTATTCCTTTATTACAGTTATTCGCTTCATGAGAATGGATTCGTGTTACCTACTGATGTCCCCAAGAGTCGACAAAACACGAGTCTGTCTGGTCTCTGCAAACAAGTAATAATTTCATCCGGCTTTGTCCTCTCTATTTATGAATTAGCGTATTCAAATGTCAAGAATTCGAACTCAGCTAAATTATTACCATTTAAGCAATTTGTTCAACTACGTGAAGCAGATATTTTACGAAATCGCTAGGCGAATGCAAAGAAATATTGTTACTGTTATTCGTTGTTGGAAAGATTTTGTTGTCGTGGAGATAGTCAACATCGTAAAGAGAACTCTGGACAACCAAGAAGAACCGTTCGATGGGAAGATAGGAGACCAAGATTTAAGGATCAATATGGTAGCTCAAGGTCTGCGAGACAGGGATAAGCCATAGAACAACAATTCGATATATAGCCGCATTCGTTTGTTTGGATGGTCTACTAGTCAGCATTGTGCTCTCAGATTAGAACGATGTAATGGGAGATTAAGGTAATGGGTGAAATAATATTGTTTACTGTATCTCCCTTTTGTTTGATGGCCCAAAATGGTGGAACGGCAGAAATTTCATAGAACAAGATGAAAAATGCGCATATGGACAATTTTTAAAGGAAAACAGAAGTTGACCGCCGTAAACCACCCTGTAAACATTTGTATAAAATTTGATTGTTTTTTAATAATACATTTCGATACTTTCCATACTCTCACTCTGCGTACGTGTAACAATTACTTAGCAATCTCTTATCTACTAAATACGATTAATACGGGAACTCATCGCATCATCCGCCGTATCAGGTGGCCGCGATCCGCAGCAAGTATCCCGTTAGAGTCAATGAACGTGAGCCGTACGTAAGTATGTATTATATTGTACATATACGACGTGAGGACGCTAACTGAACTGAGCGAATAACGCGCGTACAGCATGCTAATACACCATTAGGTCGGCGTTGCGCGCTAAGGTTTGTGCGGCGTTGAGCTCCGACCGCGATGTTTCTTCGGACGACAGACACCTCGGAAACGGCGTTCATCCTTGCCTTCGCTAACCTCGTTTCGGCGCGATTAACACCGCGCGCCGGTTAATAATTTCTTCGCGATAAAACGGTAACCTACCTACCTACCTACCTATGTGGAGCCGTGCGGTATTGAGCAGCGGATTCTCCGTTTGTGACATACAAACGTTACGTACTTACAGGATTATTTTTTTAGTAGTGACCTTTTTTTTACTTTTGATTGACTTTCCGCTGTCGCAGCTGTTGTGAAAAAATTGAATTAAATGTTTAGAAATATTAATAATAAAAGAATAAATAATAATAAAGCAGTAGCTGACAATAATGATAAATAACAAATTTTTGCTGCCCAACAGATTATACATTTCAGTAACAGGACTACATAAAAGAGCAAGTTACAAGATGTAAATTTATTGCAGCCAAAAGATATTAAATACTGTATTTATCGTAGATTCGTTATACAAATATGATTTACAAAGTGAGCTAAATTGACGGGAGAAAATTGATATTTACGTGCCCTCCCTATACTAATGCGTCATATAAGAAAACGCCATGTTCTTTCAGATCACAGAGCTTGAGCTAACCTTGGTATTGAAGTAAAATTTTAACGCTGAATACTTTTTAAATAAACTAGTTAGTAAAGTACGTCTTCCACTAAAGGCGCATCAAACTAAAAATAAGCAAATTATCATTTCGTACCTCCGCTGCTTTGTTACGTTTAGCTTTTGTTTAATATTAATCACTAGATCATTTGGATTCTTACAATTTAATTTACGAACTACCAAATTTTCTTTGATTAAAAATACAATATTATAGCCTGTAATGTGTTACACGAGTTCGCGATCTTACGTCGTTCACTTTCTTTCCCTTCGATGCCTTGCCGAAAACTTCAAGGAAGAAAGGTATTTAGAATTGCATAAGTATCATGTGGATATTGTATTCGAGTAGTTTCTGATATTAATATTGTTTGGCTACTGTGACAACAGTAAACAAAACAGGTAGCAAATAAAAGGCTTCATCTTGCTTGCGGTTATAATCAGTCATTCGCTCAAAGAATGGAGTATAACAACAATTACAATGAAACGTAAAACATCTTAGAAAGCTCATTTAGTTAGTTGTAGGAATAAATGATAACCTAGCATGCAACATGTAGCAAAGATTAAAGATCTTAACGCCTAAAGCTTGCATCTTAATTGCCAGTTTAATCGCGAATACATCGTTGGCATTAACTTATGATCTCTCGTTCCTTCCATCAGTAATAGAGCCCTTAAACAAAAATCTATCAAAGGTAGCGACTTTCTAAGAAATCCTACTCCGTAAGAACGTCGTAAATACGTCCACGCACTAAGGCTAACAGTCCGGGTTAATCTCGGCCCCTTACTACATCGTTATGCATTGTTTACTTCGTAATTAACAATCGCTTATCTGTTATCTTGCGAAATTCGAAAAGAAGAAGTACCGTGGGTATTCATCTAGGACATCGTGACCTTTCGGGATGTTTTTGAAAAAGGTATCAAGAAGGCGCGCAAAATCTCGATGTTAAAGATTAGAAAGTACAATGGATTAAAGGACCTTTTATTCAAAGCGAGTAATACGTACGTAATTGTTTACCGTTTAAGCATATTACGATCTCGCCGTGCATGTTGATATGTATGGCAATGTAAAATAAACTAATACAGGTCATTTCCGCGTCCACGCGGTTGTTTTACAGCGTCTTACAGACATTATTACAGTCGGCATGCGAGTAAAAACACGCATAAAAACTTATGCCCCTAATTCGTATGTCGATGTTGAATATCATTTGCACGGAATGTTACGAATAATAATTCTACCTACTTTGTTTACGACGTTTTTATTGTAATCGTAGACTAGAATTAAATGGAAGAGAATAACTAGATTCTGCGTGTTCCACATGAATCAGTGGCATAGTTGAAAAGTTTGAACCACCTCCGCGAAACTTTTAGGAAGATCCTTCTAAAATATCTAATATCCTGCGTGATCTATAGGTGCCTTATTTACTACTAGAAATTGATAAATAACTTCCTATATGCGAAAGGAATAAAAGAGAACTCGCAAATTCAAATTAAAGAATAAAATCCGAGTTCTTATCGTTATCTCCCTTGAATGCACTCACCCATCAGCTATTAGCTCTTCATTGAACACCAGAATAATTTGCTGTAATCCGTATGCGAAGACGTAAGCTACGTACTAGCAGCCATCGGGGAAAAGAGGATCGTAAAATTCACTAACAGGTTATCAACACGATGGCACGAGGAACTACCGAAAATTATTCTACTACGCTCCTAGCATTAGGAGACGCGGACAACAGGTACGTATATTTAATACTACTTCTTGTGTGGTACTGAGGCGGCAGATCGGCCGAGCTGCACACCTGACGATGCCGTCACACCATTCACCAGTTCTACTCGATCCGAGCTCGGCTCACTTGTTTCGTAACGATCTTTCATTTTGATTACATTTTTTTTTACGAGAATTCTTATGACAGTTAAACGAATATGTATTTTTGGGTATATAATAATAATAACAATGCGTAATAGGCTTGTGTATTATGTAAATGTATCATGCACAACTTTAAGGGAGTGTTAAACATATACTTCAACATAACATATGTACATCCGTGGTTTCCTGCAGGTAGATTCTTTCCCCTAAATTATGCGAAGCGTCATCTAGTTACGTACATATTTATGCAACTATGTACGTACAATAGGTGTATACGCAGAAATATCGATTGACATTCTTCGGTTGTACAAAATACCAACCGCTCCTATTGACGTTGTCCTTCAATCGTAGAACACGCAGAAGATCTTTAACAATACACTTTGCCATTTTCCAAGTTTCCCTGCGATAAACTTTTGTTATAGTAGAGCGTATAGACAGTAGATGTAAAAATACTAACATTATATAACTAGTTAAGAAATTCAAATTTCATCCGCTATTGCGCTTTACTAAGTTGCGTAAGTCAACGAAAAATTAAGGTTCAAAAACCTCTTCAAAATCCTGGAGATGATCGACTTTAGCCGAGAACCGCAACAGATGAACAAATGAAAAGTCAATTTTTTTACATAATCCAAACAAAACAAAAGCGTGAATTGGACGAAGGTTGCACCTCCTACAAAGGTGACTCGACGATGTGGTGAAGCAACTTATAAAATTCTGAAAGTGAAAGAAAAACGACGGTTTTCAATCACATCCATCTTTACCATTTTTCCTTCTTTGTTTTGTTCTAACCTGCCTCACCTTCGATGATCGTCGACACTTACACGCGTATTTGTTTCAGTTTACCACCGGGATTTCCCGATCCTCGAACGTGCCTCCTGCACCAAAAGCTGCAAATGTTGAATTGCTGCATCGAAAGGAAGATGACGCGCGAGGCGAAGCTCTCTTCGAATAACGGTAGCGTTGGCGGCAAATCATCCGAATCGGTCGAAGACACGTCGACGGACGACGAGGAGTTCTTCGATTGCGACCCGGACAGCAACGACGATCCGATAAACCGGAGACAGCGCGAAAATTACTCGCTGTGGAATCAGCCGGTCGGGCGGTTGACGAAGTTCGAGAATCTCAAGCTGTTGAATACGGGCGATCCGCTCTACATTCCGGTGACGCAAGAACCCGTTCCGAAGACCGAGGACCAGCTGGAAGAGGACGCGAACGTTCTGCTGAAGCTGGGTTCGGACGCGCAAGGTTCCGAATTGCGCGCGAGGATGATGAGCGCCTCGCTGCTTTCGGATATGGAGTCGTTTAAGGCGGCGAATCCGGGCTCGATCTTGGAGGATTTCATTAGATGGTATTCGCCAAGGGATTGGATAGAGGACAGCGACGAAGAGGATGAATGGGGTCAGAAGAAAGGTCATCTGAGCTCGAGAATGCTTATATCGGACAATACGTGGGTGGAGATGTGGGATTCGGCGAAGCCCGTTCCGGCGAACCGGCAGAAACGGTTGTTTGATGACACTCGCGAAGCGGAGAAAGTATTACATTTCCTTGATTCGCGAAACCTAGCGCAGATCGCCGAATTGATACTCCCGGTCTTGTGCCACGTGGCAATCCGTCGATTAGCGGAAGAATGCGACCAATTAGGATTGATAGAAAAATCCAACGGCGGCGACGCGTTGCGGCAAATCATCAAAGCGGGCGAGAGGATATCCCGCGATGGTGACGTTATTGCGAAACGTCGTTACGAATCGCTGATACAAGAGGTGAGCGCGTTAGAGTTATCCATCTCGCAGATCAATTCACTGCTCTACAAATTCAATCCTTTCGGCGAACCCGACGAAACGTTGACCGGCTTCGTCGAAGAGCTCACCGCTGGAATGGAAAAGGAGATCGCGGAAAAGTCGCGGTCGAAAGCCGGCGCCGCTCTCGTGACGATGTTCTCGGATGCGCAGAAGGCGGCCAATCTGATGACAACGGAGGCCGTCGAGGAATCGTCCAGCAACACGATATTCCCGTCGCCCGCTGAACGCGAGTTCGTTATGCGTATTACGGCTTGCCGTCCGGCGCTCTATTCCGCGAAAAGTCCACAATTTCTACGCGCCGTGCTGTCGAAGAACGAGTTCCGTCTGTGCGGCGCCTTCTCCGAAGATCTCGTTTTCTTTTGAGACGATTTTGTGGAATTCCGATGAAATTGTCGTACTTTATGCATATATTTGTAACATAATAAAGCTTCTTTCCAACTTGTTCACATTGATTTGTTTCCATCTGTAATTATTTCACATTTCTTTCTAAGTTTGCTTAAAACACTTGCTTAAATTTTGGAAAAGGGTTAAGTAACTAAGGATGAATTTTGCTCAAGACGAACGAAACAGGGGAAAATAATAAAGTTAAAAGTACATATCGAATGGCATCATTTATTTCTTAATATAAAAGCATATAAAAATAGCAGTCTTTTAATACATATGTATATCATATAAATATAATAAATAAATAAATAAATTTTCAGTCAAATAGAAAAAATACAAAGATATAAATATTATTTACACTACAAACTTATATCTAATTTACACACGACAAACCTAAATGTTTCTTCAAATGGTTAGAAGGATTTGATACGGAATCATTCGCTAACTACGAAATAATAGAAACCATTCAAGTCATGGAGTTCATTGGACATGAATTTCGCCGCTATTGTCTGCCTACCAAGCTGCTCGGGAACGAACTTGAACTCTTCGACCGCCACCTGTCCGGGTGGAATTTTATCTTTGACATAAATGGTGATCTGCTTATCGAAACCGGGGGCGTCAATAACAAATCTTCCTTTCTTTATCGACACCGGTAGCGGATTCCTGATTTTAACCTTAGCGCTTACTTCTTGTCCTTTCACCGTAGCCGTCCTCATGTCGATATCGACGCCCGGCTTCACTATTCTGAAATCGTCCCTATCGTAGTATTGATAATTCGTACCCTTCACCTGCGCCAGGCACGAAATTATAAAGACGCAATTGTCCTCGAGTATTTTGCTGTAGTCGTCGTACGAAATGTTCAATTCCAACTTCGAAGAATCGCTTTTTCTCACCGAAACCGTTTGCGAATGGGACTTGACCGCCGCCAAATACTTTCCGGTGTACCGCACTACGTCCACCCGCAACACCGCGCTGATTTCATGGTCCTTTTCCGCGTTTCGATTCTCGATCTTCAGCGCTACGGTGAAATTCTGCCCGATGATGATGTCGTCGAGGTATTCGAACGTGAACATGACGTCGTCGAAGTTTTCGTTCAAATACAGCCGGGAGAACTCGTGGTCTAGTTGACGCATGGCTTTCAGATAAACGGCTCTTTCGGCTTTGCTATTTTCTGGATATTTATAGGTGTCGGTTACATCCAAACGGGAGAACGCTCCGGCCGACTTCGTGCTGATATTTCTACCTATGGAATTCGTTTCTTTTCGTAGAAGTTTCCAAACATCCGTTTCTTCATCGTACAACCAATATACCTTTAAAAAACAATCAATTAATACAGGGTGTTTCGATATTTTCGTTATGCAAGATTCAAACGTTGCTAAACAATGCTTACTCTGTCAGCGTTGACTTCCGAAAACAAAAACGGTAGGTCGTAAGGCTTCGATATATCGCCTTGTTTACAAGCAGCTACCGAAGCGGGTCCGCATCTATACATTCCGTTGCTGGCTTCCTGCGGTGTCGCGTCGATCACTTGCCAACCGTCGTAAGCTTCTCCAAGGTCTGCCCTTTTCATCCAAATTTCCGACCATACGTGGAAGTTCCATATGGAGTCGTATTCGTCGATAATTTTACCAGTTTTGTCTACGAGGTAGTCGATTGTTATGGAGCCGTTAGAGTCATGCGCTGATGAAAAATTGGTAATCACCCTCGAGGGCAATCCCAAAGCTCTACAGACTAAAAAAAAAGGATAAACAATTTGCTTTATTATCACTGATCGCGAAATCATCCAATATAGTTTACCTGAAGTTAAGACTCCGGCGAATACCCAACATTGTCCGTAACGTACGGGTTTCTTAGTCTTGTAATACTCTTGCAGTATATCCTTGCTTCCCGTCCAATAACTAGGCGCCTTTCCTCCGGAATAATCATTACTCCAATTGCCGACCACAACGCCGTAATCATCGTTAACGTTGACGGCCGCAGATAAGGCTCTCGTCACTGCGACCAGATCCGATCTCAAATATCCGGACAGACCGCCGACGTTCGTTATCAGATACAACGCGCAATCTAAGACGTCCCTTTCGAATTGCGCGTACTTCCAAAGCGTTGGATAATTCGGCGATCCTCTCCATACCAAACCGTCGCTGTTTAAGACGGATTCATCTCTCCACTCTTCCGATTCCATATATACTTCGTCGTTAACACACCATGGATTGTAAATTATGTAGATGGGATTGGGCGATTGGAAGGTGTGTCTTTCGATTGTTTGGGTGTCGATTTCCAAGTCCCAGACGCCTACGATACACGTAGGGGCTGGTCTGACTTTCACGGTGATACTGTTTTTGGTGACTTCTTCCAAGACGACGCTCCAGGAATAGGCGTTTTGTGGTTTTTCGGTTAACGGAACCCCGATCAATGTACCGTGGCTGTAATTCGGTATTCGTCGATCTGTTAAGATGGATATATAGTTATAGAGCAAATTTCGAAGCATTTAATGTAAATGTTCTACCTCTGCATTTAAATAAAAATGTCATCACGTCTCTGTCCTTATCGTACGTCTGCTTCAACGCGATGCGAAGCTGAAATTCGTCTCCTCTTCGAACAACCAGATGTGGATTCTCTTTCCTCTGCATGTGTTCGTATTTATCGGTACGATGCAGCTGGCCGTTTTCTTCGATGCAGTAATCGATGCCTTCTACGTAGCTAAGATGTACTGTATCTGCACATCGAAAATACACACGTAATACGGAAAAGACTAGCCGAATCTTTCAATATCACTTACCGTCGATCTCGTTCGGGATAGGTCCGAACCTATCGGAAAGATTGACATCCTCTCCGTCCTTAGGACCTTTTCCCAACGGCGGCGACCAACAGGCGAAGCACGACTTTATCCTCTTGATTTTCATATTGTCTTTGAAGCGATCGCAAAAATTCTACAAAGTATAGCAATTGTTCCGCACTTGAACTCACTGCTGCTGCACTTTAGCCCGACTTGATAACGAGACGGGGCTTGCAAATAGTATTCTTTGATATCACACACTGCTTTTGGCGAATGCGTAAAACGGTTTGAAATCTCGAACCGCAGCGATTGCTTTTTATTGGCGACTCGCGCTTCCGGTGACGAAGCGTAAATTACGGTTTCCGAGGAATCCCTTATCAAATAGCGTAGGTATCAGGGAATTATTATTTTTCGCAACGACATCGATACGTCTGGATCGACAGTAGCGGTCGGTATAAGATAATGGTCACGTATTGTTATGCGTTTTTACCGATGGTATGGCTTCTAAGGAAAATGCGCATTTTTCGCTGAAATAAGAAGAGGGACTGTAAATTGCACGCGTCGCGATTTCCAATGGACCAACGCAACGGTTTAATAGGAAATCGATGGATCGTGGATCCAATGGGGGATATTATCTCTCATCGTAACGTGTTAATATGTCGACGTATTTCATCATTCGGACTCTGTATCATTTAGTAGGTATACCTACCTGGTTTCTTACTGTATTGCGATTGTATTGCATAATGGGGAATACAAATATTTATGTGCACGTGTGTATGAATCAAATATATCGGATTGCGGTATCACTTATTTTTCATTCAACATATATATGACTTTTTATTGCCTATTCGTCAATATAAACAATGTGTATTCGCTTTTAAAAATAATATGCGGGCCCTTGATAGTAAATAATGGTTATTTCAACAAAAATTATAAATTTTACAAAGATGTTTGGAGAGACCTATGTGACCATTGGTTAAAAGTATTACGGGTTGTATGAAGCCCTTTCTTTCGGAAATTTGGACTCAAGCTAATTGAACCATGGCCAAATCGTTGAAAATATCTGCTAAATGGATGTTTTTCCGGTTGTACTGCACGTCAGCGTCAACTTCTTTCTTTCTTTATAATAATTTATTAGTATTCATAATAATTTATAATTTACTTTATTTCAATTGTTTTCAATTGAATTAATCTGTACCAATCAATTTTTAGAACAAAGTATTAATTTGAGCTGCTCTTAGAGCATCCCTTAAGAATGGGCAAAAAACAACATCTTATATGCAACATTCATTTTGCTGCTTTGAGGTCTCCTTATAATTTCTGTCCCATCCAAAAAGCACTTCTCCAATCCTACTTTGTTTCCGCCAGATCTTTTCTTCCGTCGACCCATTTTCTCATATTCGGAAATAGGTTGGCGGATAGGTGCGGAAGCAATTTGTATCCTAATTCGTGCACGCGTGCATCGTCTCGACGAAACAGAATTCTTTTCTTCGCCGGATGCACAACGCTTGTCCTTTCATACCATTGTCGAAGGGATTCGATAAGTTGGCGTAATGCTCGCCGTTAATCGTTTCTCCCTTTTCCAGATAATCAACGTGGATTCCGAAACACTGCGATTATGATCTTGTTGGCCGATGAAGTAGCACTGACTTTTTTTCTTCTTCGGCGCTGAATTGTCACGAAAAGCCCACCGTTTAGATTGGATCAACATCGCCGAACATTCCTTTGAAATTGACAGATATGCATGTTCATGGACAATCGTGAGCAATCGCAACAACTATTTTGGATGATCTGCATATAGGCCAGGTCTAGACCTGCCTGAACAATGATCTCAATTGGCGAGTTGTAACAGTTCGTCTTTGACTTACCTTTCCAAAAACGTAAAACATACCGGGTGTTTTATTTAAATTAAATAGGTTAATACCGGAAATGCAATAGAGTGCTGTTAACACCAGAAACTGTTCACAAAAAATAGAAATCAGCCTGCTTGCAATGGAAGAAAGAACGGAGTATTTTAGGATGTTAACATATAGAAACTATAACGCAAAAATGTACGCAGGTTCTTTTTTTATTTATTTTTTATCGTAACAAATACCTTTACATACTCAAAACAAAATACTGCCAATACTGATACATGTAGTTAGAAAACAATGAAATATTAGCTATAGGATAACATGAATGAAAAAAGACGCGTGTTTGATGACTATTAATTGTAATTAAATGAAATTAAAAAGTAGAGTAACATATGCAAATGTATATCGGTATGGAGGACCAATTATTTATTGAACTAAAACGGTCGTACTACCGTTTATGCCCTCCATCTCGTTACAGTTAAAGTTAGCGACGATCTTCATTTCGCCGGAACGATGCGGATAGAACGTCTCAGAAAAATCGACGATCTCATTCGGCTGAACGTCACGGTAATAGGAGACTTTCGGTTTCTGCAGGCCAGGACCTTCCACCGAATAAACGCATCCCGTCAGGCGGTGACTTAGCGGATTTCGAAAGCTGCGAAAATAAATATTGCGAAATAAGAATAAAGGTATAAACTTTCTCACCTAAAATCGGCTTGTCCTTCCTGGCCGATGATGAACCTCTGCTCGGTTTGTATGTTCAAGTTCGGCTTCTTCATCATGATGTCGTCCTCTTCGCTCCATGTCTGATTAGTCTCGCGTACCGTCGCCGTCGCGTAGATCTTGATGATACCGTGATCGACCAGCTTCCCCAGGTACTCCATCGACGTGACGTGTATCTTCAGGACCTCCTTTTCGCGCGGCCGCACCGAGAATTTGCCGGCGGCGCGCTTGATATGCTCGGCCGTAACGCCGGTGTAGTAGGCGGTGCACGCCGCCAACGTCGCTTCGATGTTGCGGACCTGGTTCGAATTGTTGTAGATGTTGACGACGACGTCGAAATTCTGGCCGAACGGTATCGGATCGGTATCGATCAAATCGAATTCGACGTCGACGTCTTCCTCCTCGTCCGGTATCTCGTAGGTCTGATGGGCGACGCGTGGTACGCCCCTGATCGCGTTGTAGACGGCCAAACGACGTTCGGCGTCCGCTCCCTCGCTCTCCGCATTCTTGAATTCGCGTGTTATGTCCCAGAGATCGGTTTCGCCTTTGTCGTCTTCGACGCCGATCTTCTTGCTCACTATTTTCTTACCGACCCTAATCACATATAGATAGATTCTTTAATGGTAGATCTCTACGTTTAAATTGGTCTAAGCTTATAGAAAACAATTATCTTCTTACTTCTTCTCTGTGCAATAAAATTTCTGAGCTTATATTATTGACTTCATGGTTATCAATTAGATGGTTCTACGTGATCCATGTTAAATGGAATTTAATTTTGCTTTTACTGCGAGATATGCACTGCGTTAGCAGTTTATACTACTTGATGTAGCAGTTCTCTAATGTAAACGTTCGTCGAATGCTCGACGTGTTTTACAACTATCTCTTCGAAAACTGTTTCTTTACATTAGATATTAGACATAGATAATCTATTACCAAATAGCTGCTAATACGTATGCGTTGTGTACATACAAACTTACTAGCACAACTATGCATAGGTGAGTAACGATACTACAAACTCCAAAATTGTAAAAACCCAAAAACAACTTATCGTTACAAACTGCAACGTTTTATTAAATTGTTAATCAAAAGAAGCGACAAATAACACTGACCAACAAGGGTTTTACCCCAAGAACAGCATATATAAAGTAAAAATGATTCGAGCAGCGGCAACATTGGCTTAGCTTTGCGGTAATCTGGTCTGCAATAATGTTTATAAACTTTCCGAGGCTTTTGCAATACATCATGATCCCATTTCTTGGAGATTATTCATAGACTCATCAAATACCAGCTTAAAAGCAGTTTTGTTGCATGATGGAAACCATCATCCTTCTATTCCGATAGGTCATGCTGTTTCTATGAAAGAAACTTACGAAAATCTGAAAATTTTATTAGAAAAGATAAAGTATAAAGACTATTCCTGGAATATTTGTGCAGATTTTAAAGTAATTGCAATTGTTTTGGTTATGCAATCTGGTTATACCAAATACTGTTGCTTTTTATGTCTTTAAAACATTACCATAAGCAAAAGTGGCCACTACGACAACAGTTCATACCAGGAAAAGACAATGTACAACATCAGCCTCTAGTAGAAAAAGAAAAGATCATAATACCACATCTCTACGTGAAACTTGGGCTCATGGAAATCTTTGTAAAGGCACTGGACCTCGAAGGTGAAGGTTTCAAATACCTTCGCGAAAAGTTTCCAAAATTAACACAAGGGAAACTGAAAGAAGGTATTTATGTTGGACCTCGGATACGAGAAATAGTAAGTGATGAAACCTTTGAAACCAAATTAACAGCGAAGGAAAAAACAGCTTGGCTCTCCGTGGTACAAGTTTTCACGAATTTCTTGGGAAACAAAAAAGCCGACAACTATAAAACTTTAGTAACGGATATGTTACAAGCATTTCACGCTGCTGGCTGCAATATGTCCCTTAAAGTGCACATTCTACATTCTCGCTTGGATTTTTGTCCGGAAAATATGGGCGACGTTAGCGATGAACATGGTGAGCGCTTCCACCAAGACATCATGGGAATGGAAAAACGGTATCAGGAAAATGGAATCCTGTTATGTTAGCAGATTACCGTTGGATGTTAAGAAGAGATGCTGCAGATATTGTTTATAAGAGACAGAGCAGCATAACTTCACATTTCTAATTATGATAATTTGAAATATACATTAAATTATGATCTAACCTAAAAAACCTTTTCATTGAAATATAAAAAAAAATCGAGCTAACTTGACCTTCTACCTTTTATTAAAATAAATGTTTATATGTTTTCTATTGAAATTAATATAAATTATTTTATGGCAAAATCAAAAGTTGAAATTTGTTGACCTTTGTAATCAGTTCCAGTACAGCGGCTTCGAAAATAAACTTTAATAACGAGTAGAAATACGTACGTGCTTTTTATTTGTTTAAATAATGCATTTGAAATATTTATATTTCCTTAAAATTGGATACAAGTTTTCGAAATATGTGCTTATTATATAAAAACCTAGGTACCAGAAAAAAACACAACTCGTTGACGCTTTAGGATTAACCATTTAAAAATATGATTCCGTAGAAATTCGATTAAAATGTGTAAACCCTGCATAAGTGTTTATTTTGACGCCTTCCCGTTTGAAGAATTGAAGTTGCGTGTTCTACGTACATAGCTTGCAAATCTTTATTTGTGAGTTTACGCTTCCGCTGATAGGAGAAAGAAAAAGAAATTGCACGATAACGTTCCGATTATGCGAGAAAAATATAAAAATACAGTGACATCAATAGTAAGCGCGTAAATAATTTTTTTGTGTACTGTGTAGGTGAAGAGTGGTCAGAAATGAATCAAATATTAATTGGAGGTTAACTTGACTTAGAATTAACCGGGGGCGCCGAGAAAAATAATTTTTCGGTGTTTTTCAGTGGTATCATTCTTACACTAGAAGCGGCTTACGTGTTAAGTAAGTACGGCAGTGGATCGCCTAAGGTTACCCGTGCCTGGGTTAAACATTTAGAAAAGGAGCTATAACAACGAAAAGTACTCATCTACGTAATACTTAATCGTCGATAACTGCCCGCAAAAAAAAATACAATAAATCGTATTCGCAGAATATTATCGATGTGATAATTCTTTATTATTGCCCACTTACTGTTGACCTCTTTTCTTATTGTAAGTGTTCTTTATAAGTTATCATACATCGTTGAAATACTCGGTATATCTTTATTATACGGAATACGCGGAGGATAGTATTCGATATTACCGCTGTTGTGAAATGTTCTAGCGCGTACGCGTATGTGCATTACCTAGTTCAGTTGCAAGTAACGAAGAACGAGTATGAGTATTGAACAGGATGTTTCGCCATACGTGATTCAATCTATAATGTACGCTTCGAGATGCTACCGAAAGTTTCCTTTTTTAGTTCGGTTACATGGGAAACGTATTTCAAAATAATGTTTTCCACATTCCAACATTTACGATATAGTCAAACTAATAAGAAAGAATCTATAAGTTAGTCCGCTTTATTTATTCTTAAAATAGAAGCAAGTTAAACTTTTTAAATAAATATTATTCATTTCATATTTGTTGAACAAGAAAATTAGAAAAAAACATTTTCATAGATACCACCACTAAATTCAAGCCCTTTACTTCGCCCACCCCTAGAAAAAATGATCGGCTAGGCTAAAATCCGGAGACTGCACCGGCCAATTAATCCGTTCTTCTACCAATCTAAATGTACGCAAACACAAACGGGCGTTTCAACTGATCATTTGCCACACAAACGTTGCATAATCGACGTTCTAACTACATTGAGCTTCCTCATTAAATAAAACGCACTTACTTACTTGTATATTAACGAATAACGAATATTAACGAATCCGATTTTATTTATCTGTCTTACTTACTGATAATCGCGAATGGTGAGCCGATTGAATCCCCATTCCGATTCTTCGTCCTCTTGGAAATGGCAGATGTCGGCGTTAATGGCGGCGAATAGGTAAGGTGTATCGTACAGGTAACCGACCTCTCCCCTTCTTATCGCCTCGACGGAAGCCGGACCGCATCTGAATGCGACGTCGTTGTCCTCCTGCGGCGTGGCGTCGATCACCTGCCAACCGCCGTAGCCCGCAGGCAGATCCGGTCTGGCCATCCAGACGTCGTTCCAGACGTGGAAGCTCCAGCACATATCCGGGTAACCGTTGTCATCGTCCTCTTTGCCGTTTTCAATCTTGTTGCCGAACATATCGAAATATCTCAAAGAATAATTTCAATAAACCCAAAGAAGAGACAATCTATCGATGATTAACTATAATTCCGAAATGTTGTACTTACTTATCTATACTTAAAGAACAATTTACGTCGTGAGCGGAGATATAATTGGTCGTAGATCGACAAGGTATACCTAGCGTACGACAAATTGTTACGGTTACCGCGGAGAATACCCAACATTGACCATACTTTACTGGTCTACCGCCTGATCTCAAATATTGATCCAAAATCGCTATAGAACCGGTCCAAGCGTGCGGAGAAGTTCCGTCGGAATAGTCACCGTCCCATCTTCCTTCTAATAAACCTTCGCCTTCGCCAGCGCTTACCTTCACGAAAGAAGAAGAATATTAAACAATAATTAAATGCGTGACGGAAACTACGCTTAAATAAAGAAGATACGAAGAAGATGCAGAAAAACGCCACTAAGCCACAAAGAAGGGAAGAAATGTCGATTCTAAGCCGAATATTGAGAAAATCGAAGATGATTTTATTAATCCGAACATACCACTTCAGAAATCGCTCTAGTTACGAGTACCGGTGAGTTCCAATCGCAATACGGCAATCCCGATTTATCCAAAAGGAAGATACAAGCCGGCAATACGGTTTCGTGGAATTGGCCGAAGATCCACCGTTTACCTTTTGGATGCTTGTACGTTCCAAGCCATATTTTACCGTTCTCGTTCATTACGTATTCGTCCCTTTCATCGTCACGATCAACGTAGACCCCGTCGTCTCTGCACCATGGATTGAAAAGAATATAAATATCATCCTCGCACTGTAACAGGAACAAAATTATGATATACCTCTTGAATTCTTAGCTGTTCAATGTTAACACGTTGAGGTACTCGCTTGGGTGTCTTAGGAAATACTTGGAATTATGGAAAGGCTTCGACAGTGGGAAGTTATAGTGACTTCAAATGGCTGGATTTATGTATAGTGGACGCTACTTGGATTTACAAAAGCCACAATATTGGCCACCGATAGCGAACGCGCTAAATATATGAGTCTTATATAGTTACCTTAAACTCTTCTCGTCTATCGAATCTACCAACGATGCAGGTCTGTACAGAACAATGCCAAATACCAACTTGGGCGTTTGGTGGTATATGAACCTGCATGGTGATGGTATTACCGTCGTGCCTATGTAAGGTCATAAACCATCTGTAAACGTCTTTCGGCGTTTGTCTTTCTCTGATCGTAAACGGTAGTACCACTTTCGTACCTTTGGTGGTATGCGGTTTTGGTCCTGCAAGTATTATCCATAATCATTTCGTTGGAATCCGAAGATGATAGACTTACCGAATCCGAACGAAACCCACACGATATCCCTCGACTCGTCGTAGAACCTATTAAATTGGATCGCGAAATAAAAGTTGAAGCCCCGTCTAAAAATCGGGGACGGGTCGTCGTGCAATACAATCAGATCGTAGCAGTCGGTGTGGTGGTCCCTTGAGTTATCTTTTGCGTAGAATTCAATCGCTTCTACTTCTAGCGGTTCCATTGTTTCACTATACTGGAGTTAATCAAAATGATACCGTACCGTACTTTGGATGACAATATAGGAATTGTCACCGCATGCACGTAACGTGTAACTAAATGAAAATACGAACGCTTATCGCACGGCTTTTATTATTTTCTAAATGAAATATTATACCGGGGCATTCATCGTTTGAACTAAGGTAGACAATTGTAGCTCTTTTTTCTTGTAATCGACTCGCTTTCCATTCACCACTACGGCGGGTCGCCTTTTAATTTACGTACGCGTTAGGTAAATATATGATTCTGTCGCTGAAATGAAAGTTAGGTTCTCTTAAATTATCGAAGAAAAAAAGCAAACAGTCTAGATGTAGATTTTTGGAAATAGACTTTGTTTATAATTAGAACATTTTAATAGCTAAATTCAATCAAACAATAAATAATAGTGTGCCTTACATGTTCCACTATATAGAATTTCATTCGGTGGAATGTCTGAGAGTTCAAGAACCTTAAATAGTTACATTTACTTGTTTAACGGATCTAAATCTAGTAGGGAATAGTATGACCAAATATGAAATTATTAAATTCGATTCCAAATATTTACCTCGTGGATTACTTGTACTCATTTCAAAGCTATCGACAAGTACTTTTATTTTATTTATTTATTATTTATTTTTTATTTATTATTGTTATTATTATTTTACTTTATTTTTTTTTTTCTTCATTAATGAAGAGAAACTTAATAAGAACTTCGTAAAACCATAGGAGCGAATAACTTTTCACTTTAAACATTAGTAAATTATCAAACAAATTTCGTCTTTGGTACTTATAGTCACATCATGCTAAAACAAGTTGCTCGATCGCCCACCTCATATCTGCATGTGCAAGTCGGAAAATCTAAAGTCTTTAATTTATGCAAATGGAAATGGAAGCAACTGTGACGAAATTTGAATGAGAGATCGATGGAATACTCGTTGTTCTTTTAGAAAGATTTTTTTTTGAGATTCCATAAAAATTCCGATTCATAGATGGACTTCTAGGCCGTTAGCTCCTCGCATCTTTGTTAAAGAATCTGCTACTTCGTAAGAGGAAATTCCCACATGATTTTTAATTCAAAAGATTCTTACGTTGGTATCTTGTGGTTTCAGCTCAACACATTTTGCAATTATATGACCTTAATTTACAATCCACGCAAATCGTTTAGACACAGATTATCCAGATCCAGATCGAAGCTCAATAATTCGACACTTTAGGCGGCCATATTGTTAATGGTGTTCATAACAAAAAAAAATCAAATTCGACAATAAAGAAATATAAAAAATCGAAAGCCAATTCAATTTTATAGATCTTTAAAGAAATTATTTAACGTCTCTTTTCATAGGTGGAAGGGAACAAACTGTGTAGGTGATTCGAAGGATGCTTTAAAGGGAGTGAGGCAATAGAAATTTCGAAAATTGCGATCACGTTGTACAAGGGATTATATCGAGTTTAAAAATTTACATTTAAGTCTTGTATATATTTTAACTAACATTTCTTCCTAACTCGATGATAATTTTTTTAATTGAATTTCTGTGAAATATACAATTTTATTAAATTTCCTGGTTATGCACATATTCGCTATTTTGGTTCAAGAATATTTGATAATTTGCGAACAAAAATAATTAAACAAAAAGTACAAACACTACTAACGTGGCCGTTATACCTCAAGGTCATGAAATCGCAAACGCAAAGATCGAAGATAATCATTTGTATAATTTCCGGTTTACGCATTAAACCGTTTCAAACTTTGGAAGATTAGGACTTGTCTCAATTTGAAGTGCTCATAAAATTGAAGGAAATGCAATTGAAACTTAAAATTAGAAAAGCGGGTTGGGAACAGAATACATAATAAAGTAGTTTCTTTTAGTTATTTAATATTGGCAATAGAAGCCGTGTTGGTTGCCGTAGTTGTTGTCATAGCAACCATTTCTACAACAATCAAATAGATTACCTCACTAACCATGGTCATATTAGAATTATATGCCTCAAATTTAAAGACCAGATACCGTAATTATCTCTGTTCTAAAGCATCTCTTTTAGTATTTGTAATATATTGCATAAATATAATATTCCCATTTATACTATGTTACAGAAGTAGAGGTATTTAAGAGCTAGTAAATGTTGTACAAATTATCACTTAAATCTTAGATATCTGTTTTGTTCCATGGATTTTTAGGCTTTTGGTTAAAGAACGAGATATTTTACGAACAACCAGATATACGATTCAAGGGAGAATTCATATTTATAGGGTATACGAACAATATTAGCTTTCCTATAATTTGCAGCAATGTCGATTATTACTCAGACCTAAACAATGAAGATAGTTGTATGCTAATCCAGGTAAGATGAAAGGAGAAATACCAAGGCTATCTTTAATTTAAATTTATCCAGGAAAGAGAAATAGATGCAGATTATGATGGAAAAATCGATGAGCTTACCTTTGAATTAAGTATAATTCTTCCAAGAGGCATAAACGTAGCTTATTTTTCCTTAATATTACCAATAGATTACAAACTGCATGTGGGTAAATACTTCTCAGAATGACGAGATTAATACCTATTGTTATTTTAGACAACATGTCCGATGAATATGCAAAGTATGATTTTTCTCCAAGAAACTATAAGCGATGTAATGAATGTAGTAAGCTTCGTGTCAGTTTTAGAATTATCACAGCGATTTCCACTCCGCTGCTTTACAAACTGCATAAATCAAGATTATAACAATTCTATTTTTGGAGATTTATTTGAAGACGTTAGTGTGAAGAATATAATACAGAATTTTAATAAACGTAATTGTAAGTCATTTTCGTGGTAGTGGTAAAGATAATATTAACTCCTTTTTAGTGACGACTTTCTTAAAAAATATCCATAAAACTTATCAAATTGACAGCGTTGAAAAATTCATAATGAATCTTAACGTCTTATATCCCGAGCATGGAGTTTACTATAGAACAGGATTTTGGCAAACGATAAAATTTGCTTGGATACAGTATCTTTCAATCTATATTGTACTTAGTTGGTTTATGCAGAAAATTAAAGATTATGTTTTTGATAACGAGTTGGTGTTATTTTATAAAGTTTCACCTATCAACAAAACATAAACGTTGTAATACTCTTTAATATATTTAAATAAATAAAATTACATTTTTTGAATTATCTTTTTTATTCAAAGGCAAAAGTCGTTGTATTCGTAGGACTAGTTAATTGATTTCGATTATCTTCGATTACAATTGTGGATTGTAATAAATCATTCACTGTTACGAACATGTATCTATACACATATTGCCCTGCTTCATTCTGAAAGAACAGGTACATTAAATGTAAAGAAAAACAATCAATAGTAAAATGTTTACTTCAGCCATTTCTAAATGTACTGTCCCCTTATAAAAACACCCTTGCAAGTAGAATTTCATCCTTAGATGTTTCCTCCCATCCTTCATGTATACTACATGATTAACATGTTGCCTCCTACCTCGGCGAGTTTCCTCACCAAACGCAGTTATCGGCAATCCTAATTTATCTTCTACTCTTGTATCTGCTATACATTTTTTAGAAGCTTGCGTGTATACATTGTTCGGACTCTTGCTTGAAAACAACTCTTGGAAGATTGCATAGAATAAGCTACCAGTAACAACTACTCCTAGTAAAATAACACCTAAATACGATGCGGTTTTTGTTGTTTCTTTCACTTTCTCTCCTAAAGGTGTCACATTTGAGTCTAACTTTGATTTCGACGAAGTTACCACAGCATTATGTTTGGTATTTTTTTGTCTTGTGAATGTTATTGCCGGCAAAAGTTTGCATTCTAACAAGTATAGTTGGCGATATTTTAACAACGGATATACAATTTTAGAAATTGTCATTTCTTACAACATTCAATCTCTACGTATTGCGCTTAGTATTTTACAAAACTAAAATAGGAAAAAAAAACTATAATAAGATTACTTATTTACCTACATTAGTCCCTTTTCAACTGAAAACCAGCTGATTAATTTAAATGACAATTGCAGTCAGTATCAGTAGTACCATTTCGCAGGGTTTTCAATAATACAATGTTGGTAAGGTTCTTCGGTTATACATTGAATAGATATGTATAGAATAGATTCGAATAAAACTGTGTAGGACAACAGGTCCCATTCTCTCTATCCATCAGAATTTTGATGCTTTTATGTAAACCGTCTAATTCCCACAGTGCAATTAAATTTTGAATAAATCTGAAGTTTTCAAGTAACTTCCATTGTTTTCTTTTATTTATCTTTTATATTTTAATTTTAATTAAGCAGATACAGACTTCGATATGATATAAACAAATTATCTTTACAATAATTAAAAAAAATTACGAGCAAACAGCAGCCCACTTTATTAAACTGGAATAGTTCTGCTCATACATATCATAAATAAATATTTAATAATAATAAGCCATTTGTACTTACATATATAGGGAAGGAGTTAATTACTGAAATATGTTTGTATTATACCTATAATTGTTTAATTAAACATTGGTGCTCAAAGTATACGTTTTGCTCCTTCGTATGGTTTTGTAATAACGTCAGAAGCACAAATGGAAATTTTAAATTTTCATTTAACTCTAGTATTATGTGAATAGGAAGAAGATGAGGATAAAATTCTGTGATTTGGAAGGAAAACTTTCCCCTATTTTCAATCTTCTCTTTTATTCCTTGATGCACTCGAATTGCCTGTATACAAAGTGTACCCGTTCGTTTTTATCCTATGTAGTTCTTCTTGCTCCTTTCCGGGTTAATTCCACCTACTTTTAATATTTTTTCTCTTTGTACTAGGTTCTTCTCAGTCTTTCTCTTCCTTTTTGCTTTTAAAGAAAGAAGTAAAAGAAAAACGAAAAGTGCGGACGATTCATTCAGTTTGCTCTAGATAGTAGAGCCAACCGTTAGGATTTTAACTTCAGATAAACCACTGCTACTTCAAGTATGACAATTGAACCCGTAGGCACGCATTAGAGCTTTCTAAAGAGACTATGATGATGATCGATGTAAGTCAAGTTTAGAGATAAATGAAATTGAAGTTACACAATAGCTCTAAGCTTGCTAATAGTAATCACGTCTTTAAACCTAGCACAGTTTTCCTTCAAGGGCTTGGCGGTTTTCTTACGACATCCTTCTCTCAGATACAAGATTCTTCTGATGTTTCCATAAATTTCATTCTTTCTGGGTGACATTTGAAAAATATGATTTCATGTCTACTCTTTGCTTTGTTATTTTCGTACAAACACAGTGTGAAGGTTTCTTCTAATTTAAAGTAAACCTATACAATACAATAGTTGAATTCGTCGTCATTTTGGTCTTCTTCATCGCAACAACTCAAATCACCATCATCATTATCGCTACTCAGTATAGATAAGTTGTCGCTATCCTCACTTGTCTCGTCATAGATAACATTGCTTTTCCTGTATTTATTTTTCTTCCTGATAATAGGCTCAAGTTTTTTCAACCTAATTTTTGCTACCTGTATACATTTCTTTCCGCTAGCTTCTTCTTCTTTATTTTTTTTTTCTTCTTTCTTTCATTAACAATAATTTCACAATTTGTCCCAAATATTTTACTTTTTTTCTCGAATGTTTCTGTTCAGTATCACCACTGTTTGATAAGTAGAAACCGACATCCTAACGGCGGAGCTGTTTAAAGTTCTGAGTAAAATACTCTTAGTACCGGCCAAGCTTAATATACGGTGTTCGAATTTGGTAATAATTTGATAACCATTTCACAGCTGCAACCCTATGACCGAGTAATGTGAAAAGAAAATTAATTCTAGTTTCTTCCATCCTTACCCTCGAGAAAAAAAAATTACAATCGTCTACTTTTGCTTTATGCACGCCTTCAATTTAATTTTAACGTCGGCCCTGGATTAAGATTTTTTAACTCAATACAAAGGCTTAAATACACGTTTCTGAATAAAATCTGACTCGGAGAATCGATTTCCGCTGCCCTCTTTTATCTATCTTGTTTATTTTTCGAATTATACCTGAAAAAGGGCTAAAAATAGAGGTCAAAGTTTTCCAGAATTCTATAGCTCGCTTACAGTAAGCGATACAAAATAAATAAAAGTAACTTTTAATTGATTCAGTGTATGAAGACGTTATAAACGGAGTTGGAGAGATATAGGAAAATTAAGGAAAGAATTTCTAATATAACACATTAATTTCCCAATTCCCAAATATTTTCCAGAATATCCTATGTTACTAATCTAGCATTGCCAGAATGGCATTCTATTATGTCCGCGACGAGAATTTCTTCTGATGTAGACTAATTGCCTTGAATTACCTGATCTGGAATATCTCCATCTGATAAATAAAATTTCCGTTTTATCAGAATTTAGTTTCAATTTTGAACAGTGATGAAAATGCTATTTACTTGCTGCAATATGCTTCAATTGAGATCACTCGAAGTGATAACAACGCTAATATCGTCTACATAAATAGTTAAATTTAGATCCAAATTTAATGAAGTTGGTAAATCATTCTTGCAGTTAAGAACACATAACTGTCAGCAGCCTTCGGGCCACTTATGTAGATTTAATTAATTATATGCTATACTAATTTGTGGGGAACGGCCGTTTCGAAGACACGAATGGTCCTCATTATCAACCGGTAACCGAACCTATACTCATTCATATTGATCAAAAATAAAGTCGGTCCGAGAATAGATACTTGAGGCACCCCCGTGGAACACTACACCTATCCGAACGAACACCACCACTGTTCGTCTTCCTAAACTAGAATCTATGTGTGGTTATACATGAAATGGAACTTGCAAACGTCCGTAAATATAAATTAAACATTCTGCTTAAGCAGATACAACGTTCTATTGTAAATTTCTCTAACGCACCTCGTAAATCGATGGTTTGCATCGTTTTATCGCGCAAGAACGCTTGACATTTGTTGACATTTGACAGTTCGCCGCACAGCGGATAGTCATTTTAAAAATAGAACTGGATCCCAACATGTTTAACGTTACGTACAAATCAAAGTAGTTGCAATTATGGACTGGGTTATATCGGACGAGTTGTCTCTGACCGTGGGTCATGTCGTAGGATGGTTCAGTGCAGGTGCTATGATAATCGGCGGTGTTATACCTTACATACCGCAGTACAGGCAAATCAAAAGAGAACGGAACGCAGAGGGTTTCTCCTTACACGTCTGTCTAGCCCTTCTTGTCGCAAATACACTAAGAATAGTATTCTGGTAAATATACACCTTTGCGAAGGCAATTTCCCAGTTCTTATCTGTGATCATTATTATAGGTTTGGTAAACACTTTGAATATCCACTTCTTGTACAAAGTATCATCATGAACGTAACCATGTTTGCTATGATACATCTATGCGTACGTGTACGCAACATTAATCAATTATCACAAGCACGACAAAGAATATTCACAGGTATTTTTTTCACGGTATAGTTAGTTTCCCCTACTCTAATACACCTGTTAATTTCTGCTCTTTCGGCAATACTATTAGTACTAAATCGGTGTTGCATACTACTTTTAACATTCAAAAGAAGATTGCGGCTTTTATTTTCTCTTTTAAGATACGCTTCTTTATTGCTACTATATCTGTATATATGTTCGACAGCTAAACCCAGCGAGGTGGTCAGATTACTTCAGTCAAAACCTCCACGCTCTACACACAGTATTTGTGGTAAATTTGCTTGCACGATTCGCTTGTAATATCGGGGATTATTAGAGATTTAGTTTATCAATGCATGGCATGATCTCATCATGTAGTAACTTGGTCTATTTTTTTTTACGTAACAAATGAATAGAGATTTAAGCCTGGTATAATCTGTTGTCAATTTTTCTCTTAAATTTAATCACTAATTGTTTTAATAAACGTGTAGGTTTTTTTTTTCTTTGTCTTATTCTCGCGATAGTTTTAAATGTACTTTCTGTTTTTTAAATTAAAGAAAAATGTTTTTAACGTTTGAATGAAATTGTTCAATGATAACCTTTTAGCTTTTAATGTTATTTTAGTTCGTTTTGTATAAATTTAGTAAGCACTGGGTGCTTGACCTCTAGTTTACGTTTTGAATGAGTAAACATGAACTAATTGTTGAATAAAGAAGATACGATAGAAACGATATAATACTGACGTATATATAACGCACTTTATACTTTAGTTTTATCGAAATTAACTTGCTTTAAAAATATATTTACAGATACTAATTCTAATATCCACATTATCCACATTCCGTTCCATTGGCTAATACCAGCCTGCCAAGCAAATTACACCTACTTTCGGGTTAATTATAAATCTAAATAAAATCAGCATTAATATATATTATGTATTTTAACTCGCATGTGTATGTACATATTCAAGAGCGACTCTATTGTTTTTTCTTTTTTTTTACAATTTCATCAACTAATCAGCTGGTGCGAACAATTTCAGTCTTCGTCTACTTTATCTTTTCACGCGTGATCGATTTTTATTCACATAAATCCATATACCTTGCGTAAAGATAAAAGCGCACGCGGGCTAAACATAATCTTTGACATTTTCACATCAGTGACAGCGGAAGCGGCCTTGCCGTTCTTGTACGAATACCACCTCCGTAAATGTACGTGTGAGATGAATGGCAATCTTGTTACCCGCAGTCTAGCTATCGCGTACTCTGTGTTGCCGGATGCGGTACAAACATGAGCAGATGTTCAAGCCAATTTAAACTTTAACAGATAGTAAAAGAAAGGCATAAAGCAATCAGGGGAGAAACGAGCGGCCTACGCATTCGAAGCATAAAAACTGCTGGAATTTGGTCCGTTCACGTCGACTCACCCTTTGCATTAAGAGATTTTTCCCGGCTAGTGCGCGTTGGTAATCACGAGTGTCTAAAGATGAAGTGGACGAAGTAGCATTCTTTGCAGCTAACGATCCCTTGTACATTTTAGATTTTCATCTGAAGGATTTTTGGAATTGGTCGGACTTCCAATCGTATTTAGAATGCATGGTCGTGTTTTCGATAGCGACATTGTTACTGATGTACCTATTGATGGACTATGCCGTCTTCGTGGAAATCGTTGGCTTCCTTGCGGTTTTCACCGAGGCCATGCTCGCAATGCCGCAGCTGATAAAGAATTATCGTAGTAAATCGACGGAGGGGATGAGGTAAATATACAATTATTGTTTAGACAACCGGCATGCCTAAAGCTGCGTTCGCATGGTATTTCGCACTCAGTTGGCAACTAGCCTCAATTATTGGTTCGACGTTTGAAATCTTTACACTAGTTTTGCACTACACTAATTAATGGATCTGCATTAAATCGCTCTGCGAACGTTTGTAATGCGAGCGCTAATCTTGCATTGCCTTGTGTGAACGTCCCGTGAAAATAGTTCCAGTTTCGGCGATTCAAGCATTCTATACGTTTAATTGACAAATTAGGCTATTTTGACTGATCAATTTTGATTTGGAACTAAGGGGCTTTGCTATTAACATATTCAAACGCGCAGGTAAATATCTCGAAAGCTATTGACTTTAGGCTAAGCTGCCGTAATTGAAATTATTAGGCTCATAAAAAGATGGTAACCACTTCCGGTCAAACCGGAAGTATGTTGTAGGCGAAACTATTGTATGTTAATAGATCCGGTAATATGGCTATCTATTCCAAAATATTCCATTTATAATGGCAA
Source organism: Oryctes rhinoceros (assembly GCA_020654165.1). Taxonomy (NCBI): domain Eukaryota; kingdom Metazoa; phylum Arthropoda; class Insecta; order Coleoptera; family Scarabaeidae; genus Oryctes; species Oryctes rhinoceros. Next base: position 7,923,133 of record JAIOKQ010000240.1, on the reverse strand, counting down.
TAATTATTATTATTATTAACCAATTACGGTTGGCCAGATGCCAAATAAATGTTCAGGATGCCTAAATACCTTTTATTGGGATAGCCTAAATAGATTATTTAGGGTATATTGTTTCGATGCTAGTTACAGTATTGCCAAATTTATTCTTCATATGTTCCGCAGCATAATGATGGTATTTTTCTGGACGTGCGGCGATGTCTTCAAGACGCTCTACTTCAAGATCCGCGAGGCACCGCTGCAGTTCTGGGTGTGCGGTTGCATACAAGTGAGCATCGACTTCCTGATACTATTGCAGGTGTACTTTTACCGCGGTAACGCAGAACCAGTGCAGCGCGGCTCGCATCGAGGAGATTGAGTAGTTATCATTTGGACGCACGACAAGACGCAGACCAATAGGACGACCGCCACGACAGAGAACAACGACCAGCAACAGCAGCAACGCGACGGCGGCGAAGACGGAAATTTCAGTTTTAAGCGGCGAACCTCCCAAAATCACAACGACGATGTAACGGGCAAAATTCTACCGATCTGCAATAATATAACCGACAACAACAGCAACCGTAATAGTATTATTAATACGAATGAATGGAACCGGAGAGTGCAAGAATGTAGTAGAGTGGCGACGGCGGTCGCTTTCGATTCGAATTGTGTAAATGTTGCGAGAAAAACCGCTGACTCTGCCGTTACGAACGACGTAATATGTAATAATAACAATCTTTTGGGTGATAAATTCGCGGCGATCGAAGAAGACCACGTTTGCGTCGTCGACGCGGACATCCACGAATCGGATAACTGTGACGACTGCTCGGAGATGGGGTCCACCGCTGCGGACAAATCGAGGCATTCAATCATCACGAATGGTAACGACCGCAACGGAAATAATTGTGATCTTCACATTAGTGCATTTAAGAAGAAATCATCCGTTAGTAAGGCGAAGGCTTCCGGTAGTAAGTTCAGCTTCAAGAAGCCATCGAATAAAGTTAGCGTGTTAATACATAGGCATACGTTATGACATAAGCCGTGCCGATATTTTCTCCTTCAATTCCATAGCTAAATTGCTCTTGTACATTCATTCGGTTAAAACGTAATAAGAAACAGGAAAAGAGACCTTGGCGAAAATGATAACATGAGGAGGGATAATTGGAAACGGTTAGAATAATTAAGCGAATTAGCGTTGCGATCGTTTCGGAGTTAGCTAAACGTTTTTCTTTGGTTTAGTTTAGTTAATAAGTCGCAAATGTTTAAAAATCAAAATTGATCGTGGTAATCTCCATTAATGTTGGTCCTAGATTAAAATTGAAACTACCAAGAGTTAATATTTTCCTGAACCTTTTAAGTTTATTACTAAAACAATTATAAGGACGTTGCAAGTTTTAAACTAAAAACATAGCACTTTATAGCTTTACAAAAAATGCCGATGTTATCTTGCTAATTATGACCCAACTTTTGAAGTAGGTTACTTTAGAATTTCAAAGTCTAACTAAAGCTTCAAGAATACCTTACGAAATAATTGATGATAGTTTGATTCAATAATTTTTTAAGTTAATACTATAAGTAGCAAAGAAGTTTAGCGAAAATAATAATACTGGCTACCGTTTGCCATAAAAATCGTTCGATTCAAAGAGTTACTCAAGCCGTTCAAAAAACGATCTAAAAGATGCAACAAAAATGACGGTAATATTCCGTTTGTTTGCTATTTGTAATAAGCACATGCTCTCTGGAACGTCCTAAAATTATAATTTTTCTTGATTTCTAATTCGCTTCTGTTGCAAAAAAAAAAAAAGAAAAATGAAATTATAATGGAGAGAGCACGATCGATGTCGTAAGAAGGTACTATTCCAAATCTAGAAATATAGACGGCGTCAGGGTACGTTGTTGCCCATGCATTATCCAAGCTAATTGAAATCCGTAAAGCAATTCAACACGGTGTATCCCATCGCACAGTCTCAGTTAGTTCTACTACTACACACTCCACTTATAGGCCGAAAAGGATCGTATTTTCCCCGCTTTCAATAAGCAGAGCATGGCAATACGTATATACTAACAGTATTCTGAAAACGAACACAATCGTTTACAACCTTACGTCGTTTCGAACTTGGAGAACGCTGTGCATGGTACGGGGAAATCAGTTTGCATTTACTATAAAGCTATTGTTGAGATTTTTCCATCGTTACGCACGTTTTTCTAAGGATGAAACGACCTATATATTGCTGCATTTCATGTTCTTACATAGATTGTTAATCGATGTTCGATAAATAAAAATTAGGTTTAATTTTAGAATGGTGCCTCTTTGAATTGCAATGTTAGAATTGTTAATTTTAGGCGAACAAGGAAATAAAATAGGTTAATATAGCCACATTCCGGTAGAGCGTTTCCTCAGCTAGTCAACGACTCTTCTTTTTCTTTTCTGAAATAGTAACAAAGTATAATCAATTAGAATTATTATTTTACGTGCATTCCTAGATTCTAGTAAAATGATAAAAAAAAAACGTCGTACATGGTGCATCATTCTCTTTCTATATTTTTTATCGCTTTCATACTTGGTGTTTTTGGAAAGCTCTTGATTACCAAACGTTTCATTTAATACCTATGTTCATATTGCTATGTGTAACATGTAGGTAAAATTTTGATTATCAACGTCGGAAAAGAAACGCCAAAAACGATATTTAAAAATTACGAAAGATCAAAGATATAAGGTAATTCTTGTTATTACATATACATATGTTGAAGATAAGTTGTTGATCTTGGGGCTTTCCGATGTAATTCCTTATGTACTGTGTTCAGCGAAGATTCCAACATTGCGATATTTCAGAAACGAAGGCTAGTTTTAATTCTTTGAGAACCTTACTAAAAAGATCCATATTCTTGGGATTTTTTTTTAACTAAGTACATCACCGATAGGTGGCATTATCTTTTGATTTTTGTAATCTTGTAACTAGGATGAATTAGAGTTATAATTAAAGAGAAAAAAGGCGGGACCAGGCAGACTCGTGTTTTGTCGACTCTCGGGGAAATCAATAGGCACACGAACCCATTCTCATGAGACGAACAGACACGAGTCTGTCTAGTCACCGTAAAAGAGCAAATTTCACCCGCCTTTGTCCTCTCTAATTATTCTTCATCTCAGACAGGATCGGATCCTTTGTACTAAGTACATAGGTATTTACATAATTATATTACAGTCGAGCTTCTATTCAATGATACCGTCGCTAAATCCTGTCTGAAAGGAAATCTCGTTAAATGAAAGAGAAGGTACATATATATTTTTTGATATAATATATTATAATTCGTACACATTCTACATATATTAATTGTTGAAACAGTCAATAGTTTTCTTTTTTTAGTGTGTTTTTTCCTTTATAATATGTCTCGTATTTGTCCAGAGCGCTAGAAATATTTGCAGGAACATTTTCAAAATATTGTAGCCGATAAAGCTTTTTTTTGGCGCCCTGGTTATTTCAGTCCTCAGAATGTCCTCGTCAGTATGTATTCAGTTACAACAATATCTTCATGAACCTCAAGGTAATCGTCAAACACAATGTCGCTATCAGTATGATTTAATATGTCGGAAAGTAGCAGCATCTTTCCTGAATTAAATGTGTATTTTTTATTAAATTCTCGACGTTTTAGTATCTTACTTAATTTCTGAGATATCGCATTGTTTCATTGTTTACCGAGCGTACTGTATATCTTTTAGAATTTTCATTTTTTTTTATTGTGTTTATTCCCTGTGATCGTACCAAAAATTTAAAAAAAAGAGGATCATATACATGCGAGTGCGTAAACTACGGCAATACGATAAAATCTGTTTCTTTTTTCATCAATTTTAGGCATTTTGAACGATAAATAAGTATAATACTTTTTGCATGGTTAATAATAAAATAAGCCTTCAATATCTAATTATTTTCTGATATTATCCTAGGCAACGTGCTACAGAGGTAGTAATTTTGTTTTTTTTTCGAAATTTTCATTTTTTTTTTTTGCAAAAATTTGTTGAGATCAAAAGAAAATGAGTTGTAGAGATTTTATCGTATTTTGACGTTATACGCGCTCATTAATATACATATATTATATCCCCCCTACACGTGGGCGCAGTCGGGTTGTTGAGCAGGGTTGGGTAAGGCCTACAAACTATGAGCGCCATTCATGTCTACGCTTTTTCGTTTTCTCGAATTGAGCATCGGATATTCGAGCAGGCGTTGAGCAGATGATGGTGAGGAGGTCAGGAACCCACCCCTGCTCTTACTTGGCCACACGCTTGCCCCTATACATATGTGATTCGTATGATTAGTCACTGATGTTACAAATGTATACTAGTCTTCTATATTTTTATAAATATACCTTATAATTATGTAATTAACGTATTGTACATAAGTTAAACGTAATTCGTAAAGATGCATGCGTTCTGCTAGGAACATTTTAAGAAGACCGGTCGCAATTTATTTGTACTTGCCGTCGCTTTATGTTTGAATGTGCTTCATCTATCTTATGATTTCTCAAAATACTTCAATAACTTCTTCATAAAGAAAAAGAAACTACCGAAATTATTTAGTACATCATACAGTTAACAATCTCTGTAGATAATTTGACCGCCAACACTTTCAAATGTAAAAGCGTACCGCAATTTTAGGTCAGCCATACAGCATGCAAAATAAATCTGGTGCTGATAATGTCATTGTTCATTGTGTGCATCTTCCTCGTCAAATCGATTAGTTAAATTAATAAATTTTATCAAAAGTAGTCAATTTTAGATATATACTTGCGACCTTTGTATTATGAACAACAATGTTATTATTAGTATTACTGTTACATACATACATATATGTATATGCGATGTCTTCAAAAATGATTGTATACAAAGTTGTTTTTACGCACAATCGTTTAGAGTATGTACATGTTTATCTTTTCACCACTTTTATCGTGTGTCTGATTCCGTATCTCTTCAAATAAACAGTTCAATTGAAACATCTTCCATATTTTATGATCAACATCTTGAGCAGATGTTCTATAAAAAGATTATTTAAATTATTTAAACCATACCTTTTAATATGTTATATAGAAGATATATTATTTCCAACATAAGTCTTTTCCAAATTAATGGCTGTAAATTTTACAAATACACATTATTTGACCATTTTAGAGTGTTTTATTTCATGATTTTAGAAAGTAAATATTGCCGATTCGTTTTCGCGGGGAATGCGTCTTACAAATACGATTAAAGTAAGATGGCTAGTAAACAGAACAATAATGTTAAGTAAACTGCTTAGATGTCAATTAAAATTAATAAAGAGAATGATACGTGCTAGAAATTGAGGCTATGCAAGGCAGTGTTGTCAGTAACTGAACATCTGTGCAATTACACCTCGTCCAGTAACGCAGGAATTAAAAAAAGAAGAAACAGTTGCACGGTTAACTCAATTTTGTAGTGGATGGTAAACATAGACTACTTTTACAGTAAATTTAAGGTTTTATATTTAATTTTTTAGCCTGACGAAGTAGTTTAAAAACTAATCAAAAATTTCTAGATAGAGCTTTATATCTAATTCGCTAGGTTTCCCACAGCGGTCCATATAAGATAAGCTCCGCGTATGGCGCAATACGATGTTGTGTTTCGCCGTGTGTACCGCTGCGAATATATATACATATATATATATATATATATATATATATATATATATATATATATATATATATAATTTGTGATTGCTCTGTGAACGTCCTGTGCAGCTTGATGTGTGCATAAGCTATTACTTTTTGAGTGGTACGTGTAGAAATCATATATATCTTTCTTGTCTGATATATGATGGGTAAGAGCACATGTAAAATTCAGAATTTTCTGTCAGCTTAGTTCACTCACAAGTAAACATTTAACTTTAAAATCCACCGAAATAACATTTCATAGGTAGCGTCCTGACTTTATTGCCAGCTAATTTTTGCTATAATAGACATTATTATTTTCATTAACAATCGCTAATAATTAAAATTAAACGTGTTGTGTTCGACCCGTGTTGCGGCTAAACGAAAACTCGACGCTTCGCTCACAATGACGGGCTTCTTCAGGAGGAGGAAAGAAGCAGCGATTAGGACGGTAAGTCGACGTGTAAATCACGCCAGACACAAAATTAACTGAGCAGGAAGCACTTGATCGCGGTAATTTAGGATGTGAGCCATGCTAGGGGCGGAAATCAATTGCTAGCTTAGCATCTTTCCTTTTTCTAAAGAAACCCTATATGATTGTGGACGAAACATCGAGTTTTCGTTTTATCCCGACTTGGTTGAAACCCGGAGCACTAGTTTTAGCTAACTCTGGCCGTGGAAACCAACGTTATTAACCGCCAAATAAATTTCACAAGTGATGTGACGTCATTTTCGACCAGTTCAGCCGACTAAAATTTGCCTGGATTTTCTGTTTTTAGTCCGAGTATTGAAATATTTCAATTTTCAAAATTTTTTTAGTAACATTTAACCTTCTTTGATAGTTCAGTATATGTAAACGTGATTCGAGCAGGCATAGCTAAAATTTGGTCAAGAGGCTAACCAATTTAGAGTTGACAATTTGAAGATTTTTGTATGGTCGGCAATGAGAAACGAAATCAAAGATTTAGCCCCCCACTGCCTACGCCTGTGATTATTTGTATACTTGGCGGGATTATTCAAACTATTCAAAGATGTACGTGTCTCTTACAGTATTCGCAGAATTCGAATTCGATCACTTTAACAATATAACCAAAGAATATGCACGTTCATCTATATTGACTAAGGTAAAGTTGTGTACAGTAGCAATAAAAAATAATATATATATATTCAAACAATAAATCTGTAAAATGTTATAAAACGTTATTGGCTGTATATAAGAACGCAGCCTAAGGCATCTGAGGTTAGAATACTGTCGATTTAAAACCTGATCGATGAAATTCGGCACGGCAACGGCACAATATCTTTATGCAGTGCTGCCGCGTTCTTCTGCACATCGGAGAGCATATTCAATTCAATTAAGCAGATCGAACCGCCTTCCGTTCACCGATGAAATGGACGCGAAACCCAGATCAAATCGTAAAAACTTTAGAAGATACAATAATTGGAGAACAATGGTAATTTAAGAATAAGTAACCAGTTACGATGACCGCTGATTATATCCACAAATCTGCGCGGAGTTCAATTGCCATCGTTTTCTAAAGGTAAATGATTTCATATCCGATAATTTCGATTAGTTTCGTTCTGTTTTCTAAAAAGATATCTGCATGTAATATATACATTTGAATTTGGTGTATTATTGCCTCGGTTTAATTGCATTATCCGCAATACGTTGTATTTGTGTATAATGTGACAGTTAAGATGTTTTAAACGAATCTCTCTTTTTCGGCCACCTACAGCTCTAAATTACAAGTGTTACACTATCTGAACAACATGGATATAAATAGCATAATTGAGAACTGTTGTAATCTCAAGAATACCCTTTGACTTGCCAACGATAAACGTAAGTTTTATTGAAGTCGTTTTTATTCCTTTACTTTACTAGATAATCTTGTACGCGACAAGTCAGTGACAGATCGTGAATTGGATATACTTCAAAGTTCTTCTCTTGTATACTTCGATTTTTTCTTTTTGTCAAAATACACCCCGCCATAAAAAAATCTCTTCGTCTTGAAGATGAAGGAAATTTTCATAATAAGAAGAACCCATCATTGCTTTTTCGAATTTTCACGTAAATATTAATTGAGATTACTTAACTTGATAATATAAACTAATCCTGTTGGCTGGAGCAATAAAGTTAGCGATATTTGTCGTTTATTGTTATAATAATTAGTGCGAATTTCAACTAACAAGAATTTCTTTTATTCTTCTTTTTAGCGCTTACTACGTGAAGGCAGAACCGCATTTGATCGCAAGATGTCGTCGCGTTCAAAAGAGAAAGTGACTGCGATGTTTCGGAAGTTATTTAAATCTTCGTCGAAAGAAGGCGAAGGTTCTTCGAGCAAGCAAAGCGAACCCTCTAGCGGTTCGCCGGCGCGTAGACTGCTGCGGGGATGCAGAGACTCCGTTTCGCCGGCTACGACTTCAAGCAGTCCATCGTTTCCCGCGTCGAAATCTACCAGAAAGGCTAATGAAGAGCCGCCATGGAATAAAACCGTACGTGCCAGAAGGCTTATGAAGGAATTCAACGATTTACAAAGGGTAAACAATTTACATCCTGTACTATTTTGACGTTTCGCAATAGCGGTAGCGCCATCTATACATAAAAAGTCGTAAGCTTTCGTCATCGTTATCTTACAGAAACGGTTCTACTCTTGACTGTATATAAACTCTGTTCTTAAATGAATGATGTGAATTCAAACATGTCTGGATTGTATCAAGATGTTTGCTTGTAACATTTTTAGAATCATGATTGCGGAATTATAATCCAAGAATCATGATTTGACCGTTATCAGTAAAAGAACGTAGCTAGAACGTTTTTGGGAAAGATTCAAAAAATATTTTTTTATGAATAATTAAATTAAAAAAAATTAAAAATTCATTGAAAATTCTAAAAAAAAAAACAAAAAAAACATTTAAGAACAGCTACAAATTCGAATACATAAATCAATCGTGGAAGGGAGATCTTAAAGGAGACACAGACTAGCTGACAATGAGTCCGCTGGGGCAAAAATAGCTTTTTATTTTATTCCGAGAATCGCCACTCTTGTCTGTTATTGACGTTTATGCATTTCACGTATAAAACTTTGATTTTATTGGCGATGGTTGTATATCCAACTCTTCTGATGTGCCACTTTTAGGCTATGCCAAACGGTTGAGTTCAGTTCAATTCAGTTCAGTGCTAACTATTCATGCATCGCCCGCAAAACAAAGTCAGCTGGCGTTTACTAGCGTGGCGGTCTTAGCTGGGCCAAATTAGCTCATCGTCGCCCGTTTCAATCGAAATAGGTAGTTACGTAGTAGTCTACAGTCAAGCTCGTGATATTTGTTTTAATTACGATTAACTCGTTTGTTTGGCATAACCTTCATTAATTCTATTTTGATTGATTAATTCTTTTAAAATCGAAGGTGCAGAACTCGCGACCGGACCCGATTTTCACAGTGGAACTCGTCGACGACAACCTATTCGAATGGCACGTCCGATTGAACCGGGTGGATCCGGAGAGCGACCTCTCCAACGACATGAAGGAGTTGAGTATAAACTGCATCCTGCTACATCTGATCTTTCCCGAGAATTTCCCGTTCGCGCCTCCCTTCATGCGCGTCATCTCACCGCGCATCGAGAAAGGTTTCGTGATGGAAGGCGGTGCCATCTGCATGGAACTGTTGACGCCGCGAGGATGGGCCAGCGCGTATACCGTCGAAGCGGTCATTATGCAGTTCGCTGCCAGCGTCGTGAAAGGCCAGGGACGGATACAGCGGAAGACGAAGGGGCAGAAAGTGTTTAACCGGAGGACGGCCGAGGAGAGCTTCCGATCTTTGGTGAAAACTCACGAGAAGTACGGTTGGGTGACACCGTCATTGGCGGATGGTTAAAATTCGTCCCCCAGCGAAGAGGTCGATAATAAAGTAAGAAATCAAACGCAAAAATGAATTCATCGTCACATGAGATTGAACGAGATAGGTAGATAGGTATATAGTATTTACCTTTCGTTGTTATCATCGCGGCTAGTCGTTTATAACCATCCTGAATCCGTTCCTCCCGAAAGAAGAACAAAAAAAAAGAAAAACAAACAAGCAAGCAAAAACAAAGGGATAAAATAAGGTTACTTAGGAATAAAAAGAATTTCCAAGATATTTTTTTAAAGAATATTATGTTGTTATCTGAATGTTCAGATTTATATAATTATAACATAACAGCAACAATAAATTCTATCCATAGTGCATTGCATATGTGTAATAATAATAAAGCAGTAGCGCCGCTTAGGGGCTATAAATTCGGAAGAGTTCAGTAACTACGTCCGTAACAAGTTAAATCTTAGTTATCACGGAATAACTTGACAAGACCACATCTAATGGAAGGTGTAGCGCGAAACTCCACCCACGTCAAACATTGATATTATTATGGCAGTGCATCAATGCTGTTAATAACTAAGTAATTCCGTGCATTGTAAAAGAGATTATTAATATTCAAGATGGGCAACTTACTCATAGCTTGCTCCGTCAACAAAAGGCGTTAATTTGCGTTTAACGAAATTATGCCTGCTGACTCAAAATTGATTCTCAAGGTTAATTGTTAATACGCAACGTTTGTGGCGTTTTGCTTAGGAAGCATTTAACTGCAAGCAGAAATATAGCAAGACCAGGAAGAATTTTTCCTAGCCGCTTGACGTTTATTTCTATCGACCGGTGATCATTATGAAATAAAAAGTACGTCCAAATTTAGTAAACTTAACAGGGTAAAGATGGTTAGTACATATAATAATATTTGCAAGCAACGCTTGGATATATGGAGCCGTATTCATTTCATTGTCTGGAAACATTTGATAAATTTAGTTTCTTGTCCCCTTGTTGATTCTAACGTATTGCTTGTACCAAAGCAGCAAAAACAATTAGAGAAGTGCCCATATATAGACGAGTCCAATGTTTTCTCTGCTGTTTAAAGATGAAAGTATTTAACGATTTTTATAAGCGTTAATTAAACTACTTTATTTTTATTCTTATTCAAATATAAAATTTATTTTTGTTTCGCAAAAGCCTAGTTCTTGTATAATCATATCCCAAATTTTGGTGGTTAAAGGTTGCCTAACTCGTAATTATTACGCAATTGTAATATAACAAAAAAAGTTCTCTAATTATAGTTTTTTTAGCTTGAATTATTTTGGCTAATTTTCTCTCTCAATCGTTTTAAATTATCTTTCTGAAACCTGTATATAAACTATACAAAGTGTTAATTAAAAAAATGTGCAGTTACAATTGCTTGCTTCTGAAACGTACTGTATACTTGAAACCCGTATATCTAACGGGATAGTAAATACTGAACTTTGCCAGTAATTGGCGCATTCTGTGTATTTGTCTGCGTTAGTCGATGTCACTATTTGCTATTGTGTAACTTCAAGAATACACACCAATTTAGTCGTTTAAAAGTCGAAAGAAGACGTCACGAATTAGTACTTTTACATTGTACTATGCTGCATTTCTTGTCCGTATAAAATCGATTCTAATTTAACGTCTCAATCATACAATTCGTGACGACCATATAAAAGAAGTAGGGAAATAAAGATACAAATAGAAAGGCTGGGAATTTTTTCTTCATAATAGTCTCGTACTTAATGACGGGGCATTTTAACCTATTTAAGAGATAGTATTGTCCGTTCACATCTTAGCAAAAAGTATTGGTTATTAAAACGTACAAGGTAGATTTTTCATTATATAACCTTCATTATTCGCTCACCATAAAGAGCGGACTAAGTCGTTTTACGAACCTATCGAGAAATGTTTGTCTAACACTTCACGAACCTGGCGAGGCGTGCCTCGCAAAATGTGACCTTGCCTCGCGGTGGTTTCTGTCTCGGTCAAGCTAATATCAGTCGATTTTTCGCTGCGTGTTTAAGGTGACTTAAAAGCTCTTAAGCGAATCTCTTTAATAATAACAAAAGTATTACGCAATATATTTGTTTTTAAATACTTACAATAATTAGTACTATACAATGAAAAATCAACCGCTTTACATTGATATGTAGTCGGCGTATTGTATCCCATAGTCATGTGCGCTGGCAACACCAAATTCTCTGCCGCCATCCTGCAATTGGTCAATTACTAAATTAAAAACTTATTGATTATTTGATAAGATATGGCAGCAATGCAAAGCGTTTCCAAACAGTTTCCTAAGATGTAAACGAACCGTAAAAGAGGTTTGATCGAAAATCTCCCGTATTTAAGATATATAAAATGTTTGTGAGCATACGTTAGGTACATCTTTCTATTCGTATCTAACGATACCTAATACTTATGTGTATTTTATTAGGGCCGCCGTATTTGATGTTCCGAATTGAGATAAATCGGAAAATTCCAAACTCCAAATATCACTGAAAATATGTTTTACGCTTATTCTACCTACGTCCATTAGTAAACATATAGGAGACAAATCGTGATAGTTAGATAAGAGTGATAGGATATATGTATGACGTCTAACCTCTCAAAAAAAAAAAAAACAATACAGACCGAAAGCACATCCGCGACATTAAGATCGCTCTGAACAGTAGCGTTTCCGTTAATATTAGCCTTACAAGAACGTTCGAGTTATGAAATATTTTCGTTGAACCTTGTAAATTTGGCACAAAAACAGGATTGCAGGAACCTTAAGAAGCTATTATTTTTGTATTAAGAGAGGTGTTCTATGTTAAGGTGATGATATGAGTAAAGAGCAAACTTAAACTTAATTTCGTTGTACATTAACGGAAAGAAACTGTTAGCTAAAATATAAAGAAACGTCTTGTATATACCTACTTTATATAATCTTCTTAATTCAGGAGCAAACAAGTTCGCAAGGAGAAAAAAGTATAAACGATAATACGTGAGAAAAAAATCAAATAATATGCTCAGGACGTTGTTGTTGTGTTTTTATATGTACATGTATAAATGTTATTAATATATATAATATATATAGGAAATAAATATATGTATGTTCTACTCTCAACAGTATTAATAAATAAGAAAATGTAGTAGATGATGCAATGAATGTAGTTTATTTTTGATGGTATTTATGTATATCGTATCGATGTGTATATCTGTGTGTATGTATTATGTCGTTAGTTTTATCGTCTTCCATTGGCCTTAGTTCTTTGTTCCTTGCTAAGTTATCGATTAATAGTTATTAGTTATGTATACATTAGCTATATTATTACCTACAGTCCAAAATAAATACATCTTCTGGCATATTGCGTAAAGATTGTTTTATTTATTGTTACATTATATATATTAAATTATTTAATTGTTTTAAAATCGTTTCCTGCTCTCGCTACTGACAACGTATGTATGTAAACTTAAAAGGTTCTCGTGTTTAACATTAATACTACGTTACACATAAATCCGTATTAAAAGCAAATGGTTTTAATTTCCTTTTGTTCATTCACCTACGTAGATCCGATCTTTTCCCAATAATAGAGCAGGACAAGCTTACAGCCATATCACCATAATTTGTTATCATGTAAACAGATGAAAAGCGAAATATGTGTAGTCGAGCGCAAACTTTGATATTTAAAGTATGCTTCATCACATCGTTCATCGTTACCAGTCTGGTCGTGTTATTGGTTGGCATCATCCTCAACGTTTCGCTTCGACTTATCAGCGTAGATTTGTATCGGAAAGCAATTTGGTGCTTGATGGTGGGAGCATACGCACGTAACACATTAGAAGCCATTTAGAAGAAGTATTGCTCAACTAATACATGTTGTTCGCAGACGTCGCTTTCGTAGCGGATTGGTGGTCGCTACTGGAATTGAACCTTTACATGGACAAGGATGACTTTAGGAACTACTTTGGCAAAGAGCACGCCTTATTGGTCATCAATCACAGCTACGATATCGATTGGCTACCGCTGGTATCGATATGCGCAAGAATGAACTTGTTAGGCGTAAGCGTTGTTCGCATTTTTCGATTTACGTTACGCACTGGTAGGTTTATTAATTGTCTCTAGAATTCCAAAATATTCGCAGGAAGATCGCCGCAATACATTCCGATCCTGGGATGGTTGTTCAGTTTGACGGACTATGTTCAATTGCGCAGATCGTCCAAGCAAAATTTGAAAAATATTCAGGATCTCTTTAGAAACCTAGAAACCTATCCGTATCCGCTATGGGTAAGCTGTGTTGCCTCATCGTCACACCTCGTATCTTAGGATGTTACAAATATAAATATTTTTTATTCTTTATATTATTTTTTATTAATTCTTTATAACTTGATAATGATTCAATGAAATTGTAGCTACTTCTCTACCCGGAAAACACCTGGCCGACGGAAAATAGCCTTAGGAAATCCAGAGTTTACGCCGAGCAGCTGCATTTGCCTCAGCTCAAGCATCATTTGCAACCACGAACTGCCGAATTTGTGGCGGTGCTGAGAGAAATGCGAGGTCGAATCAAAGTTGTATACAACATAGAGATCGCGTTTCGGAAAGGTCAAACCGAGCCCTGCTGCGCCAGCATTCTAGAAGGGAAGCAAATGATCGCCGACATTTATCTTAAGCGTATATCAGAAGCGGAAATACCGACAGACCACTTGGAACAGGAACGCTTTTTGAGAGAAATCTTCCTAATAAAGGTTTACATTCGAAGAATGCGCAATTCCTATTTTTGGATGGAATGTTGTTTTAGGACAGATTGCGTAACAGCTTTATCAAGACCGGATCATTTTTTACCGCGTCTGGCGTTCCAGCCGAGAGCCGCTTCAAAATCGAGAGGCCGTTGTATGTCGTCGTCATATTCTTCACGTGCTGTTTTCTAGTTCTTATGTTGAAGCTTTGGGGGTTAATATGTCTGTATCAATCGTACGGTATCACCGTACCTTTTTACGTACTAACGGTGATTTCGACTTGTAAGTACCGTCACCGACCTTTTCGAATTTATGCATATTATGCTTACTAGTGAGTGTCGCCGTTTGTTTTAGGTTCAGTTGTTATTTTCAATATGGGAATGAGTGCAACGATAACAGAAAACCAGTAAGTATTATCTCATACCACAAGAATTATATTCATTAACAAGCTACTTAAATAGATGTTTTAAACAGACACAATTTTTTGTTTTACCTTCTTTAACAACTTAACTACTCTGATGGCGTATCCATGTTGCTTAGCCTAAAAATAAAATCTAAGAGATGCATCTGGACCTTCACTTCCAAAGGATTACTTGTAACATAGAAACCAGGAACACCAGCTTCCTCTAAAGTTTGCTGTTGATCTCGCATCTAAAATGTACGATCATAAAACATTAAACGTAACGGATCTGTTAAAAAACTAACTTTTTGATCCAACTGCAGCACCAACGACATATCAAACTGTTTCAAATCTTCCTTTTGCGTAACTTTCATTTCATTCAATTTCTTCACCTTTTCTTCTGCTGTCATATCTGTTCTATCTAGGACTTCCTGTTCGTCCACTAGAAAATATAAATTAGCATTGCATTCTACTTAATTGTACATTATTTTACTTTTCATTTTATTTAAGAATTGTAAACGTTGCTGAAGTAAATGTTGCTCTGTAACGTGTTGTATCTCCATCAAACCTTTGGCTATTTCAAATATTGTATTGTTTAGTAAACAATTTGCTAAGCTCGATAGTAATTCATAGGGAATTCTCATCTGATACTTACTTTCAGAAGAAAAAAAGCGTATTGTATGTAAAAGCATTAAAGAAAATTATGTGTTACTTACGGAGGAAGATCTCTTGCCATTGTTTGTAACTGGTCAACTAAAAAATAAAGCTTTTTTTGTAAAATTTCCGGTGCATCCATTGCGATGGTTGAAAGTAGCTTTTCACTTAAAATGTACAATAATCATTTCGATTATAAGTTTTCATTTTAAATTGTTTTAAATGTTAGGTTAACATGATTTGACTGTGACACAGATAATCCACAGCTACTCCGGAACAGCTCCGAGCAAATGGAGTGTATGTCATAATGAACTAATGTGGTACAGATAATAGAAAAGATGGCGAATGATGCTATACGAAGATTACCTTCTATTCATTTTTATTTGAAATTGTCAACACTTCTCTGTGAACAAACTGACTGCGCTTGGGGGATCATATTAATCTGCTGAACAGGTGTCTAAAGAGAATGGTTCGGAACTGTTCCAGAACAGGTTCGGAGCAGCAGTTAAAAAAATCACTAAAAAGTTTAACCTAAGTAAAAGAAAAAAACTAATTTAGGAATAACGCAATTTATATAATGCAAAACAGAACCACGTAGAGAGAAATAATTTGTATAAATATCTGTCTCTATTAAACAGTTTGCGAATAATATGTTAACACCATTAATATCATCTGAAACACCTCCGTTAGGTACCACAAAATATGTATTAAACACTGCTAATAAAATTTTGGATCTGTATAAGTCTTTAATAGACTCGTACGTCTTGGTAAGATCCTTTTAACAGTTGCAATTTGCAAAAATAATAAAGATTTCCAGGACTTTTTTACATGCTCTCATTGGGATAAATTACCGTCAACATGGAGATTGTTCTTTGCAAATGTAACATCAGAAGATTTACATATGTTACTTAATTTTAATGTAAAACCAAGGTAACTTCAAGTATTCGTTTGCTATTGCAGCCCTATATAATGTGTTTACAGCTCCAAACACCAAGTAATGCCACTAGAAATAATATGCTTGCGAAATCTAATCAATCACCTAAGTATTCCTCGAAATAATTGGATGGAAGATAGAGATTTGTTTCGCAACATGCTTGAAAAACCAGATCAATGTAAAAAAATAGAGAACTTATTTTGGAAACATATTAAAAAGAAAAAACAACATGAAATAAAATCTTTTGCACATGTACAGTAAGTGCGTGACATGTTAAACTATAGTTAGCAGGCAATGTAACTTTGCAGGCTATTTTTAAAGCTGCATCTACAACTAAATGCTCCTATGTAGTAGATGTAGGTTCAGGATTAGGTCACTTAGATCGTTTATTGGCTTTCGGTTATGGACTCAAAGTATGTGGTATCGAATGTAATGAAAAATTAACTACACAAGCAAGGTTTGTACAGCAATCGTGCCGTAAATAATTGTACGCATCGTTACTTTTAAAATCCAGGCACCTTGATGGTTTATTTATGAGACAAGCTAGAGCTTATGATCCGTATTTTTTACAATCAAGGCAAGCTCCTATTCATATAAATTGCTCAATAAGTCTTAGTACAAATGTGATAGATTTTAATCAAGTAAGTACCACCTGTTAGCGTATAGGTAGTTTGTTGTGTAGATTATAATTGTATACATAAAATTATTTTTTAGATTGTTAAGGAAGCTTTTGCAAAAGACGCACCTTTTGGCATAGTTGGATTACATCCTTGTGGCGATTTAGGACCTGCATTGTTACGACTTTATCGAGAATGCGACAATATAAAATTTATCACCATAGTTGGTTGTTGCTATATGAAATTAACATCTGAAAGGTTTGTACCTAATGCAAAACATTTATTTGGAGACAAAATTTAACCTCTATGAGGAGATCCATGACTACCAAAAAGTCGGCATCAATTTTTAATTAATTCCTACTTATAATTCCAAGATCTTTTGCAAAATAATATATAGGATCTACTATATCGAGAATAAAACTATATAATTAAGCTATTTGGTCTTGTAGTGAAATGACATCTAATTTGTATGGATATCCATTCAGCCAATTTTCTTTAGAGAATAAATTCCACTTATCATATAATGCGAGGGAAGTTGCATGCCACGCATTAGAATCGTACATTGAGCGATTGAAGAGGAATGAACATTGGCAGTTGAAGATTCATTGCTATAGAGCTGCGTTGGAATACCTTATAGTTCAGCATTATCCAGAATATCATCATACCGGCCTTGCCAATGTTAAATATGAATCGAAAATGTCATTTCCTGAGTATGTAGTAAATGCATGTCCTTTACAATTGTGGATTGCGGAGTTGTTTGCAGGTATTGCTCAAAGGCTGTGAAACACGTTTACATAAGCTTATCGGAGAAAGAAATAAATTCTGATGTGATTGAGGCATTCCTGGGCGAGTGGAAGGCGGTCTTGGCCTTTTATACTGTTCGCTTACTCTTTGCGCCACTCATTGAATCGACCATACTGTTGGATCGATATCTTTATTTACATGAGAGTGCAGGTAAGTTTTTCTTTTGGCCATATATTGATAACATTATTTGATTTTCCCTCACTCTTTTCTTAGGTAGTGACTGTGCGCTAGTGACTGCCTTCGATCCCTTAATATCACCAAGAAATCACATTTTAATGGGAAGAAAAGAAATCGATCGATAAAGTGTAATGATTGCCTGGATTTTAAGCCCTTTTATTGTAGCAATTTATTGTATACATTTTTCTAAGTACATGTTTATTTTGTTGTTTGGTAACCCTATCAGTAATAAAGGGGTATTCTGAAATTTGATTCAACCAACCAAAATAAGCGAAGACATTAAACCGTTGTAATGTAGCCCCGCACCAGCCGCCTGTTGTAATGCATAGTAATGAGGTATTGGTATAATAGGTTGCGTACAGTATCAAAGAAGATTTGGTATTGCAGATTTTGCCTCATAACATATTATTTTATTATATTTTAATAGTGCCCAATTCATGTTTTATGCAATGACAGAATTTCCAAATAAAAGCAATTAAGCAAAAGTTAATTTATTGAAATAAAAGCAAAACATAACAGCGCCTTCTATAAAACACTTCAAAAGGTATTTACTTGACTCTGAAAGCTTTTGAAATCTGCATTGATGTCATCTGTTGACTTACGTGTACATTCCTTGAATATGAAATTCATATACAAGAATTTCGCGAGCCCTATCTCGTATAAAAGCCACGCGACCTTCATATGTCAGGTTCGTTTCACATGCGTCGAATGTTAGTGTCAAGGGACAAGGTTTCGATTGCCTCGTGTATTTCCGTTTCACAACGTCTACGTATTCGCTGACAGAATTTACCCAGAGTAGAGGTCGAGTTTTTTGTGTTTACAGCAAACAACCCTCAACTTCTCTCTTTGGATAACTTACATATTGTCCCGTATCATTTGTTTTTGAGTTTATATCATTTCCGCTTAACGGGATTTTTCATTCTGACTCGTCACCAGAAAAACAGTAAATACTACCGAATTGCCTTTGGTTCTAAAAATATACCTTTCCGATTGTTTCGCTTTCAGACCCAATTCCTAAAAGAAAAAGTGAGAATCTTACATTCTATTTTAAAGGAGCATGTTTTAGCCGATAAAACGTGCGATTTAATTCTTCTAAATCGTTATAACATCGACTATCCTTGAATTGCCTTAGATAATCTCCGCTTCTGGCGAGGAATATTAATCGTTAGAATTTAAATCAGCTACTATTTTTTATGAAAAGTTGGCAACATTTAACAATACGAATATTTATATTTACGAAGTGATCTCATAATAATCTTATAATAACTAGGTCTAGGACCAATACGCAAGTATGACTAATTAGTACAATATGTGGAAAACCACCGTAGTATCTTTACACCAGATTTATTTAAAATGCAGTACACCAAAATAATATTCACAAGGATATAAGCTATAAGATTAGAAGACTTTATGCAGTATGATATATCATTTCTTCTTGGTAAGTAGATATATATTACCGTTCACTGAAGTTCGGACACTCAATGAAAATTTACAAAAACATAAAAATTTTAACTGAAAAGTAAATTTATTCTTTCTTATAGATGTTAAATAAAAATAATTTTAGTAACCTACTCTTTCGGTCGGAGCACTGCTGCGACAACGAGGGGCACTCGTTATATTAATTTTCTCAAAACTTGTTCGTTCTATTTCTTATAAGTCTTCGGTACCTCCAGAACAGAAACCTCTCCGAACAAACTTTTACTCAACATTTTCCTAGTTCTTGATCTTTTGAGAAAGGCACGCTTTGCTTACCCAAATATCTGGAATTGCTGCTCGTCATATCAAAGTTCCCGCTTCCATTCTTCTACTGTCCAGTTTCTGTGATTATTCCCCATTGGAGCCTCTTCAACTTGTTCTTTTTTCAACTCGTCGCAGCAATGGTTTTCGTACCGATCGCGACTTTTTTGTACATCGACTTTAAGCGTTGTTATCTTCTGATGCGATTACTTAATAGTTCAATTCGGTTATCATCCCCACCAGTTACGACTCGTGGTGCATCTAGCCGTTTCACGGCGCTTTATTATATCATATACCGTTTTAACTCTTATCTTTCGCACAACTTGGTGTATAGACTAATAATCGTATGCTTAACTACGTTTTTCTTGCCTCATTGACTTTTCCCTTGGCATTTTAACCACTTTAAAAATTAGAGTATTCACAAAATCCTCACTCATTAGATACTCACAGAAGGATGATTATCTCTAAACTGAAATGTTTATTAGAATAAGAAAATTAGAAGAAATGCCAGATAAGAGCAGGCAATCCAGCACAATTTTATAGCACAATAAAAGATAGATAATTGTTTTGTGAGTCGCTTGTCTATTAAATTAGGGAATCGTAGTTTATTAGTGCCAGCTTTTTGTTTCTTGCTGTGCGACAGATCATTATATGTACTTATACGAATGGGTCGTCTATGTATGCCAGCAGAATCCACAGCGTAATGTGTCTGGATTAATAAATTAACATATCGGTAATATATGCTTGTATGCTTTTATCTATAGTCGGGTACATAGTAGTTTTTGCAACTAAATTATCAAAATTGTCTCTAGATTTTTACAATTCGAATTTGAATTATTTTTAATTATTAAGGAGACGGAAGAAACGCGGTACGGATAGTTCGAACATACTATTTAACAAATACGTCCTTGCGTTTTTCGCTTCCGCTTCCATTTCCGCCATCCCGCAATGGTTTGAGAGAGACCTTTTACTGTATGCTTTCCGCTCATGTATAAAATACAATTCGAAAATTTTAACCGGAGCAAGAAAATTAACTCTCGTCCAACATATTTTGTGCCGGGCTTATTGTATTGTGTTTTTAGTTCTCTGCTTTCATTGTGTACAAAGCGTTTTTGAAATAAATATAGCATCTTTCTACACTTATTCGATTCGGTCAACTCGCTCACGTTCACTCGCGAGAAAGCGAATTTATTACCGATGCCATTTTTACTCGCAACGCTAAGTGTTCGCGCCGGTCAACGTTACTGCAGTCGGTGCAGCAATCGTCGCGTATGTCTTCGTAATTCAATCATTTAGTGGTGCAGTCGTTCGATTTAGTAGTAGTCACGGAAATTAGATGGTGTCGTAGGTGTATACGCGTGTGTATTTATATAACGCGATTCGTTTCACATCTTCTTCCTTAAAATTATCCACGCGGCATCACCTTCGGCAGCCAGCCTTAATCGAATGAATCGCGCGTTAAACTTTCTATTTCAAGTTTCGACACGGCGCTTCGGCACGTAATGAACTGTGACATCCGGCTTGAGTTATCTACACATAAATTGTTTGGGTACATATGTAAGTGCAGAATACGTATGTTTTACCTTATAAATGGCTTTATATCTTCTTGTTTCTTTTTCTGAAGTAATCGCGTATTTCGGATTTTTTTCATTGAACGTCTCACAGCGTTTCAATTGAATTAATTTTGGAATTGTATCTACCTATTGGTTAATTTATGGATACCGCTATACAAAAGGTTTCTTTTAAACAATTTCCGTATATATATATATATAGGATGATCGATTAGTAGCGAGCTAGACATCGTCTTTGTTATTTTGAATTGAAAAATAAGATTTACGAGAACGAGGATTGCTCAGATACTTATTTAGCAGCCGTCGCCTCAATTTTTCGATTTTAGAACATTTGATAATGTCAACGTGTTGCACCCGTCGTGAGCTTTCTCCTTCTTCGAGATTTTATATAATGAGAATTGGTGCAGACCAATATGTAAAAGTAGACGGCGCAAATTTTCCGATTTTTGAACATTTGATAATTACATCGTTCTGTACTCGCTTTGAATCGCTTTAAGTAGCGCATTTTCTTCTCCTAAATAGAATTTTTTTGAATTCCTAAGGATAAGCTTTGCCGCTTTGAAAAGATGGGACTTAGTTTTGTTTTGGATATTTTCAAAATGTTTCGTGCAAAGCCGAAAATAAATGAGTATGTTGTTGCATGAGTATGAGAAAGGATTAAAACTTGGCTTGCTTTTGATTTCATGGTGTTCTTCTACTCGCAGTTCCGACCTTTATATGTTACACGTCGCTTGCTTTGCATTCTTTTTATTTGTAAATACTTGCTTTGATATCCACGTTCATATATAAAAACACATTTTCAGTATACACAGAGTGGTGCAATAGTGTGAGGTAAGCTCCATATATCTGCTATTGAAAGAGACATAGCAAAAACTTTCTAATTTAAAAATTATAGATACTTGTAAATATAACGTTTCAAAATTACTTAAAGCTTTCCATAATACAACAGATATATCGAGCTTTGCTACACGGAAACTGAATTTTATGTTGCATCGTCTTCGATATAAAGAATCTACAGGGTGGCGCAGGGGAACGGGAAATTTTGAAATAACGTCATTTCCACGAATAAATTCATAGAACTAGTAATTTATTAACGAAAGTGCATCTATGCAGCATGCCATTTATGTTTTTACAATCAAAATGTCCGAAAGTGTCTCTTTACTTTTTAAAGATGACATCGGAAAGATGTCCTCCCAATCGGCGTTCACGCTCTAACAGCCTGTTATGAAAGCTATGGAATGCGCGGTGTAGCAAATCTTGGGGAATGGCGGTGATTTCTTGTTGAATGTTCTCCTTCAGTTCATGGATTGTTGCAGGTCGTGTACGGTACACCTTGCCTTTAAGATACCCCCACAGGAAGAAGTCGCACACACTAAGATCAGAGGATCTCGCAGGCCATTCAATGTCACCGTTACGTGAAATAATGCGTCTTCCAAGCAATTGACGAATTGCTGCCATCGAATGTCGAGCAGTGTGTGACGTGGTTCCGTCCTGCTGAAACCACATGTTTTTCATGTTAAGATTAAGCTCGTACAGTCTCGGTGTAAAGAATGTTTGAAGCATTTCAACCATCCTCACGTGCAAAAAAATAAGGGCCGATAACACCATGACATGATACAGCACTCCACATTGTGACTTTGTCGCTATGTAGTGGTCGCTGATGTAACTCACAAGGATTGTCCTGGGCCCAATAACGCAAATTCTGTTTGTTTACGAAACTGTTCAGGTGGAAATGCGCTTCATCTGATCATCTCTCACAGCATGATTACTAAATGGCAATGCGTTCACAGCAATTGTGCGACAACTGTAACGTTTAAAATTTCCCGTTCCTCTGCGCCACCCTGTATATTAAAAAATGGATAAGTGTTGTTTGAAAGGCCATTACTGTGGCCAACAAATTTTTTTTTTTGACTTTTGATTTTGCCATAAAATAATTTATACTAATTTCAATAGAAAACATATAAACATTTATTTTAATAAAAGATACAAGGTCAAGTTAGCTCGATTTTTTTTATATTTCAGGGAAAAGGTTTTTTAGATCAGATCATAATTTAAAGTATATTTCAAATTATTATAATTAGAAATGTGAAGTAATACTGTTTCGTTTCTTATAAGCAATATCTGCAGCATCTCTTCTTAACATCCAACAGTAATCTGCTAACATAACAGGATTCCATTTCCCAGGATACCGTTTTTCCATTTCCATGATGTCTTGGCGGAAGCGCTCGTCCTGTTCATCCCTAACGTCGCCCATATTTTCCGGACAAAAATCCAAGCGAGAATGTAGAATGTGCACTTTAAGGGACATATTACAGCCAGCAGCGTGAAATGCTTGTAACATATCCGTTACTAAAGTTTTATAGTTGTCGGCTTTTTTGTTTCCCAAGAAATTCGTGAAAACTTGTGCCATGGAGAGCCAAGCTGTTTTTTTCCTTCGCTGTTAATTTGGTTTCAAAGATTTCATCATTTACTATTTCTCGTATCTGAGGTCCAACAAAAATATCTTCTTTCAGTTTCCCTTGTGTTAATTTTGGAAACTTTTCGCGAAGGTATTTAAAACCTTCACCTTCGAGGTCCAGTGCCTTTACAAAGATTTTCATGAGCCCAAGTTTCACGTAGAGAGGTGGTACTATGATCTTTTCTTTTTCTACTAGAGGCTGATGTTGTACATTGTCTTTTCCTGGTATGAACTGTTGTCGTAGTGGCCACTTTTGCTTATGGTAATGTTTTAAAGACATAAAAAGCAACAGTATTTGGTGTAACCAGATTGCGTACCTAAAACAATTGCAATTACTTTAAAATCTGCACAAATATTCCAGGAATAGTCTTCGTACTTTATCTTTTCTAATAAAATTTTCAGATTTTCGTAAGTTTCTTTCATAGAAACAGCATGACCTATCGGAATAGAAGGATGATGGTTTCCATCATGAAACAAAACTGCTTTTAGGCTGGTCTTTGATGAGTCTATGAATAATCTCCAAGAATTGGGATCATGATGTATTGCAAAAGCTTCGGAAAGTTTATAAAGATTATTGCAGCAGACCAGATTACCGGACATAGTATAAAGGCATATTCTTTGTAACCAAAGCTAAGCCAATGTTGCCGTTTTTCAAATCATTTTTACTTTATATATGCTGTTCAACTTCATCGGTTACTAACTTAGGGTAAAAACCTTGTTGGTCAGTGTTATTTATTAATTTCCAAAGAAATTAGAGTAACTCTGTAGTACAGAAAATGAGACTAAACTAACAAATATAGGCTGTAAACACGAAATTACCTGTAAGTAGCAATAAATTCATATTCCAAAGCATAGCATTAATACTAGAGCTTTACGAATGCACCACGTATACACGTACCTTGCCAGCACGTTTATCTACATGTTGTGATACTTACGCAGTAATATGTCGGCGATTTTTCTA
The DNA here is from genome assembly GCA_020654165.1 of Oryctes rhinoceros. Classification (NCBI taxonomy): domain Eukaryota; kingdom Metazoa; phylum Arthropoda; class Insecta; order Coleoptera; family Scarabaeidae; genus Oryctes; species Oryctes rhinoceros. The sequence goes on along the minus strand of JAIOKQ010000240.1, from coordinate 7,898,594 downwards.
ACCATCCGGTAATTTCTTTTAAGCAAGCGTTCTTGTTTTATTCGCGCGGTGCCTCCAGCTGACAAATAGAATTTACGCAAGAGGACCTTCCGATGCTTATCTACCGATCGCGCAGTTGTACCGCTACAACTGTAGCTGTACGATACGTTGCGTTGCCCTCTTCGTTCGGTAAAAATTCCTTCGCTGCTATTAGCAAGGGAAGTAAGTTCGTGTAATTGCAGTGTGCGCGGATTAAAGAAGTCTGGGACCGGACGCCAATATAACTACCAGCCTCCTCATCTCTTTTCACTCTACTCGTGGGTTGCTAGTGTTCGGTGATCAACGGAACCGGTATGCTTGTAACGTTTCTGTAGACGTCTTTAACGTATTCTCCGAATATAATCGAAAGCGAAATCACAAAATCGAAGGCGAAATTGTCTCACCGTGTCAGGTATGTGTTATTACATATGTAATACGTAAATTGCTTTCGCTTTTAATGGAACAAGCAGGTTTGGATAAAACCTTTTCATTAATCGCATATTCCATATTTATTCGTATCGATTATATCTACTTAATTATTGATATTTTAAAACTAAAAAAATAAAAAAAAAAGCAATAATGTGTGTTACATGTAGATGATTACTTTTATCTCTTTTGCTAGCGTTACGTGTATATATTTGTTATTTTAAATTGAAAGTTTCAAATGATATGCACTGTTCGGGTTATTTTAGCGATTAGTCATGTATAGAACTGTATTTAAATTAGGTAAGCACATTATTTCCGTTTTATTGTTGATATCCGCTTAGGCCTAAGTTTTATTTCTGGGTTTCCGGAATTTATGACATCTTGTCATAAACCAATTAAGCAAGCAGGTAAATTGTAAACCGAAATTAGCTGAATTGTTTGAGCATTTGCTACAACTGTCAATAGAAACTACATTGTTCGTTCTTTATTCTGGAATTTCCAAGAGCAGTTAAACTTCAGGTAATTTCGGTAACGAACAAACATGCCTACATTTCGTCCCTACTAATGATGGCAAGTAGTGGGGACACTTGTATATGAGAATTAGATTAGGTTTTCAAAATATAGTTCTCTGTACATACAATATTCAAGGAGTAATCTATGTCAGATAGACCTTCACAAAGAATCTACAGTTGTTAATAAACGTATGAAGCGTTAAGTACGAAAGTGTTCTCATTTCGCGAGTGTCCACCCCTTTTCATTTTCACATTATAACTGATAGTTATATGGTTCCTTGAACCTCGGAATAAGAGACGAGCTACCGATAAACGCATCGGAACCGTCACGACATCCAGTCAAAACATGCACTATCCTTATCTTTTCGGAAAAATACGTTGCGTTCCAGTGTAAATATTTGGCTCTATAGTGCTTGTAGGTATCTACTTAAATATAATATCTGAAAATTCACTCTTGATTTTCATTTCATTCTTAGAAAAACTTATTTTATTGGAGTAAATACTAAATAGTCGTTTTTCTCAATTTCTTCAGTAACAACATTTTAACCACAATTATTCTTGAGTTTCCGCTCCTCCTCGTGCTTGTAAGTTTTCGCACAATGGCTAGTAATAATATTTCGATCTATTACTTTGTGCATTTCCATTAACTGGTGCTTCTTTTGCGTTCCCCAATAAGAGAGGAAACATGTTAAGTAAAACATTTCTTTCTTGGGGTAATACCGTCATTTTGAATTGATTAAAAATCGATATGCGGGAACTGCGTATAGAACAACATAGCTCTGATAGATGCTCTCTTCGGTTTTGCTGGCACAGTTGCGTCCTTTTGACATTTCCAGCCACTGTTCGGCTGCATTTCAATGATACGCACCTAATCTTTTCCTTCGAGGTCGTAGACTTGCCGATGTAAACTTTTGATTGACTTCAAAGCTTAAGTGACATAAACAAGTCGATGTTGAAGCAATTCAGTGGATGCAGCGTCGGTTGAGCATCATTTGTAAACATGTGACGTCGCGGTCGGCAGACAACAGTGAGTAACAAGCCGAAGAACAGAAAAGTATGCGAGAACGTTGCGAGCCAATATTCAGTCAAAGGTGTACTTTTACGTAATTTCAATATCGTTGCCAACAACGTCGAACCAAGCGGTCTGTGATCGGAAGCCAACGTTAACTTAACGTTCTGTGTTACTAGTGACCATCTTTCAACAATTTGTCACAATGGTTTTCCTGGGTCACAATGGTTTCCTTGATCCGACGTACGTACTTTGCAACAAGTTTTGGAAGATAGTATATTTTTGTTGAGAATAAGGCGTACTTTTGTGGCTGATTGTAAAGGGCTTATTTGCGACTGGATGTCGTGACGGTCCCGATGAATTTATCGGTAGCTCGTCTCTGATTCCGAGGTTCAAGGAGCCATATAACTATCAGTTATCATGTGAAAATGAACAAAAGCGGACACTCGCGAAATGAAAACACCTTCGTACCTAACGTTTCATACGTTTATTAACAACTATAGATTCCTGATAAGCGTCTATCTGACATAGACCTTTACCTAATAAAGGTAAAATAAGTGAGATAAACCTAATCTAATTCTTATATATATGTTCCCATTACTCGCCTGTAGTTTCTATTGACTGTTGTAGCAAATGCTCAAACAATTCAGCTAATTTCGGTTTACAATTTACCTGGTTACTTAATTGGTTTATGACAATAAACCAATAAATTCCGAAAAATCAGAAATTAAACTTAACCCTAAGCGGATATCAACAATCAAACGAAAATAAGGTGTTTACCTAATTTACATACTAAAAATAAAATAGCTAAAATAACCCGAACAGGCTGGCTTATTCAATTCTAACAAACTCTCATTGTCGATTCTAGTCGGACAAAATTATTTTTGGGCTTTTATGTCGCTTTATTATTAAAAACAATAAAGTTTATAAAGCATTGTAGAGGTTTTTTTAGTAACATTTGTGAAATATTTACTTACTTTTTTAACAGAATCCGTATCATTATAATTGACTGTAATTACGTATTATGATACTATTAGACAAAGTATAAACAGTTAAAGTATTATAAAGATCAACCATTTGAGATAAGATATTTACAGGAGACTCTCAGATGATAACATTTACATTGATAGCTAGAGCTCCCCAACTGCGTGGCGCACCATAGGCGTCGATAAGGAACATAAGTAAAGTACATAAAAACAAAAGAAATAAAGAATTTTAAAACGCTTACTTTTGTAATTAGCCGTATCCAATATAGTGGGTGTTAATGCACAAGGAAAATAGTATTAGTCAGCACACGAGGAGGTAGGCACATTAAAACTGTTACCGTAAGCGCAATCCGATTTCTCAAACATCTGAAGCATTAGGAATGTTTCCACAGTCGTTTCTTTCAAGGATGTTCGTCGTTCTGAAAAAATGTTTTTATATCTTGAAAATGAACGCTCGACGTCTAATGATGTAATACACGCGTAATTAAAATAATCTTTGAATTTAGTCACCGGATCAGTAGAGTTACCTTCCCAAACTTGTCTTAACCTGCTAAAATTTGTATCTTTGAAGTTTATAAGTAATATGTAACATCATCCAATAATGTTCTTGAAGAGAACGACCTACACAACGCATTGTCGCGGCACCATCGGTCATGAAAATTAATACTTGAGTAGTTGCAATTTCAAATGTTTGTAAAGTATCAACGACTACGCTCTCGATAGCGTCGGCAGTACACGATTATAGTCTTTTACTAGCTAATAAAATTCCCTTTGTAGGTTGACGAGGTTCCAGTATACGTACAATCACATTCAAAATAGAATGTTTTTTACGGTCTTTCGTTTCGTCAACACAACCCCAGTAGTTTATTTTTTATTGCAGATCTGATCCTGTTTTCAATTTCGGTACGTACACTTGGCACACATCTCCTTAAGCTTGTTTCCGACGGTAACTCAAAGTCTGGATTATATTTATTCCAAAATTCACGGAATGGTTTCTTCCTGAGTAAGGAAAACGATAAATTACACGCAGTCAGCATATAAAATAAATCAATTATAAATTGAGTTGCCTCAGTCGGTGATACACCCAGTTTTTTATTTTTGTGTTGCTGACTATTTACATGTCTTCTACAGCCATATTTATCATTGCACATCAGAGGTATATTACAAATTTTACATATAATCTTACTTCCATTATATATTAAGTCAGGAAATTCTCCACAGGACTTTTTCACTTTGTCGGCCTGTGGGCGTTTCTTACTACGCGCGTCCGCCATACCGTCACAACCCGATCGCATACGGTAATAAACCACCGAAATGCGATGCGAGTTATTTGCTTATATATTACATTACATATCCCCCAGGCCACGCCCGGCGGTACGCCTTCTGACTTGCCACGCACTTTGGGGAGCTCTATTGATAGCCTATTAACATGTAACATGTACTTGTTGAGTAATGAAATAATGTAAGAAGTATTCTATAATTATCTATATGTTTGAAAGCGATAAAGAAATCAGTATGAAATTAATTTAAAGCGGGAAACAAATTCTTTCTTAGGATTTCGATCTAATCCTGGAAAGGAGAAAATCTAAGGGCAACGACAACTTATTAATGATGTCTTCATTGCACTGTTTTCGAGAGGATACGTACAAAAATGTTTGTTTCGTTTCTCCCAATTGGCAATAGTGCGTTCTATATAATTACGGGACCATTAACAAGAATTCACGTCTACGAACTTTTGAATGGGCCGCGTATCTTAATCCATGTTTAAAAGGTGTGTTACGTGTACTATTAGTGCAACGAATTCAGATTTTTAATTTAATAATTTGCACAACACCGTACATCCATTATTCATATTCTCGTTTCTGTCGGGAGGTACCTAATTGCAGTCGGAAGGTCGACCGGAATGTCCTTCTTCCTTGCCTTTATTTTTGGATTATCATCGTCATTATGAGTTGTTGTCAATGTCAAAATATTTACGTAGTGACTGCAAAATAGCTATTGTATTAAACGAGATCTAAATAAAACAATACTAAGAACAATAGCTGGAGGTATATACATTCATATGTATATATATCATGATTAACTTTGATGTTTTATAGATCTTCCAGAATACTGGGATCAATTGATTAGGTCAACTTTCTAATTCTAAAAGTGATTTTCTTCTATGCAGGGATAACCTGAGTCTCAACCATCATTTCTTTTGACTGTTTCAAAATGGCCGTTAAATTGTACAATGAGGATTTGTGACTAGCTTCTCATTTAGTGATTGCCAGCAATGATAATATTAATTAATTTTTTTGAACGTTTTTCATTGATTCGTTTTAATTTTGCACGATATCAAATATATCCATTTAGTCTAGTTTTTAAGGTTATTAAGATAATTTAACGATTTTTTTAATACCGTTGCTTCCTTAATCTTATATAAACCAGTTCATTTTGTTTCCTAAGTTTTGTATACTTTTCCAGAAACTGCCAGAGAAGATCTTCTAAAATCTTTCAACATTTACTTAAAATAGCCATCATTTTTCTTAATGTACCTACCATCTAGTAACAAGCACGTAGAGAGGTCAGGATAAAAGGAGATAAAACGGGAAAGTTGATTACTTTTGACCGATTAATATCGCATATCTCGCAAAGTATAAAAATTTCTGCGTATACTCTATTACAGTAGATTCAATGAGAATTCCAGGAGATTGTCGTTACATTTGAACTTTGGAAACTACATAATATACTCTGTCGCTCACGCAAGTTTGGACACTCAATAAAATTTTGAAGAAAAAGAAATAGACTTTAAATTTAGACTCGAATGTCCGAAGCACCTTAGACCAAACATCCGACTGTAACCGTTTTCGTCGATTTTCTCGTTGCAACGATGGCTTTCTAATACGACGCGTCCATGACGACCGGCTCCCTTTTAGACGCCGTTTTGTTGTACTGAGCGAAACGGAATTTTGAACTGAAGAACAGAACCCGAACTTCTTCGTACTATGTAGTTTTATAATATCTTAGTAAGCGGTCAAACTTCAATGAACGGTAGTGCACATAATACAAAAAAAAAGCTATTAATGCTTATACGTCCTTATATGTATATAGTTCGGCATCACTTTTACGAATCAGCTTATCGTTTTATATTAATGGGTTCTTGGATTATTTCGCGCAAAAAAAAAAATTAACCAATTAGTATTGACCCGTAGAAATGTATCAAAACGTTGGTTGATTGACTTTCATTGCCAGATGAGAATGAGATATATGTTTGAATGGTTTTTAGTTCAAGGTTCAATTTAATCGACGGAATTATTAAAACCTAAGTATTGCCGTTGTAGGCGCGTATGCACATAAATATACAACTAAAAGAATTTTTGTTAAAATAATTAACTAAAGTATTGTTATGTCACACAAGGAATGTGCGTTATTGTTATTATTGTCGTTGTTATTTCATATAATTTTTTAATAAAATTTTATTATAATAAAATTATTTTCTCCATACTCGCTGTGTAAATAGTAGAGATACGAATGAGCCAGGAACATGCCGAAAACTCCTTAAAATTACACAAATACACTGATACGCAGTACTCTTATAGTTCCCTAGTAGCACAGAGGGTTGGCGTAATAATCGCTACCGATCACGGATCGCTTGGCTCGGCATTACGTAAAAACGTTTTTTTGCTGAACATTAGCTCACAACGTTCTTACCTGACCTTTGAGCGAATTATCTGTTTTTATCGTGCGTTGACCGTTAACGGACATTCGCTAAAAATTGACTTACTATTGTCTGCCGACCGCGACATCAGTGCTTAGCAAGTGATTTACTTACATCGTCGTACTGGGACTTACCGCCCGATATTGCGATGATCGCACGATGTTGTGCCAACCATCTTAGTAAAAAGGTTATAATGCGTGTCCCAATTAAAGTGGGACCCGGTGATATATCCTGGAAACTACAATTGATGGGAAAATATTTTTAATTGTTAATGCGGTAGTGAAAATTTAATGAAAATGTCTTTAAATTCTACGCGTGACCGGCAGAGGGCGTTGTTGCGAGGGTTAACAGTAAATTTTAAACTAGCTGGCAAAAGTTGCAGGTTAATTAAGCACCACATCAATAATAAATTTCTGTCACATTTATTATCGATGGAAAAAAAATTGATATCAAAATTAAGAGGATTATTTTCGTTGACTTGGGTCTCTTTCTCTCTTAATTGAGACGTATTAATCTCTGCGCGCGTAATCTAGATGAGTTCCAGAAAATATCCTTTAACATCGAAATTACTGCTTCCGATAATTAGTCAACGTTATATATGTTTCCGGTATACTTCTGCAAAGTTCATATTTCTTTACGTTTGCAGGTGCATTTACAATGACTTAACGATAAAGTCGATTCCGCTACGACATATATGCAAATTCCGGCACGTACTGCGTGTAAAAAAAATAATATAACCGCAATTGCAGTTTTAAAGTCACGTTTTAAACTCTATTAATCCTTTACTGCTGATTCTGTGTGAAATATGACGCGTTAAAGATTGCGCAATTGAAATTAAAAGTGGCTACTTTGCGGAAAAAACATTCAGTTCAATGCCTTTCTTTCTTTTATATCCCATTTCAAATAATATTCTTCCAGCCTTGCAAAATAAGCATTTGTTTCTGCAATTACTTCGTCGTTTGAGCTGAATTCAAGATAATCAACGTGGATAAAGCCGCGTACATCCTAAAACATCGTGGCCATGATCTTGTCAGCCTATAAAGCGGTGTTGGTCTTCTTTGGCGTATTTTTCTAGGACAAATATTCAGTCGCTGCTCTGTATTCGATTTTTTTCATTGTTGTTAAATAATAAAAGTTCTTCATTTTAAATAGCTACCGAAACTAAACCAACTAACGTATGTGTTTGAAAGGAGGACGTCAAAGGTCGCTTTAATGGAAAATAGAGTTTTAGCAGCGGCAAAAGATAGCTCGTCGAGGCTAGGTAATTATCGAACCTTAGTTACTCCAACTAAAATCTATGTCCAAGAACGAAACAAATAGTTTTGTTGATTTAGTTTGATTGTCCCAATATATTTCGTAAATTTAAAAAATTCGATATTTTATTCAAATCTAGTATCTACAATAATGTATCTATCTATCCGCGCGGAAATAAGGAGAGGTATATTATATTAATGTCACTATACATAGAATGCGCCGCATATTCGCTAAATTCCTAAAGAGTACAACCAGATAACATACAAACTCGGCGAAGTGAAAACAGCGCGAAAGGTAGCTACGCGAGATGAAGGCGACAAACTGCTCTTCAGCCCATCACCTTTGTAATAGTGAAAGATGCGATCGTCAAGGCCCGTCCAAAACTGGCCGAACGTTCCGAAGCTGAAGATGATGGCGTCCATGAGGTCGAAGTCGAGCGTGGTCACCGCGCCATGATAGCGCAGCGCGTCGTGACCGCCTTGCGTCAGGAAGTAGCTGATCGAGGCGAAACGATACTCCACCATCGGATCGAATAGACAGTAGTTAGGCTCGTAGGTGTCTAGGTTGCACATCATCCGCACGGTCTTCACGCGATCGTTCTTCATAGCGCTTGCGTCGATGTCGAAGCGGAGGCCGGAGACATGCAAGAACGAATTGCCGTCCGCTTTGCTTACGCCGTCTTCCAGCGCTTGCTTGATGTAAGTGCCCTTGATTTCAACGTAGATGATGTTATGGTAGCATTGAACAACTTCTTCCATCATCTGTAATACGTACAGTAGTGTGAATGCGTTTCCGATCGTTACGAGGACAATTTCTACAGGTTGATTTACGGAGCTGATCCATTCGGAACAAACTACGAGCGATGCACTAGTTAATCTTAGTAAACTAATTTGATTTCAACACAGTCGGAAATTGTACGTATAATATAGAACATAAATGGTTGAAATCATTAGCAGAACAAGTACAAAAATGTTATAGCAAGAACTAGTAATTATGGCTGTGTGTATGATGGCTCAATTGTTGAATCGCCTGAACAGTGGTCTTGGTATGGGTGGTAGTGAATGTGTAGTGGTGACTCAGTAAATAGTATTAATCGACTCAGATTCGATTGGATGTGTTTTGGTATTACCTGAGATTATTACTCATACATTATTACTCACTATTATTTACATACATATGTACCTGTTTTGTAATATTAGGATTATCCTTAGAAGTAGACAAATGTCCCTTAAAGGCGCCGGCGTGCATCAAGACGAACGAGGAAGAGGCGACATATCCTTTGTTGATGACGAATTCCAGCATCGAATCGGTGATCAGATTGGCGAGGTTCGATTGCGAATTGTATGCGTCATCGGCGATGAGCGGAACAAACGATTGGCCGATGACTACTTGATCTTGCTGCGCGTCGCGCAATTTCGGCGAGTAATCGGCCAGCGCCGCCAATATCTCGTCGTCGTCCGGCATGTCGCCGCTCAGAAAAATCGCATCGCCTTCGACGATCGTTACCTTCGTCCGTTCCGACGTCGAATTGTCTTCGTTGTAGCTTAGGCGCAGGCGCCCGACGTACTTTGCGAAGCCGTACGTTTGAACAACGGGTACCCGCTTACCGCTCTCTTTCTGAACGACGATTATCGGATACGGCCCTTCTACATGGCGCTCTTTCTCGTCGGCGCGATCCTCCTTCGGTGCCGGCCCATTCCACAACATCGTATTAGTGAGACCGCCGATCACCACGTCGACGTCCTCCACTTCCGCCGCGATTCGCTTGTCGACAGATATTCCGGCGTATCCCAGCGCCACAATCACATCGACGCCTTCCTTTTTCAATCGGACGCTTTCCCTACGTACCGCCTCCACTTCCTCTTCGTAACGGATCGAACTGTTCGCCTGCAGAAGGTACGAATTGGCACTCGAAACGTAGCCGATCACTCCGACGAGGATATCGGCGTCGATACGGACAACGACCGATGGCTTCAGCTTGTAGGTCAAGTACGGGTCGTCGTCAAAATGAAGGTTGGCGACGATCAGTGGGAACCTTATCTTCTGCACGAAATGATAGAGTTCGTCGAATGGGCGATTCAGATCGTGTTCGCCTAAGCACTAATGTTTAATTAGAATTAAAAGAATTAAGGCTGTGATGTCACATGCGCTCCGCCTACCACTTTGTAATAGATTAAAAGTAAATCAGAGGGTGGAGGATAGACATACAATTAGACCATTAAAAGTATTTATTTCCTTCTGAACTTACAGCGACATCGGGACGAAGAAGATTTAGAAACTCGATGGCTAGATTGGAACTGAATCGGGTCCGCCAAACGGGCTGCCTGTACGTATCGCCCGCGTAAAGGTAGAGCACCGGCGGTCCTTTCTTGTTTCGAGCCGCTTGTCTTGCTTCTTTAAGGACATGCGCTATCCTACCGAATCCTCCGTATCTCCCTCCGGACATGTCGACATTACCTTCGATTCTCGCGCGCAAATCGTTATTGTGTAATATTAAGAATTCGATATCAGCTAGTGATCGGAGGGAGAACAGCAAACAAGTAGCAGCTACGATGATGGTAAACGGCATGCTCATCGTTCGTACGCAAGTGTAAGAAGATTTAACTGCTAAAAAATCGGAATTAATAGAGGGAATTTTATTAACCTATTAATTAAGAAACTAATCGCGGCCATTTTGTGCTCATGATAGTTCATAATGGTCTTTGATTCCTTTCTATAGATCTTCATGAAATTAAACGTTTTCCGGGTTCGAACCCTGTCATGTCGTTAAAAACAATAATAAAATAATAAACTCGACGTTTCGCCCACAATCGTATGGGGCTTCTTCAGGAGAAAGATAGGCACCAGTTAGCACGGTAACTCAACGTGAAAACCCGAACCGTGTATCGAACCCGGAAAACGTTTAGTTTCAACATACTCCAGCCACGGAAGCCTACGCTTTTATAGATCTTTATGTCCAGCTTTTTGTTGATAAAAAAGCTTGTCAAAAACGGGAAATGATTGTTCACTTGTTCTTCTACTGTAAATTTAATTGTTTCGAATTTTGAATTAGGTGTCGCGAGGATATCCGGGTTACTACTTTTCCTAATATTAAAGATAACTAAATCATCATCAGGCGTTTCAAAACTGAATTTAGCTAAATCAGCTGGTGATAGTTAAAATGCTAAATAAAAGCACAATAAATGATTTTTTTAGAAATTTTCCGCTACGAAACCAACGGTCATCCAATTCATGCTACCAAAGCGTCAAAGGCTTGTTGCTTCTCGTTAGCCTCTACAATACTCCATATTTATCAAATTTTCTTCATCCAAAAATGTGTCAATTTCAATTACTTACCGGTATCTAACAAGCAATGTCATTATAAATGTCATCTAAGATCTAAGCGATAATGTTTCAAATTATAACTGATCTGTCTCTTCTTCCGTTCTTTATCGTAAATGTTGGTTGTGAAGACAAAGATCCAGTTCGATAGACAATGAAGAAATACAAACTTATGTTTCTACTTCTATTCTATGTAAACTTGGATACAACTTGTGATTATACAAATAATAGACCGATGTGAGTTTTTTTTTTTGACCTGAGACTATCAAATTTTGATCGAAACTTGTTTCATTAATAACTATAACACATAACTCGAAAGCATAAATCATCAATTTATTTAATATAATGAAATATTGAGAACTGATCACAGCTTCACCTTACAACATTAATAGAATGAAGGTTTCCAATACCATCAAATCTTAGCTTTAATTTGCCAAAGGTTTCCGCTTGTGAACATCGCCAGTTAAGATGTCTTATGACTAAGGCGACTATGCGTGACTAAAGAATACTTAGAACAATACCCAGGGGTTAACCCAGGGTATTGTTATCAACATATCGAAGCATGATTTATAGATGGGCTTTTTTAAAATTATTTATTGAATATAATTACGTATTAACGTGAATGAAAAATGCAAATATACATAAACACGACACCAACAGACGAGAGGTACGCCAGATACTAATACACGGTGAAGATGCTCGTACGGTCTTCAGCGTCTCTCTGCGATAGTTAAAAATGCGATTATCCAGGTCGTGAAGGACGGTGCCGAACGTATCGAGGGAGTACACGAAAGCGTCCATCAATTGGTCGGTGAGCGTCGTCATGCTGCCCTCGTAGCGCAGCACGTTGTGGCCGGAGTGCGTCGAGAAAAAGGTGACCGACAGGAAGCGATAATCTCACGATAATCTCTCTCTCTTCACGGGCCATGCATATGGTTCGCAGGCTTTTCACACGCTCGTTCTTCGACGAGCCCATATCAATGTCGATGCGGAGGCCGCTGGCGTGCAGAAACGAATTCCTGTCCGATTTGCTTACGCCGTCTTCAAACGCTTGCTTGATGTAGCTGCCTTTGATCTGAACGTAGATGAGTTTATGGTAACAGGGAATCACCTCTTCCATCATCTACAATATACGAACGTTTATTAAAACCAAATTGAATCGAATTATAAAAATCGGAAAAGGTTGCAATAGTATTTTCGTATCGATTACCAAAACGGCCCTTAAACTGGTAGGCTTTGTAATATATTGAATATTGTGGAAATATATGGATTGCTATGGAACGATAACTAATAAGTAAACACCAAGAATATAGATAACAAACAAAACGATCATAAAACGACAGGGTCAGATATTTTGTCGTATTTCCAAATGTTAAAACAGAGAATATTAAATCTTTTTTTTTTGGGTTATTATACAACAAAAAGATATAGTTTTCTTTACTTTCGATGTGAATATACCTTAAATATAATTAAAAAAAAAGATATGCCAATGCTATGTTCAAATTACATGAATTTTAATTTCGATGAAATGGCAATCAATCTAAATGCATTCGATGTAAGTAATGAGCCGCAATGAAATGTAGAAAATCCATCCTGTATACTATACCTTTTTTGTAATATTAGGACGATCCTTCGACGTACTCAATTGTCCTCTAAAGGCGCCGGCGTGCAATAGAACAAAAGACGTGCTTGTCGCATAGCCCTTGTTTATTGCATAGTTGAGAATCGCATCGGTGATCAAATTGGCGAGATTCGATTCGGAATGGTGCGCGTCGTCGGCGGTTAGCGGAATTATCGATTTACCTAGCACCATGTCATTTTGTCGCACGTCTCGTAATTTCGGTTCGTAGCGGGCCAACGCCGCCAGGATCTCCTCGTCGTTCGGTATATCGCCGCTCAGAAAAATAGGATCGCCTTCGACGATCCTCACCGGTGTTCGCCCTTCAAATCTAACGCCCAAAGTCGAGCCGTCTTCCTCGTAGCTCAAATGTAGGCGACCGACGTACTTGGCGAAGCCGTACGTCTGAGCCACGGGCACTCGTTTACCGCTCTCTTTCTGAACGACGATTATCGGATACGGGCCTTCCACGTGACGCTCTTCCTCGTCGTCGTGATCCTCCTTCGGCGCCGGCCCATTCCACAGCAGCGAATTGGTAAGACCGCCGATTACCAGATCGACGTCCTGCACTTCCGCCGCGATTCGCTTGTCGACATCTAATCCGGCGTACCCGAGCGCCACAATCACGTCGACGCCTTCGTTCTTCAATAGCACGCTTTCCCTTCGCACCGCCTCCACTTCGTCTTCGTAACGGATCGAAGTGTTCGCCGGCAGCAGATACGAATTGGCGCTAGAAACGTAGCCGATTACTCCGACGCCGATGTCGCCGTCGATACGGAAGACCATCGATGGCTTCAGTTTGTGAGTCAAATACGGATCGTCGTCAAAATGAAGGTTGGCAACGATCAGCGGGAAGTTTATCCTCTGCACGAAATGATAGAGATCGTCGAAGGGGCGGTCCAGATCGTGTTCCCCAAAGCACTGATGCATAATTCGAGTTAAAAGAATTAACAAAGGCGATAGCGTGTTCATCGCAAAAATGTTGCTCTTACGGAACTAGTGCTACGCGTTGCCAGATTTCTAATAAAATTAAAGCGACGGTCGCGATCGACAACAGTTTAACAAGGATTCACCCAGTAAAGATGCAAAGTGTTAGCAGCACAGATCGAGCGCATCCAAAAATCAAACCGTTTGAACGCGACGAAATCGGCCAATTAGAACGGCGCGACGCGACGTCCTCACGGGGACAGAAAACAGGAAACAACATTTTGGCTGTATGTCTTATTATTCGCAAAAGTTAGCAATTTGTCAGATTAAAAAAATCAGCAAAGGGAACTTACCGCTACATCGGGACGGAGAAGATTTAAAAATTCGATGCCTAAATTAGAACCGAAGCGTGTTCGCCAGACGGGCTGTCGGTACATATCGCCCGCGTAAAGATAAAGAACTGGCGGCCCTTTCTTTTGGCGGGCCGCGCGTCTAGCTTCTTTAACAACGTGTGCTATCCTACCGAATCCTCCGTATCTCCTCCCGTACATGTTTACGTTCTCTTCGATTCTCGCGTGCAGATCGTTATTGTGCAATATTAGAATCTCGATATCAGCGGATGAGCGGCGGGTAAACGTCAAACAGGTGATGGCGATGAAGATAATCAACAGTATCCCCATCTTATTTATTTATGCGGAAGCTACAGGTGGCAATGGCGAGCTAAAAACAAGATAAGAGTTAAAGGATACAGAGAAAAGAAAAATTATCTTCAAGTATGTCATAATTCGTACTGTAGAAGACCTATTTATTTTTGCGAGATTAATTTAAAGAAATTTTCGAAATTTTTACAGCATGGCGTGTTATGCGACCTCAGTCATAAAGAAAGAAAAGAATTGAGCATTTTTTGTCGCCGATACATATTATTACTCTGGGTTGATACACTGAAAGGCAAAAGACGTCACTGCTCCAAATATTGATGTTCTCTATATTCACTGAGCGAACTTCCCCTTCCGAAAAATTTATTCGCTGATTACTTACCAAGTCAAGCCTTCGTTTCGGTGTGGGTAAATTGACGAACTACAAAGTTATTTAATTCAGTTTCTATTGTAGATGCACATTCGCCTACACATAATACGAGTAGATTACTTTCGTATCTCTAGATCGTAAGAGTTGCGTATGATAAATGTAAGACGCGATAAAGCAAAAATTAATACCTATACATTCAGGCCCTCGCATCTTGCCCTTCTTCCGACCTGAAACTGTCAGTTTGACAATGGTTTGATAGGAATATGTTTAGTTACAGCGTATTCCGTTGACTGCCGCGTGGCAGAACGTATATATCTATCTTCTTTCATCCCTACATGTTAAGAAAGGATGCGTATACAGTCACACTGCGCAGGAGCAGTTAATGGAATAAGCTGCGCTGTTAGTAATTTGAGATCTAAAAGAAGATGAACATGTGTAACCATGGATAACATTATAAAGCATATTATTTTTCAAAGTGCGCTTGGGTGCAAAACGTTACAAAGTTTGCTCACTCAATTCCTCAGTGTCAGATATAAAGCATAACATTTGTTATACAGCGGCGAGCAAATGAATAGGAACACTAATCATATATTTAAGGTTTCGTGTTTTTCTACAATCTAAAACGAAGCAAAAGAATTTTTTTAAATAAAATTCTTAGAAATGAATAAACGTATATGCCCTAGACATTACACTTGCATTTTCCGGAAGTATTAAAATGTTATGTTTGCATTTCTCACGATCGGTCTCATGCAAGCGAGCATTTAAATAGGGACAGTTGTCAATCTTTTATTTAGTCTTCTTTAAGTTCTTTTAGAAGTAACTTAATATTATATTATTAAAACGCAATTACACAATATAGATTCTTGTATATTAAAACGCACAATAATTAATTTTCACGGTAGCCCAGACTAAATTATTTTAAAAATGGATCGTGGAAAACATTGTACGCCCGAGCTTCGAAAAATTATAATTACACTTCACGAAAACGGTTTTAGTTTGGAAAAAATGGCTAACCAAGTATCTGTATCGAAAAATATTATTGCTAATCAAATAAAATATTTCCAAAAATACGGAACCTGCGAAAAAATTCCTAAACAGGGAAGAACTAAGAAAACGACGGTTCGCATTGATAGACACATAGCACGTCTCTCACGTGCGAATCCATTCAAAACGGCGGCAGATATACACAAAGAGGTAATTACAGAGATTGATAGACCAATTAGTGTATGGACAGTCAGACGAAGATTACAAGAAGCCGGATTACATGGTAGGATTGCTAGACATAAACCGCTTATAAGCAAAACAAATAGAATGAAAAGATTACAGTTTGCCAGAAATCATTTACATTGGACTGCAGATTAGCGGAAATTTGTATTGTTTAGTGACGAGTCGAAATTGAATAGAATGGGATCGGATGGCAGAAGATATGTACGGCGAGGCCCAATGAAGCGATGAATCCTAAGCATACAATAAAAACAGTAAAAGGGTTTGGAGGAAATGTGTTGGTCTGGGGTTGTATGTCTTATATAGAAGTTGGTCCGTTGCACAAAATTAATGGAATAATGGATCGACATGTGTATGTTGATATTTTATCCAACGTTATGCTGCCATATGCGAAGGATCATTTGTCCGTACTTTGGAAGTACCAACAAGACGATGATGCCAAGCGCACAGCTAAGATTGTAAAGAACTGGTTTCGACAAAATCACGTAGATCTGCTTGATTGGCCTTCTTGTAGTCCCGATTTAAACCCAATCGAAAACTTGTGGCAAGGTGAGAAACTTCGTATTCGGGATAAAAATATTTCAAACCTCGAAGAACTGTTTCGATGTGTTGAGGAGGTCCGGAACAATATTCCCGTGGAACGATGTCAGCATCTCATCGATTCCATGCCTAGGAGACGTGCCGCAGTCATTAAAGCAAAGGCGTATCCCACCAAATCGAAATTCCAGTGTACCTATTTCAATGCTCGCATTTTACATATGGAATAATTTGTATTCGCATATGTTTTTGTATCATACAGTATATTTTGCAATTTATTGCTGTGTATTAATTGTTTATTCGAAAATACAAATAAATAAATACTTTCTTTCACAATTGCATTAGTGTCCCTATTCATTTGCTCGCAACTGTATGTACACATGTATATTTAATAAAACAATGGCAACTAACGCTAAACAAAAGATAACAGGAATAAATGGGGGGGAAATACAGTAAAGCTACTTGGTCGTTTCCAGTCAACCAACTTTGCAATATGTAGAATACGCTCAAGACACCACAAAATAGTTTAGAATGAGCGACGTGCTAATAACAGCATTTTAGGGTCATCAAAATAGGTCAAGCATCATTACTGTATTCCACCTATAGCCGGGAAACTGACAAATCGCATTAATGGTGTACGCCACTAGATGGCATGCCATATCCAATGATTCCGGTCCTGGTAAACGTGATAGAAAATAGCTCGCGATTGAAACATATGACCCTAGCTTCGAACAGAAGATGGTAAAACTAACTGTAGATGTACCTCTTCCTGGTATATTTCTGCAAACGCTACTACGATCCCTATATTGTAGCCAAAATAATCTCGCCTTCTAACGTAATTTCTTTTTTAGGAGAAGAAACATAGCAGGCCATCATGGCTGTTTTAATACCTGCGTTATTGCTAGCCACCGTTATAAGCTTTACAACCGGCGAAGAATTCGAAATGATCATTCTACATAACAACGATATGCACGCTAGATTCGAGCAGACGAAAGATTCTATAGATGGCAGGTACGTTGGGGGTTTCGCTAGGGTTGCCACCGTCGTTCGACGAGCAAGGAAAGATGCGGAGGACGGCAAACGACCGCCCGTCCTATTTTTAAATGCCGGCGACACCTACACCGGCACTATATGGTTCAGCGTGCATCGTTGGCGTATAGCGGCGAGTTTCCTGAACGC
Organism: Oryctes rhinoceros; assembly: GCA_020654165.1. Classification (NCBI taxonomy): domain Eukaryota; kingdom Metazoa; phylum Arthropoda; class Insecta; order Coleoptera; family Scarabaeidae; genus Oryctes; species Oryctes rhinoceros. The sequence goes on along the minus strand of JAIOKQ010000240.1, from coordinate 7,880,857 downwards.
ACTGAAGCCAGACGTTGCGGTAAGTTAGTCGATTCTCTTCTTGTCGATTAATTTCTACTGATTACTTTCTCGTATCTGCGTATCCGGTACGATAATAAAATATTTAATTAATTTGTTTATCTAGTGCCTTGGAAATCACGAATTCGACGATGGCATCGCAGGGCTGAAACCGTTCGTCGAAGTGGTCAACTTTCCGCTTGTAGCGGCGAACATCGACTTCAAAAACGAAACCGTTCTCGCCGAGAACGTTGTACCTTACATCGTATTGAACGTGCGAGGTAGAAAAGTAGGCATCGTCGGTTACTTGACGCCGGAAACTAAACTGATGGCGACCATCGGCGACATCGTTTTCGAGGAGGAAGTGGCCGCCATCCGGAGAGCCTGCAAAAAGTTGAAGAAGGAGGGCGTCAATATTATAATCGCGCTCGGCCACTCCGGCTTTAAGACCGATAAACTTATAGCGAGAGAAGTAAAAGATGTCGATCTGGTGATTGGAGGCCATACGAATACTTTTCTTTGGAATGGTCCCCAGCCGGATAAAGAGCGCCCGGTAGACAGCTATCCCAGTCAAGTAGTCCAGGAAAATGGTAAGACGCGCTATCGACGATTAAAATCGTTTAGTACACGCAGTAATGCTTTTACTTTGCTCGAATTCACGTTCAAAAAGTACTTGTTCTCTGCACTATTGATCCATTTAGGACGTGCCGTGCTCGCCATAGCATTGCCCTGTAAAATTTTGCAGAGATCGCTTTCTTCGCAACGCTTTCTTCAGTCTATGTTCCAAAACGGAAGCAAATATTATGTGTCCTTTTGGCATGTGCTTGGATGACTCCATCACAGCGACAAGAACAACTATTAGGCCTTCTAATGAATAAAAAAAACCCGCCTATTGATATATACTTGATAAATTAGTATGAAACTAATAAATTGCCACCTTTGCTGATTGGGCGGCTACATTAATGCTGAACCGTGGTAGAGCCAATGTTGACCTTAATAATTTTTATTGATAATAGGTAAGGTAGTACCGGTGGTGCAGGCGTACGCGTACACCAAGTACATGGGCGAATTACACGTGGCGTTCGATGAAGATGGCGTCCTCACACGATTCCACGGCCAACCTATCTTCCTCGACGAGAAGGTGGCGCAAGATCAAGAGATGCTCGACTTATTGGAGGAGTTCAGGCCGACGGTCAGCATGTACAACAAGGAAGTGGTCGGCAAGAGCAGGAGCTACCTGAACGGCGACGATTGCCGTTTGAAAGAGTGCAGTTTCGGTAACGCGCTCGCCGATTCGTTCGTCGACTACGTAACCATGATGTACAAGAACGGCTACTCGTTCTGGACGAGCGCCGCGCCGATTGCCATCGTCAACGGCGGTTCGATCAGAACGAGCATCAACGCTAGCGCCGGCGGTGGTAACGTGACCGCCGGCGATATACTGGGCGCGGTGCCCTTTCATCAGCAACTGGTCACGTTCGACCTGACGGGAAGGGATCTGATCGAGACGCTCGAACTCGGCGCAAGATCGGACGGCGAGACGTCTCGCGGTGAATTCCTGCAGGTGGCCGGATTGAAAGTCGTCTACGACTTCTCGAAACCGAGGGGATCACGCGTGATGAACGTCAGGGCGCGCTGTGGCCGTTGTTACGTGCCGTCGTATGCGCCCGTCCTACCCGACACGCACTATCGGGTGGTGAGCACCCAGTTCCTACTGAACGGCGGCGATGGACACACAGTGCTACGAGACAAATCCGCTAATCATACTTTCGAGGACGTTTACGATGCCGAAGCGTTGCAGAAGTACTTCCACTTCTACCATGTGCTGACGCCGCAAGAGGAGGACAGGATCATCGTGCTCAATCCCCCGTCGCCGATACTTGATTCCAAAGAGTTGTACGGTACCGCGGCGGCAAATCAACAGAATAGGGCTTTGCGTAGCGTTGTACTAGCGGGAATCGTCTTACTGTACGTGTACGGAAACGTCAGATAACAAAAACTGGTACTTGCGTAGTACCCATTTTAAATAGCTGCAATCGTTCCAATACGTAATATATTTTTTTATGTATGAATAGAATCGGTACTAGTCAAATTAGATGATGTATAAATACGGGAACATACTTAACTTTTCGATCATGTTCGTTACGTCATTACGACGGATTCTACGTCATACCAGGAAGATCCCTGCCCTCTTAAGCTCGTATGACACGATCAGTTTTTATCTAGATAATACATTTTATCATTTGTTTTAATATATATAAGCATTAATAATTTTGTAATAAAACACATGAACATCAAAGTCGCTTTTATTATCACCATGTTCATTCAAATCCGACAAACTATACCATATATAGGGCGATTCGTTTTCAACTTTACTGCAGCTCTGGTCTTTAGTCTCTAGTCCTTCTTCCTTGATTCTGGTGTTTCTGTAGAACTCATTGTTATAGACCAAGTTCACTTTGCAAGATGTGCATCAATCATCATTTCTTTGTAAATACATATTTTATTCAAAATTAAATAAATGCATACGTGGATGCAGAGCATAATCGTGTAAAGTGGCAACACAAAATAACAGTTTACAGAGCATAGTATTTTATCAGGAATTTTCCATAAATTGTACTCCTTAATTTTAACTATTTAACTTAACTATTTAAGATGTGTAGCGGCAATAAATAATAAAAGCGGCGAAATAGTGGAGAATAGGTTCAATGTTTGTATTTGCATTTTACAAGGAGAGGCTTATATTTCCGACCTTCCAATCCTTCCGTTTGTTATGATTCGGCGGCATATATCGAAGGTGAAATTACACACGACCGAAATAGCTTTATGCATACGAAATTTTTCTTGGATAAAATTAAATATTACCGCTTGCTACCTTTTTGATAATACCAGTTGTCAATCAAGAAATTTATTATTACCTCGAATCGGCGGCGGTGGGAGATGACGCAACGGAGGGTTGCCCACGTCATCGTCATCATCTCCAAAATAAAGGCCGATTGGAAAAACATTATTTCAAATAATTTTTCAAAGACGAATTTTAATTTTTCACCTCGTGATATGAATCCCTCAGTATATACTTATGTGGGAATAAATCAGGAACTTTTGCGAAATCCTGTAGAACAACAGTGTCAAAATCCCAATATTCAAGAATAATAATTAATAATGCAACAATACATACTTTACGTGGTTATTATCCGTTCTGATGGATTTGAATCATTAACTCAACATAAAATTTAATATTTTACTTTTAAGTTAAATGTTGGGCAATAAAGGTTATTTGAAGATTACGATCATCATTATTCGCTCATAACACTCATGAGATCTATTTGATTTTAGTTATTAAATGTTAGCTAAATAATGTTAGTTCTTTGCGTATACGCGGTTGTAAATAAATTGGCACTTCAAACAAAACATAGTTTTTAATTAACATGTAAAAAGCTACAGAGAGATCCAGAAAGATCGTCGGAAAAAATACTGCTTTCCGCAGGACGTGTTATCAACATCTATTACCACTAATTTAATGAGTGAATATAGGCGCATAGAAATATTTACGATTCTATGGCATTCTATACTAATCGTTTTGTTATCATTGTCGTACGTAATACTTTTTATCTTGTTATTGCTTTGCAGTTTCCACGATTTCGTTTTTCCGCAGAACGTGTTATCAATATCTATTACCAATTAGTGAGTGAATATAGGCGCATAGAAATATTTACGATTCTGTGGCATTCTATACTAATGGCTTTGTTATCATTGTCGTACGTAATATTTTTTATCTTGTTATTACTTTGCAGTTTCCACGATTTCGTTTTTCCGCAGAACGTGTTATCAATATCTATTACCAATTTAATGAGTGAATATAGGCGCATAGAAATATTTACGATTCTATGGCATTCTATACTAATCGTTTTGTTATCATTGTCGTACGTAATATTTTTTATCTTGTTATTACTTTGCAGTTTCCACGATTTCGTTTTTTATTAGTTCTTTTTTTTTTTTTTGAAAGCTACTAATATAAAAGTTTTTATTTGACGTAAGTAAGCACACCTAAATAATAGAATATTAAAAATATTTTCATGAATTAGGTTACCGTACAACATTGAGCGTTCCACTACTGATTTTGTTCGAAACACAATTTCATGAAGGCGGCACAAGCATAATATATGCCTCTAAGCATAGGAGCGGCTTCGACAATCTTTCTGGATCTCTCTGTATATACACCGATATATGTATAAGAGAACGAACAAAACTGAAACTATATAAACTTAGTATCTAGCTTAATTTGATTAAATTTTCTATGTTGTCTATATTCTATTGCCAACTGGCATTGCCACCTACTTATTATTTTAAATACCAACCTATAAATGTCAAAACGCTGAGTAAGTATGTTACTACTATGTGTCCTAGAAATCCCGAACGCGAATTAAGTTGGTAATCCGAATTTTATTTATCTACAGTTGGTGAAATCCAGTGGCGTGGTACAAAACCACGACAAGATCATATTGTTCTGAATAATGACAAGCAATAAATCAGAATGAGGTTATATTTTTACAGACTTGGTATTAAAAACACTATTATTTAATGAAAATAACACTGATGAGTAGAAAATACGTTTATTTATAAAAACTGTTGAAAATGTTCTCCATTTGCTTCTAAACACAATGCTATTCTTCGCTTCATGTTTTCAAATACATGGCCGAGCTGTTCTTGTGTTATATTTTGAATTTCTTGCCTAATTGCTTCTTGAAGTTCGTTCAAATTATGCAATCGGTTTTTATAGACATGATTCTTCAGCTGTCCAAAAAGAAAATAATCTGGTGGTGTTAAATCTGGACTCCTCGGTGGCCACAAGCCTTGGCTTATAATACGATTTCCATAAAATTGTTGCAAATAATCTATGGTGGTCTGTGCAGTATGAGCAGTGGCTCCATCTTGTTGTAAATAGCCACTTGTTATTTCATCATCATGCAGCTGATTAATAAATTCTGCCAATATGTCAGTTTGATATCGTTCTGCATTAATTGTATCGTTAAAGAATATTGGCCCTATTATTCTTCTTCTTGATATCGCAATCCAAATTCCAACTTTTAATGGATGCAACTCTTTTTCAACAAAAGTGTGAGGGTTTTCCGTAGCCCACGTTCGGTAATTCTGGCTATTTACATAACCAGATAAATAGAACCATGCTTCATCAGTGAAGAAGGTTAGATCCAGCAAATCATTATTATTAAGGTGCTCGTTGAACCATTGACAGTACAGTATACGTTGTTCATAATCACGAGGGTACAATTGCTGCACAACTGACACTCGATAGGGATACATATGTAAATTTTTATGCAGAGCCTTTGCGCAACTACTTTTACTTACACCTGACTGTGCAGAGAGCCTTCGCAGTGATTTCTTGGGGCTTTGATTTATTCACTCTTCAATATCATTAACAACAGCTTCAGTTAATATTGTAGGTCTTCCGGTTGGTTTATCCTTACAAATACAATTTTTTCTCTCAAAACGATTTATAATCTGACGTTTGTGATGGCCGAAAACTCTATAGTTAACATTTTCATTAGGAAACGCTTCCACAAACTGATCGAAGCAAGACTGTAAACTGTACGACCAAGTTCCATCCTGGTTGCGAGTTGCACTTCGAAAGTGGGCCATAAGAATGTATGCGTCTAGTTCAGACGTAAACATCTTGGCTTTCCGGTTAATACTGAAAACAGGTTAAAATAGTGATTATTAAAATACAAGTTGAAAAAGAGAATTAATGAGCTCTGAAAAGAAGATAAGACAAAATCAAACCAAATAATTTGTACAAGACCGAAAATGACAACTGACAGCACAATTAATCTGTTTTGTCTGACAATTACAGACAATTTATTTACACGTCTATGTACTCAGCTCAAGCAGCAGTGTTACCACCAAAAGTTCATATATTTGTAGGGATGTCAACTTAATTCGCGTTCGGGATTTCTAGGACACATAGTATTTTTAATAAAGAAAAATCATGGAAAAATGTTAGTTTTTATTTTATTAACTAAAATTATGCGCGCTTTACATCGTTGTGGAATCGTTGTAGCTCAGAAGGCGTAATAAATAGTGTCTTCTTTAGAGAAATACAAACATCTCAAGAGCTACTCGGGAGAAATCATGCTCTAAAACGCATAGGTAAAATTCTACTGTGGAGATGTATCTACATGTTATATGTGTGTTATATAATAAAAATGGTTTATTTGCTGATCCTAAGTACTTGGCCTTTTCATGCGGAAGATAGTATTTAGTCGTTGCAAGAGATAAATCAGTCAGTGCACCTTACCGTAGGCAACCAAGTATACGTTTACCTACTCTAACGCGCGCAAAACAACGTAAACACATCTTTCAACAATTATGCCTCATCATTCCTATTTTGCAATATTTATTAAAGTTAAGCAATAAAAAATGACATATACTTTATGAGATAGAAGATCATTTTATTCAATCATCCCTTTTGTTAGAATCTTCTCCAATTTTTTGCGTCACTTATCAGTTCATCAGTATCAGTGACAAAAGTCGAATTTCCTTAATTTCATTTGAAGAAGTAGTAAGGGAAGCGAAGGAAAAGGATTTATTATTTTATAGCTTCATATTACGCTATAGACTCGTTGGAGATGTTTCATCAGCAATTTCTTCCATAAACAACATAGACATTGCAATGGTAAATACAATAAAATCATGAATACAATAGGTATATAAAAAAGGAAAACATATACGTGTATAGAACGATAGATATAACCAACAACTATTTAAATGCAACCTACATCCTTTAAAAGACATAAGTACATCTAAAACAAAGAGAATAAACGAGTATAGAACCCAGTGAGACACCACAAATATTGCTTATAGCCAAAGAAATGTTGCTTTTTCAAATTCTTCACACAAGTTTGAATTTCTATGTATGCTTCACGATTAGTAAGACCTAAATAAGTCCTACGTATCCTTGATAACAACATGTCCACTGTGTCGAGTGCATTTGACAAATTAAAAAAGTACCAACTACATTGTTTTTCACATGTACCTCCCTACACATAATGTCTACAGTGACACATCGCGTAGCACGCTGATGCTGCTCGATTGCTGAATATACGTTTCCTTCGTGTAGCAAACTTTATACAGATTCATTGTATCTTAACTTTGAGATGGATAACCTTTAAAATAGTAAGTTTTAATTAATTGAATAAACATTACTTTCATCTACATAATGGTAATCGATAGCTCTATCGATGTGCATCCAAAGCACTTTATAAGAAATGCTAAAAGCAAGTGCCATACGAAGACGATATCTATAAGATGGCCCATAAAATTTACGCAATCTAATATTGTCGTATTTGCACACTACAGGAATAGATTTTTTTTTATAACGTGTGATTCAGTACGAAGTCGAGTGCTTCTTCTAGATTTGATATTGTGCAACTTTCGATTTAGTTTAAGCACCTGCGAGTGACACTATTCAATCTAAATTCTAAATATTCTATTAACAGTCTCTTCGCATATTGCAAGCAGGATTTAATTATCGCTAAAAGCTATACAATATCGGATTACAAATGTTATCACTTACTGGATATTGAATTGCTTCCATTGCCATAGTAGCGCAAGCAATTCAATAAGCTATAAATTTCGTATTTGAAATTGCCCGAATGAAAGTGCGCAACCATGCGAGGGACTACCGTGACCGGAGAGTGCAGGAGCTGAAAACGTTTAATCATTGAATCGTCGAATCGGTTGTGACATGAAGATGACCTGTTATTATTGTTAGTTACCTAACATGATCAGAGACGTAGATATTAAAGTTAAATGATTTCATTGAATTAAATTATTCATATCTAAATTTGATTAGGTCCACGTTTGGGCTCGATAAGGTTCTTTCTTGGGCCCAGTTTTGCTTCTACTTTACAAGCGATCGGTGTGAATTTTGTGTCATGATGACGTGAAGACACAGCGCATTGCCTTGAAGAAACGGAATTCGTTTCTTCACCAAATGCGAACGATTTTCTTTCGCGGCTTTGTTGAAACGATCCAATAAGTTGTTATAATACATGTGGAATATCCTACAACATATAGTTATGATCTTATTGGTTGATAAAGTAGTTTTGACGTCGGTTGATCTCGAAAAACCCACTATTAGCGTTATTCTTTGACATCTAGTGTGCTGTAATGAATCCATGCTTCACCAACAGCTACGAATCTACGCAAAAAAATATTGGGATTGCGCTTTAACATCGTCAAACATTCCTTTGAAGTCGACACGTACGTGTTTTAGTGGTCAGTTGTGAGCAATTGCGGCGGTCATCTTGCGCAAAGCTTCCATACATTCAAATGAGTTGCTAAAGAGTTATGCTCCCGGTCAATTGAGATGCCCACAGCCTTACCAATATCACGCACTTTTCATTTCCGATGTAATGATTTGTCTCATTTGGACAACCGTTCCTCATCAAAAATGAAGAACGTCCAACTTAAGGAAATGTGTTTTGATAACAATAGAGAATGTGTAACGTTAACTGGGGAGAAAGTTCGGAAATTCTAAGGTTCCTCAGTATCGATTGAGGTCAAATTGTCACCAGATTTCATTGGATCAACATTGTTACATACGTCATCCAGCGTTAATTTTATTATTATTGCCATTATTATTATTATTATTTCTTTATGAAATAGGTTCTTACAAGGCTTATCCACCCTGATGGGACATCACCACACGTTAAAGAAAATTCTTATTTTAGAAATGAATTTTTGAAACTTCATCAGTCTCACACTGAATCAAATTTATCGGCGCTACTGGGTATCTTATTGTAATTTTCACGGTATGTGGTACATGGACGCTGCCATACGTAATGACTGTTTACCTTTCCATGAGCATCTATAAAATGTTTGTATGCGTCTGCTTACATATATTCCGAACAATATTACAGTCTACCATCATTTCGCTTCTAATTTACGTTGTATGAAATTCTTTCTGGTTATTTAGCTGTCCAATCGTCTTGATTTATTGTTTTGATTAAGCAGTTAGATAAATCAGCAGTATTTATACGTATAGATACCGGTATTGCTTGTCTTCGAAGAGAAGTTTAAAACAAATTTAACCCAATTCGATATTTTACGATAGCGGGCTCGGATCAGCAAAGTTAATCTTGTAATAGTTAGAACTACTTTAGAATTTTTTGTATCAAGTCAAATGTTGATAAAGTGCATCTTTTCGGGATGTCACCAACACATTTATTTGATAATTCGCGCATGTGGCGACTTTGTTACCGCTAGAAAGCGGTTGTAGTCTTCAAAAACCATGGTTTGGAGTAACATCTTTAAGAGTGGAAGAAAATGTTTCGAGAAAATTTATTATTATTTAATCTTAATAATGCTTTCTTCGTCAATTAAAGTAACTTTTGGCGGCAAAAGAAAAAAATTTCTGAAAGTAATAAAGCCCAAAATAAGTTAATATAAAATGTTATAAAAAATAATATAAAAAATTCGAGTACACCATTAGATAGAATATAGGAGCTTTTCTCAATTTGTCGTTAAGTCTCGAAGGTCAGTTGTCACTGGCCTATTTTCTCTATGAATTGATAACAATCCCAAAAATGTAGAAACTTTGCCAAATCTAAGCTTATCCTCTATTTCTAATATGTAGTAAGCGAGATGCCCATAATGATGGGAATTAAAAGCTTCGTCCATTGCATGCACCCCAGAATAATGAGCACCATCTAATTTTCTTCATAATAACATTGTAAGTGATTCTAAAGCATACAGTAATTAACGCGTGCAGTAGAGAAGATGTTACGCCATTTTACAAGTTAGCGGGTAATTACGTCGCCCATACGTACTAATAATAGGTAGTGAGATCGTCAGATAACACGAGCTCGCAGCAAATTGTATTCCTTTTTATTTTAAATCGAAGACTCTCCCATATCGGCCGGCTGTGATTTACCGGTAACACCGTTCGGAGGGCGTAAGCGTCGATGTTTATATTTGTGTCGTGCCCGGAGTCTTGTGCAAGGGATAAAAGATGTACTCACTCCCGGAATAAGAATGGATGCGGCGTGTCAGCAGGTTCATGAGAACATTCCTTCATCGAGAGACCGTTTCGATTTACTTGACCTTTCGTTGTTTTCGCATTTGCACAATTTTTCCGATCATTACGTGCATGCATATATATTGTACGTACAATTGTAGCTTTAAAAAATGGGAAATATGATATTTGCGCATAAGCAAACATGTTTTGTAATGTAAACATTTTTTTATAGACAGTTAACTAATTATATTCGTTACATACCTCTTTTTCTAATAAATTCGGATTTACAATATATTTATAGGTAGTTAACTACACGCAGTACGCAGCGGAATCTTTCTTCCGCTCCTCCTTTCTTTTACCAATTCGTATCTCGACGGCGGGAGCAATATGTAACTTATAAAGGCTACTGATCAGATCATTGGATCTCCCTCTGGTGTTCCTCGGGGAACCTGTATTGGTCCGGTTTTATTTGTATTCTCGGTTTCTTAATTTTAAAAGCTTTTGGTATCGAAATTTGGACGAAAATATCCGTTCGCGTTCCTAAAATCTTATTAAACGTTATTCTTTAGTTTACACGTCGTAATCATCGATTTATTTCGAATTTTCGCTTCGTTTTCAGACACTCGAAAGAAGACAGGGCGATTTTATACCAAGTAATAAATATTATGACGATGTAAACCAATATTTTCTCCGAGGAGGATGGGCAAGTCGTTAAGGTTGAGCAAACCTAACTGACTCACGCAGGATTACAGAGAACTCACATAGTACATTCATTATGTTAATCCTATATATTGTTCAACAAAGTACAAAAGAACTTGCTCAATACAATTTAATTGTTATTACATTAATGTCCTTCGTGTTCTTCATGTGCAACATCTTTTACTTTCAACGAAGCGGGATTTTTTCTGTATCCTGATCCGCATCATGCCCTAACAGCCGCGATTGTTTATTAGTTATCGGAGATCAGAGATATCTAGAACCTCGCGTATGAATCGGTATGCGCCTTTGAAGCATTGCGATAAATTAAGTCATAAGTTGTATCGATTAAATTAAGTAATAAGTGTTACCGTCGATACGAAGCTTTGGTGTAAATGATTAGAAGGTATATAAAGTAAAAAATGTTTAATTACTAAATCGGCGCATTTATTTTTACTATTATCACGTAGTAACTACTACCACAATTATAAATGCATTGACAGCCTCCTGTTATGCGCCTCATCTTCACCTGCTTCTGCGATGGTAATTTGCGGACATAAGATCACGATTTGGTCGCATTCTGATCCCTAATTAAAGTTAACACGCTCACGAGTAGCTTCAGAACGCGGTGTGTCGTATCGTGTGGTCTCATCTCTCTCGTGGTATGTTGCAAGTAGTTCTCTATATATCTTCGTTGCGGACTAAATATGTCCGCTGAAATGATACGTGTATGTACACGTGTATTAAATGCTAATGTGATTCTGTCTTTTTATTTGAATTGCAACTCTAGATGTTATTATTGGGTACATTGAAGGTTAGAAAAAAAAAGCATTTTAATCTGATTTTATGTCTTCTCAGCAATAGAAAATCATGTGCGACGAAGGAGGATATGTTTACCAAACGGACCTTACCTATTTAAATGAAAATTGGCGCTATCTATCCACATGTAATAAAATGTGAGAAATGAGATGTGTACAAACTTAAATACTTGAGATTGATGTTAGCAGGAGATGGAAGCATAAATGAAGAAACGAAAATAAAACAAATCAAATAGATCAAATTTGAATATAAGTTCTGCTGTGGAGAAATTGGAAGAAGCACTATTGAGGTGGTATGAACATGTGAGAAAGATGCCCGAAACTAGAATAGCTAGACGCCAGAGCTAAAACAACTAAAAGGAAAAAGCAAAAAGTTGGCCAAGAAGAAACATGGATGGAAGAAGTAAGGACATCAGAGGTCAGGAGAGGAGTCAAATAGGACATCGCTAGACGTATAAACATTCTAACTCAAATCTATCAAAAACCATTGAACATACCACAAAGTGGTCGTGATCCCTGTAATTAACAGGCCAAACTGCGTAAAAAGCTGTGATCAAGCTAAATACTTTAAAACATTTTTGAAATCGTTAAATTGTTCGAATTTCTAAATGGGCGCCGCTTAGAAATGTCTTTCATCATTTTCTTAATTTTTCAAAAAGTCTCCAACTAACAACTTCATCTATAGATTGCAGTACGCTGGATCCATTAAAAGTTACGCCAATTTTCCACCACTTGCGACAAGCGAGATATAAGTTTTAGAATGTTGGGAAACTTTGATCCCCATCTTTAGCTTTATTCGGGGTGTAATCCAACAAAATAAATGAGATAGATAAAAGAGGGTGGCGGAAATCGATTCTCCGAGTTCGATTTTACTCAGAGACGTATAAATGGAGCCTGGATTAAAAGAAATCAAGATTTAAACTTGTTATTAGAATGATACGACTGAAACAACTTCGTATACAACGAAACGTCTACGAGATCCACATATCTTGGTATTTCACATCGTCCATCTATCGAGTGTAAGCGTCCACCTTTTAATCCAATACCTTTGAGGCATAGAAATAAAGAAATTATCATTACCTTTCTTGATACAAAAGTCTTAAATACTGCTTTCTACCGTACCTCCAATTTGTACAAGTTCTTTTTTTTGAAGGAAAAGGATATATTACCACCGATATCGTGTGTATTATAGAACCAAATTGATATTCATATCATTACGCTCAAGCATCAATGTATATTTCGCAAAATATTTAAGTAATAATAAATATTTACAATGCTATTGCTTCGTTTTATATCTTATACTGAAGTGTCGGCTTTTTAACATCCATTCCGATCGGACGCCGTAAAATGGTCGTAAACTAAATATCAACCTTCACGACTTCGGAGAGGAGAGAAAAAAAATTTTTACGATTGCGTTGTCCGAGCAGGTAGTTTAATGTGGAGGATGCAACATCGCGCGAATTGCAATAATGGGCGCATCTAATGCGCCAATAATAGTTCCTTCTCCGCAGTATTAAACTTTAACATTTGTTCTTCGCCTCCGGGGATTTTTTCCGATCGATTATTGCTTGCGCGGTGAACTCGTTCCGATGCAAATGCACAGTCGCTCACGTATAGTCCTCGTGCATAGACATACAAGTACATATGTCTAATACAGAGTAACATAATGAAAACGAGACAAACGGACGGACAGCCATATGCGTTGCAGATCTAATTCTTTGGTTGTATTAACTTTAAAAGGATCGCTATTCCTTCCTTAATAGAGTACGCCAATAATGGTATTTGAGCGGTGCCATGATTTTAGAGACAAATAAATTTCTTTCTAGTGAAATACACTGTCCAAGACTATTAGGGGATATTTGAAAAAAAATGTAATAAAATAAATAAATAATGAATGTAGCATCTCGCGAATGTTTGTAGATTTAACTACAACGTTATTAAATAAGGATAAAATAAGGAAACATCCATTGTTAATAATGTGTACGATGTCTTCGAAGGGCAAAAAAAGGTTTGCTGGCAATAAGATATTAATTCGATGTTATTCTCCTTCAAATAGGGAATTGTTTAACGTGTTGAAGTTGACGCTATCATGATGAAAAATGATGCAATGTTGTCGATTGGTTTTTCTGATTTCATCGATGAATTCTGGCAAGCAGACAGGCCCCGCCAAAAAAAAATTAGGAATAAAACAAATGCGTTCGAAGGAACATTTTTGATCCATTATATATCATTACCTCTACTTAACCTTTTGTGTTATGCGCGTTTAGTTGAGTAGAAAAAGTTGCCTTCATTGTTTATTTTGATGGCACCTTTTGCCTTCATAAATATCAATCAGATACGTTTACATTACATTCACACGAGTCCTAAATAAGGATCTTCTGGCAGCTGGAAATGAACGAACGAGATACGCTCCGCTTGCATGTATACTTGTGCTAAATGCATCGAATTTAAATGAAGAATATCTAAGTCATCCGAACTCGTTAAGAACATGTATCGCGTGCACTTCTTTACCAGATACAGCTAATTGCCTTTTTTTTTCGCTTTGCAAAAAGTACAAAACCAATGTGTAAATTCTGCGAAGAGAAAAAAAAAAGAATTGTTCTAAAGAGATTAAAGGAATACATCTCTGGGACGACGACACAACGATTTTATTTATTTCTGTATTAACATTCAGTAATAAATTTATGACGATGCCTATCTTATGACGCGGGATGCGCGAAGCATGTATATGCGGTATTGTTGCCGTAATCGGAATCCTATTGATCTGAATAATCGCGATCTTATTAGACCTCTTACGGAATGTTTATTAGGTTGAACAGACCAATAATCGTGCGCTTATTAATGCTATCCTGAACGACATTGATTCTATGCTTCAGCTTGGAAAATGCTTTACCTTATTGCCATCCTTATTGCATTACATCGAGGTACAAAACATACATCTCCTCCAAGGACTTCTAAGGATTTATTAAATCAGACGAGAGATGCTATATGTTACGTGAAAACATAACTAAAGAGATTAATGTAACAACCTGTAATATTTATTAATTGTTTTATTGTAATTTCTTGCAGATTGCACCTTCCTCTTGCACGAGATGTGCTTAGAAAGGTAAGTGCAACGATTGAAATAAGTTGTAGTTATGGCCAGGATCGTCGTAGAGCCTATGCACTTTTGCATAAAAACAGTATTTGTAAGCCTCTGTAACTATTTGTGTTAATTTTTGAAAATAAAAATATAAACAAACGAATTGAACGTCTTTGATTGTTTTTTTTTTTTTCTTGAAAAGCTCACTATCGTTTGTTTAAATAAACATTTTTTTTTATTTTAATAATTTAACGATTATAAATATATAAGCTTTGCTTTGTAACTACACCGTAACTTCTGCCAACGTTTCGTCTACTTTTCTATGGGACATTTCAGGGTCTATTAACTAATTAACAACAAGGTAACTAGGAAGGATTCCCGAGGGATGCGATCCTTCAAAAACTGATGAATAACTTCAATGTAACAAGTCAATAAAATAAAAAGCGATGCTAACTATAACAACAATTGCACCGTGTATTGCAATAATTCGTTTTTGATATTTGCCATAGCCTAAATGGCATTTACCTTTAAGTAAATATCAAAACGATATCGCGAAAGAAATCGTGCGTTACTCTCCTTATGTAAAAGTTAAAAAGAAAGGATAATATCCAGATAGCATAATACTGAATGGTTTTTACATAACCATCAGATATGTAAGTTCATTGAAGATACGGTTGCGTCAATAAACTACGGACTACCTTGACTATGCGGATTTATGCCTATTTAAACTTACATAAATTCCGAAGGAATCCTCTACCGCTAGGCATGCAGGTAAACGTTTGTCTTTATTACATGCCGGTCCACTGAAAACGTAACAAATGGAATTGGAATACGTAAATGATGTGGTTCTGGTGATCAAGATACCGGAGGAAATACCTAAAGAAAGAAGAGAAATAGGGTACGGAGTGGGCGCGAATAAAACGAATCAGAAAATACGAAGTAGAGGATCTGGAAACGTTGAAATGCTTAACAACTACGACAGCTAGTGATGGAGGGGGAAATCGAAACAAAA
Source organism: Oryctes rhinoceros (assembly GCA_020654165.1). Taxonomy (NCBI): domain Eukaryota; kingdom Metazoa; phylum Arthropoda; class Insecta; order Coleoptera; family Scarabaeidae; genus Oryctes; species Oryctes rhinoceros. The sequence goes on along the minus strand of JAIOKQ010000240.1, from coordinate 7,865,216 downwards.
GAAAAGGTAATAATAATAAATAGAATCTTTTTCTAAATTTGATAATAAAACTAGGGAGGAAAAACAATAGAACGAGGAATAGTAAACCTGGTGATAATCTAACGAAATGAAAACAATGTAAGCAGGAATTGATGGAGAAAATGCTTCGACATAAAGATTAAGCAGCAGGGGACGATACAATTGAAGACGAACTAACCGAACAATGGAATGGGAACCAAAAAACAACCAAATTGCATTTATGTCGATTATTTCCTACTATCTGCCACGTAATAAGTAAATCATTACTGTCTCGATTGGAAGGACGTAGGCACTATTTACCTTGGTTATCCCTGACAACGGGTTGTAATGGAATTTGCAATTTCGCAGAAATTCATCCAATTCATGTTTTCATATTAAGACATTAATATTAATATTAATTATATATTAATTTATTATTATTCAGTAATAGAATACCTCAACGTAACCTTAACAACAACTTCATAACATAAGAAACATAAACGGCAAGCAAAGGCAAGCATTAAGGGTGTAAATATAAAAGATAAACTGGAATAATAATAAGATGCATTTAAAAAATCATCTACGGAATAGAATGCCGTGAAAAGGAATCGATAAATAGATCTTCCAATTCGTTTTGCGTAAACTTTAGGATGTATTCAATGCTATCCAAGCGAAAGACGAAATCATTTGACCGGATTGATTGATTTATTACGTACGACGTCCTTAGTGACAGTGCGATTCCCCGCGGACATTTCTTATGTCGTAGTTGAGGGACCTGAAGACACTCTACATGTGCATACGGTTTACAATATCGTAAACAAGATAATTGCTATTCTACTACAGCGTGCGTCGCGTTTGATTTACGAAGCGGAGTCCTTGTGAAATAGAGTCCTTTTTCAACGAATACCGGTTACGTCAAAGGCGCTTCTCCATACTTACGGTCGATTTTAATTACCGTTTCTGCTACTCCATAACATATGATGGATTTTGAAACACTTTTGCCACTTTTTTTTGCGCCAATCACGTTAGAAAGTGTATATTTAAAAATATACAAGCACGCTTAGATACATACGTCAATTTTTATATAACGCGAATGCCATTCCATCATCGATCGTGTACCGTTTTAAATAACAAAACTTACAAATAAAGCAGATGCTAGACGTTCGTAAATCTCCATCGTTTAATGGTACTTTCCTTTTCGAGACGCGTTTCGTGTGCGAAAACGCACACGTAGTAATATTTACATTGTGCACTGTTGCCAACGAAGTGGTACATATAAATATAAACAATGTAGGAAATTTCGTGACCGTTAGGTAAATGTAATTTATTGCCTTTAAAACACCGCTGCGCTTGCAAAAATCGAACTTCGTTTAATAATCGCCATCAGATGAAGATTAGCCGGTTCGAGGATTCGAATTTCACGTAAGATACTCCCGGTAAAGCTACGTACACCGTAAGAGGAATGTAAAAGCGATACTTGAATTTGAATATAATAAGTGTTATATAACATCAGGGCATGTAACAGAGTATAGGCATTAGATGGGCGTGCTTTACCGAAAAAATCTTCGATAAAATGATAGTTGAATAAGCATGTAATACTAACTTTTTAAATTGGTTAACTTAGAAAATTCCATATTAAATAAAACAGCATTTGAACATGCGAAGACGCTGATAGGTCGTAACCTTAAGGCTTGTGACTTAATACAACTAGATATAAAGCTTACAACATTGCGTTGCGATTAAACATCAATAAAAAAAGAATATTAAATTGAAATAATGAAATATTCTTACATTATAATATAAGAATGTTCGTATATTAAATAAAAATGCGTTTAATATTAATAAAAGAAGTAAATAAAAAGAAAATTCGTGTAAAAATGAAAGGAAAAACAATTGTTTACACGTATGAAATGCAATAGAGCAACTCATAAGCGTTAAAAGCAGCTTTTGGTCACGAGACGAGCTTCTTTGCACTGCTTGAATGGACAAGGAAATTCAAGAGATATCTGTTGCCACAACGAGAGTTTTCTTGTTGTCTGAACGTTTCACATTTTGCAATGTTTGAACATTTTCGATAGATGGATGATGCACGTGAATATTTATAACTTGAAAACTTGCAATTTTGGATTGGTTGACTGTTCCTAATCCTGATCTGAACTCGATCGAACGTGTTTAGGATTACCTAGGAAGATGCATAAGATCCCTCAATGTCGCTGGAAACAGAAGAGAGTCTAATGGGACGTCTTCAGCGGAGAATGAAGGATGCCAATAGAGCTCATATCATCATCAGATGTTTTTATATTGTTACACTCTATGTTACTTCCATTATTATTATTTTTTTATTTTTCATTTTAATTATTTATGAGCAGCTACAGGAGACAATAATAAGAAAGAATAAGAAGAAGAATGTATTAAAGTTACAGTAAATTTGGTTGAAATTCATGACCGATTACTTAAAGATTAGTATAAAGAATATAAGGAAGGTAAGAATTCTAGAAACAACTACTTTTAAATGTTAAAATACGATTTGTTGACTATCCGATAAACGACTCCTTAAATCCATCGCCATGTTGATACATCCAGTCGTGACGGTTATTTCGTTAGTGTTCGATAATTAATGGAAGATTAGGAAGACAAATATTGATCATTTTGGTATCTTACACAATTCCAAAACGTTTGATATTGTTTCACTGTTACGTGAGCTCACAGAGCGGGCGCAACTATTTCCGCGTCATTAGCAATGTGGCTATAAAAAAATAAGCAAATCGTGAAATAATATCTTCCGATCGACGAAATTCTCTTAGGGAGAGAAGAGAAACTAGTTGCGGACCATCTTTATTGCCTATTAAATAAACAATTATTCGTCTAGCATACTTTAATTGAGTTTTCGATTCGTACAAGTGCAACGTCTCATCGAACGGGAAGATCGATTTTTCTCGATTAATTTACATGTCAAAAATGCTTCGCTATGTTTGTTTTAGACAACGAGACCTCGATTCTATTATCCTCCATCTGTAGGTTATATCAAAATTATAAGCTGCGCGATTATATAACGTACACGATATCTTCTAAATGTCGAATAAGATTAATTAAGAGAAATAATTAGAAAATTATATGTGTATATAGTGAAGCTATTTTAAAGTATACAGTCATGGGTTTTGCGTATAAATGTAGTATTAAAATAACATCGTATGTTAAATAGAAGGAATAGTTGTTGATTATTTATTAACGCCCAGCTTCGATCTAATGGTTTCTGGAATTAATATATTTTTAAGATTTAATATCACCAAATTATCAGATTGCTGAAATGTCGTGAAAGATATCCTGATATGCGGGAATTAAAATAACGTAACAAACATTGATAACATTATTTCGTTAAACAATATCTTCCTTTCCCCACAGGAAGATTACCTCTAAGAAATATTATAATTTCCGCATTTATGCTGCGATGTTTTTCTATCTTCATTGAAATATTGTGTGATCATTAAAGAACTACATCTGATAAATTGTTGAATTTTGTGTGTGCACGTACAATTCGTTTAAAAATTTAATTGAACATTTGCAGAATTCGAATTAATTTTGCTTCGTATTCGACTTCTGGCATTTTTATAATTCATTCTTTATTTTTTCTATTTATTTATAACGAATAAATAAATAAAAAAAGAGATTCCATTAACATTACTTTATGGGGGCTGTTATTTTCAATAATTTATGCTTTATTTATATATTTTTTGTAAAAACACACGGAACACACAATGGAATCAGTCAGTCTAAATTTTACAGTCTTTATCCATAACATCACAAATGATCGTCGCTAGATCTACAATAAACAATCTTCAGTCGTTGGATTAGCATCCCCGGTAAAATGAGTAAACGAGAAGACAAAGAAAAACATATTTTTCGAAGGAACTCTTTGAAAATATAATTTCCATCGTTGGAAAAGCTATTAAACTCTTAAAGGTAATTTTAAAAAACGTTAACTCAAAAAACAGAAGAAAATAACAAAGAGGACTTGGAATATCAACGAAAAAGGAGAAGAAAACGGGATTTAAAAAGGCATTTAAAGCAAACACAAGTGCAACAAGTAAATTACAACCATTTCTGTAAATTAAATGGAGAATCAGAATTAAATGGAGGATTTTCCCTGATTATCTCTTAATTCGATGGTTCATCTATTACAACATATCGATATGATTAAGCAATGTGCACAGATAAATTTCATCCATTTTAACATTATAATTTAGCTTTTCTGAAACATCCTGTATGCTTTTTCTTACTTTATGTATAAAGAGGGGTTCCCAGTATATTATATTCGGGAAAATTTCAGGACATTGTTATCTGAAAGAATAAATATAATTAAATCAAACATGATGAAGTTATCTTTGATGATGTCACTTAAGATTCTAAATTTTGGGGGAATTATAATAAAAGAGAGGATGAACTAAATCTATATTTTAACAGAAATCGAGGAATCGAAGTGAACGTTTATATTATTTTGAACACGCTCAAAAAGTAGATAAAGATAAAAGCGAAGTAGTAACCTTTATCACAATTTTAGTATGTTTTATTATAATTTAAGACGATAAGGAAATGTTTTAAGTGAGAAGTAGCATTATTTTCCATTTTAGAGGAAACTCTGTGGAAAAAACAGTTGTTTATAATCGAAAATAATAATATTTTTAATCTCAACTATTGGTTTAGTTAAAAAAAAACATTTGCCCTAAGCCTGCCTGATTTTTAGTTAGTTAATTTGGAGAAAAATAACCTTAATGTTCAGTTTTCGAATAGTTAACCTTAAACTATAATTACTAGAAATATAATCATACACTTAATATCGACGTATCTCTTCATGCAAAACATTCCGAAGGTAATTACACCGCTTAACGTTTATGTAATGTACGCATCAAGCATTACGCGTCTAAATATCCATTTGAACTTAATACGTACGCCGACAATTATTTTAACGATGATTTTTCGTCGTGGACCGATTAACTGGTCGGATACCCTACGCAATGAATATTTCTCCTATCCTCGAGACGTGTGAAAGGTCGTACGCTCGTCGCAAAGGTATAGCGTCTTCTTCACTTTTATTTTCGAATGAAGATGATCTCGTTTTCGCTCACCATCATGTTCTGATTAATACCGCCGTCCCAATACAGAGTGGGGTTGCTTCGATTCTTCTTGCACATACTCAGTTAATAGTATATAAAGGGAATTATCTTCAAACAGGAGACAGTCCACATCCTCCTTTAGTTAGTGTAAGAATAGAGTATTTTGGGTACGATATCAAAATAGACGACGACAACATGAAATTGGTAAGCATAACATTTCGTATCGATATTAAGACTATATCGTTGTCGTATTTACGACGAGTTCAAGATAGAATTAATCAGCGCATTTCATTCTTGAATCTAACGAAGTCACCACCAAACTCGGCGTAATGCCATTAATTGGAAATTAATTAAAGTACGTTTTACTTAGAAATTATTCTAAGGTCTTTATCCAAACATGGTTAGTAGATTCTTGCGAATAAGCATCGTTGATTCAGAAGAACCGTAAAGGTTAGATCAAGTTGCACGTTGATCCTTTCTTACCGCTTCAAATTTCATCCTTTACTAATAGTAACATGGCGAAGACGTGATGATGGACGTAGAAGGAGGCATCACGTACTGATGACATTGTACTACATAGTTCTCTTTTTTTCTTTGATGAGTAAATTCCAGTAGCGACGTTACAAAATCTCCTCGCATTGGAATGCTTTAACGAGTGGAATGATTCAGTTTTCGAAAATTTAGGTTACTCCTAAATAAAGATACTCTCATTCAGTAGAAATGATTGACAATGGATTTGCGATCTATTTCTTGTACATTTAAATGGTCTTCTGAGATAAGCGATGCATTCTCTGAATAAATTTTAAAGATCACCGGCGCTACCGACGTCTCCGTTTAACATTTTGATTTTATGATTTTTGAATTTCGACGACGAGAATTTTGCTTGAAGGACAACGATAGGACGAAGGATACGTAGCTAGCACACAGTTTTGGGCTTTAATGATCCTGATAAATTTTTTGCAAAAGAATTTTACCAGTAAGTAAAGTAAGGAGCTTGTTGTTTTACGCGATTACTTAATCAGATTTATAAACAATCGAAAACGATCCTAATGTCAACGACTTCACGCATAACATCTTTACGTGTATAAATAACACGCCGTCATCTGGACCACATTCACGGTCTTGGATAATGAATCTCGGGCAAGGTTGTCTGCGAGGTAGACCGCTGTAAATGTCGGTGATTTCAAGAAGGAAGCGCTCATCGTAATTATTAGATATCTATGGGTATGTGGCTATCGTTGCTATCGTCGTTTCCTCAATAGAAAAATTATTTTTAATTGATATTTCAGATAGTAACGATTTCAGAATTTTCAGAATTTTCACAATTATTCAGACAATTAGATCTGATGCTTTAGATTTTCTTCTAATGGAAGAGATTCTAGAATTAACGAACTGGTTATCGGTAACCTATTGCCTGCGGTACAGAATTAAGCAAGATGTTCAGGTACCTAATATAGAAACACAGCTAATGATTCTGTTACATATTTTCCATTTCTAACGGTGCGATGTTTAAAACGAATGCAATGAGAAATTCAATGTAATTTTTCCTATAAAGATCTGGATTTGTTTGTAAAACATTTTGGCTGTTAAGCGAACAACAGCGATAATTTCCTTGTGTTAAAGCTTTCTTTCCTTTTAAAGTATTCTTCTTAATTTTACATTTACAAAAGTAGTTTTTTTTTTTTTGGAAATTTAAGCTAACATATGAACCAAGACTCATCCTTTGCCTACCACTAACCTACCTCAAGAAGCTTGAATTAAAGTCTTTCCAGTTCCTCTTGATTCTTTAATTATTAATTAATTTCAACAAGCAGAACAGAAATAGCGCAAATTAATTGTCTAAAAAAATTGTTTTTAAGTCCTTTCACAACAAAATTAAGCGAATAGCAATATTAAATATAACCTCCAAAAGTCACCCATCATATGTGCATACTTACATTAGATAGAGTCTAGTACTGTTTTCTTTACGGAAATCACGATTCTGTAATTGACGACTTCCAATTACGTATATGATTCAACTCATGAATCTTCTCCAAGAACCAGTCAAGACACCCACATCGCCAACTGCTAACATCAAGTTGCATCCACTTTCTTCGAAAGAAGCGCGAAAAAAGTTGCTACACGTTCTCAGGCAAGATCTGAAGATGCAATTTTATTAATACTAGTCTACGTGAATTGCGCAATCATCGCGATCGCTCTCTTGTTAACTTACATAATATCGACGGACTTCGACGCTTAACATTGCAGCCTCGTCGTTATATCATTTCTTACGATTCCATTTGTAGTGCGGACCGGTTGCATCATGTGAATTACGGTACTAGATATTTGTGATGTGCGCAGTTACGTTAATAAAAACTGTTTCAGGATTCATTAAGAGCCTTCACAATTAAGCTTTATGTTAGTGCGCGTAAGACCAAACCTCTCTGGGCCGGGAGATTCGCTACTTTCTACGGCGGCGTAATAAATTCGCGTCGAGATCGCTTCAGGTTCGAAAGGCAACATGTTTTGCTCATTGCCGAGATTAGAGGTTGAATGGACGCAACGAATATGTTTACGTTTAATTTATTTGTAATTTGCTCGGCGTTATACAACATTAGCTTATATGAAGTATGTAAATCGTCCGGCACGATGTGAATGGTGCTTCTGCGTTGGTATCTTACAAGCGAAGAAAGCGTTTGACGGGAATGAGAAATGTGTATTCATAAATAGGACGTCATTTAATGATTCATTAAGACGTAAATCTGGATTTTGATGCAATACGCGCGTATATCTAGCAAGAATATAATTTAACCATTTGGGAGGTCCTTTCAACAACACGCACGTAGTGAAATGAATCAGTGAGATCCTTAATTTAAAGACTTTAAGATTTTGACTAGTCTTGGAAGATAGCAGATCTACAGAATTTTTTGATTTTCGACTGATTGCTTTGTTCATTTGCAGATAATTTTAGCCGGTGTATTAGCCACTTGCTATGCAGCGAGGTTAGACAACACGTATCTTCCACCAGGTTCTGCGGGCGCAGGAGGTAATGGGCTACCAGCACCATTTCCAGGCGGGCCAGGTGGTAAGCGAATTTTATTGCTCTTTTACCGTTCGGCAATTTGTTTCAATGAGATATAAGTGGCAGTGTTTTTCATGAAATTGTTTGTTGAAGACACATATAAGTTTTCAGGAAAATTTTGGGACTTTTTTTAACGACATATGCAGGGCTGTACTACGTTGTTATACGTACGGTTTAAAAGATAAATTCATAAAAACATACTGAAACAAAAAAAAACAACAACAACGTAAGGAAGTAAAGAACTTCTTCGTTATTGTACCATACTTAAAAAATGCCTTGGCATTAACTCTTTAATTGGCGCTTTAAGATTTAGAACATAGCATCGTCGTCAAAGACCGTATTTAGATTAATCTAATGTAATAATGAAGAACGCAACAAAAGGTACAAGTAAGCTTGTATCTGGCAAAATAAGCAAGTCTAAACAAAAAAATCGATTGCAAACGAAAATATTTCGTCTTTCTATTTTCCTATGGTCGCAATAGCTTACCATCTGCAAATATTAGTAATGCTACGCTTATTCTTCAATTATCACAGCTGGTAATCAAATAGTCCTTTTGCATCGTGAACGAGATTTTTTTGTCGAGAAATAAAATAACATTGTACGATCGTCACCGAAAGCGAACATAGTTGATTCGTTTGATCCTCCGGTATGATTTCAACAGGCAACTATCTCTTATTTGTTCTTTATGGTACCTCTTACACTTAAATGCCAGACTTTTAGCTAGTAAAATGTGAACATTTATCCGCCAACGTATACTCCTACTATTGCATACCATTGCATAAAACAAAAAATGCATTTTCCTCTTTAAATACCTCAAATTTTCCATCAACATCAAAATATGCTGCATATCCGGTGTGGCTATAACGGGCTTTGCAATTTTCTAGAGTTCCAGAATTTTACAGGCGGCAGCCATGTTGGCAGATCGACTCTATTGATCTGGTGATCAAACGGATCATCGAAGCTCGGATGTTTCAGGAGTAACATAAATTGACTTTAGACCTTAGACTCGCTGTTGCACAAAAAAAAGCTCCTACACGGCTGCCTTCCGTTTTCTGTCGACGTGGTTTGTTCATAACTTTATAAATGCTAGTATGTAGCACATCTTTTCCGTGGGTTATATGCGATGTTTTATATTTTGTTGTTAGTGTACGACACGATTTTAAATATAATGTGCTGGCTAACACAACATTATATTCAATGTTATTTTTTGGAGAACTGTGTCGTTTCCATTGAAGTCCTTCACCCTCTAGAAAATATGGCTTATTTCTCATATCTTCTTTCTATCTTTTATAAAAAAAATTTATGGACATTGATAATCCATGCAATCACGCTTACGTAGCTTTACGTCTTGAAAAGATACAAATTTTATCCGGTATATATACAGAGTATACATGTTGAAATCAATGCCATTTGTCTGCGTGGAAAATAATAGAATCCTAAGTTGCGCCTCTTCTTTTACTGTACATATTGGGAAAAGCAATAAACGGAAAAAGATTACCAATACGATTTCCATATTTAGCGAACCAACGTATACCCAACCAAATGATGTTTACCGCCTTTTACGAAGACTTTATTCATTTAATGGAAACGCACGTTTCGTTATATAGTTATACGCTTGCATTCATACGATAACTTAAACGCTCCTTTCACATATAATTAGGTGAATAGATAATCTTCATCAATGCGACGATCCCAAGCACATCCGTGGGGATCAAAGTCGTGTAGTTCGTCGAATGACTTTTTTTATATACAAATAATATACTATTATCCGCTGGGATGTAAGCGCCTTCATCTATCGGACGACTCACATATAAATCAGATTAATGGAGCATCGTGAAAGGTTATCGAGCGATTGGAAATTCTAAATATGCGTTATGGCGAATCAGATAAGTATAGAAGATTGTCGTAAAGTTTTTCACGTCGCCGTCGTCGGATAATGGTTCATACATGTAACATGCGTGGAAAAGTAAAAGGATTATTTTATGTCGTAGTTTATGATTTTCTTGTAGGACTTATTGCATAATGGCTTCTTGTATTAATTAAATGAGAATTATTATGCTCGCTTATTGGGGACTTTAATAAAAAGCAAATGTTTTTATAGATGAACTTTTTACAAGCTTGTTGCGTAATTTAAGAGTTAGCGGGTCTTCTGCAATTTTTCTTTGAAGATCGTTCTTTAGGTATTTTTAGGTATCTCTGTCCGGACTACTGTTGGGCAAGCCATTGTTTGATTGAATTCTCCGACTTATGAGAATGGGTTCGCGTTGCCCATCGGTTTTTCGAAAGCATCGAAAAACTGCCTGAAGTTTATGCAACCAAAATAACAAGCGAGCTGCATAAGTGATACATCCACATTTAATAGAAAGCTTGTCTAACTCTGCAGGATTTTTGATCGTTTTAACTGTAAAATATTGTATTTTGACGTAAGAACTAATATTCCGGATCTAATCTTTCGTACTGCTTTTGTTACGATTACTTTTTGCTAACCGCTCCTAAGAGATGACATAAATACACGAAAATTGTTGCTTTTTTCTTTGAAACTTATTTTTAAGTAATTACTTTAGAGATCCAGTGCTTAATTCTTTTATATACAGGGTATAAAAAACAGCAAAGAGCACAGTATTACAAAATTATCGCAAGTTAAGTAAAGTCCGCCCATGATTCCGTCCAAAGAAGTTTGTTTTATGTTCAAATGCAATACTAAAAGTTAACATCCACTTCAGGTAACGGTGCTCGTCCTGGTCCTGGTCCATCTGGCACCTACGGGCCACCAGGTGGCGGAAGAGGTAATGGAGCTGGTCCTGGCAGTGCTCAAATTCCGATATTGAGCTATGAAAATGTCAATAATGGTGACGGAAGCTACAGATTCAGGTAGGTATCTTTTCTGGCCTCCTAAGAGAAAATTTAGTTTGAGACTGCATCAATAAATAAACTTTTGATGTTTTCTTTACATAGACGCAAATGAGTGCCTGTACTATACATTATTTAACTTATTTCCAATTCAACGTTTTATGTCTGATTTGAATCAGGAGCGTCTCATTCTCAACTGGCGATGTCTGCCGATGCGTATTGCTTGCATTTGCATTCAATTTGTCGGAAATTTACTGAATTTTATTACAATATTCAATGGTAACTTGAATTATTTATATTGCGTGGAAGTATTTGCAACCTTCAGATCGACTAAATTACTTACGTCATGCTTAAAATTCTTTCTGTTTTTTTTTTCTTTTTTTTTCTTGAACGGCGGCATTCATCGCACTTTATTTGTAGTTATGAAACCGGCAATGGAATCAAGGCGCAAGAAGAAGGTTTCCTGAAGAACGCCGGCTCAGAAAGCGAGGCCCAGAGTGCGGCGGGTTCCTTCAGTTATACCGCGCCAGACGGACAAAAAATAGAATTGACGTATACAGCCGATGAAAACGGCTTCCAACCGCAAGGTGCCCATTTACCTACACCACCACCAATTCCAGAGGAAATTCTTAGATCTTTGCAACAAAATGGCGCAGGACCTACTGGCGGTGGTAACGGATATCCTGGACCTAGCGGTAATGGCGGAGGCAATGGCGGAGGTAATGGTGGACAAAATGGATATAGGTATTAGAGGTAAGAGAAAAGTTATGGTATTTACTTATTATATCTCAACTTATTTCCTACTTCTTCCTTACTTTCGTCAGCTTTATGCCATAGTTTCCTATTTTTCCTTCCCGTTTCTTCGGAATCAAACATGTGTTTTACTGGTCTTTTCTTCTCCACCTTCACCAGATGAAACATATACTTACTCGTAATACCATTTAAATCAATCAACCAATTAAAATTCTGTATACCTTGACAAAGATCTTCTTTGGTGGTTACTAATATTCGTACTATTACAGAGTAGCATCGTAACATCTTCACCATCAAAACCAATACAACCCCATCTTTGAGCAGAACCTAGCAACATCTACTAATACGATACGCCTTCCTACATAATTTCAAGAATCACTTGAAGCGGCGTAACTGGCCCAGCATTTAGTTGTTAACAGTCGCTTGTAAGCTATCATTATTATTTTTTCTTTGCCATTATGTGTATCAACTGCGAGAATATTGTGGTACAAAAGTCTGTATTACAAAAATTAAGCGAATAGTCATCGACATTACATTGTTGTAATACGGAATATAATAGTCCCATAGAGTTGTATCTTTCTGTATGTTTTATTTTTCTCTACGTTATTATTTATAAGTTGTATTAAGATAGGAAGTGTGTACAAATATATTATGACGACGATGCAATGTCAACGGTACTCTGATCTGTAAATATTGTGATCTTTCGGTGCTAATTTAGTGAATTTTTAAAGTTTTAAAATGACAAACTGCTACTATGTACATACTAATAGTACGTTTCTCTCGTATTTCCGAAGTCTTTCCGGTTTGTCATTTTAACGCATTAAAATGTATTATGTGTTTTTATTTATTAGGTTCTAAGATATTTATGTACATTTATCAGAAAACGTAAAAAAACAATAAAGTATATATTTTGTAATAAAAAAAAACATTGCTAATGTTTAAATTTGTGTATTATTTACAAAACAACATCGTTTATATCCACCAATTGCTTGCTATGTGGCTAAATTTCGTAGAACTAGAAAAGATCTCGAAAAATGTTCTTATAAAGTATATGCTTTATGAATCCTTCTTCTCCGACGATACTTGGTACCACCTTAATGCTTATACAAGAATCCATGCGTATATGGTCTAGTGAGAATCCTTACGTCATCATGCAGAAGCTCTTGCTTTCTTAACAGGTTGGTGTTTATATACCAGCTTGATGGAGAAGAATTATTGGTTTCAAGAAACTGTAAACTCAGAAAACGTTGGAAACCAATTGCGTTATGGTGAATTAAAGGATGAACACTTCCAACAAGGCAATGCCTCAGCTCATAAAACGCTATCAACTACAAACCTCTTGCATGGATGTTTTGATAACCGTGTAGTAGACTTTCCTTTCCGAATAAGGATTTGTATCGTAACTAAAGGCGATGACTTTGAAGAATAATTGTTTTCTCTATCTTCCTTTTACATTTACCATCACCTTCTATGCTCTCAAGCAGAGGAATGGAAAAAATTATGAATTTATCATATTTTCGGGTTTAAATTTTTCTAATTTAACTATTTCTTTTTAGTTCTTTCAACTCTTCAATTAATTTACCCTTAATCACAGTTTTTCAATTCCGAACGTTAAAAATGATCATGGGCGCCCTTAGATAACTAATGAGAACTGGGGTGCTTGTATTTTCTTTCGCATATAGGACCTTCAAAATTACTCTGGTTTGGTCTTCTAGCGTCCACAATTGTTGCAAAATTCAGATATTCTGTTATATTTAAACATCTCTAATGAGACATTAGTGTTAACTGTTAACGGTCAGTAACCAGTAGTTGGTCGCCCTCATTTACGTAATGTTGCAGTCATTGATTTGAAAAGAAGCAATTCTTCAAGAAGGACCAGGAACGTTAAGAGAGAATTGGGAACAAGTCAAGTTCGCGTATGGCCTGATCTAAAATGCCATCAATAGCATCTAAATCATTTCACAAAAGCCATTTGGACAATAATGACGATGCCCTTTGGCCAACATTGTGCGAATGACGATTTGAATACTCAAAATTCTATTTATTTACACAACAACATGGTATTTTCAATATTCGTGATCAACATTGTTGGAACATTGAGAATTCACATTTATGCATAAATGCAGAGAGTTACTTCGATTTTTTCCAACAACAGCTCCTAGAATTTTTGGACGACATGCTCCTAAATCTTCGACAAAATGTGATTTTTATGTACGATGGAGCATGTCCCTACTTTGCATGAATTTTACGGGACTTTTTCATATGAATCGTTTTGAAAATGTTACGTCTGGACAACATTAATGAATTAAAAAATGATGTATTTCAAGCGACGCAACAAGTAATACCGCGAAGTATACGTAACGCCGTTCAAGTAATGGATAGGCGTGCTTAAGCATGTCTAGCTGTTGCCAGAAAATAATTCGAACAAACGTTTTAAAGTATTTTTCGTTGTTTAACATTAAAAATTATTTCTTTTTCATGCTTCGAATTGCTGTAAGTCAGAAAACATCGATCAAATTAAAAAATGGTATCATTCCATATTCATGGTCGCGAATATCGTAACACCCTGTATATATAGTTTCACACTATACCATATAGGAGCCTTTAATTTTTTTTTACGGGGTAGTTAGAGGCGAGGAGGCATAATGAGATATATTATCTCTGCTAAAAATTCCTGAAATTGCCGTTACGTCTTTTTTCTTTAATCCCGACGTTTCTTTGATGTTCGAATGCATAAAATGTTTCAAAGTCTTTCGAAATCGTTCGAATTATTCAAACAAAAACAACAAAAGCATATGTTTCGTTCGCTTGTAGTGTTTCACGTGTTCATTGATCTTGTTTTCATTTCCGTGTTGTTATTTTGCCATTCTTTACTTACGTTAGGTATGTTATTAGACTAACAAGACTAAAGATCACGTGCTTTCTCCTGAAGTAACAAGATTAGTAATTGTAAGATATGCTTATTTATTAACAGTTTTCGCACGGCACCTTGTATGTATTTGCATGTATTATACCCCTATTGATGTACTTATTGTCACTGCTACCTTTGTTCGTTAATAATAAATGATATTTGCTGCATACTTCTGCCCTGTATATCATGCACTAATAGAAAGGAAAGTGCGCCTAGGCATCTGAGCAATTCTGGTGATGCGCTCACGTCATTATATAATAATGTCTTTTGTTAAAAAATCAACTACGACCGTTGACTCTTTAACATTTATTACACAAGCTAACATTCGATGTTAATTCTTACGTTTATACGTCGTTCATCAATTTATTTCGTCAAATACTGGTACGCTTGAAAAGATCTTCTTTTAAATATTCCCGAGGCAACTTATTATTAATTGCGATAATCTTTAATCTAGAAAAAAGAACCTATGTAAATAATACTTCTTGTAATGCAATATAATGCTAAAATTATTTTATCTATACGCTACCGCTAAATTTTTGACATTTGCTTTAGAAAATTGGTACATCTGTAGGGTGCTAATTGATTCCATGAAATGGTGTTGCTCAATTCGGTCATTTTAAAAGGTTTACTAAATTGTTTTAGCATATTGCATATGTGTGCTTGTAATTTCTCAATTTCTCCGTGCGTTACGGTATTATGAATCGCTAGCCGTTGCAGTAGTAGCTTCCATTGATATTTGGATTTTTGGCCGTTAGTCATTCCTAAAACACCGTGTAGAACCTTTATAATGGACGTGTTTACTACGTTGCGTAATGGCGTAAAGCAATGTGACACAAAGCAAAATACTATATTCAATGATATTAAATTAGGTATTTGCCCGTAAAAGAATTTTGAAAGCTTTAGCAGTGATTAATAACACTGGCCAACAAATTTCAACTATTGATTTTGCCATAAAATAATTTATACTAGTTTCAATAGAAAACATATAAACATTTATTTTAATAAAAGGCAGAAGGTCAAGTTAGCTCGATTTTTTTATATTTCAAGGAAAAGGCTTTTTAGATTAGATTATAATTTAATGTATATTTGAAATTATTATAATTAGAAATGTGAAGTAATACTGGTCCGTCTTTTATAAACAATATCTACAGCATCTCTTCTTAACATCCAACAGTAATCTGCTAATATATCAGGATTCCATTTCCTTCGATACCGTTTCTTCATTCCCATGATGTCTTGGTGGAAGCGCTCACCGTGTTCATCGCTAACGTCGCCCATATTTTCCGGACAAAAATCCAAGCGAGAATGTAGAATGTGCACTTTAAGGGATATATTACAACCAACAGCGTGAAATGCTTGTAGCATATCCGTTACTAAAGTTTTATAGTTGCCAGCTTTTTTGTTTCCCAAGAAATTCGTGAAAACTTGTGCCATGGAGAGCCAAGCTGTTTTTTTCCTTCGCTGTTAATTTGGTTTCAAAGATTTCATCATTTACTATCTTTCGTATCTGAGGTCCAACAAAAATACCTTCTTTCAGTTTCCCTTGTGTTAATTTTGGAAATCTTTCACGAAGGTATTTAAAACCTTCACCTTCGAGATCCAGTGTCTTTACAAAGCTTTTCATGAGTCCAAGTTTTACGTGAAGATATGATCTTTTCTTTTTCTACTAGAGGCTGATGTTGTACATTGTTTTTTCCTGGTATAAACTGTTGTCGTAGTGTCGTGCTTATGGTAATGTTTTTCCCAAAGACATAAAAAGCAACAGTATTTGGTGTAACCAGATCGCATACGCAAAATAATTGCAATTACTTTAAAATCTGCACAAATATTCCAGGAATAGTCTTCGTACTTTATCTTTTCTAATAAAATTTTCAGATTTTTGTAAGTTTCTTTCATAGAAGCAGCATGACCTATCGTAATAGAAGGATAATGGTTTTGGATAATAGCAACAAAATTGCTTTTAGGCTGGTCTTTGAGGAGTCATGCTATAAAACTAAGCCAATGTTGCCGCTTTTCGAATCATTTTTACTTTATATATGCTATTCAATTTCGTCAATTACTAACTTAGGGTAAACACCTTATTGGTACACACGGAAGATTTAGCATAAACCATCTATTTCTATCGGTATTTTGATAATATAGCGAAAGCTAGTGTTAACTTTTCCTGTAACGGGACACCTGTAGAGATGAATTTAAACGCCTTGATACAATGACCGTTCCGTCGCTGTGTATTTATAAGTCTGTGTCTTGCCGATGAACAAATTTTGTTGTACCGAACATAACTAACAAACAAGACACCGTTAGTTCTATGCTACTTTCAGACTATTGAGAAATTAACGGTGAATTGAAAATAAAATTTATAAGAAAATTTCATTTTACAGTCGTGAATTACTGTGGATAAGATTTATGCAGTATTCAAGTCTCGACAACTGTTTTACAAATAAAGCGTCTCTGTTGAAATATTAATAAAATCGGAAGACATTTAATGACAGTTCGGACCTTGATTTTAAATAATTTGTTTTCAAAGAAACGGATCTTACGAAGAGTATCGTCCGTCTTTTATTGCATAAAATATAGTATTTGCTTGCAGTAAAATGTGATATGAATAACATTACCCATTTGTTTACTAAATACTGGACATTTCTTCTCTATATATAATGTAAAATATTTAATTATGGAAATATATAATACATTCCTATATACATAGGTACATACTTCTACAAACTTACGTTACAAACAAGTTTCCAAAAACGATCAAAACACGACAGCTTAATAAAAACTCAAAAGAATTTAATTGTGGAAGGATTGGTATATTTGCAATAACAACTCACTAAAGGTAATTTAATAATACACCAACTGTACTTAGATACAGGGTGGTATTACGAAAGTTTGAAACTGTTAGATTGATAAAATTGCAAATTGAATGATCGCGACATATTTCCGCTATCATATATAGAGCGTGTTCAGTTTGAAGCCCGTTCTATGAGTAACTTTTTGTTTCTAAAGATACAAGGACAAAATAATTGGCGTAGATTCAAAATTTCGTATTAGAAAAGCAATTGATTGGACCAGTTCATCCGAAGTTACCTAAATGGAATACCTTGTATATTTTTACATTTTCAGAATCTACGAGTCAATCTGGATCTGAATGCAACCTTTCAGTAGCCAAAGTTCACTTGTTTTGACTGTATTAAGAGGCATAAATATACATTAAACACAACAGTAAGTATACAGCGGATGGGCAATAACTAATCTAAGGATATCGTCCTTCTTTCATCGTTGTGAATTAAGCTAAGATTAGCTTTCTTCTTAAAATGTTCTTTCTCATGTCTCGTAAAATTCAGCCATTTAGGTCTTTAGCATTCTCATCGGGAGATTCATACATCTGATTTTTAAAGCAATCTCACAAGAAAAACTCAAAGGGAGTTAACTCTGGCGATTTCGCAGGCTAAAAGAATTGATCCATAAATTCCCAACCATTTATAGCGTCATCTTGTTGAAATATGAAGTGCCACCGTTCCCGAAGCGGCACATCATTCAAAATCGCATCGAGTCTTAGCGTTAAAGTCTCCAACCTTTAAGCATACCTTCAAAAGCTTCTACTCTCTGCTCTAACAGAAAACATGTTCTTTCCGGATCTTCCGGTTGTGGAAGGCTTTGCCTACACAAATGTCCAGCTTTCTCTAGATTCCTATTGCATTTAATAAATTGCCACTTCTTCATTGGTTAACGTGGAAATAGATGTGCCAAAATGATAATCGCCTGGCAGAAATTCTACTTGACATTTTGTACTCTCTATTTCACAGTCATGGCTCATGACATAGTTCAAAGAAAAACACGGCTCTCATGGCGCACTAGACTCCTTAAAAAAAGAAGTGGAAATGCTCATTTTACAAAATGATGCTTTCAGATGCAGCATGATTCGTAGATTCCGACTATGTAAAAGTGTACAAGGTTTTCATTTCAATGATCACTATTTCGAGTGAACCGAGACAGTCAATTGTTTTTTGTTTGTTTCTCGTTAGTTGAATTTCAATAAATCAAATTTAATTTCGAAACATCTGAAAACTCTTCAAACAATCACAGCATAGAATAATTGGGAAACGGTAATATGTAATTCTGTTAAACAATTTAGAGGAATTTAAAGGCATCGAAATTGGTCCTCTCATTCTGACAAATATTTTGATATCTCAACAAATTATGACCATGACGAAGAACTTTTTTTGACGACGAAGTTTTTGTATGTTCTAAAATCCACTTTTTTCTCTGCTTTCTGCTATCAAATTGCATTGATGACTAGAGAGGACAAAAGCGAATGAAATCATACCTTTTTGCATAACGGTTAGACAGACTCGTGTCTATTCGTCTCATAAGAAAGGGTTCGCGTTCGTGTCTACTGGTTTCCCCGAGGGTCGACAAAGCACGAGTCTGTCTAGTCACTGCGAAACAGGTATGATTTCACTCGCTTTTGTCCTCTCTATTGATGACACACATTCTTATGATGCTTACACCGCAGCACATGGTATACTCTTTCTAACAAGAAAATAGGCGTACCATCATCAGAGAAGATCGGCAATACGGAATATAGACCGGATGTAATCACGAAAAGATATTTTAAGATCACACAGACCAAAGGGCGAAGAGGAAAGGAGAAGAAGAAAATTGTTTTTCTAATAGAAGAAAATGAATTTACAAGAAAAAAATTCAATTGTTCCTTTCATGATTTCATCATTTTCAGAAACAAAAAAAAAATTACTCAAAAAAATAGGTCTTTAAAGCAACAATACTACATTTACATGTTCGACGAGAACATAAATTTGTAATATATACGAGTATTTCCTTGGAACATTACAAAAGAAATGTTATTGCAATGATGCAAAACATGCAAATCTTCTATTGGTGCCTATTGCATAACATTGTCATGAAATTTGAAAGCTCTAAATTTAGAGAAGATATATTACCGTTGTCTGAATACGTCTCAAAGGAATCTGTATAGAAATGCAAATCCAAATACATATACCTAATTATGCATTCTTCTCGTTAGATGAATTATTCAAGGTTTGTTCTTGCGAATTACACAATAGGCTATTAAAACGGCTCCTGATGCTTCGGCGTCGAGTTTTTGAAATTAATGCTATCTCAGAAGTATTAAATTTATTTAGTGACGGCATGCGGAATTTTGTATAGGGCTGAGATTTTAGTAATTACATTACATATCTTTTCGTTCTTTGAAACTTTATCCATGCATCTGCCGTATGGATTAGACACCTCTGGAAAAACCCAATATTTACATTCTCATTAAATTTTAAAGCAAATAGGTGCGAACGCGTGTATTTCCGTTTTTAAAATTCTAAATAGAATTTTCTGTTTAACATAAAGCAGAATTGCTTTGTAAAGAGTAGCGAAGAATAGAATAATTTCTGGTCTTCGGATAGTAGTCATCGCATTTCTATAAATGCTAGAATTTTGGACTCTTCTAGACTCCCGTGACGATCTACCGGTCGTCCATTGTTGTAAAAAATATTATTTTTTTTTACTGATAGAGCAATATTCTTTGAATGTTTTTTAGTGTTAATTTTTATAAAGAAAAATTAAAAGATCTAAATTTTTTTATGGCGTTTTTGTCGCTTAGTGAATATATTTTGCGCGTTAACGTACGTGTCTCATTTAAGCTGCGAATCACCGTACGACATTTTTAATCGATATACGTAGGCATGTCCGTCTTGTTGTACCATGTGAACTCCTTAACTATCCTTACTACATCGAACAACTACTCTTACAGGAAGATTGTGCCTACACCGGAATTTACTTGTTTCATTTTTCACATGACCTCCGCATGTCGACTAATCCGATGTAAGTTGACTGATTAATTTAGATCATATATGGCATGAGATATGATCGAAGCTACGATGAAACAATTAATTTACTTTAAAACTTTCCCTCGTTTTCGCTCTTACGAAGTTGGTAACATTTCCGCGAGAGGAATAAATATCTTCAAATTCCAAGTTAAATATTTCTATCCGCTGCAGCTAAATTCAAGAATAATGAGCTAAATAGAAAAAAATATTTAAAATCAAACAAAACAAAGGTTAGTTGAAAAGCATCCACAAAATTACGATTGTTTTTTCTTGTGGAATGGATACAACAAAGAAATTCAAAGAAAAGATTTAAAAGATTAAAACAATGCTTCAAAGATAGTCGAAATAACATTTAGTTGGTGTACGGAGATAAGAATCTTTAGCATCAAGATGATGATTAGTATCTTTTAGGTGAACCAGACTCACAGGGTTGTAAACATCTTAGATATCCTTTAATGCGGATTATTCAATTGTAGGAACGTTTTATCCAATTAAAAGGATTTATTTATATTTATGTGTTCGTAAGTCGTATGTATTCAACAGGAGAAATTTTCAACTCCTTAGGTTCTTATGGCATTGCATGTTCTCGCGTGAGTGCACAAAGATTTTGCCATTCCCATTATGAGAACTCATTCTTCATCATTTAAGATTGTCTCATGGATATTATTAATGCGAAACATGGGAATATATGCAATACGTAACTCATTTATGTAAATCTGAATTTGAGAATAAAAACGCAATATCTATCTCAATTCTTCGCTTAATTTCTATGGTTTTCGTACATAGCGATGTTCCAAAGCAGCTTCGTTCCCTCGTATTAACTCTTGATTGACAGAAGATAGTGTTTTTGGAATGGACAAGTTGATTTCTACTTTTTCGTAAATAAACATTCGGTGTTGTCGCCAGTTTAATTAAAGCACTTTTATTATTTAAGAGTTAGAAAATGGGATACGTCAACACTGTATAAATTTAAGGGATAGGGTAAAATCGGGAGAGATGCTGCAGCGGGTGAGATGGATTTACGACCGAAGTTTTTAGTCCTACACACTTGTAAGTTTATACACTGTGCTGCTGAGATGCTATTATTTCTTTACTTTGTTGAAATAGTAGTTGGGATCTTGCAAATTGGGCGCTTGCAAATGTGATGGCCTCCTCGAGCAAAATTTTGTACCTGGATACAAAAAAAGGTCGTTTGAGATCAAACCTGGTGAAGAGGAACGATGATCTCTAAATTCGATCCACAATTCGTGAATTTTCGACGGGGCAACTACTAACATGTGCAACAATGTCCTGTTTTAGTGGAACAAGACTTTTTCTTTAAATGTGGTCGTCTTGTCCCCAATTACTTCCTTCAGCTTGTCAAGTAGCGATGCGCAGTATGCCCCTATTATTCTTTCTGCTTTCTCAAGATAGTCTCTTAACACAATATCAGGACTACCAAAAGAAAAAAAGGATCTATTCTGCTTAAATTGGGTTTTGGAAATGTTCATTCGAACAAGTTTTTGGTCCTAAATGAGCTAACTTAGATTACATTAACCCTTATATTCACTTCCCAAGTTCTAGTTCAAGATTTGATAACACTGGCCAACAAATTTCAATTTTTGATTTTGCCATAAAATAATTTATACTAGTTTCAATAGAAAACATATAAACATTTATTTTAATAAAAGGTAGAAGACCAAGTTAGCTCGATTTTTTTATATTTCAATGAAAACGTTTTTTAGATTAGATCATAATTTAATGTATATTTCAAATTATTATAATTAGAAATGTGAAGTAATACTGCTTCGTCTCTTATAAACAATATCTACAGCATCTCTTCTTAACATCCAACAGTAATCTGCTAACATAACAGGATTCCATTTCCTCCGATACCGTTTCGTCCATTCCCATGATGTCTTGATGGAAGCGCTCACCGTGTTCATCGCTAACGTCGCCCATATTTTCCGAACAAAAATCCAAGTGAGAATGTAGAATGTGCATTTTAAGGGACATATTACGGCCAGCAGCGTGAAATGCTTGTAACATATCCATTACTAAAGTTTTATAGTTGTCGGCTTTTTTGTTTCCCAAGAAATTCGTGAAAACTTGTACCATGGAGAGCCAAGCTGTTTTTTCCCTTCGCTGTTAATTTGGTATCAAAAATTTCATCATTTACTATTTCTCGTATTCGAGGTCCAAGAAAAATACCTTCTTTCAGTTTCCCTTGTGTTAATTTTGGAAACTTTTCGCGAAGGTATTTAAAACCTTCACCTTCGAGATCCAGTGCTTTTACAAAGTTTTTCATGAGCCTAAGTTTCACGTGGAGAGGTGGTATTATGATCTTTTCTTTTGCTGCTAGAGGCTGATGTTGTACATTGTCTTTTCCTGGTAGAAACTGTTGTTGTAGTGGCCACTCTTGCTTATGGTAATGCTTTTCCCTGTCACGACTGTCCGGAAGACATAAAAAGCGACAATATTTAGTGTAACCAGATTGCATACCCAAAATAATTGCAATTACTTTAAAATCTGCACAAATATTCCAGAAATAGTCTTTGTACTTTATCTTTTCTAATAAAATTTTCAGATTTTCGTAAGTTTCTTTCATAGAAACAGCATGACCTATCGGAACAGAAGGATGATGGTTTCCATTATGCAACAAAACTGCTTTTAGGCTGGTGTTTGATAAGTCTATGAATAATCTCCAAGAACTGGGATCATGATGTATTCCAAAAGCTTCAGAAAGTTTACAAACATTATTGCAGTAGACCAGATTACCGGCCATACTATAAGGGCATTTTCTCTATAACCAGAGCTAAGCCAATGTTGCCGCTGTTCGAATCATTTTTATTTTATATATTCTGTTCAATTTCATCAGTTACTAACTTAGGGTAAAAACCTTGTTGGTCAGTGTAATTGGTCTCCAAAAGCAAGAAAATAGAGAATTTTTTTCCGGAGTATGGAAAAGTTTTCAATAACTTTAGAGTTTAATAAATAAGAAGGTTACAATAAAAGTTTAGATCTCGCACCGCTCAGTTCGCAATTTTTTTTGAACGAATTCCTCGATTCGAACGAAATCAGCAATGTCTTTCTTAGTAGATATAAAAAAAAAAAAACATTTTGAAAAAGGAACAAAGCAAGATTCCGAAACGTAAATCGTTCATTATTTAAAGAAGGAAAAATAAAGAGGTATACCTATATGATAAACTAAAGCTAAAAGAAAAGAATAGAAAATCGTACGCGTTTAACGTGACTATGAATTCTAGGAACGTAATTAAGCAGTCAAAACACATTGTGCGGTTTTACTAGCTGGTTAACGCGCTGATTTTACCGTCTAAGAAGAAACGGTATTGTGTCTTTATGTGATTTTAAAGGTCTCAACGATGGTAGTAAGCGCGTTGAATTCACTGCTGAGAGTTTTCGGTTCATGCGTGGGAAAAATATATTTTACATAATGTATGTGCGCTTTTATGACAAGTTCGTTATCGTAAAGAACGTACATATATTTACATATGTACAGTATTCTTATAGTTTTGTTGGTGTTGTTGATCAGAGAGGCTCTAGCATGTATGAACGTCGGTGTAATTTCACCCGAGAAAGAGCGTTCTTTTTTAACGTTAACGCATTGGATCTCGCTTTTTATGATTACTATGAGTTCTAGAATGATTGATAACAGTAACCGAGTGATTACAACAGCGGATAATAAAAACTGACTTTTGGGTTTTAATATACCATCATAGACAGTAACATGTTAAAAATTAAATAAGGGCTGTAGAATAGAAAAACTATTACTTTTGTTATACGTACTTTTACGATGCAAAGTCATCATTAAAGACGACAAAGGAGGATGAAATTATTACTTGTTTGCAGAGACTAGACAGACTCGTGATTTTTCGACTCTCGGGGACACGTACAGTAAGCAACACGAACCCATTCTCACGAGGCGAATAGACACGAGTCTATCTAGTCTCTACAAAAAATGAATAATTCCACCTGTCTTTGTCATCTCTAGACATCATTATATTGACCCAAGTTTCTTTTATCGTACAGTACAATAGTAGCGATTGGCGATAACGTGAATGGGAGGGCTTGGGCAGCGATTCCGCCATCAGCTGTATTTAGTTTGAATACTGAAACTCATCACTCACTGAATCTCATGAATGTTTCAGGGAATAACGATAGCGAGGACTGTGACGTAGTATGGTAAACAACACATAAGTATCGGTAACATCCGTACAAATTTAATTTCGGCCATCGGACACGAATGGTCCTCGAAGCGGCCGTCTCGGATTTATTATTTTATTACAATATAATAAATTAAGCTTGTGTGGTGGGAAGTTTGCCAATACTTACGAAATGCTTCAGACATCAGTTTATCTGCCGATTCGAACCGAAAGTCCCTCTATTCGTTGGGACCTCGATTTCTACAAGAAAATTCCTTTTTCTGCTCTGCTATTGTTGCAGCGTGGATATTATAAGTCTAGCCGATGAGAGTAGACATTACAATAGACAGTACAATAACTTGTAAGCCATCGTCCTCGCTTGCTCTTACTTGCTCTAGTTTTTAAATAAATGTGAAATATTTCTACAATAAAACTCAGCATAAGTTTAAGTATATTTAAGTGAAATTTTATCAATTAATAATCGTTCGGTTAGCCTTCATCAAAATTTTCGCGTTGTAAGGTTGTAAGTGATATAAAATCACGTCGAAGAAGAATTTAAGCTGCAACTACGTCCCTGATTGACGCTACATCGAAATTCATGTAATTCAATGAAACAAATACCGATAAATTTGCTAGACATTGATGTATGACTCAATCCAATCTTATTTTTCTATGTGTCTAGTATCATATCCACTTTTACTTTCATTTATTACATATACAAGTAAATATTTACACGAACTAATTATTCGCCGGGCCGTTGTACGTACAATAAGTACTATTCGTGGACCGTATGTGTAAACAAATAACGACAAAAAAAGCAAATAATATCGATGAAAAAGCGATGTTTTATAAACGCGACCTTCGTTGAAAAGAAACTATAAAAATCTATAAATTTTCTTCGTAGGTTACACGTATCTTAGCCGAAACTACCGTAATGAAAGAATATATGCGATAAACAACGATTTCGTGACGGTTTTGCAGGTTAAATGGCCTTGATTTAGCGGTAATTACACGTATCATATGATTAAGCTCCAGAAAATATGAGACTAAGCCTGCGAAGTGCGCAAGCATGGTGTCTCTTTAAAATACTTCTTTATAATTTGTATCAATAGACTGAGCAAATTTCAAAGGCTTTTAAATAGTAAATTTATTCGAAAATTACCGCGCTTTACCGTTTATGGCGAGCGTGCGCTAGTAATGAAAATATGGAATACTTTACATGGGCTACTCTAGGCACCTAAGGCTATGGCACGCTTTAAACTTATATACTCCGTTGGGCCGTCACCACACGTAAAAAAATATGATGCCTCAAAATAGTTTCTGTGCTAAACAATGCGACCAAAAGGTTATCAATATTCTATCCATCCTACAAAATTTAAGTACGCAAGGTTTCGTTATTGGACCAAGTACACCGACAAATGAATTTGAATTTCAATTCTGCGCAATGTATATGTCAAAGATCTTTATTAATGCAATATTTTATTTATTTATTTCCTAAATTAATTTATTCACCTTTATTTTTTAGATATCTTTCAATAGATAATATTGGAGACTATCATGATGAATTTGAATGTATCGAACACTTCGCAGAACAACTCTAGCTTCTAGGGAGACATTACAATATTCAAAACGGATTTATTGTATGCAGCACCTGTTCTTAAAGTTCGACCTTTGACCAAGCAGGGATTCGTACGCAACGAAGATTAATGCTAATGTTATCCCGGATGAGTACTCGCAGAAGAAAGCGTACTATTGTTGATTATGTGTATGCTTAATACCCGACTCTTCGCATTTATTACTGCTTTATATACACGAATTAAATATCTCTGAGGATTTGGTTCTTGATCCTCAACGTTAAGATAATTATCGGCCTTTGAAGATAGTTGCAACACACGTGATGGCGAAAATCTTTCGTAATCACCGTATCGCCGCAGTATTTGACCTACGCCGAACATTATTTTTCTATCGAAGCCATTGTCAAATGCTTTTGTAATTTATTCGTTAAGTTGTTTATAGAAAAGTGATTACATGTAATATACTGTATTATATACATATATATATATATATACATATGTACAAATAAAGTAAATAAAGTGAAAAGCTACTTAGTAATTTTATTAATTTTTAATGTATCGCCAGCGCGACTAAAAAATTGCATGAAAATAATTCGTGTCGAAATAAATCTGCCATTAAAAGGTGGCAATATGAACACAATGAGCTGATTGTTTAAAAGGAGCGATATATACATAGCGTTTATGAAGTGGAACTTCGATAAATAAGCTTAGTTTTCGTTTAAAATTCTATAACTCCTCAAAAAATTAATTCAAATCGATTCTAAAATTGCCGAAGGAGTGTTTTACAGACGCTCCCATAAAGCAAAAAATTTCCTCTCGTAAAACATGGCGATATGTACGTTTAGGTACTTATGTAAAGAGGAAATGTAATTAAGAGGATATGTGTTTAAATAACTCTCATATTAACAGTTAGCTTAAGTCGATTAATGTACATAGAAATTAACCAGCGGACACTATTATTAATAGAGGCCAATAAGATCTAATACTACTACTCTTTACTATGTTTACTGAAATAAAATGTTCTTCAAGTACTATTGTTGCTTTTTTCCTAGAAACCTCGACTTCTCTTGGATGATTTAATTACATTTATTCATTTAATTTTTATTAAAATATGGTGCTCGTCGTGAACGCCGGTGGAATGAAGTTTGTCTTGGTGCGTGTAAAGTTGTCGTTGGCTTTATTTGCTAGATTCCGTCGTAAGAGTGAAAGCCATTTGATCATCTTTTATTATCTATTCTTCCTACTTTTAACGCTAAAAACCACTTAAAAAAACATGCTTCTAAAAGATTGCAATAATGAGATTCAGTTTTCATGGTGTACAGAGAGATGAATAAGTTGCGAACTAAGGGCATTCTTTGTCTTTTAAATAAGATCTTGGTACAGCGTAAAGGGTGTGACCTTATACCTAATTTTAATCTTCAGTAATGTCTAAATTAACTTAAATTTTGTTTAATGTAACGCTACACCATTTTCATCGATAGCACAAACAATCTATTAGAGAGATTAGGAGAATAATCATCAATTCATTCTAACAGCGTGTAAGTGCGACAAGATGGACAAATTAGAATCGGTGACATTTCGTTGATGCGGTACAATACCGGTAAATTGATGTAAAAATGGTCTCGAAGGCCACGAAAGGCTTGATATCAAAAACGACAAGATGAAATTGGGTAAGTGCTACTCCGTTTGTCGTTTATTGTTTGTTGGTGGGAGGCAATATGATTTTATACACTACGGAATATTGACGAGCACGTATGTACGTACATATGTACGTATAATATGTATGCCTGAAGATACCCGACCCAGGGGGGTTCAGGGTGCGGAGTGGGATGTCTATACCGAATAAATTCCCCTGGTATAAATAATGGGTGAACAATTGGTTATTATACAGTTCAAATTTTGTCAGTGATCGTAAAATATTGGAGTAGGTTCTTTTACTGTCTTCTTCGACATGAAATACCTCGTAAGTAGCTTACATTTATTATAATTGTTTAATGAGAAAATATTAGATTTCGGGAAATTATTATTTAGTAATAGGTATGCAATAAATCGTCACTTTTCATCCTTAGGCAAGGGTCATTGCTTATTCTAATATATTCACGATCTATCGGATTTCAGATCACGTATCAATTCTTTCAGGATGCGTTATGTAAGCTTATAACTGTCAAAGAATATTTTACATACCTTTCCTATTCGCTAGCGCTTACGTTTCTTTATTTTAGGTGTTACTATTTTAAGCGCAAAAATGATTTAATTTGCTCTACTAAGACTCCCGTCACCTTTGCACTTGCTAATCTTAAGAAAGTGATCACTTATTCTACAGATCTTCAGGCTAATAAGCGCAGCATTAACTGCACGTAAAAATTTAAATTTACTAGAAATTAATTACGGAACATCAACTTTCAATTAACGAAATGATCGTAAACTTAATTGCATAAACACATACAGGCTTGTTAGTCGTGTTAATAAGCATGCGATAATAGTGATACTTTAGCAGTATATTAAATAAATGATCTCCATAACAAGTACATGAATAAAATTGACGAGATTTTTTAGTCATGGGTTTTCATTATAATAAGTATTAGTAAAGATCACATCGCCTAAGAACCTCGTCGTGAAGCTTTTGAAGATTTTAAAATGCATGAAAATAAATTAATCCCGTTGATTGCTTGATGTGTATTGAAGGAATGAGGTATATAAAGGATATTATTAGTAGAAGTTTATTAACTATTAATTAAGAAGATTATTTGTAGACGCTGCGTACAGCATTGCATTACTTGTAGGGTGAATTTAATCTATGTAAAGCGGGTCTTTGCAACATATGGATGAAATTCATTAGATGTAATCGAAACTACATAAAGATAATTGAATATATCACACATCAATAATATCCACTTTATGTGGATAATGAAAACAATACAAAAACGAACGTACTTTTGAGTATCATCTGCGCCTTAACTGATTACTCGAAACCATTCGCAATATTAAACGGTGAAAACATGAATGGTTCAGAAATCGTTTGATTAGTTCAAAATAATTCAGAATAGTTCGGGATCCATTGACGAATACTGAAAAATCGCTCCTCTTCGATTTTAACAATTAGCTTTAATAAAATAAAGACGAATAGAAGAGCTCGCTCGTTCAATTAAGAGCCATTAGGACGTTAAAGGATGAAGAAAAAAAAATAAATAGGCTTGAAATAGGAAAAATTATAATCAGATTTAAGAAGAATGTGTAATTGAGAAGAATTAAATGGTAAAAATATTTTTGTTGTAAGGTAAGATCCTTTTGAAGGCATGTATTTATTTAGGCTTTGTAGCGTTGCCGAACGGCTGTGCTTACTAGTGCCCTTGGTACACAAACATAAGTCTGTCGAGATTTTGCGAGTATCGAATATCTAGGTTAGGTATTAAAAAGGATTCTTACAGAGACACTGTGGTGTAAACGTGGGAGCCGCAGATTCGAATTCTATCGGTATCTTGAAATTTTTCTTCGATCAATTAAATTCAAACATTAGTAAAATCAATAAAAAATCAATTTCTAAGCAAAAAATTATTTCAAGAGACCTCCATTCACAAATGCACGATCTTCCGACCACGTATATCTAGATATATAAGAATCTCATACAAATAAAACCAATCTTAGGCTTTTCCTGGAGGAGAGCGCAAAATTGTTTGAATTAAAATTTTCCGTATTAAATAAACATTCAACATATGTTCTACTTACAATAGCAATTTTTATTATTTACCTTTCTCAGAGACTACCTGATATTTTATAAAAATGTTAGACAGTCGTTTCGTAACATCTTCATAATTCATATTTAGTAGGTGTTGGAACTCCCATTATATTATGCATGAAGAGATGGGACGCAACGTGCTGAGATCTTTCTCAAAACGTCGCGTAACAAACCATCCATGTATCTAGTTATATGTATGTCTCATCTACGGCAGAGAAAGTACGATCTGCATGATATTAGTCAGCGGTTGTCGTTCATTGTGTTGTATGCGTACATAATTGTTATATGCCTAACAGTGTCCTTCGAAATACTTATTGGAAATATTAATTATCCTTGATTTTCTTAGAATTTGAGTTAAAGTCATTCATATGATTCTACAAAAGCTATTCAACAATTAAATAAAGGATATTTAAGCATGGTGGTTTAAAAAGAGACGACGGTATATCATGCAAATAATTGTACATTGATATGTACCTACTTCGCAAAGATTGCTTAAAAATTAAAGAAAAACAGAACTTATAAGGATGTTGGTAAAACGCTTAATAATTACATTGAGTTACGTTAATAAAAATATCGGGTTGCCGCAGACTAAGGGGATATGTTTTAGGTCCTTGTGCATTTGTAGGAAATTGAAATAAATGCGAGTACGTATCGAATCCTATTTACTACAATGTGTCTTATAAATTGAGACGATTGTTTGATTTGAAGGTGGTAAAAAGAATGATCTTCACTGGATTTTTTCGGCGAAATACAGAATAATGATAGCTGTAACTGATCCTAGTGAATGATATCAGCAAATATTAAGAAACATAGTTACAAAGCTAGAACGCAATTGAAAACGTAAATCTTATAACGAAGCACCTCCGTACATTCACCGACCAGATAAGGGCTTGATAATCACTGCTTTGAAGATCGAGTTACAATCGGGTATTTTAAAAATTGAAGTTCGTCAATATCGCCTGCATTGCACCTAGAGAATTTTTGATTTTGAGCTTTTGAGCTGAAAGAATTCATGAAGACTATTTAAGGAGCAAATTAATGGAGTTCAACCCGAAATATTGTATAATATGCGCAAATTGGATGAGAGATTGGTACCAAAGATCACATTGAGCGGTTACGGTAAACAGTGTTGAAAATTCAATTTCCATTGATCTTTATTGTTGGCTTAATTTGGTGAAGTTGTACAATAAGTTGAAATATAACCCATACTTTATGATGACCTTGTATATCCCTTGTAAAAGTGCACATGTTATGGTATTAGTGCACACTTATTCATAGCAACGTGTGAAATGTACTCGTGGTTTATTCACATTTTTATTTCTATTAAAGTTCGCGTTTCGAAACCTTTTTTTAATGATTAACGGTCTAATGAATAGCTAAAGGGTTGGGAAATAAGTCTTCTGCATAGATCACGCATTGTAATAGAATTAATATTAATTTATGCAAATTATGTTAGAATGAAACATACACAAGTTGTCGCAGGATATTTCTAAAATATCAAAGTAGCAGCTACTTTTTAAAATAATTTAAATAAATTAATTTATTTATACATACGGGATGTGTTCTATTGGCGAGAGATCTGGCGATCTCGCAGGCCACGGGAGCAGATTTATATTGTTTACAGTCAAGAAAGGCATAGGTTCCAGGACATCCTGTACGTATGTACTTAGCAACTACTTTAGTGATACGAATTAATACTAATGGTGACCTGGAAACCGAGACGAGCACTATGCGGATTGTAAGTGCCGTATGCCGTAGAGAAACGGACTCTTCGTTGGCAATTCCCCGTGGTGCCATAAAGAAAATAAGGATTCCTTGTAAACATTATTGAAATTCATTCATCAGCAGTCGTTTAAACTGACCTTTACCGAAAAGACGATTGTAGTCGGTGTATTTAAGACGAATTACTAAAGGCTATATTATTGTTTTTGTTTATTAATATTGTCACTATCCTTAAAAGAATTAATTATTCATCCTTTACGAGTTCTAAACGGCTTCATGTCTTATTTCATGCCGCAACAGTAATGGACATATTAAGAGGATATAAATCGATTTTGCGAAAAAAAATTAAATAGTTAGAACCTTCTCTTTAGGAAGCAGTAGCCAAATTATGTGAACATCCGCGGTTTTCACTTGAAATAGCGTTCGCGAAATGTATGTAACGCGTTGAGATACCTACCATTCAAAATCTCACGCGATTTTATAAATTACCCGTTCCGCTTATTTAATTACAAAATTATCCGTGCCAAATTGATTAGGGACATATACAGTGATGCAAGGAAGCTATTAGGTTAATTGAAAAGTGTTTCGTTTGGATTCAAGGCCGTTATCACGTTAATACAAGGAAGCTAAATCGACAGTTTCTAAATCCGTTAAAAAAAACTTGCGCTATACAATAGGAAGTTTACGTTTTGGGTATTTCGTGAAAGGTTTCATTTGAAAAGTAGAAAAGAATCAGACGAAGTCTGGCTGTATCTTTGCTCCATTGTGCTCATTGATTATTATTGTTTAATTAAAATCGTTTCAGATCATCTGCGCCCTTTTCGCCGTAGCGATAGCTGCTCCACAACAGTCGAATACAGAACCCGTTCCTATTCTGAGGCAGGAACAGGAAGTTAATCCTGACGGATCGTACAAATGGAGGTAAGACTTTTTAAAAGAAGTCAATAAGTTCAATAAACATTCAGCGTCTTTCTTATTTTTCTCTTCTATTCCAATCTAGAATTGGTCTAAGAAACAATGGCCTGCTTTCATATCATAAACAACTAATATTTTTTTAATCTATTATGCATTAGTATCTATCTTGGAAATACGCTGTTTAGATGGTCACTTACTGTGCTTCTATTGGTTTTCCTTGTTGAAAACATTTTCTTTTCCATTATTTATATCTAATGCCTTTTTTTTGTTCATTTCCAAGTTATGAAACCGCTAATGGAATTGCGGCCGAAGAACAAGGATTCCTCAAGAACGCCGGACAACCTGAGGAAGAAGCGCAAGTAGCCCAGGGTCAATACCACTACACCGACCCTGACGGACAACTCATCCAATTATCTTACATCGCCGACGAAAACGGATTCCAACCGCAAGGCGATCACATCCCGACACCTCCACCAATTCCTGCCGCGATCCAAAGAGCGCTCGAAGTGCTAGCTACTCTGCCAGCTAGCAACGATGAACAGCAAACGAGATAGAAACCGTAACGGTTGCCACTATAGATAAAGACCGGCGACAAGTATTAGTCTTAAGTGTAACTGTTAGGTTCTCTAATTTAAATGTTTGTATATGTGTTCATATTCGAGTATATTCTTCGAAGGAATAACATTTTAATTTTTTTTTTGCCAGAAATAAACTCTTAGTTTATAATGCAGCTTTCGAAGGACGATTAAAAGACGTCGAAGCTATTGATAAAATGATGGCCACAGTTGATTGTTACTTGTTATTGTTGATCTCAAGATTGTTGTAAATTTTTTGCGGCTAGATCTATGATTTTTTCATCTTATGTTTCTATTTTTATTTTGATGTAAAATTTGCTTTTCAATGCCTTTAATGAACTCATGAAATGTTATTTCTTTAGGTAAAGAATAGGAGTAAAACAATGTTAACTTTTTTTATATATATATATATATATATTTAAAACCGGTTGTTTATTTCTTTTATATACATAAAAATTTCAAAGGAAATATAAATAAAATAAATCGTAAGTTGAATACATTCGTTTTATTATCTTTTCAAATGTATAAATTATTAAAAAAAGACGAAACTAAAATGTAAATTATGAAACATTGGTGAAGAGATACAGCTCATAGTGAAGTGGAATAACGTGAAGGCGACATATAAGCTTAGGTCTTGGCGAAAATGATGTGACTTTTGCCGGTCATGCTCTATTAGAACTAGACTAATTGCGTTTCTATATGGAAATCTTATCAATCAATGCCTTATCGTTTCCGTTTATTAGTGTTAAAATACGAAGACAATTCTCTAAAAAGTTACCAATTACATTGTAACCTATTACCTCCCAGAAAATTAGTTAAATGAATTTTTTATATTATGGAATTGGTGTACTCAAGCAAACGTTGCTCTTCACCAACTATACACATGATTAATTTTCGACCCCCAACCTTACGGTCTCGCTTATTATTGGAGAAAGAGGGTAGGTTTAAATTTGAGGTTGCTCAATTTTGACAAATATCTTTCCTATTCTTTTACTTGTACCATCTTTATTTAATCTAACTAAAAACTAAAAGTACATCCTCGAGGTAGCTTTCAATTTTTTTTGTTTAATGGTGCGCACGAAATTTTCAACTTCTTTGTTCCTTATCGTATCTTGACGCCGTCCGATTTCATATACCGAATATCTTACAGTTGATAATGAGAATCCATGAATTTTCGAAATAGCTGTTACAAATTAATCAAAAAAATAATTGTGGTGCGGAGTGTACCGATATTTTAGTGTTGTTTGCCACATCTTCTATTTCATTTTGATACATTTTATAATGTTATGAAATATGAAGTGATAATTATCTACTATATGCGTTTGTATGCGTCAAATTTTAATTTTGTCCATTTTAAGAGAATAAATCGGCGTTGCGAAGTCGTTAAGTGTTCATATGAGCAGCCGCTAAAATTGGTTAGAATTGCTTGTTGAATCACATTCTCTTTTAGAAAATCAAATAGATGAAGATACATCCAGATGATTTGATCGACGAATGTGTCCTTTATTACCAGAACTACTCTCCCAATCGTCTCTAAAGATATGGATGGGATAATGACTCATTTGTTTATTCATTTGTTTGCAAAGTTTATAAACTTGCATTAGATCAGAAATGCCGTCCGGAGACTATTGGAATCTTAGTTAAATACGGAAATTCCTAGACGAATAAATAAATATAAACATTTAAGTAATTTTCCACAAGTATCAACGAGAATGATTTAGTTAAATCAATTTAAGTATTAATTATTAATGGTAACGAAATCCACAGTGGCTCCCTCTAGTTTGAATTAATCGTATTGCTAGTGTATTCGTGTTTGTAAATCCATCTAGCTTGATTATTTAGAAGCTCCGCTCCATCTGTTAATTAGTAGGATGAACTTTGTAATTCCAACTGTTAGGCAACTAGTCATACAGCATTATATGAATTATATAATCCAGTCTCGATCCGTCTATCTTTGGTCCTTTGAAGACGATAACATGCTGATAAAATGTAAACTTTAAAATTTTGCTTAAATTAATTAATGAAGTCTTATCTAACTTATCGATAGATGATTGGATCAAAGTATCAATCTCTGCATCCAATCATCAATTTGAAGTTTCTATCAAAATTCTGACAAGACGCTGCACCATTAGAGGCCGTCTGTAAACATTGCCTGCCTGTTTAAATGGTGATGTTTGTAATTTTTGGATGTAGGTAGTTTGTTAGAGGAGGGAAACGACGAAAATTTTTACGATTCTTCTTTTTTGTTTTATTTTATTTTCTGGGACGTTTCGTTGCGCATAATATGAACTTTCTCAAGCAAATTTTTGGAATTAGATAGATATGTAATATATTTAACTACTCTTTTTTTGTTTTTTTTCTGTTTTATTATGTTACTATCATCTTTTTACCTTAAAAAAAAAGATCGGGATTTTAAAGAAAAACACTCTTGAAGCAAAATTTCTTTTGATCATAAAAACAAAATTGTAGGCGTAGGGCGATCAGCGCAAATAATTTGATTAATTTACCTCTAATGTCGTTTCTTCCACATCTGATAGAGACATTTTGTGCAAAAAAAAAACAAATGCTTCAATCCGTACATACTACTACGATTTGTTGTTGGGTGCAACTTGCTACACACATAGTTACACACATTATTAAATTGCGGAATTTATTCTCTTGGGAGTTCGCCCCTTGAGAATTAACAATTTCCGCTGGTGCAAAAAATAACTACTGACAGACGGTTATCCGTTTACAAAATGTTCCGGCTGCAATAGGATGCAAACGATGCCAACATGATATTTGGCAACACGGATCACCAATAAAATGTACCTCTTCTTTGGTAACGTTCTCATCCTTACAGCTATAAGATGAACTTCGAAATTAAATGTCAATGTCATATCGATTACTAATCTCAACTAAATCATTTTGGTCTACACCATATCTGGAGTCCGGTAACGACAAGAAAAAAAAAAGAATACAGATATTGATCGTTTTAACAGAACCTTTACAAGTACTTGAAATGATTGATTCGTTTGTATTGTCGATATTATTGTGCGCTTGTTTAAATTTCAACGAGTTTCGTTGTGAGAAACTATAAAAATGAAAGGACGCAATTACAGATGAAAGAGTTAAAGGGGAATACTGATGGAATTAAGTCTGCGATTTATTTGCTATTTCAAGAACTTGATTCATTTTTAAGGCGAGGCATTCTTGGAAATGAAGAATACCGCAGAAATGGTTTTCTCTTTACGGAATTAAATGCAAGAATTATTTTAATAGAATCAATAATATTTGTATAGTTCCATAAAAAAAGTAAAAGTTTTTATACGTTTAATTCTAAATTCTAACAAATTTTATTTATTTAAATTATAAGGTCTTCAAATAATACGTACAGTAGTCGGATTATGTTTTGTCTCCCGCGTGGCAAGGCCAAGTACTTAGATACAGTAAATAAAAGCACAGAACCTCGTTTGTCCCATCGGGAATGCCCATTATAAACTAAATTGGAAACAATTATCAACAAATAAAACAAATACAATAATCTAAGCCAACGGCTACGTCATCTCGGGGGGGGAGTCAAAACGTAAAAGTATTACTGTACATACGTACATACTCTGTGCCGCCTTTGAAGATAATTCAAATAGGACGTACGGAGATCCATACAACGTAACGCTTCTTTAAATTAGCTTTCACCGATTTTGAAGAAATAAAAGACGCATTTTCTTGACCTGAACAATACTCACATTTGCATGTGATAACCTGTAAATTGATGAAGCAGGTAATCGGTAAATATGGAAGGCTATAAATCAGTATTAGAGGTTACGTTTGTTATGAAATCGATGTACTTACGTAACGTAAATAATAGCAACGGTATACACACTTAACCTTAGAATTATCCGAGTCTTAAGGTAGCTGTATTAGAAATTGAATTTCTATTTGCCTAGTTTTCGGCATTGGCGGGTTCGCCTTTTCTTTCATCTCCAATTCGGGTATATTTCCGAATGTAGATTTGTGGACTAGCAAGTGTTATAGAAAATAGAATATTAAGACGATTAAATAAGTTACAGAGAGATAATGCAATTCAAAAGGGATTTGTCCAGTTTTAATTGAGAATTTAAGACCAGCTTGCATTATTTTACACGTAATTTTTGCAACGTTGTACGCAACTATTTATGTCACTGTACGAATGAGACTTTTTAAATTTTTAAAACAACAAATCTTTTTCGAAATATCCACCATTAATATTTATAAAGCTGTGGATGCAGTGGAACCATTTTTCCATAGATTTTTCCGCTCTGAAGATGGTATCCCCAAAATATAGTTTGAAAGGCTCCCCTGAAGTGATTGTCCTCCAAAACAACGCTGCGACATATCCAGCACAAATAAAGAAATATACAATTATTTTCTTAGAAGCGATTCGCTAAGGAACAAGTCTTGTTGGATTCGTATATTTAAGTTTACATTACCATATATTTCCCGCTGATAGAAAATCACTGCCGTAGCATAGGAAAGGTTCCTATTGCATTAGTTCAATATTAGGAATCAAGATTTCTTTAATATACATACGTAGATACGTAGACGATTTCTTTGAGAAGATGATATTAAGAAAAAAAAAAAAAAAAACTACATTAAATAACTTACAACCATATATGTAAGCAATCATTATTTTCTTATCTAGTATTTTCATGGCGGTCAACCGTAATAATTCAAAAAAATTTAATTAAGACGAAAATTATATGAATTCTCTGACCTTTACACTGACATTTTCATTTTACCGAAGTGATACCTGTGCTTGTTATCATCACGTTTTCTTTTACACACCGCGAACTAACAACCTGTGGTAACTCCTTTAAGCGTTGAGATATTCAAGGATGATAGTGACAGACAATTCAGTACAAATTTTTGCGTGATTTATTACTTTATGGCCGGTTTCGTGAACATCTTAACGTTTTTTTTTTTTGCTGGATGTGTTTATTGTTTTAAATGCAACGATGGGAATAAATTGACACACAAAAGCATGTTAAATAATAAATGCCAAGGATGAACGAAAATTTTATTGCAAATAATTAGCGTGAATTCTAGCTCTAATTATGTAATAAAAGTTTTTTTTAAGAAACCTTGTTAATTTGATAAAGTTTATCCGTATTAAAGAAATAGGTAATAATAAAATTGAGCCAATAAGTATTTATTGTAATTGTTGATTCAATATTATGTCTTCTATTATTACTACTTTTATTATTGTTTTCATTCATTGTTACAAATAAAGTGCGAAATTTACAGCATTTGTAAAATATCCCGTTGATTTTCATTCAAATTCTTGTTAATTATGTAAACATTACCCGGCGGTAAGCGAATCCACTCTCGATCAATTATATACAGCGTTAGTAAAAAGTCCCGGAACGGTCGAATAACTTTGTTATTTGAAAATTATGATTTCTGAAAATTTGGTATGAAAAAATTGGTTAAAAAAATATTAACTGTATTGCATAAAATGCATTTATATTAACTATACCCCCATACCAAATTTCAGAAATCATAATTTTCAAATAACAAAGTTATTCGACCGTTCCGGAACTTTTTACTAACGCTGTATAGAAACATTCGTAATAGTCTTTAATATGTTTAGTAGGTAAGGCAGATTCCTGTAATAGAATAGCAGATGCCGGTAACAAGGTATCGGATGTCTAATAGGCAGCAAGATGACGTCGCATATATTATGATAATGAATTCTAAGAATTATAAATACTTACTTAACTTTCAACTTATGAATTTGAAGACATAGTCTTAACGCACTGATTTTGTAGATAAGTAATGTATAGTTGTCCTGTCTTATTTCCTGTGTAATTCTTAACGTATATAAATGAAAGACATACGTATATAATTAATAACTAGAGATGACAAAGGCAGGTAGAATATTTCTTTTTTTGCGGCGATTAGATAGGCTCGTGTCTATTCGCCTTCCATTGGTGTTCCCGAAAGTCGACAAAACACGATTCTGTCTAGTTTCTGCTAAGAAGAAATAATTCAATCCGCCTTTGCGCCCTCTCTATTAGTAACATTTATTTAATATGTAAAACTATCCATAACACAATCTTTTTATTTGTAGATTTTGTATGATCAGTTAATAATTTCACAATGTTTATAATCAATCGTTATACAAGAAAATTCAGGTACTTAACGAGAGGTACTATTCGTTCTCATGGAGTAGCCATATCGCGTAAGAACCTATTAAACGTCCTTAGCGAATAGGACACATCGGTAAATACTGGTAATATTACGATTATATTGACGGATATGTTAATATTATATAACGCTTGCAGATATTTCGACGGCCCCTTCGGCTAGATAAGACGCACGATGCATTTTTTTAAATTGTTATTTTATGCGACGTTATTGAGTTAACTAAAGCCTTGTAGACACTAAGCAAACTTTCAATGTCTAGGCTTGATTTCAAGTTGCGAGGTTGCATAATACGCATATATGATAGCTCCTAAGACTCTAATGGTCATTACAAACAAACCATAAAATAAATTGAGCGCTGCTTTTATTGTTCGAAATCAATCTGTTCTGTCCGGACCATCGTGACATTTGCACTAGTGTCCGCTCGACTTTAATGAGTGGGTCTTCCACAATACCGAAAGAATGCATCATCCGCAAACAAAACGAAATATTTGGGAAATCATTTGTAGTTAACAGAAAAAGAAGAGGACCCAACACAGAGCTTTGAGGGACCTCCAACTTTATATTCCACTCATTCGAAAAAAATTTGGTCTGCTTTTACCTTAATTTTCCCGTCTGATATATACGATCTTATCCGGTCAACTTGTGACAGAAGAACTGAGAGTCGTTACAGTCGAATGCCCGAGTTTAGTCAAAGAAGATGCCGGCCGCGTGTTTGTTACGTTAAATCGATTAAAGCCGTTTCCGTAGATATGCATCATCTAAATCCGCATTGATTATTGATTTTCCATACATCCAAATCCGCAACAACACGTTTAAGCAAGAAACTGCTAATTCCATCAGTACCGTGAGACGATTTATTTGCCATCTTTGGGACCAGGTTAATAATATCATCGTCCGAAACTGGTCTAAAGGAAGGAGAATTACGGGGGTCAGAATCAACAACATTAGGCCTGATCTATCAACACCAAACTGGAGATTCACCAATGTTTTTGCAATAGATAAAAAATTGTTTCCGAACTCACCAGAAACATTTCTCGGTTTTATTTAATTCTATTTAGACTAGTCATTATCCTGAAAATGTATTCAAATTCAACAGGATTCGAATCATCCAGTATCTATCCTCTGTAGATGAAGGAAAGAAGAAGAAGAAGCTAACATGGCCACCATCGTTTTTCCTTCTTTCTCCCCGTCGATTTCTGATGGCATACTTTTAACCCTGAAACGGAGCTTGCAACTTGGTGAAATCGAAAACGGAGGTAAATTGATGTAGCGAAACGATTCTATAAAACAAAGAAAGGGGAACATATCAAACGGCTTCATTGTTAGAGACCTTGAAATACTTCTTGCGCAATCCCAAGCCAAGTATGCCGATGTGGGTGTATCTGTAGAGGAAGCTCGGACTCGCGGTAGATCCAAGTGAAAGTTACATTTTCGCCGATCGCCGGTCGGTTGTAGATTCGTTCAAGGTTTTTGCCACAGCGATGTAATTCCGCGCCAACGATAATGCACCTGATACGGTTTATTATTACCTACGAAACCTTTCAACGCTCGTAAGTTTCTATATAGATTTGAGCTACATTTTATGAATGAGAGCAGTGTTATATAACACGACGACTACGCCGGCATGAATGGAATTTCAAGCGAGGGGAACTGTTTCAAGTTCGAGGTTAATGTTACAATTATCGATGTGTGCGTATGCGTACGTTAGAATTCTCCGTTTGCTCTCGATGTGTCACGAATTTATCAATGAAATGATATAAATAGAACAAGTCGACACCTACACCAGTTTGTTATTACGTTCATATGAGGACAATGCAAATAATGTCAATGAACTAAGTAACATTGTTTTGGTTTCTAACAATAATTGTTGTGAATTGGTTATTTTCTGGATAGTGCTCATGGTGTTTACCATTCAATTCGTGTCAGTGGTGAAGAAGTGGAATAAAGTTGGATAAATCTGTCGATATCTCCGGAGATATATTTGCAACTTCGCTGCTTCAATGTCGTCTTAATTTTGCGAAAGCCGCCTTTACAACCCGTCGAATACATCCTCTACCTTCGTTTGTCAAGTTGAGATGTCTCGAAAAAAATTCTTGTATCACTTCTGTCCTGTTCGTTCATTCACGGCATATTTTTCGCGTTTCCGTTTGCGAAACGCCTTCGAATTAAAGCTTCATTTGCTGTCATTTTATTTATTTTAATTCATTTGAATTGTTTGAATTAAACAATTATCAACAAAAGCATAAATGTATTAATTTGCCCGGTGCAACTGCTACATTCTAATAGCATATGGTTTGCATCTGCACTGTTGCTACTACAAGTGCATCTAGCTGACTCGGTTAGCCTTATTCGTGTTAAATAACTAGAAAAGTAGCTCGAACTTTAGCCGTGCTCTCGTTTCATTTGATAAGAAAACACTGATAATTATTCTTATTTTCCCTTCTGATATATAACGTATGTATATATGTTTACGTGGATGTGAGGGATCCTTTAGGACCTTTGAAGAGATTAAAAATAGTTTCAAAGCAGCAGCTATTGCATATTATGCTCCCAATAGACATGCTGAAGATAAAGAAATTTCTTGTTGTTCCTTGAGTTGTAAAGTAAGCAAGCATAAGGACATGGACTACTAACGTGGGAATGTTAATGTTACCATAAGATCTGTGAATAAAATTTTATCCATATCACGCATAATAACGTACTTAGAACGGACAACAACTTGCCGAATAGAAGGGACGTTCACATAAATATGTATGTTAGAGTACCAGGTTAAGTTGTAGTAGGAC
Source organism: Oryctes rhinoceros (assembly GCA_020654165.1). NCBI lineage: Eukaryota > Metazoa > Arthropoda > Insecta > Coleoptera > Scarabaeidae > Oryctes > Oryctes rhinoceros. The sequence continues at coordinate 7,823,059 of JAIOKQ010000240.1, read as the reverse complement.
CTGCCTCAAAGGGTATTTAAATAGAGGGCGCTGTAACTATTGTTCACGCACACAATTGTACGAACAATTAAAAGACCTTTTCTTACATTTGAGACAGAGTGATCAATATGATGAGCGAAATGTTCCTAAACAGATTGGGGTTGGCCGTGGTAGTTTAATGGAATGGTCGACGTGATCGCCGGGATTTTGGAAAGATTTCCCGAAAAATGCTGTTTGGAGTGGCGCGCAAAAAGGAAAATCATTTCTTTTTTTTTTCCATTTAACACCTCGAAAAAGAAATAATTTTTATTGGAACAATTTTTCTTTAAAATAATAAATAAATAAATAAAACACTTGTATAGCTTGCCTTTTCATAACAGTCAAAAATCCTTGAGTTATGTTTCTCACGTTCTGTTCAAGGAGTTAAATTCGACAAATTCGTCGTAAAGTAAAGCCGATTTCGAAACAGTTGATTGCATTTTACATTTACTCTATTCATCTTCCTGTAGATTATTTATTTTGGACATTAGAATGTTCATTTTGCTCACACGACTCGGTCGGTGGAAGATTTGCAATGGAATTTACATCGAATTATTCTACATACATTATATAATTTTGTAATGGTACTATTTGACGTTGCGTACAGTTGCGAGCAAATGAATAGGGACACTAATGCAATTGTAAAAGAAAGTATTTATTTATTTGTATTTTCGAATAAACAAAAGTTTAAAATAGGAAACTATATACTACAAACTACGGACAATTAATACATCGCAATAAATTGCAAAATGTACTGTATGATACAAAAACACATGCCAATACAAATTATCCCATATGTAAAATGCGAGCATTGAAATAGGTACACTGGAATTTCGATTTGGTGGGATACCCCTTTGCTTTAATGACTGCGGCACATCTCCTAGGCATGGAATCGATGAGATGCTGACATCGTTCCACGGGAATATTGTTCCGGACCTCCTCAACACATCGAAACAGTTCTTCGAGGTTTGAAATATTTTTATACCGAATACAAAGTTTCACATCTTGCCGCAAGTTTTCGATTGGGTTTAAATAGGGACTACAAGAAAGCCAATCAAGAAGATCTGCATGATTTTGTCGAAACCAGTCCTTTGCAATCTTAGCTATGTGCTTGGGATCATTGTCTTGTTGGTACTTCCAAAGTACGGACAAATGATCCTCCGCATATGGCAGCATAACGTTGGATAAAATATCAACATACACATGTCGATCCATTATTCCGTTAATCTTGCGCAATGGACCAACTCCTATATAAGACATACAAACCCAGACAGAGACAGATGGAGGAAATGTGTTCCTCCAAACCCTTTTACTGTTTTTATTGTATGCTTAGGTTTCATCGCTTCATTGGGGCCTCGCCGTACATATCTTCTGCCATCCCATCCCGTTCTATTAAATTTTGACTTGTCACTAAACAATACAAATTTCCACCGATCTGCAGTCCAATGCGAATGATTTCTGGCAAACTGTAATCTTTTCATTCTATTTGTTTTGCTTATAAGCGGTTTATGTCTAGCAATCCTACCATGTAATCCGGCTTCTTGTAATCTTCGTCTGACTGTGCATACACTAATGGGCCTATCAATCACTGTAATTACCTCTTTGTGTATATCTGCCGCCGTTTTTAATGGATTCGCAGGTGAGAGACGTGCTATGTGTGTATCAATGCGAACCGTCGTTTTCTTAGTTCTTCCCTGTTTAGGATTTTTTTCGCAGGTTCCGTATTTTTGGAAATATTTTATTTGATTAGCGATCATATTTTTCGATACAGATACTTGGTTGGCTATTTTTCTCAAACTCGAACCGTTTTCGTGAAGTGTAATTATAATTTTTCGAAGCTCAGGCGTACAATGTTTTCCACGACCCATTTTCAAAATAATTTAGTCTGTGCTACCGTGAAAATTAATTATTATGCGTTTTAATATACAAAAATCTATTTTGTGTAATTGCGTTTTAATAATATAATATTAAGTTACTTCTAAAAGAACTTAAAGAAGACTAAATAAAAGATTATGACAACTGTCCCTATTTAAATGTTGGCTTGCATGAGACCGATCATAAGAAATGCAAACATAATATTTTAATACTTCCGGGAAATGCAAGTGTGATGTCTAGGGCATATACTTTTATTAATTTCTAAGAATTTTATTTAAAAAAATTCTTTTGCTTCGTTTTAAATTGTAGAAAAACAGGAAACCTTAAATATATGATTAGTGTCCCCATTCATTTGCTCCTCACTGTATGTACGAATCGCCGAAATAAAAGGATTTCCCAAGGTCGCCGATTTCAACAGCCCATTTTCTTCGAAAAAATTCTATCCCGTCAAGACCTTTACGTAACGTCGCGGTGTATCGATATAAACATCAAATTCAAAGTCGTATAGAAAACGCTACGGTAATGAATATTATCGCGAAATCTTAACAGCAGCGCTAACCACAAAACTCGAAATGCGTGTTTTCACATACATATACGTATATACACACGCATCCATATATACTGTTGTTAATAGAGTACTAATTAACACATATCTAACGAGTTGATTTAACAGAATATTTTGACATTTCCTTATTATGCATTGCAACATTGTAAATTAAATCTCGTAAAATGTCTGCGTTTAAATATATATTCTACGTCTACTTTACGACGATAGAAACAAAAAGTGGTTTTTGAAAGAACTCTTTATTTCAAAATGTGATAGGTCATATGGCGGGTAAAGAGATGCTAAATAAGCAAGATGACGCAATACGTAAAGGTATAAAAACAGAAACTGTAATATGTGCGTTGCACATTTGCTCACAAAATCGAATGGAGTGAGAGAATCTTCTGATAGTTTGTAATAGGGATCATATTATTAATAGGAGCTACGTCACATTCACGATCTGGCGTGTTTTCGTATTAAATAAGAACAATTTGTATTGGTGTCGCAACTCGAAGTGTTTAAATTTAAAATTAAGTGTGTATTTATTAAGTAAATAAATAAAGTTGATTAATCAATCGAAAAATTAATCAATTAAAAAATTATTCCCTTTTTGCAACGACTAGATAGACTCGTGTCTATTCGCTTCGTCAGAATGGATTCGTGTTGCTTACTGGTGTCCACGAGAGTCGACGAAGCAAAGGTCTCTCTAGTCTCTGCAAAAAAGTAGTAATTTCAACCGCCTTTGTCGTCTCTCTAGTGATAAATGAAGAATTCTCCTAAGAATTAACGGCTTTATTTGGAAGAAATTGCTTTGCATTGCTACAGGAGCGGAAGATTGCTGAAACGGTTAGGAGCACTATAGCTAAAGTTTTTCTGAGTGAATGCAAGTACATTTTGAAAGAAATTACAATCTCAATTTGATTTGGAATACGCTCAATGATATCAATATATTTACTTGGGGAAATCATTATTATATTTTCTATTATTTATTTTCCATACGTTTACCCCATCTTCGTATTTTCTATTTGGTAAAATATCATTTTATTGCTTAGATTTATTGAAAATGTATTTTAATTTAATCTTGCTTGCTAATACATCGTGCTGTATTTAAAGTAAAAAGTTAAAGTAATAATAATAGTAATAATAGTAATGACAATAATAATTATTCCTTTATGGTCTTATTTTTTTAAATAAAAGTAAACATTGTTTTAGTAGGGCCATCTCCGCTGTAATGAGCAAAGGGATGTGCTGTATTGGTCCCATAAGAAGCTGCGATTAACAATTAAGCCTAGGTATCTACAATGCATAACCTGCTCTAAGTAAACACTCATCCAAGTATGTTCGATTGTATAGATCATAATAATAATAGCAATAATAATAATAATAATAATAATAATAATAATAATAATAATAATAATTAGCAAGTTTTGTGCTTAAGGGTGTAAGACTATGGCCCGGAGCAAACTATTTGGGGGTCATCTCTAATAAGAAAGGATCTTTTAAAGCCCATGTTAAACAAGACATTAAACGTAGAGGAAAGTTTTTAACTTAATCAGATTATGTCCAACATAGGAGGTCTAGGCAATACGTACAAATGATATCTATATGGCAAAAGGGAGTTGATATTAAAAAAAAAGATACGGCAATTTTATAGAATTGACCCAAAACAGCGAAACAAAGAGAAAACAGACAGGTGCTACTTTGAGAATGATAGGCTTAGACAGCCGATCGCATCTGAAGTTATGTCGAACGGTTTTCAGCTTTTAATTTTATTTTTATATTTTATAATAATACATCGCTATTGCTTCATGCTGGGGATAATCACTGGCAAACTTTAGCTTCAGATACAATGAACGCGAATATCACATAAGATAAATAAGAAAGAGAGTCTAAAACTCTCGTACACGCCGATCCTGGGCCTTGTTGATTGGTTTTGAAGAAATTCTAGAGTTGCTACAGGTCAAAAAGTCCCGCTTTCAAAGAAATTTACAGTAAACTTCATAAAATTGAAAAGTGTATTTTTAGTTCGCCTATTCGATTTAAATCGATCAAACTAAGGGGCAACAAGGAGGTTATTATCTCAAGAACAGAGGTTGAAGATACTTTATAGCGCTTTTTCAATCATTTTGGAAAAGATGGGAGGCAGCGATATAATTTGAGCGAATCACTCTTATTTGCATTTTTAGAGACGGATATTGCAACAAGACGTAGCGTATCAGGATATGTACCTTCTTTATGTTAATTAATGATTCTTCTTCATAATTCAATAAAGAACACTACATCGAGTACTGAACTCTCAAATCAAACACCTGTTTATGGTAAGATTAAAAAATCCGATGTAAATTATTAATCAACTTGATAATTACATGAAAATATTACATCAATCATAAAACTATTGCCATTAATATGGATGTTTATTTAAAAGGTCAAATTATCATCATATCTTCGTGGCGAGGTGTAGTATTTATGCATAACAGGTCATTGGACTGAAATTTTACTTTTCAACGTTGTACGGTCGCGTACTTCCCCTCTGGTTGCTATTATTATTTATTAATTTATGGAACTACCACTTGATTACTCTAGCAACATTACTTTTAATGTCCAATTGTAAAAAAGTAAGTTGTTAGTTTGAATCAAGGTGGTGTATTTGTTTTTGAAGTAGTTTAAATAACTTTAATGCGATTACTAGCGCAACCTTTAAAAAAGTTAACATTTCTTCAAGATAATCGTAATATTTGGGCTGTAAATTATGGTCGAAGTCGTTTAGATATGAAGTTCTTAAGCTTTCTAAATGTCTTCAAAGTATTTGCCTTAATTGGCCACCATTGGTCAAGAAACAAGGTTAATTTTAAGCAATTAAAGGATAGTATTCCATGTGTGCTCGGTTGGGGTACAGCGTTCGCGTAAATCTTCTTATTTAATATTTTTTGAAAGAGATCCATTTTTGATCAATTATTTTGCTGATTTGGGATAGCGGTCGAATTTACGAAACACATACAGGGTGTTATAAAAATTAAAAATTACGTTGTTTTATTTGGTGTTTCCTTAACATTTTTCTAAAGTTTTTCTTGGAGCCCGTGCATCATTATATTGGATTGCTATGTTATACAACTTCTATCCGTATTGAACAAATTTAACGCGTGCCTATCCATTTTGCAGTAAATATAACTTCTTACACAAACGTAATAAAAGCGTTGTACAGAAATATGCATAATTGATACGGTTGAGAGCTAGCGAGGAAAACTTTATGACTTGGCACTTATAAAGCGTCGTTTTTTCTTCAAGCAACGCATCATATACTAACATAATTTTTCCTGGAAGTGTTTTTCTCTCTTATAAGATCTACGTTCCGTCTGACAAGTTTAGTAATTATTCTATTTAACTGTGGTAGAGAACAAATAGCGGTAATTTGTATGGATCATCTAATTTAACTTCCGAAAACAAATAGCAGCGTAGTAATCATAGAAGTAAGTTATTCGTCCACTCGAAACGATTTGCGCTTGCAGCAGTAAATGGATCTAAGTAATGCTGTTGTATAGGAAACGTTTATGTTGCGGTAGTAAGTTGCTTAACGTAGCATTGATATCTTCACTTTATAAAAGATAATTCTATCTATCTGTCTTAGCAAGTAAGACAACGATTAAATCGATTAAATAAAGTATGCATACGACTACTAAAACGTTTCACCAAAGGCTTCACGATACCTTATTAGCCCCATAGTCTGGATACTTGAATGAATGAATACTTGGATGAAGACGATATCGTAGCTATATTGAATCGTGCCCAGTGTTGTCGTAAAGATAATAGTGAAGTGTTTTAAGATAAAAAAATTAGTTTGAAAGCTTACATTTGTTTGCTAAGTTTTAACAGCATAAAATTAAAGCTGTCGAGTAAGCCAAAGAAATCCTTTTTCTCTAATCGGTTTGATGCCTGTATTTTAGATATAAAAGACAAAAGAATAAGTAAACACTAATTTTTTTTTGTATTTTGCCCTTCGGTTGCGCCCTAATTTCCTCGACAGGACATATCCAAACAACCGATGAAAATATTACAGCTCGATACGATACAGTGCACCAAAGCTAACGAAATAATACGTTGAAAATTCTAGACAAAGAATCTGCAAATATCTCGTTGCTTACATGCCGCAGACAATTACATATTAACCTTTCAAATCGATATTTGACCGCATAAAAAAGCCGACGTTTTTGTTATAATCCGTCTTTAATTGCGCCCACAGAGCTGCGATCTCGTACGATTCCGACGTGTTACGTGCCGCATGCAAACCGCTCAATTGAACAATGCGAGAATTATTAGTGTACTGACCGGACGAGAATTCCATTCTTAAGATCGTCATTTCTGTGTATGCCACCGCCTAAAAATCTAGGATGATCTAAGATAGGGAAGGTGCATGTATCGGTACCATACATGCCCCCTGACCGTGTCCTGCCGCTATATAAACGAAGATCGCCCCATGGCAGATCAGTGCGTCTTTGAAGTGCCTTCTAACACCTACAAGTATTCATCATTTACACATCATGAATTTCTTGGTACGTATACAAGCAATTGCAATGAAGTATTTTGTGTCCATTAACAATTTTTTCTTCTTGTATTTTATGTATTTTCACGTTAATTTTCATTCAATTCAGTTTTTATACTTGTAAAGCCAGCACTACTAACAAATGTTTCAGAACTGTTGTGAGACAGTTTGAAACTGCTTATCAAAGGTGACGAACATATTTCTTTACGTAGGAGTATAAAACCAATCGAATGGCAAAGTTCGCAACAAAAATCTGCATAGTTACTTTTACTATTTTTAAATTTAAACAATGATTGCAATAAAAACAATTGTTACAAATCGCCAGATCAAATATTATTTACAATGACCTGTGCGATTGGTTAACCTCGAAAATGTAATTTATCCTCTAGTACTACATAACCTCAACCTAATAAAATCATCTATTATACGAGGAGGACATTATTTTGTGTTAATCATTTGGGCAAATATAATAAATCTGATGTGTATAAAATATACACCAGATACGAGATTATTTGTCCTGAAGTAAGCATTTATTTATCAAAGGCTAATGCAAATGTGGATATATATTCCACGATTTTTTTCAAACGTTTCCTTGATGTGTTTTTATTTAGCACGTCCATAAATGTTCGTCTTCGATTAACAATTCAAATTAGTGTAAAATTTGACGTCTAAATTTATTCTTCCTGCGAGGTCTTCTTTGGGAAGCGCCTTCTTATTGGCTTTAATAGGAAGATAATTATATACAGGTTGTATTAATTTATGACTGTTGGCAATTCTAATTCAAATGTTTCTTATTATATCAGGTGAAAAAATTTAACTTTTGTAAAATGTTTGAAGTAACGTTTTTTTTATTAGTAATAAATTTGATTTTGATACGCATGATTCTATACCTTTGATTACGTCAATAATTTAAAAATTGTTACACCTATTTTGTTCTTTTCGTTCTGTTCTATTTCTATTACGGTTCCTTTATTACGTCAAGTTTCCCTTTAGAATTATTTACGTTATACAATGAAGTCTACACTAAATCAAATTTCTTAGTTCTAGCAGTTTTATTAAAAAAAAAAAAACAAAAAAAACAAAACAAAACTAAATGAAGTGGAAATCAACGTTTAGATAAATATATTTATTTTTATTAAAACAAGGTTCTCATATCGTCTTTACTGCACGACCATATTTTCGAATGCCTAAATTTAGATATTTCAACTGGTCAGAGTATCTTATCAGTTGTGAATTAATCTTTCGAATCAAAATCTTCTTGGTAATAGCGGCTTTCGTGGCCCAGAAGGCTGCTGAAAATAAAAAAAGCACTATACATCCCTTCAAGAAGGATTTGTAATTTAACAAATTGTTTGTTTTGTTCTGTTTTCACTGCTACAAATCGATCTCTTTCAAGAATTTTTCAAGAATTTGAGATTTCAGATAAATATACATAGTTTCTTGTTATATACGTACATACTTTAATTAATTAGATTAATTATATTTCAACGTCTTTGATTGATTAAATCAATCTGATATGATTGATTAAATCACGTATTCTACTTTGGACGAACATTTCGAAAAGGTTTAACTGAGTACTATTTTTCCCACAAATTTGCATCTTTTAGCTTAACTTCGGCTAAAGCTAAAGCTTTCATAGGAGCACGTCAGGAACTCTTCTAAGAAGTCAATTTTCTTGAAGGGATAATTAAAAAGAGATAAATTTGAAAGATTTGTAAATAATTCCACGTTTAAATTTATCGTATGATCTTGACTTTTCAAGATCAATTGGATTCTCATAAACAACCATATTCGTAACGGGTTTCTCTTTTTTTCTAACGTAATCAAGTACGCCCAGTTTATTATGTTATCGACGTGCTAATTAGTTTTATTACACGTCAGTGTATTCAATGAACATTACCAACATAATAGAACTGTTACATAAAAGAAATACCTGATGATCCTACGTCGGTACGAAGAAAGATCGCTTTACTCAGATATCCTTACTGGTAAATAAATGTCTTTCACTTCGAAGAACGCGACCTTTAAAATTATCACGTCTAGAATCAAATAAAGCGGCGATCTCCGTTAGATGATGCATCGCCTATTGAAAAGGGATCTAACCTCTAACCTTATTCTCCTTTGGCGGGGAACACCTTTCTGCGAAGATTAGTAAAAAAAATCTTAAATATCAATTCGCGTCTTACCCACTGGCGTTGTTGATATTACATGACTGTTGGTAATTTTAATTCACAGTTGCGTTACGTAATGACGACCCACTTGCTGGAACGGGGCCATAAAATAAATTTGTTACAGCCTTTGGTATTGAAGTTGTAAAAAAAGTATTTTCTAAAATCGTCTTCTACGAATCCGATATTTACTTTTAGACGTAATAAAAATTGTCGTAAGGAAGTCGTAAGTGTTAAAAGCATCATTCAATCATTATTGTTCGATGCTCTTAGCAATGGAAAGTACAGAACTCGCACGCTATAATTTATTCTTAAAAAGGCTACTGGATTTGAAAATGGATTTCAATTAGACAAGATGTAACGTTGTATTAAATCCTGTTCTCCATTACATGTTCCCTTTCTTTGTAACGATAATCTTCGGATTCCTAGCTTGACACGAATAATAACCGATAGTCCCAAACAATCATTCATCTCGCTTCTACTAAGGGATAAATATAGAGGAAGTGCAATAAACGGGAAACGCTATTTCTGTTATGGAGGCATAACCGAGCCTGCTCGTAATCGACCAAGGCGAAAATTGTGATCTTCGCCTCTGCCCGAGCAACACGAATCCAACATTTCTATATACAACCTCGTTCCCTTGATGTGATAAGAAGTTTGCGTGTGACATCTTATTTAAAATTATTTTAGTTAGTTAATTACACACTCGCAACGGCTCGGTAATCTCCCTTCTTAAATTGAACTTTTGTGAGTAGTTTTCAACGTATATTTATCCATTCAACTTTTATCGTGTATACGCATGATCGAACCACGTAATAACTTTTGCGTGCAGCACTCGTCCGCGAATGTAAACGATTTTTTTGCGGCTTTTTGCCGGGGTTAAACTACCGTTTTTAACGATATAAATATACGCTGCCCATTCGTATGTTAAAAGCTGCGGTATGGAGTTCGCGTTGTTACTTACCTAATAATTACAACGTGGTAATTAGCTCCTTTTCGTTCGATGGTGTTTGTGTAAGTTCAACTTCCTGAAGATTCTTCTTTTTTTAACAATCCAGGAACACAAACAAATTGCCTCATTAGATCAAGATTAGATGTAGAGTGAAGATAATAACGTTTTTGCTTTCACGCAGCAAATTCTTGTTGCCAAGTGTTAAATGCTCTCTTCTTGGCCAACTTTGACTTGATCAAGTATGGGTTTCAAACTCTATCCCACTCACGTAGAAAACATGGATATTTCGTGAATCCAGATTACTGACCTAAAGCAGACTTAAAAGAATTAATCAACGGACAATTACTTTCGCCTTACTATCTCGTTGGTAATTTTTTGCAATTTTTTTACAGATTGTTTTAGTCGCTGTAGTCAGTTGCGTGGCAGCACAAGGAGGTGGTCGTTATCGTCCAGTACCAAACCCCAGTCCAGGTCAACATATCGCCATCCTGAGACAACAAAGCGATATAAATCCAGACGGATCGTACCAATGGAGGTAATAGTCATAGCTCTAACTTCCCCAAAATTTTCGTCAATACTTCAATTGTTGTTGCGTTCATTTGCAGTTACGAAACAGAGAATGGCATCTCGGCCCAAGAGCAAGGTCAACTGAAAAACGTGCCTAACAGTCCGGATCCGGCCATAGAGGCTCAAGGCGGCTTTCAATACACGGCACCGGATGGCACCCCGATCCAATTGTCATACGTCGCAAACGAGAACGGTTTCCAACCGCAAGGAGCTCATTTACCAGTAGCGCCGCCAATTCCGGAAGCCATCGCTCGCGCTCTGGATTGGATAGCAGCTCATCCCGAACCGCAACAACAGCAAAGACCAGGAGGAAGATTCTAAATATACGAATAGCGAAATATAATTTAAGTCTGCTTTGTACTTCGGATTAAACGTCGGAAAAGATAATAAAAGACAATGTATGATATGTAAATAAATCTGTGTAAAAATGTACATACATCATAGCTAATATATATAACACTTGACTATTTCGGAAGTACAAAATAGACGATTTGCCTTTATAACAAAACGATAAGTCAGTATGGTTTCCGACTTGTACCTTTGTTTTTGTTCGAAAGATTATCTCTAAGGTAATGACATTACATAATGTGTATGTATTTTCATATACCTTCTATGTATCTTCTTAATACTATGTTTTTTTTATTTTCTTATAAATAAATGGCTGGACCTTTTATTTTTGCTTCTTTTAGTAATGTTTAAGAACGTTTTTAAGAAGAGTACCGGATAAATATATGAGGGACATAAAGAGTTTACACGCCAAACTATTTCATATTTTCCAACCTTCAATTTTTTCTTTTTAATAATTGTTAGTTATTCGGCAACGTATTATAATAAATTATATAATTTGACCGAATTAATCTACTTCTTGGTATTGATGGAATCACCCGCGAAGAAGGAAACATGAAGAGAGAAACTAGACAATGATATGTTTCTACCTACCTGACGCGATCAAGATTGCTCCGAGTGCTTTTTTACCTCATACGGCTATTTGGTTTCCGGCTTATACTGTTACCCTTCGAAACGGCAAACAAAATATCTTCCAACCGCTAGAAGATATATTGTTTGCTAGAATCTAAAGTATGTAGGTATCAAAGCGGTCATGCGTTACACCATCTGGAAGCCAGCAGTCCAAGAACTGTTCAAGAGTTGATTTGTATTTTTTTGACAGTAGGCGTGTATCTCTTGGTAGTAGATAGCGCTATAAGGAAGTAATCTCCACATGATTTGCGATGGGGTAGACCATGGTGCGGATTGCTCACTTCTGTAACAATGGTATTTCGTTCCCCAAAAAAAATCATTGGTTTATTGAAATTTCAAAAACTCGCTGCAATTGAGGAAACTTTTCTGTAAGCAATATGAGCTATTGTTTATCTTTTATTATTACTATATTCAATACAATGTTCTTGAATGGTGACTTACTTTTTAGGATCGTAGCTACTACCAAAAATCTAACGGTCATGTAGTGTTGTAGTCCTTAGAATTTATATTTTTCTGCGGACCTGCTTATACCTTATTAATGCTGCTTCCTTGCTAATACGGCAAAGAAAATAAAGAAAAAGGTTGATGATTACACTGGCCAACAAATTTCAATTTTCGATTTTGCCATAAAATAATTTATATTAATTTCAATAGAAAACATACAAAACATTTATTTTAATAAAAGGTAGAAGGTCAAGTTAGCTCGATTTTTCTTTTATATTTCAATGAAAAGGTTTTTTAGATTAGATCATAATTTAATGTCTCAATAATTCAAATTATTACAATTAGAAATGTGAAGTAATACTGCTCCGTCTCTTATAAACAATATCTACAGCATCTCTTCTTAACATCCAACAGTAATCCGCTAAGATAACAGAATACCATTTCCCCTGATACCGTTTTCCCATTCTCATTGATGTCTTGGTGGAAGCGCTCACCGTGTTCATCGTTAACGTCGCCCATATTTTCCGGACAAAAATCTAAGTGAGAATGTAAGATGCGCACTTTAAGGGATATATTACAGCCAGCAGCGTGAAATGCTTGTAACATATCCGTTACTAAAGTTTTATAGTTGCCAGCTTTTTTGTTTCCCAAGAAATTCGTGAAAACTTGTACCATGGAGAGCCAAGCTGTTTTTTCCTTCGCTGTTAATTTGGTTTCAAAGATTTCATCATTTACTATTTCTCGTATCTGAGGTCCAACAAAAATACCTTCTTTCAGTTTCCCTTGTGTTAATTTTGGAAACTTTTCACGAGGTATTTAAAACCTTCACCTTCGAGATCCAGTGCCTTTACAAAGTCTTTCATGAGCCCAAGTTTCACGTGGAGAAGTGGTAGTATGATCTTTTCTTTTTCTACTAGAGGCTGATGTTGTTGTAGCGGCCACTCTTGCTTATGGTAATGTTTTTCCCAAAGACATACAAAGCCAACAGTATTTGGTGTAACCAGATCGCATATCCAAAATAATTGCAATTACTTTAAAATCTGCACAAATATTCCAGGAATAGTCTTTGTACTTTATCTTTTCTAATAAAATTTTCAGATTTTCGTAAGTTTCTTTCATAAAAACAGCATGACCTACCGGAATAGAAGGATAATGGTTTGCATTATGCAACAAAACTGCTTTTAGGCTAGTCTTTGATTAGTCTATGAATAATCTCCAAGAACTGGGATCATGATGTATTCCCAAAAGCTTCACAAAGTTATTATTGCAGTAAACTAGATTACCGGCCATACTATAAAGGCATCTTCTCCGTAACCAGAGCTAAGCCAATGTTGCCGCTTTTCGAATCATTTTTACTTTATATATGCTGTTCAGTTTCATCAGTTACTAACTTAGGGTAAAAACCTTGTTAGTCAGTGCTATGTGGATTATTAAGGGAAAAAAATGAAATGAAATAATAACAACCACTTTTTTGTTTGTTTTTAAAATTATTACTAAAATATATCTTTTATCGTTACTAAATGTAAAACACATGCTTTACGTCACTAGAACATAAAATCATGGGCATCCTCAAGACTCCGTCGAAAATCAATGCACAATATTTATAAATAGAGATGACAAAGACAGGTGAAATTATTACTTTTTTTGCAGCGACTAGACGGACTCGTGTTTTATCGACTCTCGGGGACACCATTAGGCAACACGAACCTCTTCTTACGAGACGAATAGATACTGAGCAGCGAGTCTGATCGTTACGAAAAAGTAATAATTTCACCTGATTTGGTCACCTCTACTTATAAAGCAAAATGTGCTACGAAGGAACTTTCAAGATGTTGACCGGAATAGTCAGTTTTTCAATATTCTTAGTAAAATCATTTTGTCTCTGTCTTTTGCTCTAGCACAGCGTACACCGTGTCTTATCAAGCAAAGTGCATGCAGAGATTAATTCGAAAAGTCTAGGAATACAAACAAACAGTTTTTGATCTAGTTTTCAGAGCCTGTATTGATAAACGCACTCAATTGTCCTTTCAAATCGTCGGGGTAACTCTCGATCGTTCAATTATCTTAGCTTTACATTGACGTTAAACAATATAAATAACATTAAACGATAACTTCGAAAACCAAAGTAAGCAACTTTAAAACGTGTATTATATGCAAACGACGCCAACATATTTTTTAGAGAAAGATATTTAGGAAATTTACGACAACGACATTTTGTCAAACGTTTAAAGTATAAACAACCTTGACCTTAGTGATTTTAATAAAAAGCATTATCGCAGTTGGAGGTTAGATATGATAATAAAACCGCCGTTGGTAATTAATTTTCACAATTTATTTATCCTAATTACCCTCTTTACCGTGAAGCGTAGTCTCAATATTATTATTTAGGCGTAATTCTAAGTTCGTTTCTGAAATGTAGCATGCTGAAAATGAAGGAATAATCATTAGTACGTATCGATTCCTTTTAGATTTTAATAAAAAAACAATCAAGGTCGTTTTTTTTTCTATTTGGACAATAACCAGGTGTAATAGCAATGCTTGTTTGACCCTAACAGTTTGAGTATAAATATGGTGTTGTCGAATGCATCTGCATCCAATTAAAAAGGAACACTGAGAAGATGAAGTTCGTAAGTGAAACGACAGATCTCTGAAGTGAATTCTCATTCTCTAAGGAATACTCTAACTATTTGCAGGTAATTGTCCTAGCTATCGCTCTAGCAGCAGTTCATGCACAATCACAACCTCCGGTCGGTATAGTGAAACAATTCAGTGATGTAAATCCGGATGGATCGTATCAATACGGGTAAGCTTACTTCATCGCAAATTTCCTCTCAAGTAAATATGTAAACATGTTAAACATAATATATCTTGCCGTTCATGATTATTTAGACATAGACGCATAAACAAGTTAAATTTCGTAACACTTGTCTTCGTTCCCTTAAATTTATCGGGTTATTATTATTATTTATAAGCCTAAACGGCACTCGATGGCACAGCGGTAAGAACGCCAGCGCTTGACTGGGCGGGCAGAGTTAAGAGCAGTGTGTTCGAGTCCCGCTAGAATCAACAAATTTTTTCGGTGGATCCGGCACACTCCCGAGTCACCATTCGCTGTCGGGGTACAATTAATTGCGCTTCACCCTTTACGGCGAGGGGATGACAGTAACAAGGCCACGGGGCACTTTACACACACAACCTATACGCTAAAAGGCTCCCGAGGTTATAACAAACTTGAAAAAAGCTTATACACCCCGTTGGGCCGCCGCCACATTAAAAAAACTTATCCCCGGTAAGAGTCCCATTGCAAGTAACAGGACCGATGATATACTCGCCGCAAATTCTTTTTCATTAAGATAGGCATGATGCCTCATTAGAAAAAATCAGCTTTGTTAATTAAATTTTATCCATCATTAATTCGCAAAAATCAACAATTCAACGCCATTCGTCAAAACAGATAAAAGAACGCTAATAGTTTACAGTTACTAATATTTGATTAGATTCAGCTTCCGTGTATCTTTATAAGTGTCTATATTTTACAAAGAATAACGTTTCTGCTTTTCCAGTTTTGAAGCTGAAAATGGCATCAATGTCCAAGAGCAAGGTCAGCTAAGTAATGCTCCGGAACCTGGCACCGTTGCCCAAGGTAGTTTCGAATATACTGGCCCGGATGGTGTCCTCTATAGTGTTAAATACGTTGCCGATGAGCTTGGATTCCAACCAACGGGAGAACACCTGCCCACGCCTCCTCCAATACCTGTCCAAATTGCACGTGCTTTAGAATGGGCCGCGGCGCATCCGTACAAAGAACCGACCAAATAATTTTGAAATATTCAAGTAATTATGTATAAGGAATAAAGGAAAATCATGCAAAAATGAGGAATTTTATTTGGGAATTTATCCGGTAATCGACGTAATGTGACGCACGTTGTCCACATGCAAAAAGTAACCTGTTCCAAATTAAATAAAAAACTTTTTTTGCTATTGTTAGTTAGATAATGAAAAAAAATTGTTGCAAAGTTACCAGTTAACTAAATTCAGTCGTAGTTTTAACGTTACAATGCACATGGAATTATTTCAAAAGCCTTACTTAAGAAACGCATTGATTTTCATAGAAAACAGGTGCTTACGAACTGCTTGCGAATATTATAATGTGTCTCTATTGACCTAAATAAAGAGATTCATTTGGACAGTTTTTCGTAAGCATTCCGCCTACATAAAATACGGTATTCTTCGCCATTCGTCGTAGTTTGAAAAACTTCAAGCATCAACACGAAGATTGCGTTACTCGCCAAAAATATTGCAGACGCATTGAAAGGTACTTTTGGCAACTTCGGCCATGTTGGACGCTCGGTTGTTGCTTAACAATATTCGATTTAATGTTTCCGTAAAAATTGAATAAATCGAAGATCAAGTCGTGCACGCTACACGCGAATTTCAACGCGGCCGTACCAGCCTGGTTAACGATGAACCCAAAAACTGCTACCATCGCCGATAGTATCGGGAAAGGGAGGAAGGAAGAAGACAACGCCGCTTCATATTTCTGTGTGCTCATCGTGATAAAAATTCACGAATTGATGCACCGGCCGCCTTATTCACCGCATCTGGCCCCATATATTTTGACCTCACTTTATTTTGGAGTAAGCCAGAAGGTTTAACGCACAAAAGTGTCGGGTCGGTATTCGAAGTAAAACAAGTTATCTCGGCGTTCCACTGCGCCGTTACGCGCCCGAAGCAATATCATGCTGATCTAAAGATTTAATTAATGTTCCTTATGAAAATCTCCTAATTTTTATATCTGATCAATTCATTAAAGAATCCAACGTTTTAATGATTATTCTGAAGCTCGCGCCGGTAAATAAATTACTTGTAACCGTCAACACTGAAAATCCTAAGTGTTTTTATTTAATTGCGGGATGAAAAAAGAAGGTACCCTTGACATCGTTAGAAACAACTAAAACTCGTTCGGTTGCCTTCGTTACCATGTATACATATCTGTATGTCTCTCCACTGAATAAGCAGTAATTACATAGGTTCAGTACGCTTCGTTATTAGTCGTGCTAGATTATAGACCATGAAAACGTTGGTAAGTGCCTATATAACATTCTTTCTTATATTAAACCAGAAATATCATTTTTTTTATGGTGTTTTAAATAATTTTGAGAGCAATTAGGGAATCTTTCGATTCCAATTACACGTACTAGTACCAGAAACCACTTAGATGCAATATTCAAATGCAAGACCCGCGTTCAGCTTAAATATCTCTTCTACTTTGCATACTAGATTATACAATATGGCGGAAATATATTCGAAAGATCCCCTTTAACGTCTATTAACGCTAGCAGGAAATCTCAGCTTTACACAATACGTGCAATTTTACAATTCCAGTTCAAGTTAAGGCGACTCGATTCCGAAAAGGATAAAAGGGGTCGCTTTTAAATCTAACCCCCCACTAAAAACAATTAAAACAATCATGCATTTGTCAACTATATCACATAATCAGATCGATCTGGGTGAACGCGAAGATCGATACTAATGTAAGCGAATGCATGCGATAAAGTATTTTTTGTTATGCAACAAAAACGATACATCATGAACTTCTAGAATGACACTAATCCAAAAGAAATATCGTAAATAATTTAAATCACGTACAAGAAATTTCAAGTATGATGCGATATAATATATTATTTGCGAATTTGCAAACTACCTTTGTCTGAGGAGATGAAGAATTGGAGAATACTTCGTTCTAACACCATTTCTAAAAGCTAAACTTGTGTAGTTACATGCCTATAAATAACAACGGTGAAAACCTTAACAATACGAGTCATTAGTTTCAATTAGAGGTCAAACAAATAAGTTGTTTTTAACACGAACGTAAACAATTAGAACCGGTTCCATTCTTATGTTAGCTTGGGTTTCCATTAAATAATACCGCATCACGAGTTAGCTGTAGATGATTATGTTACTGGTATGTGCTCCCTCTTTATAATATTAAACAAACAATTAAATATATTCAATAATTTCGTAATTACAGGTGATTTTGATTTTGATTATCGATGCGGTAATATCGCCTCCGCCACCTCCACCTCCAGCAATGCATCCGGGAACATCAAAGCCACCTCCACCGTTACCAACACCGCCGCTATCATATATGCATAAAGCAGCAGCAAAACAACTTCCACGTTTACAATTACCGTCAACTACTATGAATCATTTCCAGGAGGTGAGTGCTACAACGCCGAACATCGCTAATGAATCTTTTTTTTTTGCTATTTTGCTCATACATAGGATGAGCGATTGTCGCGGGCTCGGAGAAATGCGTCTTTGTGAAATTTTTCAATGCGGTACTTCTTTTCTAGTTAGGAGGTCTGGTCGTAGGCATGCGTTAAAATTGCATCGAAACCTACGGGATATCTCAAGAAGTTCGCTATCACCTAAGTGGAGCGTGCGACTGATTCGTTTGGCCGAACTTTATTAACGAGATGTATATACGGAATAAAGCTGTTGAAAAGAGTTCCTATAAACACGTGTCCGAAAATGCTTTCTAAAGTTTCGAATTTTAAAATTTTTTACTTAAAAAGTCTTGTTTATTCTAGGCCCACTCTTACTTTACAAAACCTCCGTAACCAAATATAGATATAGTTTTCGTGTAGTCGAGAATAGGCCCGACCATTCGAGTTGTTCTATATGCTCAAATGTAAGCTAAGACCTAGATGGTTAGGATGTCTTAAAGCAATAATAATATTTTACATTAGAATAATGCATTCCATAATTAGCTATTTTAAATAATTTAATAATTTATTGTTTCAGCCTGCCACACCCAAATCGCCAATAGGATGAAAATATTTTATTTGTAATAGATGTAATTACGTATTGTAATAAATTTACGAGTATAAAATGTTGTTTCCATAAAGGTTGATCAAACATTTATTAAATTAATTACAGACAAAATAATATGACTTTTTTAATGCTTATTCTAGTACCCAGTATCTCTAAATAAATTATGGCTTTTTTTGACGTATATATGGCTCTATTATTTATTATCTATTATATAGACCTAAGTACGCTATTATTGCTGAGTGGAAAATTGTATTTACTTTATCTGGTCGTAATTAGTTACTTAAAAGTTACGTTCTAATGAGCGGAATGTTTTTTTTTATTCCCCACTACTTCTAAATGTTGGAGAAGCAGCTCTTGTGTTTACTTAGCGAGATGGGTGCGGTCCGCTGGCGGGAAATTTGCTGCGTTTCACTGGCTGGAGATTCCCACTCTCTTGACGATGGTGAAAGCACTGGCTCGCAGCTCTTCTGATGATGGTGATCGGCTACACTTTATGCACTTATCAAGCGAATATTATGCGGATGTTTTTAGTTATCTTTTCTAAGAATATGAAGTACTACATGGGACAATTTTTTTCCCTTTTAGGCATCCGTAATAGTTTCCTTTTTTTTTTCTTGAGTCTATTACGAAGTAAATAGTTGCTCCAAGGGAAACACACTAGTATAAGCAGAATATTTGAATAATTATCTAAATTAAATTGATTACTATTCAATCTAAAAAAGTAAACAACTTAAAAGGTAAAGAAAGAGCTCGACGTAAATAAATGAGTTATGAAAGATCATGTAACACTATAAACTTTTTACTTATGCAACTAATAAATTAAACATGCATTGATTACTAAAGGTGAATCTCTGAACTTTACGGTTCATTTTATCGATTTTTTTTTGTTGCCGATACGTTTGTAAGTATTGTGTGTGTGTCTGTAAGTGTGTGACAATTCAGCAATATTAGAATGCCATACAATAAAAATTGCCGTTAAACTCAAGTTAAAATTTATTGCGTGCATATACGCTGATAATAACTGCTTGAATAATCCTTCTTTTAGAAACATATGGATATATACAGGACGTTTATATTTCAATAGCATTTCAAGAATGATAAATCTCACAGAGAAAAAAATATATATTTACATTGAATATAATTCTATTACATATAAACATAACACATCAGAGAATGCTTAGAAACAATAAGAAGATACACTGTTCACCATGTTTAAGCCTAGCTGGTGTCATCAGCGTGGTTCCGAAGGTGTTTTTGCTCCAACTTACATCGCTTCAATCCAATCCGATATGTATTTCTATTAAAATTGGAAGAGTAGAAATGAAATAAATGGTAAATGTATTGATTAACAGTGACATTAAGCATAAAGTTTGCTTCATAAGAAAAGAGAAATTTGTAGGCAAAATCATGGTCCGTCATCGTCAAACATGGGAATCTTTTCGCTTTTAATTAAATCTCTAACTGACTGGTAGCATACATTGCAGAGAAGCCCGCTAACGTGTATTGCGAAAAACTTCAGCGAGTACAAGCAGCGCCTTCTTCTTTAAGAAACCGGTGTTCATACAGAACGAAACCAGAGCTCATACCGCGAGACTCGGCGAAAAATTTGCGCACTCGGCTTCACCATATCTTCCTTATTCTCATTTCGTCAACGAATTATCACCTTTTTTGTCTCTTAAATATGAGGCGTATGCAGTTGCAAACTGGAGTTGATGTAATGCGGTCTATCAATTTCTTTGATTCAAGTTCCGTAGAATTCTATAATACCGGCATCGCATTGGCAAAACGTCTTTGGTGCAAGATATACCGTTTCTGACTATATCGATTTAACAATTTCCAAGTTCCCAAACTTTCTTGACACCGCATATATATGAATCTGCGCAATGGAAAAATCGGTATCGCATTATCTACGCATCCGAATAAATTGATCTATCGTTAAAGATCTTTTTACATTTCGTGCACGATTTAAATTGGTAATTCCGCAAATTAAGGTACGTACTTTATAGAATCACGAACTTAAGTCGCGTACGAAATCTAAAAAAAAAAATGGTTAACTTAAAAAATTCATTACGAACGTTGTAAATCCAGATAAGGATACGTAAGATCCCACATTTTCGTCAATAATTTCCATATATCAAAGCTAAGCATTCGATGAAGTTATACGAAATAGAATCAGTAGAATAATTTATTATCAGTAAATATATTCCAATCAAATACATATTTAACTTCATCATAAAATTATACATTACTGAAAGGTCAGGCGGACAACGTATGCCAAAAATTCGAGAGGCTACCTTGACCATGCATACGTTAGTATAAATATTCTTCTAATTTCGGAAGCTGATTAGTTGATTAGTGGAGCTTGGATAGTACAAAGCATGAAATTCCTGGTAAGTTGTCGCGCAATATCTCATCTTGCTAATTAAAGGGAAACGGTCAATTCTCTAGATCGTGTTCGTCGGTGCTATTGCACTTTCAGCAGCGGCCGTCCTCCCAACTCCGGGACAGGTCATCGGTATTGTCAAACAAACTAGCGATATCAGTCCTGATGGTTCATATCAATATAGGTAATCTGTTTTATTTTAAATTTATTTGTTTCTGAATAATTCTAGACTATGTATAAGTAAAAATCTTTTTACTTAAAAAAGTTTTTATGCAATACACTCAACGTCATCTTAAAATAAAATCTAAGATAAATAGATTTGAAGCGTTTGGAAATGAATAGAACTCAGTACATGGAAAATGAATCGAATTGAGAACATTTTGTTTTCGATATTTCCATTGAATTTGTTATCAGCAGCGCTTCTTTTTGGGTTGTAATAATTATTTGGATCTTTATTAATTTAATTCTTGAGACACCACTGGAACGATCAGCAAATCTTTGCCAGAAAGAAGTACACACGCGATTTTGATGCTTTACACACGCGAAGCAGTTTTTCCGCGTGCAATACGTCATAATGTTGCTAATCCTTTACGCACTAAAAGTTTTGGAAGAAAATATTTTATTCAGATGTGGCTCAAACTAGAATCGATCCAAATCCAATCGTTATAGAATAAACATTTAGCACATATAATGGACTTGTTACCTCTCTCTTGAGAAAACTATCCATCATTTAAAAGTATTCTTTCAGCAATGTTTACGTCCATAACTAAAAGTGAAATAAAAATAAAAAGCTTTGATGAAAAGTCTACTTCCTAATTGGTTTACAAAAATTACCGGTTTCGGGTAAACTTCTTCTTCAGCCACTAAAATTTAATAGTCTTAGCAATCAAAGATTTACACTGCACTGTATCAGCAGCCTGTTTATTTTGCATGTGACGCGCCTTTTTTAGGAAGAAATCTCCAGAAATTCTAGATAATGGGGATTATTCGTATCCTCGAAACGGCCTTTTCAGATTAATAAATTAAACTTGCGTGATGCGAAGGTTGCCGATACATTTGTGTTGTTTGCGCTATTAAGTCACGGTCCTTGCTATCATAGCTTCAAACTAATTTTAGGAAAAACTATAATAATGATTTGATTTGATAGAAAGCGAGGAATGAAATGTTCAAAAGAATTCATTTAGAATAAATTTTAATAAGTTTAATGAATAAAATTTTAATCTAAACTTATGCATGACACTAAAGTAGATGGGTTTGCCTTTGGCTACTAACCAAAAATTTATGTCCGAAAACGTTTAAATATTAAAAAAAAATGAATATTAAATGTCGCATACTCCTAAGCATCCTCGAAAAACAACCTTTCACGTTATCCTTGACATATCACTTTCTTGTGTATCGAATTAGTAAGGATTTCGCTGTAATTTAAGTCGTCGTAAAAAAATCAAGCGATGTGGTATTGGTTGTTATAAAATCTTGTCTCGATATTAACGGGCAAATCAACACGTAATCGTTATTCACCTGGTCAAACCTATTGGTTGCGAATTAACACATTTCTATGAATAAATTCCAGCTACGAAGGCGAAAATGGTATAAGCGTAGAAGAATCCGGTCGTCCATCAAATCTTCCAGAGAATCCAGTTGTCTCATCCGGTAGTTTCAAATACACCGGTCCCGACGGAGTACCGTACTCCATTCAGTATGTAGCTGACGAGAACGGCTTCCAGCCGCAGGGCGCTCACTTACCTGTTGCGCCGACACCTCCTCCAATTCCCGAGTACATCGCTCGCGCCTTAGATTGGATTGCTGCCCATCCAGCTCCACCAGAAAAGACATTCTAGACGAACAAATGAGATGGACGTTTTGGACACGACATAGGACTGTGATTGACAAAATGTTAAACCTATTATAAATTCTAGCTGCCATGTATATATCTAAGTGTTGTTGTAAAATAAATATGTGTATATCTGGTCCGTAACGGCTATCGCGCATTTTGAATTTCCCCCGAAATCCTCTGTTGATCCTTTCTTTATTGATATATCAAAAAAGTTTTCGAGTAAGTGTGAATTCAAAGAGTGCAAGGTATTAACACTAGAAGGAAAGAAATTTAATTATTTCTTCTTTCAAATTAAAAGTTCGAAATACTAATCGCCAATACTTCGATCAACGTTTAAAATGACCGCATCTACTCAACGCTCAATTTTAGACGGTAATTATGATACAATCTTCAAGTCAGTTCAAGGGTGTTTCATGTGAAAACAAGCAAATTAAATAAAAACTTAACCTGTCCTAAAATGTTTCCCGTGAAGTGTTGTGTAAAATGTACATCTAGACTAGAATTTTAAGCAGACTATGAAAGTTTCTAAATTTCATTATTTATTATTTTTCCATCAAAATTATTACATCAGGCGATTAATATTTGAAACCGCTTGAGAAGCAGGTCAACAACCACCTCTAAGCTCCGATTATAATATCTATTCAGGAAATGCCTGTTCGTTAACGAAGATTCCAACAAATCATTTCGAGAAAGCTGTTGAAGTGTGATACCTGCCAAAACATATTGATTTCTTTCATAACTACTTCTAAACTAAAGTAGCATAGACAAGTTCCTCAACGTAAATAGTTTTGCACCTCTTCATGCAAATGAGATATGTTTAAGTAGATTCGAATACTATCTTTTAACATATAATCAAGTCACTAATCAACCTACTCTTAAACTTAGCCAATTAGTGAACATCTTTGTTAGTTGCTTTATCAAAATCTATCTAGATGTATAGGAAGATGTAGGTCATATATTTTTAATGAAATTTATAAAAATCATCTTTGGAACTGCAGTTAACTGTATTCATTACTCCGATAATAAACAATGCATTCATCTATTCTAATATTATTAGCCTTTTACATGTATTTACGTTGCCCCTTTTCATGACGATCATTTGTTTTCAATAATTTTTATTTCTTCTAAAATTATGAAATTATCTCTCGAACCTGTTTGAGCGGATATTGTTTCTAGTTCCACGTATCAATGTTAGATATAATTAAACATTTATGCTTCCATTTGGTAGAATTATAACTATGTTTACATCTAATAGATCAAGATATATGTATACTACATATCAGTTTCAGCTTGTTATCCTGTTATTTGGTTTAGACCGGTTCGCTAATAAAGACATATTATTTATTTATTTGTTTGTTTATTTATTTATTTATTTATTTATTTATTTATTTATTTATTTATTTATTTATTTATTTATTTATTTATTTATTTATTTATTTATTTATTTATTTATTTGTTTGTTTATTTATTTGTTTATTTATTTATTCGTTTGTTTGTTTGTTTGTTTGTTTGTTTGTTTGTTTGTTTGTTTATTTGTTTATGTTTGTTTTTTTATTTATTTATTTATTATTTATTTATTTATTTATTTATTTATTTATTTATTTATTTATTTATTTAATTATTTAATGTTAGCAAATTGGAAAAGCGAGATAAAAAAATTATTAACATTAGGATGAAACACAGCCAAAATATTGAAATATGATAATTTATGCTATCCCCGCATAGTAATAGTTTAATCGTTAATGTGAATCTTGTAGTAAGACGTGGGAGTGGTTGTGAAAACATTTATATTTCAATATTTATTTGTTTTAGCTGTTAAGATTCTTGTAACACGCTATTAACATTTAAAATTGCGTATAGATGTAGGTCAGAAATCGTCTTGTTAAATATACGATTGTAATTTCTATTAGAGAGATAAATCTACATATTTTTAAGATTTATTTGATCGAGTGAGTGAATCATATCCGCTGATAGGTAGCAACTGGACGTTTCATTTACTTTACAAGGCGATATTGGCGATGCGTTATTTCTGTAACAATAAAGGCGCCTAGCAAAAGATAACTAATTAGTTAGGATAGATTCTCCTAACGAACACCACTGTAAAGTACTGAGCAGGGCCGCGGTTACGTTCCGCAAACTCTGCATGATTGTATATATCCGCCATTTTTATACTGTAAATACGTCTTACGTCCAGTAGACTGAGTGAGTATCGCAACATACCATCAGTCTCGTTCGTTGTTAACTGATGTCCGATTTTCAGGATCGATTGTTTCTAACTAACCTAATTGCATAATGGCCATATAACAATTTATTTCAACTGCCTAAAAACTAAACCGCGCTTGTTATGTCATTCATATTACGACATGAACTATTTTACATATTCGAATCCCCTCTTGCAGAGGCCTTAATTTTTTCATATATATCCGTTCATTCTTGTGAAGTTAGAATCAGTACCAATTAGAAGGTGACTAGAAGTGTTATAGAAATAAGGACAAAATGTTCAAACTGGTAAGTGAAGAATCATAAAATTGCAACATTCGTGTTGACTGCGATAGCAACTAACTAGCTAACCAGCGAAAAACAATTTTTTTCTTGTAAAATAATTTTGATGAAACTAGCTACAATTAACCGCAGATATGACATATTTCTTTCAATAGAGTGGTACATCTCTGGCTATAATCATCACTCGTTGTAAGATGGACGAGGGCGGCGTGAAATGTTTCAAGACTCACCATGAAGATATCGTTGCTCGTCGAAAATCTTCTGATAATATTATCCGCTTACTTGTTTGCATCGATCGATGTTAGTGTTTTTGTAAAAATGGAAAAAATTGAATATCCAGCCGTCATTAAGTTCTTGTGTTAGAAAGGCAGTACGCCTACATAAATTAAGGACTCTGCACCATTGTCGGCTACCATGACGTTTTCACCAGCAGCAACCAACATCGATCACATCGGAAAAGTTTACCAAGCGGTGCACAACCATTGAATCAACCTTAGAAAGATAGCAGAAGCACTGAGGACGACGGACTGGCTGTCCGTTATATGCCACAATTGCTCGCTGCCTTTACTTCTCGAATTAAATACATTTGCATATATGCAACTTTGTACATATTAAAAATTTGTACAAAACATTCTTACGATGTATATTTATTCGTTTCGCAGCATGTTTGTATAACTTAAATAGCGGCAAAACTTTTGGCCGGCTAGATCGATTAAATACCCTAAATACTTGGATACACGGCTACATTCCTGAAATTAACACACGGATGAAGCAATGCGCGAGTAAATCGGCCCAGAAAAAGACGATAGCATCGGCTGGGAAGATGATAGCATGTATTTTTTTTTTTTTTTGGAGAGCTATGGAGTTGTGCAAATCGATTACCTTGAAACGGGAATAAACAGTAACGGGCGTCGTATCATTAGTGGAAAACCTGAAGGCAAACGCTGCTAAAGAACGTTCGTATTTAAAGAAAAAGGAACCAAGACAACGATTCATCTCACAGTTCGTCTAATTGAGATTCGACCCCAGCGACTTTCTTTGTAGGCTCAAACTTTTCAAAATACATTCTGTATTAATCTGGAAATTTCTCAGACTATCCTCGTACCTCTACATCTTCGCTAACCTTCGCAACCATTGGCGATGTCAACATATCGGTTGAATTAGCAAAGTTAGGGCATTTCAGCTCTCTAAACGGAAAGGCATTCATGTTCGAAAGGAATCATGTTGTACTTGCGTTCTCGCATAACTATTTTCTAAAGTAAATAAAAGAAATCTCTATTTCAGATATGGCTCATCTTCTGTGTAACGGAATTTGCGCTTGCAGGCGTAATCCAGACGGGTCAACTGAAGGGCCATCTCGTGGGTGGGTTAGGGTATGGAGCTGCATCAGTGTCGGGAAGTGTCACGGATACAATCCAACTAATTCCTCAACTGCCCAGCTCCGTCGCTTTTGCGTAAGATCTTAATTTATATGTTGATTTGTACATCAGATTCAAACAAAGTAAATACTAAAGACCAGAAACAAAGGTCTATTACATGAGATTTCGTTAGATGAGCACCGCTTACGAATTAACTAATAAATGGTTATGTTGTAATATAATATAACAATACGTATTACCTATATTTGTTTTATATTTTAAAGGGCTGCACCAGGCTCCTATGACTTCCCAAGATATGGTACTCCGGTATATTACAATCTTGATGATTTCTATATACAAAAGTAAGTACATAGATTTAGACTACGCCTAAATATTACTAAAATCAATTTTTTCAAAAAAATAACAGCTGCTATATTAACTTTAATTACTTGTTTATAATTAAAGTTGATTTTTTCATGCGATAGAACACTTATAACTAGATAGGACAAAAGCGAGTGAAGTTATAGCGACTAGATGGATTCGTGTTTTGTCCACTCTCGGGGGAAACCAGTAAGCAACACGAACCCTTTCTTATGAGACGAATAGACACGAGTCTGTCTAATCGCTGCAAAAAAAGGTATGATTTCACTCGCCTTTGTCCTCTGTACTAAAAACTGGAGAGGACAAAGGCGCGTGGAATTGTTGCTCTTTGCAACGTTTGAGAAAGGATTCGTATGCACCGAGAATCGACAAAACGCGAGTCTGCCTAATCGTTGCAAAAGAGTGGCGGTTCCACCTGCCTTTATCCTCTCTACTTATAAGTTATAAGTTATAACTTACATCACGATACAACAGACAACCTTACGAGTAGAAGACATGATGAAATAGTATTTTTGATTTTAGGTTGCTGAACAATATAATTGTTGATAAACAGGTTTATCCGATTAGTGGATTGCAAGCCAATCCCGTAGCTAACGCCGACACGTTCCAGTACCTTGCTCCTTACGGGTCTTATGGAGGAATAATATGTTGGTGAAATGTAGTGGCAAAAAATAACGGGCCACTGTAAGAAATTCGTATTTTCTGAAGGGATTCCTGAAATAATGTTAAGAACATTTGTTAAATGTATATAATATTTAAATAAATTATTTCCTATTCTTATACCTTGCTCTTTACGTTCGTATATTGCCCTAGCAGCAATCGTAATCAACTATTTCAAATTTCCTGTGCATCGAGTACTAAAGAAGAAATGTACCCTTTCTGGTTAAAAACAGTTTTTTTATGGCACCACCACCAATCGAAATTTTACGCTGAAACGTCAATAAACCTGAGAACGTAGCACTTTTTAAACTGAATTTTAAGTGCTTCCTTTTCAATTGCTCGAAAAAGGATGGTTACTTTGCATTGCACACGAGCTTTTCGTTAATGCGAATATAAATCGCCGATTCGATGGACTGTAGTCGAAACTTACTAATATCCCCTACATTCATTTAGTAATAACCTTAGTCTAACGCAATTCATTCATTTGTATTTGTGCTGAACATTCATCGCTAAAATCTGTTTTTTTTATGTAAAAAAATATCTTCTGCCCTTTCACTTCAACTTCAACTAGCAAATGATACACGTGTGCATTTTATGCATCTATTGTTCGTTAGGGCAAAACATACGGCTCTGGCTAACGATTTGTAAGGGTTATGGTAAGGCATTTAAGGATATCCTAATAATATATAATCCTGCATAAAACAGTAAGGTTTTATTACTTTTCTTCCGATTACATTCTTGATAATTTATTAATTTATGGCTGTTTCGCGTTGGCCGATACCTAGCTTCGCCCATACATCCAAGCAAGCGCTGTATCGGTGCCGGCGCGTGCGTAGCGGCACTCGTACGTTAGCGATGACTGGCGAAGAGATGGAGTCATGATTCATGATGTACTGACCCACTACCTTATCGGAATTCAAGGGATGAAACTGCTACAAACGCGTTGATATATTTTATTTTAAAATTAAATGTTTGCAACTTCTTGAATTACGCCGCATGTACAGGATGTAACAGGATTAACGATAATAATGCATAAAAAAAATATTCAATAAAATAATACGCTTACATGACACACAAAAGACAAAAGAAAAAACAAATAAAATATTCTTAAACAACACATACAGTGGCGAGCAAATGAATAGGGACACTAATCATATATTTAAGGTTTCGTGTTTTTCTACAATTTAAAACGAAGCAAAAGAATTTTTTTAATAAAATCCTTAGAAATGAATAAAAGTATATGCCTTAGACATCACACCTGCATTTCTGGGAAGTATCAAAATGTTATGTTTGCATTTCTCACGATCCGTCTCATGCAAGCGAGCATTTAAATAGGGACAGTTGTCATAATCTTTTATTTGGTCTTCTTTAAGTTCTTTTAGAAGTAACTTAATATTATATTATTAAAACGCAATTACACAAAATAGATTCTTGTATATTAAAACGCATAATAATTAATTTTCACGGTAGCACAGACTAAATTATTTTAAAAATGGGTCGTGCAAAACATTGTACGCCCGAGCTTCGACAAATTATAATTACACTTCACGAAAACGGTTTGAGTTTGAGAAAAATGGCTAACCAAGTATCTGTATCGAAAAATATTATTGCCAATCAAATAAAATATTTCCAAAAATATGGAACCTTGGAAAAAATTCCTAAACAGGGAAGAACTAAGAAAACGACAGTTCGCATTGATAGACACATAGCACGTCTCTCACGTGCGAATCCATTAAAAACGGCGGCAGACATACACAAAGAGGTAATTACAGAGATTGATAGGCCCATTAGTGTATGCACAGTCAGACGAAGATTACAAGAAGCCGGATTACACGATAGGATTGCTAGACATAAACCGCTTATAAGCAAAACAAATAGAATGAAAAGATTAGAGTTTGACAGAAATCGTTTGCATTGGACTGCAGATCAGTGGAAATTTGTATTGTTTAGTGACGAGTCGAAATTTAATAGAATGGAATCGGATGGCAGAAGATATGTACAATACAGCGATGAATTCTAAGCATATAATAAAAACAGCAAAAGAGTTTGGAGGAAATGTGTTGGTCTGGGGTTGTATGTCTTATATAGAAGTTGGTCCGTTGCACAAAATTAATGGAATAATGGATCGACATGTGTATGTTGATATTTTATCCAATGTTATGCTGCCATATGCGGAGGATCGTTTGTCCGTACGTTGGAAGTACCAACAAGACGATGATCCCAAGCACACAGCTAAGATTGCAAAGGACTGGTTTCGACAAAATCATGTAGATCTTCTTGTAGTCCCGATTTAAACCCAATCGGAAACTTGTGGCAAGATGTGAAACTTCGTATTCGGGATAAAAATATTTCAAACCTCAAAGAACCGTTTCGATGTGTTGAGGAGGTCTGGAACGATATTCCCATAGAACGATGAGATGTCAGCATCTCATCGATTCCACGCCTAGGAGACGTGCCGCAGTCATTAATGCAAAGAGGTATCCCACCAAATATTAATTATAGTATCGTAATTCCAGTGTACCTATTTCAATGCTCGCATTTTACATATGGAATAATTTATATTAGCATGTGTTTTTGTAACATAAAGTATATTTTGCAATTTATTGCTATGTATTAATTGTCCGTAGTTTGTAGTATATAGTTTCCTATTTTAAACTTTTCATTTATTCGAAAATACAAATAGATAAATACTTTCTTTCACAATTGCATTAGTGTCCCTATTGATTTTCTCGCAACTGTAAGTATTAGCACCCTCCGTACCACATAAGTTTAATTTATTACATAGTCATATAATAATCAATCTGGGACGGCCGTTTCGAGGACACGAACGGTCCTCATCATCAACCGGTGATCGAATTTGGCTTAAACCCAAGTCCCCTATTTTTTAATATTTACTTATTACGATTTTCTGTTTGAACTAACAATGTCAGAGCTTTAGTCTTGCTGACGATCTAAAAATCTATAATGCCATTGCTTCAATCGTCGATTGTATACTAAACGTCGTCAAACATTAATAGATGCTCCACTACGACTATACTGTTGAATCGCAATTATTTTCAAAATTTCAAAATTCTACTTACAGAAATCATCCGTCTCTTACTCCGTTTAAAATTGCGAGCGACATCTGTTAAGCCATGTTGAAGTTTATTACAATTTTCTGTAATGTTATTACAGCAAATTCTCGTCAAGAAGAAACAAGTCCATACTCTATGGTCCAAGGTTCTAAACGCGCTTTAAATTTTAACAGTGGTAACAATGGAAAACATTTAAATGCATGTATTTATAACATAATTTTTTTTTTGTAAGAAGTGAAAGGCCGAGATTACATTATATTCACGTATACAACTTGTACATGAATGCTTTACGCGTGTTCAGGAACTAATTTAATCTAGACAGAAATAAAAAATATGTGTCGTAAATTGGAAAGTATTTGACGTCATTCTAATGATAGCGTCATTCCATATGATTTGAGATTAATTGGAGCTTTCCCTAGAATAAAGAAGTTTTACATGAGTAAATGGCATGCTAAGAACTTTAAGTGATAAATTTCCGTTCTTTATAAAAAAGAAATATTGATGACAGTGACGTTACGCGGATATATTGCGAAAACCGTAGTTAACATTGTGGTTAATTGACTTATATGTAGATAAACTATTAACAATAAGGTTAACATTTTTCAGTTAAGCGTAGAGCCTTGTGAAGTTAATATGGGTTTATTGTTTTCTAAATTATGGAGCTTTTTTGGAAACGAAGGTAAAATATACGAAGTTCGCTTAACCATTGTGTACAAAACATGAATATTTTTAGAACATAAAATTGTGATAGTAGGACTTGACAATGCAGGGAAAACAACAATTTTATACCAATTCCTAATGAACGAAGTAGTGCATACAAGCCCCACAATAGGATCCAATGTTGAGGAAGTGGTGTGGAGAAACATCCATTTCATAATGTGGGACTTGGGTGGCCAGCAATCGTTACGGGCAGCTTGGAGCACATATTATACTAATACCGAAGTAAGTAGAGATGAAATAGTTTTTTCAATGATCGGTAATAAGCTCATTATTTTAGTTTGTAATAGTAGTTATAGATTCTACGGATAGAGAAAGATTAATGGTTATTAGAGAAGAGCTATATAAAATGTTATCGAACGAGGAACTGTCTAAAGCGGGTGTTCTTATTTATGCAAATAAGCAAGACCTGAAAGGATCGATGAATGCTTCCGAAATCTCGAGGCAATTAGATTTAACTTCCATAAAACAACAACAATGGCATATACAATCGTGTTGTGCATTAACTGGCGAAGGGTGAGTCCTATTGCATTCGACTATGTTGTAACTTTATGTTACAGAAATTTAATTAGCATATTTAGCAAATTATCACATTCATTTCAAGTTTTCTATTTACCCACTAGAAGATTAATTAAATTAAGATCTATTATCATAACTTAAGCTTTTTAATGATCCATTTACTTATTATGAAGTTTCAAAAATTTAATATTTGAAACACATTGAATATGATAAAAACTCATTGTTAGTTTCTCATGTTATTTACGGAGGACCTGTGTGTATTTATGTCCATTTAGTCTATTTATACTGATTAGATAAATGTGATATGGATTAATGAAGTTTGATTATACTTTACACCATACATAAATAAGTGTGTAATCCAAAATAAATGTTTTATTATCATTTTTATCAAATCATGCCTATATAAGTTAGTTTTTCGGTCGGTATTTACAAGAGAAAGTCGCGCGTTTTTCAATTTTATGATAAAAAAGTACTTGAAACGTGAACGATTTTGTTACACGATAAACTGATATTAACATCATATTAATTACAAAGATTCAAGAGCAAATCTTATTTCAAACTTGAGGGGAATGCGCGCCCTTTTAGCGAAAATAATCATTTGAAATTGGCAAAAGTGGCTTTTTTAAAATTTCAAACTGGAATTAAAAATATGTGTTTGTTGTATGTTTTTTGATTTTTTTGAAATGTTTATCAACATACTGTATTTGTTTATTTATTGACATTTTATCGTTTCTAACAAATATGAAATACATTTGCAGTGTTGGATTTTAAGGCATGTGAAGGATTGTAATTATTGTGAAGGCTAGTTGGTCTTTATTTCTTTCTCCTATTTCATTTAGGGAATATTTTTTCTAAGCTACCAATTGAGACGGAAATAAATTTAATAAATATCTGGGTCGATCCGTTGCTTTTTAGCGATTGCAAAAAGTTTAAAATCCTACATTTAGCTTTAGCAGCGCAGTGTTGAATATACTGAATACACTATATAATATAGTGTGCATAAGGATATTATTTTCCTTCGTCCAACCTGTACTAAAATTATTTTTTTAACTTAGTGCTAGAATTTTTGTATTTTTACCGTTAGAAACAATAAATTCGTCCTCTAAATAGTCCTTCTTCCTCTTTTCTTAAATGAAATTCTTAAAACTTCGACAGACAGAGTATGTTTATTTACAAAAAAAAGAAAAATAACAGTTGTAAATTGCGTAAAAATTGAAAATACCTTTTAATTTTTGTTAATCTTTTTCAGATTGTACCAAGGGTTAGAATGGATTGTCAGTAGATTGAAGAAAAAATGACAAAACTAATACCATTAGCTAATATTGTTAATTTTAAATTTAGTCATAAGTCATACCATTGTAATCGAAAAGGAAGAACCAAGTGACTGCTTTCTCACATTGAGAATTATAAATAAAAGGTTGTGCCCGTTGGATTGTATATATGTACGCATACGAATTAGCATTTTAACTCATTCCTAAAAATATAATAATGGAAGTCCGATTCGATTGCATCGTGATACTTCTTCGATGAATGATATGTGTTTATTTTTGGAAATGAGTCGTTTTCTTTGATTGGCTAACATTATACCAAAATGCATTGATTACAATTAAGCGATTTTTCCAACTATACCATATGTATATAGATCATTTACTACAATTTATAAAATATTTATGTATATTGTTTATTTTTGCGAATCATCAAAAAAAAAGTAATTGTAAATAAATAGCATATACCGTATCTAGCTAGCTAGCTGGTCTTATTATTTCCGCCTCATTTACATCTTTTGCAACTTCACTTGACAACTTTTGCATATTCATGAAATAATTTCCGGTATTTGTAAGAAAGCGTTTGTAAATGTTTGGTCTGGCACCAGTGCCATGCTCTAGTATTACGAATTGATATCACTGTATCGTCGTACAGACGAGACAGTTTATTGAAATCATCCTGTATAGTAAAACTTGGTCACTTTGTTAGTATAAATGGACTAGAGCTAAAATCACCGTTACCTAAGATAATTAGGCGCTTGTTAACTTTGTTAAATTACACCACGTTCAGGTAACTGTAAACATGTCTATACTTAAATATTATTCTCGAATATTAATGTCTTCAGTAAGTAACCTTAAGGAATGCAAGCCATACTTCATTTTAAAATGTGAACAAGGAATATTAACGGTGTTATAAGAGACAAAGGAAATATAACACAAATTTCGGATGAAGCACCTTTAAGCACAAAAGATTATAAAAATGTTAAAGGTTCACTACATTATTGATATACGTTCCTATATATCCGAATACGTATTTCTTTGTATGTTCTAAATTAATAAAGTATATAATTTGGTAGATATTAATTGTCATAGAGAGACAACGCAGATCTTCGCGGTCATTACCCGAAGTAGATTGATTCTATTTAGATTTAACCTGAAGCTGTGATCCGCACGATTTTGTTATTCCGAGAGCAACGTGAAAGTTTATCTAGAACGTGCTGGTACTTTAAGAGGTGGTAAATGCATACTTTTGGAAATTAGGTAAAGAATACATAGCAAACATTATATTTATACCATTTCCGATTATATATACTTACTATTGAATAGCTTAACTTTCATACAAAAAAAATTGTTTTCTTTTTATATTACATGATTCTACGACTATAGATTTTAGGCTAGATTTTCTTATTAGCTAAAAATACTTTGTTCCATTCACTGTACGCTATCAATCGAACGTCTATCTTCTTACGCTTTACAATTTACCAGTTTCTATTTATAAAGCAATAGCAAAAAAAAAGGCAAGTTACCTATGCCTACGTTTCGTAATGTATACATCGATTTTCGATGTTGATGTATACCTTGACGTATTAGAAAAAGAAGCTGTTAGGTGGGTTTGTGTATATTAAGTATTTCAGGGCACAGTCGATACTGAAAACTTCCTTGAAATGGCCAAGCAAACGCAAATAAAAACCATATTCAACAATGCCGCTTCTATTGGTAAAAAGCTGCTATCTATTGAATTTATATCGAATTTAACGTACGATTTGGAACTTTATAAATCCATAAATCCGTCGTTTTGTGCATTGATATGGGTTCATCACGATTTCAAAGATTTCGATGGTATACCTGCGATCGCGTTAGGTAAAAAACTACATGAAAATTGCATCAATATGATAATGCATGTCGGTGGCAGGAATTTTAAGAGAGACGAAGCCGTGACCGTTATGAACAAGATAAAAGATATGGGCGTCAAGAATATACTGGCTCTAAAAGGAGGTAAGTGCCTAAACGTAAAATTAAAACTGTTAGAAGCAAATTAATATCGTCGCTAAAAAGGTAGTACCGATCTGACATGTGTCAATGCTCTTCTCATAAGCACCAAATATGTACGAGGATAGTCCGAAAAGTTGTAAGCATCGATGGTTTTGATTTGTACAAGAAATTTGTTGGAGCAAATGACCAGAAGTGCCTTAACAATCTATTGATTACGTGGCTATGATTTACTAGCAAATAAGAAGGCAGAAAAGTACTGAGCTAGAGTGCTTAAAGATAATAATTCAATTTGCTGCAGAATTTAATTGATATATTTTTTTCATTTTTACACCTGTATATAAATTCCGTAGCTGATGGTATTTCAAGTTATTGTTGCTTCTAGCCTCGATGCTTGAACCGGATGATGCGAAATGCGAGTTTCCATATGCATTAGAATTTTTGCGATTTTTGAGGAAAGAATTCGGAAACTATTTTAACATTGCAACTACCGGATATCCTATTGGCCATCCAGTTTCACCGGACCCTATAAAAGACATATGCTATTTAAAGAAAAAGGTAAGTGATGACATCATAATCAACGAAATATCCCTAACTACTTATACAGGATGGCGCAGGTTAACGGGAAATTTTGAACGTTACAGTTGTCGCACAATTGCTGCGAATGTATTGCCATTTAGTAATCATGGATCGTTGGACTGGTGCGGAACGTGCAGTAGCTGTGAGAGATGATCAGATGAAGCCCATTTCCACCTGAACGGTTTCGTAAACAAACAGAATTTGCGTAATTGGACAATCCTTGTGAGTTACACCAGCGACCACTACAAAGCGACAAGGTCACAATATGGTGTGCTGTATCATGTCATGGTGTTATCGGCCCTTATTTTTTTTGCATCTGAGGATGGCGCTCGATATGTTGAAATGCTTCAAACATTCTTTACACCGAGACTGTACGAGCTTAATCTTAACATGGAAAACATGCGTTTTCAGCAGGACGGAGCCACGTCACACACTGCTCGACATTCGATGGCAACAGTTCGTCAACTGTTTGGAAGACGCGTTATTTCACGTAACGGTGACATTGAATGGCCTGCGAGATTCCCTGATCTTAGTGTGTGCGACTTCTTCTTCTTCTTCTAAAAAGTAAAGAGACACTTTTAGGCATTTTGATTGTAAAAACATAAATGGCATGCTGTATACAAGCACTTTCGTTAATAAATTACTAGTTTTATGAATTTATTCGTGGAAATGACGTTATTTCAAAATTTCCCGTTGCCCTGCGCCATCCTGTATTACTGAACACTTTTCGACGTTGTCAAGAACTAACAACGTACACGTGTGGCGAGATTCGCCTCAAAACATTCTCCGCTTCTTGCGGAAATTGATTCAGGTGTTCCTCACAGACCTCCAAGCTGACCTGTTTTTCGGTTAACAACCTTGGAACACATCGAGCACTAATTTTTCTAAAGCTAATATCTTTAGCGATAATGATACGAGGATTCCCAGTCCTCACACTTTCGATGCGATTTCGTCAATAACAAATCGACGATCACCTCTTCGATAAGCTCTTGAACGGCACGTATAGTGGATGGTGAGAGAATTGAAACGTTGATATTGAGGCATATTTACATCTAGTAGGCTATAAAGGTTCACTACATTTAACAACTTCCGTTTTGAACCTATTTTCTTATTCGGATATCCCTAAAATAACATGATCCGGTTTCAGGTTGACGCCGGGGCCGATTTCGTCATGTGCCAAGGAGTATTCGATCTGAGAACATTCAAGGATTTCTACAGCCGATGTCGCGAACAAGAAATTAAAGTGCCGATACTTCCTGCAGTATACGCAATTAATTCCTGGGATGCATTGAAGAATGTAATGGGGTTCTGCAAGGTTGTGCCGGACGAATACCTCAAAAATATGGAGAAGTTACATAGCGATAAGAACGCTATAAACAATTATTCCATCGACTACATCAGCGAATTAATTCGCTCGATATTAAAAGAGAAAGAGATATCAGTTCCGGGAGTGCATGTATTTTGTTATAATAATTTTACCTTAGTCAATGATGTATTTGAAAAATTGGATTTTGAAGATTTAAAGATTTGGCAACCTGGAAATTAACATGAGTTTATCCATTATCTTTATGATATTTTTAATACTTTATATATTTCGTATAGTTTATTTATTAAAGAAACTTAAAAAAAAAAAAAACATTAATTATTATTAATTAATAGTATAAATTGTTGAAACCTAAGATCAGATGAAAAAGAAAGAAAATGGGCAAAATCTTTGATAGAATTTTCGCACACGGTAGATTGAGCTGTAGCTTTAACTGGTTTTTTCATTCTTGTTATTTGTGTTGCATATTTAATCCGATACAACCCTACATACCTCACATCTTTCTGTATTTTGCATTCAATATAATAATAAATCTAACATGTAATTACGAATTAAATTCAGATATCTTCAATTACCTATTCACTATTTTCTTTTTTTTTGTATTTTCTTAGAATATTTTTTTTTCCTCTTAGAGTGCAACACATTACTATTAAATTCCTTCATTACTTTTGGCTACTTACTTTACTCTACTAATACATAACCTATACATAATTTCGATTTAGTTTATTTTCTTGTAATTTACGTACGCCCTAACGCAGCAACATAAATGCATAATAATAAGGCACAAAAGTAAGTACAGATTTACTTCAATTTAGTGTAAAATAGGATCGAACTTGTTAAAATTATTACAACTTTCAATTGCAGATGACAACATATATTTCCCTTTAAATAATAGTTGCTTCTTTATATATTGTGGTAACCAACATGAAACCACACCACTTAACCGTATTTCTTAAAACGATCGGAGTAAAAGCCAGACAAGTATCGCTGGAATTATCTACAAACTGTAAGCTGAACATGCAGAAGATCAAGGAAATGTCGCCTCCTTTTTGTTCGGTGACGTGGCTTGACAATACAGTCGATAATATTAACGTGCACCCAGCTCTTCAACTTTCTCGAGAGCTTATTCAAAATGACGTCAACGTATTGATACACCTGCCTGGAAGAATATATAATAAAGTTGAAATGTTGGAGATTTTGAAAACTATAAAGGATATAGGGGTCAAGAATATTTTAGTTGTGCAAGGAGGTTAGTATACCAGGATAGGAGCAAGTACATTTTTGGAAAATGGTACGATCACACATGCGAATCCTTTAAGTATGTTCCTTGCATGCTTACGGAAAGTAACTAACCATAATTTCTTAGGTTTAATAATACTATGTTTTGGTAAACCTGCGGATTATGGCTAACATTTCACGAGGTTCGTCCACGCATGTGCATAATTGGACAATATTGCCAGATTACGGTATCAATATAAAGAAACCAGTCACATTTTATTATTGGCTTTTCTTCCATGGTTGAACCGATTCGCTCAAACCAGTTGCCCTAGTAAGTATTATAGACTTATATCTTATACAGCTACACCACTTCCACTTGGCCAACTATTTCTTGAGATTAATTGAATGATTCAGGATTGGTTCAAATATAGAAGAAAAACGAATCTATTGATTTCTTTAATAAAAGTACAAAATAGCTACCTGACATATATACCATTGCTAACATCTTATCAAATATCCATTGATCTTTTTTAAATTGTCTTTTCCTGCTCTTTACTACCCATGTATCTTTAGTATGAGTATATCCCTGGATGACTATCCTTGGCATAACACTTCACTAACACTGGACGCACGTGCTTAGCCTACATAGTTTAGTAATTAAAAAAATAATTAGGAATTAATAATTGATAATAATTTATAGAAAAGTCGTTAGGAAAAAGCAAAGATGATTTTCCATATGCCCGTAACTTGGTAGAATTTATTAGGGAAAAATTCAGTGATTATTTTTGCATTGGTGTCACTGGATATCCCTCGGGGCACCCAAGAAGCGCAAGTTTAAACGAGGATTTACTTCACCTAAAAGAAAAGGTATCCGTTTTATTTATTTATTTATTTTCATTTAGCGATTAATTTGTGCCGACATCCCTTAGCGGACATTCTTACAAATAAAATTCACTACCTAAGCGTTGCCCTTTATTTTTATTTATTATATCAAACATGGTTATCCAGAACAAGGCATAAAAGTAAAAATTTATCGATAGCGTCTATAGACTATACAGGCAGAACTTATTGTTTTACTTACTATGTAATGAACAATTGTTACATCTTTATTCTCATTTCGGCTTTGAGATTTGACAAAGAAATAAATTTCGCAAAAATATGAAAAACTTTACGCATAAAGTCACATCAACTAAAAATTGAAGTCGGATGCAAATCGATGGGATCGCCAACTACTTCTTTCTGGAAGATACACGAGTCGCGTGAAATTCCTGCCATATCTGTATACATGAAAGACGATGATTAGATTTAAGAAGATTCATGTTGTTTTCTACTGTTGCTATTTACATGTTTTCCGTGTTATAGGTGATTGCCGGGGCCGATTTCATCATTACGCAAGCGATTTTTGACATTGATACATTTCGTAATTTTTACATACGATGTCGCGATCTCGAGATCAACGTGCCCATCTTACCGGGTTTATTCATTATTAATTCATATTCATCCCTGATGAATATGGTGAAATTCTGCAAATTACATTTACCCGATGATGTAATGAGATTCTTGGAAGAGCATAAAGACAATAAGCAGGTCGTGGAGGAATATGGAATCTCCAGTGTTGTAAATATATTGGAAAGTTTCTTCAGTAGTAAAGAGGTAGCTGTCCACTGTGTGCACATATTTACTTTAAATGATTTGGATACCTTAGAAAAAGTGCTGGCTAACTTAAGTTTATAGTAAGATGTCAAATTTGCCATTCTTGGGATAATATGATGGAACTTGATGTACATATAAAAATAAAATATTTTAAATTGATATGTTTTGTTTATTTCATCGATTCAACAATAATTTTGGTACAATTAACAAGTCTTGTTTATATGCAGCCAAACATTTTTTAATTATTTAACAAAATGCAGTAGTTAAAGTATCTCTCTTGGTTTAACCCGGAAATAGTAACTTTCCGCAGTATCCCTTTGTTACTTTAATAAGTAACTTTGACTCCTCATGGAAATTGTCAGGAATAAACAGGATATATATAACCAAATATATATTCTTTGATAAAAAAATTCAATGCAACATCGGCTCCTCTTCAAAAAAAAGTCAAAATTAATTTTTTGTTGCCGAAAATGTTAAGCTAACCAACATTGTGGCTCATTTAAACAAAAAATTTTTTCTTTTTTCTCGTTGTTTTAACAAGCAACCTTCTCTGTGTGTATTGTAAGAACATGTTGATCCCAATACCTGTTTTCTTCCACCTACAATTCCACGTTTCATTCAAAGCTTTGTGTGCTATATGTAGTGTAATGTGTAATGCTACGTGGACGATTTTAATTTTATAGTGATTGTATGGTGAAAATTGATGGTGGCTGTAAAGAAGATCGAAGACAGTCTTGCGAATGCCGTTCCAGTTTCTCTCTGTAAGGCTAAATAAAGCTGCTAGAAGCAAAAGAAGAAAACGACATTGCTTACTTAAACGAGGAGTTCATATTAGTTTAAAAGATTCTCGACTTCCATTTAACTCCCTAACCAAAGAGTTGACAAGTTGATGAGGACCGTCAGATATTGCTTATCATAGTTTAAGCGCTTATTCTCTTCTATAAAACAATTATTGTCCGTCTAGAAAGTATTCGGAGTTCGTTATTTTTCGTAATTTTAATGTATTTTTTTTGTTACATCCTAAGACAAAAGTAATGCATCCAATAAGTTGTCGCGACATATCATACAACATCAGCTGTCGAATATCGATGATTATCAATAGGCTTACTATTTGAAATAATGTCGCAAGTAGAAAGAAGAAAGTTGGGGGATATTTGTATAGTAAAGGTGTTCAAAACGTTAAAAAAATAGTGCAATTGACTGAACTCGGAACAAGTGCAGTATATGAGACAATAAAGAGGATAAGAAATAGGAGAGATATAGCCATGGGTCAGTTTCTGGAGAAACGCGTAAGATTAGCGGAAACAGTCTGAAAGCTTTAGTGCCTTTAGCACGACAAAACCCGCCAGTTTCAAAAACTGGCTAACAGATTTGGGAATAAAGGTCAAATAAAAGTATGTTCAGAAACTGTCCGTATTTCACTGAAAAATCCCAGCAATGATATCTCTACAAAAGCAACGAAGAATAGATTTTTTCCAACGATTTCGAGACGATAATTTTAGTGATGTTTTTATATTTGACGAAAGTTGTTTTCGGCTTGATGCAAATCATCTAAAAATCCTATCAAGAAAAAAACATGCTACACTACTCTGTATAATTGATGGCACCGTTAATAATGAAAGGTACTGTGAAATTCTAAATGGCTTTCTTCTTGAAACGGCTCGCGCTCTATATCCCGAAGGGTGACGTTTTCAACAGGATAATGCAAGATGCCATGCTTCTGCCTACAATAAAGCGTGGATGCTAGAACAAAACTTGAACTAGAACGAACAGCGCCACGAAATAAAGAAGATTTGATTCGGTCAGTTCTACAAGCCCGGACCACCATCACCGAAAAAGTATAGCGTTGACCTTGTCTGGGCATTACCTGAAAGTTTGGTTAAGTGTTTACAGTTAAATGCAGATTGTATTAGCGAATGAGATGAATTATTTGTTGTGATTCTATTATTCGAGTAATAAAAATATATTGTTTTCCGGATACTTTCTAGACCGACTATACATTTACGCCTGTAGAATGTTAAACGTAGTATTATCAAAGAAAAAAATGCTGCGTTCAAAAATGAGGCCAGGGAAACAAGTAAGTAAAAAATAAGACCGAAGCGTCCGTTTAAAAAGTACGCGCTAGGATTTTATCATTAT
Organism: Oryctes rhinoceros; assembly: GCA_020654165.1. Lineage (NCBI taxonomy): Eukaryota > Metazoa > Arthropoda > Insecta > Coleoptera > Scarabaeidae > Oryctes > Oryctes rhinoceros. The sequence continues at coordinate 7,780,544 of JAIOKQ010000240.1, read as the reverse complement.
ACTTTTATTTTCTAGGTTTCTTGCGGTATTTTGACGTGGAAAGTTATTATCTGACCTATATATTTTGTAACATTGCCTACTATGCAACGAACACGTAAACGTACTTAAAGAGAATAAATTACGCATTCTTTTTGAATCAAAAGTATGTGTGCGCATGTTCCATTGCATTACTCATCAGAGTCATCCGTAATGGTTACAGCATTAGTAACAAGTTAGTGTATTTAGTACCTACGGAGTTTTATGAATTGCATTAGGTAGGTGGGGATAGAAGTATTTTTATCTTAACAAATCTACAGTAATACACACAAGATAACGATAGATAGCGACATAAAGATAAAGGAATATTAAACATGTGGAGCATTTACTACAAATCGTACACATAACATTTGTAATGTTCGTTTATCTCGAGTATTTTCTCACATTGTTTTAATGATATTAACCAGCAAAGTTCCATTTTTACTATGTAATTCTATCGCTCATCCACCATGATTCACACTCACAGCAAATGGCGAATCATTATAATGTTAAACGTTCGTTTACACAAAGAAAAGAAAAGATACAGAATGAAAAAGCAGAAAATATATGCGATACATAGAACATAGACGTAGTTAATTGCTTATTCTAAACACTTTTGACCTTTCTAGAATATCACAATTTGTCGTTGTCATTACGGAATTGTTCATAGGTTTATTGCATTTCTAATAGTAATGGTAAGATGATACAGCAAAAAAACGGATCGCGTCCTTGTATTTTGCGATAGATAATAATATGATGAAATAATTAAAACGTGTTACGTATTATCGCTGAAAACGGAAATCTTGATGGAGCGATAATAAATTATGCAGCGACGGTTTCGGATAAAAACGAATTCTTTCGTAAATTTCATAATTTTTGCTCGCAGGCAAGTATTAAATATAGCTAAAGGTAACGTCAGGCATGTTACGTGTTTCTTATAAATATTTATAATTGGAATGACGTGCATTTATGTCATACCAGAATAACTTGTATTTATTTCTATATTTCTTGTGCACCTTAAGACGGGAGATTTTAAATATTGTGTTGTCTTCAATGACATGACATGAAAGTAGCACTTTGGAATGTCTTTTAATCGCCAAATTCGAAAATTAAACCGCTTTCCAATGCAACTGTCTTTTAAATGTTACGATTGCAAGCGAGGAAGCTTACGGCAGTCTTCGTACATTCGTTCTGATGATAAAAATGTTCGTTTAGTTAATTTGCGAAATATTTTGTTTCTCTGTGCGTTTTTTCGAGATTTGCAAAAAAAAGTAGTCACAGTCAATTCTCATGCAGCCACATTCTGCAACTTTTGAAAGTCTTGACTTGTAGACTAGTGAATCGTCGTAGAGCAACAGAATAAGGCTTTCCGCGCATTTAATAGAATCTTTGAAGGCAAATAAAGGCATTCGGCTGTATAACGGGTACTAAATCGGCATTGCGTCCCTTCGGAGTAGCAGCTCAGGAGATGCTCCTGAGCCTGCTTTTATACGGCATAGTTATATTCCTAATCTAATGATGGCGTCAGGAAATATACAGTGGCGAGCAAATGAATGGGGACACTAATCATATATTTAAGGTTTCGCCTTTTTCTACAATTTAAAACCAAGCAAAAAAAATTTCTTTATAAAATTCTTAGAAATGAATAAAAGTATATGCCTTACACATCACACCTGCATTTCTCGGAAGTATTAAAATGTTATGTTTGCATTTCTCACGATCGGTCTCATGCAAGCGAGCATTTAAATAGGGGCAGTTGTCATAATCGTTTCTTTAGTCTTCTTTAAGTTCTTTTATAAGTAACTTAATATTACATTATTAAAACGCAATTACACAAAATAGATTTTTGTATATTAAAACGCATAATAATTAATTTTCACGGTAGCACAGACTAAATTATTTTAAAAATGGGTCGTGGAAAACATTGTACGCCTGAGCTTCGGAAAATTATAATTACACTTCACGAAAACGGTTTAAGTTTGAGAAAAATAGCCAACCAAGTATCTGTATCGAGAAATATGATCGCTAATCAAATAAAATATTTCGAAAAATACGGAACCTGCGAAAAAATTCCTAAACAGGGAAGAACTAAGAAAACGACGGTTCGCATTGATAGACACATAGCACGTCTCTCACGTGGGAATCCATTAAAAACGGCGGCAGATATACACAAAGCGGTAATTACAGCGATTGATAGACCAATTAGTGTATGGACAGTCAGACGAAGATTACAAGAAGCCGGATTACATGGTAGGATTGCTAGACATAAACCGCTTATAAGCAAAACAAATAGAATGAAAAGATTACAGTTTGCCAGAAATCATTTGCATTGGACTGCAGATCAGTGAAAATTTGTATTGTTTAGTGACGAGTCGAAATTTAATAGAATGAGATCGGATGGCAGAAGATATGTACATACAATAAAAACAGTAAAAGGGTTTGGAGGAAATGTGTTGATCTGGGGTTGTATGTCTTATATAGAAGTTGGTCCGTTGCACAAAATTAATGGAATAATGGATCGACATGTGTATGTTGATATTTTATCCAACGTTATGCTGCCATATGCGGAGGATCACTTGTCCGTACTTTGGAAGTACCAACAAGACGATGATCCTAAGCACACAGCTAAGATTGCAAAGGACTGGTTTCGACAAAATCATGTAGATCTTCTTGATTGGCCTTCTTGTAGTCCCGATTTAAACCCAATCGGAAACTTGTGGCAAGATGTGAAACTTCGTATTCGGGATAAAAATATTTCAAACCTCGAAGAACTGTTTCGATGTGTTGAGGAGGTCCGGAACAATATTCCCGTGGAACGATGTCAGCATCTCATCGATTCCATGCCTAAGAGATGTGCCGCAGTCATTAAAGCAAAGGGGTATCCCACCAAATCGAAATTCCAGTGTACCTATTTCAATGCTCGCATTTTACATATGGAATAATTTGTTTCAGCATATGTTTTTGTATCATACAGTATATTTTGCAATTTATCGCTATGTATTAATTGTCCGTAGTTTGTAGTATATAGTTTCCTATTTTAAACTTTTGTTTATTCGAAAATGCAAATAAATAAATACTTTCTTTCACAATTGCATTAGTGTCCCTATTTATTTGCTCGCAACTGTATTTGTTGTTTCAAGATTAATGACGTAAATAACGGTAGGCGTCGTGAGGTAGAGAAGCATTCGAAGCAACGCCGAGTGTATGAAAATTTAATCATTGCCTAATACTTTTTCTCCTCACATTGCCCATCAATTTAAGAATGTAGCACCGCGTGTAATTTTTTGCTCTTTATAATGTATTTCTTTCGTATTTAGGAATTACTAGCTTTGCGAATGCACGTACACTGGACAAGAGAAAACTTCGACTCAAGAAGCTAATTCAGTAAGCGAAAATGCTTAAGCAGCAATTAGCCCCCACCTAGCCCGCGAGTAATGGCAATGATGTAATCGGACTAATCGCTATATCGATCTGTGTGGATTCCATTTTTACGTGTTAAAATGTATGGATTTTTCGACATAAAATTTTGATGTATAGCCTTAGATACTGTCTGTCAACAGTACGAATTAAGGAGGTCGGTAGTTTCATGGATTTTATAAGCTTATATTCATTGAATAATAATCGGAGCTACCACAACTAACAACTTATTAGACTATCGTGCGGCTGATAAACAAACGCGATATATAAGCGACTGTTCGAGCCGCGCGAAGGCAGTATTTGTTGTTGCCATTTATTTGCAAACATTGCGCGTGAATAGAAGGTGTTTGGATAATACCAGTTTTTTTTCTAAAATGTCGAAACAACGATGCGTTAAATTCATATTCAGCCACGCCGCCGCCTCGAATAAAAAATTGCTTTCGGTCGAATTTTATTCGCACATCGAAGCCGATTTGGAGCTTTACAAGACCATCAATCCGCCGTTTTGCTCTTTAACGTGGACCCACGGAGATCTATCGAAGGTGGACGCTTTACCTGGTATCGCGTTCGCGAAGAATCTACAAGCAAACTCGATAAATACAATAATGCACGTCGGCGGGAGGAATTTGTCTCGAGAAAAGGCTTTGGACATTATGAACACTATAAAAAAGATGGGAATCAAGAATATATTAGCGTTAAAGGGAGGTAAGTGCAAAAGTTAAATTCAATGCTTGCTCAAAATTAAAATCAAATGCTGCTCAGCCAAGAGCAGATTCTAATTTCTTTAAAGGATGTCTTTAAATATTGCAATATTTAATGTTCTGTCTGGCATACAATCAACTCTTAATAGACGACTCAAACAGAGCGAATTCAATATTCATTCAATGTTTATAGAGAGAAAATGGGGAAGTTCTTTAATTTTTACTGCTACATCAGTACTTAAATCTCTTCTTGCATTGTTTTTCCTCCTTGCACAAAACCTTGTGCTACTCGCCGTTCATTCTTCTGTATTTCGCTCTTTATTGCATATATCCATTGACTTTTCCGTAATCTGGTCTTTCTGCTAACTCCCAAAAATTATTTTCCTCCATTGAATTCATCTTGCATGCCACATCTCCACTTCTTATTGTCTTGCTTATTTATTCTCTGTGCATGCCAATAATCTTTCGGTGCTTCTAGTAATTTTCTGCTTCTTTTGGATTCTACACTTTTTTCTGTAGCATCTTCTTCGGTTTCATTTTGTCATCATTTCATCTACGTATTATTCATTATCTTTTAGATCAAATTCGTTTATCGGCTGTCTTTCAGAATAATCTCCAAAATTGAACCCTTTCACGGTTTTGCATTCACACATGTAACGTTTTTAAGGAATTTTCCCTGTATCGGATCCCATCATTTAAAACTACCTTGCACATATCCATCCAAAATACACGTTTCGTTCTTTGGTTCTAATTTCATTTGAAATTGTGTAGCTACACCAAACATTTAAATTTCTTCAGCTTGCTCACATCAGTCACATCACTGGTGGCGTTTTGTCATTTCCCGATGCATCTATACCCACCGTTTTTCATCAGAATTCTTTAGGAAGATTTTATTGCTCTAGCCCTTTTAGTAAACGTACGATTCGCTACTCTGTGTTCAATTGGAGATTATATGATCATGCACGTTGTAACTTTATATCATTATCGTTACGAAACCCAATGAATTTTCCTTAAATTAACTCATAGATATAGTGTACTTTCTACGCTGAATTTAAGTGAATTTAAGTGAAAGTAGCAACTTCATTACGTTCGGCTGAATACGATAAAGTTGTTCGGGTGTATCACTACGAAGTGTACCTTTGTTGCCCTAAAAACCCTTGCACTGCACGGCGATTAGACGACAAGAATTTTTATTGTACCTTCATAACAATCGTAGAAATGTTATGTATTGCATATTTATAGAAAATCCAATATTTATAACTAATGTTTACATTATCGTTTAAACTTCAATAAGACAATATTATATTTTAATTTACGTGTTGGTTTATGTTGTGGTAAAGCAAATGTTTGATGTGAATTACAGCATCAAAGAATATTAAAACTTCTTAGTCATGCGTAATCTTATTCCCATCTAAATGGAATAAAATCGTTAAAATGCTTCTATTTATAAAGGTTGACGTTTTGTTGCACCACCTTTTTTGCTTTAATGCACATAGACTCCTTGACATACTAATTATAAGGCTACAACATCCTTTCATTGCTTCAACTATCTACGTACATACATCTGTAACATATATGAACATGCATTGCATGCAACTGTTACAATAAAATGCGTTAATACTTTAAAATCTGGGGTATGTGGTATATAGAAGTAGTTGTAGAATAAAGATTATGGCAGATGTATGTATATCGCTGTGGTTAGCGCAATCCCCCTCGATATACTAATACCAACACATACTGTGCGGTACGTATTGGTACGTTGGCCTTCTTCCATTCGTGTTTTTCGTAATTGCAAAAACACAAAATAAACGTACAAAAGAAAGAACAAGAACTTGTTTTTTTTTTTTACTCACGTAAAGGTTATTTCGAAAATTGAAAGACCTGTTTCTGTTGGTCTGTTAATACCACCTACTTCAGGATGGAATATTTAATTGTATAACAGAAAATTGGAACGGTTCTAATTTACAAAGAAGGTGGCAGGAATCTCGATAATGCCATCTTTACGTTCGGCGTTCTCGTGATAGGATTTGGTCACTTTTGGCGGAATTCTTCAACCGGATAAAGGATCCCGTCGAGCAACAATCTTTGGAAAATTTTACATCGTAATAAACATCATTCATATCATGTGTCTTTACGTTATAATCTACATGGCGGCGTTGATTTGCAATATCGTGGAACTTTTTGTTAGTGGACACGTGAACAATAAAACGAAACAAACAAATACAACAAAACCTCAAGATAAAAGAATCACTCGATGAGATTGCTGTATTTGTGGACTGTTATTTTTAAAAATCCAATTAAACCGTTACCTATTCCTCCAGTTTTATTGGTTCTACGGCTTTATCATAATTTCTTTTAACCTCTTATTTTTCTTTTAATTGTGCTTTTTCATATCGGTAAATTTCTGCTATTGTAAGAATTCTGCTAGCGAAGCGGGATTTTCTTTTGTAAGTTTTGTAGTTACTTGAGAGTATAAATACTTCCTTCTAATGAATCGCCTATTTAAACTGTTAAATATTTCTATATACCTCTCTACAAGACATCTTGGTGTACATGGGACCATTTGTATTTAATTTCTTCAAATTTTAATTTTATTGACTTCTACGGGAGGTCTAATATAATGATTGTTCAGCCATTGTAACAGGAAATCGTGTTTTCAGTGATTTTATTCTTTTCTTATCGGATTCCTTATGATCTTTTACTTAGCAATTTTGACAGAAACTCCTTTGTACTTTAAACACAAGAATATAATTTTTTTTATTGTTATCTATTTTTAAGATAAAAAAAAAAAAAAACGTTTATCCTACTACCTGCTGCGTAAGTCGACCATTCTGACCTGCTTGAAAGGCCGTTGCAATTGCAATTTATGGTTTTACATAAGGTGTAATGGAATTTAACGTTTCTACGGAACGTTAAGTAACAATACTCGTTATTTTATCGATTGTTTTTTTTTTCTGCATGTAACAAATATATTTATTATCAGATTAGCAATCTTCTAAGTTGGATCCATACGAGCATTACATTGAGTAAATGCATAGAGATTATGATATCATGAGTGTCACTTGTTCTTGACACGTGGAATTCATCAAGTTACTTTTATATATTTAGTTGTATAGATGCATGTGCATCCGCGCCTCGAGGAAAGCAATTTACAATAACAACTTATCAACAAATTTTTAACGTTTGTTACTTCGAGGCTCTTTATTGCTACGTTAAGGTGCGAAATTTAATTCTTTAAACAACGCAATAATAGACATAATAGTAATAAACGCTCTGGGCAATTTTCTGTAATTACAGGCACCGTGGTCGAAAAGGATGATTCCAAATGCGATTTTCCGTATGGCCTAGAGTTTCTACAGTTCTTGAAAGCGGAATTTGGCGATGATTTTAGTTTTGGTACCAGTGGCTATCCTATTGGTCATCCAACCTCTGAGGACCCAATAAAAGATATTGGTTATTTGAAGAAGAAGGTAATTGACGAACTAGCGAGTTCATGATGTAAATAATTAAAATTAAGAGATTTTCGTAGATACATCACTATAAAACGAGTTCGGAAACCTGTTTCGTTGTTGACAGCATGATCCAGGCTTGAAAATCTATTTCTTTTATGTAACGAAATCAACTGTATCTTAATTGGCCATGGTATTTAACAAGTACTAGCGGGAACAAATGAGCGAAAGGCGTTATGTCGATTTTTCTATTTAGTTCAAACCACTGTTGAGTAATGGAGTATTTAGTTATATTTCATTTACTTTAAGAATTGCTATATGGTAAATATCTAAGGCGAAATTACACACGTTCTTGGGTTAAATAAACTGCAATAAATCTAAATAAACGAGCATTTGTATATTTCTCTTAAACATTTCATTGAAACATTTATTACTAATAATTAGACATACATTCAAAGAAATCGACAAACGTTATAATGGAACTGTCAATTTACTTTAAATTATCCTTCGTTATATAATCGCATTAATTTTAGTAGTTATACAGGCGTCGATTGCAGCGCTATCTACTTACATTTTTAAAGCGAATGAGCTGTAAGTGTTTTATTGTTCAAGTAAATCCAAGATTCTTAGTGTTTCAAATTTATTTAAAGACTATGGCAAATTCAAGTTTCGATTATTTAAAGTTATACGCAATACGAGTGCGTGACGCGTTACCATGGGGAGTTCGCGTAACGTCAAAGTTGGAGGATAATTTTCTTTTTCTATCAATTTAATCTTCGCAAAATGTTATTATTTACTTTTATTTTTATTAAAGTTACCAAAAAGTACCCCCGAATCTAGCGGTCGTAAAAATTATGTACATTATATATATATATATATGGGATACATTAGCCTTGGCCGTCACGTTATAAATCATCTAATAGACATATCTGAATATAGCTTTATAACATGTCTGTCGAGATAAAATAAAAAGCTATCGAATTATTGTGACAGTTGATATATTAGTTTATCCATTGCTAAGAATTTAGAAAAGAATGAGAAGGCAGCTTCGTTTTATTCACTGATTTCGACATATTGCGGCGCCGGCAGGAAAATTATTAAAAATGGTGTATAAATACCATTTTTATTGGAAAAACTGGTATCAGTTTGCTTTGATTGTGAAATCCTCGGGAAAACATTTTTACGGATCTAAGCAACACACTTAGCCTTCTACTGACTTCTATCAGTTTCGATATTGCCATTAGATAATGTATGTATTTGCTCACAATCAGACCTATTCTGAGAAAAGGAGTAACAGAATATATTTGAAATAAATTGCGTATAATCGTATCTATAGTCCGTTGTTGAAATGTAGTTTCTATAGTTCATGCCTATTTGGATTGCTTCTACATTAATAGACCCAATGAAATACTTACATTGATAAAATTTAATTCAATAAACCAGGTTCGTTCAGGTCCTTTTGTTAAAGCAAAAAAAAAGATATTTAACTAATAAATTTATTATAACAATGACCTGAATTTATTAGGTCGAGAAAATTATTTATCAAATAATAAGTACCCGTTTATTAATTCGCCTTTGAGAAGCGAACCAAACTTGTTCATTAGCAATACTAGCATGCATCAATTCTCCGATGATACATTATTCACATTTATTCAAAAGTTAGTATACTCACTGTATACTGCTGTTAGCAGAGTTAATAATTTAATCTTAGTACCAACTACTTAGTGATTCCGTGCTGTATTTTCCGTTATATCATTTACTGTAGCGATGTTTCTTTTTCAGGTTGACGCAGGCGCCGATTTCGTATTGTGTCAGGGCGTATTCGACCTGCAAACCTTCAAAGATTTCTACAAGAGATGCCGGGAACAACATAACATAGACGTGCCGATCATACCAGCGGTGTACGCGATCAATTCGTACGCGGTGTTGAAAAATTTGATGAATTTTTGCAAAGTCGTCCCGCCAAATTATTTAGCGTCGATGGAACGCTATCAAGACGACGAAGAAAAAATTACGAATTACTCGATCAAATATGTGAGCGACTTAATTACGGCGCTGCTAAAAGATACCGAAATATCGATACCTGGCGTACACGTCTGCTGCTTCAACAATCTCACATTAGTTCGCCAAGTATTCGACAAATTAGATTTTGCCGACTTAAAAGTTTGCCAGCGTGAAAATTGATTGTAGTTGTTATGCGTTAAATTTATGTACTTTGTATGTGGTCCTTATATCTTAATCTTGTAGTTGTTACTTATATGTTGTATTATAAATTTATGTTTATTTACATCTATTTATACTAATATACTTATTTTCAAGTACAAGAAATCTTTCGTTTATTTTACTCTATTAAATTTTTGAATTTGGCACTTCAAAAATGTTCGAATGATTGAAGCTGTAGACGATGTAGATGGTGAAAATGATGGAACATGATTCAAGTACAATGATTCACGTAGAGATTTGAAAGAGTCACTTAAATGATAATTTTGAGCGACCAAATTTTTGTTTGTTTAAAAAGAAAGTACGTCAAGTTTGTTAGAAAAATTAGCATTTACAATTAACGAGTTTATCATTTCAATAAATGGCTGTTTACTTATATCAATGAATACTTATTTTCGTATACGCAATAAACGGATTTATTGATCTAAACAATAGATTTATTAATTTGTAATAAAAAGTCCTGAGCTTATTTAGCTTTTCTCAAAATAAGTTAATAAAGGGGTGGTGATTATATTAATGGACACCTTTAAATTTTATAAACATGGTTCATTGTTATAATAATTTCAAAAAAGTTGTTTTAACAAAATAAAGTCAACAACACGATTAATTTTGAATTTTTTAGTGCAAATTGATAATTTATAGAACGCTTCTGACGTAATTTTAAAGCACGCTATTACAGAGAGATGTCTCCACAAAAATCACTAATAAATAACTACCAAACTTAGTGGCAAAATCAACGATCTCCCGCTGTTCTATCCTTACGTATAGATTCCTACTTATAGCGCTGTAAGTTTTAATCGCGTCTTCATGAGGGTAACAGGAATCTAGCTCAGGTTACAGAACCGATAACGTTTCGCATTTGTCAGTGGGCTACTTGCCAACAGAGGTGTGACTCTCGCATCGCTGGAGAGATCATTCTCTAGCGAGAGGATGCAAAATAAAAAGTAGTTATTTTTGAACTCCCCGTCGGTGTAGACTGTTTTTAAATATTTACCATTAAACTAACCCAACCACAATGTCGGAAAAAAACAAACACATGTGTGAATTAATCCGCCGTGAACGATAACAACCCTTAAGTAATTCGTGTTTATTTATTTTAACCTTGACCTCCTGCGACCTGTGATCTCTAATCTAAAAAAAAAAAAATTCCGATGGATATTTTTATTTAGAAAAAAGGTAGTTCGATGTTTCGTGTTTTTCTTTTGATGTTTGAATTGATTTTATCTACTTAATCTTGTACTTATATTACTTCGTACACGTTTTATCCTTTTCGTACTATTAATACCTTTGTTTTAGAACTGAAAAAGTACGTTTTTTTTTTTTTTTTACCTGCCCGTTTATATCTTCAGAAGTCGATGTTATGTCTTTGCATTAATCAGTTTATTAATTGGTAATTATTAACAAGCATGTGAATTTGAATATATGGGAATCTCTTATTTTTGCATCCCGTTTTTGATTTGTTTATGTTGTGCGTTGAATACTTGATCTTGTATCGTTTGCAGAGTACCTATACATACGTAGATGTAAACATGTTAGTATTGTAATTATTGTTTGTAATATTTGTATGGTAGCTTGGCTAACTGTATACTTTCAATACCATTAAGTTAATCACCATTTGAAACAATAAATTAAATCAATTATGCATTTGTTTAAAATACTTCCTCTCTCCTCAATTTTCTTCAGGAAACACATCGTATAAAATCCTGCGAAAAAGAAAAAGCTTAAAGGATATTTAAAAATCGCTGTAAAAGAGGTATTGCTTTCGTAGGGGTATATTTATTGCTTCGTCTTGGATGTTCTATTGTTCTATTTCACAGACACCTACCCTATCACGTTTAAATTGATGCCGTCCTATTTCGACTAATTGTTCGTATTCCTTAGCTGTCTATTACAATCCAACGAAAAAAATATGCAAAAACAAGTAAAACAGCGCGTTAAGTTTGTTTTTAACAAAATTAGTACTTACAATGAACGAGTTTATCATTTTAATAAATGTCCGTTTATTATATCGATGAACATTTATTTTCGTGTATAAAGTGTATATAATATTGTATTATCATGTTTGAAGGGATGTCCTGCTTTTCGGATCATATTTTAGCTAAATTTTAACACAATTCGGTACATCTTGGAATATACGCTCCTGTAGAGGCGCGCTTATTGCTATGCAATTCTTTGCTGCATGGTTGTTGTTTAAATATGGCGCTAGATAGTGTGAATGGCAGATGCTGTATCTACAAGTGAAAATTGTTATATGCTCGTAACTTTCTATTTCATTAGGTCTATGCTATTACAGTTTTAATCTTTGTATGCATGTACACTCCATTCATAGCAATCACGTGACCAATTTACGTGCATACGAATCGAGTTGGTACTTCGGAAGTGTTAATTTAAAGGTGATTAGCTTTATACACGATGAAAAACATATCACTTCTTTCTAACCATGAAAGAAACAACAGAGCTAAAGAAAATGGTTTATTTCTTCCTCTTCTTTCACTATTTCCTTAGTTTAAGTTCCTCATATCGAAATGGATTTTGAAAGGGCCGTTTCTAGTAAATTTTAAACACTGTGTTACAAAATCCAAACAAATACCGCATTCATTCGAAAGATGGCGAGCGGTCGGAGTAAGTTTGCGCGTCAGTAGAAATGATGGAAGGCGTTCCAATTGGGTTCGTATGAAGTTTCAAGGCATCAATACGTAAACAAACAAAGCAAATAACAAAAAAAGTATCGCCACACTCCGTACCATGCAAATTTAATTGCTCAATCCGGGACAGTTGTTTCGAGGATACGTCGATCCTTATTTTCAACCGTACGACCGAATGATATGAGAAAGAACCTCTAATTCTAGCATGCCTGTTCTTCAGTACTCTTGAGAAAAAATATTATTTACAAGTAGCTGCTTTTGTGGCCAACGTACCCTAAAACTAATGCGAAAAATACGGAAAAATAGACGAGAGGGCAGAATCACTGCGTTGATTGAACTTAATCGCCATGTTGCGTTATTACTCTGAGTCCACGCTCGTTTGCATCATACAAGTCGAGTGATTTCCAGGTCAATTGATAAGAGAGTTTCGTGTGTTGAAAAGACATTACTGCGTGAAGGACAAATCGCCTCAGGAGACTAAAGAGACGTTTGGTAAACATTATGATGAATCTACATCTTTGATTAGAACGGTTTCTAAGTGGCTACAACATTTTGGGAGTAGCCAACTATTTTAGAAATTATTGATAAAATAAAATTCATTGTGTATATAATCCGCTAGATGCTCACAGAACGATTTGCATCCGTTCCGCAAGATTTTAGGCGTAATTTCGTTACTATGCACAAAACATGGATACGCTACTGTACGCCATGAGACAAAAGAATAATCTAAGCAATGGGTTGCCAGGCGAGAGTTTGCATATGTTTGGAAGATTTCGGCGACCGTCTTCCGTAATGGTCAAGAAATAATTTCCTTCTACCATTTGGAAGATATTGGACCACCAAGTTGTAAGAAAAACTTCTACAATTGGCTAGCAAAAGCTATTTTTACATCAAGACAATGCACCAGTCCATTCCTCAGGAGCTGTCGTCACGAAATTGACGATGTTAGGATCCCAACTCGTTTTATATCCTCTACTATTTATCCTCCGATACGAAAGATGGCTAGCGGGAAACGTATGTTTATTGGAACTGAAGTGATCCTGTTATTTGGAAGGGATAAACAAATGGGCGTAGCGTTGGACGTGTGCAAGTCTAAGAGACGAGTACGTTGAAATCTCAAAAAATTGAGTGCTCTTCAAGGTGTCCACAATCTCTGGTGGAAATTTACAAAATTCTTCATTAAGCATATGTATTAACTCATTTATATCAAATTTTGATGCTAATTTGTTTTTGGAGACTACGTAATATGTTTCTAACCTCGCACGCATATGCTATATATAATAATGTTTTTCTGCTAGCTAGTTGCGACAATATTTGAATATTTCGGCTCGACCTGCACTTAGGTCTTCAGTCAGTAACGATGGCGTTCAGAATGTACACTTGATTTATCGCCTAATGCAATGAAAGAATGTAAATATTCGTAATGGTCATTTCAGCTGTTCGTTTGCTTTCTCGTTCTTCTTTGCAAGCGTAGTATTTTACATTGTGTCAACTTGGACGTTTGCTTAAATCATTCTCTAAATGACTGAACTCCGACCCGGTATAAGCAAGCAGATATTTTACGTTCAATAAACAAAGGTAGCAACACTTGTCTTTAGAAATCTTCTTAAGAAAGTAATAGTAGAGTTAGTATCAAGTATTAACTCAAAGATACGACAACATCCGGATAAGGCCCGTTTAAAATTGTTTAAAAACTTATTTTCTCAAAAGTGCTTAAATACTTTCGTTCAACCTCTTTGATTGTATGATTATTAACGGATCTCGAAAAGAAAGGCAACAACGAAACGCGTTTAACATGACAGCTTAACTAATGTATTGTTATCTTTAAATAGAAACATGGCACGACAATAAATTACCAAAGGATCGCCTGCTACATCGACCAATTTACAACACGAAACAGAAATAGACTTTTCACGTAACTTAATTGTTCGACGTACTTGGGGGTAATTGATCCGCACGATTTTGCGCATAAATGCTTGTAGAATACCCTCTCGTCTATTCGATTCGCACGCCTATTTGCTCCTCGCCAAAATATGATGATACAATTAGGAACTCGATTGTACTTAAATAGATTACGTACGTATTTTGTCAATATTAATTGGCCGCGTCTTTACCTACGATACGTGTATTTTCAAGCGCTCACATCGAATCCGCTTGACGCTTTATAGACGGTTGCAAATTTTCGGGGTTGTTTGGTGTCACTCACAATCGACATTCATCATTCATCGCAACTATACATCTCACGTTCCAGTACAACGCATTGCGTAAATTATTGTCTGAAATTAATTTATGTTTGAACGTAGTTTTCACGTTATATCGAGAATACGCGTCATTTCAGCAAATTATTTCATTATTGACTATTTGTAATAAACAACATCAGTCTGTCAATGCTTAAATAAGTTCACTATCGTTTAATTTACAAGGTTTTATCCGTAGAGATGAAAAGAAGTGTGCGTGTGGAGATTCTAAAGCGACCAACAATAAGTTTAAATATCAAGTGAAACAATGATGGCATTACGTTATATTTGTGAAATACTTTGTTTTTTTTACTTGAATTAGTTTCTCATATTATCGATCAACGTTAATTTCCAAAAATATAGTTTTTTTCTTCCTTGCGAGGGCTCAGTGCTCCAGTACTTCCATGTTCATTGAAACCTTCAACCGTTCGACTAGCAACAATTTATTATTGAACTCCTTTATTGCAAGTGTATTGATCGTGGAATTTCATTCATTTAACGATACTATTCAAAAAAAAAAAATCACAATTAAAAATGTTTCTCAAAGCCGTTTACAAATAACTTTGAACATCGTTAAATATTGATGAGCAATTGCAAGAACTGCAACAAACAAAAGCTGCGCCTTAAGTTTTTACAAACAACCACCAGATGGCGTCACAGATATTTGACATTACTATTATTTATATTTATCTTTTGACATTTCCTAACGTTAAAGTGGCGACTATACAGAAATCGGTGATTTGTCAGCAATCAGCATTTAAAATCAGCGATTTGGTGAAAAACTGAAATTCCTCCTGAAAGCTTAAAAACACCATCAGAAAAGATTATTTACAAATGGATTGCAAAATTTCCTCCTTACATTGATGACGAACTTGTTGAAAGTCAACGAAATTGTTTCAAAGATCATCGCTGTTCATTGAAGAGCATCGCCATGTGACTTACCGTGAGATCGAGACATGCTTGAGTATTTGAAGGCTGCAGTACATACGATTTTGCATGAACATTTACGCGTGAAAAAGATGTGATGAAGAAGGTGGACTTCGCATGATTCCTATGCAGGATCGAGCAATAATCGATTGTGTGGGCGTTACCAGGCGACTCAAATCCAGCAAAGGCTACTTGTTCATGAAGCACTTTCTAGAAAATACTGCTTCTTTCTTTCGTCGTACTAGACTTGTCGCAATCATTGCTTTGATGGATCGAAGAATAATTAATGCTGAAGAGTATGCAACAGTTTGTTTCCCAGAAGTTATAGATGAAATCGACAACGTTGCGTCATCCTACATCATGGCGATGTTTCTATACGGCACGTCACACAATTGATTGTTTGTTGTTGCATTACATTGGCCAACAAATTTCAACTTTTGACTTTGAAATAATTTATACTAATTTCAATGGAAAACATATAAACATTTATTTTAATAAAAGGTAGAAGGTAAAGTTAGCTCGATTTTTTTTTATATTTCAATGAAAAGGTTCTTTACATTAGATCATAATTTAATGTATATTTCAACTTATTATAAGTAGAAATGTGAAGTAATACTGCTCCGTCTCTTATAAACAATATCTACAACATCTTTTCTTAACATCCAACAGTAATCCGTTAAGATAACAGGATACCATTTCCCCTGATACCGTTTTTCCATTCCCATGATGTCTTGGTGGAAGCGCTCACCGTGTTCATCGCTAACGTCGCCCATAGTTTCCGGACAAAAATCCAAGCGAGAATGTAGAATGTGCACTTTAAGGGACATATTACAGCCAACAGCGTGAAATGCTTGTAACATATCCGTTACTAAAGTTTTATTGTAGTCGGCTTCTTTATTTCCCAAGAAATTCGTGAAAACTTGCACCATGGAGAGCCAAGCTGTTTTTTCCTTCGCTGTTAATTCGGTTTCAAAGATTTCATCATTTACTATTTCTCGTATCTGAGGTCCAACAAAAATACTTTCTTTCAGTTTCCCTTGTGTTAATTTTGGAAACTTTTCACGAAGGTATTTGAAACCTTCACCTTCGAGATCCAGTGCCTTTACAAAGTTTTTCGTGAGCCCAAGTTTCACGTGGAGAAATTATGATCTTTTCTTTTTCTACTAGAGGCTGATGTTGTACATCGTCATTTCCTGGTATAAACTGTTGTCGTAGCGGCCACTCTTGCTTATGGTAATGCTTTTCGATGTCACGACTGCCCAAAGACATAAAAAGCAACAGTATTTGGTGTAACCTAGATTCCATACCCAAAATAACTGCAATTACTTTAAAGTCTGCACAAATATTCCAGGAATAGTCTTTGTACTTTATCTTTTCTAATAAAATTTTCAAAAAGTTTCTTTCATAGAAACAGCATGACCTATCGGAATAGAAGGATAATGGTTTCCATAATGCAACAAAACTGCTTTTAGGCTGGTCTTTGATGAGTTTACGAATAATCTCCGAGAACTAGGAATCATGATGTGTTCCAAAAGCTTCAGAAAGTTTATAAACGTTATTGCAGTAGACCAGATTACCGGATACTATAAAGCCATTTTCTCCGTAACTAGAGCTAAGCCAATGTTGCCGTTTTTCGAATCATTTTTACTTTATATATGCTGTTCAATTTCATCAGTTACTAACTTAGGGTAAAAACCTCGTTGGTCAGTGTTATTAGACAGAGCGTCGGGTTACAGAATATATTTTACACTTCCTCGACATCGATTACTACGATCACTAATCGACCCTGCTAAAATTGTGCGCGTCCGACATCCGTTAAGAATCTTTAACATTGGGGTGGTATCTGCGTTTCTGCTTTAAGAAGAAAAATACTAAAACCGAACGTGTTCCGGGTATGAACCATGTCATGCCATGTCGTTTCGGTTAAAATAGAAACTTGAGGTTTCGCCCACAATGGTATTGGGCTTTTTCAGGAGACTGATAGGCAACAGTTAGCACAGTAACTCAACGCGTAAACCACACAGAAAAATATTACTTAATTAATAATAATAGTCTACTTTTTCTTCTCGAATGTCAAACATAAAATGGGCGGACAGCAGTTTTTATCGTCGTTAAAATCTTAAGAACCATGATTTGAAGATGCCATCTCCAAAGTGAAAAAAATTATTTGTATCAAAAAAAATCACAAGTAACAGAGAAAAGTTTTGCTGATGCGCGAACTTTATCTAAAGGTTTATTTACCTTCATATGAGCGTCTCATATCAAAGAGTCTGGTTGTTAATACGTTCCGTATCTCAGGAGTGTGTGTTGGACATTAACCCTCTGTAATTCCGAAGTAGTTATGCATGTAGAATTACGTAGATAACCCTTTGCCGCGGGATGTTAGTCGTACACGGTAATTCATTAGGGTGCCGGTTTGGTGAAACCGGAGGTCAAATAACTATTCTAAAGTTATCTCGTCGTATTCGAGTAGAAATAAGTTATTATCGAAAACGTTAACGCCCAATGCTTTTCGTCTATTCACTTTACTACTCTGTCGTCTTATATTTTCTGTTCTTCTACGTTCGTTATTAATTTTTATTATATCGACATTCATGATGAATATACGTATCCGTAACAATGAAAGAAATAAATTATGATTTGTGCCTATTAAACGCTAACTGATGATAGTTTTAATAGCGACTAATATAACGCCTATAAGTTTATATTCTCTAAATTCTATTTATATAGACATCGTATAAATAAACTTTCCTTCATCTAGCAGCGGCTGGAAATAATTCCCTGATAATCTTTAATACATCTGCACACTGTTTCCTTACATATTTTTATAAATATTTACGAAGAGTTGATTATCTCCCGAAAATTTGCGATGGCTTTACTCGTTTGTGGTGTTATTTGGTCATTAATTTTGAGAAAACCATTATCCTTTCGAATGAATATTATAGCTTTAGGTGTAATCTAACATCTGACAAAACTTTAGTTAACATTCAAAGGATATCTTGGCAGATTGTAGCAATTGTTGGGTAAAGTGAGATAATCAAATGATTAGTTGCAGATGGTAAATTTTCGAAATGTAGAAGAACAAATGGCCAGAGTTTCTAGAAATTCTGTCGCACGTTATTTTGGAGATTCTGCACGAGCATGAATTTGAAAATGGTAAAAATTAGCGCCATATATATCCCAAAATTGCTGGACGCAATTCAAAAAAAAAAAACCAGGCGCCGAATGTATCCGAAAGTTTCTTCCTCGCATTCCCCGTATTCTACAACTGCAAAATTTCGGTCAGCGTATAGAATTCACGCAGTCATCATCTAGGGAATCTTCCAAATCGATATGCTGTTAGACGGTCGTCGTTTTAGTGCGGTATCTTTAACGGAGAATTGCTTAAATTCAATTTTTTAGATCATACGCTTTGGTTGAATGCGTATTTTTTAAAGGTCTCCCGACCTAAACCTCTACAGTACCTTTTTGGGGGGCATTTGAAGCAGCCGGTTTACAGCGTCGAAATGAACATACGCAAATAATTACTTGAACCAAATAATAATAATAATAATGAAATTCATCAAAATGTGTGCAATAATGTTAATGTTTACTGTTCGGTTGGATTTTATTTCAAAGGGAACATTTTAAACAACCATTTTAGGCAATATCTTCTTGTATAGTCAGTTTCTTTTTTTAGCTATTTATTTTTACTTGTTATTGTAAATTTACCCATTTTGAATTTAAACAACACCAGCTTCATATGCATGTTGGTCAATGTGAGCGACCTTCGTATCGTACAAGCTTAACATTTCCAATAGCAGCCAAAAAATACGTAATGATACATTTTGTAACTAATAGCAAAAATAGTACCTGCCGAAAACTCGTTCTATCTATCCCATTTTGTAGTATTTGTACCTTTGTTGAGTCATGAGTCATGACTCGTGACATCTACAAAGTAGTGATTTTACGTTACAGAAACTCCGAAATAATTGCATCGTTGGAACGATCCCTGGAACAAGTTTTACTGTTTTCTGCTCAAGTAAAAGTAGAACTGGTTCAAGTATTTATCCAGAATTCAACTTTGATATTGAAATAAACAAACTTAGAAGAACTGAATTTATCTTGAATCTAAGCAACGGGGAATAATAATTACGTTTAAAATTAATTCTGCAAAAACAATATTTATTCCCATCGAATCAAGCTTGCTTTTAATTAAAAATTCCCGAGCGGCTTTAAGGGTTTGATTTTTAATTAAGTTATTGTTATTATGCCATTTGCATTTTAAGTGAGCGTAGTTAGCGCGACAATGGAGAACATGAAAAATGTTTATCTGATTTTAGGTGGATATAATAATGTTGAAAGATGAAATTATTTAAATTCGAATATCGACCATATATAAATTTAAAATAATTGTAATACATATGTTATCGTAACTAAACGATTTACGAAGCTACATACATGAATTTCGTTTGGAGTTCGCGATAAACATCGAACAAGAAATATTTAAGCGAACATTGAAGTATATTAAGCTAAGCATTGGGGGACTTTAAAGCTTGGAACATATTTACGATATTGCTGATAAGTTGATTGATTGATTGATTGGCGATGTAGATCGAATCGAATTAAGACAAAGTCATCACATTCAAGATTATGATCGACTTTGAACTGTAAAATTCAATACTTTTCTTCAGAAAATTCTAAAGTAAAAGTTCTGTGTTTATGAGACTTCCTGTCCAAAAAAACATTTTAATATAATTTTTCAAGATCGTATGTTATAATCACATTATATGTCGACTGATCCTTTCTTAAATTGTTACAGTTGTAGTTTCCTTCACATATAAAAGACATACAAAAGATATCTCGAACTTGTAGAAATTCGTGAAGGATGCTGGAATTCTCAATAAAAATAGTTGTTTCTCGCATGTCCATAAGTTTTTTTTCTTTTAACTGGCCTTCTGCTGTGTGGAGTGGCTTCTTCCTACCGATTTATTACAATTCGGTCTGAAACAGGCACACCCATATTGCAGAGCCCGTGCTATTGCTGCATGGATGTCCACGTCTTCTCGTAACAAATCCAGTCTTGCGATGTCGTTTCTACAGCTTCCAAATAATACCTTGGACAGGATCAAAGTGTTCAGCAACGTAACGCTGAGTTTTACCGTTTCTGAAGAGGGTATCCGATGGAGTTGTTTCAGCCCCCGTTATATGACGCTTCATTTTATTTTTCGAATACCAAAATAAAGTCGTAAATAAAGCTGGATTTCAGTAGCGTGTAGATTCTTTTCTAGCTCTTACCACTGCTTTTGTTCGTCTGAACGAGCTATTGATGAAAATGTTATATGGTCGCAAGGAAAAGGACAACTTGCTAGAGTTTCCTAAGATTAATAGGAGCAAGTAACTATGTATCATAGATGCTCTATGGGAGCAATATCTGGATTTCTTGGATAGTTGAAATATTCAAGAATCAAAGGTAGTCAATGTAGCACAGATCATTATTAACCCAAAAAAATGGGATTATCGAAGAAATTTTAGTGATGTTTTTATATCTAACGATAGTTGCTTTCGGCTTGATGTAAATCATTAAAAAATCCTATTAAGAGAAAATGTTACCGTTTAAATGGTTTGGAGAGCAATCTTTGAGCTGAAAGATGTGGTGCCTCATCTCTTTGTATAATTGATGACACCGTTAATAGTGCAAAGTATTCAGAAATTCTTAAAGGCTTTCTTCTTGAAACGGCTCGTGCTTTATATTCCGAAGAGAGGCGATGTCAGCAGGATAATGCAAGATGCCATGCTTCTGCCTACATTAAAGCTTGGACGCTAGAACAAAACTTGGCAACAATTCTATGGCCAGCAACTTCTCCAGATCTTAGTCGATCTAGAACTAGTAGCACCACGAAACAAAGAAGATTTGATTCGGTCAGTTACAAGCCGGGACCACTATCACGGAAAAGTAGAGCGTTGACCTTGTTTCTGGATTACCTGAACGTTTAGTTAAGTGTTTACAGTTAAATGAACTTTATTATTCAAATAATCAAAATATATTGTTTTCCGGATATTTTCTAGACGGACTACAAGCACCAAACTTCTTCCTTAGTCTTCGTTTTTTAAAACTTCTTCTTGTTTTATCCGAAAATAGAACTCGCTTCCAATCGTCAAGGATCCGATTTACGTGCTCCCTTTTTTTGGTAAGCGGTGTCTGATCTTGTACTGTTCAATTTCTCTTCATTAAGATTTCTCTCCTCCATTCATCCAAATATTTGCTATTGCGTTTCGATATCCTTCTGGGACTAAACTGGTAGAAGATCTGCTACTTATTAAGGTATCGCCTCTGATCAAATTTAATTCGATACGTTCTTCTTAATTTTTATAGTTGCTGCTTGGGAGCTCGTTTTCGTTACGTTATTTATGTGTATGTCCCATTTTATTGTCAAACCTATGATCTCTTTTCTGCTTCTTCTTTGGTTTTGAGGATTCTTTTGTTTGTTTTTCTTCCGTTAATTATAAATTGGATACAATTTTTCATGTAAACATTCTTTTAATATCCTTATTTTCACCATTGTTCAAAATACACATGTCATCCGCGTATACATGCATAATGCCATCTATCTTCAACAATTTGTTTTCTATTTGTAATGTTCGTTTGAAGTAGATCTCTGTCGCCTTTCGCAAATATTCTTTTATGTAATCTCGATATACGCCGCTTTGGAATCCAGAGATGCTGATTTTTATTAATGTCGATGTTAAAGTTTATTTTCTTTGATTAAGTTGTTTGTTGCTTTGTCAATACCAGGCGATTCATTTCTATTCAATTAATTGGTGATTTCATTGATCTTCATTTCGCCCGTATTTCTAAAATCCGCCATGTTTATAATTTTCGTGTTCGTGATTGCAATTTGTGGTTTCTTCATGGCTTTCGATATCAGATCTTCTGCCAAGAACTTCCCGATATTTGGGAAATATTTATTTAGTACATCGATTGGTCTTTTTTTACGTAATTTCTTCCTTCTTTTGTCGATTTAATTTGTTTAATGATTAGGTTCCACAATTTGTATGGATTTTGATAGCGTTCTTTTAGTAACCGTTCTCTGTAACTTCAAATATTCTTGTTCGGCTGTTATACATCGGTTTAAACAAGTTAAATGTGTTATTGACCAGCAAAATGTTACTTAACAACTGCAATTTACAATGAGAAGTTTTGCTTATGCCTTAGTTTTGTTCAGAACTTTATTATATTATAAAATAATATGAATAAAAGAATCGAAATCGTAAACTCGAAGAGAAATCAATATTTACATGCATTGTTCGCCGGTTACGTTATTTCACGTTTTCATGTTTAATAGATTTTGTCGTTTCTATGAACTACATGAAAGACTTTTAAAGTACCTACGTCGTTACAAGTTATGTCGTAAATGTTTAATGTTAAAACAAATGCTATGATAGATTATCGTGGCTTAAAAAGTTGAACTAAAAATTACGAAATCGATTCGTCGTTGCCAGATTTAGGCGGAGTTTTCAATCTTGAATTGTCTGGCATGCAGTGTGCTATCTTTCCGCGATCTCCGTAGTTATACTATTGTAAGCGAAAGGAAACTTGTGCTGTGCTATTTTAGAACAATTAAGGTCGCGTGTAATATGGTAATTAGAGATATGTTAATATATATTCCGTTGTTCGTATGATATTGACTTTGATAAATGATTTACGTAAGTACAGAAAGAGCTAAACTATATCTCAGCATATTGTAACATAAACATGCGATAATGATTGCCCCATTAAGACGTTTGAAAGCTTTCTAATAGGTAGACATGTTTGCTAAACATATTCGGGTTGCATGTAATATTTTAAAAATATTTAATGCTTCGCGTGCACGTTTAGAATTCGTATTGATTCGTAGGTGCAGTTACAATATCAAGTATTTTCCTTCGTTACACAAGGAAAAGAGAAACAAATATTATACCCATTACGGGACGGTGTTCGAGGAAAATGCAGTATATGGTTTTTTGGTTGGTTCAGATGTAATTTAATTTTAAAACTAAGGATTTTAGATGTATCTAGTTTCAGTTTTTTTTTTGTTATTTCTTCTGAAATGCTTTTGTTAAAAACTTTGTTCTTTTAATGGAACATCCTGTATATTATTTCAATTTTCTATAAACAAGAAATTATCAACACGTTATTAGTCTGGCGATTTTTTAAACTGAACTGTTATCAATATTTATCTTATTATTGTGCCGTAATAGGAAGACTCTGAATTGCTCGCACGAACCCAACCTTTGTGGAAAGATACTCGTTGGGCCTTCATTTCTCCGTGCTCCCTATGTTAGAGAAGTTCTCTCTTCAACATTCGACGAATAACGGTCGACACCGATCTCTCGGAACTTACCTCACAGCTTGTTCGCTGATGTATAGTTCGCGCAGGCCACTACTGTTAGCTTATCAGAGCCCGTATAATTGTTGCAACAACTATCGGTCCTTCTGGGTCTAGGTCTCTGAGCACTGGTAACTATCGACCATCGACGGAAGCGGAACCGATCGTGAGGTATATCTCGCACCCGCCCATTATTTAAACAGACAGGGGACAAAACTCTACCCAAATCATGCCTGCCGGGATGTTCGTTAACCAAAACCCTGGGATTGAGTCAAATCACGTCGGCTAGCTTCAGGCCTTAGATCCTAGCATTAGGATGAATCCCTAACCAACCAGGATACGGTCGACGCCTTTCCCCGTCCATTACTCTGTTGTTACCAACTAGAGATTGGATGGTGTCTGCAGGGTTTTATACTAGTACCTTTGCTTATATGTAGACTGAAGAAAGGCGCAATAAAACCAAAAGGAGGCTAGACTAAATAAATTGTAATCAATCAACCTTACATTTTACATCCATAATTAGGGAATTAATTTTAGTTCTCTTTTCTACTAATAAATTTGCGGATACAATATAATCTTCAAAAAACATCCAACGCAATGATTAATGGATTTGTTGGGTAATAGTATTGAATTATAAGCTGAGAGCGTTCCAGTCAGCTTTCCTAAAATTAAACACGAGCGACCTCTGTTATGATGAATCACAGAGGAATGAACCATATGGGACGCGATGAAAATGCTCGTCAACTATAGAGTGGATTATTTAGTTATCTGCTTTAGTCCGATTATTTCGAATATAGAAAGAAGCGAATATAAACGTTGTTTCCTACAGTTTCAAACGGCATTTGTAGCAGTAAAAACGAACGGATTTTCTGCATGTTCAACTTGTCACAAATACTTTTAATTTATTTCTAACTTCACATTGATTATTAAATGCACGCAAAGGCATTAGAGGAAAACATTGTAGAATTGAAATATTAATAAAACTCGTTCATATTCTTCCGCAAAAACGAGATTGAAAATGTCTATTTTTAGGTGAAGCTGAGATAAAAGTGTTCCCAGCCACTGTGACAAACTGGCCCACCAATTTTGGATATCATACCCGCCGCCGGGGGCGGGAAGCTCCACCAGTTCGAAAGAGAAGGAGAAAGACAAACAAACCCAGATAGAAGAAGAAAAACGCGGTTCATCACGCGAACAACGACAGCTTGATTACGACGCGGCAGTAAAGGTTTGATATTCCATATCTCGACATTTCATATGTTTAGCTATTCAAAGAAATCAACTCGCGCGAAATACGTTACGAACGCGGCTTTTAAAGACTTTATTCTTGTTGCAGGTTCATGTAATGTTATGGGGTAGCGTTAAACGCTTTAAACTGGCAAACTTCTGGTTGTAATGTATTTAACGAGAAGTTTGTCCAATTAACGTCAAATACCAGGTTTCAAGAGCGTTAATTGAGGAGTTCTAAAATTCGTTGGCTTAAAACATGTTTAAAATTTGAAGTCGGATGCACATTGAGATATTACAACTAATGTACAAGCATAAAATTTGCGGCAAGAACATTTATATACTCCGTAAAAATTGAGGAATTTGTCTGCTTAAAATTTTACTTATTTTTGAAACCTTAGATTGGAAAAATATCTATTATATACCACTGAAGGTCGTGTTCAAATGCTAGTCTTTGAGCTGGGTA
Source organism: Oryctes rhinoceros (assembly GCA_020654165.1). Lineage (NCBI taxonomy): Eukaryota > Metazoa > Arthropoda > Insecta > Coleoptera > Scarabaeidae > Oryctes > Oryctes rhinoceros. Next base: position 7,754,892 of record JAIOKQ010000240.1, on the reverse strand, counting down.
GGAAAAAAATAGGTTTGAACAATTTTAAAATTCAAAGTCGACTTAATTAAAAAAATGAATTTATCAAGCATCGTAACATGTGCACGACAAATTTTAAAATGGACGAAAATACCCTCCGCACATTAAGGTTAACGCTGAGGAAAAATTGTCTAACAATTATACGCCAATTGCCAAGTTTAGCGAAAGTAACTGAGGAGTTTGAACATGCACTTGCCCCCTTAGCTTATAAATTGTGCTATCTTTCGTTACTCTTTGATATTTATCCTGCTAATGAAGGATGGTGATATTGTAGTGGAGTTTCTCCGAGTATCTTCCTTATCAATTAATTACTTTACTTCATCTTACAGAACCTACAATGATAAGCTAAATAAATTTACCAGAAGCGAATAAAAAGTTTAACGTAGTGAAGATATCATATCTCCTTTTTTTTATCTACTTTATCTTCGCTAACATATCTGCCAAAAATTTTCCGCAATAATCTCCGCGATATAATGAACGTCCACGGTTACGAACGGCTTTTCCGGAATGCTGAATACGAATAACTATCTGCCGTTAGTCCATTCTTAATTACTCCCTTTGTCCTGTACATTCGCTGAACATGTAGGGAGACATATTTGCGCTGCGCCGCGTGTACAGCGCGAAGTTGCAAACTTGTGGATGTATTTGGGTCAACAATGATGGTTGTTGTTGTATTCGAAAGCATTCAGTTTAATGTAAGCCTCAGGATCTGCATTAGTAGCTATTGCATCCATCTCGTCTTACCACTTTATCGATTGTTTTTTTTTTCACACACATTCAGTATCTATTGTATCCGCAAAGTATAAGTAATATTCCTTTTTTTTTAATATTTCGGAAAGGATTCGAGGACAAAATGAAATTTTGCAGCGGAAATCAGTACAAAACGAACATTAGAAATATTTCGATCAAAAACTGAGTGGAACGGATTGCAAAATTCATTTTTGCTAAAAACAAGGTACAGTATATGTGGAATAAAATAAGATAAAAAAGGAATAGAAAGCGACAAAGCTCTACACAAAACAAATCTTTTAAGCACTTGAACAATTGCTTCCACAGATTCCCCAATTCATTTATTTTGTGCCTTTACCCATTTTTAAGTGAAAGATATCGTTCAGTGTTTCGATTGTGAGAGCAAATACAAAAATAAAATGGTCAAATTTTGAATATTTATGAAAACGACTCAATATTTGACGAGATTTGAAAAATTTCAGTCATTGTTCGTTCAGCATGATCTCAAAAAAAAAATGTGAGAGAAACAAATGTTCAAGTAGCTGTAAAATACTTTGTTTTAACGGGTTTAACCCCAAGAGACAAAAAGGTTAGATTCCTTTAAAGTAGTCATCTTCTTTGTTTAGTTCTTTGAAAGAACTAGTACGAAGATAAATCTTATTGCGAAAGTTAAATTTAAACGAAAATATTATAACGGTCACTTTTAACTAAATAGGAGTTGGTTAGCAAAATAAACAAATGTGTAAATTTTCCGTTTTTTTATGCCCGGGATTGTTCGTATCTTTTGTACGTGTGGATAAAATGGTTCAGCTCTGCACCTTATGTTTGAACGTAGGTCTTTATATAAGTTTTCTTTTACATTTCTCTTATTTTTATTTCAAATTTATGATGTTTAGCTCCGTCAGTTCTAGTGGTGATTATGAATATTCAACCTGATCTATTTATCGTCGTCCACTTTCATCATCTTTGGTTGTTTCGCATAATTTTGATAATTTAATCTAAATGGCTAAATAATTTAATCTATATAGGCTGTCTCTGTATACGTATACCCTTAAAAAAAATTGTTGGGTATCCTTTTGAATAGTTCCTTTTGTTTTTTTTTAATATCTTTAATTCCATATCTCCACAGAATGGCGTAACGGGCGACAGATTGCAATTGGAGCTACGACAGCTTGTTTCCGCGTAGTCGCATGACTGTCTCTCCGCTGCGATTGGCCTAGAAAGATATCTTTTGCGGACGATTGTATTCCGTTTCGATATACTCAAAAACTCAACAACATCGTGAAATAAATACATATATTGTACAGATAGATTTAGATTTACCGAATCATATTAAAGAATTTGAAGTAAATATAAACGCTCTTATTTATATTACGTATAAATACGTTATAAAAATAAACTACCATCGAAGCCTAGCACATGACTGTGTAAATAACATAAAGCCGCACTTTATTCGTAAACTCTTAACGGGAAAGCGCCAATAAAGCATTGACTGACGATCTTCAACGGCGTATTGAAGTAGTACGAAATTGATTTATTTCAATTTGCTGCGCGTAATCTTCAGTAAACATCATAACAGTCTCTTTGAAGTGTGCCTCTTTACAACTACAATAGTGAGCGTTTGAAACGGATCCAAAACACATTTGAATGAGTGTATTACTTGTGGTATTTGTAATATTTTGCTTTCATTGAACGTTTTATTAAATGCCTTTCTCCGCTCGGCGTGTATGTATATATTTCCATATACGTTTTATTATTCCTTTTGATGTGTAGAACCGTAGGTCGCGTTGCTGTAATGTTTTTTTGATATTCGCGTGATTTAGCGTGTGTTTACAGTGCACGATTCGGGAAGCTCTATTTTTGTCCCGAAGTTGTTACAAAAATATATTTAAAAATAAGTTATCTGTATCACAATAACAAATTTAATTAATTCCCCAGTTTAAAACAATCTTTTCAAGTCGAATCACAGAATACAATATGTAATTAGGCGGGTGATGTCGACAGTTTACTGCAAGAACCAGGCGTTGCCTTGTTTCTGAAGAAAACAAAAAGTTAAGCAGCTCCAAGTAAATAAATAGCCCTCGTACTTTCAATTAAAGCTATCCGATCCTTTCAGCAAAGATTTTGCTATTTTTGCGTAATATCCAATTTTGGCAAAAAGTGAAGCTGCCCGCTTAATGCACCCACCCCTTCAATTAGCAAATCCATTTCATGGAAGAAAATTACACGCATCTTTCAAAGAGAATAGAAGGAAATGTTAGACTTCCATCTTTGTGTACACTCTTAATGCGTTTCATTATGTTTGGATTGTGTCCAACTGTTAGACAAATACACAAATATTCGTGTTCTATTTTAACGTTGCCTGCAGTCCTTTTAACAATTCTATTCTCAAGTTTCAGTAGCATGTCGTAACTTATCCGAGATACGTGATTATGAAATTTAGATTTAGAATAAATACAATAGAAATAGTTGTTTATATTCATACATTGTAGTTCCATGTTTTCACGTTATTCCTTTATGGTATTAGGCGTGGTTATATCCAACGATCTGATATATTGTAGATCGGGGATTTTTAACCTTTTTCTTGCATGAACTTACATAATTGAGGTAATTGTAATAGCTGCATCTGATGTATTGATACTTTCTTTGAATATGTACTGTTCCATTAAAGAATATCACGCGTTGGAGAAGTCGAACATCCTGTGTACTTCAGTATAATTCTACGATGTGCTATGCTTATTTTCGAACATATTTTATTAGATATTATCTGTCATCCATACGTGAACACGCCGTATGAATGCCTTCTAACTACGTCTGCGTCTAACCACGAAATCAAATTTGAGAATCGATTACAGCTTCCGGGCGTTAATGTGAGAAATAATGCCTTTTGTCGTTACGGCATCATTAGGAACAAAGAAAACATAACAAATTGCCCGTCGTCAAGCGTTCGTGATAAATCTTATTTAATTGCAATTGTAAAGCGGAGAATACCTCCCTCTGCGTAAAATGTTGCAATACCGGCGATGGACAAGTTAGGGGGAAAGATACCGACTCTCAACCCTTTCTTGTAAGACGAATGATTACGAGTCGCTGCACAAAAGGACACCTTCCCAATACAAACAAATGTTAAAACATTTTTAAGATAATTGAATTTCGCCTATATAAAAAAAAAAACTTGACCCGCTACTGTTTATAAAACACTTACTAAGTTTATATAAAAATAATAATAATTGTTAGGCGCAAATGTTCTTTTTCTTTAGAACCACTTGTAATTTTGTTTATCTTGCGAGCTTTTCCATCCGATGCATTCCAATTTGTTTTATAGCTAGGCAACCCATTTCACACAATGGGAATTATCGTTATTACAATTTTATTTGACCGGATTTTGCTGTATTTTTAACTTCATTTAATGCTTCGATAATTCTCGGGAAAATTTTACGTGGGTGTCTTTATTCCTTTTATTTTTCTAAAATTTCTTAAGAAAATAATTTTCGCACTCCATTTTCCCTTCTTCGCAATAGAGGTCGTACCGTGTTGCTTTTTAAGCAGTTTTCGATAGTTTCTCCGATTGGCCCGTTTATGTGATGTCTTAGCAGAAAAACTGTTTATTCTAGAACGTGAGAATTAATTAGTTTGAAGCTCTTTTCCGTTAAGTGTTCTTAAGTGTTTTGGGTGTCCTGACGTTCTCTCTGGCGTTGAAACTTAATTTTTGCCTCGTGGCTTAATAATCACCCAGAGAAGGTGCTTAGTTAGCTTTGATATAGAATATCCAGTTTCGAACACGAAATGTGTGTTACGTATTTTATATGGCTAGAGTACGGACTTCTCCGTAAGACCCAACCTTTTCCGAATGGAAGAGCTCCTCCTTTTCCGTGTAAAACTTCATTTTATGGATGAATTCTCCGTTCTTAGAGTTCTTTTGGGAGGCGTAATTTAACTAAGACCTAATTTGGTGTTCTCTGGTAGTACGTGGTACACCCGAATCCTGAGAATAAAGTACCTTTGAGGGCGAAACTTGGACGGAACCAAACATCTGAGTAGCGAGACCGACGTCGACCTTGATGCAGTGGCGGCCGAGCTATTTTTCTTTTTCCACTTAAGAGACCTGTCAGTGAGGGTGGCTCAAATTTCTGAGCGACGTACAGCTAAGTACTTTTAATTCTGCGTTTTAGTCCCTAGGTACCGCAGCAGTTCACACGAACAATGATGACAAATCTTTCGTCTTAGATGAAACTCGGTGCCATCTTAACGGTTTCATTAAGAAACAAGCGATACGTATATGGTCCAATGAAAATCATTATGTCACTATACAGAAATCATTGCATTTTTTTGTAAATGTAAAATTATTATTGAAGCCTTGCCAAATTCTTCTATTACTTTCACTAAAAAATAAGTATTTTTTTTATTCTGTTAGCTTTATTATTATTAACTTTCATCACATTACTCATTTAGGCTTTAAACACGTACTCATCTGTATCATTATACCAAATTTTAGTTTTGGATTTGGCTGTGAGTAAGTAGCTAACGTAAAAATAAATATTTCGAAAAAATTGGGAGTCTACATCCTCACATTTTAAATAAGTGTAATGTGTAATTTTAAAAGCAGAACGTTCTTTATTGATTAGCACCGCTGCTACAATTAGCTTTATCGTTTGTTAACGTTCTCTCCTAATTCATCAAACAAGATGAATACGCGAACGTCTCGGTATTTTAGAAAGCGTTCCAATTAGCGACGACAACCGCGAAGTTTGTTTCTGAGAAACGGTGAGCAGTATGATTCGGAAGATGTATGTGCACGTTAAAGGAACTTCGCAGTTGGCATTCCTAATGCAACGTGAAACGAAGAGCGTAGAAATGGTTTTCTTTCACGAGAAATTTTGCGCAATTTGGTTTAGAATGATTAGCTTCGAAGCAGGCTTCGCTCAGTATGGTACCAGTCTGCAATATGAAATTCCTTGAACGATTCGTTACATTATCTTATATTGTTAAGTTTTAACTGTTCGCTTTATTCGTTTCTATATTAGAGATTATCACAAGAATGTACTATTCCTTGCTTATAAATTCGTATAAAAGTTTCAAAAGATGCTTACGGCATTGTTATATTAAAATCAAACGGGACTTGTGTATTTGAGGTGGGTATATCGATTATTGTTTATTTAGAAAACACAAGATTTACATAACTTCACAAAAAATACATTTCATGTACCAGCGATTCGGTCTCGACCAAGTTTCTATCAAGATCTAGAAAAACTGATACGACGCAGCTGTTGTCCTTCTGGATACAATGTAAATATCTTCTATTCGCTGTTGTTGTATTCCGGTTCGATGGATAAAATACTTGGCATACGTCGATTCGATGCGATTGGCGATGGATATCTTCTATTACTAAGAACGATAATTGAAAAATTTGACAGTTTGGTATATCATGGTTGTAACCTTATTTATTTAATCTTAACATGTTTTCTTCGTCAATGTCGTTTTCGTTATGTTTGGAGCCCGTTATGGTAAATAATCGAAAACTCGATCTTTCGCCCACCGTCACAACGAGCTTTTTCAGGCAGTAGGCCTTAGTTAGAACAGTAGCTGAACGTGTAAACTACGCCAGAGGTGAAACTAACTGAACGGGAAGCAATTGATCATTATCTCAGTATAATATATGAACCATGTCAGAGGCGAAAATCAACTGCGCTAGCATCTTTCCTTCTCCTGAAAAGCCTTACCTTGGTCCATTGTCGCGTTCAGTTAGTTTCACGTTGAACGACCGTGCTAACTGCGATGTAGCACCCTTCCTTCTCCTGAAGAAGTAAGCGAAACGTTGCGTTTTTGTTTAACCATGAAACAGTCGAACTTGGAACTCGTTTAGTGTCATATTATACATGGCTGAAATCGCAAAAAAACTTTTATTTCTATAAAATTCTTCATTTTCAAACTTTAAACAATCCTACTTGAGTATCCAAAGCACACAAACGACGACAAACACATTAAATTAAAAATAGAATAATTGATAAATACAACATTCAACAGATTTTATCAAAATAGATAAACACGATATTACCTAACTTACTACGTCCCTTTAACATTGTCAGAGCAATGTAGAATTATTAGAAAAGGTTCAAAGCTTGCCATTAACCTGCTGTTATTTAAGGATTTACTATAAATTAACGTACTAAAATTTTGTCCGGGAGCGTAGATTAACAAAATTGAAGCGAATACATTTCTTAGATAATACTAGTTTACTTAGTTAAATTAGTTAGTAGAATTGCACAAAACCATCATATCCACATCAACCATATTTAAATCATTCATTATGTCATAAACGTCCATACAGATTCATATGTTAGTCTATTATGTCTCTGAAATTTCATCCGTATACGCTACAAAGGAATCGGTTAATTAGGTGAATGTCATGTCAACATCAAATGCAGACGTTACATAATCTATTTATTTTAGGAACACCAACGGTCACAACGAGAACATTGGGAAATCAGACAGCTCGACCACGACCTGCTGCAGCAGCGTCAATCGGAGAGGGAACGAGAACGTGAGCAAAAGGAATTAGCGGATCAAAGGCAGTCGGTGGCTGATGATCAGGACGAATTAAGTTTACAATCGCTGTAAGTTTTATGTTATTCCGCATCGAAGAACAAATTACTTCGCGATGTGTATGCTTTTACGGCGGGCAAAATAGTATCGAATGGTAAACCGATTAGGAACGTTAGCGTCTATAAAGAGAAAGATGTTTACAAATAGCGTTTTAGATGTTTAAACGAACGCCTGGGTAAACTTTAAACAATTCTATTGCAGATAAGGCGGTAACAATAAAAGAACGAGAAAGTGAATACGAACATAAAATTTGTAGAATGCAGCCGTTGATTGTTAAGTTTATTGAAACGTGGAATTAAGCATAATAATAAGACTCAAGAAAGCACAAGAAACTAATATAGTGGATGTTTGTAGCTTATTTCATTATTTATTAAAATATAGATTGTTTACATTGATACATGCAATAGGTGTACGTTATAAGTGTATATGTGACCCACTTTACTGAAAGCGACGTAACGTGTGAAAATGGATTTTTCACTAAACGGTTGATAAAGCGAGGGTTGCTTCCACACAGCAAGATAAATTTGCGACAAACGAGAAAAAGAAGTATATAAATAAATACAATAAAGTTATTTTGAAAATATCTCTTGTACTTCAATGAAAATAGTAATATTTTCAATAAAAGCTATCCATTTATTTTGGACAAACAACCACTTTCTTAAATTTAATAATTTTTTCAAGACAGCGACTTTCTCGGTCATTAAGCCTATTTTTTTGCGTATATGTACATGTATAAAAAAGCGCTGTTTACCTTCTTTTTTCGGTGGGTGACAAATCAAGCGATTTGAATATTTTAAATCATATTTACATAGAAAAAGTCATGTAAAAATTTGGATAATAGAAACTAATACGCAGGAGTTCACAGACGTTTGTGAGGCCGGTTGGTGAGCCGATAGTAAGAGGGACTACGGGTGGCTAGGCAGAGTTAGGCGCCGCGTCTTCGAGTCCTGCTAGGATCAACATTTTCTTAGTGGAACTGATACATTCCCGAATCCAACATTCGCAATTAACTGTGCTTGAGCCTTTATGGCGACGAGACCAAGACGATTACACACTAAAAGGCTCCTGAGGTTATGACAAGCTTTAAAAGCTTATACACCCCGTCGGGCCGTCGCTACAAAAAAAAAAATAGTTATTTGCTCAACTAAATAAAATTAGAGCTATTAGTAACAGAATTGGAGAATTTTACTCAATATCGGCTATTACATACACGGCTAGTACATTAACTTCCTTTTAAATTATCTAGGCTTAGAGCATTCCTTTCGTTTAACTTTTTTTCCACGTCCATTACAAAGTTTTTCCGATGTTTATGCGAGATAATTGCGTATACGCAAAATTCAATGCGGCGCAAACAAGAGCGCTTTGAGCAGATCGGTTCAATGAACCGGCTAATGAAATTTACTTTGTAAAATATACAGGTGACATGTGCGATTTTAATCGCGTACGTACAAATTGTCATCAATCCGGACGTGTTAAAAAATTCGTAACTTCATCAATGCGAACAATACGAACGGAATTTCGATTTTCAAAAGAAAGTAGGAGCTTCACACTTTCTTCTCTTTCTCATTTCGTTTTTTAGCCATATATTTACTAACGAAAATTTGGAGAAAGTAATAATTCGAGATGACAAAAGCAATGATTGGACAGATTCGTGTTTTGTCGACTCTCGAGGAAACCAGCAGATAACACGAACCCTTTCTTATGAGACGAATACACACGGGTCTGTCTAGTCGCTGCAAAAAAGGATAAATCCACCTGCCTTGGTCATCTCTACTTATAATAACTAAACTTAGAGACTTCTTATAGAAATCGTAATATCTAATGTAATGCTTGTTGATTAACGTTGCTGCATATAAAATATGGTATAGCTGTATGTACGCATCCTTTATTTGGTTAATACAATCCTTCCTGATTTTGCAGCGGTGGTGGCTGATGACGTAAACGGAAGGGCGCGCACAACGATTCGACTTTCTCATGTATTTCCGTTGAACAGTAGGAATGTACGTGATACGCAAGGAGAATACACGAAGGAATCGAATCGCTGCACGCGCCCTTCCGTTTACGTCATCGCCCACCACCCCTGTGCGCTATACGAGTTTTTCTCGCCAAATATAAATGAGCCATGTGCATATTTATTCGCATTGAACTGACCATTTCGTCGTATAACAGTTACCAGTTACTTAAATTAAAATATGGACTCTTTAGTAATGTCAAATTCTAATATTTTCTGTCGTACGTCACCGTATGTAAAAAAGAATATCTTCCATGAAGTATATTTAACTTGATGCTGTTTTAATATCTCATTGCTCATTGGAATATTGTTTTAGCGAAGCAGAGGAAATATTTTTGGAGACGCTTGGCCGTTTCCGTGAAGGAAGTTGGCTATCAATGTTTACATAAATATTGACGTTGTATTCTAGAAATTGGATATGTAATCGGTAGTAGCTTATTTTAACTGGATTACATAAAATAGCTTCAAATTTCAATAATTTAATTACGAATTATTATTTTATTCAATTACTTTTTGGCATCTTTAAAGGTGTTTTTTGCGAATATCAAGAGAGAAAGGGTAATAAAAATTTTAGAACACCATGCTTCCGTTTATGATATTATCGTCCTCTATTGGCGAGCGAAGCAACTATTTCAATATATTTAGCGTCGATTGGTATGCGGCTCTCGGACGGTAAAACTTTAAGCGCGTTTTATATAAGACCTTGTAAATAATTCATGACGGTAATAAATCAAGCCGATAACATAGGCAAAACTTTCAGTTTTTGTTATGGATGATATATTTATCTTAACACATTTAAAATATATCTGATGAATATATTCTGTCGGTTTAAGAATAATTTAATTAAAAAAATATATGGCTTCGTAATAATAAAAAAGACCTTTTAATTTCGTTTCAGGACAAGTACATTTGGTTTCTCGATATTGGTTTTCGCAGAACAAAGGATGGCTTTTCACTATCTCCCTTTGTTAGGTAAACGGACACCAATGACGGTTTTTTTCTAAAATTGTTTTCGGTGGTATCTTCCAAGAAGGGTGATTTATGTGGATAGTGGATAGTCAACTTCATGCAGACTTAAGAGATACTACATCATCTACGTTAAACTCTCCAATTTCCAAAACGAGCAGATTGCTTATCACGTCCGTTTCATCGTCTTCAAATTCCCCTTCAGACGTAGCCTTGTTACGTCGACAATCGTTCAGATTATCCTCAAATTCTTTTTCTGAGGAAAGGTAATTTTGGTGAGCCGTCAATATTCATGTCCGAGGAAGAGGATTTGCCTTCCTGAGGAATATTCCGAACACTCTGGAGTTAGCTTGGATTAGTACTGAGGAATTGTTGTCTGCATCGCTCAATTATTGCTTCATGTATTCATAAAAAAAATCATTCGAGTTTTTAGGAGGAGTAGGTAATTCTTGAATTTGATAGCTCTAAATTTCGTCCAATATTGCGAAGAAGGCCCTACATCCAAGTGTAAGTACTAGTAATAATAACAAAAATCTTCGATGTGCCTGGCACATATTAGCCAACAGTACCGCACAAACGCTGAAGCCATCCCACGTCCCATCGTGAACTCAACCTTTAAATTCAACAGTTGCAAGAAAGTAACACATGAATATTTCGATACGAACGTGGGTTACTGTATATGTAAATAAATGCACCAGCGAAATGTATTCGGTAAATCTACGTGAGAAACCAGCCATATTTCATATTTTCCGACGTTTCAAATCTGCGGTAAACGAATATCAACACTTCGAATAAGAGGTTGCAGACGGGTTGCGTGCTATTTTGCTGACTTAATAACGAATCCTATACACTCCATACAAAATCAAAATATATTTTACTCGCTGTAATGTGTTTGTCTGTACGTACTATTATTCATATGCTCTTTAAACTTTAATGAAACATGTATTATGTATGTACGTATTCACGGAATAAAATTATGTTTGGGAATCGAAACTGATTACACGAGCGGTATTAGCATATATTATGAATAATGAATGTTTGTGTTCATTTATAAATTTTACACGAGCATGTCAGACGTATTTATTGCGAAAGCTCGCGTTTTTATATACAAAGATTTTTAAAATATTTTTTTCGGAGTGTAACGCGCCCCGAATACAATATGTATGTACTGCTTACAGCTTTCAAAACAGGTGAATTGGTAATGTCGATGTTAAATGCAGGAATTGCGTCCGATAGATAATTTGAGAAAGATAATCCGCAAGACAAGCGAATAATTAATTCTATCGGATCATCTTGTAACCCATCGAGTCCGCATATATCTTCTTTAGTAATAACAATTAAATGAAGTTTTTACCCTTCAGTACATGATTAATGTAGTTTTGCCAATTCTCCTATTGTCTTTTTCGCAACCCTCGTTATTTTTTTCCTTTCGGACTAAATACACAATTCATTTGTCACTTTGCTTTGTTCTTTAAGTACTTTGGAAACATTCACAGTTTTCGTGAAAGCCACTTTATAATTTTTTTATTGAGGTAATAATTGATTATTGAAGATTTGTTAGTATTATTATATATTACGTTCGCGATAGTGGACATCGTTAAATGTTGGAATACCTTAAAAAGCAACCGATTCACTCAAAAATAGATATACATTGACGGGAAAAACGAAGAAACGATTGAAGAAAATTGACAGATTACGTAAAAAAATACAGACGTGTAGCGAAAGACATATCTCACTGCTCCAATGGACATTCTCCTCTTTAAAGTTACATGTGTTAATGAAATATTTGCATTTCGTAAAAACAGCAAATTATCTCAATTATCTCGAAAGCTAAGCTGAATCGATATAGGGAATGTTGAAGATAGTTGACATGCATGGATAGAAACCATTCAAGCTGCAACAATGTATGTGTTGGGGTTCAATCGCACCGCGAAAAGTAGATACCCCGTACACTTCAATAGAAGCTTATGTTGTCACTATTTGAAGGGTTTTCCTCCGGATGGCGCTATGCACTAGGTGGACACGTTGCAGAGTTGTTATTATCAAGATATGTACTAGCTAATATATACTAGACGATTTTGAAGTAACGATATTTGAATTAATTTAAAAGAGAAACTTGAAGTGAATTGACTAAATATTCCATTATAATCAAGATACTTTTACCATTATAATTACATAGATATATATTATTTTATGAAATTTATGTGCGAATAGAGCAGCCCGAGTTTCCGCTAATAGAGGAAAGTAAAATAATGGAAACGCCACTCGAAGCGGGAGGCTGTCGATATCAAATACACGTGCTCTCTCCGCCTATATTGCATATTATTTAATCATACTAATGAAGTTACCGCTTCTATATGGAGCTAGCGACGAAACGAAATTCCATCACGAAACGCTCTACAAGTTATTTAAAGCCTATATCAGATGTAGTATGTGTTGCATACTGCAGTGCGACGCGTTTCAGCATATCGATGGAGTTTTTGACGTCATCCGGGAAACGGTGACGTCACAGCGATTCCTCTTAACCCGGATCCAAATCTTTAAAGGACCGGGACAACGGCGAAAATATTTCCTCTCGTTCAGGTTTTTTTTTTTTTTTATAGACGCTATAATTCCATGTATACGTGGTGCTTCCGTATATTCGGTATAATTTGCACACGTTAACGATAATGTAAGTTATATACAGAGTGAGTCATCTCTCTGACTTTAGTGTATTCTGTGCGAATAGAGGCTTTTTAAAACCGCTTTCTTTTTTCTTATTATCAGGCTTGACTGAGGGTGTGGTTTAAAATTATATTAAAACATACAGGATGATTCATAAGTCTGTAGCTTTTTTTTAAATGGAACGTACTCTACTTTATTATAATTTTGGAATTTTAATTGAGTTCTAAAATAAGTGTTAACTCACTTACTGGCCATGACGATATTATGATAAATATCTATGTTAAAGAAGTCAATGCATTTACTAAATTCAAATTTGCCAAGATAATCTCTTTGTAGCTCTAGACAGTTACTCCAGTGACGTTCCTAAGTGCTTAAAGCATCAAAATTTACGAAGTCTACCTTTTAATTTTGGAAAAATGAACTCGAAGGGGTAAAATTTGGTAAATATGATGGTGGACGGGGTAACAATTCGCACCATAATTGGACAAGTTTTGCCGCCGCAATGGCCAATAAGTATGCAGGAGCGTTATCATGATAGTAAACAAATTTTTTCTTAGCTAACCGTTTTCAGTTTTCTTTTCAGTTCAGCGTCAAATCACACAGGTACAGTGCGGTCCCATGATTATCCTGTCTCCTCTCCAAATAAGCAATTAAGATTATACCAGTGAATTCTAAAAAATTGCCGCGGACCTTTCCGTCCTCTTTAGTGGACGTTCATCGAGAAAAACCCATTTCGTCAACTCACCTTTGGTTACTGGCGTATATTCACGTTCACAGAATGCTGTCGAAATTCACTTGTATTGCGCTTAAATATATCCCTCAGCGTAAAGGGTGAAGCGCAGTTAATTAGTCTCCACTACGCGAAGTTAAGTTACTCGGTATTGTCAGAAAAATATGTCGCTTAGAGCTGCTGCCCGAAGCGACCCAAACCCTGTTGAGGCTCGAACTTTATAATAGGCGGCGTATGTACGTCGTTTTACGATATACCATATACGAAAATAGATATTATGAAGGAAAGAATTTAACAGTTATTAATTAAGATTTTCCGATCGATGATATTTATGTGGAATACATTCTGTTGGAATGAAAAATAGACCACAAGTTTGTACTTATCTCTTACGTATAATCCTAAATATAAAAAAAAAAATGTTTCAGCTCACATTCGATACAAAATTAAATTGAGATCATTCCTTATGCAAAGCGTTCGTACTTCGAGAAGTGCTCGCGAATGGGAAACAAGAAGAGCGTTGCCCTGAGAAGAAACTCGTCGCGAACTGCGAAAATACGGAAACGTATTTTTGCAAATTAGAATTCGATTAAGCGGGCATTATATTTGCAAACGTGTTGATTTTATCCTCCCGTATTTAGGTTCATTTTTCCTATTCGAAAGGGCAGAGAAAACGTGATATTCGTCATCGATATATGTAAATAATATCTTTGTTTACTGATTAACCAGCGCTTCCACCAATTTATATGATAACTAAACGCCGTGTCCATTATTACTGAGCAATTCAGAGAAAAAGATTTGATAACGAGTCTTGCTTAGAGTGTAAAATGAGATAACCTTAACCGGGTTCTCAATTATCAAAACAGGTAAATGTAGAGAGCATTGATAAGAATTGGCACCTATAAACGTGGTCCTTTTAGGGTCAAATTTTTTTTAGGGGGTCCGGTATACTCCCGAGTCACTTTACACTTTACGGCGACGGGGTGGTAGCAACAAAGGGTATTATCCATACACAATTTATATGCAAAGATATCTGAAGTTGGAGACAAGGTCTAAAAAGCTTACACACTCCGTTGGGCCGTTACCGCACATGAAAAAAAACTAAAAAAAGGCCGGATTATTTTCGTGAGTTGTCATACTTCGATCCTACGCCCTTTGTAAAATCACCACCCTTTGTTGTCACCGTTGGTTTCTGTAAGCGTCTCGTAATTCTGTCAGAATTTGGCGCATGAAAAAAGATACCGTCGCTAAATTTTTAGTAAACAATCAATATCAACTAGAGGATACGATGAAAACAAAAATAAAAGCAAGAAGTGATATTTTAAAATTCAGGAGTTTATTCGTCGCCGGTCGCCGGCGTTCGTTTCGAGTCGTTCCACTGCAATGACGTAACCGGACGTTTAGCACCGCGACGTCCTCCCTACGGGTTATTTTATTGTTATAATGTTGTGACTTATGTTTTAAAATATACACACACATATGTCTAATTTTAATTTAAAACGTTAAAGAAGTCGAACTCAAAGGTTGTGAATAAATACAGCATAACTATTATAAAAATATCCGTGTCGAAACCGAAGTTAACCTAAATCACCTGCCACAACACGTCTAACAGTCGTTGTAGTTTAAAATTACAACAGGAAATAAATGCAGTTAATCGTTGAAAGTGTCCGGTCAGGAATCTTAAAAGAATTAGAAGCTGTAAATATAAAAAAAAGTACACAACGATAATAACTAAATCGATATATACATATTAGATCTTCCTAAAGAGAGTGTGATATTACTTTTATAATTTAAACGTTTGTATGTTGCGAAAAAAAAAAGTTGTTTAACACGATAGCATATGATCCATACGTATTTAAATAGTTGCCGTTAAAGAAGCGAGTTGTTAAGATAGCTTATTTTAGTAAAGAAAACAAAGGTATAGTTTTGAATGTAGTGCCAATAGCGTGTTTCCGTTATTTGTATTTGAATGCAGCTAACATTGTTACTAACAGTAAGAATTCTCTTGTTTGCTCACAAAGATTAAATTTCGATGCAATTAAATGTAATGGTTTGATAGCAGCGATAACAATAAATTCATTCAAATCTGCTTGCCTTATGAATATTCGCAATGATATGATAGTGCCTATATTACTTTTAGCATTTGTCTAACGCACATTGGAAAAGGTTACATTTTTTATTAGAATACAGCAATAGCTAAGTCAATAAAGTAAAATAAACAATATAAAATATATTTATATTACTATAAAAGTTGAGAAAATAACAATAATCTTATTAAATTAAATATAGTGTAGTTTGCGTAGTGTGTCTCGTAGAGTTAGAATGTCACAATTAGCATTCTGCAATAATGATAATAATAATAACACCGATAATACTAGCGAAGATTCAAACCAGCCACCGACAATATATCGGTAAATATATTATTATCGAATATTATTTAACGTATTCCTTACATGCACATAATATATAGCACATGCTTAAGTTCGGTATATGTTGTAAGGTTAAGGGTAAGGTTTTCCAGGCAGATTGCCAATTGGAACAGAGAGGTCGGAGGTTTTTATATTCAAAAGGAACGTGAGTGCGCTGTTTCTGTCTTGCTACTGTGCTTGTGTTGCTGGACGTTGATTTATTAGAGTTTCCAGAATCGATTCTCTTTACATTTGATAAATGTTTCTATAGATACACTTGTCCCTTTTTGGTTAAATCCCGCGTTAATAATCAATCAAGCAAAATTAATAGCGTTCTCCAAGGTTTACTTACGCAGATATTTCCATGGACAGGCAAAAGTTTGATTGATTAGTAACGATATTTTATACGATTTTAGCGTAACAGTAGAGTAGATCTAGATTTTCGCATTTCAGATTTAACACTAAAATGTAAATTAACGATTTACGTAATCATTACTACGGATACAACCTTATCGTCTTTTCTTAGTTATGTCAACGTAAAAGCATGATAACGTATTGATACCAATATAGAACGTTCTTGGCAGGACAAATACTCTTACGAAATTTAAAATCTCTTAAAATATCTCGTGACTCGTCTCACTTTTAGCACTTCACTAGCTGCCGTGTTTATTTTTGTTTTTATTAAAAATATCCTCTAACCTACCTTCAATTTTTTTTTTTACTGTCTCATGTACTGCCTTATTTAATCCTTAAACCTGAAAAACAACCGCGGGAATATTTCGGAAGGATTCATTAGACTCGGAGATACTGCGGGACGTTATTTAAAATATTAAATAAGCGGAATCCTACTTAATGCTGTTATTTTTCGAAATACAGTGTGTACCCTGATTTCGTAGAGACAATATAATTTTTGTATTTGAAGAGATAAACGGATGATATCATTTGCCAAAAGATCCTAATTTTTTAATATTTCCTATTCTCTCATCATCCAGTTTGATTCATTCTTACTTTTACTTCTTACCTTTTTCTTATTTTTACTTCTTACTATCTCCAATATTGGTGACTTATTCTTTCTTAAGATCATGGTACACTAATCGTATCGAGTTGGCTGATGTTTTCAGCCATCGCTCACCTATTTCTTCTAATCTTTCTAATCCCTGGACAGTCGTCTCACTTCCTGTATTGTTTCTTTCCTTTCGAAAGCTTCTCTTTTATTTTCCCAGCCTATGTTTTCCTTGGTCTTCCTCTTCCCTCTATTCCTGCCTCTGTTATTCTTTTAATTAGTTATTTTGTCCCTACATGACCTGCTCTCTATTTTTTTTATTACTGTATTTGTTTTATTGGATCTCTAACTTCTTCCTTTGTTAACCTCTTACTATCCTTCTATTGCCTTATAACTGATTTATTGTATACGAACCTGTAGTTTCATTATCTGATCTATTTCCTTCTTTATAATAAATAATAATTAAGCTCATTTCCATTTAATCTTATATCGCACTTCCTTCCTTTTAATTTACTTGGTTTTGTCTATATTGATGTACTTTTGTAACTTGTTTTATCTCCTCAAGCCGCACATTTACTAATCTCCCTCGGCTAAACTTGCAATAACAATTTCTAAGTATTCTGTGTGATCTTGTTCAGCAAATAAAATAAATATCGGGATATCACCGACGTAGAGAGAACAAAAATCATAGGAAGTGTCCAAAATGTGCTTCGTATCATGTATCATTGCTAAATTTTGCATTATTTTCTATTATTATTTTGCAACGAATAGAGATGCTGTTAAATCGTCTAGAGAACGCATAAAAAATTGTTGTTATGCGTCTTCCGCCTTTTTCCGTCTTTGTAGCAGTTCAATCGAAATCTGAATTCCCCGATAAGTTTCTTAATAATCGAACTAAAAAGTTAATTACACGTCTAGAGCACACCAAAACGTTGAATTTATGGCTTAAATTCGTCTGACTGCTGCATCTGATACAGTTGCTAAATTATTCTCTTAATTTATTACGTAGACTTAGTTGGCATAAGTTGATATCTCTGAAATAATAAATTTGAAAACTTTTTTGTCGTTGGTGTCTCCTCGCGTATAAACGGCAGCGTGGCATTGTGTCAGTTGGACGTGATAACTGCATCTTGAACAGAGGCCAAAACGCCAAGGTTATATGGTATGCTATTGATTTCGAAATAAATGTGGATTTTGTAAATGTTATTAAGATATTTAGGTCACTGCTTGAAATCTCCTTCGCCATTTTACGGAGTTTATTGTTTATTGTATAGCTAGCGGTTACGCAACATAAAAATAAATAAACATGAAAAATAAACCGGAATTAAAATGGTGGAAAGATAGGATTTTTAATTAATTAACTAACTTCTCGGATGAAATACAATTTCCATTGTAAAGCTAACATCCGCCTCCAACTTCTCGATTAATTAAAAGGAAAAAAAAATCAAAAAGAGGAATGTTTTCTCTGCTTTGTTATACGTAGCATACCCTTGGGATTTAAACAGAAAATGTATTTATGTTTCATATGACGAGAGTGGATTGCTGAATGGATATGTTTCAAAAAAAAAAAAAAAAACTTCTTTTGAATACAAACGTATTCTTAGTGGACTCAAAGATAACGCAATATGTGCTTTTATGGAGTTTTTACGTTATTTGCCGTTATATCCGGCTTAGGAAGTACAATGCAATTCTTTATATTTTATTGAAATCTTCAGAGTATTATTTTATGTAACGTCCACTGCTTTTCAGGAAGCTTCTTCGTAAACATTTCTGCTTACCTAAATTGCGAAAATTTTTTAGCATCCTTCAAAACAAAAAGTCAATACGTAAGTAAGCTATTGAGTTACGCTCGGGAGGAAATGGAAATTTATTTGCGAAGATGACAGTTATCGATAGAGAGGACAAAGGCTGATGGAAATATTACTTTTTTGCAGCGACTAGACAGACTCGCGTTTTGTCGAGTCTCGGGGACATCAGTAGGCAACACGAATCCATTGTGATTAGCCGAATAGACACGAGTCTATCTAGTCGCTGCAAAAAATGAATAATTCCATCTGCTTTTGTCATCTCTAATTATCAATATTTAAATGCAAAAACTTCTATTCGCAAATTCAGTTTTTATTTTGAAGTAGTCCTTGAAAGCTTTGATCGCAATAGCTTGAAGAGAATGTTAAATATCAAAAGGATACGTTCTTAAAATATTTATTACTACTGTCTTTGCAATATCTAATTCGATATTCGCTTAAATGCACATGCTACTTTGTAAATACGAAGTTATTTTAGTTAATAATGTTAACGTTTCTAATAGAAATACGCGGAAGTTATAATAAAGTGTAATAACTGTGAGGATGTGCGGAAATGGGGTTACGTAAGTACGTTAAAGCAGTTTACCTTTACTTTCGTGGTGTGCTCAGCATAACGTTTATTGTGTAACCTTCCAAGAGTTTGTTTGTACCTGGTTAACTTTATAATGGGCCCTAAAATAGCAGCCCTTATAATACCCTCAATTTATCCGTAGCAGAGTCGAAGTATTACGAAGTAGAACGTTTCTTTGTGATCCTGTTCCTCTATATTTTTCGTTTCTAGCGCTTTACGGAATCGTTCAATTGGAACAGAACGGGGTAACATTAGTACGTAAAAAGTTTCAGCTTCAGTTGTGTTACTTAGCCTAAAGTACTTTAAGCTAAGTAACACAAGTAAGTTTTCCTCCTCGCATTTTAATTATTTTATAAACAGATTTTTGGCTTGCTAAGTTATCGCCCTGTATTTTTTAATCCAAGTGGATCTATGTTTTTTGGTTTACTTGAATCACCATAACTTTTGTTTTTCTTTTTTTTTACTTACGAGTTTCATTTGTTCGATTTGCCATTCATTCTTTTTTCTTTGACCTTTTTTTTATTCTGTCAACATATTTTGGAAGCTAATCCCGAACCGAACGAAATAGCTTAATTAATACAACTTAAGAGATTTGCTATTAATTTCTATTGAATCAACATTACACAGCCCTAATTCACGTGCTACAATTAAACTTAGGAGGGTGAAACTGTAAATAGATTGTTCTAGTTGATATCGTTACGAATTATTATTCGTAACGATTAACGTATTAATGTATTAAACGAATACGTTTAATAGACGCCATTTCGCAGACGTGCATCACACTGAAAAAATCTTGCGCACGGACCCGACGGCAATCATTGTATTTGTTAATGCTCTTGTGCTTCACCGAAGTATTGTGCAATCCGACAAATAATGCTTTATCTCGCTGCGATGATTCTTCGTGTAGCATCCGTCGCATCTCGGGATTCTTATTTTGTTGCGAATACAATATTTTAAATGAATAAAGATCAATCTGGTATTCAAGTAGTCGAATCTGTACGGTTAAAAATGTTGATACGAGTTTAATTTTTCTATTGACGACACCACACTTGAATGAATAACCAAGGATCGTGTAGATGTCGATCAGAGCTCCGTGGTGCTTATGTGCCCTACGTTTTCTCACAACTACAACTACTTTATGAGTATAAAATCATTTCAGTAGTTAAATACAGCAACATATAATACTTTATAATTAATGCCATCTCGGGATGAATTTCCCTACAGCCCAATGCCTTGAGGGCGTTATTGGGCGAAATACATTATCGTAAACAAAGGGAACGTATTATCTTTCGGCTTTTGAACGGGAATCGCCCCAACGGCGGCGTTTCTTTCAAGTTTTATGGGACGGTTTTATTGTTGCCCCGGCTGGTTTGAAACCGAAGCGAATCGTAGAAGGGAACGCGATTCCAGTCGGAAAGTCGAGAGATTATTAAAAGCGATCGCGTAAGAGTAGATTGGAAGAACGTGGATTTCAGGTAAATTGTGCGTGAACTTAAATTGAACGATTCCTTGGCTTAGAAAAGATAAAATAGTCAAGTCCTCTATATTTATAGCGGTATTCGTTTATATCAGCTTTTTTCCGTGGTTAAAACTAGACGAAACGAGTAAATTTTTAAAAATGTCTTAAGGACTGTAGTAGAGAGGACAAAAACGAGTTAAATCATACATTTTTTTACAGCGACTAGATAGACTCGTGTTTTGTCGACTCTCGCGGGCAACCAGTAGGCAACACGAACCCTTTTTTTGAGACGAATAGACACGAGTCTGTCTTGAGTCTCGCTTTTGTCCTCTCTAGTAATGAGCGTAAGATCAATTTTGCACTGATATGGGTGCAATATATTAAAGAAATCAAAGTGAGTTTTAGTTGAATTCTTAGTAAGAGTTCGCCAGTAATATCGTTAAATTGAGAGTCGTGATGTAACTTAATTTATTTAGATTTACTCTTAGTAATAATACCATCTTCTTAACAATCTATAACGAAATAACAACATTTCTATTCGTTAATCACAATACAATTTTCCTAAAATCAATCTATTATTAGAGCTACATAATTTCTCCAATTTCATTTGGATTGTTTTGTTAATGGACCCTTACTCCGTATTGGTAATTGTTCTCGCTACGTTTCTCTTGACATACCGATATCATCTGTATTTCGCATGCTTATATTTATAAGTACATCTGTGTATCTTTTATACGCTTCAATGTTTTTAAATTATAGAATTTAAGTACTAACTCTTTGTAAAAGCAACAACTTCAATCAAGATAATACCATTTTTAGGAAGTTTTTTTTTTTGTAAACGTGACAGCATTGCAAGACGGTAACCATGAGGATCTCGCTTATCTTGCCTATAATAAGAGTAGATTAAAATTTGACAAAGTTACTAAATTTTGTCATTTTCATTCATAAAGTCCCATTCCTCCTTCGGGTTCATAAACCACCGGTAACTGCATCGATCGATGTACGGAAGACTTACGTTAAAGGCGAGATGTCTAATAGTTCGACACTTCCGATTGTACCGGAAATAGCTGTCAACTTTGTTATTTTAAATGGAACAGCCGACATATGACTACGATTTTGATTTTTTTACATCTATTTTCAAATATATTCCGATATCTGTAACGTTTTATCTACCAAGTTAGACTTGTACTTTATGTATTAAATTTCAACGTACTTGTTCTACGAACGTAAATATGTATCTTGAGATCTGATACTTTCGTATATCTATAACCTGCGTATAGAATAGAAAATATGTACATAATCCCGTCCTGTTATTGATTTTACTACTTTCACTTGCATGTGAACCAATACTACATTGAAATATTAGAATACTTCCGTTACCCTATGCGAGTACTTTAGTCAGATGTAATGTGCCGTTTCTAAATGTTAGGTTTAGATCGAGTGTGTTCATCCAGTAAATTTCGTACCTTAGAGTAGGTTCGTACGTTTCTTTAATGACGTAATCAAAAAAAAAAAAGACGTTCGTGCAAATAACGAAACAAAAGAATTAAAAATTGATCGCGTAAATTTTATAAATATTTTACGCTTAACTCGAGTGACCGTTTGAATTATTCACACAGATAAAGAGTACTTTTCGTTCTAGTTCCTAGCGTACATACATATAAAAATAAATGAACTCGCTTAAGATATTGGAGAATCTCCTTATCACCACGTTTTCGACAAAGTAATAAATTTTAGTAACCATGTTTGTGTTTCGTGTTCTTTGCTTATATACAGCCAAGCTATCTGCGTTCATTTTCAATTACTGTTGTGTTCTTTTTAGTTGTAGAGCACCCATAGCTAGTTTAGACTGTATGGAAGAGTTCAGTGCTGGTAGCGGCCTAAGTGCACTAGGGGATCGGCAAAGTGATGGAACAATCACGAAAGAACAACTACTACTTAGTGGATTAACGCATTCTGCACCGGCTCAACCCATTCAATTAAATAGGCAAACTGCGATAACGCCCGGTTTACGTTATAGAAATTTGGGAAAGAGTGGCTTAAGAGTATCGAATATCGGACTAGGTGAGCGTTTCTTTTTATTTGTAATTTTTTTTTAATATCAACTTGAAAATTGATCGTTTCTTTAATATAATTTTCAACATAAAAAAATATAAATTTATAGAATAAGTCAAAAAAAATTGTAGTTAATTAAGCATCTTTATATACAACCTTGCAGGGAAAAACTAAAAACACATTCTTGAAGCAACTTTCGATCCCTCATCTAAAGGTCTCGAGACGTTTTAGTACTTTTTGGTCATGATTAACGTCGCATAAAATTTTGAAGTGCTCCAATAAGTAGAAAACTAGGTAGACTAGAATAAGTAGAAGAAGAGAGTAACGCCCTTGAGGATGTGTTTTTCTCTGCAAGACCAAATAAAAGTGCCAGGAATAAAAGAAGAATGTTAGCTTTTTTGTTTTCTTTTTTTTATAAAATCTCGAACGTCATATATTTTCTCTTCTGGTTCATAACAAAGACAACTTTCTTTTTAGCAACTTTGCAAAATTTAAACCTACTCCGACCTATATATTATTAAATTTTATTAATTAAATTAAAAAATATAGTACGCTGTCTTTTGTTATATTTCACTATGTCTTTCTTTAAAAAAGAAATTATTATTATTATTATATATTAATTATACGATAGGGCGGCGAATATTTCTTATAAATCGTTTTAGGAACATGGCCCACGTTCAGCCCAAACGTGACGGAAGAGCAGGCGGAACAAATTATTGTGTTGGCGGTAGATAGCGGCATAAATGTCTTCGATCTGTCAGAAGCACATTCAGGTGAAGCATCCATCATATACGGAAACTTTTCATAAACTTTTATATCTTTATCTGGCGTAGGTACGAGAGCCGAAGTCGAATTAGGAAGAATTTTATCGAGGAGGACGTGGAAGAGAACCAGCTACATTGTTACAACCAAAATTTATTGGAGTACCAGGTAAAAAGATTGGATAACTTTTCGGCTCGTTCTTTTTTTTTCTTTTCAACGTTCTATTTGCGCTTATTTTCGGTAATCGCGTTTACATACATGCTTGCAATCTTTCTAGCTTTGCGCGCAAATATTACGTGATAGGAGTTGTAAATTTAGCTTTTCATCTTGGAGAATATCTCGTATAATCTTCATTCTAGAGTGATGTATAAGTACACATTTCCCGTTGTCTACTGCTCTACGTTCCCTATAAGAGAATTGTAGTCTCTAATACCCAAGCTTTACTTGAAGTATCTTTGCTGATTTATGAGATCACTTCTATGGTTACAGGTCTGAGGAGCGGGGATTGTCGCGAAAACATATCATCGAAAGCGTCAAAGCCAGTTTGCAACGGTTACAATTGTCCTATATCGACGTGGTCATTGTACATAAAGCCGATCCTATGTGTCCTATGGAAGGTTAGTAATTCGATACTTACCATTTTACACGTTCATTCGAATTTTTTTGAGAAATTCCAACTCCGAAACAATTGGATAAATTAAATCGAAAATTATTTACCCTTTCCAAGACTCGTTTCACCTGTTCGGGGACACTCGGTATAAATTAACAAAGAATTCCACAGATTTATTTAAAAGTTCCTTCACTTCCTCGGCATCCTTTTATTAAATTTGTTTGGTATAATTTTTGAATCGATCATATTACGCTATTCCCGCAAATCGATCACTGGCCATTATCTCTACATTACATATACTTTTAATTTCAGAAATTGTTCGTGCCATGCATTACGTGATATCCCAAGGTTGGGCGATGTATTGGGGCACGGCCCGTTGGTCCCCCGTTGAAGTTATGGAGGCCTACACAAACTGCAGACAGTTTAATTGTGTAACACCCATCGTAGAACAGTCGGAATACCACATGTTTTGTAGAGAGAAAACCGAGCTGTACATGCCCGAGCTTTATAATAAAATTGGTGTAGGTAAGCGTACAACCATACCTAAAGACTTGAGAAAGTTAGAAGTCAGAAAGTTTCATATGGAACGCAACCGTCGTTTTCTTTATATTTTAAGGGCTGATGGCGTGGTCACCGGTATCCATGGGACTGTCGCAGAGTAAAGACGAGGGGAGCATGTTATTTTCGAAGCCAAGCATTAGAGGTAAATACAGTTCCTTCTCTTGGACTGAAGATGAAACTATGGCGGCTAATAAAGAGGTAAATCAATCAGCAGATATTTAGAGAGAAGCAACGTTTATTTTTATCTCTTCCAGGGTTACAGTTGGATGAAGGAAAGACTACAGCCGGAAGAATCTAGAAGACAAACAGAAAGGATCAGGGAACTAACCGCCCTTGTCGAGCGAATGGGATGTACTTTAGTACAATTAGCCATCGCATGGTCTTTAAAAAATGAGTCCGTACAGTGTCTTCTGCTAGGAGCCAGTAGTGTTGACCAATTGTACGATAGTATTCAATCTCTTCAGGTAGTGCGACGTGACTCCTCGAGTTATGCTTACTTTCGCGGTACTTTTATTTTCAGCTGGTACCTAAATTGAACAATAATATGATGGCCGAAATAGAAAGAATTTTGGAGAATAAGCCCACTAGACCACCAATGGTTTCCACTTTGGCGTTGAGATGACAATCAATGTGCCCCCCTGGCTCTATCAGGTGAATATAAAAGCAGCATCCGTATTAAATTGATTACTATAGTGTACATTGTGCTATAAACAAGGCAAGGGATAGCGCTGTCTACTCTTTCTTTTCAGTCTGTCTTCTTATCGAATCTGCTAATAACGGCACTCGGCGCAGGCTCGAGTGTATGTGATGCTCGATGCAACATTCAATTGCGCATCACGTATCACTTTTTCTATAAAACAGCAAACAATATCACAAAAAGGTGATAGTGTGAAACCATAACAGACTCTTTAAAACTCTCTCATTGATTTCAACAAAATCTTATATCGTGATACATAAATACATATCCTTTTCGAAAAAACCATTTTGATGATTTACTCTTGTTTCATGATGACCGCTTTTCGGCGCGAATCCACGATATGATTCACTCGCAGGAAGTCGAAACATGAACGTCGAAGCGTCAACTTACTTGTACATTTACTTTCACAAAATGCCCAATACAAATTCGCCCTTATTTCTTTTTCAGTGGGGGTCAGGGTGGCACTAATAATGCCGAAAGCCCAAAGTACGATGAATTTAGCAACACTGAAATGGAAGCGAAGGATGCACAGAAGCTTCCGTTTTGCGAGATTCAGTGACAAAAGGTTACCGAGTTTGTAAAAACTCGGAAAATTAAAACTCCCGAGGAAAAACCTTTCAAAGAGAAAGTGAAATGGTCCTACAGTCCGGATGAAGGACCGAAATGCACGACGGAATCGTTTTTGAACAAGAAGAAAGATAAAAAATCCAGTCCTGTACAGGTATGAAACCAGGATTAAATCTTGCTTTTGGGATTCATCTTTTTCAAGGTGGGCACGTTTATCCGCCTGACCGCACTGCATTCTCACGAATGAGGAAACAATGTTTTGTTAAATATTTAGAGAGAAGAAGGCGGAGTCCAAGAATTCGCGTCTCTCGAGAGTGGTAATTTTCAGCTTTCTTAGGAGCTGCTGATAGACTTTTTAAATCAATAGAGGCGTCATCTTTCGAATTAATATCGTCACAAGGACACGATTCATATCGGCATCATCAGTAGGCAGCGAGATCACCGTTAGAGGAGGTTTGGACATTTGCTAATACAATGTGGTAGGTAAAAACGCCAGGCTAAATGATATCGGAAGTGTATTCTGATAAATTATAAAGTTAGAAAATTAAACGCCAACAATAAATCATGTCGTATTGAAATAACGTATTGAACGTAGGGATGATACGTACGTAATGCAATGAGCATTCAAACACACATTCTAAGCTGCCGCGGCAAGTAAACGTGTGTTAAAAAAAGTTTAAAAGCACGGTACCGAGTTCATTGTCTTGCATAAGTTTTATAAATATTATCAAGTAAATTATGTGATAACAACTAGAATCCATCAGTTTTTCATCTCGTTGAGGATTTTGCTTGTTAGGTGGTATATATATATATATACATGTATACATGAGTCAATTTTTTTATTGATCTCTTAATCTTAGACGAAAAAAAAGAATACTTCGTAAGTTGCTCGTAATTCCGAAATATATTGCGACGATAAACATAACTGAACTTTACCAATATTTACCAACTAAATGCTTCGGAGCATCTTGTAGACTGACAATAATTTAGTAGTATTTCTATTAAAATAATCTTAATTGCCTATAATAGGAAAAAAATGTCGTTATAATTTTTTTGATAAAGCTATGCATATCGGCAAGTAATCGAATAGCAAATAATTTGTAATAAAGAGATCTCTCAATTAAAATAAAATATTTTTAATCATTGAATTATATCTATACTCTATGCGTAAAGCTCTCAATTTCAAAACAGTTTATGATAGAATTTCTACCGGGTAATAAAAGTAAGCTGTCTTTTAAACTAAATTTTTTCTGCTTAGTTCATTAGTGATACGATAACGCAAATTTTAAATAGAGAGCTTTACAGAAATATATAGTAGAATAATTATAGCTTTCTTTGGTCTTTTTCCATTGCGAAAAATAAAGCAAACAACTTTTAGATGAAGAGTGTGGAAACGATTCAACAAGTTTTTATTATTTGTTTAATACAACAAAACTTTATCATCACACCGTGTACATCTGTCACATTCGCCGTTTTAACTCATAAAATTAAATGAATGTATGTAATTGGGGTTTGTCGGGCATGTTCTTACATGAGGAATGTTGTTATGGTGCATATTTGCTTTACAAAATCGCTTTCTTTATATATAATTATGTTCATGGACAAATTTTTGTTATCAAATAGATATCTACAGAATATAATTTTTTCCAAAAAGATGGATGATCGAAATACTCGTACAACTCATTATTTTGTCCATTTTTTTGGGTTATTCTTCAATTTGTTGTCGAAACCACTTCGTCGGTTTACAGAAAAAGCGTTTTCTACCTCTCCAGAATTATCAAAGTTATCAGAGTCCCATCGAACTAAACAATTTATAATCAGGTGAAGCAACATACGGACTGTTACGGGGATGAGGCAAAACTTCAACTCCTTCCACGTTTTGACATTCCTCTTGCGCTTAAAGTCTGTAGGTTGGAGCATTATCCTCGTCTGTTTCTGTTGATTAATGCAGAGTAACGAGTACGCGGTATTTCATAAATTCTACCTAGCTACTCGCAATACAGTCTTACATTTGCAGCTCAGGAACCAATATAAAGTGCAAATTTCCTTTAAAATTCTACCAAACGTACAGCATGAATTTTTACCCGAATCGAGATTGACGATTCACAGGAGGAGCTTTTCTTCTTTTTTCTTCTTGCTTTGTTTGGATTATGTAGAAAGAAATATACTGATCACTTGTTACGATTCTCTGCTAAAATCAATCGTCTCTAAGGATTTGAAACAGTTCCTGACAGACCTCAATTCTGCGTTGAAAATTCATTTTCTTCTTAGGTACATGTGACAACTTGCCTCATCTTCTCTATTGATGGACGTAGCGATTAAGATGAGAACAACAAAAAGGGAAGAGTAATAAAAGAATTGCAATATTTTAACCTCTTGAAACTTTTATTTTATTGTTTTGGATGACTGTTTCTCCCCAAAATCCGTAAGCATTTAGAAACATATCGATCTGATTATTCGTATTGCGCTACTTTGTCCTTTATAAATTTTTTTCTACATTTGTAAGCTTATAATAATCGATACTTTTAAAGCAGTACAAACTCATACGTGCGCACATTCGGCACTGTTTTTAATAAACGCATTAGCAAATGTCCAAAGTGTTCTATATATATTTTGTATTATAATTATAATTAAATCAGACTATATTGGCGAAAAATGTATATAAACGAATCCGCACGTATATTTGAATGTACGAAGTAAAATACTTGACTAAATACTCTTAAATATATTTATAACGATTATTCATTTCGATGATAACAATAAAAATAAAAATCATTTTGACCAATCGTCGTCTAACCATTATTCGCGCGGCGTTTTTAAACGTTAAACCAATATTTATTATTATCTACCTATGTGTATGTATGGAAGAGTCCGCGATGATGCGAATCTTATATTATTGATAATATAAGTTACGAAATAAGTCAAACAATAATTATAGAATATAAAAGAGGAATGAGGAATATTAATGCGAATCAAAATACGAGTCTATAAAGACATGTTTGTATAGGTTATCCTTTATTTGGTATAATATGGCGTATATTCAATCTCAGTCTTTATTCGATGTAGTTTCTTAATTTAATGTAAGTACATAACGCAACACTTAGATACATAGCACCAATCGTTATACATCGCAAATATAAATGTCTGAGATCAATGGCGCAAATAAGGCGCCCGCAAGGCGCAGGAGCTCCGAAGATTTAAGGGCTCCCGAATTATTACGCACTGCTAGCAGAATTTACAAGGATCTATTGTTATATCTCGCATCGTAAGCAAAAATGTTATTCCCTAAATATGACTCAGGATTCGCTATCATTTCTAAATAGGTATTAGGTATTTTAGGAGGACGCCTTAAAAGTTTCGCGGGCCGCTTAAATTTTTTTCTACGCCATTGATCCTGATCGCCTTAACCGAAAAAAAATATTCGTAGAACAGTTGATAATAATTGTAATGCTAAACGGGGGAAGGAGGAGATGTTTAATGATTTGAGAAATAATTTTACATGCGTCTCATTAAATTATCATGCAGGATCCGCCACAAAGTCTGTACGACGATCTGGTGATTTTGTTTTTTTTCTTTACTTTTTGTTTTTTCTTGTTAAACAAGTTTTCTTCATCAGTATCGGTTGGAGAACGAGGTTTCGTCTTTGAAAAAAATATATTATTTTTTATTGAGAATGTTTATTTTCCCAAATTAAATCATTTTGCGTATAAATCTTAAAGACACTCTTGGACTATTTTCGTATTCGAAAATGTTAATACTAGAGTCGTACAGAGTTAAGAAATTAAAAAATACAATAAAAAATAAAAAACATTTACTTTTTGAAGACGAACCATCGAATTCCAACTAATGCCGATGAAGAGAAAAGCTAAACTTGACGTTTTTGAAACACTTTGTATTTTAAATCTTTAGATAGACGTATACAGCTTTTTTACAGCATTTCTTCATGGAAAACACTTGAAATTTTAAAATCCCACTTACGTTTATATTTCGGAACATTTTCGGGTTTTTAATGAAGCACAAATGGAGATACTTTAAAACTAAAGCAATAAAACGACTTTTTGGCGGACATTGTATATGTTAGCATTTGAAAGTTTTCTACATCAAAAAAAAATGTTCTGAATACAAGTTATTTAGCTCAATGTGATGTATAATCTAACACTTTCTCAACTACATATATTAAGCTTTTAGAACTAGAATATAGGCGAACGCGTACTTCGTTGTGTACCACCCTATACATCATTTCATTTTTCGTTTGTACCCTAAGAAAAAATTCTACTCTATACACGCAACCATTTGATTATCGTTAATACTAACGCTGCTAGAGAGCTTACTTTAAATATTAATAATAATAATTGTCTTTACTCCGAAGTAGTCATTACAGCTCCTAAAGCGAATCAAATTTTCGTGAACATTCCCTCGCTTTTACAAGCGCGTATGTGCTGTCAACACGACGGAGCGCAGGAAGTAATTAACATGGTTCCAAAATGGTTAACGCTGGATCACTGGATTTACGCCGTGTGGCCTTTTTTTATGGAGATGGATCATGTTTTTCGAAACGGAGCGTAGTTCCGTCGAAAATACGAAAGAGAAAATCAGAAGCATCAAACAAGCATTTGGAATAGAAGGAAGGAAAAATTTCCGAGCGTTTGTTTAAATTTTCTTTAATGTCTAATATTATGTTATAGACAAGTTAAAACGAAATGGATTTGCATAATTTGCAACACATAATGTTTGTGTGCGTATTTGTTGAATAGTTGGGCTTATTGCGCTACGCATAATAACTGCCCATAAAATATGTGTAAAATCCCGAGATTGGGAAATATAGGCTTACATTATTCGCGAGATTAGGCGCCAACAATTGCACGCTCAACAGTTTTTTGTGGTGTAAAGATGCGCTGTGTGCCTGCAGATCTTTTCCACAAGATGCCATATTGCAATCTTGGCCGAATGTCTATAATATAGAGCTATTCGCTTGGGCAGTTCTTCATTGCCATAAATTCAGTTTCGTCCACGGTAAGAGAAATTTCGTTCTCATTAAACCAGTCCATGAGAGATTGCTAAGTCTAGTCCACGAGGCTAGAAATGTCATCAGCGTATAGCGTTCGTGTATATGTTTGATAATATCGTTGATGTACAGGCTGAAAAGACTAGCCCCTTGCATTACGCCGCTAAACACTGGAAGATGTTCAAAATTGAAAATCTTCATCTCGCCACTGGAATTAGTGTACTCGATCTGCACGAGTTATACCTACGGTTTCTGCTTTGCCGCTAAGACATCTATCGTGTTGAATCCAATCGACGGCTTTAAGTAAATCGCAAAACTCCCATGGATACTTTTTTCACTTCAATATATATATACGACTTCATTATAAAGCAGTGGACGGTTAAATAATTTTTCCTGAAGCGTTGCCGATGATTTGGTTATAAATATATATTTATATTTATTTAAGAAGAAATTTGATCCGTTGAAGTTATAATATTTTTAAGTTTTAGGATACTCATCGTTTTTTATTGCGAACTAAACAACTTTCATTATTCCGAACATTTTTTCCATAGAATAAGGCAGTAGTCGAAAAACGTCACGCTTATTGTAGCGATGAGAGATAATATAGACGACTAAATATAAAATTAGATGCTCTGCATCTTGTGATTTTCGTAATAAAGTAAACTTTCTGACTTAACTACTACGATATTTATATACATATATATATTTAGAAATGCCTTTAGCATAAATTATAGGTTTTTTTATACTAAAGCAATATAAATTGTTGAAATAAGCTACCTATAAATAGTATCAATTCCAAACAAATTGAATGGTCGTGATAAATTGTAGTTTCTTCAAAGTTTGGTAACCTTACAATAGATTTATATAAATTAATTAATTAAAATGAAAGTAGTACGGCCTTTTCTGTATCTCCGTCTAATGTATACGTTCATCTTTGATTCTGCAGCTAATTGATCTAAAAGTATTTTCTAAACAAATAAAACAACAAACAAACCAAAAAAAATGTTACCGATATAAATTTGAAAATTCCTAGATTAGTTAATAAAATATTATTTAGCCGTATTACTAAGTATTAGTAATGGGAAATTGAGATTGAATATATGCTGACCATTGATAGATTTAAGAACCATCCGAAGTCTTACAATAATATTGAGATATCGATAAAAGTAATAAACTTCTTAAACGTATTGTTTTCTACATTCATAATAATACATATATCACTTAAAAATAGGATAGTAGAATTTTGCTCATCAACTTTGTTAATCTCTTTAAAATTCTATGACTTGTTCTTCTCTATATTGTTAATTTTATCATAATATTGTATTATGACATTTTCGAACATAATACATACTGTGATTGCTGTTGTTTAATTTACTGTTATTGGTAGTTAAAAATACATAAGTATATTTGGATAGAAATCCGTGATCGTTTGTGACTTTGGTAATTAAGAAATAATCTTTAGATGCTTATGCATGTAAATCTGAAAAAAAAAGAATCTCAGCCGCACGGGCTTCCATAAACACGTATCTGTTTTCTATCAGGTAGTTACGTGTGTTTCGTAGTAATAATGAAGAAAAAGCAATAATGTTACGCGGAGATACGAAAGAAACATCTGTGATCCTGTAATTTATGGATATCTAACTAACTCCTCCAAAAATCACCGACAACCTTTTAAAGATATCAGATGATGTAATGTATACATTTTCCTAGCATCTGTTCTACAAAAATCTTAGTCTTTCATTTAAATGTATTTGAGTTATATTTAATTGTTCTCTTAGAAATCCGCGTAAGCTAAATATTTTATTTCATTAATGATCTGAAATCAAACAAGGCAGATTCTTTTGAAGCATTAAGAAAACTCTAAGCAAATTGACAAGTACAGAGCCCGTTTTAAGCTTGTTTTACACGCCGCGATTTATTGGCCAATTAATTGAACAAGTTCTCGGCCAGCAACTTGTTTGATTATAAACAAAACTGCTAAAACATTTGACGAAGGCATATCGCCAATCCTTTTTCACATTCAGATGAATGAATTTCCTATTTAATAACCCTGCCGTTTAGCAGCTATTAATGAAACTGAACGAGTATTCGGGATAAAGAAAAAAAAAAGCTAATTTATTGTGGCCAATTCACACAACTACTAATTATCCAACCTTGCAAATTGGTACAAATATCGTTAAGTTAACAGTTCAGTTGCCCAGTGGTAAGACCGACTGGGTAGAGTTAAGCGCTGATATAATACCCCGTTGGGCCGCCACAATTAAAAAAAAATAGCTAGCGTAACAATTCCAAATTGTAATTCGAGTTGGTCAATCTGTAATTGTTACACCGATAAGTTGCCGTATGAATGTGCAGGTCCAGCAAATTGGATAATTTAACGATGCAATTCTTTATGCGTTTTCGAGAAGCATTATGTCTGTACGCAGAAAATGTTTTAAATTGTTGGGT
Organism: Oryctes rhinoceros; assembly: GCA_020654165.1. NCBI lineage: Eukaryota > Metazoa > Arthropoda > Insecta > Coleoptera > Scarabaeidae > Oryctes > Oryctes rhinoceros. The sequence goes on along the minus strand of JAIOKQ010000240.1, from coordinate 7,721,223 downwards.
TCATTTTTTCCGGTTCATTTAACATCGCCACTGCATCTCGCCACATTTACGACATTGTTACGGACTACATCAATTTAAACAGAAACTAAAGTGGATCAGTTGTTAAATTGCTTACAGCATTTTAGCCATTTAAAGTCGGCGAATTAATTGTCGTGCTGGATGGATTAGTTGCTAAGTTGTCTGTGATTTGAATGGGGCGCTTTTGAGCAGAATATTTCTGCCGATTTCTTGAACAAGAACTTATTGAAATAATTGGGCAAGAAAATTGGGACGTGTTAAACCGCTTTAATAGAAATCATTGACGGTTGCGACTAACCTAAATTGTAGGTCGAATACAGGGTTTCCCCCCGAATACCGCCTGCAGTGCGTCACTATTTTATAAGTCAAGGCATTGAGCTCATCTGGTCAAAGCTTGCACACCCTTGCTCAAAGATCTGATTATCGCCCATAGCAAGAATTGTGCTTGAGTTGTTTGGAGTTCCTCATAGACCACGGTACAATGGATTTCTCCCAAACCACACAATATTTTTTTTTACGAACACGACACTTCTATAAGAATCGGGCTTTTTCCGAAATAGGTTTCGACCGCTGATAGCCGCGTGCGGCGATCCGAACTAAGCCTCCGTCAACCCTATTTTTCCTTCCGGTTCCGGGGATTCCCCGAAAGCACGGCTTAACTGCGTTCATTAGAATAAATATATCGTAAACAATGACAAACTTCGATATTTTGTTGCTTGTAGTAACCGATTTAAATGAGTTATTTAACTCGAACTTTAAAAGAACATTTTTGAAAAACAATACTAAGAAATCTTCTTGATTTTGTAATCTTCTATGATGAAAAGTTTGTCGGTGATATTAGCAAATACTTAGTATTAACCATATTCACCCGGCAAAGCGTTGTGATTTCAATGCAGATGTTCCTTTTAAATGTGCGTAACACAATCAAGCGCGCTGATCGTGTAACAAAAACACTGTTTGCACTAACCAAAGCCGGGGATTATGACGCCGAAAAACTTTTTCTTACCGCTCAGTGTTTCAAAGATCATATCGATACATATCTCCTTTTCTTTCGATTGGGGGAAAGCAGCTCGAACCAATTGAAAGGTTTTTTTTTTCTTTTGTTTTAATTACGTTGCACTTCGGAATATTGTTTTTTATTTTAAAGTATTCTCGATATAATTATTACTTAATACCGAATACATTCCGCACAGTACAAATTTATTAAATCACCCGAAATACGCCCTATTTGCTATTTAACTAGATGCTTATTAAATAAACTGAAACGGTTGTGAACAACGACAGCAGAAAGTTTTCAACGTCGCACCAGTTGTGCATTAATGTTGTCGTCGCTTTAGCGGTTAGTGTAAGATTAACGTAAATGATTTCACGATTTATGCATCTTTGAAATATTCTAATTACCAAGGTTACATCTGATAAGAGTAATTGTGATTGCGAAATTCTTACTTTTAAATGATAAAATAAGGATACAATAATAACTCTTTCGAAAATCAAATTACCTACGTTTATTTCCACGTTAGTATCAATGCAATTTAAAGTTGTGCTAAGAATTAGTATTGTATCTCTCGTATCACTTATTATCTGTTCAATATTGCTTTATGAGATGCACAACTTGGTTGTAACGATTGATTTGAGAAATAGGCCTTCAAAATAATGATTGGGAGATATTATGATCATTGTTATTTTGAAACACACATATTTTAAATTATTATAAAATAATTAAGAGTTTAGATTGAAGGCTATGCTAGCCAACACTTGTTATGTATATAGTAATATTATCTAATTTCGCTCAACTATTCAAATGCGTTTGAAAAATTTTATTCGAGTTCAATTTTGGCTCGAAATGTGCAATATGATGCTTATTTTTTTCTTAATAAAATTATTATTACATTATTGCCTTGTTATTCTACTCCTATCCAAACTTATTGTAAAGGTAAAAAGCCTGAACGTAGAAGACCGCGTTTCTAATTTAAGTATTTCGGTCAACAACTACAAGAATTTTATACGTTACGTTCGTTTAAAAATAGTAAATTTTTAATTTATTGCTGGTAAAAATGAAAATAGGAATAATCAACGTTTATTTTTTTATTTTCAGCAAATATTAAATATTATTTTTTTTTGTTACGTGACTAATATCTTAATTTATAGACTATATTTTATTACAATGCCGTTCAAAAATTCTTATTAATATAAGTAGACAATTGAAAGACGGAAAAAATTGGGCGATCAGTATAGGCAACTGTTTATACTATTACATTTGATTGGTTATGTCACCATCACCATTTTGTTTCCAATAGGTGGGACCGTAATAAACCATTGCTCGCCAAAAGTTTTTTCTTCAATTTTTTTTAGAAGAATGGAAGAAAGTGCTCATACAAATATTTGTAGGGCATGTTTAACTGAACAAAGCGAATTTCAATCAATTTTCATTGGTCATGAAGGATTAGGTTTAAATATTCACTTAGCAGAAATGATTATGACATATGCATCTGTGCAGGTAAATAATTGGTTATGAGATACATAAACATTGGAAGTCGCTTACATATCTCTTACGCTTGTTCATAATTTTAAGGAATATATTAAAGAACCGTAGTTTTTTTTATTTGCAATTCCGAATTACTTTTAGATAACATTCGGTGATGGATTACCAGAGCAAATATGTTTACCCTGTGCAAGTAAAGCGGTTGAATTCTATATCTTCAAGAAGCAATGCGAAGAGGCCGATACCACCCTCAGACAAAGGCTGGGAAAATCACCTCTACTTAAACTCCGAGTCGATACCGAGACTAATCCAACGCAAGAATCAGACGTTGACGTCAAAGATGCAGAATTGCTAGTTAAATCTGAAGTGTGTAATGGTATTACTAACTTAGAAGAAAAGAGACATTTAAATGAATCGTGCGAATACGTAGAAAAGTTTGACGATAATATGGGCTTAGTCGAATATGTAATTTTCGAATGTGATCAGTGCTTACAAGAGTTCAACGATGCAGAGCAGCTTAATAACCATAAGAAAATGCACGAAATCTCCAAACTGTTCCAATGTGATATTTGCCCGAAATTATTTACTAAAAGGGATTCGCTTCAAAGACACAAGTTATCGCACGTGAACGTTGATAACAAGAGTGAAAATATTAATTGTGAAGTGAAAGATGTAACGACAGAATTAGAGCCGGATAATAGTTTACCGAGTACGCCGACGTTAGATGGGTTTAGAATTCCAAGACTTCGCACTGGTCAAAAAGGTCTTTCGGAACTTGATTGTTATATTTGTAATAAGAAATTTAGCAAAACTTCACATCTAACAAGACATTTAAAAATACATAACCCAATCAAACCTCATGCTTGTAAAATATGTTATAAACGCTACGCTAGGCTAGAACAGTTAACAACGCATATGAATATTCATATGGGCGTTAAGCCTCATGTCTGCGAAATTTGTTTTAAAGGTAATACGATGTGGTATAACCAAACTTTATCTCTGACTGCCTAAATTATTGCAGGTTTTAATCAAATATCAAATTTAAAGGATCATATGAGGACACATAATGGTGAAAAACCGTTTTTATGTTCAACGTGCGGTAAAGGTTTTAATCAATTGGGAAATTTAAGGCAACATACAATCAGGCACAGTGGCGTTAAGGCGCATATATGTACTTTCTGTGGAAATGGCTTTGCTAGTAAAGGAGAACTCTGCGCCCATGTCCGAAAACACACAGGTAAAGAACTGCCTCAAAATATGCCTTTGATAACTTAAAAATCACTGTACTACAGTAGAGCATCTTATAGCAATTATCATAGAATGGCAACCGTGGCCATCGATGTACACATACACCTTGGCGTACTTGTTAGTAGGACACGCCGTGTCTTTATTTTAAATTTTCTGTTTTAGTCTCAAGTTCAAACGACAGACATGCACTAAAGGGCGCCGAGAGATATCGAGCTTGCATATGTTTGAAATGAACACATGTAATAATAAAAATTTACTTTAATCTGTTTTAGGCGCGCGTCCATTCGTTTGCCCAGTGTGTAATCATGGATTTACGACGTCGAGTTCCTTAACGAAACATAAAAGAATCCACTCAGGAGAGAAGCCCTACGAATGTGACGTTTGTCATATGCGATTTTCTAGATCGGGTATATTGGCGAGACATAAACGAACGCACACGGGTGAGAAGCCGTACGTTTGCAACTATTGTGGAAAAGCGTTTTCCCAATCCAACGATTTGAGTTCGCATTTGCGCATACATACCGGCGAAAAACCTTTTATTTGTGATATGTGCGGTTCAGCGTTTAGGCAAAGCTCCGCTCTAAAGACTCATAAAAAGACGCACGCCGATAGGAATCCAATTATAGACTCCAAAGTGATGATACTGGATTCGAAAGTGATGATGGGCATGGTACAACATCCGACGTTTTTAGGAGATTTGCAATAACTTTTAAATGTCGGATATTTTAAATCGATTCGAGTCATAACGGTTACGAACATTACATTGTATTACATATGAATCTGTCTCTCTTCCTAAATAAATGTATATGTAAATTGGCTTGGTGTTTTTATTTTACCTTTGTATCTTCAACAGGTTTTTGTTACAAATGCTAAAACAAAAGAAAGAACAAGAATTTGCTTGAACCTGCTAACAAAGCAACATTATAACCTGATAGAACAAATTGATACCGTAGCGTCTTGGCTATTAACTCCAGGCGGTGATTTAAATTTCAAAGTCGTTGATTCTTAGGCTTCTCTTATCTTATCATTTGTAATTGTGGAAGCTGTTGGATATGCAAATTACATTACCTTTACTTTTGCGCTAGAGCCAGTGGAAAAGTCAAAGTTTTTAACCTTTCTCTAACAAATGGTTCTTTGTGCTGTAAAGATCCAGTTTTCGTATAGCAAGTAGTTTTATTTGAGTAGGCGGTGAGCGCCATCGATGGCGGAGGCGTAGTAGCTCGTCCCGTCTTTGGCCTTATCGATGTTGCATCCGGTGTACCGCAGAGCTCCATATTAGGGTCGGTATTATTTGTCATTTTTATAAATGACTTATTGTATAATATACCAGATTTTGTGACCTTGTTTGTTTAAGGGGGTGACAAGTGATAGTAGACACGAGCTACTTGTGAATTGTGGAAACTTTCTTGAAAAATTAATGTGTTGGTTTGACGATAATAAATTTATTTTAAATCTTGATAGAACAAATATAATTCATCTTTTGCATTTACAGATTAACACTACGAGGATGTTGTCTGTTTCAAGTTATACATTGCCGAGTATTACTTTCGCCAAAAAAACTAAAAACCGTTGTTTCAAAATTGAAGAGGCCTTCTTGTACTAGGTAAGATGAAAGAAACCTTAAGATGTATACGCTTTGCGTACTTTAACTCTGATATTACGTACGGGCCTTCCTTTTGAGGGAATGAGATTAACTTAAACGCAATTTTGCTTTTACGTAAACGGACGTTTCGCAACATCAACAACTTGCATTTCACCGCCTCACATGCGAATTTACAATTTGTACACACGGGCAGCAGCAATATTTTCACGGAAATACTTATTTAATAAACGGTACATTTTAATCGCTATACCTGTATAGCAGATCTATTTACTTCGATGGGAGCAGTTCACGTTGTCGGGGAACGTGACGAGGGCGCTTCAAGATCACTTTACGCTGTTTATGGTAGAAATTCCCGCGTTCGCAAAACATTCGATCCGCTTCTTTCAAACGTGTACAGCACACCTAGCAGGTGCTGAAATTTAACTATCAACTACATTAAACAAGACACGTTCGTGTAATTTATCCATTGATTGATTATATATGAAATGGTATTGAGATTGAACTTCGTTTAATCCATTTACACGTGAGTATGTTTTGATTATAATAAAGTAAAATCACGCATCCCAAAGACATATATGTTTGTTATTTAGCGCGACTGTTTGTAGTAAAGGGATATTTAGTAAATGTATCCAGAATAAATGCTTTTTTTTGTAATTTTCTATTGAATGTTCTTGAATTGTTGAAGTTCATAGTCTTTGAAGTTTAGTAGCAATGATAATTATTTATTATTAATATTAATAATTATAATAGCAAAAATACGAATCAAAGAAAGGTTGTTACACAAAGCTTTTTCTATTTGCGAAATTCCTTTCGAAAGGCAGATTTTCGGTTTTCTAACATAACTTCAAAGTGAAGAAAGATAGTTGAAAGCGATATGATTGAAAAGTTATATATTTAAGAATACATGATTATTGTATATACAGGCCGTTAACGTTGAAGCGAAACTCGTGTTCAATTTTTTTTTGTAGAAATGCAAAAAAAATACTTCGAGTAATTTTGTTTAAGACCAGATAAGTTCCCTTAATATATAGAGTGTTCCAGTGGTGCGCCCAGAATCTTTTTAGTGGCGAAGAAGGGATTGGAACGTGGTAGGTATTCTTTTCTGAACATACTCTAAACATAATCCTCCGAGGAAGCAACGTCGATATTGCGTCTAAGTATTTCTTGAATCTCCTTGCTTTCCTTATTGGAAAAAAAACGTTTTCACCTATCGTTCTAACGTTAATTTAGCGAACTCTAAGGTAGCTTAAGTTAGCTTAAGTTTTCCTCTGCGTCTTCTTTAACTATCCCTTCCTTAACTCCACCACTATTTTTGCGAGCCCACAAACTTATATTTTATCTCCGATCTCGACAATTAGTATTTACTTGCTCGTCCTTCCTAAAATTCGCTGTCATCTCGTTAATTTCCTCAAACAGTCTAAATTTTGAAGACCTTTAATTTCATGCGTTTGCACGCCAATGGAATTTGTGCGATATAAGTTGATCAAAGCGGAATTGTTTAGACACGGAGCTGAACGGAAGTCCAATATTAGGATGAAATATAAAAAGAGCGAAATTAAGTTGAACAGAGATGGGCTTGGATTCAACTTTTCTTATAAAGACGTTTAAGAGTTCGCGGAATAAAACAAGCATATAACCAACATTTATCCTTTCATCTAATTTTAAAAATATTTATTTAACGCAGAGGAATTCAGCATTTAATGTTCTAATTGGGAAGTGTCTAAATATTTGATTGGTACGATTCAATAAATTTATTTTTAGTTCGACACTAAAATAAATAAGAGAACTAATAATGTTATTAGGATTACAATTAGCATTGTACACCGTCAAATTGTAGAAATGCAGAAAATGATATGATGTAACGTTGGACATCTTCCGATACAAACTTACGCAATACAAACTTAACCGTTTCTATAATAGAACATGGAAATGACTTCGCATTGATTTGATATCGATACAAACAGGTCGGTACTGTTAAATTTAAACCTACCAGATTCGACTTTATACACCCGAAACGGAGAAACAAAGCATCTAGAAGTCTAGAATGCGTGGGCCGTCTTACTCGGGCAATTTCAAAGCGACACTGCACTGATTACATTTTGATTATACTTCGCCGAAACAATTGGTTCATAAATACACCAACAAAAGATTCCGACTTTGACTACCTTTTTTTTTGTTGCCACGAGGTAAACGTAGTCAAAGAAACTTGTATGTACAAAGTTTTCTGTTCGAAAGCGATTCTTGCGATCACTTCGCCTAAACGATATTCAAAGTGACGTAAGCGCATTGTAATACTATTAATTCAATTTAATTTTCGATTGAATGAGTTATTTACATGTCGAGTTCTATTGGAGCCGAAAGTTGTAAGGAAATCTATTTGTGAACCGCACTCTTTAAGTATCACGTGCTCTTACATTTGCCCGCCGATATATTTCTTTTAATCAAAGCTATTCATGTATAAACAAATATTTTAGCATTTTTTCGGAATATGATAGCTTTTTATTTACTTATGCCAAGTGATAAGACAGAAAAATGTGATATTTTATGTCTTGCCAACAAAAACAACGTAGATAATTTTATTACAAGCCTCGTACTACAGCCCGCGATGGTACTTTTAAGATTATTCTCTTCGGTACATCGCAAGACGAATTACGGTGGGTCGTTTCTATAATCCCGCATTAGGTCAGAAAAGGAGGTTAGAGCAATAAAAATTTATTTTTCGATATAGGTCCCTTGCTTTTGAATATAACATCTCTAATACATTATAAACTATTCCTTTGGTTTGTTTGTAAAATACTTTTCGACAGCCGCTATAAGTTCGTCATCGTCCATAAATTTTGTTTCTCTTGTTTTTTTTTTTTTTTTGAGATTTAGGAACAAAAAATAGTCACTGGGTGCTTGATCTGGACTAAAAAATGCTGCTTTTTATGAAATCATATTCAGCAAAGGCAGCTTTTTATCGATCGAGTCGATTGAAAATTAAATTAAATCCGGTCGTCCATAACTGTCCATCCGAATACGTACTGAGAATGGCGAAAGCGTTCGTGGAAACCATCTTGTACAAACTTTTGTCATTCCGAAGTATTCGTGTAGAATTTTCGTGGTTTCTGAAACTAAAGCTGCTAATTCTCGCTTCTTTAATCTTACGACCTCCGTTACCAAACACTTAGTTTTTTCAATAACTTCGGCGTGATCACGTCAATAGGTACGGCTGTCATTATCCGGTGATTTTCGACCATATTTAAACAGTTTTGATCATTCGCAAATAATCAACTTTAAAGGACAAGCTTCACCGATAATTTGTTGAGGTTTTCCTTGTTTTGTCATGAATTTTATAAGTGCTTGATATTCGATTTTGATCATTTTGATACGTGAGAATACTGGTTGATATATTAGAAGTAATACTGCCGTGAATCGTCAAACAGGTTAACGAGGCAAATGTATCGCCCATTCTCACATAATTATTGGTTTAAGATAATTGATAATTTTGTGTTAAAAAAATCGAAGATTAGAAAAAGGACGGGGAAAGGAAATAAGGATAAAAAGACGAAGTTCGCCTGAAAATACAATGACAAAGAATCAAAACGAAACGACGAAACGTAACCTATTAAATGAACTTTAACGAAAAGGATTGAAATAAAAAACAAAATTTTGAAAATAAGATGCTTCAATTACTACATCTATCTGCTCCTGTATCTTTCTAGCAATTAACGGATAAAAGTACATTACTTCGAAATGATCCGTAGGTACTCTTTGATATCCTGCGCTGGATTTAGTTTGAAAGAGAATAACGAAATGTAATTCGGGGAAATAATAAGTTTTATTTCGCACTTACTAATTGGTGCGCGGGTAGTTTACCTCCGGTTCTAGGTTAACGGAAACCGTTCAGCTTACTTTTTTCCGGGAAATACATAGAGGAAAACATCTCGTTAGTGATCTCACGAATTGTTGGTGTGCGTAATCCGCGTGCTGGATGTTAGTTATTTATAAAATTGCCGGTATTACCAATTAAAATCAAACGAGAAAGCCATCAGAAGTTACAACAAGAAACGAACTTCAAGGAGTTACGTCGTTGTAGTATCGCATCACGTTGAGAAACATGAGATTCGTTTTATTGGCGCTCGTCATTTAATCGATTTTGAGGAGAGAAGAGGTTGAGTAAAAAGGATGTTGCGTGAATCTGCAATATTTTTTTCTTCTTCTTCTTATTCCATTTGCTTATTATGTATACCGTCGGTTTTGTAACGCTGTTTATGTAAATCGCATTTATCGGTGAAGATTTGTATTATTGTTTACTTTAACTGCAATCAGTTGCTTTCTTTTCTTGACATTTACACAATATGTACATTATACTTTAAAAATTGCTTGATCTAGTCGTTTGGTTTTAATTACTTACGAGAAATTTTCACGTTTTTTTTTTTAAGCAGAACATTTCGTGTATTTCCCGATCGTATCGATGGCTCAGAAAAATTGTTGTGAAGGCACGCAGAAAAAAATTTGAGAGAGAGCAACCCTTGTATTTTTAAATTTTTGAAAATGTATCGCGAGAATACACGTTTGATTAATCCAACAACATAACAAGAATTTTAATTGGATTTAAGATAAAGTGTTGAAGAATTAAATTGAGATAGCCTTTTATCTTTTTGCCTGACGATGTCTAATTTGAAGCGCCATTGAGGAATTTGACTTACAGACTACAATACTTTTAGAGCTAACTATGATATCTTGAGGTCCCCCTTTCAAGCGATGCCTTATAGCAAAATCGTGATCATCCGAAATTTCAAAATTACTTGGCCTGCTTTCGTCTGTTGAGGGTGAATATGGTTCAATTAGTATCGAAATACAGTTAGAATCTTAAAGTTTAACTTAAATCTTGCACTGAGTTTAAGCTAAGGCTCAAATGTCAATATGGCTCAACGAACGAATGCGAAGCGAAAGAAATATCAATAGTACATAATATTTTTTTTTCCTTTCTTCTTTTTCCAATGCGGTCCAAGTAAGCTTTTAGTTGGACACCCTTGATGCTAGTTATTTTGCTACAATCCCTCTAAAGAAACAGACACAAGCGATATAGTACAATAAATCATTGGGGCGTAGATGACAGAAAATTAGTACCCAACCGACATGTTTTATCAGTTCAACCTACGCGAATATTTGTTTAGATGCGGATTAATTCTAAATATAATTTCATGTGTGCGGAATTAGAAAAGTAGACGTTCACATTGCGACGAGCGTGCTTCGAAATCCCGGACTAGTCTATAAAACGTGAATACAGTTATACATATGTTGCGCGAAAGCTTGATTATATCACCTATTTCTGTTTCGATTTAAAATTACCCCTACCACAATTACCAACTCTGTGATAAATTGATGAAATTTATACGAATAGGATAATAGGCTTCCAGCAGCCTTGGTAATGACCGCTGTTATTTCGTTCAAAAGCGTTGTCTCATATAATGCTGCAGGAGAAATTACCCTAAGCGTAATTGGCGAACTTCAATAATTCGAAAATTGTAACAGGGTCCTTTTAACAAGGTCCATGTGTTATAAGAAATATGCAATATGAATGTTGAGGTGAACAATCATGGACATGTTTCCGAATTAATAAAAAGGAATGGTTCCAAGAATAATTCGGGTGACAAGTTAATTCGTCCAGTTGTTTCAAAAAACAGTTTCTTAAAAACATTATTTTACGCAACGCCTGTAAACGAGGAGCTGTAACAATGAGCAGCCTCAAGAATGTCTCAGAAACTAAGTCTACCTGAGGACTTTCGAAAGGATTCGAAGGTCTTCGTGGTGAAGACGCTGTAGCTTCTGCGAAATGGATTAAGGGTACTTTGAAGATTTCATTTTTTTCTCTATTTGTTGTTTTGTCCTTAACTTACATCGTTTGTTTGTATGTACATGTTAAAAGAAGTTATATGAACGGCGAATGTATTCTCGAAACCTATGTTCATTAAGATTTTTCTGCATATTTTAGGCCCAAATCCTGGAAAAGATTGGCAAAATTGTTTAAAAACAATTTCATCTTCGCAGCACATTATTTTTGACTAGCCGTATACATATATCTACGGTTAATTTTTCAGAAAATTACGAATCTAAGTTGAAACGACTAGAACATTGTTTGCAGTTTTTAATAGCGAATTATACGCATTTGGTAATTTAAAGCTTAACCAGCAACGATCATTATTAGATGTTAGTAACGAATTCTCCAAAATTATATAACGAGCTTATTCTTCTTTTCTATTAATAGCAATAATCGTATGTTACCAACGCGTGCTTGTAAACATTAACTTTTCTCTCTTTCCTCCTCTCTCCCGGTTTCCTTTCCTGGCTTTTTGCCGATGTTACGTAACTAACTGTGCAGAGCAGTAATTATTTATAATGAACTTAAAATTGCATAACCGTCTTTGTTATTGATATCCGAGATATCTGTTATTTGTACGTATTTGGACCAATCCGGAATTTTATACTGCTTCGTAGTTAGGAGTGGACGTAAAAATACATAGCCTTGGCCAATTACACGGAGCACCTTAAACTTTGTAAAACTTAAAGCTTTATTGAAATATTTGCGGTGGGTTTAAATGTGATATGTTTTGGAGCGCGGCCAACGTAAATATTAGTTTGATTTAGCAAAAATAATTGAACCGAAGTTAGTGGGTCCCGTTAAAGTTGCAAAATAAGTTGGAGATATTCGCTAAAATGTTGAAAAAATACATTTTCAATTGAATGTGCAACATTTTGTGATTTAATACTGTATGTACGTAAGTTAGCATCGAGTACGATGTCCTTTGACTTGAATGATTACCTGTGTACGCTTAGGCTTTGAACCAGCTAATTTTTTGCAGTACCTCAAGGAAGTATTTTTCCGCACTCCATTTTTGGCTAAATGTTGTATTTTTGAAGGGTGTCTGTGACCATTTTGAGGAGGTCGGGGGGCTAATCGAGAAAATGGAACCTATTTTTACTCTTTAGTTGTTCGAACTGTGCGTGCGTTAGAGAGCATTAACTTGTTAAAAAAATGTTTTTTAAAAGCTCCTCTGAAGAAAAAAGCATTGTATACGATTGTTTTAATGTCGCATTTATAACTTCTGTACACGAACATTTTCCCTAACACGCACCAATATCATAACGCCACTAGTTCCGTTAGAGTACAACTAATCTTAAGAAAAACCAAAGCGAATGACTCAGGAGTCTTGTTTTTTACGCCTAATTGAGCTTTATTTGCCTTTGTTGTAATATTACGATTGCAGGGTATGGACTACGTAACTCTTTTACAACAACATGAAATGGGATCATTTCATCTGAACGGAGAAAGAAACATGGCGGCGAATTTTTGTATACGGCTGCCAACATATAAAATTATAAAAATAGCATTAATGGAACTTTTTTTAATTCGAATTCTACATTTTTCCAATATTTTATGCACAATTTAATCTAAATGCACGTATTTTAAAGCCAAGGCCATGATCCTTTGCAGCTTAGCAGTATCTGCTTGAAAATTGTAAAAATGTAATTAGTATCAATTCGTCTGTATTTTTCAATTTCACTATATCGATTCATTGCTTTTGTTTCAGACGATTTCCAGAAAATTTAATACCTATTTTGAAGATGGAGTCAGAATCGGGCACAACAAATACCAAAATATCAGATTCTGGTTATTCCAATAGCTGCAGCAATAGCAATTCCCAGAGAAGGTAAGATAAGTCTAATAATCTAACTTATCTAATAGAAAATTTGTTCTTCGGTGTGACTATGTAACATTTTCTTACAATTTGTTAAGTTGGAAGGCCACACATCTAAGATTTATTACTTCAACCATTACTCTTGACCTTCAAAAGATCCTTTTTATATTTAAACTTACATATTTAAATCTATTAAGTCGATTACGAATTGTGTAAGGCTGTATCAAGTCCTATAAGTACCGCTTCAAAAACAATCTTCTTTAAGTTTTAATCAATGTGCTTATTATATGCAATACATCAAAAATTTGTCCAAATTTGAATTTTCTTGTATTCCGGTTGGGAACATCTTGAGCTGAGTTTCTAAGATTAGGGTTCTTGGTATCATGCTTGATATTAAATCAGTATACAGGGCATAATATTAGTAAGTGTACCGAATTACTTGACTTCGTAGTAAGAATATCTATACATATTTCTATTATTTTTTGGGGGGCTCAGTATATCTTATTTAATATAAATTACTGTTTCAGTGCAAGTTCAAAATCGCGTCATAGTGGTAGTAATTCAAGTAGAAGTAGCGGCTATTGTGGAGCTCCTAGTGGCGATCCCAGGTAACTTTCAACTAGGTTCGCTCCACGCTTCTCTATTTAATATTCTTTTAATTGTTTAAAGTGGTGACAATGGCTCTACCCAGCCTAGCAAGCGAAATAAGGATCGTGAACACAAGAAAAAGAAATTGAAATCGACAAATCCGGTTATAAATACTGCTTCCACTCCAACAGCAGTGACGCCTGCGGATAACAGAGCGAACAATGCTGTTTTAAAAGATACGACAACGGAAATAAAGATAGGTACGTATCAATAACTCTTTATTCTGACAATCTTTTTTAGCATTTCCCATTTTTCAGTAAAGATTATATTTTCTTTTAAATTATATTCCAGGCGCAGAAGCTATTCCAACATCGACTATTGAACAGTCCGTTGCATCGGCGGAAAATCTAGAACCGAACGAAGACCGGATCGGAGAAGCTCATGTACCTGAAACTTTGCCAACAGGTAATACTAATGACGACTTATTTTCATTTCTTCGTTATCTATCTTTTCGAATAATAAACGTACGCGGGATTATCGATTTGTGAAGCTACAGATATAACACATTGCCTCTGGTATGCTCTTTTTTCATATGCTAGCGGAGTCTCCTCCTGCAGGTGACGTATTGTCTCCTTGGAATGAGGGCCATCCGAAGGAAGAGGGTGCCGAGAACAACGAAAACGCCATGGAAGTGACGAATGTAGTTTATGAATCCATTGACGATGGGGGGAATAAAATCACTAGTTGTTCGCCAGAAGTAAGTCATATATTTGCACATTGTTTAATATAAGTCGAACTAGTTAGCTTTTAAAATATTCTCTTGCGGTGGCTGGCTTTTTCGTAGTATACGAGTTTCTTCCGTTGATTATTAATCCAAAGAAGGAAATTAGGCTTATCACACATTAGATTATTATTAAAAATTGACTGAAAGGAAACAAACGTCTATTTTTCTTTATAAAAAATCCAGGATAAGCTCAGTTTGTACTTGTACTACTAATACTTGTAATTAACTTGTAACTAACTTGTAACTAACTTGTAACTAACTTGTAACTAACTTGTAACTAACTTGTAACTAACTTGTAATTAACTTGTAATTAACTTGCAATTAAAGTAATAATTTTTTTTGGATTACAGAATGGCTTCTGCTGCGTAATTTCCATGTACGATGGAGTTGTGTTATATACAACTCCAAGCTTAACGCCAGTATTAGGTTTCCCGAAAGATATGTGGCTAGGCCGCTCGTTTATAGATTTTGTTCATCCAAAAGATCGAGAAACGTTTTCTAGTCAAATTACGACAGGCGTAGCGTTGCCTCTAGCAGATTCTATGGGAAAATATAAAGGTATATATATACAGTGTTAGTAAAAAGTCCCGGAACGGTCGAATAACTTTGTTATTTGAAAATTATGATTTCTCAAATTTGGTATGGGGGTATAGTTAATATAAATGCATTTTATGCAATACAGTTAATATTTTTTTCACTTCCGGTTTAATCGGCACTACGTCCAACTTTTTTTTAAATGGAACGCCCAGATTTTTTAACACTTTTGAATGCAAAATAAAAAACTACGTTCAGGAAGTATTAAGATGTTTATTTTTATTCACAAGAAAACAGTTAAAAAATTAAAAAAGTGTCCTAATACAGAAAAATCAAGATACCTTTGAAAAAAGTTGTTGTTTAGTGTTTGCATTCTTTTTGCCGTCACATTTGATAATTTTAAAAGCGTTTTAACTTTTGCATCGCTATAAATTTACTTAGTTTAGACATTGACACATTTGAAAATGGCAGTAAAACTTACTGAATCAGAACGAATTGAGATATTAATGATGCGTGGGTACGGTGATTGTCAACGTTCTTTTGAAGAGGTTCGTATTTTGATTAATACTGTTTATCCGGATCGTCACATTAGTAAAAGTACGGTATGCTGAACAATTCAAAAGTTTGAAGTCTTTCGTCAGGTGAAGGATTTACCTAGAAGGGGACGTCCATTAACAGCAACAGATGAAGAAACTAGTTTGAATGTGTTACTTACAGTGGAAGAAAATCGTCACGTGTCCACAACAGAATTAGGTCAAATTCATGAGATCTCTCAAAAATCTGCTCATAAGATTCTTAAATCAGCAAGAATGAAAGCCTATAAAATGTATCCCGTCCATGAGTTAACTGAAGATGATCCAGATCGTAGACTACAATTTTGCGAAACAATCACGGAATTGATCGAGCAGCAGCCTAATGTTTTAGATCACATCATTTTTTCAGATGAAGCAACGTTTTGTCTCAACGGCACTGTGAACAGACATAATTGTCGCTACTGGTCAATTGAAAATCCACATTGGATTGAAGAAGTCCATACACAGCGTCCTCAAATACACAGCGTCCACTATGTCTGGGCTGGTCTTGTTGGAAACAACATCATAGGACCATTTTTTATAAGAGGAAATTTAACTGGCAACGTCTACTTAAATTTATTGCGAAATGAGGTTGTTCCGGTACTTGCGGCCTTCTTTCCAAATACAAACATAGGTGATCACCCTAATGCACATTTTTGGTTTCAACAAGGCGGAGCTCCCCCCCCATTTTGCCCATAATGTCCGCGATTATTTGAATGAAATTTTTCCAGGGCATTGGATCGGATGTAGAGGAGCAATCGAATGGCCAGCACGTTCGCCAGACCTCTCGCCATTAGATTTTTTCTTTTGGGGTCACTTGAAATGTCAAGTGTACAAAAATCGTCCCCATAATCTTGAACAATTGGAAGAGAGAATAGTTCAAGAAGCCAATCGCATCACTCCAGAACAAATACAAAATTCAATAAGAAATTTTACTGACCGTTTACATTTTTGTCAAATTGTAAATGGAGAGCATTTTGAACAATTATTGTAATCGCAGCCTGAATAGACAGGTATCTTGATTTTTCTGTATTAGGACACTTTTTTAATTTTTTAACTGTTTTCTTGTGAATAAAAATAAACATCTTAATATTTCCTGAACCTAGTTTTTTATTTTGCATTCAAAAGTGTTAAAAAAAATCTGGGCGTTCCATTAAAAAAAAAAGTTGGACGTATTGCCGATTAAACCGGAAGTGAAAAAATATTAACTGTATTGCATAAAATGCATTTATATTAACTATACCCCCATACCAAATTTCAGAAATCATAATTTTCAAATAACAAAATTATTCGACCGTTCCGGAACTTTTTACTAACGCTGTATACATACATCGTTATTAATGGTTCAATGTTGCTTATCAATGTAATTTTACAGATGTTAGAAATACCGTGTATGTATGCCTAAGGAAGTACAGAGGATTGAAAACTTTAGGCTTTGGTGTCGTCGAAAAAGCTGTGTCATACGAAGCCTTTCAACTAACTGTTACCATCAGGCACGTGGCCGATTCACCGGAAACGAAATACATCGACAATAGCGGAGGAATGTTTCTAGTTATCGTAGCCGTTCCCGTTTATTCCAATTATAAAGGTAGTTTTTCTACTTGTGTACTTGACGTTACGTTCACCGAATAGATCTTCTAGTGCCAGACGAGAGGAGAAAATCAGCCAAGTTCGGGATGCGTCACACCGCCGCTTGCATTTTTAGTCACGTGGATCCCGACGTAGTGACAAACTTTGGATTCCTTCCGCAGGACATGCTGGGGAAATCGATATTTGATTTCTACCATCCGGAAGATATGCCTTTCCTCAAGGAGGTATACGAATCGGTCATGAAGATGTGCCAAATAGCCGGTTCGGTATTCAGGAGCAAACCATATCGTTTTGCCGTGCAAAATGGTGGTTTCGCCATGATCGAAACAGAATGGTCGAGTTTTGTTAACCCCTGGTCGAGAAGATTAGAATTTGTAATTGGTTTGCATCGAGTCTTACAGGTAACATTAATGAGCCTTAGAGGTGATTATGTAATGAATGTTTATTCATGCAGGGACCTAGCAATCCTAACATTTTCGATACGCGAAAAGAGGATAAAATTAAACATATATCGGAAGAGGTCCTGAAAGAAAGTAAACTTATACAAGAAGAAATCATTATTTTACTGAATAAGGTATGCTGATCGTTTCATCAAAATAAATTGCCTCTTTAACGAATTGATGACTATCTTCAGGAATTGACGAGACCAACAGAAACGGTAAAACACGAGGTATCGAAAAGATGTAAAGATCTGGCAACATTTATGGAAACTCTAATGGGCGAAGTATCCAAATCGAACTTACAACTCGATTTACCGCAAGATCCCGATCCGACTATATCTGTTAGTAAAATTAATAAGTCGAGCATGTAAGCACGATAAGAACCTGTAATATTTACATCTTATAGGAACGCGATTCTGTGATGTTAGGAGAAATATCCCCTCATCACGATTATTACGACAGCAAGTCATCATCGGAAACACCTCCTAGTTACAATCAACTGAACTATAACGAGAATATCCAGCGCTTCTTTCAAAGTAAACCTAAGACGACCGTTTCGGACGAGAGCGGCGAGAGACCCGGCCCGTTACAAAGCACGACGGATACGGATCAAGAGGCGAAGAGCCTCTCGGCAGTTCAGGAATGTTCCAACAATCAGTAAGTGTGAGCAACGAAAACTAAATCGGGATGAATTCAGTAACCGCCGATTGCCTTTTTATAGAAAATGCTTATCTCCAGTTCAAAATAGCGGCGCTTCGGGAAGTGGTAGTGCCGGAAATCTCAGCTCCGGTAGCAATCCGAACATCGAGAGTGCGACAACAAGTGCGACGCACACATCGAATGACTCCTATAAGGCGCCTCATCTAACAGAAGCTCTTCTCTTCAAGTAGGTTTCCGTTTGTTTTTATTTGCATGTAATTATTTAAAAAATTCGTTGAAATTCTATTAAACATTATTAATGTTTCTTCATAGTTTTGTTATTTTGAAAAACATATTCTTTTAAAGGCATAATGAAGACATGGAGAAGATAATGATTAAGCGTCATAGGGAACAAAGAACCAGTACAAAAGTAGATCGAGAAAGTAAAAAATCTCATCATAAGACTGAAAAGAACGGCGTGGCAGAAAAAGTTGATAAAAATGAGGTAAGACTACAAAACATTAGACAGAAATATAATTAATTCCTCTTCGATCGTATTAGAATCATGGTAATCATGGAATTAAAAGAAGCGGTTCGCATTCTTGGGAGGAAGATAGCCATAAAGTGTCCAAACACAAACATCTGCAAGATACAATCAACAAAAACGGCGATAAAGGAACGTCTAATAGTTTTCACGCAATCAGAAATTCAAATTTTCCACCTCCAACGTCTATTGCGTCTGGTATTTTGAACAGTGATATTTTTGCCACCGGGGTAAGCGGGATTACCCAAATTAATAGCGTAAAACGAGGGAACCTACAACTTTTCGATCGTTTACAGGTAAACGATGTAAATCTATGGCCGCCATTTTCTGTTACCCTTACACCGATCAACAATACGCAAACAGGGGTAACATCAACACCGAATACGAATGGTAACTTTACTACCGGCATGTTTCCCGTTTACTACATACCAGCGCAGCAAAGATCCCTTCAATCAGATCCTACATTAGCAGGCTTTCAAGGTAGTTCAAGTGATTTTGCTAAGCAAGTAACAAGGCTACTAAGAATTTATTCGCTTTAGTGCAATACATGCCAGGAATGATGTACAACACGATATTTCCCGCTGCGCCTCCCATTTTTTGTTCTCCGGTACCGATGGTGCCGGTCCCATTGGCGCAGCCGATAGCGCCGATTCACCCGGAGGCCAGTAATTCCATCCCCGCAACTAGTGCGCCACCAACTGATCATAAACTCAGTCCTCCAAGCGTAAGATCGGTCCCTCAATTCCAACGACCCGCATCTCAGGCAACTTCCGTGAAAGCCGAGCCTGGCAGCGCAATGGGTTCCATTGCGTCAGCTAGCGTAGCAAACAAGGTAATTTCTTCCGGGACATCTACTAAATAAACATCTTATTAGAGCTGTACTGATTATGTTCTTTATGCGAAATCTTTTTAGAAATTAAGAAAGTCAAGTAATGTAATGTTACAGGCTTTATCCGAATGTTCACGTAAAGATCTAGGACTGCAATCTGTTTGCTCGCCAGATTCTCCGTTGGTTAGTCCTCCAGGGGACGAAACGGATATGGAAAATTTTAATGTAAACACCAGGGTTAGTATTGCTTAATTTATATAATGCCATAACTTTCATATTACTAAGTAAATGTCGCGGAATCAAAGAAGAAGGTAAAGGACCGTATACTCGGTTTTACTGAACTGTTCAGTATTGCCGCTGAAGATGGTAATAGTGAAGCGTTTCAAATAAATGTCCGTATTACAAGGCTCAAGTATATGAATACCACCTATATGACAGACATATGTTTTCTTCAAAAACATATGTCTGGCTCTCGATTCCGCGTCACGTATTTTTTTCGCGAATTATGGGTAATTTTATACAATTATGTGCAAGTGAAGCAATCTTCGTTGTAGTCGCTGGAAAACGACGAAAAAAGTAAACAAGAAAACAAATACAGGGACAGTCAGACAGGGGACGAAGAAAGTAGCTATTCCTCATTCTATTCTTCCTTTTTGAAAACCGACACAGGTTCCGGGTCGAACGATGACTCAACCAATGCGGAAAATAAAACAATCAAGAGCAATGACGTAAGTAATTCCGACGTTCTCGGTACGGATCTGCTAATTATATCGTAGAATTTTCGACAGAAATCCAGACACTATTCCGGTCGTAAGCGTGATCCACCATGGTTGGAAGCGGTATCTATGACGCCGGAGCTAATTTATAAATACCAAATGTCTGTAAAGGAAATCGGCGATATTTTGGAATCGGATCTTAATACGCTGAAACAGATACACCAAGTAAGTTTTTACCAATTGAAAATAGTTCATTATTTACCTGCTTTTGAGATAGGCGAGAGCCCGCTTAAGTACTCGAAGACAAAACTCTCAATTTTGTCTTTGTTCGTTCATTTCTTCTTGTACAAACCTAAGTTGTTTTGTTTTAGCCAATACTTGTCAACGACCAATTAAGTCAATTATACATAGAGATGGAATTGGAAGGTCTATCGACGAAATTGACTTTGGAAGAAGGCATAACTTCCAGCAGCAGCAGCAGTGACGAAATCAATAGGCATATGTCAAAAGTAAAGTGAGATAATAGAATTCTGGGCTTTATTGTGACGGAAGTAAATTTTCAGCCGAAGAAGAAGCGTCGTTCCTATAATTCCCTGATGATGATCTACGAAGAAAACGCCCCGTTTCCTTCGTCAGATTATTAATAATATACAAACGATAAACGATCTATTCGATTATTTTTATCGAAGCGAACCGGTTCTTCAATTCGCTAGAACACTATTTGCATTACGTGCACTGATGATATTGTATATTATTATTAAGCATGCGTTTGCACTGTTTAAGGCGATTATTATGTATGTTACGCAAGTAAGGTAAAAACGTTCCCAGTTTTCAATAGTTTTAAAAACCTAGATTTCCTAGAGTTATAAAGACTATTTCTATATTTGTAAATTAATGAATAAAAGTTTTCCTATGAAGAATGTGTGTTGTTATTTTTCGTTATCCTAGTAGAGAAGTTAGAAGACATATTGTGGGAACAATTGGCAAAAGTAACAACAGAAGAAAGCAAGAAGATGTATTAAGTGTAGAGACAAGCAGAGGAGAGAAGTTAATAGTAGATTATATGCTGGTGGAACAAGAAAACAAGAAACCTAGAATTAAGAAAGAAATGAAACTGGGAGTTGAAACAAACAAACAAGTAACTCAATAAGGTCGTGGGCTACTAAAAATAATGGACCTTCATAAGAAATTCTAACAGAAGCGGGGGTGGACAGCACCGTCACGTTCGAACAACTTAAAATCATCACCATCACCTTACATCTTCAGAAGTGGGCTCAAGGACCAGAGACTAAAGGGCACAAAATGGATAAATTCGAAACGTTCCAAAGAAGGTTTAGAAATTTCGAACGGGGCGAGTAATAAAAAAAGAGCTAGATTTATCCAAGATGTTTGTAACAATTGTGTTAAAGAATCAACGACGGGCTCACCTAATGGAGAATGTGCGGCAGCAACTTATCTAAAGAGATACTTCTACGACAAATATATCTGCACGAGCTACCCGATAATTACATGCTCGAAACCGTGTAATCGCGCCGTAAAAGAATGCCCGAGTGATTCCTCGCAACTGCATAAAATTGCGGCGGAGAAAATGGATAAATCCCAACAGCATAATTCCCAATATTTTAACAAGAATCATAAAACTCCCAATGCGTTACCCCCGGTGATTGCGTCATCATAACGAATGTTGTTAGCAGTAGTGGTCAGTGTCAGGTTCAACGGAGTTGTAAGAATTATTTAAAAGTAATTCTTACAACATAAATGTTGACACCACTGATTGTTTGAATATGTTTTTATGTTGGCAAAAGAGTAAGATGAAGCAAGCATGTAAAAAAATGGAATAAACGTTACTTATCTTTTTTTTAAGAGCAAAAAATAGAACTATTTTTTACCGCATTCAAACAACTTAAAACTGTAAATTATCTTGCAACTGTGTAACTCTAAATTATCTTACAGACATGATTTTCCTAGCTTTTTCTTTGTAAATTAATGGATAATATCCCATATATTTAAGTTATTAAACAAGTCGCTTTCTAGGGCTCACCCTGTATAATATATTCTCATCTGATGATTTTTATTTTTACTCTCTTACTTACTTACTTATCTTATCTTATCTTAAGATCTTTATGCGTTTATTTTTGCGTATTAATTACGTATGTTATAATGGTTTTAAATATGGAAAATCGTTTCAACATATTATACCATCTTTCTTTGCGATCGTCTACATTAGCATGTAAATCGTATCTACCTGAAATATCTTCAATCCCTTGATAAATAATTCCGCGTGCATATATCCTTAAATATTTCAGGTCTTGCTCTTTCAAACCTTACCTTCGCATTATCGAGAGCTGTTGTTTAACGAAAATCGTCGGATTACGACCACCTATCCATGTTTCGCGCCCTTTCTGACGAAGCTTAGCGGGAGAAAAAAAAAGCGATAAAGAAATCGAGGTCGGGCGGATGTTAATTTTGGTTCGGTTAGGTCTAATTTCAATTGCAAATCCGGCGCCGCCGCCATTTTAAATACACTCCGCTATTCGGTTGCCTTGCGTTGCAGATTATCTCCGACGTTTTTGAATAAAAAACGCATTCACACTAATAAATATAATTCTCCATTCAATTTTCCCGAAAGTTCATTTCAATTAAGTTCTAATGACGTGCCTTTCTGAATAGCATCCAGCTGTTTGCTGGAAAGGGTTTTTTCGCCAACAGTTCGGGTAATAACGATATCTCTTTGGGAACTAACTCTACGTAACCACCTAATTGCAGTATTGTATCCTGTTATTTCGTTAACACTATTTCAGTTGATTGGATTAATGTCTGACAATGTACGTTATTTACTAAATAAGTACCGGCAAAAAAACTCTCTTCAATATTTTTTTTTTCGTTTTTAAGGAAATCTGTCTCGAGAATAGGAGATGTTAAGTTCGCGTCCTTAACGGGATTGAATTTTTTATTATTTAATTACGTCGGAAAAACTAAGTGTCGTAAGCAGTATGCTTGAGGCAGTAACCAAGTTTTTGTAAAGGCCAGTTCTTTTGTGTCGCGACAGTAATGAATAAATCATTAAGTTTGTCTGATTACTGCTCGTAACTTGGGACAACTATCAAATAGAAATTTCGTGAGATAGTCGAATTTTTTGGGTAAAAACGGCTTAGTTGCAGAGTAATAGAGCACTTGCAAAAACTTGGCTAATCGTCCAACCATATTGCTTACAAAGCTATAATTTGATAATGAATTATTCTGTAAATATCGAATTTAAGAGCGATTTACTGAGTAGAAGAATAACGTATGTATGTATACAAGTTCGTAAGTTATAGCACAAGAGTAAGATGTTAGCTTTGTTACTTTCCTCAAGAGAATTATGACAAGTAAAATAAGATTTAATTAATTTTGTTACCTGGAGTGGACATCTTACGCGAAAGAATTAAATGGTGCAAATGTAAAAATTCACCACTCATCGCCGGTCGCCTTAATTTAAATTGAAATACAGAAAAGAGCGACGGCATAAACGAAGCGGAAGCGCCGCTGCAGAAGAGATGTTCATGGAAGCGACGCGATCCATAAACTTTTACTATTTTAAAAGTTTTATCTACTTAATGAGGATCGTATCGTTCAAGCTTCGGTTATTCGTTTAAGGAAATGCAACGGCACCTATATCCGTCTCTGTCTGGTGAACGTTGGACCTCCGCAAAATCAAACGACAATAAAACTATTTAGCGTTTGTGCATATCTCCGGCTCGAAGAGGTTTCAGTTTTTAGCGGCGGTGATTTTCAGAAACGAACTTAGGAATACAGAATGTGGATCATCTTATCGTTACCGAAGACATTCTTGAATAACGACTTCCTAAAGTAACGACTTTAAGATAGTATCGGCGTTTGATTTAGGGGATTAGAGACTATATTTTATCAACAAAGTATTCAACTTCGCCGTAAAATATAGGATAAAATTTTATCAATTTAGAAGGAGATGACGTAAACTGATACTTTGTACAAAATGTAACTGAAGTGTGGACGAAAATATTTTATTTCGAGGGTAAAAGAGATGGGAGGTGTGCTTATTTTGTTCGATGATAAATAATTTAATAAAGATTTAATAATAAAAAAATAATAATAAAATTCGTTAATAAACATGCGCGTATGGACAGCAAAATGAACTTATCCTGCTCTTCTATTTCTGTAAGTCATGATAAGAAACTATCTATTCTTGAGGATTATTTGTGATGCATTTATGTATATTTACTTGTTAGCAAAAAACATCGGTAATCGTAAAAAATAAGGTATATTATACGTTTCTCTCCGTATGTCAAGGTTTAGATGTATTATTTCATTCTTTTTTTTTTCTTGGAAGTAGGTACTCTGTTAACTAATATTAAAAAAGCCAGGGAAAAAGTTCCATTACTCATAATATGAAAGTACTAAGTACATGCGATATAATAAACAAGCAGAGACGTATGAAATATCGTACGGAATTTCATCAAAACGTAGGTTATTATCTATCTTGATAACGAACTTACTTGCGCTCTTTTGGATGTAGTTTCCGAGCGGCGCCTACATTCCTCGTTGTTCCCAGGCGGGTCGCTTCCCTTCCTAACATAACAATTTTGGAATGCGTTCGTTGAAAATTCATCAAATTAATTTTGTAATCAACATTGTATAACATAATAAGCCCATGAAAGACGAGTTCAGCGATATCTTGATTGGCCGATGAATTTTAATGTTCTACGAATAGCTCATCGTATGAATAGCAAAATCTTTTCAGCTTGGGAACGAAGTCTTGTTTGTTTAATGGAAAGCTAATAATTCCTCTAAAAGGTAAAGCCGACCATATCTCCACGCTATAAAGCTTTTTCCACACTCAATTATGCGTATGCTTACCGTCATTTACTATTGCTATTAATAAAAATATTAACCTTAGCAGTAACCAACGACTTCTTGTACTGAACGAGCCAAAATCTCCCAGAAAAGAGAATACGCAAGTCTTTTTACTAGCACAGGCTATTTCTTAGATATCATCAACGTCTTAAGCAGAAATTTGTTTGCTAATACTGATGTGGTAAATTGGTACTACAACGATTTAGACTACATTCAGCTATAGTAGTGCGAGATTAGTGTAAGAATTAGTGCAATATTTCGCGCCAATTCGACAACTGACGCTGATGATTTCCTTTATCCTAAGATAACGTAAATTTTGTCGTTCTTCGTTCGTAATGCACGAAATTACACAGAAATGTTATGCGGTGTGTCTATTAGCAAATTATGGCGCACAAATGGAGAAAGCGGTGGTACTGTCAAAGTTTAACGTGTGTATAATTTCGAACTACATTACGCCGCTATATAGACGGTCATATTAATTTGCATTGTGCGTTGTACCTTAATTGTTGCACTGATTTCGCCACTTTACAACTAAAAAAATAATATATAAGAAACCATGTACCTTTTTCTATTCAACAAATTTCTGAAAATAATCAAGTCGAACGGGGATCAAAGAAACAAAAGATTATTTTAATTTCATTTTATTTCACAACAATATATACTACAAATTATTTAGGAGATTATAATACATCACAAATAATATACATCATGTTTATGTTATTGCCTTATTTTTATTGTTAACCTACGTTTGTAGCAACTAATAGGTATTATATATATATAATTTTTTTTTAAATTTGGGGGCTCGTTTATACCGACAGAAAAATCCAAAATGCAATGGGAAGTAGATTAAAGCGCACGAACAACAACCAGGAATAGATGCAATGTGTAGTAAAAGTCGCCATAGAATAACCAAAGCAATAATGTAAGATCGCAGATAGATAGAACCGGAGTACATGCTTTCCGTAATCGAGCCTTATTAGCATACCTCTAAACATTGTTACATGTTGCAAATTCGTGTATTTTCGTAAATTTTCAGTTTTACATCTTCCACCTTAATTATAATTATGTGTTCAAACCGTTAATTCATCAAGTCTTTGCAACAATTGCACAAAAGTAAATCTGGACGATACGCAGTGGACTTTTACGAAGGTAAGCTTTGTTTATACCGTAGATACTACTACGTCGCTTGCCAAATTTACTTTTGTTCCATCATACATTAGTATCAAATATCAATTTAAATAATATGGATAGGAGATGCATATTAATTGATTGAGAAATAGAAAAAAATAGGCTTTTGAGGAGAGGTTGATCCTGTATTTTAAAGATACATTACTATTAAAAGTGGATTGTTTATTACATCTATAAACAACTTTGCGTTGATAAAGAACCATCATTATACATACTATACGTCCACAAATTCGATATTTACTTTTTAACTTAAAGCAAATTGGAAATAATAATGGCAAAGATATATGTTTGGCATCTAGTATTTAGATATATCAAATTACAAGACAAGAGTTGCTAGTGTTACTGTTATTGCACATAGTTATTCTGCAGAAACTTTTTAGCGTATAGTTGCGATGTATAGGATGCAGCATGGAACGTTTTCAGTTAAGTAGGTGTCCACATTATTAATATTCTTCGTATTATATTTGTGATTGCGTCGCATGGAGAAAATGAGGACTAATCTGCATTATAAGCGGAAAGCTATGAAAATTTGTCGTCACAGATATTTGTATCCAAGAAAGCTAAGTTGAAAAATGTTTGGATAATCATTTTGGATTAGTCTGCGTGCCTAATACACTTGTTTTAAATACTAACTTCCTCGTTTCAACGTCTCAAGTTCAATTTAAAGGTTACATTACGTTTAAGTAAAATATAATATGTACGATCGAAGTATATTTTCGAGTGTATAGGTAAATTCGTTAAACTACTAAAAAAAAAAGAAAAAAAGGACCAAAAACATTTCAGAGAGAACTGAATTTCAGGCACGAGTTTCGGGTCGACTAACAAAGTTATTACCTAATTGCTACTAGCAGATGTATCAAAGCTATCACGAGAATGTAGAGCGTGCCGAGAGAGGCCGTTTCGCATCCGTTGCGGTTGAACATGTCTGCAACAGAAAAGAACACACATAGAGAAAAAGTTATTTCGGTTCGTATCTCGTCATATCGCGATGCAAAGTTTAGAGAAGCAGATACGTGATGTATTGAGGCTCTTTTTTACGATAAAATCGCTAAAGAGAGAAGGAGCGAGAGAGCGGGAGGCGAAAGGGAAAAAAAACAGACAGAATGGGCATAAATTCCGAATCGAAAGTGTGATTGATATCTCCGATAAATGCGAATTACTTTTATCTGTGATATTTTACAAAGTCGGGCGTGTTTTTAACGTATCGACGTTTAGGATTTCGCTCAGAAACACATTCTATAAAACGAAATTTTCCTAAATATGGGCTTCGCACTGGGGAAGTCAGAGATAACTGATCAATATAAAATATTTATTGGTGTGCCTTAGGGCTTAACAATGAGGACATTTTATCGCTGGGGAATAAGATTTTTCTGCAATAATTTATTGTATAATATTTCAAAATTGCCTTTTTACGGGATATAAAACGTTTTTGTACGTGCTACAGTAAAATATGTGCGTTCGGTTCGAAAACATTGTGAAATGTTTAACAATCGTTCTTAAACGCCTTTAAAATTACTAACGTAATGTAAAGCGCGTGTCCATCTACTGCGCGGACGGAAGATGATTCCTCCCCTGAGTAATCTATAATTAGGGAAAAGGTGCTATACAACATAAAATTATATTTAAGTATACAGGATGTTTAGTATTCACAGTATACGACTACATACATTATTACAGATGTTTTTCTTCAAAACATTCTCTGCGCTTATCTTAGTGTTTGAGATAATTAACGTAATTTTAGATTTTTGCGAAATCTTTAATGACCGATGTATAAAAAAACCGTGTATAATTTAATGTTACACGTATTCCAATCATGTGCGTATGTTATAAGGTCCTTCAAAATAAGCGATAGACGGCTCGAGTTGAAAAGATAAAACGTGTTATAGGCAGAAAAGACAGGTAAGAATATGTTCTTACAAATGTGACAATTTCAATGGAACCATATTGTACGAGAAAAGAACGACCACAAACCCTTCTATCTTTAAGAACTACCGATAAGGTATGTAGTTAGTCTAACAAAAATTACATTGAACGTTATTGTCATGCACTTTACTCATAATATTGTTACTTTAACTCTGCATTTTTCTCCGTATAAAAGATAGCTTTAAAACATGACGTTAGTCCTCTCTGATTGTTTTCGTTGCTAGGAAGGCAAGTAATGCATAGATCTTCCCTCAATATGAATTCAGATTAGTTTAAAAAAGTTCTGTAAGGATTTATAGTTATTCAGCAGCATGATATAACTTAAAAGAGATCATAATGCGGCAACATCGCATAAATGCGTAATAAGTTAAAAGTAAAATTAAAATTAATTTCATTCGCAACAGGAAGAGCCAACATTTCTAACAAGCAATCAATCAATTCATTTTCGAAAATAGATGCAAATAATCAAACGTATGCACAATATGTAATACACGTTCTATTTTGTTTATTATTGTTACTATTATTATTTTGATTCGTTCGATTTCTTAATATACCGTAACGTACCGAAGGTGGTGTCCTCCTCAACGCTGTGCGATGACGTCGATCCTAGTACAGGCGCTAAGAGGGGCGTTTCATCCCTTATATATGTGTGGACGACTCCTGTCCATAACTGATGAATACGAGCTTCGCATTTCAAAGACATTTGTCCCGAGACAAAAAAGCCCTGCCCGGCGACGATTTCGATCTTCGATGTTGTGGAACGCAACTGTGCGCTGTGTTCGCTCGCGTTATGCGTCGTGTGAATCTTTACGTCGTTAGTGTCGCCCGGTATCTGGAACAGGAGCCGTGCTGGTACATTAAAATAAAAATAGAGGAAATCGCTTTTAAATGAAGGTAACGGTTATATTTTAAGGTACTTTGGGAACATTAGGATAATATTACTGTAATATTCCGGACCCTTAACCTTTTATATTATCACCAATTCGCTTCTCTCAATACCAAACGGTGTAACAATATTTTTGTATGAAAGCAATGGAATAGATCAACTTATCCGAGTTCAATGAAAGAACAAGGTAGTTGAAGAGGAAAACAGCACAACAACTTGTGAAGAAAAGGTAATTTAGAATAAAATGAAGCACCACTCTAGTGCGTCTTCAAAGAATGCGTGTTCGATCAAGCAAATATATTATTTTTTTATTTATCTTACCTCGTTATCGTTTATATACCAAGTGAGTTTGGAAGGTGGAAACGAATATGGGGAACGACATTCCGCTTTTACCGTCTTGCCGACTTCAACTTTCTTAGGTTCGATACTCAACCTGGGCATTTCGAATGGTAATTCTGCAATAAACCAAGAAGAATTCTGTGCACTTGTGGTTTTCTATTCGTGTATAGTTACCAGCGACCGTCATATGAGCGCCTTTAATCTCTGTATGGAACAGCGGAGCGTCCGCCGATACTTCGCAGTTGTAATCTCCCGTCATTTCTTTGCTAACCTGCGTTAAAGTCACTTTGTTAGGTCCGGAAGTAGATATCTGAAAAATAAAAGGAAATTACTTTGATATTGGAATATACCGTGCCTCCAATCAAATTCTTATTTATAGTAGCCTATAATTTCAATATAATTTGGTAAATTCCTTCACAACAAGAGTTTTCGCGATATCAGTGGTGGCTTCTTATAGACCCCCCAGTTCGCGTCCCTCAACCAACTCAGCGAATTAAGCACTTCGTTTCTTATCATTAAATACATCTTTATACATTCAATATATTTGAATACCCTAAAATTTACGAGAATCTGAAAAATGTTTAATGGAATAATCTAGAAACGTATAGCGGAAAATGTCATAAGAGAGACGAAGAAAGCAGATGCGAACATAAGTTTATGTTGAACATAAACTCATCCAATTTTGCCCGCGGCTGAGAGTCGAGAGTTAGAGAAATGTTTTGAAATACTTGAAAAAGTTATCAAATCCATTATTGAATCGCTCCCATTGTTCCCCCGCATCGCCCACCAATGATGTTTCTTTTTTCTCCGTTTCTTTTCAAGCAAACAATACATAATAATCATAATTATTGCTATAATACGCTCGCCGTCGCTCAATACCATGAGTAAAACAGCGAGCATAAGCAAAGCAACGAGTTACGCAAGACGTCTCAGAATCTCAGAAGCACAAGTACGAGCACGAGTAAGCGCCCGCACACGAGCGATCTGTACATACGTATATACAACATACGTACATTCTTTAGCGGTAAATTAACGACGAGCTAGCGTAACTTTCAACATACTCCCGAGTACGTGCGACGCAATGTGTGCATAACCCCCTGAATCTAAAGCTTCATCGTTTACTTAAACTAAGAAGCGGCTGCAATTCGAAAAACTACTTTTTGCTACTCGTTTGTTTGCTTTCCAGAACTTAAATTTAGATTACGATAGTTGGGACGAAGAGCGAACGCAAATCTCGGTTGATACTTTTTGTAAGTTTACGACGTTTTTACAGCGCAAACTTTATTATCTTTTCATTCATGAATACTTAATAAATTAAGTTCGTAAACTTAGATTAACGCTTAATATAGGGAATATTGTGCCATGCTGAATTCATTTTATTATTGAATACATTTACTTGGACACTTACGCGAAATTTTATAACGTTGTTTTGTTAGATAGACGTTCGGAAAGATTTAATACGATGCGAAACGCATTTGTCAACGCGCCTGTCGAAGGTTGCAGCTGCTGGATACGCGGTGCAGTACGATATACGTAGACGAATGAATATTCCGCAGGCAATTAACAGTTGACTAATTAGTCAAAACTAATTAACAACATTTTTTAATCATATATTTTGGCTTCCGTCGATAAATTACGAACATTCGTAGTTTCCTTCCTTCCGGCGCAATTAAATATCCGAAAACTAACAACTAGCTATTAAAAAGCGAATATTCCCGCAACGAAAGCAAATGTACGCATGTTATTTGGTCACGCGTGCATTTTATTCTATGTTATTCTCATCTTAGCAACACACTTACTTGCCTAGTTAGCTTCTAAATGTTTATTTAACGCCATCCAAGTTCAAAGTTCCCTTTATGATGTAATAAACGCATGCGAAGTATCAACTAAGGTAAAATTGTCGTCTCTCGGAGTAACTTATAAGCGGGCAACTGTCCCGTCGTTTGCGGTTTAGCGAGGGAAAATAATTTCGAATGGTTATTAAAATAATTAGCATGCATATGCACACAGGTGCGGGCACATTCAGCAAAGTTTAGTTGGAGAAATTTTATAAAACGCAGTAAATTGCAGGCAATTTGCCTTGATGGAGCAAGTTTTATCGCGAACTAAAGCGGAATGCTAACTAGATTAATAAATTTGAATAATTTACTTGATTACGTATCTGTGGCGGTACAGTGTCACTTTCTTTATTGAAATTTATGTCTTAAACAGCGGCGATATAAAAATGTATAATTCAAGAAGGGTTTTCGACGTTATTTTTTAATGTTATTTAAATTTCCTGCTATTTTTTACTTCTATTTTCCCGCTTACTCTTTGTTTAATCTCTTGTATTATCTTCCTGTATTATCTTCATTTGAATGAATGAATCATTCGTTCATTCATTTCATCATTCTTTCAAAAATCATTCAGCGATTTTTAAAAAGCATAACAAATTAACCAAGGGGTGGATTTTTATCGAAATGTAAAGCATCGTATTACACGAATTAAAGTTCGAATTGATAGAGCACCCGATTTAGCCACCGGCGTCTTCGACGTTTCGTTCGGAGGATGGAGATTATCATCAAAGGAGACCATCTTGAAAAATTTAACAAAGAAAGAATTTGTTTCTGTATAAGGCTAGAAACTCTTCAGACTACCCTCGTATGTGCTTAAAATTTTCAAACACTCTTCGCTACTGTGTCTGATGTAAATTCAATTTTGCTTTATATAAATTTCTTCTTCCGCGATCACAGAACGAAAGCTTTTTCTTGTGAGACAGTCCCTTATACAGGATATATTGTTCTGGACGAAAAACGAAAGTTTCCTATCTTCCTTCCTTTCTTCCTGATTAAAGTTGATAACACAAAGGTGTCTCCTCATTAACAATAAACAAGAACGAACATTGAAAGAAATCTGACCTAGCACGATAAATAAAACATCTGCGTGTTCGGGATCGCGCAGTCCATCCGCCACCACTATACTACCTATACCACCACATAGACAGCGCCATAATCTGACGACGAAACGTGTCGCAAACTTTTCGACTGTAATGTGACGCTAATGCGACACAAGAGACACCTGCTCTTAATATTGGTATCGAAAGCACTCCCGCACGTACATACCTCATGACGTGACCTGTTTCAAAAGAGTTCCGTTTTAGTGCTCGTTTCTCGCGCGCGTCCTGCGTTGTTCGCCTGCCGCAAGCGGGCGCGCGAATCCGCCCCGAACTGTTCCGGAGCCGGGGCGGCCGACGTGCATTTTATAGAGTGAGAAAAGAGAAATAACTCAGCCTTGCGCTTGAAAATAATGCTTCCAAAAGAAGGCAAAGGAAAAAAGGCGTCGCTAATAAATTCCGTTTGTTTTGCGAGTGGATTTTTTGCGTCCTCTCGACTCTCGTATTTATAGCTTTACCGGGTGCGAACACCGTAATGTTGCCGCCCCGCAATCGGATTGCGTAATAGAGTCCCGTTTTAATTGCGATGTGCGAAAAGATGAATTTCGTGCCTTGGCTTCGACTGTTTATTCTGCAAATTCTTATGAAGTTTTGATGAAATTACGTTATCTATACCTAGGTAATATTGGTTGTTCATCAACGGATGTCACGACGAAAATTTCATTAATTTCTAATGACGTTATTAACATTTATACTGATATATGATGATCTACTTACAGACTCGCTCATCATTTTAAGATAGGAACTTGTAACCAACGATGCTGCGTAATATGATGCAATACTACAAAAACCTTAAGTTTTAAGGGCAACAAATGGAGAATTCTCTTTCGTCTTTGATGATAGAATTAACTGCAATATTTTTGGAAGTTTTCTCTCCTTTGAACTAGGTTAAGCTGAAGTAACTTCTGATTTCTTTAGACGTGATTTTTGCTGTTCACCAACATCCCTGCTGGTAGCTAGCTGCAGAAGATATAACCGTACACTGAGAATTAGTCGCTCCATATATTTCCATTTCAATGCATAAGTTCATAGATATTATAAAATTCTGAAGAAGTCGACAGCTTAAAACGATATATCCACTAAACAATGCAAAGTAGTAAGACAGACAAATTCTTCTTTGGGAAATATGTAAAATTTCAACGTGAACTAAACACGCGATCGATTAAATCGTCTATTATTACAGTCGGACCGGCTGTGCAGCGTATTGGTCAATATAATAGACGTGGACGTCTTATCTGTGCAGGCACCGCATAAAGATCCATGAAACGAATGCCCACGGAACATCCCAATATTTTAACGATCAGTACTTTACGTTTGAATGAGATCACTTCTCTATGCCCGCACGTATGTATATCATCGCGCGCGGAACTGGATCGCGAAAAATGTGAATTTAAACCTCATCGAGGAGCGGTGGATGTAGTAGAGGACAGAGAACGAGCGAAGCTTCCTTGAAATAACAACATGTAATTGAACGTGGGACCAGAATAGAATGATGTGAATGGAGTGAAGACATGTGAAGTAAATTAATGGAATCCCGGAGGAATGTGTTGGCAAAACGAGTTAAAAGCAGCAGCTAACAAAATCCTTAATTGGTAAAGCATGCAATACTGTTATAATCTCGTGATTAAGCGTAAATAGATTTAAGGAATTAAATTAAATAAATTTCGCCCTTGGGAACCGTTGATCGAGTGAAATTAATGAATTTTTAAGATATCAGATTAGAATTAATTTCTTTTAGAAAAGTTTTTAAATAGACGGCGTTTCCCTCCACAATTACGTAGGGCTTCCTCAATAGAAAGAAAGGTGATGTTTAAACCATGCCAGGAATGAAGATTAGCATTAGAGATATTAGATAGAGAGTCGTTTGTTAAAGGAAATAAGGCAAATGAAAAAGTTTTTTGCGTTACTTCTTTTTTTCTGCAACTTTTTCTTGCACATGAAGGCAGTATTATTGTTAATGCGACGATTGGTGCTTTAGATGCAATATTTGCACAAAAACTGGTAGACATTGCAGAATATTTATGTATATACAGTTCGGTCGATATACCAGCTCCTATCGCTAAATATAAATGAAGCTTGTGCATATCTATTTGCATTAAACTACACATTTTATTTCGGCTATGTCAAAAGTATCATCATTCCATCCAATAGAATATCTGCTTTAACGCAGAGAACCCAATCCTTGTTTACAATACATGACCGTCGGATTAAATGAATAAGTACATAATGCGGTCACCAGAGAAGACAAGCAATTTTCATTGAATACGCCCGTGTATTAATCTACGCATATTAATTTATTGTTCTATTTATGGACAGTTTGTGTATACGTTTATCTACTGGGCCGTTCGCAAAATACTTTATGTTATATTTAATACCACGAGTTAAGTATTGGACGCTTTAAGTATCTTAACATAGATACATACTTACGTACCACCGCAACTGTATCCTGGCAAACCTTAAGACTCTCGTTAAAGTGCCAGAGCAACACCAATACGAAAGCGAAGACCAACGTGCGACATTATTCATACGTCAACTGTTTATCGTCGCATTGTTATATTTCCCTTTCCCTAATTGGTTGTTATTTAATTTACGACGTTTAGCTACACAGAGTTGCACAATTTTAATGTTGTACATTAGAGGGACCATATTACCATATGCAGCGCAACTCGCAATACCTTTAGATTTTCTTAATGTAAACTTACGTTATCGGCTTTTTATAAATTTTAATATGAAATTTATAGAAAGCCGCATATACTTTGTTTGGCAATTGAGTATGTTAATGGATTACAGTTTTCTAATGAACAAGTATCCATTATTCAGCACTAAAAAACATCGGCAATTTGCTTAGTTTCTGATTACTTCCTCCCATACAACGTTGTAGTTCTTCTCACAGAAGCGGTACAACGTGCAACAGTCCAGAAGAAACTCCGTAGAATTGAGAGCGCGAAACGTCATCGGATTAACAACAGCAATTTCAGTATGTTTTGTCCATTGTTATCATAGTAACCAAATAATACTAACACTCCGTATATACAAACATATTTAATGTAACATAATTTACTATTTACGAAATAGGTACAATTTTACAATGCCTGAATATTGGAACGCCTGTATATTTGTACGATGTACGTGTACCGCACTGCTGGACGAACAATAAATACTACCATGGTAATGGCGCGATAAGCGGATTTCCGAATCCTCGTGTAATATCGCTTTTTCGTTTTTTCTTTTTTTTTGTTTTTATCCTTACATATGCGGAAAATCCTATTTTCATATAAAAAGAGGACTGCTTACGTCGGATAATTGAAGTGTTTTCCGCTTTCACGAAATTAAATTTTATAACGCGCTTCCTTCGCATCAAAAGCTCATATGCTGAACAACAAAATTTCAATTATCATTTAGCGGGCTCCTCGTTTTCGTGCGAATGTGCGCGATAAACTTGTATTTATAGATACGAAAACTTCATGCATTTAGATTAGAATACTGCGCTAAACTCACTTTTAATAGAATAAATTAACATATTTGGAATGCAGAAAATCCACACCGGACATCCGATATGCGAACTCGCTATTCCCAAAAAGTTAACGTTTGTGTTGGTATCTTGAATAATAATATTATTGGTTAGTGCTAACTTGACGAATGCAAATTTTGTTAACTAATCAAATTATTCACAGACAGGATGACCGTCTCGCACATTATAGATCAATAAATAGTCACGAGCGTATTCACTGGTAAGCAAGCTCGCCAAACGATTTTCCTTCTTAGCTTCATTAAAAAATAAAATATTTAGCACACTTGCTCAAAGAGCAAATTTTTAGATAAATTACAAGAAAAAAATTAAGATGAAGTTACAAACATGCTAGCGGAATTTTTATTCAATGGTAGGCGTGGATTGGACTATTGCCTACAAGTACAAAATTTAATACAGAAGCTCTTCTAGATTATTTTTTATCACCCACACCCCTCATATTCCCAAATACGTCCTTCGTTAAAGGAATATAATGAGAACCTAATGAATAATGAACGTTCTTTAAACACTTTCGCAATTTAACTAAATAGAAATGTACATTAACACTTTCTGGGCGAATTTCTTAAGGGAATGCGGAACGTGAAGAATGTTAGTAAATATTCAATAAAATGCAGGAGTTTATATGATTTTAGCAGAAAATTTATCTGCTTATTTTCACGTTGAATGAACTCTAATATTCTAGAAAAATACTAAGATAGAATATTCTATTTAAAAGAATTTAAGCAGCATGGAGTTGATACAAAAAAAAAATGTTTCCTTGTACTACGTCGAATAAAATTCGACCGCTTACGTTACCTTTAATATTCTGTTAAATTCAGAATTACATATTGAGCATTTAAGTACGTAAATTTTAAATCGATAAGTAGTGAAATGATGCTAGAGAAATCCGCCGATATATATATATATATAAAGCAATACTTACGTCGACATTGACATGTGGTAATGGAAAAGCCTTGAATGGCGGCGACTCCTTCGGCACAAATCGAAAAAACTCTTCATTGTTCCTGTACCACTTAATAGTGTATAGAGCTGCCTGTTCCAGATCGTACTCACATGAAAGGGTCACAGTGTCTCCGGACTTCACTATTTCCGGTACTTTTATGAGAAGCGATTTCAGCGACAGACAATCTGTAAACAGAAATAATTCCAGTTACCTGTTTTCGCAAACATGCTATAAATTGATTTGTTCTATACGAACGGTTGACAAGGGAATTGAAAAATACGAACGCACAGACGTATAAATTGCTTCGCCGTATTCGTCACTTGCTATTCGCACTTGCATGTAACAGTAAATATCGATAAAAAAATCACGTATTTGTCGTGTAAAGGATTGTAGAAAATTAATAATTTCAATTGACTTTGACAGTTTTCACATCTACGAAATTGTTTTAGAACAACGATGTTGTCGGTAAGTATGAAATCTGCTTTAGACGAACAGAATGAGTGTAAAAGGTGGTACCGTCTTACACTATCTAATAGAAAAATACTTTAAGAGGCTGTACTATTTGAAAAATAAGACGTTATGAGTGTTCCCGTTCACATAATTTTTTTAAATTATTTATTTTTAGCTTGGCATATAATCGCCTATAACGTATTTTTCCTGAAGGAGAGCAGTGGCTTTTTTAACATACAATAAGCGGCAACGGGAAATGATTTTAAACGTAATAATTGTCTGCTGTAAGTAAGGTACAACTGTCAGTTCTACTGCAGATTATCCGTTTCGTTATTTATCGCAACAATTTGGACCGTTCCTGCGGTCTGGTGTGATGCCAACTTCTCGTCGGCATCGTAGCTTACCTCGACTTATCGGTACGGACGGGAATATCACAAACACATACAAGTACTCATTAATAATGCATAGTATTCCTTTAAGGGTAACCTGACAGACATTCCGTCCCGAAGGAAAAAAAAAAAATGAAGGGCACGGTTGCACGTTGGGCGCAATATTTCGCGATATATCGCCGAAGTAGGTAAGCCAAAATAAGCCATTTCTAAGCGCATAACACATACAACGGGCTTATTAGAGACCGACTCCGATATATGGTAGTTTTGTTGCCAGCCATAAAATATCTTTTATTCAGCAGATCCCGTCTTATATAACATGATTAGTTTTTACCCCGGTAGCTGCATTCAGAGCTAATACATGAGAATTATGAGCGGCAGGCCGACCGTCGTAAGTCATATTTCTCGGTGTAGGTTTGCGCGTGCGCGCCCGCATTTTATTGGATACATCGCGGGATGTTGATATCCGCGAATTGCGATCTCACTTACCATGTTAATAATCCCCACCGTATTAATTTATGCCGTCGGAGGAGAATGGTTCCACTAGCAGCTCGTTTGCGCTCGGATGATAAATGCACGATGGTCTATTAGCAATTCCGCTTGTTAAGAAACGACAAATTCTATCTAATTAATATTGATATTTGCGGCATTAGCTTGCGAAAAACATTTTTCATGCAGATAGGGCATCTTTTTCAGCATATATGTTTGATAGTCGTAAGTTGACTAATAGCGGCAATTAAACTTTATTAAGGGATCGGTACCCGGTAATTTGGGTACCATGCCCTGCTACGATCGAAACAGAGCTGCAGAGATTCGAAACTTGCCGGATATAACTAACCGCAAGGTAGTTTATAAGGGTAATTCTAAAATTTCTAACCAAGAGAAGATCGTAATGTGACACTCACTGATTGGATTAAGACTTGGCAGATTTGTTGTAAAACGGTGCTTTTCGTTTCTGTTGAACCTAACGTTTACGGGGTGAAAGCTACCTCTGAACATTTCGGATTTTTACCATTTACACCGTGATTACGAATAGAAAAGAATCAAACTATATACCTCTAAATACATCTTTTAGAGGTTTGTCAAACTAGCTCGGACGAGGTCTTTTTACCACCAAGGAATTCAGCGAAATTTATGAATTCATGATCAAATCGACATATCGACAATCAACAATCACACCAATTTATTTCAAATTTCTTGATCGTCAAATACTACAATAAAAATATAAAACGTATGACCTTGAGATCTAATCTTGTTTTTCTATAAGCACAAACAAGCACTAAACCTGCACAAATAATTGCTGTTGCATATCTTTTTCCTCCGGACATTTCACTTTTAACTGAATATTCCCGCATTTCTTTATTTCAAACGCGCTGAAAATAAAAAAAAAAGCTTCGTTGTTTATCCTTTAATTATTAGGTTTTCCGGTCACCAATTCCTTTTCTTCATTGCAGGTCACATTGCAGATCTTCGTAAGAGACCGTGTATAGTCGTTCGTGTAACAGAACTTGCTAGTATTAGATTTTAACTTCTGATAGGCCATTATCGAAACTACATTTATTTGCGAACAAAAATTAAATCTTTTTATTGCCTTTTTATTGCCCGAATGTCCACGAAAAAGCTTTAACCCTAACTAAAATAAAGATGAGAGAGGTGCGACGTTAGCCCGCCTTTTTAATTAAAAAAGTTATAGCCGTGGGTGTTTCAAGTTAAATAACATATTGTGCAAAGTATACTTGGCAATTGTGCGTATGTTATGCATGAGAAATGAAATTTTTTATTTGTTTGAAGTGGCCTGGACTCGGTGTAAGCGATTTCCGGATACCCGGGTTCCGTTAAATTTCATTCTCAGAAGAAGTGCAACGTTGTCAAATTTTATGATGTAAATGGATTCTACATAGATATGTAATGGACCAATCTTTGAATTTTTTTGAAATTTATTGAAATTATTATTATTTTTAAAATTTATCCAAATTTATAATAAAAACGTACATAAATCCAGTTACAATTGAAACTTTAATTTTGTTATTAAACAAAAAAATAATGCCAGGCTAGCTTTCTCTTATCTCACGGTCTCTTCGAAGTCAATCATTCTTTAGTGTTGTCTAGTGCCAAGAAACACATATCTGTCGTTTAGAAAGCGGTAGATCGATCTCTCTATCGCCGGATAAGATGTAGAATTCAAGAGCTAATAAGAAGCCTATTATCGGGTACTCCTACTGCTATTAGTCAACGAGTAGACCTCTTGCTGCCTAGCTTAAACCAGAGCAATGCGTTATGGAGATAACTCTTAAGTCGTTTTATAAGTGCCAATACGCATGAGTTTATAAAAGAGCTCTTCATGACGCGCGGAGTTAAATACCAATATGCACTGACTCCCGGTCTTCGAACGCGTTACAAACAAATTCAGTAAAACGGAGCAGCTCGAACTTAGTAAAGAATGCAGCTCTGAAGTAAAACCTCCGCCACTTTGGATAAAGTCGATAAAAGAAATCAATCGGTCTATAATTTTGAGGAAATACAGGATCTTTAGATCATTACTATTTCGACATGCTTCTAAGTGTAAGAATAAAAAAGGCGATCAATTTTACTGTAACATTTACTGTAAAGAATAATTCTACTTATTTACTTTATATATATCACAATATACGCTAGAAGCATACGCTACGATTTAATTCAAATTTTAGGTAAAACGGATATTAACTAAACATGCTTTTCGGGTACTAGTTACGACGGCTTTATAACTACCAAGTACCATATTCGAATATTCAAAATGTTACCGCGTAATAGGTAAAATATCGATGTTCTCTCCAGGATTCGCAACCAATTATCTTACCATCGTTCGCAAATAACGAGAACTTATCGCGGATCTAATCCGCCCTTATTAA
The DNA here is from genome assembly GCA_020654165.1 of Oryctes rhinoceros. Lineage (NCBI taxonomy): Eukaryota > Metazoa > Arthropoda > Insecta > Coleoptera > Scarabaeidae > Oryctes > Oryctes rhinoceros. The sequence goes on along the minus strand of JAIOKQ010000240.1, from coordinate 7,680,612 downwards.
CTGCATCTACTTTAACTTCTGCACAACAGTATTTACTGTATAACTAGTTCCGTATACGACAACTATTTAAGTCGCTAAATAGTGCCTTGTGCGCTAATCGAAATGCATCTGCTAGAGCTCAAGGGTATATTACCTACAATCTCGTAGTTTCCTTACCGACGTTTGAAATGATGTGCATCAACGCAATTATCTTTTCTTCTATTAGTTAATGGTTCTACGTCGCGTCTACGAATACAAGTTTATTTTACAAATTTTCACAGTTCATCCTACATTGTTTGTGGACTACGAGGAACGAGTACAGCTAATCACCCAAAGAAATTCATCCTTGTAGCTCTCACAGATCGTGGTACCAGGAATTATTGGTTGTAACCGTGAAGGTGCAAACATTTCGGCAAATTATATCATTAAGGTATCCTTAACCCTTTTAACCCGGAGACAAGTTGCAGTTTTTAATCTGGTTGACTTAATGTCGATATCGCTCGCATATATATCATTAATTTTGAAGTAGGACGTATCGAAACTGAATGAAAGTCATTAAAATAAACAGAAAGAATCTAGGAAGTAGTAACTAGCTAATCCCTAAGGACTAATACCCATGAGTTTAGTCAAGAAGAAATCTTATCCGTTGTGTGCGATCAGTTAAATAAGTTTCAAATCATTGATGAACCTTCATGTTGATGCAGTTGGAGATACTGGCCGTAATTAAAAACGTGGCACCCTGTTCTGCTGTATGTTCTAAGACCGATAGCGTTCTACCATTGCTGCGCTAAGAATGTTACCGATTGAAATCGGTGAAACAAGCGATTAAAAGAAAATCTTGTCCAGGTCCTTCTGGGTGCGCCTGAACTTGTCCTACATGCGGAACCCAATAATCCGATCACACTCGAAGGAAGTTAATTGTTTATAAGGTGTACATTGTGATCTGCGTTCAGTTTTTGTTGCGCTGTTAGTAACATACTTGAACTGTTTCGGTTAAATGAATTTGATTCAAATTTGCTCTTTTTAACTACAATATTGCACCTTCAATAATTGCTGTACGACAATTTTATCATATACGTTACTCGAGGCTCGCACTTTAATAACTTTAGAATTTTTCAAAAAACTTGCCCCGTGATTTTTAGAACGCGATGTTGACTACAGAATAATAGGATTTATCGAGAACTTTTAGGTGCTGCAAGGTATAGTTTTAGAAAGTTTCTCGTCTTCAAAATAAACTTTGCTTATTTTATGGCAGGACTCGACTACGACCACTACTGCAGAGTGTGTAACCATTGTATTGAGTTGAATCTGTTACAAAGTAAAGAAATAAATTCGTGCATCTACGAAAGAACTTTTTTTTTGTCCGATTTCAACGTGATCGAGCTGCGCATTTGCTTTATTAGAAGATAAGACTAATACTAAAGTATGTCGTGATACATGTAGCAAATTAACTGAATGCGTATTCTTGTGTTAATTATAGCAATTGCTGATGCCGAACGCGATTTACAATTTTCAACTATCACTTTGTTGTTTATTCCTATTAAATGCATGTATCTGTACATGTCGTACAGTGAAGTGAGGAGCGACTAACTTTAAGCATAAGTTTGTAACTTTAATGTATAATTTACAGTTAGTATAGGTAATAAAGTTAGAGCAGAATACGAACGTTCAAGGTTTCTCGTTTGAAGAATCCCAGATGACTGTTCGCACACCCTCTACCATAGGTTTTGGGAAGGGGAGAAAGTTGTACAGACAGTAAGGTCTTCAACGTATACCCGTTCTGTTTCCCAAGTTACTGCTCGTCTACTCGCTTAACTCTCAAATGATGATACAACTTATTACAAACTTGCCAGCATGTTATTCATAAATCATCAATTTTCTTGGAAGCACGCTAAATTTTGAAACAACAAATTGTTTGTATAAATATGCGGTGGTTAGTGAACGTTACACAAAATTCTAAAGTAATATATACAGAGTGGACACGAAAACTGGAAACACCGTTTTTCTTCGAATTATTACACATACAAAAAAAAATGTTAAGATAAAGTTTATGGTACCTCAAATACGACAACTATGAAGATAATGAAGTTGTTTTAAAAAATTTTGATTTGCTTTTTTTGTATTTAATTAATAACAATAATTTAAAATTTTATTTCTTATAACGCCTCACAGAATGACGAAATTCTTAATTTAAATATTCAATCAGGTACTTCTATACCAGCAACATCTGCATGTAAAATGGTGTCAGAATTAAATTTGTCCCAACCTCGAGGATGCAGAACTTCCAGACAAAATAGGGCGAAGAAACCACAACATCGCTTTGGATTAAACGTTGGGCTGAGCACTTTGAGAAACAGTCTCATTGGGCCAATTGCGTACGAAGAAACATGTACGTACGCAATTTCTTAAAATTTAGCATTTATGGTGCCGGCCAGATGGCCCGCTGGCTTACAATGCGGCAACTGTGAAAAATCACTTAAGTCAATGGTTCCCAAATGGAAATAATGGAGTTGTTGTACGGACCAGTCATAAGAACTCGCTTTTTATCGACTCCCAGGGACGACAAAACGAACCCATTTCGCACGAGTCTATCTAGTCGCTGTGGAAGAGGAATAATTCCAACTGCCTTTGTCATCTCTAGTCATAAGTCTCCGGGATTTAGGTTAGTTGCTAAACATAATATTTATGAAATGACGAACCACCGTAATTCGGAAAAAGCATGCGTAATTAAAATGGCCAGTTAGTCCTTTCTGTGAGTTTACTAGAAACTGCCAGTTTGGTATGTGTTCTTGTGCAAAGAATACAAAAAAACTTCAAAATTGCTGAGTTTGTCTTATATGCGGGTTATAAACGGTGTCAACATGTTTCACGTAAACTTGCAGAGCTCTTGTCGCTGCCTCCTTTTTTTGAAAAATCACATTTTTCAGATTAAGTTTAAAGAAATAACGTTGCGCGAGTGTACAACGGATTGCCGAATTTTACAAAAACTTCTTTCAACGATAATTGTAAGATCTGATATGATTCTTTAATTAATTACTTATTACTTACAGCTTAATTGTTTTTGTATTTGTTTACTTGCTTGTGTAGTTAGACAAAAATCTCCACTATATAATAGGTGGATAGCTTTTTTTCCTCTTAGCTATAATCATCACGGCAGGAGCAAAGGATTTACAAAATTTCAAAATCTGTTCATGTATCATCCTTTTTTCTTTCAATGTTTGCAATCCTTTTTTTAATATCATCTTGAGCATTTACTGTAATTGTTCTGTTTTCTATTGTTATACTAGTATTATTATTTTAATTCATCGTTACAAATAAGGTGCAAAATTCATACATACGTGTTCGCAATTACTGTATATTACCAATGTTTACAAGCATCACAACAATCCAAGCGTTATTTTCGTAGCAAAATCTAATAGCTTTCGAGAACCTCCCCTAACGGTAGCATATTGTATCGTTTTAGCTCCATACAAATGTCTCCGATGACGTTGACAAATCAGTAGGCGATATACCAATGAACAAAGATCTATTCAAATAGCGAGCGTATCCTTAAATAAGTAGTTGCTTAAACTATCGCGCGATACACCGTTTGTCTTCGAAAAAATCTTCGATTTTCATGCCATAATTTCTAGCAAATCATTGAAAGTGTTTAACATCGTTTAAGTGTAACGGCAGTCAAGAATAGATACATTGAATAATATATGAGCTCGCGTTTTCGAGAGCTGACGTGAAATTAATTGGAACGTAGAAGGAAAATCCGGAATTACCACCTAGCGTAATGGGCATAAAACACTTTGGCGTACCATAAATACCGGAGGCAATAACAAGAACGAATAAATATACCACATTACGGGTTAAAATGTCCATTATTTTGCGAATTTTTTACGAGTTTTCTTGCGGAAACTGCGGTGTTAGAATGTCAAAATTCCGCAAAAAAAAATTGAAGAATGTCCTGCGCTAATTACAAAATGAGCTTCTCTTAACGAAAAATTGGAATTTTTAATTTTGATCATATATTTTCCCGAAGAATTTTCCTTGAATTAAGAAAAATGAGGAAGACCGATCCCGATTACAAGGGAACAATCAAACAGACGGTAAAAGCCAAAAATGTATATCTGCAGGGCCGTATTTACTTTCGCACGTGCTAACCTTTAGAACATAAACAGCGTGGGAGATGTCATAAAAATTAATAATTCTTTCAAACTACTAATTAATTTACCGATATTTCTGTTAGTCAACGGTCGGATGAAACCAAGTAAAACCGGCGTTACACAACGATTTGATATCTTATATGATATGATATTTTTGCGTAAATTTTTACGAGATTAAATTGCATCCTTGCCTCTAACTAGACATGTTGGTTAAAACGCTTTTGAAATACGCAGAATATTCAGCATTGAACATCGAACTTTACCGAATTCGAACCGCAAAGAATAAGTAGCACAATACGTATTTTTCCGCAGCTGCACAGAAAATTGAAATCTTCTCTGTATGTAACGTTGAAAGACTTAAGCGCTAGTGTAGCATCTACGTATCGCATCCGAATGGTTTTTGGCGCTAGTTCTGTTCGGTTACCATGACAATAATAAACAAAACATACTAACACTGGCGACTTTAAACCAATGATTCAAAATTTTGAGGCCAAGTAATATTACTAACTACAAGAATACTAATAACTACAAAAATAAGAAAGTAAGCGTACAATTCGCTATTTACCGATCATCCAGTATATACGGCAGTATTTTTGAAGTACAATCAATTTTAGCTTCCTACTGTTTTTATACAATAGACGCAAATCTCATAATTCAAGAAAGTTGGGACACGCTGTATATTAAAATTTATTAACACATCCCATCGAAAAGGCTTTAAGTAGTTATTTTTTTAAATATTTAAAATTTTAACCTACTGTTCCTTTTAATACGTGATTGCTTTTTGCAAGTAAAGGTTGACACCATTAACAATACTATTGTTTAATTTTAAAATTTCCATTAATATCTTTGAGAGAAGTAATTACTTGTACATATAAAATAAATGAATCGGTCTCGAAAGTAGGGCTGGAAGAAAAAGATGATATAGGATACTATATAAGATGTATCCGTAAGGAGTTTCTAATAAACACAAGAGTGCGTCGTAACATAAGGAATGTCATAACTTTTGTGGATTTTCTTCATGCGCTTACTTATGCACGAAATTATTCTACCACATTTATTTGGATTGTAATGGACGTTTTACGACGCTTACGTCGTAAACTTATAGAGTTGCCGCAGACTTCTGCGGATGTACTGCAGAATGATTAAACCCTTAAAGAATACAAACGATTCCTAAGAGTACGCGTATGCGTACGCCTTCCAAGTTTACATTGTCGCCGTAATTTATCGTTGTGTTTTCAAAACATCGTCCATTGTACACTGCAATTTTTATAGCGTTACCTTTTTCATATTGTAAAAATTGTATTTTTATCCCTCCGTTCCGTCGCATGTTATTATGTCGCTTACCAAAGACTCATATTTGGAGATATCGTTAGCTATCCAAAAGAGGAGACGATATTCTTTCGAAAAATCTAGCGGAGTACTTTATCTTTATTCTCAACTTTCAAATGTGCTTTTTTTTTGTAATACATTAATAGAAGACTTGCATTTACGATGCACGTTCCGCCTTAAATAAGCAAATTAAGACAGTCCCGCCCCGACAACGTTACGTACGTACGTGTATTCGTGCATGCTATAAAGTCTTTGGAAACACTGACAAATTAATCTATAAGTTGAAAGTGGAAAGGAGACCGCAGATAAAAATTTACGACTTCCCGTAATATATGGTATAACATAAAATAGATCTCAATTACGTCAAAGCGGCAATCGATATTATTGTCTATTTGTTGCCGAACTAAACATAAGATATATATGTACGTATACGTTCGACTTCAACTGATAGAGTCTACCGTTTTGTTCTAAAATGTATAGAGCGATTCATATCTTCGATACGATTGCATCCTATGCAGTGTAAGTCGGTTCCTCTACGCCAAGGATAATAAAAATACATCAGATCTTGGCGTTTGCAATTGGACGTTTTTTAGTTTCGCGTCGCAAAAAGGCGAACTCGTAAATCTCCTAATCGTCTTAAATGGCTAATTGGATTCGTTTCTTTTTTTTTCTTCGTTGTTTACAACGTTGTTTGCGCTTTCAGTGCAATAAAGAAAAAAATAGAAACAAAGATAAAAGAGGTATCGTTAGCAGGAAAACTGGTGTGTCCAAGCTAATGTGATAAATAACAAAACTTCAGTTATATATATCGACCTATAATATCGTTGATTTTTTTCTTGGAGAATTCAAGGATTTAAAACAATGAACCGTAATGTGCACTTATCGGCATCGTTAGAGAAATAAATGTGCTGCAAGGATTATTTTATTTTTAAACAAGCTATACTTGAATGCTGCATGACGCTGAACGGCAGCGGTCTGTAGCGAGCGTAATATGAGCGCCTTTGCTTATTTTTGACTTGGAACCTTCCAACTACGAGGCGTCCCATGTCTGAATTGCTTGTTTTGCGTGACTCTTCGGGAACCACAGAAGGAGCGAGGTTGTCTGCGTTTTCGTTTCTTTTGACCATTTGCTGGCTTGGGACGTACCACAATTTAACGTGGTTATTGCCTTAGATTGTGTACACGTCCTAGCTGATTCGTATAGTTACTTGCACGTGTCCCTTTCTTGAGGTTCTTTATAGCGTACAAGTTTAAAGCATAAATCTCTATTAAGTACGGCATTCAATGATCACCTTATGAGGCTGTTAAAGAATTTTGAAATACCATCTATTTTACTCAGAGTGAGGCCCCTCGATGTAGCGTGCTTCAGAATGCGGATGTGAAGCAATAGAATTACAGCTATGAGACAGCTGCTCATCACATCGTCAATGATATTATTGCTATTATAACATTCGGTTGAATGAGAGACTGGCGCAGAATATATCACAAGCACCGAAACCAGCTTCTAGTTCGTTAAAAGCAAGACCGGGTCTTTGTGGCGCTGCAATATCTTTGTGCCCCACCTTTCTCTGCTTATCAAATATTATTTCAGCAAATTTCATATATTTCCGGCGGAACTTGTGACGTACTATAAAAAAAATAAATCTACATTCCCTTCAAATGTAACGAATTCTATTGCATTAGGGGTCCTTTGAAAGTGAACTCGGAAGAGTGAAACGTTTTAATTTGACGGCGGAGAGAAGCGGAATGAATTTATATCGTATTTAATTATTAAGCACTTGTCAACTTGAAAATTAATCAGATTCGCGTAAAACAGTCATCTTAATTTCATATAACGTTTTATTATCCTCCTCAAATATTCAGCGACAGCTGATGCGAAAAGCTGGTGTATTTACTGTCGGATATCCATTCTAAAATACTTAACCGAAGTAAGGAGTTTTCCAGTTGCAATTTAGCAAACGCAAATGAATTTCCCTTTGAGATAACGCCGCTTTTAAATGGAAACATGTACAAATTTAATTAACGCGAGAAGAGAATAGAGAGAACGGAGGAGCGGGTTCAGACTAGATCGGATACCTTAAACGTCGAAATGAAGTCGGCGCAATACGAATAAGCATAATTCATATCATAATGTGCGATACAATAACGTAATTACGTAATTAAAGCACAACGTACACATGTACGCCACGCCAAGGAAGTCGAACGTACTCAAGTTAATATATGCATATTGCGATTATCAAGTTCTAGGAGAATTTTGCATTTAAAATGAATCGAAATGGGACATGCTGAATATCTACGGGTTTCCATCGGCGAATCCTGCAAAATCGATATTTCCTTCGATTTTACCGACATAATGAATTGAAAATCTCAGAACGCCGGCGGGATTCGAACCTACGACTACCGTTTGCCGGACGGGCGTATGTAACGTGAAAGATATCTTTCGTCTAAGCGGGGCAATTTTTTTGAACGAGAAGAAAACGTTAAGACTATTTTTTTAACTGCGAAGAGAAGATTAGCGGTGAAACGCTAATCTTCTCTTCGCAATTTTTTTTAGCAAAACATGTGTAACACCGGAAATTTTTGTTTCTATTCAACTTCGCTTACCGCATAACAGTATTGATAGACTACCGCAAAATGTTAACTCTGCCGATTATTAATACTTGTGCAGATGGAAATCCCAGCGTCTCAGATGCTAATTTCGTATTTTTATCTGCGTATACAACGCAGTGCTAGTTGCTTTGGAGGTAGCATTGCGTCATCTATATTAATTATAAATCATTGCACGGAATTGCTAGTTCGTCTAGTTGTAATATAATACGAAACGAATGTAATATGTTATTATGTTTGGAGGCTTACAATTTCTTCTCAATTTTATATCTATTCTTCACGGTAAACATATTGAACGAATCAGTTGCGGGTTTCCGAAGAACCATTAGTTGAAATGTTTTCCAATTCTCTACGAAACTAGGCGCTTTACTCTCGTAGAAATTTTAAAGATGCAAAAGACATCTTTCGTTTGATAAATAGAACCAAATAGATCGATCGCTGGATGATTTTTATTTCCTTTAATTGATCAAACTATTACTACTATGATAATGTTAGTACATAGAAGGGACATTTTGCAATATCTACCATAGTTACTAATTGATTTTAAGTAGCTAATAGATCCGATTGATATTTACGATAACATTTTATGGGCAACACGCCGTTTGGAAAGACGAAAAGTGTAGATGCCTTGTTTCTTGCAATGTTATTTCTGAAAGGTTTAGGGTTTGTGAGGATCGCAATCTTTCGACAATTTTAAGTTCAATTGGAAAACGATAAATGAATTTGAAATGAGTATTAGAAATTCAAAGCAAAAACTAACCTAATCTAGCGATGTTCCAATACATAAACACTATGTTTATATGTTCCTTTCCGGAACTCGGCTTTTCCGAAACACCACACGTGACTTGAAATTCGAAATGTACAAGGTGAGTGATAAACATTTGAAACCGAATACTTAAGCGGTACGAGTTACTTCGATGATAACACTGACCAACAAGGTTTTCACCCTTTCAAGTTAATAACTGATGAAATTGAACAGCATATATAAAGTAAAAATTATTCGAAAAGCGGCAACACTGGCTTAGCCCTGATTACAGAGAAAATGAAAGTCGAGACTTTTTCTCAGCAGACATGAAAATTTTGTTGATTTTTTTGACCGGTAATTTGGTCTGCTGCAATAATGTTTATAAACTTTCTGATGCTTTTGGAATACATAATGATCCCAGTTCTTGGAGAATATTCATAGAGTCATCAAAGACCAGCCTAAAAGCAGTTTTGTTGCATAATGGAAACCATTATTCTTCTATTCAGATAGGTCGTGCTGTTTCTATGAAAGAAACTTACGAAAATCTCAAAATTTTATTAAAGAAGATAAAGTACAAAGACTATTCCTGGAATATTTGTGCAGATTTTAAAGTAATTGCGATTATTTTGGGTATGCAATCTGGTTACACCAAATACTGTTGCTTTTTATGTCTTTGGGAAAAACATGACCATAAGCAAGGGTGACGACAAGAGTGGCCACTACGACAACAGTTTACAAAAAGAAAGAACAATGTACAACATCAGCCTCTAGTAGAAAAAGAAAAGATCATAATACCACCTCTCCACGTAAAACTTGGGCTCATGAAAAACTTTGTAAAGACACTGAATCTCGAAGGTGAAGGTTTTAAATACTTTCGTGAAAAGTTTCCAAAATTAACACAAGGGAAACTGCAACAAGGTATTTTTGTTGGACCTCAGATACGAGAAATAGTAAATGATGAAATCTTTGAAACCAAATGAACAGCGAAGGAAAAAACAGCTTGGCTCTCCATGGTACAAGTTTTCACGAATTTCTTGGGAAACAAAAAATCTGACAACTATAAAACTTTAGTAATGGATATGTTACAAGCATTTCACGCTACTGGCTGTAACATGTCCCTTAAAGTGCACATTCTACATTCTTACTTGGATTTTTGTCCGGAGAATATGGGCGACGTTAGCGATGAACACGGAGAGCGCTCCCACCAAGACATCATGGAAATGGAAAAACGGCATCAGGGGAAATGGAATCCTGTTATGTTAGCAGATTACTGTTGGATGTTAAGAAGAGATGCTATAGATATTGTTTATAAGAGACGGAGCAATATTACTTCACATTTCTAATTATAATAATTTGAAATATACATCAAATCATGATCTGATCTAAAAAACCTTTTCGTTGAAATATTAAAAAAAAAATCGAGCTAACTTGACCTTCTGCCTTTTATTAAAATAAATATTTATAGATTTTCTATTGAAATTACTATAAATTATTTTATGGCAAAATCAAAAGTTGAAATTTTGTTGGCCAGTGTAATTAGTCTCAAAATCAGTAAATAAATTCAACGTCATTCGTTTATTTATTAAATCTCGGTAATGATTGTTCCTGACCACAGCAGATGTTGTTAATTTAACATTTTCAAAAATAATTTATGACGAAACTCAAAGGAGGACACTTGATTTTTGATAGTAGCTTAATATAGAAGCAACGCAGAAACGCAACTGAATCGATGCTATTCTATGGCGCTTTACGCCAAAGAAAACCGAACAAATTACACCGTGATACGCCTGGAATTATATTGGTAAGGTTGTTGTAGGGCAATTTTTTTTTTGTTACCACTATTCGCGGTAGCTGAACTTTATAATATTCCAGTCGCCCTCGCGCTCCTTAGATTTTGGGACAGAAGAAAGTTGCAGCTTACAAAATCAAGCTCGGAGTCACTTGAGTAACTTGATGCGTGAGCTGCTCTTACAACACTACAACATATATGGATTAATCACCACCAACTTAAACTGAAATAGATATGACAAGACAAGATACCAAACTTAATACCTTGTTTACGACTGCTCCATAATATCATCATGGTTCTTGCTTTGTTATTGTGTATTTTACAGAGAATGTTGCATAAAAGAAAGCAGATTCTAGCTCGCCGTGCTAGAACAATCACTTGAATAGTTTGTTTTTGCAGTATGAAGACTTTTCCTATACAATTGCTGGATCCCCGGAGCTATGTACCGTACCCCAATCTAGATAGTACTTCGAAATTAATACAACATTTTGCACTAATTCTTGAGCTAATTTCGCACTACTTTATGTAAGCGCTACTTTAACATCTTCACTGCCAATTATAAAGACCAGTTCCTGTCTATGAGTGTTGTTGCATATAAACCTTGCGTACTATTATGTCGATGTACATGCAGTAATTATATGAATTATCCCAGTTGTTAGCGCGCGTTGGTAGCCATAAAACATAGTAAAAATAGCACTTGTCTTTGTTCAAGTTTGTCATAAAAGCTTAATAAATTAATGCATCCTTTACAAAAAAAGAAAAAACACTTGTTGGTGCGTCGGAATAGTTACGTTTAATTTAACTGCAGTACCGAATGTTTTAAGGAGAATTACGCAAAGTCCATGATATACAGCACTTTACGTTTAAAATGAAGGTAAATATCTGATTGAGATTTTATTAATTTTAGAGATACATCTAGCCTTGTACGTATATTCATTATCTTATAACAATCAAACGAATATTATTATTTTCTTGAGGAAGTTGTATTACTTATTGTATTACTTAAGGACCAAAGTTAGGATTTTAAGATTTTAACTTGTTTTTAATTGTTATATATTCCGTGTTCCGAGACAGGGCATCCACTCTTGTAAATTTTCCTATTGTTTATTAAAGAAAAAATACTTCTCGACCAAACGTTTTCCTTTTTTTCTTGAAAAATTTGGAATGTTAAATAGAATGGTCCAACTTGCAGATTAATATCGAGCTTCCTTAGTAACATTACAAATACAAATTAGTAATAAAGGTAGAGTGCTTAAGAAGAATTTCACTTTTTAAATTTTTATAACGCCCCTGTATGTTTCATCGCGAGCTTGGGTCACCCCAGAATAAGCAAAGATTAATAATCGGAAGTGATAAAAAAAAAAAGAAAAACAAAAACACTGATATGAAGGGTTCCTCTTCTGCTTTTCTTCTATCGGTTTCGTGTCGATTTATTTATTTAATTTAATTAAATTAATTTAATTAAACACTAACAAAATCAAAAACAAGGGAAGTTTATAATAGTGTCGATATAGTTATCGTAAAACAATACTTTCAAGAACTTAAAGGAATCTTGATGAGAAGCCAATATTCATATTATACTTGCCAACAAAATACTATGCCAAAAAAAATATGTTACGATGTACCCTGTTACAATGCGCAAAACGTTTGAACAAAAATATTTCACGGGTTATCACGAACGAAACGAACCCTTACGCATCGTTTACCGCGCGAAAGATTTTTTCTGCTTTCACATCCAATTTCCTAGCTTGTCCGCTTTAACAAAAAATATATGTACAAGGGCGCGCAATTTGTACTCTGTCTACTATAAATTCTATAAATGAGCCGCGCCAGTATTTCCACGTGAAAAGCCACACATTTCTGTCGTCAAAAATTCGTTCTCTTACCTTTTGTGAGAATCAGCAGGACGCCTAGAAGTGATACGAACAGTACAAGGTGTTTATCGAGCCCGACGAACATTTCTTTTGTTTTAATATGTGCGTGGAAGATCTCGGATGTGGATAGTCGGTTGAATTTAATCGGCGACGTGCGGAGCAATTCGGGGTAAATTGTCGATTATATTGAAAACACTTCCAACGGACGGATTACCCAAAGCATTATACTTTATTGCCAGAGACTCGCTTGGCATTACTTTACGATCGTCTTTTATTACAGCCCTTTTTTTTTCTATTTCTTACACGTCCTCGTGCGATAGGCTTTTCCGGTTTTCTTTTTCTGATGGCGATTCGTCGTAGTATGCGAATTAGCGGCGGGATTCCGCTGTTATTGGGAAAAGTATCGTGTCGGTTGGTGAAGTTTCGCGTTTGTTCGCATCTGAGTATGGTATGCAATGCCTCAAGAACGGCGAACGAATCGACTGGAAGCGAGTGCCGTGGCGTACTGCTCGCCTACGACTCTGCGATGATAAGAGATCGTCGAGTGGTCCTTTCCGCATGCTCTCTTTCAGTTTCTGGCGCTGTTTTTCGCGATTATCACCATATCTCCCGTCTCTTTTGTCGCGATCTCATGACCAGAAATGACAAATCAGTTGAGAGAGCTCGACGAGGGAGTTACTTTTTTGTTTGTGCGATACATGTTGGGGGGAGAATATTTTGTTGTTGAAGTCATTATTGTTATCTACCTATTCTATACACTACGCGTGCACTATACTCTTAACTTATTTTAAGCGTTCCCGCTTTATCACCATTGTTCGACGGTTTCCGTCGGAATTGATAAACGTTTGACGTGTTACGCATTTAGATGATTCCTTTCTGTAGAGTTTACTAACGGTCCACGCAAAATTCTTGTTTGTTGTTTCTAAAATGGGTGAATAATGAAAATGTTGCTAATCTTATGTTCAATATCAGCTTTACCGTAGTCGGGCGCAATTTAAATGACGGAAAATTAAAAAAAAATTAAAACTAAATTAAGCTAGACAAGTATATATCCAGAAATAGCATTATTTATCAGTACAAGAAAGAGCATCGAGATACTTTGAGTTGCAAAGTACGTTACCGTTTCTCCGTTTACATTTCTTCGACGTACATCTTGTTTTACAAAGACATTTAAAAACATCTTCGACCACCAGTATCGTCAGGTACTTGCTTGGTTTAACAAAAAGAAAACCTCCAAAGAATAATATTAGCGGGCAAATCTTAATGCAGATGTAGCAGTATCGTTCCTTTCGGTATTTCACATATAAATTAATCGGACTTACCCATTCAGTAGAATGGAAGCTAGTAAGCTTTCTTCCAAGCTTTTATCGGTTCTAGAAACTGCATTTATGAAGCAACAACTTTCTCATTCACACTGAGGCTTCATTTGTCAAGAAAGTCAATGCTTTAACTTTCTAAAAACCTAATTTAATAAAATCTCGCAAAGTTGCAAATCTTAAATACACTCCGCCAAAAATGTATCGCATAATTTAGTTTTGAATCATAAAAGTATCGCATAATCTTTGTTTGTAGCATAAAGTTGTAAATATATTTTAATGCGCTCTAAGATATAATTTCTATGATTGTTTAAACAAAATACAGGCCAAATAAAAACAAGAACTCATACTTGAGATTTTTACTAAAACAAGAAATTATAATTTTGGAAAGAGAAATGCCATAACAGTAGCTTTTAATACTGAGTATTGCCACCTCTGGCTCTTATGACCGCTCGCATACGGTTTGGCAGAGATTCGATTAACCTCCGTATATAAGCCCGATCCAAATTCTCCCACTCGTCACGGAGAGCATTTTCTAGTCTATGCAGGTCCGCTGGGGCAACATTTTGGGTTCATGTCCGGACTTACCGCAGGCCAATCTAAAACTGGAATACCAACATCGTTAAGGTATTCCTGGACGATTATTGCAACATGCGGTCGTGCATTATCGTGCATTAACATGAATTCGTTTCCTATAATTGGCGCATATGGTACTACATGTTCTTCTAAAATGTCCGTTATATATCCGTGGGCAGTCAGTGTACCTCTGTCTACTGGTACTAACTCTGTACGACCTGTTAAACAGATGCCTCCCCAAACCATAATAGAGCCACCGGCGGAATTAGGTCTAGGTCTGATATTACACTGCGAATCTCGCTCACCGTCTCGTCTATACACTGAGATACGCCTATCTGAGGTGTAAAGACCAAATCTTGACTCATCTGTGAAGAGTATATTAGCCCAGTCATTAATGTTCCAATTTACATGTTCTCTGGCAAACCTTAAGCGAGCCACTCGGTGGTTCCTAGTGAGACGAGGGGCTGTTACAGCTACTCTAGCTCTTAATCCATTCCTGATGTAACCTATTCCGAATAGTTTGAGTACTCACACGAGTATTTCTGACTCTAGCCAAGTCGTTCTGCGATTGTCTCGCAGTTACATGTCTTCGACGTAATGCTTGTAGTAGTAAATAGCGGTCATCTTGGAGAGTAGAACATCTTGGACGACCTGGTACAGGTCTTCTACTGTAATTGCCTGTTTTCCTATATCTGGCTACGGCTCTAGAAACACTTGACTGATTGATGTTCATCAAATTAGCAACGTATGCTTGAGATCGTCCATCTTCGATTAAAGCAACTATAGCAGCCACTTGTTCTGAAGTTAAATTGCTCATTTTAGTTTTAAAAGCGTTGGTACAGAACTCTGACTTCGCACTTTAAAATTTGTCCGTATAGGAAGACTTTCAATAAACAACTGAACAAACCTTACACATATGCATTTTTCTAAATGTGTTCTTTTAGAAAAAAAAAAAGTAAAATGCTATGTTCCATGATTTGGTTAGTGTTTTTATAGTTCACATACACGAGGCAAACTTTTTGTGAACGTATAAAAATATCTTGGTTTATAAATGCCCTTTTTTAGTTTATGCGATACTTTTTTGGCGGAGTGTATAATGAAGCACGCGCATACGATACTAGTAAAAAAAGTTTAGAGTCTCAGCATGAACCTGGGGCTACTCTTCAAAAAAAAATATTCCCGTAACACAATTGCGCATGCGCTGAAAGATACTTTTGAAAATTTCGGCCATGTCGGTTGCACAGTTGTTATTTAACAGTTGCTTACGTACACCACGCCTACGTAAACTAAAATTTATTTACCGAGACTTCCCACCATCATTTGCCACAGTAGAATTCTCTGAAGGTGACCATACCAGCTTTGTTTATGATGAACGTTTGGGGAAGGCCAAACGTGCTTCTCATATACTTACGGTAGACGTGGGCATGAAAAGGAGATTCCTAAACCTCCTTGAAGTTAATTAAACGAAATACGTCGGAATTTTAATATTTGTTGTTGATAAACTTGGACTTGGATACGCCAATTCACCTCTGAAGCACAGTGAAAACAGTGGTTTCTGTTTTATAACTTGAGTCAAATTCCGACTCAAAGAAAGCGACACTTTTAATTTAAAATAGGAAGAAAATCCATTACGAAGTAAATAAACTTGAAAGCATGGTTAAAATGAACCTCATTGTTAGTAGACAGATAGATAGATGTATCGTTTCCAAGATGCTCGGTCCCATTAGTCGCCATGCGTATTCACGTAGTTTCTTTAATAAATCGCATGCTCCGAAGCCCTGATTTATTACTAATTTCACCTGATGCGAAACGTTATCCACGAGGAAACTAGTCTTGTTTGATACATACGAAGAATGGAAGAAACCCAGTAAAATCCAGCGAAGAACACATTCAAAATTTTAATTTATATCAAAAAAGTAGTTTATTATAGCTACCACGGAGAGCGTACTAACATTGTCTTTAAACCGCGGACTAACAATTTAATTACGTCTTTCATCGTACGCGATTTCTATCTAAAATTGCCCGTATTACGTGTAAATAACCGAAAAACATTTTTATTTTATGGCCTACCGAAAGCAATAGCACACCTATAAATGAAGTAGGTTTACTCTTATTTCGACCGCCCATTAAATAAATGAAAAATTTCGCTAGTTTCGCTTTATTCGTTCCCGTCGGCGAAACCAAGAAGTCGGGGTTTACGAGATTCTTAACGATTGATGCTGTTATTCTGCTGATTAAACCCGTATTGCCCATAACCGGACGAAATACGTAGCGAAACGACAATTCCAAATACATTTTTGTTAGCTAATAACAACTCTACTGAAATTTTTGCGAATGATGTTTATTGTTCGTAATCAATGTGACGTTCGTCGAGTTAAATTATGCAGATGATAAAGTGTTCTTAACTATGTTATATGTTTATATCAGTAGTTGAGCCGGAATACCAAGAGTAGATTTGAATTGGCGTTACATGTTTATTTTATGTAAATATCAAAGTATTTTATTAAAAAATTCAAAATGCCATCATTTAATCAATTCGTTCACTAATTTTTTGTGAACATTTCTTTTGGATTAACTTCTTTGGAGGTGATGTTTAAATGTAAGAGTACGATTTTCCCTCTCTTGAAGAGGCTCGCTATGATTGAGGGCGCAGCGTCGAATTTTTATTTTAATGAAAACAGCATGACACGGTTCAAAGCCGGAACACGTTTAATTTTAACTGACTCTGGCCGTGGAAGCCTACGTTTTTATCGTCATGGTATTGTTTATCTAGGCAGGGAAGTGTTCCAAGTTAACATGTTTCCTTTTGTTTAGTTCCGTTTAATTTCGAGGCGAAATAATGTTGAATTTCCTTCGAATTTTCTCCAAATTAAGTTTCCATGCTCGTCTTACACATACAGTGAAACGAAGATTTAATTAAACAACTTGCGCTGCATTATCTATAATTTTTACCACTTGCGAATTATATCGACAAAAATGATGAGATTAGAAGAAAAGACACGGTTTCTTCGTAATTTACAACTTGTTTCAAACGTAGTGAGCGAAATCTGACGTCCTTCCTAAGAGAAGTGGCAAGGCACAGGGAATACAATTTATTTACCTAACGTAATTCAAAGCTACTTCGCAGGTTACGCTACCGGTAGTAGACAAATATAGTTATCCATCACCTCTCGCAATTCACGTATACCTCTTCGCAAGTGCTATAATCTCAATTTGTAGCAGATGAAAGGTACTGTTATGAAACAAACAACAAGAATTAATCTACCTCTTGCCGTATCCTTACCGGAAATGTTAATATTACACTCAGAAATGACGTATTAATAACCATCAATGATCACAAATCCCATCTCCTGTGTATGTAATCCAGGAAAGGCACAATATGGAGGTCATTATCCCTAGTCCTTACGTCTAAATTGCGAAACGTGGCTTTTAGTACATTACATACGTCCATATACGTTCTAGATGATATACGGTGTAACATATGTATACGATTATATTTGTATTGCCAACAAAAAAGAAATATTAAATACAAAACGTAAAAGTTTGCCCTTCCACGAAGGTAAGTTTTTTTACATCAACGTGGACTGTGGAATCTTCAGCAGAAGTCTTTCATTCTCAAGTGTACTATATTCCCGTCTCAGATGATAGGCAGAGATTAAAGTGCTTCCTCACAAAACAAGCACATTCAAAAATGAAGATGCGTGGTGTGATAAATATGCTCATAGCTTGCTTAATTCATATGCTTTCGCAGCTTGAAAATGTTGAAACTGTGAGATGAGTTTTCCCAAAATACGTTGTCATATCGTATTCCAGCCTCAACATAAGCATAATCGGTGGATAGTGCTGCCTCTACATCAAATACTGTCCTTATTCTGCGAGGTCCAACTTTGTGTACAGTTGGACAATTTAAAAGCAAAAGCCTCTAAATGGTTTTTCCAGCTTAAATGGCTTTATTATTTAGAGTAGCATTTGAATGAATGTATCTAGAATACTATTTTCTCTTCATCGTAATATATGTTTCTAATTACGCTGGCCAACAAATTTCAACCATTGATTTTGCCATAAAATAATTTATACTAATTTCAATAGAAAATATATAAACATTTATTTTAATAAAAGGTAGAAGGTCAAGTTAGCTCGATTTTTTTTATATTTCAATGAAAAGGTTTTTTTAGATTAGATCATATTACTATTATCATATCACCATTATAATTAGAAATGTGAAGTAATACTGCTCCATCTATTATAAGCCATATCTACAGCATCTTTTCTTAACATTCAACAGTAATCTGCTAACATAACAGGATTCCATTTCCCCTGATACCGTTTTTCCATTCCCATGATGTCTTGGCGGAAGCGCTCGCCCTGTTCATCGCTAACGTCGCCCATATTTTCCGGACAAAAATCCAAGCGAGAATGCAGAATGTGCACTTTAAGGGACCTATTACAGCCAGCAGCGTGAAATGCTTGTAACATATCCGTTACTAAAGTTTTATAGTTGCCAGCTTTTTTGTTTCCCAAGAAATTCGTGAAAACTTGTACCATGGAGAGCCAAGCTGTCTTTTCCTTCGCTGTTAATTTGGCTTCAAAGATTTCATCATTTACTATTTCTCGTATCTGACGTCCAACAAAAATACCTTCTTTCAGTTTCCCTTGTGTTGATTTTGGAAACTTTTCACGAAGGTATTTAAAACCTTCGCCTTCGAGATCGAGATCCAGTGCCTTTACAAAGTTTTTCATGAGCCCAAATTTCACGTGGAGAAGTGGTACTATGATCTTTTCTTTTTCTACTAGAGGCTGATGTTGTACATTGTCTTTTCCTGGTATAAACTGTTGTCGTAGTAGCCACTCTTGCTTATGGTAATGTTTTTCCCTGTCACGACTGTCCCAAGGACATAAAAAGCGACAGTATTTGGTGTAACCATTTGGATATTGCATATCCAAAATAATTGCAATTACAAATCTGCGCAAATATTCCAGGAATAGTCTTCGTACTTTATCTTTTCTAATAAAATTTTCAGATTTTCGTAAGTTTCTTTTATAGAAACAGCACAGATCTATCGGAATAGAAGGATAATGGTTTCCATTATGCAACAAAACTGCTTTGGTCTTTGATGACTCTATGAATAATCTCCAAGAACTGGGATCATGATGTATTGCAAAAGCTTCGGAAAGTTTATAAACAGTATTGCAGTAGATCAGATTACTGGTCATGAGAAAGGCATTTTCTCTGTAACCAAGGCTAAGCCAGTGTTGCCGCTTTTCGAATAATTTTTACTTTATGTATGCTGTTCAATTTCATCAGTTATTAACTTGAAAGGGTGAAAACCTTGTTGGTCAGTGTTATCATCGAAGTAACTCGTACCGCTTAAGTACTCAATTTCAAATGTTTATCACTCACCTTGTACATTTCGAATTTCAAGTCACGTGTGATGTTTCGGAAAAGCCGAGTTCCGGAAAGGAACATATAAACATAGTGTTTATGTCTTGGAACATCGCTAGATCAGGTTAGTTTTTGCTTTGAATTTCTAATACTCATTTCAAATTCATTTATCGTTTTCCAATTGAACTTAAAATTGTCGAAAGAGTGTTCTTGCGATCCTCACAAACCCTAAATCTAATCGACATTAATTTCTAAATTTTCCCTTTCAGAAATAACATTGCAAGAAACAAGGCATCTACACTTTTCGTCTTTCCAAACGGCGTGTTGCCCATAAAATGTTGACCCCCTTGTTGGTCAGTGTTATTTTTCTTATTTTTCATAGGTTTTGCACCTCAAATCAAAATTAATGTAACAACCGCTAGCGTCCTCACACAGTTGTTTTTCTATTCTGCATTTAACCCTCTATTCCTTGCCTATCAAAGATTTTCGCTTGGAACGACCGTTAGCGAGGCCTTTTCCTTTAGAGAACCAGTTGCTATGTCATTAAGGTAGTCTTCTGGATATTAAACATTTCATCTGCAAATTTTATCTCTTGACCGTAATGATGCGACAAAACAGTACACATGTTTCATCCTGAATACTTACTGAAATTAACAAGTACATTATCAATTAAAGAAGCGGTAGTTTGCGAGACCATTGTAGATTCCATTGTTGCCTTTGTTTCAACAATATAATATGTACGTATATCGTAACATAATCTCATTAGTAATGCACAAGCCAATTGAACTTGTTAGTTGAAGCACGGACCTCTGTACCCCGTGTAGCATTTTGTGAATACAAGCAGCAATACACAATTGACACAAAGCGAGAATGAGCGGATGACGAATGTCAAGTTATTACGCGTCAATTGGTAAATCAGTTTAGTCGTATAAGTTGAATCACCTTCTGCATACTGAATTGAATCTATGCATGTTTGATGTGTTTATTTGCGTACGTTGCCTAGAAAATTATCCTCAATTACATTTTTTTTCTTCTGAAGGTGTACTTGAATGGATAAGTTAATTAAATGCTTTTAGGTATACAGGGTGTATAGCTATTAAAAGGATGAAGATATTATTGTAAAATAAAGAAATCTTTAAAACCAAACACAATGTGAATAACACATTAGTCGGATATACCCGAACAGATGCTGTGTGTTCACTTAGTACGTTCATGGAAGATAATTCCTCTCCTGAACTATTTAGAAGTTTTCAAATATTCAACGCTTTCCCAAAAATTCACTGATATTAACCATGTTAATAATTTGCTTGTACCAATAATAACGTTCAAATAGCTTCTTCAACGCCTTCTAACTTAATCGCTTATTTTAATGAACAGTTTTTTTAGTGGGGTGGCGGCCCAACGAGGTGTATAAGCTTTTTTCAAGCTTGTTATGACAACCTTGAAAAAAGCTTATAGACCCCGTTGGGTCGCCATCACTTCAGGAGCTTTTTTTTTAATGTGTAAATTGTGTGTAAAGTGTTCCATGGCCTTGTTACTGTCACTCTCTAGCCGTAAAGGGCGAAGCGCTGTTAATTGTACCCCAACTGCGAATGGTGACTCGGGAGTGTACCGGACCCACTAAGAAAATTTGTTGATTCTAGCGGGACTCGAACACACTGCGCTTAACTCTGCACAGTCTGTAAGCGCTGGCCCTCTTACCACTGGGTCACCGAGCCGTTGTTTAGCCATGTTAGACCTAATATCTATTGTAAACGACGTACTTTGTTCTTTCGATGCTAAGAGCAAGCCATAAAGTCAAGATCACGGAATATACCAACAGCAAATCTATGTTAATCAGCATTTCTCATTAGTTCATTATAAAAATTTCTTGCAGTAGTTGAGGTGATTTGCCTTTAATGAAACCATGCTGACTATCAGTTAGTATGTAATACTTGTTCAAAAAGAAATTTAACCTATCTAACATGCAGTACTCCAAGATTTTGAAGAACGCAGATAATAACGAAGTAGCTTTATATTCTTCCTATCGCCCCTTTTAAATACAAGAATTAGAGCAACTACATCAAGAGCAGCATAAAATGGTGATTTCAGGTTAAATAAGTTATAACTTATATCTGGAGCTAATCACAAAATCGGTAAAACGTTTGCAATACCTAATTGTGAGGTATACGATCGACACAACAGATAATAGACGATAAGAATAAACGTAAATACGAGAGGGTTACCTACAAATTAAACGCCCGTGTTCTGCTCAATTCTTATTCAATAATTCCCATCGGAACGTTCCGCAAGCGCTCGCAGGTATTTTCGTATATGAGGGCAAATCCCCTCCCGCTAATTAGAAAATCAAATTTAGAATGTGATAACCGCAGCTGTTAAATCTGATGCACTAGTCTTTGCTGGATGGAAACGGATACCGACGCCCACCTGTGCGTATGTGTTCGTGCCTGTGTGCGCCGAATATACATTAATTACCATAACAAACCGGTCTAACAAACCGCGACCCACTCCCGTGAGCATCTCCGGCTTAGTCCATTCCAGACTCCCAGGAGACTGGACGCCTCCGGATGCTTCAATATATACCCATTACAGAGAGCCGCAAACCGTCCGGAATTTGGGTAATATCGGACCTATTAACAGCGAGCTGCATACTCCAAGTTTCTAAATACGTTTTATCATTCGTACGGGCTGACATGGCCGGATAAGCCTCCAAGTACTAACATTTTTCTTTGAGATTTCGGCAATTTATAACCGAGAAATGGGGAGCTATTATTTCTAAATCGAACGCCCGCGAAAGAATGTGCGTTATTACGTTTAATGTTGCTAGTCGGGGAACTCGTATACGAAAATAGGCTAATTTCAATATGCAAAGGTTAAGAACCGCTGCCGGGATAACAGCTTTTAAATAAGAAATGCTCTTTCATCCCCTATTATTTAAAATGAAGGATTAATCAACTTAAAGATATAATGACGCAGTGTGGGTATCTTCATTTATTTTATTTATTTCAAAAATATTAAATTTAGTCAATAACGAGCTGACGAAGTTAACTTCATGTTACATGCTGAAATGCCGTTGGAACGTTTTCTCATCAAAGAAAAGAGCATCTTCCCGTAAATCGTTTTGGTCTGGGGGGTGACGTGCAAATTCCATTTTTCTTTGTCAATTTTTTAATTCTTTCTGGAATATTCGCTTTTGAACAGTTTTAATGCAACCAGCAACACTTGCTTATTCCTTTGTCCTTAGAGCGGTAACGAACATCCTCACTAAAAAAATCGTCTTTCTCGTTCGATATTGAACATGAAGGTAGCGGTACTGTAATTTTTTAAACTACCCTCGTATAGAACTTCTTGGCGCAACTGTTCATTGAAATTAGTTTTTATATACTTGCATAGTTTAGTTTTGCTGAGTACAGAGTGATGAGGAAAATATTCCTTTTGATATTTTAAGGAATATATGGGCATAATTTGTGGAGTTTGATAAGCAAATTAATCGACTTAATACTTAGAGTATTATAACGAAGAAAGTACCCGGTTAATAATAATTGCTGGTGAATAACAACATAGTCGTAAGCCTCCCTCGACTTGCAATCTTAAAGGTTCCTGAGCGCTTCCTGTTATAAGCGGATTTCTTTAGTAAGTGTCTCGGGTATCGGCCCCTTTGCGCTATAAAAATTTATAAAGGCTCTAACAAATCAATCTTAGCGGTGGCGTGAGTCATTACTGGTTCGCTACATGCGAGATATAAACGACTTCAACAGCCGAGTCAAAAGAAGTGACGAACATCAAAGGAGAAATGGCTTGTCAAAGCAAACATATCACTCTTTGGAACCCAATACGTTCGATTGAGAAGAACGCGACAGGACTCTCTGCCAAAATAAAAAATAAATCATTCGCACCGTTAGTCCTGTTATGTAAGTTTCGCCTGCTCTTTCCTTCTTTTTTTCTGCTTCCTCTCTTTCGCAACTTTTTTGCAGTGTCACCCGGCCAAACACACACAATCGCTATGATTGAGTTTTATTTATCTGTTGTGTTGCCGCCTACACTCACACATATCTCATCTCCATGGGGTATTGCGGACCATTTTTCATTCGCTCGTGGGCAATCCAATTCTACTCAATTTTCGCGAGGAAAAACGAGCATAATTTTAGAATTTTTTTTTTCAGGTAAATAACAAAACTCGTCTTGGAAAACATGTTATACTGAGCTAATATACAGAGCGTTACGCTACTGTTACCTTCAATAAAAATGATTTTAACAAAATCTAGCAGTTTTAGAATTATCGGTTAAGCTTCGCACAGATAGATAAGAATGTATTGTTTTATACTCGTAATGCAAGTTATTAATAATTCTATTTTTAAATACACCTGCCCTAATTCTATCCTTTTCTAAGTATGCCATTACGTAAAGCGTTCATCAACTAGATAACATCCGAAACCGATTCGGGCAGATACGGCGCACAATGTTTATAACGGTGTTTTCTATTTCTAAGGGAAACCCGACGATTTCCTGAAAAACAGGAAGTAATTTTTCCTAAGTAGAATTGCCGTCTTACTTCTACAAAGACACATATATCGAGTTAGGAAACACGAAATACGCCTGATTAAATTTCTATTACACTTATCTCCTGCTTTTCATTGTCATAAATTGTACGGCGCGGCCAATCCAACATACATACTTAGGAAGTTCAAGATTTGTTTCGAGGGCTAGTGGCCGATCCACTTCACTCTGCTCTTCCACTGGAGGCCGCACACTCTGATCGCGTCATACGTCGATACCGGTTGCGAAGCATCTAACGACGTCGTAAACAGGGGGATGAACACTGACGACGGCTATTGAGAAGATGGCGTTTACGGTGTACATGCATATATGTATGAATGTATCCAAAATCTAATATCTCGTTGAATCAAGGAGTATATACGTAAGTTGATTAGCTAATGAACTTACTGTTGAATGTACTCGTGGAATGCTTGTAAGAAGGACCCTAATATCGAAGTGCTACGAATTACAAAGGAGAAAATTATAGAAATACGCAAGTTTCATCAAAATATGCGGAACCTCCATTAAAGATCGTCTTTTTTGTAATGAAAACTTATATTACTTGATACCTTCCGCAACCGTAAAAATAATTTATCTTTCTTAAAGAAAACTATTCAAGGTGTTCAGTGTGACTTTATCTGAACGGCATGAGAACAAAATCAGCTGTAAAATAATAATAAAAAAAAAAACGAAATAACGACTCGGTCAGCCTGTAAAATAATAACGGTATAAATAACAATAATAAGCTGACTCCTTTCTTATCCTTATTTTAGGTTTTTTTTCTTTTTCCTTTATTTTCGTTTATTCTATATATTTTCATTGTTTTTTAAGTTATTCTTTACGAGGGGAAAATGTAACTTCTTCTAAACAAGTTTCTTTCGGATAATAGATTTAATCGAATTTATTCCCAGCTTCATAAACGCGATTTATTATAAAATAGATTAAAGACGTATTGACTAGAAGAACTCGAAGTTATTGCTTCGAAAAGAATGTGTCGTACACAAAGGGAACGTTTCCCGAGTGTCCAAAACGCGCATGAAATATTAGGTATCTTCACATCGTAACGCCGCCGCAAATTAATTTTAATCAAAAAACACACGAAGGGCATAGAACACCGGATATTTATGTGGTGTGCGTACCTTGTTAAATTATTCCGATGTATTGAATTGCATCGGCGGCACAAAGCTAAGGGAAAAAGAAGGAGAAACGGCGGTGAAAAGGAGGAACTTTCCAGATGAGTTCATTCCGCACAAAGCATATTACTCCTTAGGTTGATCTCTTATCTGGAAATCGTTTTCCTTATTTCCGTCCTCGTTCTGACTGCTGAAAATTTATGTATATCGCTAGCTGCAGTTTAGTAATGTATTGACATATCCAAGCGGTACGTTACGGATTAATCCTATGCAGAAATTTTGAATTCTGTACGATATATACACAATAAATTGTTTCGAAATAACATAAATTTTTGCGCAAATTGCGCAATTAAATAAATAGGCTAGTTTTAATAGCTAACATCCTTGTAAATGAATACTTCTAGATACGTTGGGGGGAGTTGTACAAGCTGTTTAGGAAGCTATTCAAACTGTTCAGCCATCTATTCAAGCTGTTCAAGGAGTTCCTCAAGCTGTTCAGGGAGCTATTTACATCACATGTCTGAAATAGAACTTTAATTAAAAAATATAAAAAGTATATTTTACGCCCCAATTGACGTAGCTAGTTTACTCACACGATCCACTAATCCGACCGAAAAGAATACTTAGAACAGCTGCGATACACGCAAGTTTATGATGCTTCGCACACGCAAAGTAAAGCTCAATGACACTTCACTATTGGTGGATACAATTAATATTATATATTAATCATATTCAGTAGCTGTTGTAATGACCGATAGCTCTTTATCTTGGACGCAGTAACAATGTTTATAATATTCTTGACCAACTTATTTCAGTATTTTTATTGCTCAGTAATAAAAATACATATATATGCTTTGAAGGCGCGCCTTTATGATTCAATATCTACATTTTCTTTTTAAATTAACATAAAACGTACATTTTAAAGATCTCGTTATTTATCTGAATGGGTTTGTAGATAGAATAGAGGTACAACTGTCGTCTCTATTATATCAGCGCGCGTAAATACTATATGTGACCCAGACGTTATTTTTTTCTAAAAAAGAATGAAAGAATAAATAAAGATTTAATATTTTCGGTACAAAATCTGAAGAAGTAAACTATGTGGAACAAACACTATTCTCTTTGGTTTATTTGTGATGGTTTTTACTGCGTACATATTATCTTAAATTTATTAATCTTAAACATATCTTGAATATAGAATAAGGAGTTTTGTATGCGCCTGCTGGGAGATAACTAGGAGAATCGGTCAATAAGTTTTCTACCCGTTCAGTCACCAGACGCTTAATGACCTTCTCTGTTTTTCTAGGCTTAAAGTTTCACTCGAATGATAAAGATATTTAGAAAATTTAGTATTTTGCAATATTTAACAATAATTTACATATTCCAGTAAGCCATTACAGAACTAAAACCAATGAGAGACCATGAAGGATTTGTGTTCTTAGTAAATATTATTATTGTTACTATTTAAGCAGATATTGACATTGAAACATATAGTCTTAATGTGGGTTAGAACAAACGGAGACCTTTCATGAACCTTAGCCTACTCTAGTATCTTCATTTTTCAGTCAGTTTTTCAAAGTTTGTATAGGCGATAAGATAAGCGTTAATTTCGCTGTCTTTAGTCCATTTTCTAATATAATGCTTAAAAAAAACTGCTTCTTTTGCAAACCACAAGAATAAGGATCTACTTCAATGGAAGGCATATTCGCTGCTATCTTGGCCAGCTTGTTATTTCCTTCGATCTCTGTTTGCAATGTACTTATGAGGTTAGATCTACATTTTTTTTGCGTTTGCGTTTAGGAACCTTTAATGCTACGTAACTGTCTTTTCTTTTGATACAGAGATTTAAAGCACAAATTGAATATATTAGTTGGAATATATTAGTTTTTTAAGTGGTAGGTCCAGTGCCATGTATGACAGTTCCGTCTTCTTGTATTCATTAGTCTGTGGTCTGTGGTCACTGGTAGCCCATTCAGCATGGCTTTCAATTGCCACCTTGTAGAGCTGTTCCAAATTCCATTATAACGAAATCGTGTCATTTCTAATGAATGCATTCGTAATTAGCATTTATTACGTGAAGGTTGATAAATCCATTCACGGCTATGTGCAAAGCATTCCTTTGCATAATTTACTCAAATCTAAGCACAAGAAAAGACCGAAATGCCTATAGAAGCATTCGCATGCACAAACGAAATATAATTGCTTTATCGAGAGGTAGTACGTATTTTGCTGCAAAAGGTGTTAGAGAGAAGGGTACCTCGCCCTCATTAGACAGAACATTAAAGAGTAAATTATCGATGAACCTCAGAGGCTATATTCAGATATTAAACATCCAATATCTATCGCAGTTGTAAATTAGTTTACAAAATTCAATAGCCCTACAGCACCGCATAAATCGGACCTACGCTCGATAGATACCGGTTAATTCTAATAATTGGTTGTTGGTTGAAGTAGTTTCAAGATTATACACGCCGTGGTAAGTGGCTGCATGCGTTGATACGAGAATTGGATTAATTATAAACACTTATGTCACTTGTTTTTGAAATGATCACTGAATGATCATATTTAATCCAATAAAATCAATGCGATAAGTGCGTGAGTTAACGCGGATTCACGGCTATAACGCGGACATATACAGTTGCGAGCAAATGAATAGGGACACTAATGCAATTGTGAAAGAATTCGAATAAACAAAAGTTTAAAATAGGAAGCTATATACTACAAACTAGGGACAATTAATACATAGCAATAAATTGCAAAATATACTGTATGATACAAAAACACATGCTAATACAAATTATTCCATATGTAAAATGCGAGCATTGAAATAGGTACACTGGAATTTCGATTTGGTGGGATACCCCTTTGCTTTAATGACTGCGGCACGTCTCCTAGGCATGGAATCGATGAGATGCTGACATCGTTTCACGGGAATATTGTTCTGGACCTCCTCAACACATCGAGACAGTTCTTCGAGGTTTGAAATATTTTTATCCCGAATACGAAGTTTCACATCTTGCCACAAGTTTCCGATTGGGTTTAAATCGGGACTACAAGAAGGCCAATCGAGAAGATCTGCATGATTTTGTCGAAACCAGTCCTTTGCAATCTTAGCTGTGTGCTTGGGATCATCGTCTTGTTGGTACTTCAAAAGTACGGACACATGATCCTTCGCATATGGCAGCGTAACGTTGGATAAAATATCAACATACACATGTCGATCCATTATTCCATTAATTTTGTGCAACGGACCAACTCCTATCATCTTATAAGTACTTTATGTCTAGCAATCCTACCATGTAATCCGGCTTCTTCTAATCTTCGTCTGACTGTCCATACACTAATTAGTCTATCAATCGCTGTAATTACCTCTTTGTGTATACCTGTCGCCGTTTTTAATAGATTCAAACGTGAGAGACGTGCTATGTGTCTATCAATGCGAACCGTCGTTTTCTTAAATCTTCCCTGTTTAGGAATTTTTTCGCAGGTTCCGTATTTTTCGAAATATTTTATTTGATTAGCAATCATATTTTTCGATACAGATACTTGGTTAGCTATTTTTCTCAAACTCAAACCGTTTTCGTGAAGTGTAATTATAATTTTTCGAAGCTCGGGCGTACAATGTTTTCCACGACCCATTTTTAAAATAATTTAGTCTGTGCTACCGTGATAATTAATTATTAAGCGTTTTAATATACAAAAATCTATTTTGTGTAATTGTGTTTTAATAATATAATATTAAGTTACTTCTAAAACAACTTAAAGAAGACTAAAGAAACGATTATGACAACTGCCCCTATTTAAATGCTCGCTTGCATGAGACCGATCGTGAGAAATGCAAACATAACATTTTAATACTTCCGAGAAATACAGGTGTGATTTCTAACGCATATACTTTTATTAAAAAAAATTCTTTTGCTTCGTTTTAAATTGTAGAAAAACACGAAACCTTAAATATATGATTAGTGTCCCTATTCATTTGCTCGCCACTGTATATATTCTTCTAAAAATTTCTCTAGTAGTGCTTACTACCTGAGAATAAAAATTGGTCTATTTAAACTAGGCAACGGGCGCAATGCATAATTTAGGAATGAGAACATTCTAGCAGTCACCTGAAATTTATTCTAAACATTTGAGAACCGAACCAAAATTTCTGCGTTCTAGAACCACAACACAATTTTGTTAATTAAAAAAGTCAAAGAAAGAAAAAAAAAGGAAAGTCAAAAGTAACAAGTACAACTAACCTTCTTGATATAATTGACTTGCCCTAAAAATATCGGTTTCCAAAAGCCAAACATGCAGTAATACCTAACAATAAAATAAATGAGTCTTGCTAGAAGGAACTAGTTTGACGTGTAATATATAATACTTCGTTAGCCGAAGCCAAGTTTAGTGTTGCGTAATAAAGAAGTTTTATTTACGATCTCTAACTAGTGATTTTCATGTATATATACATATGTACATACATAGTTTCTCAATCCCTAACATGTTCCTCTATCAAAAGCGGCCGTAAACCTAATCGAATAGGAACAATTTTGACGAAATTTCGTAACAGCCGGTCAAAATAACTGAAAGTGCGTATACAACATGCTAAAGGTGCGATTAAGATGACATAACGCGAGATCTGTGTCAATACACAAGGTTGCGCCAAAAATCATATCAAGTGCAGCAGAATTACGACGGGTAGGAGCAAAAGTAGAAAATCCGGTCTTCAACATATGTATCTGCATGCAACGGAGACCCCACCTTTCCGTTATGAAAAATATAAAAACGAGCAACCGCTTACATTGAACAGTGTACACATCCACTTCAACCACATCAAATAACTAAGATGGCATTCAAGGTAGATTTACGTGCATTTATATTACGATTTATGAAAATCATTGTTTAACGTTTTACAGTACATTGTTTTCTTCGCCGTTGTTGCTGCAGCCAGCGCGGGAATATTGGAACCGGCCATCGCCCCTGTGTCCTATTCAGCTCCAGCGCTTTCAGTTTCCACCGTACATGCCCCAGTGGCTTATTCGGCCCCGGCAGTCGCGGCACCAATTTCCTACTCAACACATGCGGTTTCGGCGCCCTTAGCTTATTCGGCCCCCGCAATTGCCGCGCCTGTTGCGTACGCCGCCAAGGCCGTTGCGCCTGTAGCCTATTCTTCTGCCCCAGCCGTTTCCTACAGTTCAACAAGGACCTACTCCACGGCTCCGGTCGCTTACGCCGCTAAGACACTTGCCGCACCAGCGGTAGCATACTCCGCAGCTCCAGTCGCTTATGCCGCTAAAACGTATGCCGCGCCGGCAGTAGCATACTCCACAGCTCCAGTCGCTTATGCCGCTAAAACGTATGCCGCGCCGGCAGTAGCATACTCCGCAGCTCCCGTTGCTCTCGCTGCGAAGGCTATAGCTCCTGCAGTCAGTTACGCTGCCGCTCCAGCTGTTGCGTACTCCGCAGCTCCGCTCGCTGTCGCTACGAAGACTATTGCACCAGCAGTTAGTTACGCTGCGGCCCCAGCATTCGGATATCACGCCGCTCCAGCGATCGGCTATTCTGCTCCAGCAATCGGCTATTCTACACCAGCGATCGGTTATTCTACACCAGCCGTGAAACTAGCAGCCCATGCGCCTGTCGTATCTTATGCGGGAAACTATGGATGGTAAGAGGATGACGTTCCAAATGTACAGTTGTAATTATATTAATTTATTTACATAAATATATTTATTCGATCAAGTAACAATTTTTTTAACCTATCAATCCTGTCAATTATCAAAAATATACCTAATCATGTTCGGCAAGAAAACAAAGTAACATCAATCGTGCACATTACCTTATTCGCTAAGGTTATATTGGTTTCGTCGAAGGACTGTTTTAATGGATGTTGTTCATCAACGTTTCTCCTTAAGTGTGTAACATCAAATTTTAAAGAAAAATTTACAAAAGAAAAAGAATATAGATGCCATAATAATTAATTCAATATAAACCAAGCCATCGTTTTCGAGAATGTTTCGTTCATCGCTATTGGAGATGCCAATATAATAGCGTCGAATCCATTACAACTCAGGACTTTTCAAAATAATTTTTTGATTGACGAAACTACAAAATACAGAACAATGTGCATATGTGTACGTACTTCCGAAATGTCATCAATTTGATGAAGCTTTCGAATTTAGTTTTTGCACTTTAGAAGAAAATAAAAAGTCTCAACAAGTACCGGCCTGTGCAAAGATGGAAGATTTATAAAATCTGGAACTTTTCATCAAGGATAGGTCCACATTAAATTTAATATTTGAACCAGTTTCTTATTTCTCCAGACTATATATAATTCTATTGTTTTTTTCTCCATTGTTGAGAGTGCATAAAACACATCAGACAAAATATGTCGATATAAGCCTAACCGGTGGCAATTAATCAACGGAATCTGTTGGCAATAATGGTTGCAACGTAATCCATCCGTCCGTGAAACGAAAACTTTACAGTGGCTCAAAAGACAAAGGTTTATTCAATTGAACTCGTAATAATGCAATTCTTTCTCCATTTGCTAGTTTGCGAGATCTCTGTTCCAAACATTGGAAAAAACTTATGTCAAGCCTTTATTTGGAAAATAAATGGACTTTACCAAACCGTTAACTCACCCACTACAATAAAACTCAATTAAAACAGTACAGAATTGCTTACCAGCAATTGCTTCACTATTTCAAAAATAGTGCCTCAGCCTCTTTTAACATTGATCGAGATTAAAATTTTTATCCTGTAAATAGACCTGTATATTATACTTTACTTCGGTGTTGTGTTATTAATGTTATTATCCAATAATCTGATAAAGTCCGTTATCGCTTATAATGTACGTAGCAATTACAGATATTACAAAATAATCAGTACATGTTTAATATAATAAAGGTTAAATATACGAACAATATATATCCCTCCGAATTTATTGAAAATTACGAAAGCAAATCTTATTTGCAGCGAGACGATATACATAAACATGTAACTGATTGTGCAACGAATAATGACGAGGTCTACGCCGAAGATTTCTAGAATCTACATTAGCAGATTCGAAATGAGCATCCAAGCCAAGCATTCTAAGCTCTGGACTTGCAGAATTGTTTGCCTATTTGAAGCAATGAATATGTGTTGGTAAAACTTCAACAGATTCAATTGTTAGTCCATCCGCTAATTACCTGGTGCAATTTTCGGAAAATGCGGAACATAATCGAAAGCATAACGCTCTTGTCTTGCCCTGCAGAATGTAGTTAGTAATTATTACTAAGTCAAGTATAAAGCTCGTAGTTAAATTGTAGCAATTTAACTAAATGCTTTTATCATAGACCTGTCGTTTAATTTGGGTAACTAACCTAACATAAATAATAATACTAAGTTACTTTTGCTACTATTTCTTTCAATATTTCTATTCTGATATGTTTAGAATCTCATAATATCTTATTCCACTCAATATTGTTCGTTAAGATGAGTCTTCCACTATATTTATTTGTCATTCTTGATAAAGCAAAGAGCTGCAATATCCGCTTAACAATACCTATCTACTTATCTTAGTGTAACAGTCTATCTCAAATTTATTCTTTGGTTATACAGGCAACTGATACCGGTTAGCACTTTACGCCTAGTCACTTTCCTGACCAGATCGGACCGCCAGATTGAAACGGGTTTAAGTAGGTGTACGCACGGAGCATTAATTTCACAAGAGACAACATGTGTAACAACTTGATTGCACAATTTGTGATCTTTTAAGGTCGCATCCGATGCCGAATCTTTTCAATAGGTAAAAAGCAATTGCTTAAAAAATTGGAACAATTCATCGCGAGAACACGGTGCCCCACCTATCCTCGAATTATCAATATAAAAACTGCTCCGAGCTTCTCGGAATCAGTTGACCGTAGCTCAATAAACAAAAACAACAATGAATTACAAGGTAAATTGGACACTGCATACATATTTGCACAATATATAGCTGCTTAATTCGTTTATCTCTATTGTATGTTTTTAGTGCGTCGTCTTTTTGGCTATCGTTGCCGTTGTTAACGCCGGAGGACTATTGGAGCCGGCGTATTCTACCTATTCAGCTCCAGCACTTGCGTCCGTAGCATACTCTGCACCTGCAATTGCAGCACCTTTAGCGTACGCAGCTAAGACAATCGCTCCGGTTGCTTATTCAGCTCCTGCAGTGGCGGCTCCATTAGCTTACTCAGCACCATTAACTTACGCGACGAAAACCGTTGCGCCAATCGCCTACTCAACACCGGCTGTAGCAGCTCCAGTTGCGTATGCCGCCAAAGCTGTAGCTCCAGCCGTATCAGTTACGTCCACTAAAACTTTCACTACCCATCCAGCTCCAGCTGTTAAAGCATTCTCCGCTCCAGCCGTTGCCTATTCGGCAGCACCAGTAGCTGTCGCGACGAAAACGGCTTTAAGTTACGCCGCGGCACCTGCGCTAAATTATGCCGCCGCTCCAGCGCTTAGCTATGCTGCATCGCCAGCATTTGGTTATGCCGCGGCTCCCGGCGCAATTGGTTATGGTGCCGCCGGTTTCGGGTTCCACGCCCCAGCAATCGGCTATTCAGCTCCTTCGATAGGATATACGTCGCCAGTCGTGAAGTATGCTGCTCATAGTCCGGTAATTTCGTATGCTGGCAATTATGGTTGGTAAGATGGTGAACATATGACGTACACTATTTATTTAATTTAATTTAATATAAATAGACATATTCTATACGGTAATTTATTTAATCCTTAATCCACCTTAATTGATGCTGCAATTATGTTTAAATTATTTCTTAAACTATTGTTTTTAGATGGCGTGAGATAAATTTAACGATTTTCAATTGAACACTCTGTATATTTGTGTAATTTGTGATTTCCTGTAGTCAACTAACAATAAACTAACGTCAACAATATAAAAAATAGCAACAACAAGCAATTAAAGATTTAAAGGAGTTCCATCTTCATAAAGATGGTTTTCAAATCTTTTTCAAACAATAGATTTCTGTTTCCTGTCGCCTTAATCATGTACGGGCTTCAATCTTGACATGTTTTCCAATTTTGACAATTTTGACAACATGACAACAATGACAACAATGACAATTTTTCTTAAGTCCTCCAAATCTATAGACGCGGTTGAATAAACGAGACCTATCAAAAGTAGTAAGCAATGGCATATCTAAGGTATGGCAGGCGCTAACAACAGGCGATATTTGATCAAGGCCCAAATACCAAACCAAGTCAATAAAATAATTTGCTGCTTGATATTTTGTGAATAGACTTATTAATAAGGATGTCCTGAAATTTGACCTCGTTTCTGTGATTAAAGCTTTCTATTATGGTATACGCAATTATTAATAAGAGATCATATGTACACTCCGCCAAAAAAGTATCGCATAATTTAGTTTTGAATCATAAAAGTATCGCATAATCTTTGTTTGTAGCATAAAGTTGTAAATACACTTTAATGCGCTCTAAGATATAATTTCTATAATTGTTTAAATGAAATACAGGCCAAATAAAAACAAGAACTCATACTTGAGATTTTTATTAAAACAAGAAATTATAATTTTGGAAAGAAAAATGTCATAACAGTAGCTTTTAATACTGAGTATTGCCACCTCTGGCTCTTAGGACCGCTCGCATACGGTTCGGCAGAGATTCGATTAACCTCCGTATATAAGCCTGATCCAAATTCTCCCACTCGTCACAGAGAGCATTTTCTAGTCCATGCAGGTCCGCTGGGGCAACATTTTGGGTTCATGTCCGGACTTACCGCAGGCCAATCTAAAACTGGAATACCAACATCGTTAAGGTATTCCTGGACGATTATTGCAACATGCGGTCGTGCATTATCGTGCATTAACATGAATTCGTTTCCTATAATTGGCGCATATAGTACTACATGTTCTTCTAAAATGTCCGTTATATACCTGTGGGCAGTCAGTGTACCTCTGTCTACTGGTACTAACTCTGTACGACCTGTTAAACAGATGCCTCCCCAAACCATAATAGAGCCACCAGCGAAATTAGGTCTAGGTCTGATAATACACTGCGAATAGCGCTCACCGTCTCGTCTGTACACTGAGATACGCCTATCTGAGGTGTAAAGACCAAATCTTGACTCATCCGTGAAGAGTATATTGGCCCAGTCATTAATGTTCCAATTTACATGTTCTCTGGCAAACCTTAAGCGAGCCACTCGGTGGTTCCTAGTGAGACGAGGGGCTGTTACAGCTACTCTAGCTCTTAATCCACTCTGTCGTAACCTATTCCGAATAGTTTGAGTACTCACACGAATATTTCTGACTCTAGCCAAGTCGTTCTGCAATTGTCTCGCAGTTACATGTCTTCGACGTAATGCTTGTAGTAATAAATAGCGGTCATCTTGGCGAGTAGAACATCTTGGACGACCTGGTACAGGTCTTCTACTGTAATTGCCTGTTTCCCCATATCTGGCTACGGCTCTAGAAACACTTGACTGATTGATGTCCATCAAATTAGCAACGTATGCTTGAGATCGTCCATCTTCGATTAAAGCAACTATAGCAGCCACTTGTTCTGAAGTTGAATTGTTCATTTTAGTTTTAAAAGCGTTGGTACAGAACTCTGACTTCGCACTTTAAAATTTGTCCGTATAGGAAGACTTTCAATAAACAACTGAACAAACCTTACACATATGCATTTTTCTAAATGTGTTCTTTTAGAAAAAAAAAAGTAAAAAAGCTATGTTCCATGATTTTGTTAGTGTTTTTATGGTTCACATACACGAGGCAAACTTTTTGTGAACGTATAAAAATATCTTGGTTTATAAATGCCCTTTTTTAGTTTATGCGATACTTTTTTGGCGGAGTGTATTTTACATCTCAGTACGAACCAACCGGCTAGAATTAAAGATATTTTACGAAAATCGTCTCGCAATATGCACACCTGTTCCACACGCCTAAAACGTGTCTGTTTCGTAAAATTGTAAGGTGCAACACGCTCATGTACAATGCAAACGTTGTAATAACTTGAAAATCTGCGTGTGTACTAACGTATTCAGCCTCTGCCTAATTGAAACACGACTGTCGCAGATTGGATTTCTACATGGCGAATATATTAAGGAATGGTATCGCTTGTAACGTATATGTGACCATACCAACATACTTTAATAAGAAAATTAAATGTCACGCTAATTTGAACTGCGCCCAGATGCGATATACTGTGATGATGTAGTACGCGAATGTGCTCACTTTTACTGCTATATTGATGCAATACGGCTTAAAATTAAATTAAAGCGCAAACCAAGAAACTATTATAATGGTTTACAGATACACGCATTGATTGGAAACCGGTAATTATCTAGATAATAATTACTGCCAAAAATATTGTCTTTTGCTACCTCAGACGTATTGCTCAAATAATAAAATTTTCAAAATATAGTCGCTCTTAACGCTTAAATTAAATTAAATTACATCAATTTTCGATATTTTAGCTATAAATCCAGTATGAATTAAAATGTATTTATTTATCTTCTCGCGGATGAAGTGTGAAATTCTTCCGTCGTATGTATTACAAAAACAACAGTACGTTCTTTTGCTAAAAGCACATACTATCAATGTGAACGTATCCCCTTCGGCGGATTCTTTGTTTTAAAAATCAAACCACTGCGCTATTGTAAAGCAATTTACAAGATAAGTTTCGAAAATGTATGCTTGCGGGGAAGCGATATATTATCGTTTGGTCACAATTTTGGTTCCGAACTTGAGAAAGTCTCAAATATATTGGTTAGATGCAAATTGAATTGCGTGGATTTATAGTCCTTTACGTAATCGAATCTCCGACAATCTATTAAATATATTGTCGACAAGCAAGTATTTATGTAAAAATTAAACTGAGTGCTTTCATAGCAAATTCGATCCTTTATGCTGAACGTAAACGTGATTCAAGTTCGAACTTCTGTTGGGGTATGCGTGTATGTCCCAGGAAAGTATTAGCAAGGTTTCATTTCAATATGTTAGCTCAATATAATAATTATTTTAAACGTATCATGTTTAAAACAACATACGTTTAAACTATTGAGGCAAGATACTGAAGAGTTGGATCGTCGCCGAGATTAATCTGGAGTCGCCAGTAGCATATTTATCTGATTGTGTTGAGCTGTGACTGTGACGACGTGGAGAAGCCGAAAAAAAAGTTAGTTGAATACTAAACCAGGTTCCAACGTTAAATTGTCAAAAAAACAACCCGACTTCGCAACAGGCGGCTCTCAAAAGTGGGCTTGGGATATCTAAAAGAGGAAAGCTACGTAGAGAAATCACTCACAAGACTGCTAGATCTGGCGAAGAAGGCAAAGCTAAAAAGCAAAAAAGAACGCTGTTGGACAGATCGAAAACCATATGATCTAAAGTTGATGATGGACTAAAGCAACCGAAACGTCATATAAAAGATTTTGAGAACGCCGTTAGATAGAAGGCTTTGTGTATGTGCTTTTAATTTTTCTCTTCGAAAACAATTGAAGGTCTTGCAGATAAAAGGAAAAAAAATATTTTTCCTTTTTTTTAAATCTCAAACGTCATATCACACATCCATTTTCTCTTCAGACTCATAGCAAATAACAGGATTAATAAAACTTCCACACTTCATTTACGATTCCCTGACAGAGATTTTTCGTTCAATTTTAATTCACTGCATTAAAGGATCTTTCGTACTAGATAGCTTGTAAAAAAAATGCTCGTGCGGCCTATTGTAAAACGAGAGATTTACTCGTAGATTGCGATTAGTTAATAGCGTTTTTTATTCCTCCTAAAAATCGCCGAAACGCGCGCCGATAATCAGTAAAACATCCAGGTACCGATATTGAATTCCCAAAGATACCTACGCTTTACTACCGGTTGATCCGCTTTGCATACGAGATTATGCCGCCGTTCGTGAATCGACAGCTTTGGGACTGATTTTGCGTCTAATGAAGAGAAATCTCATTTAAATAAAGCTCTTCTACAGCGCCGTAAAACATGTACAGTTGATATAGAAGCTATTTTACAATACAAATACAACACGCATTAAGACCGTTTTACATATTTATGCACGCCAGCTCTCGCAATACGCTTTACATAACAATTTTGCGATAGGTATAGTGGTGTAATTTTCTAAGGCAATCTACACGTGGAGTCTAGAGATTTATTGAAGATTACTAATCTTCTAAAGTAAATAAATTCCGATTGTTCTGAAATACTTATTTACGTCTCACGAGGAAATCAATATATTTAAGACTAAATTTGAAGGTACTTAAGGAAATGTATAAAGGACTATAGAAACAATATTTTCTGCCACAAGAAGCATTGTTCCGACTTTATGTAATTAAATCGGTAGGTGCAGACATATAGATCACCTTTACATAATATAAATATTAAAAGCCGTAGAGACTTACGTCGCTTACTATCCTACGGAGTTCTGTCCGCGGACTAAGTCAAACATTCGTTTCCATTATGTTCGACGAATTTAAAACGGATTACGACGCGAAAGACGGCGATATTTCACAGTTAAATCGAGATTCGCGAATTCCTCCGGTGAAATTTCTATATAACTTCCCCATAAATAAAAATTGCTATAAATATATCTGACGTCTTGCCTAGACAATACATTTAGTCGTTGATTTACGATGAATCTTTCGACCTCGCGATGAGACAGTTTCTTTTTTTTTTTAATATTTCGATAATATACTTCTTCATTTGTTAAACATATACAGTATTCGCTTCATGGGAAGTAACATTGTAATTTTTGGCACAGCATTCTACAAGCGGTTCTACAAAATGAGATAAGTATTAATCACCTCTATAAAAAATGGTCCGATAATATGATTTTTAACTATCCCCATCCACATGTTCCCTTCTTGGGACGACTAAAAGAAATGAGAATTTACTCTCGCCCATATTCTACTGTTGATGATGCTATTGATGCTTCTATTGTGTAAAAATGTTTTTTCAGCAGAGGGAAGAATTAGATTTAGGACATTTGGATTTTTTACCAACTCAATTCGGAGAAAATTGCCTCTCTCTAGCAGCTACTGAATGTTGTGCGATTTATAACTTTTAAATCTTTCTTACTTTAAAGTTTTACAGCAACTACTTCTAGCAATTCCAGGTTTCTAGAATTGCTGCGATAATGTTGTCACGCATAGAGGCTTTCCTACTAGAAGGCTTCTCCAATTGCCAAGCCCACGTCTTCCACAACACGGTTTCCTCTTCTTACTGTTTTCTACATATATCAACGCACCCATAAGTCACGACATTGTTGTTCTCAAAATAGTTTTTTTTTTATGTAGAATCAGACGATTTGAAAATTCTGCAAAATTTTCACGCATTCATCTGCTCGAAAAAGCTTGCATATAATATGCCACAATTATTATCTTTTCTTGAAGGGTGTAAGTAGATGTTTCCGCACATTTTTCAAACATATAAAACTACGCGACAATCCTCTAATATAAGAAATACCTCGATCTAATTCCTGAAGCTTTTTATGATTAAATCTGTGAGTTCTCTCGGCACTTAGCACTAGTAGCTTCAGAGAATCGTGTTTCCAAGTTTTATGGTCAAATTTGGACTATTTTTGAAATGAACTTAGACGAAGCTTTCCAATTTCATCTAAATAACGGTCATACTCGGGGATACAAATTTTGATATATAATCGACATTGATTAGTATGAAAAATATCGGAAAATTATTGCACGAATAATAAGTTACATATATAAAAGATGTTGGATCCTATGGATAGGCCCCGTAATAATCAATAATTTATTCACGAATGTGTGCTGTAAAGAAACTTCGAATAAGAAGAATTTCCGCCGATAATTTCATCTCTCGAGGAGATATGCTATACGTTCCATATATATGTATATATATATATTTCTAGTAAGGAAGCGCAGAGAAAAACACTTACACCGAATGTTTATAATTCATCCGAAAGCGTTAAAAATGAAACGTCCACGCGTCATTTTTATAAAATACTGACCGAATCGACGCATAAATTATCACAGATCGGCTCTCTTCTGTTCACCGTTCATCTTGTTTTCCATCGCGTTCTCAGCACGCTTGCTGGCGACGACACTACGTAAAAAATTAAAAGAAAA
Source organism: Oryctes rhinoceros (assembly GCA_020654165.1). Taxonomy (NCBI): domain Eukaryota; kingdom Metazoa; phylum Arthropoda; class Insecta; order Coleoptera; family Scarabaeidae; genus Oryctes; species Oryctes rhinoceros. The sequence continues at coordinate 7,640,091 of JAIOKQ010000240.1, read as the reverse complement.
TCTGGACCAGTCCATATAGTGTCGACGTTCAGACTACCGCCCAAAAATTCTTTGAAATACAGTAGCGTAACCAGTTGGTATATTCGAAAATGTTATGCTTACGTATATTATAAAATTCCACTATTCGTCGTATTTTTTTTTTTCTTATTAAATTTAATTTAATTAAACGCTAAAAAAATACATATATCTAGCCGGATAGATATTATTGAGATTAAAAATATCCAGAGCATGCACTGTTATCAGTTAGGCTTTAGCTGTTTCATATGCTTTAGTTAGAACCATTATTTAAAATTTTTTAATGAAATTTTTTTTAATAAATTTTTATTTTTTTATGAAAGAAAATGAATTAACCACGGATTACAATTGTTATGATTTCGAAAAGGTTTTAGCGCGTTACGAGTTCAAAAAATATTCACATTCAACCTTTAATGGAAATGTTCCTTCTTTGGCTACAATTTGTTTGGTGCGCAATATACCGCCACTTTAGTATTGTATGCAATAATCCTTGCTATTATTATAGGTAGTAGATTGTCTCGGTTTCTTGTTTCGAGTGTTCTAAGGCGTCTAGCGGTTAAGGTCCGATTAACATTAAAAAGCGTCAAGCTGTACACATATAATAATATTATTTGCATAAACACAGACACGCTCTCGTCTGCTAACTTTAACATTCGAATGCTGAATAAATGTTCAAATTTTTGTAACCGAGACATAGGCTACAAACGATGCTGTAACTTCGGGGTACGTCCTGAAATACGGTGATCCAATCGCTAAAACATATGTGTTGTTCTTATACGATGGTACTCTTTCAATGCTCCAGAGACTGAATTTTCTGAATTTTCGGGTTGTTGATGTTGCCTTGTTAGTGTCCCTTCTCTTCGAAAAAAACATACAAAAGATGGCAAGCCTAGTGCCCTACCCGTTAAAAAATATCAACAGTCGAAAAGGAAAAATCTGGTTATAAAAGAAATTATGTATTCTATATTCTTTAAAAGTACGGGTCTGATATCTGCAATTAAATTCAAAATGAACAAAATACAAAATGAAAAGCTTATATGCTCATATGCTTTGCTTTATATATATAAGTCATAAATACGAATTTGAAAAGCTATGAATTTGGAAGAAGAGTTAGGTTAACTAACCTTCATGTAATATTAACGAACGTATTAAGAATCTTTTGCATATCGAACACCAAATTGGAGCAAAACCCATTGTTTTACTTTCAAATTTGTTCGCAAGTCTTCAAAAATTAAAAAACATAGTATACACAGCTACACTAGTAAGGTAAAGAGATGTTAACAGAATTAATCTATTCCGCGCAAAAAGTGCGCCACTGTGCGAATACATATCTAGCAAAGCGCCTTCTATGATTTGGCTAAATAACGGTCTCGTGGCGTGAAAACAATAAAAATGGAAGTCAAAGGTTTTCCCAGCGTGGGGTAATATTGTGTTCCGGCAGTAAATAAACACAAGGAACGAATGCAGATATCCTTGCGGAGGGCGTTTTTACAATCATAGAGATGGGATGAGGTGGCAATTGGTGGAAATCGCATAGGTCGCAATAGCCATAACGAGATGTGGGGGTCGTAGGGAACGGGGACGAAGGAGGTGGCGATACACATATAAATCCATTATTCCAGCCCCCGTCCGCCGAATAAATCACAAGGAATCGCCTGGTGTGTCGCAACTCAACGCGAGCTCCGCTCTTCGAATGGACAAGCGATCGCGCAGGCGAGACAGTGAACGGTCGCATTTTTAATTTTTCCCATATTTTATTTCCTCGGATTCGTAAAGTATGTACATATATCAAACGTAAGATATAACGAAATTGTATGTAATAAAAAAACACCCCTATAAAAAAAAATTAAAAGTGTATCGTAGTAAAAGCAATCGATAATGTTAGACGAAGATACGCCGAAACAATCCGGTCATTTTAGCTGAAGTTGTATTAGACAGAAGACTTCTTTAGTTGTGTACTGCTTCAAGTACATGTTTGGTGCAAATTCGATCGTTTGGAAGAATGCAGGGTCGCACGCAAGCGTCCATAATTTTTAAGATACTTTTCTTTCTCCCGTTCGGTTCTGTCCCTTATATTACTAACTTTTAAGTTTCCATATTTTCTTTGCTGTCCTTGCATCCCGTATTCTCACTATGTGTCCCCACCAGTTTAATTGTCTACATTCTATCTTCTATTCCAACGACTCTAACTCCAATGATTCTCTGATTCTTCACTGATCCTTCTCATAAACTGGATTTCATACGCTCTTCACACAGATCTTTATCTTCACTTCCTATTACCGTAACACAAATGTATATATCGTTCCCCTTTTTTTTTATTTTTTTCTCCCTAATATGGGTCAGCGTAAACATCCATTCCTGCGTATTCCTGTTTTATCTAAAGCCAACTTTGTATCTTTTAATGTCTTTCCCCCGTTCTAAGTCCCCCCCCTCTTCCAATTTTTTTAAATATTACTCTCAAATTTAGAAGAAAAAAATATCTATTAAAATCTAAAACTACCCAGATATTGCATTTTTTTCAACCACTCCCGTATGACTATTATTACTTAAAAACGATTCGAATGCAACCACATCCAACTGCTAAATGTTTACCGACAATACACAAACCAACCACACATTCATATAAAACGTTATCCGCAGTTCGAGCCATGTAAATCTAAAAGATGAACATTATCTCGCGAAAGTATTTCAAGTTTATTAAACTATGCACATCCATATATTCAAATAGAAAGTAAATGCAGACCGTGGATTGCATCAGAAGTCGCAATATTCAAAGTAGGCAACTCTTGCCCCGCTATGCCTATTTTTCTTCCTTTTTTTAAATAAAATCCGCCGTACCGCGATGTTTACAAAGTCCGCGCTTTCGTAGCTAAATTTTCAAATCTCGGAACACAAACAGCGATCTGCGGAGTAGGTCCTCTTGGTCCGTCGACCGCTACGAATAAAGTTTTACGCTGCATACAGATCAGTCAAATTGACTGTATAAATATGTTTGATTTTACCGAGTAAACATGGGCCGCTTACCGCACGAATTCGTTATGCGGATAATGCAGCCCAGTAGGCAGCGGCATAACACACTGGAAGACGATGGACGTCGCATAAGCCCCATCACATATGATTTTATTTATCAGTCCATAAAATCTTCACGACAACTTTTACGGCCTATAAAGATCAACCCAGTGCCTGTCGAATTGAATCAGTAAGTACTTGCTGTTTGCATATTACCATCAAGGAAATGCCATATACGCACAGTATAAGAACTGTTATCATAAAAATAAGTGAATATGAGTCTTCAGTTATCGATCCGGTCCTCTTTTTTTACTGTACCTACTCTGGTATGCCATCTCATGAATTAGAGTGCCCGACGCGGTACTATAGAAAGTTCGAGTAACGACAAAATTTAGCGACGGATTCATAACATTATAACATATAGCAGGTTTAATTACAATGCTGTGCATACCCACACCACTGCTTCTATAACAATCAACAAATGTAGTTGACACTAAATAATTTAAGATCGGACATTGTGGATTTAGTTAATGTTGTTAGGGTTATTATTTATGTAAAATTTTGAGTATAGTTTTGAGGCGAATAAATAAATTAAAACGTAAATAAGGAAATTACATACCACTTAATTTATTTATTCGGCAAAACGACGTATGCATTTTCTAGACGATCAAAACTATTTTCGCCGACAGCCAAACACTATCCTGTGTGTGTCACATATATTCAATTCACAATTTCCCTTTTAAATTTCTTCATTTTAAAATTCTACATTTGAGCAAACAATTAACACTTGCTTATATGGTGTAACTTGCCTGGTTGTTAGGCAACTTAATATACTAACGTAGTATATACTGGCACGTCCACCAGAATTTCATTTTACTATTTTAAAACAAATTGTTATAAGTAAGACAAATGTAAATTACGTTACAATCTTTCACGTTTTTTTACGTTACAATATGTTATCTTACAATCAGCTTCAACAATTTTTACGTTATAATATGATAAAATCTATAGGACGACTTACATTGACAAGAAATACACTGACCAACAAGGTTTCTACCCTAACTTAGTAACTGGTGAAATTGAACAGCATATATAAAGTAAAAATGATTCTGGTTACAGAGACAATGCCTTTATAGTATGGCCGGTAATCTGGTTTACTGCAATAATGTTTACAAACTTTCTGAAGCTTTTGGAATACATCGTGATCCCAGTTCTTCGAGATTATTCATAGACTTATCAAACACCAGCCCCAAAGCAGTTTTGTTGCATGATGGAAACCATCATCCTTCTATTCCGATAGGTCATGCTGTTTCTATGAAAGAAATTTACGAAAATCTGAAAATTTTATTAGAAAAGATAAAGTACGAAGACTATTCCTGGAATATTTGTGCAGATTTTAAAGTAATTGCAATTATTTTGGGTATTCAATCTGGTTACACCAAATACTGTTGCTTTTTATGTCTTTAGGACAGTCATAACAGGAAAAACATTACCAAGCAAGAGTGGCCACTACGACAACAGTTTATACCAGGAAAAGACAATGTACAACATCAACTTCTAGTAGAAAAAGAAAAGATCATAATACCACCTCTCCGCGTAAAACTTGAGCTCATGAAAAACTTTGTAAAGACACTGCATCTCGAAGGTGAAGGTTTTAAATACCTTCTGAAACTGAAAGAAGGCGTTTTTGTTGGACCTCTGATACGATAAATATTAAATGTTAAAATCTTTGAAACCAAATTAATAGCGAAGGAAATAACAGCTTGGCTCTCCACGGTACAAGTTTTCACGAATTTCTTGGGAAACAAAAAAGCTGACAACTATAAAACTTTAGTAATGGATATGTTACAAGCATTTCACGCTGCTGGCTGTAATATGTCCCTTAAAGTGCATATTCTACATTCTCACTTGGATTTTTGTCCGGAAAATATGGGCGACGTTAGCGATGAACACGGCGAGCGCTTCCATCAAGACATCATGGAAATGGAAAAACGGTATCGGGGGAAATGGAATCCTGTTATATTAGCAGATTACCGTTGGATGTTAAGAAGAGATGCTGTAGATATTGTTTATAAGAGACGGAGCAGTATTACTTCACATTTCTAATTGTAATAATTTGAAATATATATCAAATTATGATCTAATCTAAAAAACCTTTTCATTGAAATATAAAAAAAAAGCTAACTTGACCTTCTACCTTTTATTAAAATAAATGTTTATATATTTTCTATTGAAATTAGTACAAATTATTTTATGGCAAAACCAAAAGTTGAAATTTGTTGGCCAGTGTAATAGACTCAAAATTCAAACAATGGCAATTGTTGTCAGATGGGCGAATTACTGAAAGCATTTAAACTATCATGAAAATTGATTGAAACCACATATCACACGCTCTTAATTAACAAAAAATTTATGGCGACTCAAAAAAATTAGCACGTTCTGTTCTTTTTTTGTTGTCCTAAAGAAGTTGACCATGACAAGTAATATTTGAAAATTGATTCTTAATAGACTCTCGAAAAATCACCTTTTTGCTAATTTAACCATCTGCTTCCTTTCTCGCATATATCTCGTCCCTACAAAATCGTCTCGCACTGTATAGCTATCACGAGAATTAGATTTCGTGCATCGCGACATTAGTTTCGTATATTTATGTGACTAGCTTTATATTTCTTGTAATTGACTGTAGAACATACCGATCTTATTATATCGTCTTATTGCACGTGTCCTACATTAATACGTTATAACAATAATAATACCTCACGTCAATATTTACGTTCATAAAGACTTAATGTGTACGTAGCATTTCTTCAATGCATATTCAACGAAATTTCTTATTGGAGATACTTGCATACGGACGTGATATAGCGTCACTAATTTCCTCGGTAATGGCCTTACATTATTCAATCTAGCCAGCAGCCATAAATATGCCGTAATAGAGCGTTTTAACTGGTCAAAACAAAGCGACAACAAACAAGGAGTTTAGAAGTCATGGAAGAAGCTAAAGTACTGTGAAATGGGCTCCGCAGGATCAACTATTAACTTCTAGATGCGACCACAATCAGAACACGTACCATATTAACATCTTGCTGAGAGAACGCCGACTAAGTCCCCAACGAATAATTAGCGCAGTTAATTTCGCCCTCAGAACTAATGAAAAACACTATCCATTTTACAGTGCCTCGTTCGAGGACGAATTTGTACTCCTTCATGTGTCGAAATAAACCACCGCCGCAATTTAGTAGAATTACGAGGTTTTGCTATAAAATAAACTCTTGAGAGCGTTCCTTAATACTAACAAGTTAATTTGCATATCTAATAACAATTGCTACATGAAAATTAGAAATTGCACATTACAAAAAAAGTGAAATAATGCACTTCACCCCGTTTGACTTAATTTATTGCTTTGGCAGGAGTTCAGCCGGATTGATAGATTTATTTAAATCTCTAAATTACATTTTTCCGACACAAGAATTATAAAAAAAAAACTGTCAGGTGTTGACTGGTTAGCTACTTAGATAAATTTTAATTCATGCTCGGTGGCGGGTGCAAATATAAACAAGTCTGTTCTTCCGAGCGAAAATTAACGCTAAGTTAAATTTATTTTCGTCGTATTTCATTTAAGAACATCTCGAATGATATCTAGGTTGGTGTATTTCTTAAATAATTACTCGGACTCTTGGGAAAACACGGCGAGGTAGGGAAAAAATCTTTCTACAATATAAATCCTTACAGTCGGATCGAGGTAAAGCGAGCGTTATGAAATTAAGCGAGGAAATGGAGCCTCCTGAAGTACTGCGTGGATAAGTATTATTGACCAGTGAAAATTGCGTGACCGAACTACATGATGATACTGTAAAATTATCGCCGAATCTGATTACAAAGAAATTAAAACATAATTGTACATTTTACGCCCAAACATTCATTATTACTTCAAGAAAAAAAGTTACGCTCTCTTGTGCTCTTTTATGCTTGTTATCAGTTGTGAAATATTTCTTCGTGTCTGTTGCATTAAAGAAAATAAAAATTTCCAATAGAATCATCGTAGATAATAATGGCCAACATTAAACAATAATGACACCTAATGTTTTTAAAACGTGAAAGTTTAATTGGATAATATTACCTGAAATCTAATTTTAGATTTACCTTGAAGTTATTATTGCTAAATCATTGTATTTATTACTCGTCAAAAAAAATGACTAGTAAGTGTACTTGTTTTTTTTTTTTAATAAACTTATCTAATTAATAATCTTTACTTATGGTAATATCTTTACCATAAGTAAAATATTGTTATTATAATTCTTTACAGAAGCTACTGAATGTTTTTACAGAAACGTTTAGCTTTTAACATAACAAATGTAGAAACGTACAAAACGCTTAAAAGCACGGTAAAGCGCGGTAGAAATTAGCTTTCATAATAAAACTGTCGACCGATATAATTAATGATATCTTGTAAGAGATGTTGAGCGTCACAAGATTCGAAAACATTTAAAATCTTAAATACAGCTTCGGCGCACTCTTTCTTGAATCTGCACGCCTCTTGAACGGCAACCCCTTGTAAAACATTTTGCCGTATCGTATTGATGTCGATTTCTTCGATGTTATCTTTACATTTCTCAATATCTTCGTACAGTTCGTTGTGGTTCTTCAGATGCAGCAATACCGGCAAACTAACAAGATTCACCGTATCGGTTTTAAAATATAAATCGTTCATATCTTGTAACGCTTGGTGTGCAAGGCAGAAGTATTTACCGAAGGAATAACCGATATTTTGAAGTTCTTGGGAATAACCGGCTGTCTGTAAGACACTGAAACAAGCTTTTCCTAATAGACCACTATCGCCTAACGTATTTCGTAGAATCCATTCAGATCTCCAGTTATAACTTGAGCTGGGAATTACAATCGGATCACAGGAAAATGTATCCAGAAATGAGGCATGTTCGGAAGCCGCTGAAGGTTTAAAGGGGTACGGTATGTTCTTTTTATCCCTAGGTCCGAAACATTGGCCCTCGGTCAAATCTCTTAGTGCAGATCCCATAATTCTCATGAGGTTGTGGTTTCGTGATTGGGATAGTTCATTAAAACTTTGCGCTAGCAAATAATCCCCAATCAGAACAGCTATCTTATTTCCAGAAAGTCTATGCACGGATTCTTTATACGAGAAAGATTTATGCACCTTCATTGTGAGACTGAACATTTCGGTTACCTTTGCAATTGAATAATGTGCTTCGAGTATATCTGGAAAAAAATTGGATATTTATTTCATTTTTTGTCAATAAGTTAAGTAGAGTTAAATTGGGTGTTTGCTCGAGATCAGTTGTAGCCCGCCTTCAACTTTTATAAAATTTTCTTCTTGAAATGCAATAAATTTAGTTTTTTTGTAAGTATTATTCCCCTCCTCAGTCTTTCTAAAATTTACTTAATTATATAATCTCTCAAATCACTGGATTTGGAGAGTTTAGTAATCATTATCATTATTAATAAAATACTGAAGACTAGTATAATTAATACGTACCGTCCATGCTAGTGTTCCTAGATAGATTTGCGTGCGTTTCAGTCATTTTCGAAAGTAACATTACTACCATACCCAGAGTAATATCAGTATTAGAGGTAATTCTGAAATTACAATTATTTATTTCTGACGCTTTAATTAAAGGGTAATTATAATACTTGCATGCGTCAGCAATAGGGTGTTCCATGTTGTCCAATCGCTGCGTAAGTGCGGCTGGAATTGATACGTTGTCAGGAATAAGCCAATATATGTTTCTAAAACTCCTATCTCCTAAGATCCTTTCCCCTTCGTCTAGTATTTTCTGATATTCCTGATTCTCGCACAACGCCTGTATTTGAGCATACGTTCTTTTGTACGTAGCCAAAAAGCTTTGCGCGCATAAAACGGTTCTGATGAAACGATTCATATTATCTGGAAAATAACTCCTAGAAATGGTAGAAGCGAATTAGAACGTATTTGAACGGCAATATTGTAACGAGGAGTAGCCTTGGTGTTATGGGAATTGAAAAGATATTTTATTTAGTTTCTTTCTGGGATAGGCTATGTCCCATCAGGAATGAGAAATGGAACTATAAAAATATGAATTGTTTACTGGTTTCCCAAAATTGATACGCTGTGGTATGGACGCGAACTATGAATTTCTTTCTAGTTCACCGTGTACCAAAAAGAAATTCTAGTCAACTAATTCCTAAAGACGCACAAAAGTTGCAAATTTTTAATGGAAGACGGCCCAACGGTGTATCAAAAGTTTTTTTTTACTTGTAATAACGTCAAGAATTTGTTTGCGGAAACTAAGAAAACTGTTCCTGGTCAGATGACCACTCGACCACCAAGCGTTAACCTTCAGTTTGACATAAAATTCCACTCGAGAAACGTTAGTTACACTTTTGCGTAAAAATAGTGTCGGCATTGGTTTTCAAATCAAGGTAACAAAATCCGGTGTATGGAAACAAATATTTAATATCGTAGGTACTTTGCTGTTAAACTGTTCTAATTATTTAAAAATTCCTAAAAAAACTAGTTTTAAGGTAATTTCAAGAATATTCAGTTCAATGGTCGCGAATTTCCATAATTTTGAGGTCACAATTTTTGTACTTTTTGCGATTACAGATGCAATCTTAAATATCCCATCTGAAAATAAATACTTACGATTTACAAGACCTCCGAAATATAATTTCTATTCGAATGAGCTCTTCCTCTATAAACCGCTTTCTGCAACTACTACTCGTTCGCTTGGAATAACTAAACCAGTCTGCTACTTATTAATAACTAGTAATAATCACTGAAATTTTGCACTAATTATAATGACAGTGTTCAATAGAAATTACAATATTTAATTAATTTTTTATGACGCAAAAAACGTACATATGCGTTTCATTTGGTTCGTTAGCTTAATCCTAATCGAAATTCATGAATATTTTACGGAATTAACAACAAAAAAACTGCTATAATGCGGACACCTTAAATTCGTAAGTTCACGATTATCAAACGGAATTTTTAAGATTTCAACTTTGGTATATATATATATGTATCCTCTACAACTTCGCTCATGTATTGCAACCCTTCCGTAAAATAAGTACATTTCCCTGAAATATTTTTAAAATGATCCACAAGAAATGCGAAAATATAGCAAGAGATTTACTTAGTATAAATTATTATTACTTTTAGCAATAAGGTACCTTCTTTTTGAAGCATCCCTCCAACGGTTACTTTAATTTTCCATGTGTGTTAATATCATTGTACAACAACAAAGAAATACTAAATTCCTTATCAAAAAGAAATACGTAATAATCGGCATGTTGCTGCGCATTGTTACGTTGCTGTGACGTCAACGAACAAATAGAAAAGTCAAGTATAACCTACACAGAGGCACAGAATAAGAATTAATTGCTGGATATTCTGTGGCTGAAGTCACAACGTACGATCACTGCTGTTCGATTTAAAAGTCGCTAATTAAAAAAAGAGAAAAAAAAACTTACATTTTCGTGTAGTTTTAATGATCACAAATGAGCCCGAATACTATAAGAAGTATGTACGTCATCATCTAATATGGGCGATTTGTCTTATCATTAGAGATGACCAAGGGAGGTGGAATTATTACATTTTCGCAGCGACTAGATAGACTCGTGTCTATTCGCCTTATAAGAACGGATTCGTGTTGCCTGCTAGCTCCTCCGAGAGTCGACAAAATACGAGTCGTCTAGTCTCTGCAAAAAAGTAATATTTCATCCGCTTTTATCCTCTGTACTTATCATTGGCGGCGTTATAAATCCTAAAATGGGTATAAAATTTAAATGCAGATTACATAACCTAGAAGAATTAAGTACATAATTTCCATGTTTATATTGTGATAATTTTCTTCTTCAAAGCGATATGCAAAACTATTTAATAAAAAATATAATGTCATAAACTATAACGTACGAAAATAACAAACTAAACATCACGAACAACGCCTATGTTTGCGGAGCTCACCCGAAAACCAACAATCGACTCGCCTATACACGTTTACGTAGATAGCGCATGATGACGTACACAGTATTCGGCTTTCACAAAGTACATAACCTCACTTCACTTCAAGAAAAATTTAAAGTGTCAACGTTGTCATTTTTGTCTACCTTTCGTTTGTATTAGAGTTGTTATATTGCACTGCGTTTACTTCGTTTGAGGCACTTGAAAACGAAAAATTTATACATTAACCAAGGAAAATGTCCACTCTCTTGCTCTAACGTTCGTACGCTTCGGCGTCTCAGAAATGAAAATTCCTTTTTTTTAACTTTGAAGCCCGATATGCCCGCTAAGCAAAAGAACTAGAGGATCTTATTTGGTCGCAATCGATCCGTCCATCAATTCTTTATCGAACCAATCTTACATACCGAAGATGCATACCTGAGGAGATAATCGACGAAAACTGGAGCTGCGTCGATTACCCATCCGTTACCTATGTCGTCTCCGAAAACTTTAAATATCAAATCTCCTAAGCTGTTAGAAGTAATGGATTGAAATTGTAGAGCATGTGCGGTCGTAGGGTCATAGATTAACACAATTAGATCGGTGAAACTCGGTATCTTTTTGTCTTTCAAAAATGTCTTCACGTTTTTCAAAATTTTCAAGATCTCGGCATCCGAACGAACTAGGTGGTTGAGTTTGGGTTCGTTCAAAAGATCTCGACGAGCACTTTAATAATAATAATAATAATAATAATAAAGGGCGTAATGTTTTATTTAAATATTAACAATATTTAATAACTAGGTTGGCATATTCCAACAAACGTTAGAATTCAAGTGATGTTTTTGTTGAATTTCTAGCTTTTTAACCCATCAAGTACGTTATTTAAACTATGGATTAAAAATAAAACAAGTTTAGTCTGTTGTTGCAATTTTAATATTATGGATACCAGCAGTATAATGTTTTAAAGAAATATAAATAAATAAGTCCTTAAAAATATAAGGCTATAAACAAGATTATCGTTCCGTTTATGGTATATAAATATTGGGAGAAAAATACCTACTGACAATGAGCACTAAACTTAAAGGAAACATATTAATAAGACGGAATATCGTACGCAAAGCATTACACGAACGCGCGATAAACAAAAAATACACATTAACAGTTTTTCATGTTTTATTGACTACTAAATAAAATTTGTTTACGTAATACACCTTAGATTCTTGGTTAAGGTTAAGCAGCAGATAACAATATTTCTCTTTCAGCTTCATCCAGATATTTAAGCGTATTATCGAGTATAGTTTGAAGTTCTTCCCTGCTCTGGACGTATCCTCTATTGGACTGGAGTGCGATAGAAAGTCGATTTTCGTATGAAAATATGCAGAACGTAAATCCTACAACAGAATCCAACATAAGAGCGTCTAGTACAGTAAGATATATCAACTTTGTGCAATGTAATTTTCCATGGTACTAAGAGATGATAAGTTTGTAGAAAAAATTCGTTCTCTGTAAAGTTCAAGACGAAAATTGAATACAAGCTAGTCCTTTTCATATTCTTTTCTTTTATGAGGAAAAGCCATTTTTAAAATCGAACGCTAAAAGTCTCTCCCTCTGACGTTCAATAGAAGCGTGATTCCTGCCTTGTCCGGATTATATTATTGAATTCTACTTAAATATGAAGAAACCTTACCGAGACTGTTTTTTTTTTTTTTTTTTTACCTTTATTTCACTTAATAATAATTCGGTTAATAGCAAAGTAGTAAATGATCGATGAAAATATGCAGTTAATTATTACTAAGCAAGACAGATAATATAGAATCAAATACGTTACCTATTTGTAAAAAACATGGTACGCAAAAGTATATATCGTCGATGCTGCAATCAAAAAACGAACTCTTGTCGAAACCAACCAAGTTCGTAATACCTACACTTGCCCCGTCCAAGTACTTTTCTAGCATGAAATTTGCAACGCGAAACGGAAGGTAAGTAAATACATCTCGAAAAAGCAGGTGAGGAAACTGAAATAGAATTTCACGTAATTATCTTAACACACACTAATCGAAATTCGAAGAATTCCTTGTATTCTTTCAACCGTTCGAACGTATCGAATCTTAACAACCGTCACGTAAACAGCGCGACCTTTCAACTAAAGATTGCAAGATGAACGTTTTCATATCTTAAAAAGCATTAACAATTGAAATATCTCAAATATGAATCGATGTATCAATCCAATCTGTTACTAAAGATACCATCTTTCGTCGTCGAAAGCTATTTTAAATGAATAGGTCCTATGCCAACAACATCAAAACTTCCAACTAACGAGTTTCGTGAAATATATATATACGTTTAACATTTCTACATGTCTCGTGTTAACAAACGAAATCCCTTAAACCATGCCACCTATATACTTACTAAAAAATCCAGTGAATTCTTCAAAGAATTGGAACTGCGATGCATAGTAAGTATCTTCTCTGTCATGCTGTCATCTTTTGAGCCAATTGAAAGGGTATATATTTCACCGGAAGAAGTATTACTTAGCTCTTTATAAGTGTACCTTTTGCTTATTATTTCTTCCACTTCTTTCCTATGTACCCGAACTACAGATCCCAATGTAAAACTGTGGATAGTATTGTTTCTCTAAAAGCAAATAACAATGACATTTAAGCTTTAATAAGGTGGAAGCATGCTATTACGAAGGGTGAGTTAAAGGTTTAGAATTTGTCGTTATGATAGAGTTCGGAAAAAAATATTTTAAACGATTGTTATCTAAGCTTCATACTCTGCTTTTTCTCATTCGCGCAACAATTAAGTCTGTATAATGTATAGGGAGGTACATACTTTTACGACGTAATCCTTAAAACTAGCGCAGATGGCTGCTCCAATTACATCAATGAATCCAACCTTTAATTTCCGTTTGATGGCTCTGATTGTGGAAATATATTTGGGCTTTGTTTCAATGTACTTTACTAAGTTCCACTTGGTACTATTTTCATGCTTAAGCATCTGATAACCTTTATTCATAGTGAACAAATTCGTATGTACGTAAGCATTGCTAAGATTAATTCTTGGTCTCTTTTGGACTTGGACTTCTTTCAATGGCTCGTCTGTTATGCTGTGACGACTAAGAGCTTTCTTTATAGCGCCAATAATAGTTAGACCGTCGCCTATAGAGTGCCTGAACGTTAATATTGTAACGTACTGTGTTGTGTGATCATTCCTTTGACTCCAATTTATCGGTTGTATGAATCCAGTTACTCTCCAAGTACGATTGCTACTGATCGAGGAACAGTGTTTTTCTATATAATCATGTAACATAGTTTCAGTTATACAAGGAGCATCATTTCGGTCGACAATTTCCAATACCTCTTCAGGATTCACTTGATTTTTGAGAAAAAACAAGAATCCATAACTTTCTTGTATAATGCTAGAAAACTTATAAGAAGTCTGGTATAAGCTGTCCGTTAATTTCTTTAAATTTTCAATCCGTACAGTCTTGTCACCCATGCACGAGTATATTATCGTTATATTGACCACAGTACATTGACCTGCCTCGTAAATTGTATCGGCGCCCATCAACAATCCTCCGTAAGATTCTCCATATTTCAATTTAAGAACGACATTTACACAAAATCGTAATATCACAAATGGTACCAGAAGGACACTAATAATCAAAAGCAATAGAGCAGATAATGCGCCCGCAAATGTGTTAACAGCATTGCTTCCTATGTGCGGCTTCATTGAAGATCCAAAATTCTATAATTGATAATTACGATGAAGAGCGTGCATAAAATCGTATTATTTTCGGATTAGCAGGTAACTTTAGCCACGAAATTGTGAAGAAAGTCAGTTATTATTACATCAACAAAAATTGTTTTCTTAAGATTCTTTGATTCCAATATTTATAATTCAAAATATATAATTCTAGCTTAGGCTCTCTCATTGTACATTGATGGAATAATATTCACGGCGAACGCAACAAAAGGAGAAAACAAATCCTCCCGGCGTCATCAGCGCGGTTTCGAGAGTACCTTTATCTCTACCTTCTGTCGCTGTTGCCTCGCAGTTAATGCCACAACTTCCAAAATGCCAAATGCGACATTTCTTGGCGTCCTCTAGTTCCATAGAAACGCCCGGCCAAGAAGCAGTGACATAAACCGGGTACCGTCGGACGGCAGACGAGCGTTATTACTACTACAGGGCCCAAAAAATTAGTTTTCAATGTACCATTCATGTTCTTCGATCCTCCAAATTAATGCTGGCAACATGTTCGGTACAACGAAAAAAGCAAGCAGTCATTTTTTTTAAGTGCTTCGTGAACGAACAACTTTTATTGGATTAGGTTTACCAAACTGTTGGTTGTTACGACGTTGTGTAGAGAAAGAGATAAACAAAAATATCCCAAATTTGACATTCTATGAAAATCATTAATGACGACAAGTTGTTTCGTTTCACGTAACAATGACATCGCCTGAAATTTCAGTTTTTTCATAAAATTATTTTTTTAAACGCTCATCGTAAGCAAATTACTCGACTGGAATATTAACAATAAAAAAATAGCTCGACTGCACTGCACGAAGCAACTTGTTAATATTACAAACATTTTGTTGAAATAACAACTGGCTTTCTCTCAATACAGATATGTGATTATATAACATATTTTCCAGCAAAAAGAATACGGGAATTAACGAAAACTATTAAATTATACAATGATCCAATATATTATAGAAGACATTGCACTTGGCACTCACAGTACTTACCTTTACATAAGCGTATATTACTAAATACGGACTTGACAACAGATTCATTAATCCCTTTCTCTGCTGAAAAGCAATATACGCACGTTAAAAACAAGCTATTATTGCATTTTATCAATACGTTAATTAATGCCGAGTAATTTACTGCTAATAATTTGTTTACCCCAAATGAGGTTGCATCTAAATTAAAGGCGTTCTCAATGACTGTACCAATTACTGTCGTAAATTACATTAAAAGCCAACAAAGTGATTATACTGATTATACAAAATTGACCTTCAGCTAAAAAGAAAACAATCCATATCGATGCATCAAGAATTATAAACCAATTTGTGGTTTTAAATTAAAATAAAGTTTACTTCGGTTTCCTGCAGCGTTATAAAGAAAAATAAAAATATACCTTTCACCGTTAAGTCTAGCAGCCAAGACGATTTGATGAAACGATTCAAAACTCTCGTAAAGCATAACAAAGAAGATCACCTCAAAAATGCGAAAATCATAAATAAACAATATATCAAAACAAAACACGATTCTGTCCGAAAAGATACTTATATTAAAGAGAACCTATTGAACAAAACTAACAATATGAGACAGGCTGCCGCTCTTGCAGAAAATATGACAAGCTATGGAGGAACCGAAACGAAATGTTATAAAGGATAAAGAACCAAATATGAAAGAACAACAATCTACTGGAACTTCTAGAAACAATGGAGAACCAATTAAGGATAATAGATCATCCTGACGAACGGCAAAGATTCGAAGTGACAAACAATTATAGGTACATACGATGTGGTGATATTAGGAACGATACCTTCTGTATTGTAGAACCAAATTGATGACCACTTTTCGTGCGCTTCTCTCGTTAATTTTTTTATCTTTCATTGGATTACTACACTCCGCCAAAAAAGTATCGCATAAATTAGTTTTGAATCATAAAAGTATCGCATAATCTTTGTTTGTAGCATAAAGTTGTAAATATACTTTAACGCGCTCTAAGATATAATTTCTATGATTGTTTAAATAAAATACAGGCCAAATAAAAACAAGAACTCATACTTGAGATTTTTATTAAAACAAGAAATTATAATTTTGGAAAGAAAAATGTCATAACAGTAGCTTTTAATACTGAGTATTGCCACCTCCGGCTCTTATGACCGCTCGCATACGGTTTGGCAGAGATTCGATTAACCTCCGTATATAAGCCTGATCCAAATTCTCCCGCTCGTCACGGAGAGCATTTTCTAGTCCATGCAGGTCCGCTGGGGCAACATTTTGGGTTCATGTCCGGACTTACCGCAGGCCAATCTAAAACTGGAATACCAACATCGTTAAGGTATTCCTGGACGATTATTGCAACATGCGGTCGTGCATTATCGTGCATTAACATGAATTCGTTTCCTATAATTGGCGCATATGGTACTACATGTTCTTCTAAAATGTCCGTTATATACCTACGGACAGTCAGTGTACCTCTGTCTGCTGGTACTAACTCTGTACGATCTGTTAAACAGATGCCTCCCCAAACCATAATAGAGCCACCAGCGAAATTAGGTCTAGGTCTGATATTACACTGCGAATAGCGCTCACCGTCTCGTCTGTACACTGAGATACGCCTATCTGAGGTGTAAAGACCAAATCTTGACTCATCTGTGAAGAGTATATTGGCCCAGTCGTTAATGTTCCAATTTACATGTTCTCTGGCAAACCTTAAGCGAGCCACTCGGTGGTTCCTAGTGAGACGACGGGCTGTTACAGCTACTCTAGCTCTTAATCCACTCTGTCGTAACCTATTCCGAATAGTTTGAGTACTCACACGAGTATTTCTGACTCTAGCCAAGTCGTTCTGCAATTGTCTCGCAGTTACATGTCTTCGACGTAATGCTTGTAGTAGTAAATAGCGGTCATCTTGGCGAGTAGAACATCTTGGACGACCTGGTACAGGTCTTCTACTGTAATTGCCTGTTTCCCTATATCTGGCTACGGCTCTAGAAACACTTGACTGATTGATGTTCGTCAAATTAGCAACGTATGCTTGAGATCGTCCATCTTCGATTAAAGCAACTACAGCAGCCACTTGTTCTGAAGTTAAATTGCTCATTTTAGTTTTAAAAACGTTGGTACAGACTCCCTGACTTCGCACTTTAAAGTTTGTCCGTATAGGAAGACTTTCAATAAACAACTGAACAAACCTTACACATATGCATTTTTCTAAATGTGTTCTTTTAGAAAAAAAAAATAAAAAAGCTATGTTCCATGATTTTATTTTGTTAGTGTTTTTATAGTTCACATACACGAGGCAAACTTTTTGTGAACGTATAAAAATATCTTGATTTATAAATGCCCTTTTTTAGTTTATGCGATACATTTTTGGCGGAGTGTATTTATATTTATCCATACACTTCTAAGCAAAACTTACGTATTTAGTTACGACAAAATTATGACTATATTTAGTACTATTTTATAACTCTGCTCACGTAACCCTTTTGGTAAACAGTGCGACGTAATGAATGTTAAAAAAAAGCACACGCACCAAATGCATTGCGTTTAATTATTACCTAGAACTAAGATGTTATTTGCGAGACACTTAGCAAACGCGAGAACTGGAAACGGCAAAATGGGAAGATCAAAGAAACACATAAATACTTAATATCTCATTGAAAAACCAACGGTATCTTTCAATCTTCTTTCCATTGAACCCAAACATTTTTTTGGTTGTGCAGTGCTCTCAAAGCCTACTCGCATATTGATACAGCTGACCTGCTCTTCGCAAATTCAAATAAATTCTAGCCGCCGTTGCAATTATAATTTTATCGCAATATCTTAACACTCGTGCGTCGTTGCCCTCCTGCCTGAATGGTTTGGCAAATCTCCGGTAGATGGACATGTATCTTTTCATATTCGCAAAACTGACAATATATCGTCCATGATTTTTTAAAGGGAAATAAAGCAGGTTCCAAGAATTATTCTGCGGATCGACGCGGTCGCGAGACGTCGTCCAATCTATCCGTTTCTGCGAAAGAATTAATGCAAAATTTGAGAGTTAAGTACGCGTATGACATTGATGAAATTCCTACGATACAAGTTATCCCCGAATTAAACGAGATTTTCTGCAGTTTTTCAAGCAAGGAGAGAGAGAGAGAGAGAGAGAGAGAGAATTGCAACAACCTTGTGCAGAAAATATTTGTGACCCAGAAAAAAGTCACCGAATTTATCGACAGACCTGTCGCGGTTCCTTTAAGCTGGAGGTTACTGTTTATACTTTTCAACTGGAAGAGAAAAGTAAGTTTTCCTAATTACGATTATCTTGGACATAGGTTAACATTGAATGAGAAACCGCATATTAACATTATTTTTTAACAATATACTGAGATTTCTTATTAATGAGTGTGACTTAAAAACATTCGAAATGGAACTGAAAGCGCTGCTTTTACTTTAACACTACTTCATTGTAGAGTTTTCGCGATATTATTGTAGATTGCAATTCTTTATTAAATCAAGTTGATTATTATTATTTTTATTATGGAAATTGCAACTGTGAAAAACAAAAAAAAAGAAAAACTTACCATTGTAAGTATTATTTTCTTCTACCGAAGACGATTGAAACTTTAAAGTAAATGTAGCTAAGCTAAGTGCACTGTATATAGACTTCTACTTTTTACAATTTATGCTAAACGCTCGATTATCTTTAAGCAAAAACTTTACACGCACATTGCAGCCAGTATTGATTAAAGCTGCAAAAAAGGGGCGATATTTATATAAATTGTGCAAAATTATGAGGGTTGACGTCATTGCGTAAAATATTCGAGGACACACTACCGATGATATAGAAAAAGGAGTAAATGATGAAAACGTAGTAGAGATGGCGCTCGCGCAGCGGTGTAGTTCTGGAATGATGAGGCGCATCCCGAAAAGAAAAACAACGAAAATTAAACTTTAAAATGAATCTATAATATACGTAATAGTACACATTAAACAAATAAGTATTTTTTTTTTAATATTGCATAACGTGCAACAAACATAAGGATCTGGTATTCATTCACAATGATGTAACGTAACATTTATTGTCCATAAAAGGAAATTACCAAGCACATAATAATTCTATAAAAAAATCATAAAATTTAAAAAGAAAGGTATAAACAAATAAAATCTACAAACCACAATGTTGTGGTCCAATACCGCATGGCCATGCAAACATTGAAAATATGAAGACAGCAGAAGTCGATTAAGAAAAAAAGCCAAAAGCGTGCATCAGGAAGCAAGATATGATTCCAAAAGGAGAGCGACCGAATCAGTCCTCCAGAGCTTTCTTAAAGGATCCAGGTAAGATGGATGAGTGAATAGGAGTACTTAGTAGCTTCGTTTAATCTCTTGTCGTCAATGTTTGTTTTTTTTCTTTAAGAACGACTACTTCACATAATTTTTCCACCGAAGTAGCTAATTAGAAAGCGTAGAATTTTATGTTGACCTCAAAAATGCAATAGTTCATAGGGCATTTCGTTTAAAATAACAAAGCTCATGGTGACTTTCGATTAACCGGAGGAAGGTAAGCACCATTTTTATTGCAAACTTCAAATTTTTTAAATCTGAAGAGTCCGAAAACTTCTAACTAGCCACATCCGTGGAAAACTATGTATAGAGAGATGTAGCTGCTAGAATTCGGAACTCGCTATGTGAGCAGTCGTATTTATTTGAATTTGAATTTCGTACTCTTCTATGTGAATGCTGCTTTAGAATACCTATACATTTGTATTTAATTATTTTTTATTTGCTTAAGCGCATAAGCTAGACAAGTTTTTACTACACTTGATTATTATTTTCTGCTACTGGTACGATGCTGATACATTAAAAAATACATTAGAAAACGTCTGTGCATTTAAGCATCAGTTTTACAATCTAGTATCTCTTCTCCAGCTTCATCGATATATTTAAACGTATCTTCGATTATGGTTTGAAGTTCTTCTCTATTGTAAACGTAACCTCTGGCCGACAGAACTGAGATGCCGATTCGTCCATCGTACGAAAATATGCAAAATAGGAAACCTACAACGCATAATCGTTCTTGGATATACTCTAATAATTATTATTATTTTTTGAATATTACCATCCAAATCTCCTTTGAAATAATTCTTAAAAGTGAACGACATCATTGATCAACTCAACCAACGTATACAACCTCACATTCTAGCAACGCAATATCACAATGTATCACAAATTGATAAAATTGTACTCACGTAAAGGATGTGTTCTCTGTTTTTTAGTTATCGGAGTACTAATAACATAGGAGACGTATTTTAATGGAAGAATATATTTTAATACTACTTTTATTGCACCAAAAATCACACTACATTACAATTTATATTATACATTTTACAAGTTGAACAAAAAAATGTTTCTTGTACAGGGTGGCGCAGGGGAACGGGAAATTTTGAAATAACGTCGTTTCCACGAATAAATTCATAAAACTAGTAATTTATTAACGAACGTGCATGTATGTAGCATGCCATTTATGTTTTTACAATCAAAATGTCCAAAAGTGACTCTTTACTTTTTAAAGATGACATCGGAAAGATGTCCTCCCATTCGGCGTTCACCCTCTAATAGCTTATTATGAAAGCTCTGGAATGCGCGGTGTAGCAAATCTTGTGGAATGGCAGTTTTTGTTGATTTCTTGTTGAATGTTCTCCTTCACTTCATGCACACACTAAGATCAGGGGATCTCGCAGGCCATTCAACGTCACCGTTACGTGAAATAATGCGTCTTCCAAACAATTGACGAACTGCTGCCATCGAATGTCGAGCAGTGTGTGACGTGGCTCCGTCCTGCTGAAACCGCATGGTTTCCATGTTAAGATTAAGCTCGTACAGTCTCGGTGTAAAGAATGTTTGAAGCATTTCAACATATCGAGCGGATGTTACTGTCGCTGCACTACCATCCTCATGTGGAAAAAAATAAGGGCCGATAACACCATGACATGATACAGCACACCATATTGTTACCTTGTCTCTATGTAGTGGTCGCCGGTGTAACTCACAAGGATTGTCCAGGGCCCGATAACGAAAATTCTGTTTGTTTACGAAACTGTTCGGGTAAAAATGGGCTTCATCTGATATCCATATGTTACCAACAAAATTCGAGTCCTCGTTAATTTTAGCCAATATCTGCCTACTAAACTCCATACGTGACGTTGGGTCTCGTTCATGTAATTGTTGTACAATCTGCAACTTATAGGGATGGAAATGTAATTCGTGCAGTATTCTTTGTAAGCTTCGTCAGACAGATCCTGTTTCTTCAAAATTACGCATCCACGTTATAATCGCATATAATCGCGAAGCTGGTAATGCTGTCGAAATATTCTCTGCGCGGCAGTCGCACTATCACCATTTTTATAAAACGCTCTCACAGCTACTGCACGTTCCGCACCAGTGCAACGACCCACGATTACTAAATGGCAATGCGTTCACAACAATTGTGCGACGTTACGAACAACTGCCTATCTAGTGGCACAATAGTGCCCGCAAGATTTAAAGGAATCCCCTTGTTTTTTTTTGTCAATTGTTTGAGTAATTTGAAAAATTAGAATAGCGAAAAGCGCGCAACCGACCATATGCTATAGTTCACTCTTAAGTATATGATGGATTTAAAAAGGAAACAAACCCGCTTAAGCGATAAGTAACACTTACCTACAGTTAGAAAATTCGGTACGGAGAAGTGTATGTCGTCTATACTGAAATTACAGTATGAACATTTGTCGAAACCTACTAGATTTGTGATGCAAATTGTTATTCTTTTTACGAACATGTTTCGCAAGAATTTAGCCATCTCGATAGGAGTATGAGAACATATATCTCGAAGAAACGCATCCGGCACCTGCAAGTTAAATAGAACAAAAGTCTTATGCAAATTCTTCGCTTCACAAAATAAAAGATTTAGTAACATAGGCTAAATGCATAGCGGATTCAGGAAAAAGTTGAAGGTCTGGTCAAGAAGAACGAGAATGGAAATTTGCGAAATGTAATTATGGGTCTGTTCAGAAAAGATCGGAATAGACGAGGGGTTTACAGAGATACGAGGTACAAAAGCATCGGAGATTCGTTAAAAAAAAACGCTCTCGTAGCCATTAAAAATACCTAAATTGAACATTTCTTATTTCTTTTCGTTCTTATTTATCCCAATACTAGTATTCGCATGTTAGAGTAAAATGTTAATAAGTAAGTCAGTAACTAGGAGTAGAATCGTCTTATATAGTTATAAAGGGAAGAAATTCCAAACAAAAGAAAGGGATAAACAAACAAAATAAAAATACTGGCGAGAGACAAGACTAAATGGGAAGCAAACATGAAATTAATCATTGAAGATTTCATGCCCACGGAGTACTACTCTGTACCAATAACAGCCTACCATCTAGGTTGCTGCTTTGTTAAAATTGCATAAGTCGAACGATTGCTTTCACCAATTCACCAGTTTACAAAGTACAGCTACAAAACAGTTGAATACACAGTTGAAAGTGTCCTACCTCGATAGAAAAATGTCAGACTTGTTAGATTTATCGAATATCAGTATGGAACAGAGATTCTTCCAATTTAATAATAAACTATGTAATTTTGCCTCACGGCCTAACTATGGGTTCTCCAATTCTATTCTTCCTGACCTTACCAAGAAAGTTTTTGACTATAAGTCAAAAACCTTCCTTTCTTTCTTCTCAGCTTTACTACTGTTTTTTTCACATCCAACTGATGAAATCTCTCAACACTGACCAGCTGAGCTTAAAGTCATTGATATATAAATGCAAAATCGTTACTTTCTCATACAGATATATTGGCACTAAGATTAAGCTAAGGCGGAAAATAATCTGTTCTTACCAGAAAGTCCGCGGAATTCCGTAAAGATTTGCTAATGTGCTGCATAGAAAGAATTTTTTGCTTCATAGTTCTTTCGTTGGTATCAAATGATATAGTGTACGTTTCAAAACTCATAGTATTGCTCAGCTCTTTGAAATTGTACGTCTTATTTATTATTTCCTTCTCTTCTCTTTCATCTACTCGCACGACATTCGTCATCGTAAAAGAATCCATCTCCAGCCTCCTCTAAAAATAAAAAAGGTGCCTATGGAACTTATTTCTCAAATATCTTTAATCAATAGTTTTCTTAATTAACGACGAAACATGTTATTATAAATGCTGGTAAACTTCTTATGTTCCATTCAATTTTATTAACGGAATAACGTTATCGTAAGGTCATTTTCAAAAATTGGATTTCGCGTTGTCTACTTTACTACTTTACTTTTCTAATTGAAAAATAGGGTTATTGAAGTTGTATACGAATTTTTTCGTAATATACTGCACATAATACTAAATATAAGAATGTCATGTTTCATGGGTGTTTCACCCCATGGGTCATGGGGTATTTCACCCCATCCTACATGCATTTCACCAGTGCTTGGTAACGATATAATGAAACTTATGAAAACAATATTTTTGTAATTTTTGCTAACGAGAAGAGATAGAAAAATACTTGCTTTTTGTGTGATATAGTCCTGGACGCTGGCACAAATCGCTGCACCAATTACATCTATGAATCCAACGTTTAATCGTCTCCTTATTTTTTTAATAAGAGAAAGATATGTCGGATTTTGTTCAACATACGTTACCAAATTCCAATTCGATTTATTTCCAATTTTTAGAAAGGGACGTTCTCTTTTCGTAGAAAATATATTTGTATGTATGCGCGCGTTGCGTAAATCAATTTTTGGTCTCGAATTTGTAATTTTCGGTGTTAAGGTGTGCCCTGTCTTATTGTTCTGATCGAAAACGTTTTTTAAGGTGCCCATCAACGGAAGTCCATCGGCCACCGAATGCCTTATTGTTAGTACTGCAACGTACTGTTTCTTGTTACCATTGCCTTCACTCCATTTTATCGGCTGTACAAAGCCGATTGCTCTCCACATACGATCACTATTCATTATACTGCAGTTTTGCTCTATATAATCGTACAATTTACTTCTTGTTAGACAACGGTTGTCTGCATCGTCTACAATTTCCAAAATCTCCTCGGGTTTCACTTTGTTCTTTATAAGGTATGCAAATCCAAAAAGTGTCTTTATCTCGCAGGCGAATTTATACGAGGAGCTGTGTATTTGATTGACAAACTTCCTCAACATTAGCATCTGTGCATCAGGGCTATCCATCGAACCGGAATATATCAATATCATATTGACCACGACATTTTTATTATTTTCTTCGAATAATGCATCATGGCCTGTTAGAAATCCTCCAAACATTTCTCCGTACATCAATTTTAGAACAATAAATGCACAAAGTTTCACAATCATAAGCGGCGCAAGAATAACCACAATAATCGTTAATAGCAACATCGATAGTACGACGGCGAGCATATTGGATGTAAATTCATGTCTACGCAGCTTAGCAAACGGTATCATACCCTATAAACAAAGAAGTGCAAATACTGCGTTAAGCATATATTACAAGATATTAGCTACAAATCTGAAAAATTGAAAACAACTTTTTATAGTACAAAGGATAACGTTTTTGATACAATTTCTTTTTGTTTTTTGTTTAGTATCTAAAACGTGGGCTTTCAAGGTTTCGATAACTTCATAAGGTAATAGAAATGGCTATCTACGCATTTTTTGTTTAACATTCGGGAACAAAAGAGAGTCGATGGGCGATAAATCGGGTGAATATCCATGATGTCATCATCTTCAGCTAATATTGATAAGAATAAAATTGATAACACCGGCCAACAAGTTTCAACTTTTGATTTTGCCATAAAATAATTTATACTAAATTCAATAGAAGACATATAAACATTTATTTTAATAAAAGATAGAAGGTCAAGTTAGCTCGATTTTTTTTTTATTTCAATGAAAAGGTTTTTTAGATTAGATCATGATTTAACGTATATTTCAAATTATTATAATTAGAAATGTGAAATAATACTGCTCCGTCTCTTATAAGCAATATCTACGGCATCTCTTCTTAACATGTAACAGTAATCTGCTAACATAACAGGATTCCATTTCCCCTGACACCGTTTTTCCATTCCCGTGATGTTTTGGTGGAAGCGCTCACCGTGTTCATCGCTAATGTCGCCCATATTTTCCCGGCAAAAATCCAAGTGAGAATGTAGAATGTGCACTTTAAGGGACATATTACAGCCAGCAGCGTGAAATGCTTGTAACATATCCATCATTAAAGTTTTATAGTTGTCAGCTTTTTTGTTTCCCAAGAAATTCGTGAAAACTTGTACCATGGAGAGCCAAGCTGTTCTTGCCTTCGCTGTTCATTTGGTTTCAAAGATTTCATCATTTACTATTTCTCGTATCTGAGGTCCAACAAAAATACCTTCTTTCAGTTTCCCTCGTGTTAATTTTGGAAACTTTTCACGAAGGTATTTGAAACCTTCACCTTCGAGATCCAGTACCTTTACAAAGTTTTTCAAGAGCTCAAGTTTTACGTGGAGAGATGATATTATGATCTTTTCTTTTTCTACTAGAGGCTGATGTTGTACATTGTCATTTCCTGGTATAAACGGTTTTTCCCTGTCGCGACTGTCCCAAAGACATAAAAAGCAACAAGTATTTGGTGTAACCAGATTGCGTACCCAAAACAATTGCAGTTACTTTAAAATCTGCACAAATATTCCAGGAATAGCCTTTGTACTTTATCCTTTCTAATAAAATTTTCAGATTTTCGTAAGTTTCTTTCATAGCAACAGCATGACCTATCGGAATAGAAGGATAATGGTTTTCATCAGGCAACGAAACTTGCTTTTAGGCTGGTCTTTAATGAGTCTATGAATAATCTCCAAGAACTGGGATCCTGATGTATTCCAAAAGCTATCAGAAAGTTTATAAACATTATTGCAGTAGACCATATTACCGGCCATGCTATAAAAGCATTTTCCCTGTAACCAGAGCTAAGCCGATGTTGCCGTTTTTCGAATCATTTTTACTTTATATATGCTGTTCAATTTCATCAGTTACTAAGTTATGATAAAAACCTTGTTGGTCAGTGTAATCAACAACTATTTTTTAAGTAGTGGGTAGTACCAGCACAAAGCATAATAAAACCTCCTCTTTGAGCCTGGCCCGCGCAAACTGAACTTTTTCACATCATCAAATATAACATAGCGCTAGACGTCTGCAAGTACATCATTCTTTAACGCCGGTTCAATATCTGCCGTGCAGAACGGGGTTTCCCACGGGGTTAAAAAAGTATATGAGGCACTGTCAATTATTATGTCAAATTTGATGTTGAAATTTTACGAAAACACTCTTGTGTTGGAAGTACTCTGTGACTGTTTTAACTGTTCTCGAATGTAATATGTATGTATATGAAAAACTTACCCTTGCATAAGCGTATAGAACTAGATATAAATCGGGTAGAAGCTTCATACTTTAGTTGTTATTTCTGAAAAGATGAATTCTAAGTTGTAGAGAGGGCTGAATTAAGTTAAATTAAGAATTTGTAAAGACTGAAAAGTAATTAGATTAATTACTTTTCAATCTTCATATATTTTTCAATGTAAACGTAGTATTGCCAAGTACCTGTACAGCTTATAAAAGATCATATGAACTCAAACTGCTCCCGAATATCTTCCTGTAACCGTTAGAATTTTTTTGATAATTATTTAATTAATTTATAACATGTTTAAAACGAATATTAATTAACGAAGCCTTTATCGTTATTTAATATTAATGGGTTATCCCGTATAAACATTACTATATGTATGTGCAGTAATAAATTATTATCATTAATATCTGTTGAATTTGGTGCACAGTTTCAATTTTATTAATTATTATTAAGTTATTATTATATAGTTATATAGTTATTATTAAATTATTGTTATTATTATTATTTTCACTATTAAGTGATATTTCGCTGTATTTCAGCAAATCATCGGATAAAGATTCATTATTATTCACAAACACATATTTTTTAAGATTATTTTGCGAATTATGGTGTTAATTGTCACAGTTGATGCAAGAACGATGATAGTTAACAAATACAAAAATGTTGCTAATTGATTATTTCTTACGTAAGATACATACATATATTCTTTTACATGTTTACAACATTTACTTGAAAACAATTTTTAGTATTAATTTATTAACATGATTTTGAATATTTTCTTTGATAATGGTTTCCTGTTTTATGTTGGATTTTGTAAAAAAAATTGTAGATTGTTTCTTCAAGGATACATTTAGAACAGCTACGAGGTTACCTGTCACCAGCACACAAAATTACATCCTTTTTTGACATTTCACATTGTCCACTCACCGAGTTTAAGGGTTCATCCATTGGAGAAATACCCGATCACTACAAAAAAATTCCTGCCTTTAGCCCAATATTTTAGGGGCGTAGAAATAATCAGAATAATACAGAAAATTCATATAAATCCAGCCAACGATAATTGTGGGAAAGACTTATATTTAAATAACTACTTTTCTGCATCATTCTCCTTTTCATTAACTAATGTTTCTATACAGCGAGTTCCAGGGTGAACAACGTTAGTCGCATAAAAGTTATTATCGTCAATTATAAGTCTTTCGGTCCGTTCCATCAAAATTCTTACGTTGTAGTGTTGTGCGTGGTCTACAACATCAATTGCGTCATGCTGCTACAGCAAAGATTTTAGTCGGTTTTAACATCTATTTCGATAAAATATATTTTAAATTGGCAAATATTATCGTAGGTGACAATGGAATAAAAACAATTGCCAACGTAATCGTAATCAACACGTGACATTATGGCCTTAACTGTTCTGTGCCTCGGTATCCTCCAAGCTTTACAGTGTTTATTCAAATGCTCCACTCAAAAAAGCTAGAAGTGAGTTAGTAGAAATAATATCCAGGAAGCTGGTCGCTAGAAGGACGTAAACCTTGTATTATGTAGTGGAAAGCGCGAAAATTTGAGGTTAGTTATTTTCAGCTCTACACTTACGTAATAATTTCTCATTTGCCGAATGAGCGTTTAGGGACATTTCTGAATTCACCACTCCCAATTTCTGTCAAGTTGTCCTTTGAAAAATTTCATAAAATTTTTAAAATTTAACCCCGTTAAATCATTACAGTATATTCTCTAGACCCTTAATGACAGCAAGCGTTGTGGCATAACATGGCAACATCCGTAATACACAAGTTTAATTAATTAAACTAAACTTGTGCGGTCCGAAAGTTGTCGATACCTTTGTGTTATTTGTCCAGATCCTTATTGGTTATTAATAGCATTACTAGACCTGCAACCTTTGGGTGCTACGCACTTATCAAGCGGTCCAATACTGAAATATGATACGACACACACGGCATATTTTCTGTCGATCTTTGGTTGGAAATTCTGTTTTGTTAAGCTAATCGTACAAAATGGAGCGAAAAGCAATCTGCAGTTTTAAGCCTACCATCACCGATGCGATTTTTCGGTAGCCCGAATGAGGTTTCCCCGGCGCAACCCCGTCAACCGTTTTAAACGTTGCCGAACAGCCCACTTCTGTTATTGCGGATTAGTTTTAAGCTATTATTTCAACGTGTAACATCACGAACGATAATTACGACAATTTATTAATAGTTTAAACCGATTTGTATGGGCTATTTAGTGGCATTATTAGCTGCGTATGACAAATGTAGTAGTTTGTCATTTGCAGTAGATACATACAAATGTATGTATCTACTACAATATAATTTGCTGAAATATCTATTACTGTCAATCTTCATATTTCAATTTGGTATTTTTGCATAAATTATTTTGTTTTTCTCTAATTGTTTTTTTTTTTAATAATTGATATTTGCTACCAAATTCATCAAATATTTTCAACTTGATATTATAGAGCAGTCCTTATTTTTCCTTGCAAACTCTAAATAGTGCTAGAGGAGCTTTTACCAACCAGCGACCAATTTACATTCAGTGGCTACCCGATCTGTCATCGTCTTATTTACCCAGAAGTGTGAACACTGTGCCCTAGCCGTCGTGAAGAATCTGCACGCGTGCCGATCACAAATTCAACAACATTTCAATGTAGACCGTACCGTCATAGCTACATATTCTGTATAATGTATGCCGATGTAAAAATTTTTTCTTCCTTTTTTTTTATTTTTTAGCAAAGTATAACTACAGTTCTAAAAAAGTAAATATAATAAAATGAATTTGATAAAATTGTCTAACTAGAAAGGAGAAATCATAGCTTTTTTGCAGCGACTAGACAGCCTCGTGTTTTGTTGACTCCCGAGGAAACCAGTAAGCAACACGAACCTTTTCTTATGAGACGAATTGACACGAGTCTATCTAGTCGCTGCAAAAAAGGTATAATTTTACTCGCTTTTATCCTCTCTACTGATAACTGAAGTTCACCATATTCTAAGCGCTTCGCAGGCGTCACCACGGAAATGCAAGTTCGGATATGTGAATGGAATGGAGAGATTTATTCTATTTGGAAGTTCAGTGGCGTCGCGTATTGGAACACATCACAGAGAAGAAAGCACTTGCCGATTTCCATCGACATACTAGAGAAACTCGGTTGTATATTTTCAACGTCAAGTGTGTTTCCACAGTCATTTCTGAAAAGCGTGTCCGCCGTGAGGAAAGAAATACGCTTACATTCAGACAATGAGCGTTCTACATCTAGCGATGTATATTTGCATGATATGCTGAATATAAACACTTCATCCTAACTTAATATATTTATTAAAAATATATGTATATAACAACTGTGGCTGCTTAGTAAGGTATAGTTCGTGAAGAGTTTTACTAATCATTTCATCTTCCCTCTTTTTAAGTATATGTTATCTTCATTATCAGAAATTAAACATCCTCTATTTGTGATATGAACTTTGATTTGTAATTATGGTGCAAAGTTGCTAATTTATGTACAAAAAAGGCAACGGACTCTGTAACACTACGCTCGCGTACATTCCCAATCAGCCACTAAACACATGTTGGCAACAAGATTACACATCCGAACGACCACTTCCATACCAACGTCTGTGAAGTTTACCTGATAAGTTTGCAGATTACTCTCGTTTTTTTTTTTTTTTTGTAATTGGACACTTACACCTGCAGGTCTTTAAATAAATTCGTATACTTCTGATAACATGCGATTACAATACCCAACTTTTTTCATGGTTGTCCTTTGCTTGCTAATGAATGAACAGTCTTACATTTACACCGAATGCTTTGATCATTATCTTAGATACGCATTTCCACTTACTGTAAGGACTTTAATGGTAGCAACAGATAAAATGAGATTTTAAAACAAAAAAAATGACCTATTACGATGTAAGCTATGATTTATATCTTGGATGACTTTACGGGATAGAAAAGTTCTTACTTACCGCTAATTATTTCGCCTTCTACTATCAACTTTTTCTTCTCGCCACCCAATCTAATTCTGTCAACAAATGTTATAAAGCTCAACTTTATTAATAGTATTGGAAGGGGAACACTCTCTCCCTAAGCTGGTGGGAACCGTACGTATTCACAATTATGAGTACTTTTGTGATATGTAAAACGCGATTCCTTATTTGCTATTAATTACCGCTGCGGATCATGACCTGCTGTTGCATTAAGCAGTGCTTATGTAAGCCATAAATTTTTTACATTGCAATTTTCATTTAAAATGTCAAAGTTGAAGATGTAGTACTTTGTATTGTTTATTTTAATGATATCGAGCCGAGAAATAACGAGAAACGATAGGCATTAGCGTTACAAGTTCTGAAACAAAACTGTATCACTGGTAATCTTAAGAAACGCATAAAATATAGCGTCACACATCCTCTAGTTCTGATATCTGCTTGTATTCACCGTGGTCATATTCTGGGGAAAAAAAACAACTTGTTCCGATTCTTTGAAATTACTTTGAGTTGGTAAATAATGGCCCTTACTTGGGTAATCGGATTTAAAATTGGGCTTTATGGTGACCAGTCCATTACTTGAATACTGACTTCTTGTAAATAATTCAAAACTTGTCTAGCGTTATGTGGTCTCCCATTATATTGTGTGAACATGAAATTGTTCCCTAAACATGATGCAAAAGGCACTAATTACATGGTTCTGAATAATCTTCTCTAGGTAGTCATATCCAAACATTGTTCTCTGTATGCTGCGATAATGTTCCAGCTGCTAATCTTATTTACTTCCTTTTCCTCCCAAGCTTTCCTTTACAGTTAAAGCTGAGATTCCGACATTTCTTGTAATCATTGTAGTTAAGTTGGTAACCAGATTATTTCGTAATTACAAGTTGCTATAAATTAAAAAAAAGAAAAATAAACTTAATCCTGGTGCTTGACTGAAAATAAAGAACGTTAGTTTTGGCCTGATGATTTTATCTGCATATTATATGCAGATCTGTATCAACAAAGAGCGACAACGAAATTTATTTTCGCAGCACGTAGCTTTTGCTTTGATTTTCTATACTGGAATTTTCCAAACCAGTTCTTTTTCTACTTGTGACATCGTTCCAACCCATATACGAGGTGTTCATGTATTACCTTGGATACGACACAAATAAAATTAAATTCATTAAATAAGGAAACGTAAAGCGCAAATAAATTCTGGTCAAGAATAAACATCAGATTAAAGAAATTTATTTAGGGACATACATAAATACCACTAATACGAAAAAAATATACGGATTCGCAAATAAAAATTAACAATTAATTATATAAGTGGATAAAAACAGTGAAGGCTTACAAGGAAAGACGATTAGCAGAGTGAATCAAACAATTGTTTTTTTTTCCTTTTCTATTGTCATATTTTTTTGTTATTGAATTAAAATTTTAAGAATGTCAACTTTGCCTATCATGAAAACGGATTTAGTTTTACGTTTCATTAAAATTGCAGATATCCTGTGGTGTTAAGACTAAAAACAAACATATGTTATAAAACGAATTATTAAGACATGCAAAGCTTAAAAGACGAGCCGAAGGCCAGTTTTTCAAGCGAACAAATGCAACTAAATACCTTATGAAACAAGTTTTTTTACGTTACTTCTTCAATTCTTTACAGCTAGCTATAAAAATTGTTATCTATTTGCAGACTTTTAACCTTGTATTATATGACGTGACGTTGGCCAATATTGACACCGACGTTCACATTAAACAAAGCAGCGCACCTCGTTCTTTAAATTCAAAAATTTGTCACCTCATTTATATTCTTTCATTCGCGTTGAAGAGTATTTATTGCAGATGGCGGATATTGAACGTAATAATTTGTACTCCATCTGAGCTCGGTAATTTATTACGGTGGTTGTAGGCGGCCCATACAGCCGATTGAGCTGTTTTCTTGTTGCATATACATTTTGTATATAGTACGGGTAATGTATATTGCATATTAGCTTATATACCGATGTGTTTCGACCATGCGAATAAATATTATTAGCATTATCAGCAATTAACACAAACCGCACAAGTTTGATTAATTAGTGCAGGACGGCTGTTTCAAGGATTCGGTCACCGATTGAGAATGTGGATCATTCGTATCCTCGAAACGGCCGCCCCGTATTAACTAATTGAACTTGTGTGGTGGGGAAGTTGCCGGTAGTGGGCATAAAGAACGCAAATAATCTGAGGTGTAATTAGGAAGAGGGAGAAAAGTGTATGAAAATGGAATAGACAAATTCCGAAACGTAAAATGATTATTATTTAAACAACGCAACCTAAGAAAAAGAAGAATCCTAAATATTAAAATAATTTAAATATATTCTTTTAATTTGTCGGCTTCCCCGATTCAAACTAATAAGAAAATATCATAATTTCGCAAAATATATTGTAGCATTTGATTGAATACCACAAAAACATCTAAGAAGTATCCGAGATATTCTAAACGATCCTTGAATCCAGGAACACAAAACAATATATTGTCGATATCTAAATCACCATATTCACTTTCGTTGAAGCCTACTCGATCGCTAATCGCTAACCTTAGAGCGTTCTGTACAATATTAACGGAATAATGGCTGTATATGTCACGAAGAAAAGCTTTTTGCAAGAAAAATTTTCTAAGAACTTTCTTATGTGATAAGTAAAGTTTTGGTTCGATGATTTGAACGTTATCTATGATAATAAAAATGCAGGCTTCCACGGCCGGAGTCTTTTGAAACTAAACGTTTTTCGGGTTCGAACCGTGTCATGTCGAGGTACGTGGAGGTACGAGGTGTACGACATGGCACGGTTCGAACCCGAAAAACGTTTAACTATTTATGATCCTTCCAGGCATCAACCGTCAATTTAGAACAAGGCTACCTTAATGCAATATTTGAGAATTAATTTTTATGAATACTCTTAATGCACTTTCTTGTTGTCTGACATGTTACAATTACGAATGTTTCAGCGTGCATTTTTTTCAATGTGCTTCAATAGAAAAATAGAAAAAAAAACACTGGTTAGTTTTTGACCTTTAATTTATCAATTGAAGGTAAAAAAAAACTATTCAATTGATGAAGTTTTGTATGTAATCATTTTTTATTCCTCGAGCATATAATACATTACAAATATAACACATAATACATTACAAATACATTTATACATTCAAGTATCAATTTTATCATTTAATATTTCTCTTCCAGCTTTATCGATATACTTAAACGTATCTTCCAGTATGGTTTGAAGTTCCTCTCTATTATGAACGTAACCTCTGGCCGATTGAAGCGATATGCCAATTCGTCCATCGTACGAAAATATGCAAAATAGGAAACCTGAAACATTCAAGCGTGTATTATGCAACAACTGATTTTTGAATGTTGATGCCCCAATCTCCTTCAAAATAATTTTTGAGGATTTAAAATTTAAAAAGGAGGCGATGAAATTGCTAAAACGCCAAAGAGCTATGTTGCGCACTCACCTATTTTTAAACAATTCGGTACAGAGAAACATATATCGTCTATGCTGAAATTACAGTATGAACTTTTATCAAATCCAACTAGATTTGTAACACCAACTGTCATTCTTTTTACTAATTTGTTTCGTAGGAAGCCGGATAGATTGTTCGGCACATATGGGAATGTATCACAGGAAACCGCATACGACACCTAGAAGTTAATAAATAAATCAAAACTATTACGCAAATAAATATTCGTTATAAAGTAAAGGATTTGTAGTAATACAGACTAAGTCCAAAGTGATTTAGGAAAAACCAGAAGTATTTATAATCACATATTTGCATATGGCATTTATGGGCATTGAGGAGGTTTTCGATTGAATGCCGAAACTGGTAGTACACGAAAGACTGGTCAAAAGAAACGAGAATGAGAAATTGTCTGCAATAGTTATGGATCTGTTCAAGAATAATCGGAATCGTGTTAGGCGAACTAGTGTTGGAGGGTTTCAGAGAAAGAGATGGTTGTCATCAATGAAACGAAAGTGGTTATCGGGTATCGTAGGTGATTCACTGTTCATTGTTTAAGATGGTATTATTAGGAAGAAATTACATTATATCAATTCTTGGAAAATAAAGCGGTAAATTGAAATTACATACGTTCCATCTTCAGCCCGGTTAACCGTCGGCGGATTAAGAGAAATTCTACTGCAAATCGTTTGGACATTTACCAAGATCTAAACAATATCCTTTTGGAACTTGTGCGTAGACTGCCTTGAGAAGGAAAGGAAGAAACTCGTTGAAGAATTTTATACCTACAACCCGATTTGATTAACATTAACATAAAATAATAATACGCGTAAATGTTTCCTAATCACATAATTTGTCGAACCTCTACAATTGCGACCAAAGGTTCTTGGATGTGGACTGCAAGCATCAAGACGTAATAATGAAGTTATACTACCACCCAGTCACTATGTATCGATGCGTTTCACCTTATCGCGGCTCATCACTGCACATCCGTGGGGAGCGGTAGCTAATCGATTAATTTTCCGTGTACATGCGAAATACGCGTAAAGGTTTATGGATGAGAGTATCCAATTAAAGATAAACAATGGGGATTAAACTAACGTAAAGATAATGCATTCTTACCAGAAAATCCAGGGAATTCTTTAAAGATTTGCTAATACGGTGTACAAAAAGAATTTTCTCCTTCATGCTTCTTTCGTTGGTGCCAAATGATAGAGTATACATTTCCATGCTAGAGGTATTGCCCAGTTTTTTGAGATTGTACGTCTTATTTATTATTTCTTTCTCTTCTCTCTCATATACTCGCACCACATTTCCCATAACAAGAGTATCCATCTCTAGGTTTCTCTAAAAATATAAAATTTGTCCATCGAGCTTATTTCCTAAATATGTTCAACAGTTTCTTTAATTAAATTATTGCGTATAATCTGCCAAAGAATCCAGTGAATTTATATACCTTTACGTAGAATATTTCTTGGATAAGGTAGCCTAGGTGTCTGTACATAAATTATGTATTTGCATTCAAAACGACGAAGTACTCTTGAAATTAATTAAGCTAAAGATGACGTAATAATGAAATCACTTATTTTATTGAAATTAGATATTTAATTTGTCAGGGTATTTACCAAATCCTTTGTTCTTATGGTGGCGGAAACCAAGCGATCGGTTAACATACGCGCAACGAAGCACGAGATTGCCGCGGATATTCGATTCTGCAGGTGCCAAATACAAACTGGAAACTAGCTACCAGATTTTACTTAACGATAACAAACTTCTGCCCTATGAATCCTACTATTATTATACAAAAATACGAGAAGCTAATGAAATCCAAAAACATTGCAACAACCTCAATAAAGACGATGGCTTTTTAAGCGGAAATCCCTCATATTTGAATCCACCAATCACAACATGTCTCGTACGTCCTACTTCCCTAACCAACTTTATAAAAACCACATGTAGGAGCTCAGATGAAGCTCAAGAGAGGGTGGAAATAGGGCGAGTACAGAGAATCCCTCGGCGAGATACCTGGGGTTAATTTTCGACTAACGACTGACCTGGAGAGTTCACATTGAGCAGCTCAAGGAGAAATATTTTCAGGGCGGTGATGGCGAAGAACACCGCTACGTGAAAATCTCCAGATAGCCACGATGATTTCACCGGAGACACCCTGGAATGGATGGAGCAGTTGTCGAACGCACTGCTGGCTCGATTAGTTGAGCCGCAGGTCCGTCCTCTTTCGAGAGCCACGGTGGCACGAGTTGTCGACAGGATTCTCCCCTGAAATCACCACCGGAAGAAAATAAGCCGCCCATGGTGACAGGACAGTACGAACGACCCAGACAGCGCAAGGAGAAGCTGTTAGTGAAGTGATAAGAAAGCATAAGGGCCTAGTCCCGGCTCTGGAAAGAGGAGTTGACGCTAATCATTGAGAGCGAAAAGTTTGCAGACTCCAAAAAAAAAACTAAATATTTTAAAAGAAAGCAACGGCCGCTGAAGTAACATATAACCAACTCGGAGAAGATGTAGAGAAACTTATCATATGAAAGTAATATTTTTAAAATGTTTGTTAACAGTAAGAAATAAAAAATACTTACTTTTTGTGCAATGTAGTCTTGGACGCTGGCACAACACGCTGTGCCAATTACGTCTACGAATCCAACGTTTAATTGTTTCTTTATTTTCTTAATAAGAGAAAGATACGTCGGTTTTGGTTCAACATACGTTACCAAATGCCAATTCGATTTACTTCTAATTTTTAGTAATGGATTACCTATGTTCACAGATAACATATTTGTATGTATGCACGTGCCGGAGAAATCAATTTTTCCTCTCCGATTTGCGATTTCCCCCGTTAAGACATGCTCTGTCTTATTATCCTGATTGAAAATGTTTTTTAAGATGCACATCAGCGCAAATCCATCACCTACTGAATGTCTTGCGGTTAGTACTGTAACGTACTGTTTCTTGTTGCCGTTATCTTCATTCCATCTTATCGGCTGCGCGAAAGCAATTGCCCTCCACGTGTGATTACCGTTAATTGTGTAGCAGTTTTGCTCTATGTAGTCATACAACTTACTTTTTGTTAGATAACTCTTGCTTTTATCATCTACAATTTCCAAAATCTCCTCAGGTTTCACTTGGTTCTTTATATAGTATAAAAGTCCAAAAAGCTTCTCTATCGTACTAGAAAATTTATACGAGGAGTTGTGTATTTGATCGACAAGCTTCCTCAGCATTTGTATTTGTGCATCAGGCTTATCGATCGAACAGGAATGCAGCAGTATTACATTAATTACGGTATTACTATTTTCTTCGAATATTAGGTCAGCACCTGTTAGAAATCCTCCAAACAATTTTCCATGCATCAATTTTAAAATAATAAATGCGCAAAATTTGACTACCACACACGGCGTAAGAATAATCACAGTAATCATTAGTAGCAGCATCGATAAGAGGGTAGCGAGCATATTCATTGTAAATTCATGTTTACGTAGTTTAGTAGGCAGGAACACGTCCTATAAACAAAAATTCTTAAGAAGATACCGTGTTAACACATTTAAAGAATTAAGGTGTAATACAAAGGATACCTTTTAAATATTTCCGAAAGAAAGAAAAAAGAATTAATACAAACGGTTATTATTATTATTGTTTTACATTTTTTAATAGCCTGTCAAGCACAGTATCTGTATGCACTACTTCTTCAGGATATCGGAACAATTGTAACCTTTCTTTAAGTTGATAAACATTATTGATAAGTATTGATTTTCCACGTCTTTAACTGTTCTTACTAAAGTGCCTCAAAGATTTTTAGCTAGGTTTTTAGATTCAAAGGGCTAAAGAAAATCTTTTGCATTGGTGACTTCACGCGTTGATGCGTATCTTACTGAAAGATTACAACTATTGCAAAAAAGAATAGCGAATTCTTATGTCTGTGTTCGTCTTAACCGTTTTCTAATATAAAATGTATGTATATGTTGAACTTACCTTCGCATAAGCGTATGCAAATACGTGTAAACCGGGTAGGGACTTCATTGTTTCTGGAAAGATACGATTTCTAATTAATTATTTTAATATACAGCAGGTGGCGTGAAAGAGCTAACCGCGTGTTGACTGCCACTCTTGCTCACTCAGGACCAAGAAGGCGTTCGAATGAACATCTTCAAAACGCCGTTAGACTCCTGAAACCAGGTCGTGGTGGAAACAGTTCGATGTGACGGGGGCGATTGTTTTTTTTTTTTTTAATAATCATGGAGCTGTGTTAAAGCAACAAAGCCCAAAAACTGGAATTGCGGGAAAACGACGTTTGTAAAAAAATAACAGTTTTAAACCACCAAGACACTTCTCACCTCAGTGTTTTCAGCACAAGATGCCAACTATTACTTGGAGCATTGCTGGGAAAAGTGCGTAAACTTACAAGGAGACTGCGATGAGAAATAAAACTAGTATTTAAAAAAATAAAACTCACTTTGAGAATTTGTTTGTGCGGTAGGTTTAGAACTTATACATTTGGTCCCCAAGCTTACATATATATAATGATCACCCAGCAACATAATTACACATAATGTAAACATCTGATTCATGTTGTTTTTTTTTTGTCATTCGGCATTTATACCTGGAGAACTTTAAATAAATTCGGATACTTTTGCTGGTGTCTCCATGTTCTGCGCTACATACACATAAAAAGAAGAAACAGGTTCCTTGGTCCGAAATATACGTGTATTTTCGAGGACAAACTAGGTATTTACGCAAATGCGACTTTTTTTAATGTTTGTGCTCTAATAATTACGCATATGATTATGCAAAATAATATAATCACACAATAGGAGCGCCTTGCAAAAGATAAATAAGCAATGGAAATAATGTTAGCTTTTAGTGTTAACTAATCTACGAAACTGTATTACCTGTGTTCAATATATTTTGTAAGCTGTTCAAACCCCAAATAATTTTTTTTTAACAACCGTCAACCGCCGTCCGTTAACTCAGGCTTATACCTACATCGAATGCTTTGATTACCGTATTTCTACTTACTGTAAGGCGTGTTGATAGTAAGACGAGAGTTTGGAGCGTTATGATGTAAGCACTATAATTTATATATCTTGGATGATCACCGGACGCAAAGAATTGCTACTGATCACTGAAACTATTTCAGTTTCCACTATCTACAACGTTTTCATCGTGCTATCCGATTAAATTCGTACAAAAATATGATCTAAAGTTCAAGTTGAACGGGAGGGGAACACGTTCTTTTCAAAAACAAATTACTTGGTGGGAACCGTTTACATTTATAATTGTAAATACGATTTTATAATTAACAGAACGGAATTTGCTCAGCTTTGGTCAGGGCAATAGTAATATTTTGTGATAAGCGCTAGACTGGTTAATGCGGATATTGTATGTTGACGACTATGTTGACACTACAGATAAAAAGCAACTATTGAAGAAATCGGTAAATATATTTCTTTGGCTTATTCACTTCTCTGATCCAAGTAGATAAGAAAAATGTCAATACTTTCGAAAACACCTATCAAAACTTAAATAATGTCCGAACTCCCTGAAGAAAAACTGTTTAGCAGAATTCGCGGTAATTTTCTCTAGAAATGTTAAAATAACGTTGTAAAGCTATTAAGCTATGCAATTTTGTTGCGTCAAATCAAAAAATATGTCTAGAAAACACTAGCATTGTAGAGAATATAACAGGAATATTGAGAGATGCGTTAATTTTGAATATGAGTTAGGTGTACCTAAGGATACCTATACGATTAATGGCGCTTTTGAAATTGCCTGAATATAATGAATTAATTACTGGTCTGAATTAATGTTTTCTACAACTCTCATTTCAAAATAAGTTAAGGTCTTACGTCTGATTTTCGCGTGTTTATGCATTATTATGACTCGCAGATAAGGCTGCGAATTACGCAGAGTAATGTAACTGACAATTATAAAAAGTAAGGTATAAATACATTCAGGTCAAGGAGCCTATTTAATAGTAATGAACGAATTAAATCTCCCTGGATCGTCGAATTTACATATCGCGAAAAGGCGAATTATATCCGCTGATAAGTAATAGCTGCAAACGATTCATTGCATTGCATTTATTTTATGTCTTGCATTATTTTTGCAAACAATAGAAGCGTCTTGTAGAAGACAATAGCATCTAAGTAAGCATTCTTCACACCTATATAAGGAAACAGAAATAATGTTGGCATTCAATATTAACTCAACATTGTTAGTGTTAGTTTCACTTAAACTCTGTTAGTTGTGCTCAAATACATTTTATAAAATCTCTGTCTGTTCGAACCACAAATATGTATTTTTTAACGAACCCTTAACTACCGTCCGTTAACTCAGATTTTATTTTACATATCATTAAAATTGTAAAATATTAATATCGAAGATATCGAAATACGATCTGCCATTAAATTGGTGATTTTTTACAAAGGTACGTAACGAAGTATTATATATATGTATTACGTCTTATGAAACTAGCTTTTACTATGTTTTTTCTGTTTTGTATGACTTACATATTGTACCTGTTTTAGATATCTAACCTTGTATAATATGAAGATTAGTCGCATTGCCCAATATTGAAATTACACATTACTTTGACTAAAACAAAAGGCGGCGTTCTTTAAATTGAAGAATTATTGTTTATTTTTATTTGTATTTTAAAGTACTTATCAGAAAAGGGCGATATTAATGTGACAATATAATACTCCACCTGAGCTCGGTAATTTATCATTTACAATGATACCTCGTCGATGAAGAAAAAAATTAAAGTTACACAAATATTTTCGTTCTAGCCAAATATATTTTTTTATAAGAAGGGTTTAGAAGGTCGGCGGTAATCCTCCAGCAGCATTACTCACAGCTAAAGTTCGTCACTTTCCGTGCACTTCGCGAAATTGTCTCGAGACTAGACTCGTGTTTTGTCGATTCCCGGGGAAACCGATAGACCGATAAGCACGAGTCCGTCTAGTCTCTGGAAGTGATGCTATTACGTCGTGACTAGCTATGACGTAGGGTCATGGCTAGAATGGCAGGACATTCGATGCGAGCGTTAGTCAGCCAAGCGTCTAGAGGAAAAGAAAGTATACAATGAAACATGGCGCGGTCGTAACAAGTAAAGAATCTGAAGATTTGCAAAGTAAAGTTTATTTATAAAGGTAGTAAAGTGCAAACAATAAATACGATGGAATCGTTTAATAAAACATAACCACTGAATTTAAATGGAAATTTAAGCGTGAATTCTAATAAATTTAAATAAAAAAAAATTGAATTGTACACGACAGGAACATGTCACAAATTACAAAAGGCGCAAATAGCGATGTTATTGAATTTAATGTGGTCCAAAGCGTGAATCAACATGCAACACCCAAGCACCCAATTCAAAAGGTAGAAACAAAAACTATTCTAAGGACAATGCTTATGCGTGTATATACTGCGGTATAGAGGATACCGTGGCCCACACAATCTTCGACTGTCAGCGATGGAGCCAACCGCGATCTCAGGCGTATCATACACTTGAAACTGTTATAACACCGAACAACTTGATCGAAACAATGACCTCCACGGAAGAAAACTGGAATACGATACACGGGTTGATATATAATGAAGTACATACATACCAGTATATAATGAAGAACAAGGAAAAAGAAGAATGGCAAAGGCAGGCAGCTTTGGTGACCTGAGCGATGATGACAATACACCGAACTCCTAATCCTCACATTTGTGGGGGACGGGAGATGTAGGTGAAAATGGGTAACATCTAAAGACAGCCCGGACTCCTCTGAAGTTATACCAAGAATGGTGGTCCCAGGAGGGAAATGGGGGGCGGTTCAAGCGGACCACTTGTCCGGTCACTAGACCGACTACGTCCGTAAAAAAAAAATACAAAAACTTTGGCAAAGATTGGAACTCCAGCGTGGAAGATGTAGGGATAACAAAGAAAATCCTGAAGGAACGTCCTCATACCAAGCCTAATTTACACTAACGTATTTAGTTAATCATCGGAGTAGTCTTGCTGCATGTTTGGGCATTTCACCAGGCCAATTATTGTTAGGTAGACAATTTCGAACTAAGATGCCGACTAAAGAAGAACAGTTCAAACCAGTAATCAACGTCCATGATAAAATGATGAACAATAGGTCATGTACATAAAGTCGTTTTATTGTAATCTATTTCTTACATTACAATAAAACGACTGAGGAAAAGGAAAGTATATTTAATAAATAAGGATCAGGAGATACGGAAAAAAATTAAGTTAAGTTAAATGTTAACCACATTAAGTGTTGCTTATTCATTTATGTACGTACATATTTCGCAAAGAAGGAAACCCCATTTTCCTGCATCAATTAATTATATTAAATTAGATGATTGTTTATAGTATAGTTCATGTATAGTAGAATATAAAATCTTACTCCCTTTAGCTCAGCGCAATGCTAATGTTTTGTTAGTACGCGCTAGATTGGTTGAATATTCGCTCATGCAGCGACACACGGAGCTAAGCGAAACAGTATTCTCTTAGCTTGTTTGGTTGTCCGATCTAAATTAATAAGACTTTCAATACTTTTAAAAACATCCAGCAAACATTTGACGCATTAAAATTAAAATTATTTTGGCTATGTAGACACCTCATCCTTAAATGTTTAGAAAGAACGTTTATTACTGTTTATTTACGGTTACGGAGAGGAACAGCTTACTGGAAGCGGGAGTAGAGATAGCTTGCCTTTTCGAAGGCCTACCTTCGAATATAGCGTAGGCTTTCGAGGTTAATATTTCTGCGGCTCTGCCAAAAGCCGCATAATAAGAAACCAAATTAATTGTTCGAACTTATATTTTCAGAACACTTTCTGCTTTATCGAGATATTTAAAAATGTTTCCCAATATAGATCGTAATTCCTCTCTATTACGGACGTATCCTTTTCCTGAAGTAACTGTAATCCCCAGTCGGCCGGCATATGAAAATATGCAAAATAGGAATCCTGAAACATTGAAACTATTATTACTATTACTATTACATATTTATAAGAGCAATTATAAGCGACTATTTGACATTGAAATCTATACATTCTCAACGGGGTCTACCGATTAGGAAACGCAGAAAGTTGAAAAGCTTAATTTATTTAATTTTCTTTATTGTATCACCGGAACCTTTCCAGTTTAATTCAAAGCATTGAAAAACAATTAAAATTACAGGAGTTAAATAAACTAATTATTTATTCTAAGTTAAATTGTAAAATGGCGTCTTACCTGTTACGTCAGGAACACAGAAGAATATATTGTCGATACTGAACGCGTCGTATCTGCTTTTGTTGAAGCCTACCAGATTGCTAATGCTAGCCATAGAGCCCCCCATAAGAACATTGCAAAGAGATCGCACAATATTAATAGGAAGATGACTGCATATGTCACGAAGAAAAATATGGTAAAACTGAAATTTAAGCGTTATTAGTAAGCCAGAAAAATTCATGGCTAATCTGTTAAGATTATGGTCGTTGCACTTAGAACGCGGATGATTTGCACCGTACACGCTCAAGCTTGCAACCGAACGCCGATGCCAACAGATCAGATGGGTAATCGAGTTAGATCCAAGATAAACTAACACTTACCAGATAATCCGCCGAGTTTCGCATTTTTTCGCTAACGCTGTGCATGAACAATATTTGATCCTTAATACTTCGTTTCATTTCATCGCAGGAAATATTGAAACCTTCCAAGCTGGTGGTATTAACTAGTTTATTAAAATTGTACGTTTTATTTACAATTTCCCGAAGCTCCTCGTCATATATTCGTACCGTTGAAGACGTCGTAAACGTATTCATTTTTACGTTTCTCTAAAAATATACATAAGA
Source organism: Oryctes rhinoceros (assembly GCA_020654165.1). Lineage (NCBI taxonomy): Eukaryota > Metazoa > Arthropoda > Insecta > Coleoptera > Scarabaeidae > Oryctes > Oryctes rhinoceros. The sequence continues at coordinate 7,595,658 of JAIOKQ010000240.1, read as the reverse complement.
AAAACAGGTAATTAGCTATACAGAAAATTATTATAGAATAATGGAAATGTAAATAATAAAAGAACAATGCAAATGTACCTTTTCTCCTAACGCAATACATACCTCGTTATGCATAAAACAATATTGTTAATAATATGGATAATATGGATATGAGTGGCTCGCAACTGTTATTGATGTATATGATCTATATATTCATCTATATCTATTAAGATTCTAATGTACATACATACACAGAATGTAAAAATGATGAAGACGTACTTACCAGAATTATGTAGTCGTTGATGCTGGAATAGATGGCTGCGCTGATCACATCGATAAAACCTACTTGTAGTTTCTGTTTTATAGCTTTAATCAATGAAATATATTTCGGCTTCGGTTCGGCGTACATTACTAAGTGCCAATTGGAATAACTGGGAATCTTCAACGCTTGGCCTTCCACCTTCGTAAGCAAAGGATTTCTGCATGCGCGAGCATTGCTCAAAGTAATCAACGGCCTCTTAGGGATCGATTCACTGTTTCCATTCAAACGTTCTCCTTCTTTAAAATCCTCCGTCAGAAACTTCTTGAAAATTCCAGCAAGCGAAGGGCCATCGCCTATGCAATGTCGGACTGTAAGTATGATTGGAAACTGATCGCCTTGACCTTCGTCCTCTTCCCAATGTATTGGCTGCGCAAATGCTGTCACTCTCCACGTATGATTGGTCTTTATTGACAAGCAATTTTGTTCCATGTAATCATACAACATATCGGGCGTTACATAAGGTGTGTTGTAATGTTTAATTTCCAAAACGTCACTGAATTTCACTGGCGTTTTAATTAGATATAAATATCCGCAGAACTTCTTAATGATAGAGGAAAACTTATCCTGGGAATTGTGAACCTTTTCGATAAACTCCCGTAGTGCGCGGATATCTCTCCGTCTTTCACCAGCGCATGAGTACATCACCATCACATTTACCACCGTATTCTCCTGATTTATTTCGTAAAACACATCCGAACCATCCAAAAGGCCGGCAAACGATTTTCGGTAAATGATCTTCAAGGCAATACGTAAACAGATGCGGAATATTGCGAACGGCGTTACAATAATACCAACTAGAATTAACAGTAGTATGCTTAAGAGCATTCCCAAAGTCGCCTCGAAGAATTTGTTCTTCTTGCCGAGTATTTTCAATGATACTATATCCTAAAAATAAAATATTATCTAAGAAATGTTTTACTTAACGTTAGCAACCATTAGATAGTTTCAAGGTTTTGTAACCTTTTCAAAATTAAAAGAATTCAAAACAATTAGCATCTTTCCATTCTCGTAGGAATGTCGAAATTTATTTTACTATTTATTATAGATACACACATCATACAGGCTTTTATATTATAATATACGCGTAATAAAAGTGCTTACCTTCATAATAGAATACGTCATTATAACTAAATATGGCATCAAGTTTGGAATCTCTCTGTAACAAATGTGAAGAGACTTAAAACATGTTCAATTATTGGTTACTAGAATTGTAATACTTGAGAATAAACAAAAACAAATGCTTTTATTAACCAAATCGAATGATTGCTGGTTCATCACATTTCCATTATTTAAATGTTTATGTAAGAAATGCATACATTGCATTAATAATTGGTAGTATTAAATAGTAATGCATAAGTTCTTGCTCATTTAGATGAACAGAGAGTTTTAAATTCAATAATAATACAGCGTGTCCACTTTATAAGTGAATGGAGTTCATCTCTTAAATAATTTAGAGAATAATTCGTAAATGTTTTGGATGCCCTCCGGCAATTCGTGTGAACTTTCTTGTATCTGTTCTAAATTTTAGAGATGGTCATCCAAATCATTGCCCAATTTTATTCGGACTTTTTAATGGAACATCCTGTTCAATTTGCCAGATTCTATAGATATAGGTTTTCCTTCTTCTGTTCTTCTTCTATTCTGTAAATACATAATAAAATGCGTCGTTCTTTAGCAAATTAAATTAAAAAAATATGCAGACAAGTTCCTTGTTTAAATATATAGAGTGTGGCAATGCAGTATTCTACATTTGTTCCAACTAAAATAATATTAGAGTGTAAAATTAGCCAAAAAAACGGCCTCGAAATTTTTTGGCCGTTTAACCATAGCTTGTTTCTCTACGGATATTCGTTAAAAACAATATATAAACGGCTTTCTATTCCTACAATCCCAGCATCTACTGTGTGATCGTCAATCTTTAATTCAAACATTCTAACTACATCCAAATCTGCGTTGAGCGGGATGTAGCCTTATACAAGAAACCTTCCAACTTCTTAAGCACCCGAAATAGTTGCCCGAGATAGTCTGGAGTTAACTGTAGATGCGATTCTAATTCGGGCATTGAGCAACAATTTCTATGGCTATCTTGTAGAGCTTAGCTTATATTTGAAAAAACGCAACATGGCCCTGAAGATGACTCTAAAGACTACTCAATCGAATAAAACTTGAATCAACGTCGTATAAACTTACGTTTCCACCGGAGGAACGATGGGCAACATTTGCGTTTCTGTTTCTTGCTACCAAATATGTTTCTAGAAATTCATAAGTGTTTCTGAAAGTTTCTCCTTGTTTCGGAATTATCTCAATTTGTTTTTATAAAAAAAAAAACAAATATTAGAATAGAAAAAATAATAAATTTAATAAGTAGAAAAGAAGATTAAAGAAAAGCGTTATTAATTGAAAAAGGACATTCTGAAACCTAGCAACCTAGAGGATGAGATGTTCTTTTCTCAATTGCTCATGAAAGAAATTATGTTCCATTAGTGCACTAGAAGATACAGCCTGTATAAAAACAGATAATAATATAAATCAATATTACAAATATGTAAATACATATATATTTATTGTAATGGCAATACCACAGAATAAACAAAAGTATTTGATATTTTAATACGAAAATTTGAAAGAACTCTATTCCTAACAAATTTCAAAAAAATATTCAATGTCGGCATAATTTCGCCACTTATTTGGGGCAATATGGACCGATGGCTATAATTACCCGAATTAAGTATAAGAATTAAATTAAGTACTTATATTAAAGCAAATAATTACCAATAATAGAATTAATCTCGATTAAATTTCTTTTCGAACCGAAATAATTGAAATAAATTTACAATTACATGCTTGATATACATATCTTCACATTTTTACTTACCTAGTTTTGATTCCGTCTACATTTTTTTGAAGATTAACGCCAAACATCCTGGATCACTTCGTTAAACAAAATTTCACGAGAGTCGTAAATATCCGTGCTGCTTAGAAACGAGAACTAATACTAACTTTAATTGGTCGATGGTGCAATTCTTCAAACAAATTTTATGGCAGGAGAGTCCAGTAATTTTATACGAATTCAGTAACTTTTTTTTTATATCATTTCACTACTAAACTAGTAAGAAGCAACTGACGACGACTTTGTGTTGTAATACCCAGAGCCTCCTTTAAGAGAACATCAAACAGTCTGATTACCTCGTCGTAAGTGTTAATCGACCATTAAGTCTTATTCGGTGTTTTTATTGTGTACCAATTTAATTTAATTATTTTTTGAAGTACAATAGCTTGGTTAGCAACTCCGCAATACATGTATAGATTATACATTGAATGTTACACATTTTAAAACAATTCTTGCTTAAATATTTATTTAATATACAGGGTGTCTCACAGGAATTGCAACGATCGATATGTGAAAGAGTATGCGTTGCAACATTCTGAAAACTAGGCAATACATAGAGCAGGATTAAAAATTGAATTCATTTTTCGAAGCTAAGTCTTCCTATGTTATCCCTTCTTATTAAATTGTGATAATGAGACTGTAGCTTATTTTTACAACGTCATCTATATCTAAGTTAGTTATGCGTAATCCAGGATTAATGCAACATTGAATTGACAAACTTTCCTAGATGTTCCGCATATAAATGTATAGGGATTCGAATTGCTCCAATAATGGACATTATGTTAGCTGAGCAAACCGTTTCTTGTAGCTTTGGTTTTATTCGTCGAGATAATGTTATCCAAAAATAGTACGAGGTCCACACGAGTGACACCAGATGGCGCACGTTGTTCTCAAAAAAGGCTAATATAGGCCCAGCGGGAAATAATGATGCGAGGTAAAGAATATGGGCGGACCAACGTAGAAACATGTCCGTGTTAGCGTTTCCTCTCCTCCGACACCATGAATAGTTAGCAACATTATCTTGGTTATTGTTTCTACACATTTTTCGATATGTCTTTAATATGTGTAAAACTACTAATATTTGGGGGGCCCTGTATCAATTGTTAAATGTTATATTTTTTAAACCTGTCAATGAAGATAAAACAATCGATATTTTTATAACTATTGATGATGATATAATCGTTAAGTACTTGAAAGGTGTTAAGGAAATAATTTAATTATGCGTTTCGTCATAGGTTTTTTCCACTAAAACTGCCGCTAAACAAAATTTTTGTGGCATTTGCGTCAAGCGCACTATACTTATGACGAAGCAATACGATTAGGCCCCGTATTATTGGACAAGGTTTATGATTTTGCCAAATTGGGAATTGCAAGTAATTTGCAAAGCGTATTACTATGCATTTAGTGCAAAATACTTGCGAGGTTTCTTTAGCTCTAAGTTCTACATCAACCGTTATACCTTCTTCATAAAATACAATAAAGTGTATATAACATTTAGAATATTTTCAATTAATATCAGTAAAAAACATACGACTTAACGTTGCACCTATGGCTACCAGAGAAATGAAACTCCTCTGGTTTCTTTTTCTCTTTTTCTACAAGAGGATATTGGTAAATCAAAAAAATATATAAAAGTAAAATCAAAGGAAAATGTAATTATCACAGTTTAATATAGTTAGTATTGTTGCGTATTGAAAGTATAAAATTGACAAGATCCCTTCGCAATCAATACATGATAGTATAACTACGTCACAATTTTATCGAGAGTACTATATTTCTTAATGCATTCTTCGCATCACAGTCTCTAAATTCGTTTAAGATATTTAAAGTCTTTTCGCACAATTGATTCTGCAACAGTATTGTCTCATCTAAAGCTGCACTCCGTTGCAATCTGGTTCTTAAATCGTCATGAACGATTTCGACATCTTTATCAATCATACGCTCGATTTCTGAATAGAAACCGGGATGTCGCTGCAGGTAAAACAATACCGGTGCGCTCACCAGACTGATGTCGCTGTCGTTAAATATCGAATTATAGTCACGCGTTGCTTTCAAAGTCAATGCTAAATATCTGCCGAGTATATAGCCGCTCCTTTGGAAATCCTCTTCATGGCCAGCCAACATTAGAACGCCTTTACATGACTTACCCAGTAAACTTGCCCCACCTAACGTACTCCGTAGCAACCATTCAGTTTTAGCGTTCCCTAGGAGGTTGCTAAAATCCGAGAATATCATGCCAAGTTCGTCGGGAACGTTGATTTCTTTGAATTGTGGATTGGGTTTACTGGGTAACGCTTTGTTATCCTTATCTCGCGGATTTATAAAACTGCTTTCCGTTAGGTCCCTTAATGCTGACGCCATCAAGTCGTTTAAATCATGATTGTTTATACCCACTAACTGATGGAAAATATTACTTAGAAGATAATCTCCACTAAGCAAAGCGATTTTATTACCGAATATCATATTCGATACATTTTTTGTGTCATCGTCAATGCTGATAAGACCCTGATGGAGTAGATGGCTGGTTCTTATCATTTCGGTTACTTCACCCAGTGTTCGTTGACTATGAAGTACGCCTGAAAAATAGAAGCTGAATCTATGTTTCGTGTATACCAATTGTTTCCAAAATCAACACGATAATACAATGCAGGAACATAGTGATTCAAAGTACAAAGTAGAACGGGTACGTTTACCTGCTGTTACGTCCGTGTCGATATCTAAAAAAGTTTTATTTTGTCCGCCAGCTTTTGAAACTAATAGAACTAACAGGCCCCACGATGGTTTCTCACTGTTCAGAATTAAATCCCTGCAACATATCATTTTAATGCAAACAAATACGAAACAGATTCAAATGCACGTGATACTTGGCTATGCTTAGTAATGGATGATTGGTTCCGAGTAATTTTCGCAAATGAGACGCAACATTAGCTACTTCGTCACTTAACAACCATCTCAAGTTCAGGAACGATGTTGGATATCCCACTACCTTCTCCGCCTCAGAGATTGACGTGCTCCAGGTTTGCTCCTCTAATTTGGCATTATCGCTACAGTGCGTAGAATAGCGTTGCAAGGTAATAGCTCGATGCCATGTTCGTCGCAAAGAATACATCACTTGAACTAAAATAACAATAAATTATTTGGTACATATTATATGGTAAACAACACATAAGTATCGACACTTCCGCACCACACAAGTTTATTTATTATATGGTAATATATAATTAGTCCGAGAAGGCTGTTTCGAGGACACGAATGGTGCTCATTCGTTGGTTTTGAAACTAAGTGGGCGTGCATGTTTTTAAAAACGTCTACAGCGCATCCCTAGTTCTCGCCATCACTCACACAAGTGAGTGATATGACTTAATATGTGTTGGGGTACTTTTTACACGGATTAATAAAAAAAAATTTCAATGACAATAAACAACGTCCAAGCTTCGTACTTGAAATTTTAGTGATATCTAAACAACTTTTAATTATATTTTTTTTAAGTTACGTTCAAATAGCTAGTTCTTTTTAATGAACGATGGATTAAAGTCATTATTGAAGATTCATAATTGTGAATTTTCTATATCTAGTAAACAATTGTGAAAAACATAAGATGAAACAGTCGTTGGGCTCCCATAGAAACAGCGTATGGAATAATTTATTGACATAAAATTAACGATCCAAGTAATTATAAGATAAAAATACGAATAATGGACAACAACACCTAAATTTCATTTAAAACGCTCCATTTTTAATCACTCTGTACATAATATCAATTATAAGACTTTTCAGAGTAGCCAAACCTTTCTGCAAAAACAAAACATATATGTACTTAGGTCTATTCGTAGATGTACTATAAAGGTCACGCGTGAGAACATCAAGAATGGATTTCAATTCTCAACAATGAATATATTTAAAACTGACTCATAATTAGAATTAAAAAAATCATGTTCTATGTAAAATGTATTTGCTGTAAATAGTCAACAATTATTTGCTTGATAAATAAACGAATTAGTAAAGCATATTATGTTTATTTTATCGAAGAAATTAATGTATATTCATTACACGATAACAAAAGAAGTTTGTATCGTTCACGTACTTACATTGAAAATGAGTAGAGATGAGTGTTCTGTAAGGTTACGAAGGTTAACAGAACTCAAGTTATCCGCTAAATTAAATATCAATGTCAATTTGTTGGTTATGAAAACACACATTTTCGGACTAAAGAACTGCGTCGGCGTCAAAGCGCTAATCTACCGCTTGTTCCAAAACCTAACAGACCTAAATACGTTGAACATGTGCGACTGGATGCCGCACGAACGGTGCAGATTTAGCTTATTCTTCTCCAACGGATAACATTACAGTGGCATGCAAAAATCGTTCATCATTAAATCATTGAATACAAAACATTCATTAACATTATTATTCTTAAGAATCATGTTTCATAGAAAAACTGAAATGGAACCACCACCTCACACCCTGACGGAAAAGAACCGTTACGATGTCGGTAATCCGTCGAAAGTTGCTCGATAAAACTCGGCTCCAAACCTTAAAATGACCGTACGATCAACCACAATTATTCTTAAACCATTAATCACCAATCCGTTTCTGATTTGGTGGCTAAAAACAATATCGAAGCTTGTACAGCAAAGTCATACATCTGCGTGTCTTAACATTGCAATAATGATGCTTACCTATCCAACAGCGGCGTAAAGTGTCGTTCTGGGAATTTCGCCACTTCATATCTATATTCAAAAGCAGATGTGCCCTTGCTCTTAGCAGGTTGAGGGGAATTAAAACCTGAAAATCTCAGAGGGTATCTTTAAATCTTTGATTAAACATAAACTACTTCGTGAGTACTTTTTATTTCTACCTTCTTTCGCTGTTACCTCACAGTTAGTGCCACAACTTACGTCTTGTCTTTATACATTTTGTCGTTTTGAAAGTTCTCTCGATACCGCGCTGATGAGGCCGGGTAGGCAGAAACATATCCGTGTGTTAGTGTTTTTTTTTTCCTCTCCTTTTGATACGTTTGCCGTGAATTATTCCATCAATAACCATGAGGAAGCTAAGCTTTCTTAGCATTATATTTTTTGGTTATTGTTCCTACATATTTTCTGATGCGTACTGCTCAATTATTGAAAAACAAATACTTGCATCCAATATTTTATTGTTTTTTAGTGTTTCGGTGAAAAAAAAGTTTTTTGTTGTTTTGAATTGTTGCTTCCATTTCTTCTTAAATGCAGGAACTTGTCCAGTAGAGAAAGCTAACATTTCTAACTTTTCAGATTTCAGAAATCTACTCATTAAAAAAAAAAAGATTAACCAAAATCATCTATTATCCATTTTATTTAAAAGATTCTATCGGTTTAAAGCCTGTTAATCGTTATAGAAAATACTATAAACCACAACTGTGGCAAAAACTTTTCAAAAGCCAAAAGTACTAAAACCATTAACATGAAATGAAATTTTTGTTGTTATTTTTATGATCTATAAAAAAAAATTCTGCCCTATATACAGCGTAAAGCAGACCCTTACAAAACCACCAATTCTATAAAAGTTTAAGGTTCCCGTTTATTATTTTTTCAACAAACGTATTTCTCTTCAACAGAACTTATTAGTACTATCAAACGGGCTAAGCTTATTCACATTTTCGGATGCGTATGGCAACAATGCGTAAACAATTAATTGCTTTCTATTTATACCAATGTAAGCCGACTGATGAACAACCGTGACCGTCGTGATGTGAACAGTAAGTTTTCCGTGAATTATTAAAAATTAAGAAGCAATTCTTTTTTAAAGGCCAGTGCGATAGAAAACGAAATATCGATATACCTATTGATCTACACTCGCGGTTTCTTTGATAAATTATGTTTTATTGGAAAATTTTTTGACAAAAAAAGCTCTTATAATAGCTCTGATCGAGCGACCAATAGACAAGGTAAATATCAACGAAATCATACTTTTAATTGCATTAAAATATGGTCAGTTATCTGAAAAAAATCGTTATTTTTTTGATCGACCTCGACCCCGCTGCAAAATAAAATAAAATAAAATAAAGTTTATCTAACCCCATCTAATTCCTAGCTGAAAATAACAAATAAATAGTATTGTACAGCATCCTTGTTTAAATTACAAGCACTTAAGTGTTTCGAAGTGATCATCATTATGGGTCGTTATTGAGTCAAATGAATTCAATGATGCATAAAGTGATATATACGAAGACGAGTCTGACCGGCTAGAAATTTCATAAAGTTCGTAATCTATTCGCCAATCCGGCTAAAAATACATTAGAAAAATGTGTTATAGAGTACTTAGTGACATTGTGAAAAGCCGAAATTGAATTTTATTTCACAACAGTGCCTTTATGTTAACAAAAGAATCATGTTTGTAGTACGTTTATGCGTGGTTAGAAAATTCGCTGGAAGAGCGTCCATATCCACGAACATAGGTAGGAATACTTTACAAGTATTTTTAAGATATAGCGAAAAGTTAACCTATTTACAAGCATCTCTATTTTGAGGCGGACGCATGTATTTATGTATGGGTTTACTTCGTCATTAAGATCGCGCTTTTATTTACAATATTTTTAACGCTAAATGTAATAACAATAACAAAATAAAAATTGCCGATGTACTAAGTATTATTACAATGCAATATTGTCGTCTCTCCGGAAAGACCTAATATTAATTCTATTTATAGAAAATCGTTTGGCGAAGGCATTAAGTAACATCATACACATAATCATTTTTAATATCTCTTCGAATCGGTATTATACGAAGATAGCCTGAAAAGTTTCAAACCTCAACGTTGCTCGGCCAAAAATTTTCTAGTCGTACAATTGCGCATACGTTGAAAAATGCTTTGAAAATTTCAGCCGTATTGGACGCTCAGTTATTGTCTAACGGCCGTATGTGTCAGTTCATATCAGTGTTGTTAGTCTTGTATTGATAGAAAAATATCGAATCTCAGCCCCATCAATAAATTGTTGCGTTTGAAAAGCAATACCCCCACGCAAATTAAAGCCTCAATAGACGCTGTTTACGAAGATTAGTTTTGGTTAAAGTTCAAGCTTCTAATGTTGTTTGTTGAAGCAAATGTTAAAAAAAAATGTTTGGCTTACGTTAATCATGTCAGTCATAGTTCCGGCGTAGATCGTAATCGACCTCACTAAGTTCTTGCACCATCTTCATTTTGTATGGATCACATTGATGCAACTTTGTAGCCCTGCGTACTGATGAGTTCAATGGATTCAGTGGAATAAAAAACTTTGTTTGAGTTTCGTCGTGTCCATGGCAAAATTTCTTTCAACCTCTATTACAATAAAACCAGCCCTTTTTCTACTTGTTACCGATCCAGTTAGAGGTCTCGTACGTATTTTTTCCTCATATTCTCATGTAAACGTCTTTATTTAAACAATTTCCACTCTTTCTACAATAACGTTCATAATTTTCGCGGAAAACAATGCAAGTGACGTTGAAGAAGTCTACAAAAACTATTGGTAATTTTTTGTGATAAAACGTCGAAATCTTGCTTAATTTCATTTGAAAGTCTACTCGAGTGTTGACGAATTTATTGCTCGTAATTCGGTCATATGTAAGGTGCCACATAAAAACAACGATCAAGTCATACACTAACATAAGCATAAGATAAACTTTATTTTAACGTGACCACACCTTGAATACGGCTAAACATTATAAATATGATTCATACTAATTGACTTCTTAAGTTATTTATAATTTGTATGTTTAGAAGTAAAGCAAGTACTAAACGTGCCTTTATTTTTTCCTAGCAAATTATGAGAAGTGACTTTTTCTTTGGTTGTTAAAAAGAAACGAGATATATATTTTTATCCAATTTATTATCACATACAACAAAAATTAAATAACGCGAACTAGGAATATAATATATCCAAAATACCAAAAAATGCTTTATGCATATATATATCCAAACATTAACAAATATATATATATATTAGCCTTCGAAGAAACCTGCAACTCTAACGAATGGTACTAATTCCGACAAACAAATGTAACATAATGTTGGATAATGTTAACATAATAACTTTTTTACAATATAACTTAATTCCTGATTCTTTATCAAAGAAATTTGAGCAATATAAGAGTAAATTACATGGCCACAATCATGTTCGTTAGAGCGTTGCGAGCATCCGAGACAGGGAAACATTCCAAAGCATCTAGAGCTGCGTTAGAGTGCTCTACTCGTAATTGGTTCGTTTTTTCTAATCCCGGACCTTTCAATACTTCCTCGCGTATCTTCTCGAAATCAACATCTTCAACGTTCTCCATTCCACGTTCGATTTCAACATACAAACTAGGATCGTACTGCAAATGGAATGTGACGGGCGCGGACACTAGATTGAAAGGCCCCGTGCTGCCGACAGCGAATGGTTGCAAATCTAAACATGCTTGCCAGGCGAGAGCTAAATGTTTTCCGAACAAGTAACCGTGCTTCTGCAATTCCGACGAATGCCCGGCGAGTATTAGCGTTCCCTGGCATGATTTCCCGAGCAAACTCGCAGTGGTTAAAATATGACGCAACGTCCATTCTGCCCTAGCGTTTCCCAAAGCATCGCTAACCACCGTCGGCTCCATATTATTTTGGCTAGTGACTGTGTATTCGATTTGTCTAGCGTGCGGTCTAGACGGCAGAGGATTATTTTGCTTGTCTCTAAGGCCGATAAATTCGGCCTCGATTAAATCCCGTAGCGCTGAACTGATCAATTCGTTTAGGGTTTGATTTCTCAAGCCGGCGAGTTCAGAACAGCAAGTGCTGAGAAGGTAGTCGCCGCTAAGGATCGCCATTTTATTACCGTACAACATGTCGCCGACATCGTCCATGGTGCTATTTCTCGCGTGCAGATTGATCATGCCTTTGTGAATCAGGTGGCTCGTCTTGATCATTTCCGTCACCTCGGCAAGAATCCTCTGACTGTTCAAAACGCCTGAAGCTTTATCTTCTTCAACATCCTGAATATTCAACGTACATCCGGCAGCTTTCGACACTAGTAACACGATAAGGCCCCACGCTTGCGTGCTGTATCTTCCATCGTATAATAGTCCCCTAAAATAAGACACCAATACATACCTAAAATCTGAACTATTTATATTCTATATGTATAAGTATTAAACATGTTGCAATTCTAAATCGCCGATGTAGATCAGCATGAGTTTAAACATAAAGTAACTTTAGAATAGCAAGTTGCGTAGCTGCAATTACGTCCTTCTCATTGCCGAATTCCATAAATTTACGATTATTTATAATAGTACAGTATAGTAGAGCTATTACATAACAACACAAATTAACGATGTAATAACTTATAGAAGCTACCAAGGTCTTCAAGTTGTTAAAAAAGGAGAAATTGCTGCCTTCTCGCGTTTACATACAGAATATAGAGGTGCCTTTTCTTGCATCTTTAAAATTTGGACCAATATTGCTCTTCGGAAACATTTGATAAAGAGAGAGAAAGCAACGCATTTGTTTCTATTGTATCCTTTATTATTCCATAAAAAGATATCAATGAATATAGGCACCTTAATAAACAAACACTAGTATCATAAGTGAAACTTTGAAGCCTAGTATACATGTAACATAAACTTTCAATCGAAAGAATTGGGCAAACATGATCAGATTAACACTCTTTGAAATTTTAGAAGCCTCAATTGGGTTTCATTCCCTTTTGATACTATTAACAGCTGTTTAAACAACATCGCTTTGGGAAAGTTGGCAAAATTGATCGATACGATACACGAAACAATGACCATTAAAACTCGGTTGGAATTTAATTCTTTTTAAAGCATATCACATACGTATGTACATACATTGCGTGACTTTGCATACGCCTCTAGTAAATATTTACGGTACCTCGAAGATTTTTCGATGTTGCGAAATTTAATACGTTCTTAATAAAGTGAAAGTACGCCTAAAATAAATAAATGCAAAATGGACCCCGCGATAAGCCTCTACAGAAATAAGTCGATCTACGGAAATGTACATACCTAATATAAAGTAAAGAAGATTAAAGGATCATTTTATGTACTCACTTAGCAGTTTTAACCAAAGGATGTCTTGTCCCGATCAATCGTCGCAAAAGCAATCCTATATTAGCCATTTCGTCGCTTAATAACCATCTCAAACTCAAAAACGTCGTCGGATATCCAACAACTTTTTCAGCCTCACTTATAGCCTTACTAAAATCGGGCTTTTTCCCGTGAACTACGTTGTAATTTCTGCGCGGGACACATGCACCGTTCCATTTCGAGCCGTTCAATCCAGACACGCAGGAAACTAGCGGAAGAAACGTATTGTTTGTAAAACTTTTCACGGCGAATTTTGACAAAATCATCGTAGCTTCTATGCCAGACGTAGACTACTATATCTTAGAGAACTTCCAACGAATAGGAAAGTGGATGGAGAGAAAGTTGACCCACATTCACCGTAAAAACTTCTATGACGAAGAAGAAGAAGAAGAAGCTATACTGCAATTTCTGAACATCGCGGAAAAGATAATGAATAGTGTTGTTTAGATATATTCTGCAGCATTGTGACGTAATAAAAATGTTAACCTTCGATATCTTAAGTGGTCAATCAAAATTTCTAGCACGTAAACTGATGGTGTAGGTAGGTATTGGTAATATTGGTTTATTTAAATGTTTAATCGATACAGTAGGTGCGTGAATATGCCAATAACATTGCGTCGTTTCATATACGAAGCTTCAAAATGTTACTAATAACAATTGTATATAATTTTATTTTATAGATGAGAGCAAGCAATTTGTTCAAAATTTCCCGAATGAACGCATCAAAGACGATCTATTCTCGAAGATCCACGAACATGCACGTTCTCATTCATAAGTGCGACGCTTTCCCGGTGTATTAGACGGAGACGGTGCTATTTTCACTCGTACACCGGGGAGAGATAGCAGATCACATTTTGTCGATAAATATAAACCCAACCGGCATATGCAGCACGGCAAATTTCATTCGTGCTTCGTACTCGTGCATATTAGTGTTTCTTAACAGGGATCGTGTTTAATTTTTTTGTACATAAAAGTCATAATTCCGAATTGCTTCTTTTCTATTGGGACCTTTATTCTAAGGAAACGGTTGTTCCAGATAATTTACGCCGATAGTCAGTTTGAGTTTGGGAACTTAAGAGAAGGTCTCTAACTTCATATTTGGTAAGATCACATTCTACTTTTCCTTGAAGGAGTATAATTAAGAATTAAATAGGATAGATGTGTATATATATATATTGTTAAATCTATAACGCACGCCTTCGTTTGATTAACAGTGCAATTCCATAAAGTAATGCATATTTTTGCGCAAACTCAACCAGAAGAAAATCAATAACTGCAAAAAGCTCAATAGGAGATTTGTGCGTTATAGATTCTCTACATGACCCCCTGACATTAAATACTTTTTAATTCGATTATTATAAATATTTTTAATTTCGTTTAATTTACGAAAACTGGAACGTTCGTGCAAAAGTACACATTCTCATGCAATATTTAATCATAACTTACACTTATCCCAGTTCTTATCAGTTAATTTGTAAGCATAGATTAGAGTAGGTATACTACGTAACAGACGACCTTATTTTAAATTAGTTCTTTCCTATTTTAATAAGGTGATCATCGTTATTTCAATTTTTGTTTAATTCTATTAAAAAAAAAATAATTATAAACGGGTGATCTTGCAGCACTATTCTTAATTTCGGCAATTCATACAATTATTATTTAATCTTCATTTAATAACCTATCATATCTTGGAAAAAATTCCATTAATCCGAATATAAATACATACCGAGATTGGAAATAACCAAATTTTATTTGACTTGCTTTCACCTTGAAAGAAAAAGAACGTTTAGGGGGTGTATCTACGTGACCACCAGCACATATCGTCGTTGTTTACTGTAAATCGTACGTAAAGAGAAATGCCCGTTTGAATGTATTGAATGTAAGCCTGCAGTTATATTGTTGTTAATACTAAATTAGTGTTCGCAGCAACAACGAACTTAAAAAAGTCTCCCTTCTTTATGATTTTCAACCACGCGACTTAGAAACGGAAGCTAAGGTAACACGTTGCATTTGTAGCATTGCGACCTATTGCGGTAATGACGATTAGGTGGATACTTAAAAAAAAGGTCGGCGGACTTGCGGAATGGACGAACGGTGAAGATTTTGGTTGCAATCGACAGCGGCTTTTTTGCGTTATGTAATCTTACGTGAAAATATCATACAATCTGCGATACTAAATACCATTTGTACTAATTACGTTGCGGTATTGCATTGATTAGCCTACTCTCGATAGGCTGCATGGAAAATTAAATTTTATTTCCTAATAAGTACTAACTTTACACAGTTGTTTGCTTACGGTCTTTACAACAGATCTAAAATATATATTGAAACATTTCAAGGTTTTTGGACTTTCTTTTCATGACGGCCATAATATAACTTTTATCCGAAAACCGTCTCCGTATATTGTACAGCCTGATCAATAATGATAGCGAGGACATATAGCGAGTATAATTAATTAGTAAGGAACAGCTGTTTCGTGTTCGTGTTGCGTTTAACTTGACGATTCTATTCTTCCGTATCTATAGTATCTAATTTGCTCATTGTATCTAGTGACTGTCGCTCTGTTCGTTTGACTCCCTTACACAACGTCCATGTTGGACATTCTTAAGAATACGATCGAGAAGTATAAAAGGGTAACCATAGGAATTTCAGTTCTTTGTTTACCTATGTATCTATTAGTGTTTATCTCCTTTCTATAGATGTCCATTTCCACTTTTTTTTAATGTCCTAGTAATGGCGCAGTTGGAATAATCCGGTTTGTCTGGAATGACTATTCTGTTCGCATTATCTATTTTTAAATAAGAATAATTTTTAAATTTTATTGAGTAATGTTAGAAGATTGATGTATCTAAAAAAAAAAGAACCGCGTGGATATAAATAGACAACGCTTCAAGCCAGCGTAAAAACAAAACGTTAATTTATATTTATGGATGTTTAACGTAATAACGATTTAACTAATTGGTCGTACTAACCACAAAGTTAAAACATATAAACTGTACAGTACAGTATATTATTACTTCGTTATATTCTATGAAATACGATTTAATTGAATATTTAACTTAAAAGTAAAACGGTTCAAGTAACTGTCATTTCTTTCTATTAGTGGGTATTCACAGTCAAAAATGTCCACACGTTAATTTTATCTTAACCAGAAAAACCTTTGTTGAACCCCCTGAAAATCCCCGCGTCTTTTTTGGAACGACATATTTCCCCGCGTCTAAAACTACTGCAGCCAGTACATAATTTCTTCGCGTCCTAAACCTCGAAAAGAAAAAATAAGCTATTTCTATACGAGTACAATAACTTCTCCGTGTAGTACACATCAGTGCTGGAAGATCTCCGGGATTACATTACTTTCAGTTTCCACACGTGCGCGACGACATGACATGACATTGAATTAAATGCGTTTTAAATTACTGCACTTATTCCTATTGTTTTGCCATTACAATTGTTTATTATTGCTCTATTTTTATTTGTTTTGTGCTTCTTCGAGTTAAATTCCATGTTTAAAATAAAGGATATAAATTGATTAAGAAAATTATTATTTAAAGCTACTAGGTTTGTACGAGGGTAGTGTCTTAAGTTTTTACGAGCGACCACTAGATGGCGCTATTGAGATGTGATGTTATGCTCGAAAAATTTGACATTTCTTATTGTTGAAACGAATATAACGCAGAAGTCGACCGTGTTAAGTGTCATTTCATCTAGTGAAAATGCAGATAGCTCTGAGAATTTTAAAATATTGCCGGAGAAAAGATAATAATGGGTTACGAGAAATTGACTGGCGCTCTTTAAAGTTTATCCAAGGATTAAGAGAAACTTTAAACATATTCCCAACTTAAAAATTTAATTTCGTCTGCCCCGTATTATGTAAACCTGTAATTAATTAACTATCAATTAAAATTTATAGAGTTTCTGTAAAACTAATTCGTTAACATGGGTGAATTAAGGTTTTTGAAATCGTTTAAACAGACATTGTAACATATTTCTACACTGAAAACAGCCTCAGTTACATCTTCAATTATTATAACGATTATAAAAATTCCGTAAAAAAAGTCTAAATTAAATCTTGCTATTTGTGTAATAACTGCAAAAAAAATAAAATAAAAACTCGAATTTTGCGAAAGTTATAGAAAAAAAATTTCTTCAAATAGTTCAAATAAAAAACTAACACATGGTAAAGGTATTCCTTAGTTTTCCGTGTAGCACTTCTAGATTTTGATAAATTTGAAAAACCTCAACCTTGGCTATTGCCAGAATGTCTGAAATATCTAGACCAAACCAAATGGAAACATACGGATGTACTACGAAATGTTATCTTCTTCAGTCACCTTCCATGTTTCGGAAACCATAAAATTTATAAATTCGACAATACGAAAGATCTACAATAAGAGTTATTTATTTAACCCATTCTAAGCTTTGAGATATTTAAATGTTACTTCTTTTGAATGAAAGTTACGAGCTACCTGCTTCTTTGTTATCTCCGATATGATTTCGTAATCTCTAGAATTTTACTAACTACTACCTGAGAGTCGTACGATGTTATTTACCAACACGCACAGCTACGTACTATTATGCCTAGCACATATAATGAGCAGGACTATTTTTCACCGTTTTAAAAAGTATTAGTGGCCTTGATCTGTATCATTTACCACATCTTTGAAATATTTTTAGATGCGAAGTAATTCTACTTTCAACGTACAAACAAGCGTCTTATGTAAGGAGTACTGATCTTACTTTGCTAAGATTTATGCTTGTAATTGCGTTTTGTAGTCAAGTATTGCGCAATACCGAATTTCGTATGCGAATTATAACCTGTTGATGTTCCAGATAGGTACTGGTGGACTGGTTTGTGGTTAAACCTCAATTCGTATCGCGCTTGTTGGTGTTAAAAATATTACACAGAACGTGGTGTTGTTTATAGAGCACCAGATACGCAAAAAAGTGATCGCGTTCGTACAACAATTTCAACAAAAAAGTTAATTTGTAAATTCGCGATTGCATAACTTAAGATCTTTTTTATATTTACTGTATATTTTTATATAGCAGATATATGTATGTAATGCACTTAAATTATTACAATCAGCTTCAGCTTTCTTTCAAAAATGTCTAAGATTACGTAAAATATATTCAGTATATTATAACTTCACGTACGAATACATGCATCATATGAAGAAGTGAAGATGCAGAGATGAAATATTTACAAAAAAAAGTAGGTACGAAAGAAATTATTTTCAACGTTTATAATTGTGTAATGGAAGAAAACTACGAACTAACAAATGCACCAATTGGTGCATAAGATTGTTGTAAATGGTGTAATACCTCGAAAAAAAGAAAGATGATAAAGGAGAAAATGTTTGCATAAAATGCTGATAATATCAACGTCCAAAGTCCGCGAACAACCTTGTGGCGGCTAATAAAAGGTATTAGGTGCAAGTGAAAAAGCGCATTCGCTGCCATGTATATTTTTACTGAAAATACATTAACGAAGCTTGAAACGCGCAAAGGAGTTAGCGCCGCAAAAATTATTGTCCCCGAAGCCGAGTTTTTCAACTATACACTATCGTATTTGCAAAATTGCTCTAAATACCTAAAAGGCTGTTTCTCAAATCATCGCACGAAATTAATTCATGCCGCCAACGTGAGGGAAGCATTCATGAAGTGTTGTAATATTTTAATACTTAATCCGAATGTGCATGTCTGTACTCTTATTTTTGTCATCCATAATAATCTAGGCCGTACGTCACTATTACAAAAATCAGATCAGCCGATATTTGCTAACGATCATTCATCAGCAACATGTACTTCTGTATGTATAGGTTATTAATATAAATTGTATTCGAATATTCTACACTGCTACATCAATGTATAACACATACATGTAGTACATTATGACGCAAATTTTTAATCGATTGATTTCAATAATAACAAACAAATTATTTCCGCCAGCAACAATACATGTGCATTCTGGCACAAATTGCTTCTAAAAATAACGCCGATCTAATTCGATTCCATTCGATCTTGTAGGATACTATTTAAGGCAAAACGTAAACAGGAGAGTCCTAAAACGTTCTACCCCTTTTTTTTTGCTAATACTTGCGAATACATAATCGCCATCTCAAAACGGAGCTATAGGATTAACGTAGTACGCGTAATATATAACCAAAAATAAACTTGCGCAAACTCGATCATTGCCAATAAATAACTCGGGTTTTAATCATCACCCATGCATGTCATTTAACTAATTAGGTGCTCGTATTGTAGCAAATGTCAACCATTTAACAACGAGAACTTGAATACAATTGCGATGTCGTGTTTAGATTAAAAGAAATGTATGTACGAGTAGCAAACGGGAAATTAGGAGGATTTCGAATATTAAAGTTGGTGGTGAAGATGGTTCTTCTTCATAAATTACCTTAACACAGCTGCTCGGGTGTCTATTACGTATTTTTATTGGAAGCTGTCTATTCGTCTGCCACTTCATACTCTAATTTTCTACTCTATGATTTTAGCGTATTGTAGATGACTGTTAATTCGGTCGGTAACTTTCGCAAATTGTCTTATATGCTTTTTTTTTGTATGAGAAGATCCATTATCTCAGTTTTCGGGTATTCTATTTATTTTCTCTGTATCACTTATTTTCTTTATTAATCAATAAGACAGTACTAACGACGAAACGTATATTCTTTCATGATTAATTATCACATTTAATAATATCTGCATACGTATTTTGTGTTATGTTTACAGTTGATTATCTCTATGTATATCTTTCGACAATTGCACAGATAAAACATCGGTCAGTGTTTTCGCTTCTATTGATATATGTATTTTTAAATAAAACTAACCTATCCCTAACGATTAAATGACCTAATTAAGTAATTTGTATAACATCAGTACACCGGTTTTTTTCAGGCGTTACATAATTATTTGCGTTTCGAGATAACCCATATTTATATCCGACATATTTCGGCTATTAACGATCCGAGATACCTCAATTATTCCCCTTATCGTACTACACGGTTAAACAAAGCGGAAAAATACACGAATTCTGTTGAAAAACTTCAACAACATAACCAAAAGCTGTCGGTAATATTCCATCGTTCAAATTACAGATTTATCGAACTAAAACATACGATTAGCCGCAGTTTTACGACATGTTGTCTGTATTCAAATAGCCGTACAGACGATTGTTATTTAATAAAACACCGACGTTGTGGTCTCAAGAAATTACCGTACGTTAGCAAAAGTAAAATTAAATGAAGGACTGTATTAGATTTAATAGGTAAACCAAAGGTAGGTAGTAACGAATGCTAAATAGGCCGTGTAGAATATTGCTTAAAATTTCAGATTGAGAGTTTCATTACAGTGTAATAAACATTTCAGGAGTTTTCAAGTATAATTGTTTAGTTTGCTGCTCATGTAATTATATGTAAGATATTACCTGGAAAATGTTGGTGAACTGGATCTTGTAGAAATACGTTACGTTTTGTATAAGCTGTTATGCATATTTTACGTAATATAAATACCACGGAACGCAGTTAACGCTACCCAATTATATTCGTTACAACTTTTCAATATGAATATAATTTATAGATTTCTAAGAATACGATTATAAAACACGAAAATAATTTTCTGAGAGTTGTCATTGAAAGATGGAAAGAATGCATTTAGTATTTTTCCAATACTAGTCGTTGAAATTAAACGTTTTTAGGGTTCGAACCGTATTGTGTCGTTAAAATTAAAAAAAAAAATAATTTTTTTTACAACAGTATTAACAGTATAACAGTAACATCTAACAGTATTAACAGTATAAACAGAAATCAAAGAGTACAAAGCTTGATGTTTGAATTAGTTCTAGATTTCTAATTAGAGCAAATTTAACGTACACAAAATTATTAGGAAATTCATGAACATTTCTTTCCGAAATTCGAAATTTCGATTATCAACCGTATGACCAAAAGCAAACTTGAATAAAATCATTTCTTTGTACAACAGTGATAACGATTTATTATTTTCATGACTAAATATTGCTTGTTATAGACGGACCTCTTCGTCGGATCTTCTTACGTCACCCAATCATTATCAAAACTTTGATACGTTTCTTTTCTGTTAAACGTACCATGTTTTTCTAAATATATTAATGGTCGCTTTATTGAATGTACGAGGTGCTATTTCAAAAAATTGCCGATAATGTCATAGACTAAGTTGATAAAAAAGAAAGAAAAAGCACCTAATTATTGTGAATAACTAATTCTTAATTTTTTGTTCAGATCGATGTCCTTTACTTTGCGTTCACACTATATATATATGTATAAATATACATATATTCAGTTGTAGTTTTCCTTTTTTGCCGTTGACCTGGCTTATGTGCGCCTTGAATAACATCGTTTCGATTTTATTCCCGAAACGTATAACATTGCTTTGTCAAACATAAAGGTTATTGGTAGTACTATATATGTAAAAATATATATTTTTTATTATATATATATTATAAAAAAAACAGTTCTCGGTGGCTAATAGGCTTATTCCCAAAATGCCGGGAAGAAAAACAAAATAATTTGAAACGATTACGAAAAGGCATAATAAATGAAAAAAAAAAAAACAAACATGTTGACATTATTTTTGTGATAACAAATATCAATCGCTTCAAATATTTAAAGATTCAACCAAAGAAAATGTTATTTTATTGACTATTGTAAAATATTTCACAGCAAATCGATCCATGATAACATTACAATCCCGTTACAATACGTATTGTAACGGGATTGATGCCGAACAAAGGCTTATTTGCCAGCATATATGCTATAAGTCAATGATCTGCCAAAATCGATTTAATCTTTACAATACAAATATATGGAATAAAACCGAAATATGCGGACATGTGTATTCCACTGATAATATATTTTTAGCCTCGTAAAGCTGCACGAAGTGTACGAATGTTTTTCTCCATAGAAGATACTTTGAACCCATATGTGATAATTATTCGTAAGTATTTACTTTTACGACATTATTACTAATTCTATTGTATCGATACTAGTAAAAAATAGAATCCAAATTTTTGATTGTTAAATTATTCTAAATTTGCATGAAACATGTAGAAACACACAGTTCCATCCTGATTTAGGTTGTTTTACCTAGTATGGCCAATTAACTGAATTTAAATAAGTCGAGAAGAAGGGTATATTTCGAATAAGAACAGGCCGTCATTTTATTTCTTGTTATACCATATATCAACCGACATTATTCTCCATGTACTTCATTCAGATTCCTCTATATTCACCCATGTCTATATTTACCCTACACCAAGCTACTATCAACGTGGCGAAATGTAGAGTAGTTACTTTTTTTCGAACAGCCGGTCCCATTACCTGTGATTATCTGTATGACGACGACTCTTAAGTCCATAAACGAGATTGAACGAGTTATATCAATCTCATTTGAGAGATTCGAGTGTTATTTTTGAGTTTGAATTAGCCTTTATTAAACATAACATCCTCAGCGCTCATAGCTCTTGATCTCACAACTGGGAACACCGATCACTTCTCGCGAATTGTTGCAATAACGCCGCTCTACTTCGCTTGTGCGCCATCAGAATTCGAATATGTACCTGGTCACTAATTTATAAAATATATTCAATTGAAAATGTTCAGCGAAGGCGGTTAAAGTACGTCGCTATCAGTCCTTTGGTGCTCATCCTCAGCAAGGATTTGTTTACAACATGCTCCTAATCTCTCCTATTTCTCTAATCTTAATTCGACGATCGTCTAACACTGAACTTGCACTTTGCTGAACCTTTTCAATGTTATTGGCAGTGGTTTCGGCATTCGACTATCCCGAATTTCAAAAATGTTATTAGTGCTCGATATATATTTTACCTGCGGCATTGTCAGGAGATTAGACCTTTGTTTAACCATTTTGAAGCGGCAAACAGATCTCTTTAATAAATGCTACAAATGCACACATGCATATACCTATATAGTTATGAGGTTATCTTCTCGTTAAAAACTAAATTTAAATCTATCGTTTTCTTTTTTTCTCTCGCTTCTAATTACCATTTTACGATAAGGTATTTGTATGGTAAAAATGTTAGCTTTAATGTATAACATCTTCACGATGCCACAAGAAGAAATGTACATCGAGTATTTGTAATTATCTTTAACACAAATACCTTTTATAAAATAGAAGCAATTGACAGTACTAAAAAGAGCAACGATATTAATAGACGCTAATCCGCAAACATTGCTCTATGAAATGAATAACCTACTAATGCGTGTGCAAGTCCATAAAACCAAGGACATCGTTTGCGCTTATAACTTAACGCGCAATAAAGCTATAGAAATTAAATTACAATACGTTTATCACTCGCAGAGCTAACATGCACTGGTCCTGTGATACTTGACCTGATTGCCAGCCTTCAAGGCGAAAAGCTTGCGCCTAAATCTCAAGAAACATAGGTCAATGAATGGCCGCTGGCTACATATAGTTGCTTACGTGTGAACTGGTTGTTTGTTTCACTTATTTGTGTATACATCATATATTGCGTAACGATATACTAATTATAAACCATTATTAATTGATCATTTATAAAGTCCCGAGAAAAAAAAAAAAATAGTTTATAACTACACAGTTATACACAAAACGGTTAGACTCTTATGCGGACACTAATTTGAAGTTTCTTTGAGAAATGTAGCCGTATAATAGGTATAGCGTTTATTATATTATAAAGTGTTCTTAAAGTTATATGTTATAATGTAACTAAGTAATGATGATATAACAGTGATTGATGAAACAAACTAAAATCCCTGGCAGAAAGTAAATTTAGTGTATCATCACAATTATTTTGCTGTGTGGTGAAAGTATTAGGCTTTAATTATTCGAAGTTACCTACACAAACAATGAACAATAAACTTAGTAAGATTGTCATCCCATAAAAGATACGTAAAATATCGAATAATGTAAAAACGCTAATAACAAATTGTCTAAAGTTACCGGCACAACTTTTTTATTTTTCTAAAATTTTGTGGACTTATTCAAACTCATTTAGCTCAAATACACAGTTGAATTATTATATATTTGAATGGGCCTTCTAGCCTGAGCCATCTTTAAAATAAATCATTTGGCATTGAGAATACATTTTTTATAGATATCAATTTAAGCAACTTAAGTCTAAATACGAGGGATAGCTTTTAAGTTTTTAAAACAAAAAAAAACAAAAGAAAAACTAACTTTTTAGTATAGATTGTTCTTGTTCTTTGAAAATATCCGCCGTTCGTCAATTCTCAAAATATTTTCTCCACTCTAGAAATGGTAATCTCGCAACATAGTTTTTGAAAGTTTCAACTGCTTTTTAAGGTGAAATGCTTGACGAGAATAAAAAGAAGTCGTTAGGCAATAAATCAGGTGAATACGGGCAATAAAACATGAATGCTGGGGTGCTGTTTCTGAACGATGTCATGATGAAAGGTGAAGCGACGTTGCCAATTGTTTTTCCCCATTTCATCAATTCCTTCAGGCTAACAAATTGCTGTGTACTATTCAGCACCAACTGTTCTGCGTTATGCTTTGGCACAACGAAAGAAACGAGCAATCATTTTTCTTTGTGAAACAACTTTTGTTGAATTCGGTTCATCTGGGAGCACCCAAGCAAGTTTCATCACCTGCTACGATGTTGTAAACGGATTTTAACGAATTTCTCGAGCATTTCTTCATAACTGTAGGCATGAACCTTTACTTGAGTCAAGTTGTACGGTATCCATAGGGAACAGATCCGTTTCGCACCTAAATGTTGATTGGAAATCGACATTTATGTATTGCAGTCTTAAGTCCTAAGAATCGTTTGTTCCATCATCTATTTCACGGTAAGTCGCATGTCGCTCCTGTTCAATTGTGTTGCGCTCAGCACAGATATCTTCTACATAACAACCAATTCATCACGGACGGAAGCAAGACCGCAACGGAATTCGGCGAAAACGGCCTAATGATCTCCCATTACCAAAAGTTGAACGAAGCAATTTAATGCATTGTTGCTGTGTTAGACCTTCACTACTTTACTACAATCGCAAAAAAATCAACCAACGAAAACCTTAATGTGAAATTTCAATTTTTCCACAAAATCGCTTTCGTTAAACACACCCTTATTCGATGGATTTCTGTGCTATGACTGTTTCAGTTGTAGGTCTTCTAATAAATAATAGCTGATACAAAAAATTTAATCCTGGTAAATCGTCTACAGTGGATAATGCCATATATAAAAGAAGCTTACGGTTGTTCTCTAACACTTGGTCAGGGATCCACAATACGTCAATATGTTGTTGTCACTATTCTTTAAATATAATACACTTAACTTTAGCAATTCATTAAACGATTTACAATCACGAACAGATAACGCATCTACACATGTTTCACTATAAATTGTGTCACGACGCCGTCACGTGGCCTACTTATTGTGTCTGCCGTCGTAAATTGATAATTAATCGAAACGCTCACTGAAATAGGAGTCCTTTCTCGTTATCTACACCGAATGACGCAAATTTTGTCTTCGATCTTTGTAGACGTATACATATATCTGTTTGTTGTTATATTTATCTTTAATTGTTTATATTGCTAATCTGGTTCATAAAAGCGTAGTTCCGCAATGAACTTTTACTCGTACTTTTCTTTCATTTTTCTTATTTATCTAAACATGATGCTATCTGCGATTCAGCCATGTAAGACGATAACGTAATCTGATGAATACGGGAAATTTGCACGACGTACATTTATCAGTTACACATGTACGTTATCCTCGATGATTTCTTCATTCGCAGTTTAGAAGACGTTATCCAATATCTCGCTGATTTTATCGTATCACAGATAGTACATTTTCGACACCCTGTAGTCGATAGCGCATATAAATAATTCCCGTTTTAGAATGATTTAGTGCCAAGTCAATCAATCGACAGAAACGGCATGTGTGTATATGCTGTAGACCGCGGTCGTTGCTTTCTTTTCAAGAATGTAGGTTTCCGGATAGAAACCGCGTCGTGGAGCTTCTTTTGGGCCGCTGCATATTGCATCGCTGCTGTGGGAAGCGATGTATGATGAAGCTATTTGTACAATGAAATTAATAACTCGGGATTTGTCTTTAATACGAAATCTGGATTTGCGGGTTGCCGATGTTTCCTCATAACTAGAGAGGATAAAGGCGAATGAAATTATTACTTTTTTGCAGAGACTAGACAGACTCGCGTTTCGTCGACTCTCGGGGAAACTAATAGGCAATACGAATCTATTCTCATGAGGTGAATAGACGCGACTCCATCTAGTCGCTGCAAACGAGGAATAATTCCACGTGTCTTTTGTCATCTCTTCTCATAACAGTACCGGTTAAAGAGTGACGAAGTATTTCCATTTGGTCAAAAAATCGCTGAAAAATCTTACTTTTCTCAAGCTATTTCTATGAAATGGGTTGGTGTATTTTCCTTGAAGAAGTCTTTAGTTATACGCGGATTTATATATTTTTTTACAATTCTCTCACAAACTTTGATATTTAAACTATTATTGGTCTTAAAAAGAAAGAAACCTGAATGTAGAAGTTCAATTGGTGCGTGTAAGTAGCGAAATGTGTTTCGTAGAGATAAAGGCTGTTTACGAACGTAAAACCTGAAATATCCAATAACAAATATTGAAATGCGATTATTTAATCTAGCGTTAATAACAATTTTTGTGTAACATGAAACCAGTATTTTGAATACTTTTCGTGTTTTGTAATGCTTGTTATGTTGCAACTGCGCCTTTTAATGCCTTATAAATGCAATTGTTTTTAACGCATACAAATGCATGTACGCGGCATGCAAGCACGTGGAATATTTTTGCCTTCTTGCGAAACGTTACAGCCTGTTTTTTCTTCGAAGTATGTAGATTACGATGTACGCTACGTCATAAATATAATTTGGTAATGCAACGGAATCGTAATTACTGACAACTTTTTCCTTAGGTTACATATTTACAAGTGTGCAAATCTGATAATACATATGTTGTCTGGAATAAAGAAGGAGGATGTCTCTATGGAATTCTATTTGCATCTGTTGTCTGAAGAGAATGTTGCGGTTAATCTAAAAGTAGTATGTTTTGCAGCACGACCAATACGAATGCTTTCGTTGAATTAACGCATAAATGCGCAACACTTCTTGGTACGTTCGATCAACGAATTCCTTTTTCTCGGTGTAAAATATAATATACAGGAGGTGCTATTTTAAAACTAACTTATTTACGCCATTCTACAGGTAAGTTAGCCCTGTGAAATTATAAACATTCTTTGGTTACCTTCCGATAATTATTGTGCGCATCAGTGTATCTCAAATTTTAATTTTATCATTATTTAGAGAATAAAATGACAAAGATCCCATCATTTGCAAAGTTTAGTTAGTAAATAATATTAGAAAACTAACAATAGATTAGGTTATCTATGTTTACATGTTATTCTTAGTTTGACGTCAACTTAAACAACTATGAATGTGAGTAAAAATAGAAGAATGCGTTACAATTTTTTTTTAAATTGTCGCATAGTACCTTGCCAAAAAATAAATAATCCTTTGAATGTAATGCGCTGCGTATTTTACGCATTTAATTTACTGTACTTAATGTAGACGTAACGACGTAACAAGACGTTACGTTATTGTAAATTATAGAGTACGCACCGTACGTTAGTATTGTGAATAAACATTAGCATTAATCAATTGATATTAACATTTATATTTTTTTCTTTACTTCGAATTGCCACGCATACATGTACTAATTATAACATCGTAAATTAAATAACGTATTCGTACACGATGAAGGATTCTTAACAATCCTGTAGGCTCTTGTGCCTACCTGAATATTTGAAGCGTTGTTAATTAGTTCTTCCCGTGATCGGGAGAGGCATGAAATTTATCTAGGATTAATTTAGCCGTAATGTATTCCCTGCAAAACAGTCAGCGAAAGATATGATTTTGTGTTACTTATTGAGATGATGAAAATAGTGCCTTCGACGTACGTTATCATGTAAAGATCTGCAAAGGAAGCAAATATATTGTTATTGTTGATACTTACGGATTACGCCGTATAACGCATGCAAATTGTAAAATTTGTACTTTGTTCTCATTTGCAAAACTTGTTTTTACGTACTGCAAGCGGTTCATTACAAACATACGAAGCGACCCAATCGGCAGCCATAAGCGTATAACTTGTTCAATAGTGCAGATTAGTCCACGCTGAAATCATGAAATACTGCCAAAGGATGTCCGTTAATATTTAATTGATCAACAAGTAATTTAATTATAGTGCTGCGGACGTGCATAAGTAAACTTATTTCTGAGAAAATCGCGTTGATTGTGTGCAATTTGTCCATAAATAAATTTAATTTCTAAAAATACGGACAGCTACGGAAGTGTTTAAAGGTCCGACAGAAATGCCTGTTCAAAACAAAGCATTAGTGAGATGCACCAAAGAATCGAGAAAATAAATTTCTTAATCCTTTAAGATAATCACCGAGATACAATCATCAGAGCCGGAGGTATGTTTAGCTTTCAACAATTTAGATACCGTTAACATTTCTTGCTTGTTAACAGGATAAAGAAATGATGATGATGAAAGGATATGCTACAAAAACAATCAAAATCCAAAATATTGAATGCAACTGCGTATTTACACACTCGAAAATACTTCGATAAAAATTGTGTACGTAGGTACTCCAAAATACACAAGTAATATTAATCAAGTGGTACTTTCCTTAGTAAACGCGTATGAAGTGGTAGATTAAGCGTATTTATGTTTTTGATAAATCTTCAATGGAAAATTGTGTCAATTCTATCGTATAAAATGTAGATAAATAGGACAATTTAAATTTAATATTTAAACGAATTAGCTGCAAAGTGCGTGATCTGAATGATGTTGCACATTTAATTATCGCTTATTTCGCTTTCATTAAAGTTTATCGCTTACATATCTATTTTCTTCTGTATTGATAAAAATTTCTAATCGCTCTAAAATTTTCATTCTCATCGTCTAAAGGATTAGAAAAGTTTCACAATATTAAGCAATTTTATTATGGGCACTAGTAGCGCGAGGTATATGGATTGCTTTTAAGGGATCGGCTAAATACAATATTAAATCAATTAATTTAATTCAAATATGCATTGCGTGACGAACACCCTGCGCGACACTAGTTCCTTCAACTTTGAACAAAACTAATTTTACAGATTTTTTATGTATATATCGTAGTATGTAAAAAACGATTCGCTAATGAACTCTACAAGAGTCTTTATACCGTATTTCCCACTTTTCCCACTGCTTTTTCCAATTGTTTTTATGTACTATCCCTAGAGCAAACACCTTTCAAATGACGCACTTGAAACAAGTAAGACTCATGTCAAACACTTCGGTTTTGTGAATAGTTTAACCTCGCCAAATCTCATAAATCAAATCAAATAAAAGTGTCAAATGATTTGTACGTAATATTCCATATATTTGGTATATAGTGTAGAGCTTTTTGCTCGAATTTTTGTTGGTTTATTATGCTTCATTGTCAGTTTATGGGCGTCTTAAAAAGCTAAGGCAAGTAGGTATATTACACAGTAGCAATAAAGTAAAATGTATTCTTTCGCGTTAAATATGACGATATCGAGAAGCAGGAAATCACAAGAGCTTTTTATCAATGTGACAACGCTCATTATCAAAATATATAGGCGTCATCAATATTACAGTAATGAGTTAATAAGACCGATCTAAATTGTGGCAGGTGATGTATGGTTCATTATTATCTTGTTCTTTAATAATATTTATACGAGCTAATGCGATAAGACTAACGATACGAACGCAGCGTATGTTTGAAAACAAATCCGCTATCATGAGGAGAATTCGTGTCGGTTTAAAGTATGCGTATAAAAAAACGGCAGTGACGACGCCGGAGATTCGCATTCCTCGTCGCGAATGCTACGCGAAAAGTTCTCCTCCTCTAGCTGTTAAAATACGAGATACCTAGCTTCGCCTTTAAATATCTAAACCGTACGTTTTCTTGCAGCAAGATACATGGCTGAACCGTGGCAAGGGCCACCTAAGCAAGGATTGTACGATCCCAGTTTCGAAAAGGAGGCGTGCGGCGTGGGATTCATCGCTGCCATCGATGGAAGAAGTTCGAATAAGATCGTTCGCGATGCTCAAAGGCTCGCGATTTCTATGAACCATAGAGGTGCTTGCGCTTGTGATAATGATACTGGAGACGGTGCCGGTATTCTAGCGGCCATACCTCACGACTTCTACGCAACAGATTTAAAGTAAGTCCATATAATTACGTACATATGCAGGTTTTTGCAATCATTTACAGAGAAGCCAGGATGTGCGATAATATAGCTAGTGTAACCTACATCGAAGAAAAAAACAAAACATGTTATTTATGCGTTACGTTAGTTAAGCGTTGAGTAACTGATAGCACGCATCATATATTACAGATACAAACGCCATTGTTGCTCGTATAATGGAGCAATTCGCAAGTTGCGAAAGGTTGGTGAACTCCAATGATGGCGCTTCTAATTAGGACAGATGTCGCGACTCCATAAATTAAAATTTATATTTCGCAACTCCAAAGTTATTGGTTCTATATGCTAAGCTTTCAAGCTTCCATAGTCCAACTCACGTTTAAAGCGAATCGAAAGCACTGCATAAATACATAGCAAAATCTTCGGTGAAATACCACGGCTGGCCAACAAGTCGCGCTTTTTTTAATGTTCTTATTTTTTTCGTCCGTTTACGAAGTTTCGTTTCCGCTCCAAGCCAGGGGTCGTTTTATATCCGTTGGGGAAAATTATTTAAAACATATATTTATTTTATGTAAATATATGTTTTAAATAATATTTATTAAAATATTTTATATTTATTTAATATAAAATATATAATATTATAAAAATATCATTTATATTTTTAATAATACAATTTATAATAATTATAAAAATAGACTTATTCACTTACATAATGAGAAATATCCAAGTTATTCGATGTTTCGTACGTACGAATATAAACAAATTTGGCCTCTAATGTTATAATGTACACAAACATATATATTTTAGTATGCGCCACGCAACCTTGAACCATTTCGCTAGTACCAAGTTCGTGTTATTAAAGAATACATAGTCCTATAAAAACGTAATTTACAAGAATCCAAGTTTGATTTCCATTTAGATTATATTTAAATACTAGCGCCCGACATAATATATACATATATGTTGTACATAACAACACTTGCCTGATTTAGCCTAAACAACCTTGATTTACATCAATAGTAACAAGTTCGTGTCAATTCAGGACCTATGTACGTATTTGTGAGAGAAAGATGTTGACAGCATGATTAAATAAAACTTAATCGTGCTGATATACACACATATGTGGATATTTACCTAATACAGCTAAACTCTGATAAAACGAACTCGAACAAACTTCCCGAAGTGTTCGTTTTAAGCTAGCATTCGCGATAAAAGATCATACTTTTTATTATATATCTGAAAAAATTCATTTTTGTTTCTAATAAATTGAATTTATTTTCCGCGAATTTTCTTAAACATATAAAATTGATCAAAAATTCTACATGAAATGACTAAAATGATTTTTATCAGTGAAGATCTTGTATGCTGATAAAGCATGCATATGTGTTGTGTATGTCATTAGCGCCAGTATACTGCGTTCCGCTAGCTATCTATCTTTACTCGTTCAACGCCAAAATCCCTCTGATCTCTTTGTTTAGTGTTTCGAACTCCTTTTATAGTCTCCTATACCTGTCGTGCGGGTGTTAGAGGATCAATTTATCTCCAGTCAACGAGGATCTTACTGCAATGCTTAAATAACTTTGTTGTCTGAAAAAAATAATACTAAAATAGCTTGCTCATGGTATTGACGGAAACATTTACGGCAAAAGTAATATAATGAGAGGAACGCGCTACCCGCGGACATGTTTTTATCTATCCCCGTCATCAATGGGGTTCCGCTGTGTTTCTTACTTCACCTTGTATCGCCGTTTTATTATATTGATGAATTCACATTGACAATGGAACATTATTATCGTCCATATCGGAATATTTGATTGGGAGAAACAGTCTTCAGTAAGTGGAGAGAACATACGTCCCTAGGCAGTATTTATCATTATAATTGCATCTAACGATGAAACTTTGAAACTCTTATTACGTTCCCAGCAACCATCTTCATAAATTTAAATGCTTTAAATGTGGTTTTCCTCCACTTATGGTTGTTTTTACACAATTCTCTCCAGTTCCGTTCCTAATTTCTTTATGCTATATTGGTCTCTCAGTCTAAGCCGTGGTCTTCCTCTTCTTCTCACTCCTTCCGGTTTCCACCCGGTTATCTTCTTCATTTTTCCCTTTATTTTTATGAATATGATCCTACCATCTTTTGAGCTTTAATAAGGTCTTACAATGCTTTCTCCTCCTATTTTTCGATTTATCTCTATATTTATTAGACTTTCTGTTTTTCCTATTGGTCTAAACATTTGCTGAATTATCTTTCATTCGAATATTTTCATTTTCTCATCTTTGTTATTTGTCATACATGTCGACTCTGCCGCGTAAGTCACTGTAGGTGTTATTTCTTTGGTTTTATGTGATATTTATTTGTTTTTAGTATGTCTTTGTACATATTTTATCCCAACCACCGCAAATCCTTTATTACTATTCGCGGTCGCGTTGGAAATTCAACTCTTCTATTGTGTGCGTTGCTTATGAAGCACCCCAAAGGTCTTAAAATTTAATCGTCGATTCAATAGTTGCCCTAATGGAGACTTTATACTAAGTCGAAGAACTGTCAAATCAAACAAAGAATCAAACTTAGACACCTTTTTATCTTCATGTCTGTCCAACTATGTCTTTTGGGTCTAAACTGAGGATTAGTAAGAATTTACACCTGCTACTTACCCTGATTAATAATAAAATGATTTTAAAATAATAAAATCTTAACAATTACATACATATGTACATATCTAAAAGTGAAAACACTCGTAATCCCGTTTAATGCACTCATTATCATGTTTTTATTTCGACTTAATGTATTACCAATTCAAATACACTGGCATCTACTTTTTTAAGGATCGCTAGATGGATTTAAAGGTATTTGCCAACTAGACTTATATCGATTTCAATCAATCATGGACAGTTAGAATTTTGTAATACAACAATACAATATGCAACGCAGATACTTTATCTGTTTAGATATCGGAGATAGCCGTACATATTTAGACAAGTTAATAACGATATCTACTACATTCGACGAACTTTTCTGTTTTGAAATTTAAGCCGGCTTAATCACTGATTGCCGTCCAAATTCCCGTGTAAATTCCGTTGATATAAATTATCTTTTCGACTCTACAGACATTAGCCGTAAGTCATTATCGCATAGTACACAATGTTGTATTTTTATTAATCATCGTCCCGTCCCTGACGAGATTGCGTGAGGTCTCAGTGTTGTATCAAATCATAAATTTAAAACACCTAAAAATTTTCCAAGATCATTATCTTTTACGATTACCGCTTATAGTTCGCTAAAACACATTTCGACGTTCGTAATGGAAAAGTTCAACTTTGATTATTGCGGTAACTAACAGCAAAAGGCTAACCAATAGAGCACACATTACTCTGAAACTACGAACTTAAACGATAGACGTGATTATCAGTTAATTCTGCCCAAAGTATTTTTAACACGTACATCTTGCAAAGCTAAAAAGAGGTAAAGGTACGTCTACTAATAGAATAAAGTTCGATAATAGAGTTTGATTATTGCCTTCCAGTGTGTATTACGTAAGATGTAGGAAACATTATTAACATGTTAGTATGAATATAATTTATGCCGAACATATTAATTATGAACGAATTGTTCCATTTTATGCAAATAACATAAAAAAGTAATCAAAAGTATTAGTTTTCTCTCGTTTTTTTTTAGATATCGTGAAATATTAACCAAATTACTATCAAACACTCATAAAATCCATGCATAAAATTGATGATATGAAGCAGCGCTCTTTGCTTGACATTACATATAAATAATAAAAAAAAATTATATCTCTTTCCATCTATCACCGCATATAAAGGCAATAAAAAGTAATTTAAAGCTATATATTAATGCTTTAACTACAAATGTAACCCTTCCACCTCAAATTCTCAATTAAATCCCTAATTAACATTTAATTCGTGATTAACTTGTTAGAATTAAAATGACATTTGGGTGGTCTGCAACCCAAAAATATTTTCGAGTCTGTTAATGACTGCACCTAGATGATTATCTGTTTTATTTAAAAGATATTCTTGTCAAATGTATAAAAATAACACATATTTCCCCTTTTTTTTACTTCTACCTCGTCAATATTAACAGATGTCAAAGTGACGTATGCGTTTAATCGCTAATTAATCTAATCGACGCTGAAAATTGTTTAATTGTGATTAGTGACTTCACAAAATTCAAGTTAATCAGAGATTATTGTTCTAATCCATCATTGAATATTTCGTTGATTTTTAATAAACCGAGAGTTAATAAATTAAATTTTGAGAAACGCTTAGAACTGACGAGTAATGTCGATCCTTTACCAAAACTTACTGAATTGAGCTAATTAGTAAAGAAAAGTATCATAATTTCTGTAGGTCATTTAGCTTTTGGATTTGCGATTGCGATAGTATACAGAGTGATCTATTTAAAGAGTTCAATAGTAGGTATAGCCTTTAGTGTATTACCGAGTTTTCAGAATTTTCCAATGTACGCTGTATCATACATTAGTCAATGCGGTTGTGAGACAGCCTATATATGTGTAAACATTACCTGCTGTGTAATAGTTTGCTAACGATTATTATTATTATTATCATCGTGCATTAATTTTTATTTTAGAGACGCACAAAATGTGCAACTGCCGCCGTTTGGCAAGTATGCCACCGGCATTTTCTATCTGGACAAGCTACATCATAAAGAATCTGAGGACAGATTTACTTCCTTGGCCGAAGAACTGGGTATGTCCGTCCTGGCATGGAGGACCATCCCAACTGATAGCTCAACGATCGGCACAGTAGCCAAGAATTCCGAACCATTTATGAGACAGGTAAGTCGTGTAGCAATATGCGATTTATTTAATATTCATCGCTTACTATGACGCAGGTATTTGTCACGTTAAAAGATGAGACTTCTGAAAAAGAAGTCGATTCGAAATACTTCGTCCTTCGAAAAAGAGCCACGCATACAATTCCAGCGCCCGGTAAACGATTCTACATCTGTTCCCTCAGTCGTAAGGTGATCATCTACAAGGGCCAATTAACTTCTGATCAGCTATGGACCTACTTCCCGGATCTAGTAAATCCACTCTTCGAAACCTATTTAGCGTTAGTCCATACCAGATTCTCGACGAACACGTTTCCCAGCTGGGAAAGGGCTCATCCGCTAAGGTAAATAGCTAACTTTATGTCGTAGATTCCTCCACTTTGGTAGCGCACTAATATCATACTGGACCTTTACACCCAAAAGTATCCCGACCAATTTTCTTTGAAATTTTCAATTTCTACTTGTAATTCCTAAACATGTTCAATATATATATAGATGTATGACTCGACGAAAATTGGTTGGAAATACATTGTTGTTTCATCAATTCTTTTGCGTGTCGTCTAAGAATTATCAATCTTGTAATTAAATATAAGGTCACAATCTTCTTCCTATGTAACAGATCTGTTTCGAAAGTTTACTGTTAAAATGTCATTCGTCCAAATACATTTTATTAATTTCTTCCGCATGTTGCTTAGTATATTTTCACAAGATGCATGCGTATACATAATTATCTAAAATAAAACGGAAAAACATGCTTTGGATGACTTGCACAAACAAAAACAGAACTGTTCCATAATCTTCAGTAATTTCAGAATGTCTTTTCTTGTTAATTAACATCCAACGAGACTAATTCTACACAATTTTTAAGGATATGAAAATCTAATTTGATTTTGGTATGTCTCCATAAATCGTTCTAATATCTATAGGTGATCTGTTTTTTTTTTTATTTTTTTTTATTTATATTTCATTTGATACATCGAGTTAGAGATGCGTAAAAGGAAAAGCAACATTGATTACATATGACGTACGTATGTAATGTTTTTATGTAAACGTTATATCTATTAGGGATGTTTATTTTAAGTGTTATTTATGACTAAAATTTGCCACTGATAACCTCAAGAGCTCATAGTTTTCATTATCAAATCCCTTTGGCACTGTTATATATGTTTTTGCCGAAAGCAAAGTCTACTACTACTTATCAACTTCCTATATTATAAAATGTAAGGTGGAATTTATCAGCAAATTCTTTTAATATCTTTCTAAGGCAAAATAAAAACTTCCAAACAATTTGAAGCAAAGTTGTTCGGCTTCTTCCGCTAAAACAGAAGCTATAAGTGTAAGAACTTGCATGACAGGGGAACTGGCCGAAATCGTTTTCTGCAGGACGAAATACCTGCATAATGGTACTTAATTCACCTTGATCACAGAGCATATATCACACAGCTTTCAAATGGTTTTAAAGAACCATTAGACGGTTAAATTTTGGTCATGATCAATACCCTCCTCTTCCTATAAATGCCCGCTGAAGTATTCTATTTCAAATGAAGTCAAATATTTAATATTCTTTCACTTTAACTTCTACAATAAAGAACATCTTTTAGCTTAAACAGAAACTATATATAACATTGCCTGATAGTTAACCCTAATACATAGGATTATACAAAAGTAAATTGCCAGTTTGAAAAGGGTCTCCGATCAATTCTTGTTGAAACTGGAAGGACATAATAATGTGAGAATTCCAGATGGGATGGAGCTTCGAAAACCTAACTTTCGTGCCTTCCTTAGCAAGCTCAACGTTAAGCCAGAAAGAAGCTCACAAACAACAAACAAAAATGTTGAAGAATACTTAATTACACACTCCCACCGTTCTCTTCAAGGAGCGCCTTTTCTTCAATATTCTTGAAATAATAAGAAAATACTTGTTTATGCGATAGGCTGAAACGTTTCAGTCTGCTCTCTGGACTACCGCAACATATTTGACAATCGTGTAATTCGCAGTTGGTCTTTTAACAGAGGACGTGGGTAATGACGTAACTGAGGATCGCGGACGACAATTCAACTTCAACTAATTGCTTAGAAATGCGAGTATTTTTAATTGAACATCACGATGGTGGCCATATTTAAGCATTTCTTACTTCTTTTTTTAAAATAAATTCTCAGTTCGTGATGAAAAATTGGATGGTTTTCTTTTTGTAAAATTTAAAAATTTTGCAAAGTTAGTCATTTCAAACTGGAAACTTACTTTTTAATAACCTTATTATTTTATTTACAATGAGCTTTTTTATTGTTATATAATGCTTTTCACGGCTGCATTACTTAAAGTAAGTTTTAACTTAATTTATCGAATCTTATGAAGTACGTAAACGAAGTTGCAGTCATGTAAAAGTAACTCAATTCATTTCGTACGTGATAAGCAATATCCATATGTAAAAATAATTAAAAGGATCTTAGAAAATTATATTTGCTGTATTTATTATACAATTGAGCTTGGAATAAATAAAAGTATTAAATCAACATTGATACATCATTTCTTTTATCAATTTGATGCAATATTTAATATTTAACTGGTAGAATTTGGATTGAATTAAACAAAAATACGTATTTTCTAAACTTTGTTCGTTTAAAACCTTGCGTTTAAGTATTGCGTGAAGTTGATACTATGAGACAAGTGATGATGTATCAATTGCTGACATGTAGAATACTACAAACACGTTGCTACCTTACAATAACTGTAAGGGCGTTATGAATTCGATACTTTTACGTGACGCTAAGTTGCCTTCTAAATCGAAGATAGTACGCATCTCTAACAGATCCATAAATTTAACCGAGTAGCTGTCTAGATCACTGTGTGGTACTGAACCTGGGGCCGCTTCCACTCTGGAGCTGCCATAGGTAGTCGCTCGTCAATAAAAGGGGGATTCACGGACTACAAATGGCTTGCAGAATCTTCTCTCTGTATCCCTTCCTAGTGCGGCAGGAGGTCTCGCAAATCTGACGCATTATGTCACGAGAGAGCAGCGCTCAATACCAAAAGGTTAACAATCACTGCTCTAGATGATCGCAGATGCGATAAGTGTTAGTCTATTAAATACAATAAGTAACATGATCAATGTATATCTGTGTCCAATTTATATCGATTTAAGAAGTAATCGTTTCGCAAAGCATAAAAAAAAATACAGCGTCTCTTACTTTATAACTAATATTCGTATATTATTAAAATAGAAAGTAGAAATCTGGCCATAATTTTGTAAAGATATTGAGATACAATTAGGCATTCTTTACACATACCCATGGAATCTTATACCTTTTAGTAATAATTGACTGTACCTTCTACACCAGATTAATTTCGTTGACATCTGCGAATTAATTTATACTTGAACTGAAAAACAAAATACATCGAAATTAAGCAGGAAGAGTTATTTATAATACACTTGCTAAGAATTCTATGCGCTGTTACTTCGCATAATCTTAAAATATCAGCACTTCACTGTGTAAGCCAGGAAATACTACTATACGCAGCTAAAAGATTAAAACATATCTCTTGGCATCTTGCCTTCCATTCCAGACATGCAATCGTGTTTAGCCACGTTTCTTCCTAAATTGAACCACAAGTTCTGGATGAGGAACCGATCCAAAGGTTCCACAAATCAGTCGAGTAACTGTACTCCGTGCTACCTAAACCATCGCATTCTTTCCTGGGCACGATGACAAAGTGCTATTTCCTGTTACAAATAAATATAAGAGTGGTCATTTTGGAAGAGTTTCAGAATGCTGATTTGTCAGAAAAAAATCTTCCTGGACTAATCTTTGACTGTCGAATGTGTATATGTTTTTAGGCCATTCAAATCATCTCTTTCGATGCGTCTGTATTAGGTAGAATCTCTTCCTGGCTACTCGTAGCAGCCTTTACTCGCCTTCCTGCTACACTAGCTGATAACGAAAACTCAGTACTGCATCCACAGTTCACAACTTAGCTCTTTTGTCTAACTTTTAGAGCCTTTCTTTCTAAGTAATGAACCGTCGCTATAGCTGTATACAGATTCCGATCCAGTTTCAATTTTTATTTGCATTTGCATGTCGCAGTGTTACGTAATGTATGCCTTTAATAATATAATGGTGGGAATCTCTAAACAGAGACTGGACTTTTCTCCAAAAACTATTGTTTTGCATGGATAGCAAACAACTTAACCTGAAAAAAATTAAGATTGTAATGTACGAACATGAAAGTAATTGAAAATGTCGGATAAAGCATTACCATATGCAGAAAGAATAGGAGTATGTCTGTATAAAATTATCAGAAGGATTATTTTTGCTGTCCCTTTTTTGTTTAGAATTTGTTAACTCTAAATTTGATTCATGGGTATGGGTATCTTTTATCAAATGCATCGGCAACATTGACATTATGGTTAGATATAGTGATCAAATGATTTTACACCAATCACCATTAGAAAACCTCTTAGCGGTAACTTTGATGGTTCAAAACTTCAATCAAAAACCTCTGGATTAAAAAGCGCTTGTCAGTTTATCTAGAAATGAATCAACGCTAATTAAGAACACATCCATTCAATGCACTAGGTATATTTCTTCTTTTCTTAACTTTCAAAAGGAAATGTAACTAAATTGTTCATATAATTTTACACAACGTACCTAGAAGCTTATTCGTAGGAAATGCTCTTTATTCCATAGGTTAGCAAACAGAATTTTTGAACCTCGTTACATGTTTTATCATCTATCGATCAATTCAAACTGAAGAAGGTTTGTAAATCGTGTACATTTTTCATGACATACTTGAACATTGATCGTAATATGAAGAAGCATTGTCTACCTTGTCGTTTCTAAATGCTGAATACCAACAAGTGCTTTGGTAGCAAAGAAGATGATAACCATTTTATATGTAGATACAACAATTAAATCAAAGTTGATTAAATGTACATGTTTCGATATAAAGAAATTGTTGAGGAAATCAATGTCACATCATAGAATTAAGTTTGTTAAGATATCAGCAATCAATGTTGAAGTATGTACTATGTTAACATTCTTTGTTAACATCCCGCTATCCCTTGCCTAGAGAAAACGAGAAAAAAATCCCTCATTTTAAAGGAATGCAGGATTATCTTAATAGCAGTTATAACATACGATTTAAAATATTTCTAAAGTATTAATCGCAAAATAGTAATTATAACGAAACTACGTGTATATTGGAATATTCGGTCTATCTCTTTACATTGTTCCGTGTGTTTCTTCAAATGCTGTTGATTTTACTATTTATCGTACAAGATACTGGAATGAGTATTTTATAAAAAAAAAAAATAGAACAATATCGCCCATGGTACTGCATCACATAAGTTTAATTAATTAATCCAGGACGGACGTTTCGAGGATTCGAATGATCAACATTCTCAACCGGTGACCTCTAAAACTAACATGCCCACTTTCTAAATTAATATTAAGCCCGGTTTCGTTTGTGTTCGGGTCTAATTTACCAAAGCGAAAACACCTGATATGCTCCCTAAATCTGGCGCCTATCATTCTTTTCGTTTGATCAATGAAAGCTTTATTACGGTAATTGCGTGCAATTTTTAAATTCCCGACCTTCCGTTCCGCAATCGGTTTATCTTTCGGATTGCCAAGAAGATTTTTAAGGATGTTACACGCACCCAAGCATACGTTCACATCTTGATTTTTCGTTAACTTAATAACAATTAAATGTAAAAGTCGTTTTCATAGAAATATTTTAGATAATCTAGTATGGTTTTTTTAGGAAAATCAAATAAGCTTACTCCTTTCAAATGAGGGAAACTATACAACGCATCATGACAATTCTTTATGCTAAAATACTTTTTAAACAAATACAAATGCCAGTCATTGTTACCTGTTATTATAACTTAGATTTAATTTTAATCATACATTTTGGATACAATATTAACATTTAATACAGACAATAACAAACAAGTCGAATCTAGAAACGCAAATACTATAACATCGCACTTTTATTTTGTAGAATGCTAGCACATAACGGAGAAATCAATACGTTAAGAGGTAACGTTAATTTTATGAAAGCAAGAGAAGGTGTGATGTCGAGCGAAGTATTCGGGGATCAGTTACCGAAATTGTATCCGGTCGTCGAACCTAATCTATCCGACAGCGGATCCGCTGACTGCGTTTTGGAATTCTTGGTCCATGCTGGGAAACGTTCATTGCCGGAGGTATGTAATAGATTCCATAAGTCCCGTATGTATCTTTATCTGTTATAGGCTGTAATGACGATGGTCCCGGAAGCGTGGCAAAATGATCCCACCATGTCAGAAGAAAAACGCAACTACTATAAATGGTCTGCTTGCATAATGGAACCATGGGACGGACCTGCGTTGATATCCTTCACCGATGGACGGTATATTGGAGCGGTTTTGGATCGGAACGGACTGAGGCCATCTCGATTTTACATTACTAAAGATAACATTATGGTTATGGCCAGTGAAGTAAGCGATCATTACTGCGTTTCGTATTTTTCCAAACTTTGCAAGTACTTGATGTAAATGATCCAAATCGGCTTGAAACGAGAGTCACCCGCCATATGAATTTTTTATGAACTCTTGTAAAATTGTAGTTGTACAGAAAATTTGAACACTTTTGAAACTAGCTACTAACTAACAGCTATACTCAAATTTGACACAGCTTCTTATCTCAAAAATGAAAAAAATCGCCCCTTCGTGAGGTCCATATTTACATCCAATCCGCTTAAAAAAATCATAATTGACGCCACCAATTTACAATAATTTTACTTATTCGACATTATTTCTCTGTAAAATGTTGTCGAACAGAACATGAAGATTTACTATCGTTTCAGGTTGGAGTATATGAAGTAGAACCCGAAAACGTAATCTTAAAGAGCCGCTTAAAACCAGGGAGGATGCTTCTCGTCGATACAGAAGAGAAAACGGTTATCCAAGACATTCAGCTGAAGAAGCAAATTGCTCAATCTCGTCCGCACAACGAATGGCTCAAAGAACAGGTAAATTGCGTATAATTCAGATTATTTTTTAATGTCGTTTATAAATCTATACATATATATCCTATATATACATATTTACAGAAATATCTCTAATAATATATTTTATTTATACTTTGCATGTTGGCGCCATCAGAT
Source organism: Oryctes rhinoceros (assembly GCA_020654165.1). Lineage (NCBI taxonomy): Eukaryota > Metazoa > Arthropoda > Insecta > Coleoptera > Scarabaeidae > Oryctes > Oryctes rhinoceros. Next base: position 7,553,140 of record JAIOKQ010000240.1, on the reverse strand, counting down.
GGTGAGTGGTGTGTGTTACTAAAGCTCACATAATCTCTATTTGTTAGAGCTTCTAATAGCTTCGTACACATTTTTTTTTTGTTACTATGTATAAGCGTATACACTTTCTGTAGCATCTAATTTATTTTTATTTGTATTATTATTATTCTTAAATGCGTCTAGGTAGATTATCTCGTACGTTTTATGATTCGCAAGTAATTAGCAGTTGATATTTGTTTCCGCTTTCACTTATTAACATGAAATTTCATACGTTGATACATTATATTTCATTATTTCGTTAGATTACCATGGAAGAATTGAGAAAAGCGCATATTGCGGCTGGATTACCTCTTTCGCCGAAATTACAACCTAGCGGGATGTCCGACAAACGCTTATCGTTGTTTGGATATTCAACCGAAACCATCCAGATGCTGCTTTTACCAATGATTATGAATAAGTAAGATATATTTCTTAATTTTTTTATATATCTATACATATTTCTATTCTCCATCTTAAAGAAAAGAAGCTTTGGGTAGCATGGGAAACGATGTACCGCTAGCTTGCTTATCACAGTTTCAACCATTACCGTATGATTACTTCAAGCAACTGTTTGCTCAAGTAACAAATCCACCTATCGATCCATTCAGAGAGAAGGTTGTCATGTCCTTACAATGTCCCATTGGTCCAGAGGCTAATATCTTGCAACCATCTCCAAAACAGGTATGTAATATTTACACATACATCTAGCTATGTGGAAAAACTCTTCACAATGAGTTCGATTTTTACAGGTACACCGACTTTGGTTAAAACAACCGATACTTTCACTTTCCGACTTAGAAGTACTAAAACATACCAAACACCGAAATTGGTCATCGTACATAATCGATACTACATACGATGTAGTTGACGGGCTACCAGGTTTACGATCGCATATTGATACGATTTGCGAGGAAGCTGAACAAGCGAGTAAAAAACATCAAATTTTGGTTTTATCTGACAGAAATGCCGGAGAGAAAAGGGTTCCTATTAGTAGTTTATTGGCATTAGGTGCCGTGCACCACCACCTCATTGAGATGCGTTCTAGGATGAAGGTAGCTCTTGTGGTAGAAACCGCCGAAGCAAGGCAAGTTCACCATATCTGCGTATTGATGGGATACGGTGCGGACGCCATCTGTCCCTACCTACCGATGGAGTTAGCGGCGAGCCTGCGCCAGGACGGCGTCTTAGATCCTAGCTTCACCGACGACACCATTTTCCAGAATTTCGCGCAGGCTATACAAACTGGTATCAGTAAAGTTATGGCCAAGATGGGCATTTCCACGTTGCAATCCTACAAAGGTGCCCAAATATTTGAAGCGGTGGGATTAGCGGAAGACGTCATCGACAAATGTTTCAGAGGTACTACTTCACATTGATAACCTTAAAAGCGGGGCATTGACCTTAATGCGTTAATTTAGGAACGCCATCGCGTATTGGAGGTGTTAATATGGACATGCTTGCTGCTGAGATATTCGAGCGTCACCGCGATACGTACCGGCCAGCTCCGGACCGTCTCATCCTACGAGATGTTGGCAATTACCACTACAGGGCTGGCGGAGAAAAGCACATTAATGAGCCAGCAAGTATCGCAGCATTGCAGGTAAGCAGAAATGTGGTTGTTTATAAATTATCTTCGTAAATTGTCAGGTAATATCAGCATAAAACATACTACGTAGGTGAAAATTCCTAAATTTCATGGGGAATTGAAATATGTACTAATAGATATACCTTTTTAGGAAGCTGCTGTTTCCAAAAGCAAAAACGCATACGAAAAATTCCGCGAATCTACCATGCAATCAGTAAGGAACTGTTTACTACGCGGCCGTTTAGAATTAAGAACATTAGATCAAGCTCTTCCTCTGACAGAGGTTGAACCTGCATCTGAAATAGTCAAGAGATTTGCTACGGGTGCAATGAGCTTCGGTTCAATCAGCCTGGAATCGCATCAAGCATTAGCTGTTGCAATGAATAAGGTAACCTATCATAAGTTATTCATATTTGTTTCCGTTGTTAATATTTGTCGCATGCAAAGATCGGAGGAAAAAGCAACACAGGCGAAGGCGGCGAAGATCCTGAAAGGTACCTCAACGCAAAAACTAGATCCGCCATCAAACAGGTGGCCTCCGGTAGATTTGGCGTCACGTCATCGTATCTTGCGCATGCCGATGATTTACAAATTAAAATGGCTCAGGGCGCGAAACCTGGGGAAGGAGGCGAATTACCCGGGTAAGTATAATGTCGATTCGTCCTTTACCATTTCTAACAAAATTATCATCCAGTTATAAAGTATCTGCCGATATTGCTAAGACAAGACATTCAGTTGCCGGAGTTGGATTAATTTCACCGCCTCCGCATCACGATATCTACTCAATCGAAGATCTTGCCGAACTAATATATGACTTAAAATGTGCAAATCCTTGTGCCAGAATTTCTGTTAAATTAGTCTCTGAGGTACTGGTTTTTAAGTCATTCTCAATGTACAAGAGATCTATAAAAGTAATGCTTGTTAGGTTGGCGTCGGTGTCGTAGCTGCGGGAGTTGCTAAAGGCAAGGCGGAACATATTACGGTTTCAGGACATGACGGAGGTACTGGTGCTAGTTCGTGGACCGGTATCAAAAACGCTGGATTACCGTGGGAGCTTGGTATTGCAGAAACGCATCAAGTTTTAGTCTTGAATAACCTTAGGTCGAGAGTTATCCTTCAAGCTGACGGTCAAATCCGTACAGGTATTTTTATTGCAACTTTTACAACCAAAACGAAATAATATTGATCGGGCATTTCCGTTAGGTTTTGACGTCATTGTTGCCGCGTTACTAGGCGCCGACGAAGTAGGTTTCAGCACGGCACCATTGATAGTAATGGGCTGCACGATGATGAGAAAGTGTCACTTAAATACCTGCCCTGTCGGTATTGCGACGCAAGATCCGATATTACGTAAGAAGTTTACGGGACAGCCAGAGCACGTTATCAATTACATGTTCATGCTCGCCGAAGAAGTTAGATCTCATATGGCTTCCCTGGGAGTAAGTTTATAATTTTATAGCGCGTATCGTAGTCAATATAACCATTTCCTTTAGGTAAGAACATTCCAAGAATTAATCGGTAGAACAGATTTGCTAAAAGTATGCGACAATGGCAACGCTAAAGCCAGATCCTTAAACTTAAATCTCATACTGCAAAATGCGTTGCACATGCGACCAGGAGTTAATATAAGAGGTGGGTCGATACCTCAAGATTTTCAATTGGAACAAAGACTAGACAATAAACTAATCGAATTAGCGAGCAACGTCATCGACGGTAAAGAAAATATAGCAAATATTGACATGAACATCACCAACGAATGCCGAGCATTTGGCTCCACACTCAGCTATCACATCTCCAAGTATGTACTTTAAGTCAAATCATTTTGTTTTTGATCCAATTTTAATTTCTAGAAAATACAATGAGCTCGGCCTACCTGACGGTCAACGAATAAACATCAACATGAAAGGTTCTGCCGGTCAAAGCTTCTGCGCGTTCCTTACGAAAGGTATTACCGTCACCTTGGAAGGAGACGCCAATGATTACGTGGGGAAAGGCCTCTCAGGCGGCACTGTAATTATCTATCCGCCGAAAGCGTCCCCGTTCGAATCTCATTTGAACGTAATCGTTGGAAACGTTTGTCTATACGGAGCCACATCGGGTAAAGCGTTTATGCGTGGGATCGCTTCCGAAAGATTTGCAGTGAGAAATTCCGGTGCTATTGCGGTTGTTGAGGGTGTAGGCGATCATGGTTGTGAATATATGACCGGTGGAACTGTACTAATATTAGGTAATACCAAAAATCAGGAGCTACAATGACGATCTTTACATGTTTCTTCTGCTTCGTAGGATTGACTGGTAGAAACTTCGCGGCAGGTATGTCAGGAGGTATAGCGTATGTGTGGGACATTGACGGATCATTTGCGATGAAATGCAATCCCGAAATGGTGGAGCTATGCAAGCTTGAAGAGAAAGATGATATTAAGTTAATTAAAGAGCTACTGTACGAATTTAAAGATTTAACGGGAAGCGTAATCGCAGAAAAACTTCTAAACGAATTTAATGAAAGAAGGAAAGAATTCGTTAAAGTATTTCCGTACGAATATCAGAGAGCTTTGAAGCAAGCCGCTCTAATAGCAGAACCAGTTGTAAATTCTAAGCCAATGGTTAACGGATTTGAACCCAAGATTCAAGATATAGAAGACTCCGTAGCCGACGCTGCTGTTGAACAAAAGAAAGCTGAAAGAGCTTTGGATAAATTAAGGGGTACGTCATTAATATTTTATAAGTTGTTGACTCCCTCATCATTCAATTCATTAAGAGTGGCATTTAAATACATTTTAGAGATTCACAAGTTACCATAAGATGGCGCAATTTATCTTACAAAATGACGACATTTTTAGGTTTCATGAAGTACCCCAGAGAAACCGGAATGTACAGACCAGCTGAAAAACGTATGAAAGATTGGGAAGAAATCTACAATTTTACCCATGTTCGCAAAGGCTTAAGGGTACAGGCTGCTCGATGTATGGACTGTGGTGTTCCGTTCTGTCAATCGAACAGCCATGGTTGTCCCCTGGGAAATATCATACCGAAATGGAATTTCCTCGTTTTTCAAAACCAATGGAAAGACGCACTTGCTCAACTACTTCAAACTAATAACTTCCCAGAGTTTACGGGAAGAGTGTGCCCTGCTCCTTGTGAAGCTGCATGCGTATTAGGTAATACCTTTCTCTCCTACGGTCTGCCACATACAGTTATATACATGCTCGATATACTATTTTAGGAATATCTGAACCAAGCGTTACCATAAAAAATATAGAGTGCGCAATTATCGATCATGCTTTCGAGAATGGTTGGATAAAACCGCAAATTCCGGCGATACGCACCGGCAAGCGGGTTGCAATCGTCGGTTCAGGTCCTGCCGGACTTGCATGTGCTGCTCAGCTTAATAAAGCTGGTCACTCGGTAACCGTATTTGAACGCAACGATAGAATTGGTGGGTTACTTCAATATGGCATACCGAGTATGAAACTAAACAAAGGCGTCGTGCAAAGACGCGTCGATTTACTAGCCGCTGAAGGGATTACCTTCAAAACTAACGTGAATGTAGGAAAGGACATTTCATCACGAGATTTAAGTGAGGAATATGATGCAGTTGTACTGTGTACTGGAGCGACTTGGCCTCGCGATTTGCCACTACCAGGTAAATAGTGTATACCGGCTATTTCAGTAAGAGTATCAACCCTTCCGCCCAAGAAAAAGATTTCTTGACTATGCATTACTTTGATTAAAAACATTTCGTTACGAAAACGTCAATAGAACGTTCCTATTAGGTGTAGACGCGCAACACATCTATAGCATAGCATTTCAATAAAAACTAACGTTATTTTAGGACGGCAACTTGGAGGTATATACTTTGCAATGGAATTCCTTGAAAGTTGGCAGAAAAAGCAACTTGGCGCTACACACAACGGTCCTAACGCTAAAGACAAACATGTAATCGTAATTGGTGGTGGTGATACCGGTTGCGATTGTATTGCAACTTCCTTAAGGCATGGCGCAGCATCAATTACAACGTTTGAAATCCTTCCGGAACCGCCTAATAAGAGAGGAAGCGACAACCCATGGCCACAATGGCCTCGTATTTTCAGGGTGGATTACGGTCACGAGGAGGTTGGCTTGTGATAACCTACAACTTGCTCAAATTATTATACTGTTGTTCGTAGGTAAAAGTACGACACGGCTCAGATCCAAGGGTCTTTAGTATAATGACTCAAGAATTTATTGATAACGGTGAAGGCCATGTTTCTGGAGTACGCACAGTTAACGTGGAGTGGGTTAAAGATGATAGTGGTAGATGGGAAATGAAGCAAAAGGAAGGAAGCGAAAAAGTTTTCAAAGCTGACCTCGTACTTTTGGCGATGGGATTCCTTGGACCAGAGAGAGCAATCGGAGATCAATTAGATCTGGATCTAGATCCAAGATCCAACTTTGAAACGAAGAATTATCGTACCAATATACCTAATGTTTTTGCAGCTGGAGGTAAATTAATGTTGCAATTTATTTCACTCAAATTCTCTACCATGTTCGTTTAATTTTCAGATTGTCGAAGAGGACAGTCATTGGTCGTTTGGGCCATTGCCGAAGGTAGACAAGCGGCGAAGAGTGTTGATGAATTTTTAAACAAAGGAGATACTGCGCTTCCCGGTGCAGGAGGAATCATCCAACCCAATCCAAGCCCCATTTCATGCCCCGTATAAATCTTGACTTGCTACAATATTAACGTTTACTGTCGGAGTACAGTCATTGGTTGTATGTACTCTTCCAGTGTTACAGTAGATAAATGTTATAAACATCGCAATATATGTGGCCATTAGCCACGCATTTCTTAGTAGCCTATCTTTTGAATGACGATTAATGCGCAAGAAGATCTGCGAAGATTGCTTTCATCTTTTAATTGAACACAGGATCTTAAAGAAAACAAATTAGTAAATGAAAAATCGAATAATTTTTCCATTTCTAAAACGAACCTACCGAATAATTATTGGGAACGAAAACATATTGTATATGTACGTGAGGCAGATCTACAACAAACGCCTTGGTTTAAGGACAATAACATCATAGATTGTGATTTTGAATATTTCATTTTTGGAAATCCGATCGTATTTTTCTTTTGATACATAATATGCGTAGTACTTTTTTTTTTGTTTTCGTTAAGAGTGAAGGACTGCAGATCTGATTTCCATAAATGTAGGTATTTTCCAGTAAAAGATAAATTTTGTTATTAAATGGGTATTAATAGATAAAGTATTTCATGCAACTTTATTTGTGATTGCCTGTCAATCAAAATGTAGTCAATTCAAGCAAAAATATATGTTGTTGAAGGTACATGTTTTATTTTTAATCCGTATTCCTTTTTCTCGCTAATCTAATAAAACAATGTTACTCGTACATTTTATATACAAAAATCTTTTGATCATCATTGATATGCTTGGTAAGTACCAATAAATAACCTATTAACTATTACCTGTGAATATGGCGTTCTCTCTTTTCTTAAGCAAATGTAAACTTGCATATTAAATGGTACAGGCACCATATTCTATGATTCTGCAATTGCCGACGCTATTCTATTTAAAAATTATAAATGTTATGTCGTGCCTCTTGCCGAAATTCTCATGAAATTTTATCCGGTATCGATGAAGAAGCTTGAAAAATGAACCGGGCAACGCTAAAAGTAATCTATAGAATGAAGTAGCTTATATCACAATTTACTTGCATAAGCCATAATTTCAAGAATACGATTTTTTATTGTTGAGAACATGTGTAATGGGATCTGTTTCTTCTTTTTATAGAATGCTCCCTTCTCTTAAATTGCAAACTAGTTTTTTCAAGTTTGTGCTTCTGCAAAGAACAGCATAACAGAAACGTATTTCTGGGGTTTACGTAAGCATCAAATATTGGAAGAACTTGAGAAAATTAAACGGTGGTTTTTGAAAATTGGCAAATCCTAATGTTCACTACCCTGTTCAATGAAAAACGATAATTTAATAAGATGTGTTATTAAGAACTACAGAATATAGAAAATGATCAACACACAACGTCAAAAATAAACTTTTATTATCATATTTCCAATTCAATGATTCAACGTACCTAGTTGTGTACTTAAAAAACATTTAATTTATCACATCTCGATCATTATAAAAGCATTTTTCTTCACTCTTTAAACTTAACGTAACAACATATTAAACCAAATAAATGCATAATCCAATATTGTGTAACAATTAACGACTTCATGTACTAAAATCGTTACTCATCACTAAACATAATATAATAAAAATCTCAAAATCTAATTACGCCACGCTACATGCATCACATTTGATAGTTACGAATAAGGGTACAATGCAACAAATATAAGACCTTTAGAATATCCAACGAAATCAGTAGACCGTTTGAAACATTTAACAAAACAACAACTAACCGCTGTGATATGTGCAAAATGCATGCGATAACTGTTTGTGTATTTAAAAAAATAGTATTCTCTTTGGGTTGAGTACGCTTTCATATCTATATATGTATCCAGGATGTCCATCAAGAATTGGGTCAATTGATATATGAGAGAGTATACGTTGGAAAATTTTGAAAACTTACGAATATATTAAATCTACATGTACCATTGAACTAAAATATTTTTAATAATCAAAGATCTCCAGTGGTCTTATTATTTTCAATGAACATCCCATATATTATTACATTTTGGAATTCCTAATTCTATTTTTAGGTTGATTTGATAAAGTTGTGTTACTAGTTTGTGTGGCTAGTTACAAGTTGGCTACTGTATTGCAAAATTTTCTAACGTATACTCTATCATATATCATTCGATTGAACTGAAATTACTTAATTTCAATCATACAAATTACATCACTTAAGCATTGATAGATTGGCATTAAAAAAATCCTGACGTAACAATGTTTAACCATTGCCATTAACACATTCAAACTGCTACCAATAATTAATTAAAGAAAGACATATTTGTCATTTATTTAGTAGTGACTGTATATAAAAAAATAAATGTAACTCTTGCTTCTCCCCATCAATATTTTCTATTTATGTACGTACGTATGTATATCTATTTTATCGACATAGTAAAAGTGATTTTAAGGCCTGCAGAACTTTATTCGAACGATTTTATCACCAAAATTATCGATCACTTTCACCGAAAATTTCTTTCATTACTTTAGTTTTTCTACTAAGCGCATCATTCATGTTTTCCACAACTTCGCCCTTGTCGATCGCTCGCAAAGTCGCTAAAAGCTTATTCTTCTTCTCTTCTTGCACAATATTCGATTCTCTCTTCAATAAATTTCCCTTCCTATCGATGCCATTCTCTTGGATGTTCGACGTGTTCTTCTCTTTACTTTTTTGAAAATTATATTCCTCCAGCCATATCTTGTTGACTATATCCAAGTCTTCTTTTGGTACATTAAACTCTTCGGCTAATTTATTTTGTCTCAATTTCGCGTCAGCAACATCCGCTTGCTTCAACTGCTCCAAGAGTCTTTGCGTATCTGTTTGGGCCGCGTTATAATTTGCTTTATGTTGATCGACTGCGCTGCTGATGGTCTTTACTGAATTGACAACATTCAAGCAGTAATCGCCCAGCCGTGGATCTATCTCATTATTGGACGGCCGCTGTAAAGCGCTATGGAAGTTTTCGACTAAAACGTCCAATTTATGCGTCGAATTGGATCGGCTTATATTGTTAGACGATACAGTGTATATACTTTTTGAGTGTTGATTCTTATTGCTTCTTTCGTTGGCTTCATCAATGTTCAATTTTTTCAATTTGTTGTTTATTTGATTCGTTTCTGCAACACTATTACGTCTTGAAATTGCAGAAGAAAGGCGAGCTTTGATGTTCTCTTCCGGTGATTTCAGAATACCGTTTTGTACATTCGAGGTATCCTCTTTTCTGTTAGCAATCGGCTCTAATTTAATGTTTGGTGAACTTTCTGCCATTAAATTTTCGTCATTATTCTCGGGCGAACCTCCGCTTCCCAACGATGTGCATGACATGCTTTGTCGTTGTGGAAGGTTTGATCGCTTTCGACCACTTGCAGGTTGCTTGATGTCATTTGACTAAAATGTTAAAATTATTAGTTAATGATTTAGTAATTGATGCAAAATGATATGTGTGCTTCAAAACGTGCCTACTTTATTTGCGACAACACGCATTCAGAGTTACACAACTGACGTTTGTATTTATTGTACTCTCTCTTTTCAAGAATACCTACTAATACTACAAATAACTATTAAATCTTGGTAGAATGTCGATTAAGAAAACGTTCGGACTTACCTCCGTCATACCATTTAAACGATTTAATTCCGTTAATGCTTGAGTCAATTCCTTCTGACAGTGTTTATGTTTCACAATTTCATTATTTAGCTTGAACTTGGCATTTTTTGATTCTAACATTAGCCGTCTATTGAGAAGGTTAATTTGTGATTCGCTGCTTCTCAGTTTCTCCTTTACTTCTTCCAATTCTTCCTTTAATTTTTCTCTCTCGCCTAGATGTTTATCTTTGGTTAGCGCATGCAGATGTCTTAATTGGCTACGAACAGTATTTATTTCTTCATCTTTAACTTTTAGCTGTTCTTGAGCTTCCTTAAGGGCTTTCCTCAGAAGTTTATTCTTCTCTTGCAATACTCTCATCTCATCTTCATGGCCCCTTATTAGACGCGGTAAATCTGCATTTACGCCTTCGTAACTGAAACCTTACGATTACATCTCGCTGACGTTAATCAAAGAACTTACTTTTTAAGGGCTTTGTCCTGTCGCTTCTGTAACGTTCGTAAAGCGCGGTTTTCCTTCATTAATTCCTAAAATAAAGGCATGACAGTATTGAGAAGTACATCTCTCGAAAAATGTTATTTTACTGCTAAATGGAAATTTGCATCGTTAAGTTGGCTTTGTACAGATTTTAGTTTGAGCAATTTTGCCGAAAGTACTCTTTGTTTAACGGTATTGTTTGGATTCTTGGTCCCATGCGTTCTAAGCGATGCCGCCAACGGATGTACCGCCTTCCTTTTCTGAAGAAAACAACTCGAATTTGACGAACAAACAGTTTCACAACTCCGACGCCTACAAGAAAACAGACATTTCTGACACCTTTGACAGGGTAACAGTTAAAACGTATTCGTAAACCTTTCAGATTCGCTGTCGGTCTTTCGGGAACACGAACTGCTTGGTACACTTTGCTTCTGTGATCCTGCACTTGTATTTGCACTTGCCATTATATGTATACATAAAAATAATAGAATAAACTATAAAATGTGTATAAAATATGTTTAAGTTAACTGTCCCTGCAATGCAGAACCATATTGTTTGCGTTGTTTCCTTTGGTTGACATAGAAACCGAGTAGAAAGCTAATAAAGGAAATTATTATATATGTATTGGTAGCGCACGTATATACATAGCTAATTGATTAATGTATACTTATAAACAAGGAAGAATTCATGCAGACATAGAACTATAAGCGTATTAATCTTTACTGAGACAATCTCGAACAATATTTCGCTATTTTTCAAATAATAGCATGTAGGTGTCGCAAGAGAAAAAAAATGAAAGTATTTTATTACGGATTTATGAAAGAAATGAAATTAATTGTAGTTCAGAAAAGGATCGGCGACGTTTGATAACACAATTGCACCAACAGGGATATTCCATAACAAAATTCTACCAAAGCGAGAAATCCTATCACTTGCAATTATGTATGAAGACTACAGACTTGCCTTCCAGCTCCGCCAAAATGGAAAAGACTTGAAGTCGCTTAATCAGTTCTACAGATTTACCACTAACAACAATAGTGGTGAGTTACTCTTGCGAACATTTCAAATTTTCGCCTATTTAAGGATAACCTTTCGTAAGACCGGCTAAGTTTCGAGTTTCCATATTATGTATGTATGTTTCTTTCAACATAACCAAAGCTTTAAATCAACATAGAAATTTATTAGTAATAATACTACACGAATATGTAATGAATGTTTAATATATCTATTTTGGCTATAATATCACACATATTTATCATCAAAAAATAGTACTCTCTATATGATATTTCTTATAGCGATTCCTTATTTATATTATACTCTCGTGAGATAGTCAATGCATATGTAAATAACTAACTAATGCGTATATAAAGATGAATAAAACAATATAGTACATAAATAAATCTATACAAACTTCCTTTATTTAATATTCCACTAATTTTTATTATGGTTTTGAGCGATCCAAAGTTTATTGTACAAACTGTTTGGATTTTGGATTAACGTCTGATGCGTTCCGGATTCCGACACACGACCATTTTCAAGCACTAAAATTTCGTCAGCATCCATGACTGTACTTAGCCTATGAGCGATGCATATACTCGTCTTTCCTTCCGTTGCCCTTCGCAATGCTTGCAATATGTTCTAAAATGAGATTAAGAATCATCAAGAGAATAAAAGAGAAGATGGATAATTGCATAGATAAAGCGCAAATGTTTTACGATAAAACTTTGTGAAAGACTGCTTAAAAAAGCAGCGATACAAAGACAGTACCCGTACGTCTATTCGATGCGAATAATTAATATCACCCGGTATTGAAATCTTGTGGTTTTTAGAATAAAATAGTAATGCTAGATGATGCTTACAAATTCGGTTATCGAATCTAGCGAACTTGTAGCTTCGTCAAATATTAAAATTGGCGTGTTCTTCAATATTGCTCTCGCAATCGCTACCCTCTGTTTCTCGCCGCCGGACAACTTCAGCCCTCTTTCACCAACTTGGGTTTCATACCCATTAGGCCACTTCAAAATTGCGTCATGAAGTTCGGCCATCCTCGACGCTTCAATCACTTCCTTTTCGCTCGCTCTTAAATCGCCATAATGTAAATTATGCTTAATCGTATCGTGAAATAGGACGGAGTCCTGGGGCACTATCGCAATTGCTTTACGTAAACTTTCAAGATCGACGTCTTTGATGTCATGGTTGCCGATTAGAATTCTACCTTGCTTCGGTTCGTAAAATCTGTACAGCAGTCGGACAAGGGTAGATTTTCTGCAAAGAAGGGCAATACTTGAATAACACTAGAAACGTCTTAACTTTATTACATACCCGGAGCCTGAACCACCAACGATGGCTATTTTCTTCCCTGCGGGGATAGTAGCAGTGAAGTTTTTTAAGATCTCTTTGCCAGGTCCGTAATCAAATGATATGTTCTCGAATTTTATGGTGGAAGATTTGGAGTCTACGTGAAGATACGGCGCAAACTCTTTACTCTAAAAGTAAATTAACGGGCTTTTTAATACTAATAATACCCGATAATTAAGTTAGTGGTTGGTAACTCGGACTTTATGAGTTAGTTTAATGCACGTCTTTTCTTTTTTTTTTTTTTCGAAGTCATAATGTTATTTGAAATAAGTGTCAGTATTAGTGGCTCTTACGTTAGAACACAAAATTTCATTTGTTCTCCAACCCGTTATCTTCATAACTAGAAGAATAACATGCGAAACTCCCTTCAACTTTAAACTGTTCGAATCGCGCTACTGAGTGCATTCGGCAGACAACTAATATAGATCTGATTTAATTGAATAACTGACAAAAATGAAAAGTCACGCATCCACCACACTTAATCCTGGAAATCTTCCTGCCTCTTGGCGTAAGATTGACTCTTACCTTTATTGCAGTTTCCATTGTCATTAAAGTGAACATTGTTTGCATATCAATTAATGCCTGTCGCACTTCGCGATATACGCTACCCAGAAATCCCAAAGGAATTGACAATTGAAAGAGCAATCCATTAACCATTACCAAGTCTCCGACAGTCATATTACCTGCACACCTAATATTCGTCAAAAACACTAGTACAGAAGAAACGACAATTTGTTACCTTGCACAATTTGATTTGCTGCCAAAACCATGATTCCACTCAAAGCAGCACTGAATATTGCGTTTTGGCCGAAATTTAAGAAAGCCAAACTAGTGCTAGTCTTTAGACTGGCATTTTCATATTTCTGCAGAACCCTATCGTACCTTTCCGCTTCAAACTTCTCATTATTGAAATACTAAAATAACATCAATTTACTAAATTGCTTAAGCACACGGATGATAATTGAATACTTTAACAGTTTCGTAATTTATTAACGAGTCAATAGCTTTATTCCCTGCTTCATTTTCTGCTTGATTCATGTACACTCTAAACTTTGTCCTCCACTGTGTCGTTATTAACGTAAACAGAGTATAAACACCAACACACCCCAAAGAAATACCTAAACATGAGTCGTTAATACGTACAAATAAAACTATCATTACAAAAGTATTTACCTGCGAAAGCACCACCGCACTTAATGCCAAGTATGCTTGAAACTAAGGCAAGTTCGAAAACAGTCGGTACAATATTGAAAACCATAGCCGATAGTACGAAATTAATACCACGAGAGCCTCTGTCTATAGTCTTAGATAGAGCACCTATATCAAAGTAGAATAAGATAAGTAATTACATTTTGGACGTTAGATAGATAATAATTAAAAAAGGTTTCGGAAGCAGTAGTTTTAAATTGTGCAGAATAAATGCATCCAAATCATTAACGCAACATCAATTGCTAATCAAGGTATTAGGCAACATGGTGAGCTGGGATGATCATTATTTAAGATATTAAATTGATTATTTTCACAACAAATAGCACCGCAATACCTGTTTGTCGACTTAAATGGAACCCCAAATCTAAATTATGTAGGTGAACAAATACATTTTTTGCAATTTTTCTGATCGATCGTTGAGCCACTTTTGCAAACACTGCGTTACGTAACTCATTGAAGCCAGCAGCACCTGCTCTGGCAAGACCATCTGTAAAAAAATAAATACACAGATAATTTATCTACATAAATCGATATTACATACATCCAAGCAATAAGCTTGTAGTTATAGTAAGAACAGTTGCGGGAGCTGAATCCATATTCAAGGTATTTCCAACATTTAAATAATCAACCGAATATTTAAATATAAAGGGTACTGCGACATTCATGATTTTAGCTCCTACCAGCAGACCAACCGCTAATGAAACCCTATTCCTTATTGCGTCATCATCTTTTGGCCATATATATAGAAGCATAGCCTTTATCATTTCTTGTCCTGTTACAGGGCCTTTGTCTGTTAACTGAATACTTTCTCTGGATAGACCAGATACTCCAGGGTGGAAACATCCTCGAACAGGTTGACTTTTTGGTGCTGGAGAAAACGCTTTTATCCTTGTAATTGCTTTAGCTAATACGCCGCTACCACCACGTTTACTATTTATTACTTTTTCCGTTTCTTGCGTCGTGCATGACTAAAAACCCAAACTTCAAGAAACATAACCTACAATAAACTCTATAAAATACACATACCCGCTGCATTGAAAAAGTGGAACATACATGTTTACTTAACAATTGAGGCCTAGTATATACATATGCTAAAGTGCGATACCTACAACGGCTATGTATCTGATTACTAAAATATAATATACAATTCTTTCTAATAACTAAAGCGGCCATGCTTCTGCAGGCACCAAAATGTCAAACTATTATTACATCAGAGAATACCCTAAATAGAAACGGACATGATATTGTGAAATATAGTCTTGTTACTGGCGCCATCCAACTACTGTTACTACCAACTACTACTCACAGCCTAGTAATTATTATTACTTATCTTGATAATTAAAAATACAGCGGCGCATGGTAGACTAAAAAATCAATAAAGACGAATAAATATTTCTAAATGATATATTGCAAATCTGTGGAAAAATACATATCATAAATCATAAGCGAAAAACTGAACAGCTTAGCAAAGTATGGACTCAATTTGGTAAACATTACTTCTAAAAACTTTGAAATGCCTGATTCAAAGTATCAAAATTCTCACACTTTTTTTAAGAATGATTATGTATCTTAAACAAAAGTACAAATAAAAGCTGTATAAGTTGTGCAAACAAAACTTCATAAGTATGGTTAGTACTAGCACGGTTCGAACTGGATTAAACCGAAATTTCCCTAATTCGACCGCGTTTGTATTTGAAAGCATTCTACATAATTATAAAAGCTATGACCATCCAAAGTTTATACTTAAAGAAAGGGACCTCGATCTTGGTTATTTTTAGTTACAGATGACTCTACGAAAAGAAACCATATATATAGATATATATATATATATTTGAAATATGTAAAAGTGTATAATAAATCAAAGAATGATTAGTTTAATTAATACTGACACTGACCTCTTTTATACTCATAAAGAAGTGCAACGAAGCGAATATATGCAACGTATAAAAAATTCCCCATGCTACACGAGGAATCGTCGATATATGGTGATAATATATTGTAGTAGCGAGCGCGCAGCGTTTTGAAAATAAATCTCTCGGATTAACAGAAAGTAAATTAAATACTTAAATACGAATTAGTTAATCTCTAATTAACTTAGTTTCACAACTTCATTAACTACGACTAGACACTTTTAATCAGGCATTATATTAATCCCTGAACGTCATTTTGACATCTGTCAATATTAACGTGGAAAAGAGTAAAAAAACGGAAACAGGCCCCATTTGTATAAACTTAACAAGAATTTATACAGATCATCTAAATATCGTTGTCAACAGATAGGAAAATATTTTGATGACATAGTTCTAAGCAAAAACTGATAATTCTGACAACACTGTGCGAATGGTAAAACATTTAATTTATTTTTTTTTTTGGGTTTCTATTGGTAACTTTTAATATGTTTCAACTGTACATTCACGCTAGATAATTGGCAAAACTTGTTTAAAATGCTATTTAAGTTATATTCTTAGATTATTTAGCATTTCAACAATTATTACTCTGAATTTCTAAATAATTGAGACTCGGCAATTAATAAATAAAAATCATTTTGAGAATGCAACCAATGTCTCACTCCACTTATCGTTAAAATGCAATTTGAAGATTCTGTTGCTTTTATTTTAGCGTTAATTAACAATACGGGAAGACGTATATATTTTTTTGAGAACATGAGGTACTTGTATTCGATACTTGGCTTATACAGCTCTGCCATGATGCAGTGTATGATGTAATAAAATTTAAAATAGCTACATTTAAAATAACTTGCTACAGACTTGTCTTTTTGTTTATTAACACCCAGAAACATGTTTAAAGGATATTTGGCGTTAAAATGAGGATCACATTAAAAAAATAATAAAATTTAATGGTATATTTAAAATATAATAAAGTAAAGTATATTTACAAAATCAATATGCAACATTTTAACAAATAGTATGTAGTATGTAATGTATGAATGGTGAAAAATAATATTTCAAGCAAGGTCTATGGTTACCTAATACCTTTGAAAGTGTTTAAGTAGAGTAAAAATAAATCAATATGCATGTATATGTTTATATAAAAAAAAAAACAAACGTGTTATATGAAGGTAACGTTTGTTATACAATATAGGAAGAAGATATATAGCATTGGGCAATGATGTGCTTTATATAGTATAATCAGTACTTTTGTTATTTGAATTACGATTCTTCAACTGCAACCGATTCACTTTCGACATTTCCATTTTCTATCTTAGGTTCATCGTTGGTCTTTTCTATTGATTCAGATTCGGTCTGGGGAGATTGTTCTTCTTTTTCAGCAGTTGTATTCTTTTCTAAAGGCTCCTCTGCATTTTGTATGGTTTCCTCTTTATCGCCAGTATCATTTTCCTTTGTTTCAGTTACCACGTTGCCATTTCCCAATTTTATTTCGGCATTAGTAGTAACAAGCGGAACTGTATCGTCAATGGCCACTTTTAAAAACTTTTCCAACTCATCAATTTCATTTGCCATATCAAATTGATCATAATCCTATCGTAAACAGAAAGATATATAAACAATTTTTGCTTGCTTTCTTTGCATCTGCTACATATATGATTAATGCTCTTAGTAATACTGCTATTAGAAGTACTATGACTCATTTAATACTGTTGCATAGAGCAATGTTACAAAAATTAAGCAAACATAAGTGTATCAGCAAAAATATACGTACTCCGCAATAGACTTCATCATTAAATATCTGCGGTGGCAGTGGATGTCTAGGGTTAGTATCGCTTACAGTTGCTCCCATCGATGTAGAATTATTTTGCATAAAATCTTTTTGTTGCTCGTTTCCTGGTTCGGCGATATCAACTACATCGTACTTTATTGAGCGAGAATCTAATATCATTAATACTCTTTGTTGTCTTTTTTTTACCTATTTGGAAAGTTTAATTAAGTTAAATTGACCGATATTAATTTGATTTTAATAACGATAAACAATTATACGTACCTCTTTATTACCAGAAATACCGCTAACGTACACTTTTACACCCATTTCTCTTAATTATTTCGAATCGAAAATTACAACTAAACTGTATCAATAATACTGTTATTTGACAGACTACGGCAGTGCGCCACACCTTAGGTTAACACTTGTAAATATCCCCAATGGGAACACAATACATAGCAAGCGCTAGCGCAGTTAAAAAATTGCCCCCAAACAAATCTAGATAATTTGTGTATCTGAAAGGATGTTTATTATTTGATAACGCTTATGTAAAAGTCGAATAAAAAATTATCTCCCAATTGTGAATTATATGTCACACTTACGTTTCTTGAAAGTAATCTAATACCAAATAAGTAACAAGTTGCAATTAGATAAATAAGTACAGCATGCATCCAATAATGGCATAATATTGTAAAAGTGCTCAATTTTGTTATACCCTGTATGCTAATATGTTAAAACAAATTTGGAGATAAAATATCCAGCAAATAAGAGAAATAAATTAAATCAAAGGATTGCAGAACCACTGCGGTCTATGAAGGACCGACGAAGTTACGGGATCTTTTATTTCGATCGGCTGCAATCTGCAGTATGGTTCCTCTATCTTTTAGCCGTTGTTCATGCTTTCAATGAATTATTGATCGTCGTTTAATGGAGGACCGTATACGTTGAAACAAATTTCTCGCAATATGATGAGTGTATATCCTTGTTTGAGATATTTTCCAACAATTCAAGTAAATGGAAATTCGTTCGAGACCATTGCTGCAATACATGTTTTTATGCAACGGCTCTGAGCGTGTAGATGGATGTTCGAAGTTGCACAACGCTCTTACATCGCTTATCAAGAGGTTCCATTCTTATTAAAAGTTACATAAAATGGCGTCGCTTACGGCTAGAAATAAAAATTTTTGCGAGAATTTATACAAATGAATCGCGATTTGCCAGAATTATGATAGATACAGCTCCCTAGTAAGATTTTAATGACTCTTTTTAAGTACTCCTTAGTCCCAATTGCTTCCTTTCTTTTGCTTTTTGGAGGCAATGTATACAACCATAACTGCCAAATCTATGGCTTTTGTAGAAATGTTTTCTATAAAATTAACGACACTATTCAAAAAGCTCAAACCAAACATGAAAAATTACCGAAGTTTTCAATGAATTTGCAGAAAGTTTGCGTGTATGAAGTAATACGTTCGAACTATTCCTTACATTATAGCGATTGCTTTGAAAACAGTTTTAAGTCAAAGGATGCATTCAAGAACGCTCAGCAACTGGGTAGTTTCACAGAAGAGCCTTCCGAAACGTTCTCATTGTAGAAATTGTAGGTTGAAGTTATCAGTGTTGGGAACCGCTTAATCCAAAATATGATTAATTTTTATTTTTATTTTAATAAATCAATAAAATTTAAGCTTTTCATTTTTATTGAAAAACATAACCAACCAATTATATTTTGAAATACATTTTAGAGTTAAAGATGGAAACAGCAGTAAATTCAGGACTTTGCTTGGTACTGAAATCTAGCGTATTTCTACTTAGATAACCCGCTGACCATCTCTGAATGCACCTGAAACTATCTGAAAAAAACTAACTGAAATTTCCTTGGTGCCTTTTGTTAATTTGTAGACGCGTACTTTTGTGTAACTCAGTATTAGTTCAGAAAATTACATACTTTTTAGTTATACTATTTACTACTGAATAGTAATAATATATAATAATGCTTGAAGGATTATGGCGTAGTATGGTAAACAACACATAAGTATCGGCAACCTCCGCACCACATAAGTTTAATTTATATAATAATTAAACCGGGATAGGCGTTTCGGAAACCCGATACCGGTTGATGATGGGGGCTGTTCGCGTCCTTGAAAAGGGCCGTCCCCGCTTAATTATTATATTGTTATATAATAAATTAAACCTGTGTGCTGCAGAGGTTGCCGATACTTATGTGTTGTTTACGAATAACTATATATGTATATAGTATATGTAATATAATACCAGATGGGAATGTATGTATTTTAACACACAGATACATATTTATTGTAGGTTTTACTAAGTTTATTAAAGTTTATTGTTGGGATATGTGCGTCTTATTAATAAATCGAATAGGTCAATCAATTACAATAACACTATCAAATTGTTTTTACAAAAAAATTTTATGGCAAAGCTCCAAATATAAATACTTTTTTCCCTAATTGTATGTTTATTGAAACAATTTTTTTAATCAATAGTATACTAAATGTTGTTTCCATCACTTTTCCATGTAAATTTTAATAATCATTTTAGTATCGAAAATATATTTCTTTATTTCCAGATATTTCAATAATTTCTTAGTTATTGAAATAAGCAAAATGATATTTAATACAACCGAAAAAGTTGGTAATGCTGCGACATCTGTAGTATAAAACCCGTAATAAAAGCTACGTACATTATATAATTCTATGTATTGGTGAGTATCAGTAAATATATGAACCGCTGATATAAGAGGTACAAAGGCAACTGCATTATCTATCCAGAAAACTGGTATCAATCTTTATTGAGGCTAGTGTTGAAGGTGGAAAGCGTCATTTAGCGTCCATTTTTGTATACGGCGTTAAAGCAGCCATATTGTTGTACTACAAGGTAATTTTACATTCTTTTTCTATTTTTGGTATTTTAGAATAATATTGTCATTATCTGTCATTTCTAACAACTCAACTTGCGTAGTATAATAATACATGAACATTTGTAAGAAGTACTTGCGAAATGAACTCAAAATTACTAATTTCTGTAGGTACCATTCCCGCAACTAGTTCCCGACAGGATATTCGAACAGTACCAAGGTAGCGTATAGCACTTTCAGCAATCGTTACAAATTATTACGTATCTACACATAGATATCTTTGTTAACAGTTATCAAACCACTTCTACCATGTCCACTGATGCTGGTGTAAAGATGGAGAATTCTTCAGAAAACGTAGACTCGCAGAACGCTCAACAAGACAATCAAAATGGAGGCGAAAATGAAGGACGCCAAGGAAATCATCCAAGACGAGGTGGTGGAAATCGATTTGGAAACAGACGTCAAAATCAAGATTTTGAAAATAGGAAGGGTGGTGGTGGTGGCGGCCGTTACAAAGGTGGAATGAATCAACAAAATTCCGACCATAGACCCCTTCACGAAAGATTAATGTTTGAGAAACTGAACGAGATTTGTGGCCCAACGTATGAATTGGCCCCGTTGGATACAACCGAAAAGATGTTCTCTGGAAAATGTCGTTTATATATTGGAAATATACCACCTGAATTAGAAGAAGGTGAAATAACTGACATGTTTAAGAAATATGGAGAAACAAGCGAAATCTTTATTAATAGAGATAAGAATTTTGGCTTTATTAAGTTGGATTACCATTTCAACGCTGAAAAGGCTAAGAACGAAATAAATGGTACTTTTGTGAAAGGACGTACGTTAAAAATTCGTTTCGCACCTGGCAGTACGACTATCAAAGTAAAAAATCTGGATGAATTTGTCACCAATGAGCTGTTATATACTGCATTTTCTATCTTTGGTGATATCGAAAGATGTGTGGTTATTGCTGATGAACGTGGAAAATCAGTTGGTGAAGGACTTGTAGAATTTGCAAGAAAAAATAGTGCTCAATTAGCACTTCGTCAATGTACAGACAATTGCTTCTTTTTAACTGCCAATTTACGACCGGTTCTCGTTGAAATGCACGAAGCTCTGGATGACACAGATGGATATGGTGAAAAATTTGTAAAAAGAAGTGCTGAATATTTTAAACAAAGAGGTGTTGGACCACGTTTTGCAGCAGCCAATAGTTTTGAGGAAGAGTATGGCATGCACTGGAAACAATTGAATGAGCTATATCAACAAAAACTTCTTGCACTCAAGAAAGAAAACGAAATAGAACAAGAAAAGCTGGTGGCACAAATGGAATTTGCCAGATACGAACATGAAACTGCCATGTTACGAAAACAATTGCGCGATCGTGAAATGGACATGGATAGGCAAAAGCGTGAGTGGGAATTACGAGAGCAACAAGCCGAAGAAAATAAACGTAGGACAGAAGAGCAGATGCGCAGGCAACAGGAAGAACTGCAATCACGTATGTCGCACCAAGAAGAAGAAATAAGGAGACGTCAACAAGAAAATAGCTTATTCATGCAAGCTCAACAACTAGATAATATGTTAAATAATCAAGAACAAGGTTACGATGATCGTGATGGAGATAGTGGAAATATGGGAAGTGGAATGGATAACAAGCAATTTATGGGTTGTTACAATCGCTTTGATAATCGGGACATGGGCGGACGTGGAGGCCAGATGGGCGGAGGAAGAGGAGGCAACTGGGACCGTGACTTTAGTAACAAAAGACGACGTTATTAAGGTAACTTCTTCTATTGCACAGCTCTATGTATCATTGATAGTTTACTCTGATACATGGAGGTTTTCTATTCACATTTTGAGATTTTTTCTATTAAACACTAATATTTTTTGTATTAAGGTGCAAAAGAGAGGAGACAACAAAATGCTTTTTGCCAATTTTCTTATTTAAACATATTCTGTCATTTTTAACATACATTTATAACAAATCGTTTTAAAGTACGGTACAAAACGAAGTTTATTTTAAAGCAAATCCTTTACTTTGCCACAGTTGCACTCGATTTTGCACCCATCTTTGAGAACACAACATTGATAATATTTTAAATATGACATCATGAAAGGTGTATTGATTGGACTTACCTACACTTTATGTGCTATTAATTGTGGATCTTTGAATTTATTAATTTCTTCTAGTATATGTTATGAACGTGGCTACCTTTGGGCTAATATTTTTTTTGTACTATGTAAGAATATTACCAACTCTGCGGTTTTTCTTATTTCTGCACGTGTGTGGTACCTATTAGCGTTATTAGACATATTCGCCAGATAGGTAAAAAATATATAATAGCTGAAGCAGCATCTATTTATCCATTAGCAAGTAATTACATATATAAATGTATGATGTTTATTGTAGCAGTAATACATACTTTCCTTTTATAGAGTTACGTAGGTTCTACAATTAGTATATGTTCTTTTATTTCATTAGGTTTTATAGAATAAAATTGTAAAAGTCACTTCATGGTTGTTTTTATTACTTTTTAATTAACCAAATGGTTCATTGTTAATTTGATTATTACTACAGTAAGCATCCAAATATGGAACATAAAAAATTATATCGAGATTTACTACCAAGTTGATAATGTTGTGGTTATAACAAACATACATTTCTTTTGCTTTCATACCAAACATTTTGTAATCAGTTTTAACCGGATTCGAGAAGTCCGTCCTAGGTTTTTATTTTTAAATACCAAATATATCCCAAAGGTACGCATATTTTCCTATTTCTTAGTACCTCAGTGAAAGCCACGTCGAATAAATACGGACTATTTGTAGATGTTGATATTTTTGGTGTATCTACGTGCCAAGTGGTGACAATTTGTATATTTGTCGAAGGGCATGAATTGGATAGTGTGGATGAGATTACCTATTAAAGGTAGTTCCATCCGTGCGTTACTATATAATTTCAGTTATATTCAGTTCCTTTATTTTTCAGAAACTACGAATTTTCACAAATACAACTCTGTAGTGGCTTTTAATTTATTTGCGGTGGCCGTTCCGGAATTGATATCTACTATTCTATTTCGCCGTACGATTCGGCTCTGTACAACCCCAGTTTCTACTTACTCTCGCTCTTGCTGCCCCAGTCGTTCGGCAGAAACGATATCATTCTGCAAGCGCAGTCAGCTTGTTTACAGTGTTGACAATTTTCATTGGAAATGGATAGCAGGAACCCGCCCGCTATCTTTTCTTTATCTGCGCCTCATCTGTACTGTTTTAGTTCAATGTGACATGCATGCGAGTTGCTGCGGAGCTGTACCGGAGTAACTCTTTTAGATAAATCGAAGGCCATTTTTATCGTTTATTATCGATTTAAGTGTACAAATATAAACGTATCGGAACACCTCTTTAATTTATACTTTTCTTATTTGCATGGGCAATATTAGTCGGTATAAAAGGGCGTTTATTTATACAAACTTAAATGCATTAGACATCTATTTTTTTGTGTTCGATTTTAATGTAAATATCAGGTTTGCCACAGGTGCGAACGCAAACGTCGATTATTATATGTACCCTATTTTACTTTATATTCGAGGATATGTTTTTTTATATTCTGCAACCTTTCTTATTTTGAAATTCTCAAGCATGTTTTTTATATTATCCATTCATATACTTTTTGCATATAATCTCGAATCTGGTTAAAATATTTTTTCCCTTATTTTTAGCAAACAATATCAAAATATATTTTTTTATATTATAGCGTTTTTCAATTTTAATGTTTTAAAAATAATGTATTTTGCGCCTTTGTTGTTTTCTGTTGTTGCTTTAGAATAAATATAGCTTCTTTCCCTGATCAAATTTGCTTATTCTGGAAAGAATTTCCTGTTCTATATTGTGTACAAATATGTATATTTGTACTGTAACCACAACAAAAATCGACTATATTAAAGGCGTAAACAAATTAACAAGCGTTTAATTTAGGGATTGCAATACCGAATATTTTTATTTACGTTTCTACAAAGCAAATACTATAAACTATTGCGGGTATATATTATTATTATTTCTCGAGCGGCACTACATGTTTAAATTTAGGCGAGTACTTTAATAATACGAAACGGGATGATATTGGACTTTTAATAATAAATTAATAACTTGTTAGATTATGCCGTAAAATATGACAGTTGTTCTCGCGTAATTACGGCATTGTAATTTCGTTGGATTTGTTTGCCTATGTTTTTGCGCTTTGAATAAAACATTAAAAACATTAAACAGCATTAAGATGAGAACTACTTAAAATTTGCTGCTTGTACATCGCATTCGCAAATTAATAATTCTTCTAATTTACCGAGGTTGATCGAATACCTTGTAAAAATGATACGAAATATGCTGCTTGAAATTATCGGTACTCCACTTGATCCGTTCTCGTGTGGGCTTAGTTTTCTTCGAGTACATTTTATGGCGTAAAATATGCGTGCAGGCGTTTATTTGTTTATAATATACGAGGTGTTCTCCTAGCGCGTGGATGTAAGATAATTTCAATTCTGAGTAATTCAGAGGAAAAATTTTCAATTTTCAATAATAAATATTCGGAGACAAGATATTACATTCATCACGTTAAATTCAAGTATACAGAGTGTTTAGTGTCCGTTAGAAACGATGTAAAATTAGTGGAAAGCTCGTATATTATGCTTTTGGATACACTTCTTCCATTATCTTAAACATCTTTACTTAACAATTTCTTGCAGTTTTCGGTAATATACAATGAAACAACATGATCGAAACGGTTGCCGCGTCGGATTAATGCCATTTTAATCTTTTTTTTTTATGTAACGTCTTCTATATTTTTCACAAAACCTCATATTTCTCCTATACCTAAAGTTTATCGTTCTCTAGTGAACTAAGTATGATGTGTAGATAGGTTTGTGCTCAAATGTAAAATTGTAAAATCTACTCGAATCGAGCACTATTTTCCTTGCTAGGAACTGTAATGCGATTCCTTGTACTTTGCTGAATATTTACTAACATCCTGGGAACAATGTTTTGTGTAATGTAACATGCACATTATAAATGTGTCTATCACATCTGTAACTGGTTCATGAAATAACTAGTACGTAAAACCGAATATTAAGTATGGATCTGCAAATTCAAGGAGTAACATCGTAAAAAAACTATTATTTAAGAATTACTAATTTGAAGCATTTTTTTTAATTTAAGGTTAATTTGCACATGAAAATGTTACGTCGGTTATTGTGAAATGACTCGGTAGAAACTTAGAAAAATTGACAAACCTAACCTGTCTAAGGTTAATTTAAAATCCGTGTAGCGCACACTAGTAAATGACTTGATATTGCATTAATTCTAAACATTTTTTTTGGACAATTGCGTTTGAATGGAACTTCTTCAGATAGAAAAATATAAATCCCGGTTCATTTTAGTATTTGCAACCTCGAGTTATCAAAATTTAAAATCTAGCAGGTAACCAATTCAGCACTAATGCATTTAATGTTTTAGGAATTTTACATATACATACATAGGAATTAAGATCTAGAGCAACTTTGCACGTGAGGCTTTAATGTTCAACAACGGTATTGCAATCTTTAAAACCGATTCTAATGCGCGACATTTTACTACGACAAAGAAAAAAAATGGATAAAAGGATAGTTAATTCGTACCGGTCATAATAAATTGTGGATGCTATAAAATATTTGCTATCCTTTTTCCCATTGCAACAGAATTAATAAATTAGTGATTTTTCGATGTGAAAAATAGTGAGTTTTCCCAACAAAAGACCAGAAAAATTGTGATGTGAGGTGCCGTCGTTTAAGGAACTATCAAATTGAAATTAACAGTTTCTGAAGTATCCCACTTTTTCTAAGAAGTTAATAATCCTTTCCAAATTTAGGAAGACAATTTCAGCATAGCCAAACATTAGAACGAATCATCTTAATCTGTACTATACCAATGTAACTCTGAGCTATCTTTATTTTGGTGAATATGGTCATGTACTGGTTTCTTCTTTGTCTATTTCTCTCTTTCTCGATTACAATTCATTTTCAAACTGAAAATAAATTTTCAGTTTTTTTTTGTTTGATATGTATCGTCTTGCAAATTGTAAAATTGAGTTCTTTCTTTTTGATTGTAATTACTTTATCAGGTCTTGCTTAAAGTCTGTTCTGGAACTATTCTACTTGTAAACTAAAATGATCTTTTAATGAATCTTTAAAAATACTTTTTAGTGACCTTACCGCAATTATAATTAGTGCCAATACAATAAAAAATACCTGAAATACATGTTTAATACAATAAACCAACAATAACTGGCTATATATCAATCGATAATACTTTACAATAAAAGCATCTAATAGAAATATATGTACAATAGCACGCGTAATGAAACGAAAATTATTTAACCAATAACTATTTTAAATGAATAATAATATCATTTTACAACATTGAATATAATAACACAGCATCAAACATCTATATAATCCTTAACATTGCAAGGCGCTTTTGTTAGAATTATCGGCAATTAATATGCTTCATCAATTTAATTCTCCGTTCTTGTTAATCATCTTATATTGTCCAAGGTGTTGTGTTTTTTTCTTTATTTTGAAAAGGCTAGGTCATGTTCCTTATACTGTTCAATATTTCGAGGAATTATAAGAGATAAATTAATTAAAGGTAAGCAAGTTATCAATCAATAACTCGTACATCGTGCAGTGTCATGCAGATGTTTTAGGCAACCAATGAATTCTCTGCTTCGAATGATACAGTAATAACATCATATAAACTTGCCTTCTCTGTTTGTTTAAAATTGTGAGAAACGTTAACTTGGGTGGCTAAAACATGTGTATTTCAACTGTATGTTCGTTAAAACCCTCTAAGTCAATTATTTCGGCTCTTCTCTTCATCCTTTGAATATATGTACATATGCGAGGTCGGGTAGCGATCGTACAGGGTGAATGCGTTTATGTTTTTCATTTTATAGCGACGAATCTGCTTTATCGAGAATATCGATAAAATTACGTAGTGTCTTTAGCAACGTTGACGGCGGGAAATTTATCATTAAATAAACGTGTAAATTGCTGCTTGATAATAGGAAGTCACCAATTTCCAAACTCTTAATTAGATAAGTACTTAGCTGCAATTTTGTATAATTAGCTAAGTTACGGCGTGCTCCTACATTCTATTTCTGGATAATCAAAAGCAAGAAAGAAACCTTAAAATAAAAATATTTCTTTTAATATAAATGTAAAGTAGTTTTTTTTTTTATTTCGAAGTAAATCTTAGCACACATTGTGAAGTAGTGTACTTTGCAGTAATTCGTCCGTCGTTCTACTGATTCCGAAGTTCTTTGTTCACGTTTTCGTTCGTAAGCGGTTAAATTGTCTTGACCATTAGCCCAATTGTCTTTTTATTTTTTCTACTATACCTCCTGTATTTCTACGATAAATTGATATATTTTCTTCAATTTCTTTGTTATTGTAGTGTTTATTTTTTTTTCTCTCCCCTTTTGCGCTACGTATTTTCTTTGCCCTCTTTCTCTTCTGTTCACAATATATTTTTTTGTTTTTTCTGTTTCCTATCGGTCATTTTCTGATTTCACATTATTTCTATTGTTTAGGACTCTTGGAGTCTATTAAACCAAATTTATTCTTTTCTTCGATGATTTTTCTTGCATATGCAGATATTCATTGGTTGTTTTATTTAATCCTAAATTGTTGCTCATTTGATTTATTTCATTGCCGTTCATCACTTCCAATCTTACCCTTCATTCGAGTTCATTTACTGCACTCCCCTCCTGCAGGTTTTCTAAATCTTAAGTTTAGTTATGACTAGTATGCGATCAAATTGAAGGTATGCCTACATTATTCTCCATTCGCTCACCTTGTTACGCCGTTATGACGCTTGCTATTTATTTTAATAGTTAATTTATCGCAAAATCTCGTGGAAAAGCTGCGTTTAAGGGACAAAATTGTCCTACACGTAATATTAAATGAGCATAAATATTGAATGGTACTACAAGCGGAAAGGGTAATAGATTTCATTCATCGTTTACATACCTTTCTTAGCATATGTTACAATTAACTCCCAATTTACATTAAAATATGTCGCAAAGAGTCTTATTGTATAATTTTTAACATCTTTGCTAAACCGCTATTGTTTATAAGGATGCTAAGCCAAATTGCATAAAAAAATTATTACAATAGACTTCGATGAAGATTATCTTTCAGATTTGTACGAGCATTTCTTCATCGAAATCTGTTGAAAATGTTTTCGCGATTATCTTGGAGGGTAATTAGCTTAGAGGGATTTAACTTTACTATGTAGATTATACCTATGCCATTCAATGATTCAATTTTATTTCACGATGGATAAAATGTAGCAATTCAATTTACAATCAACAAACTGCTTTTTCATATTTACAATGGTGCGATACTGTTTATTGCGTGATTGAATTACTACATGCGTCCCTTCTTTATTATTATTTAACTCCTAAATAAACAAGAGATATTTGTAAATAATTGATCTAAGCTGTGTCCGAGCATTAAGGCAATTGACGTTTGATGAAAGAAGGAGAGAGAGTTAAATTTATCAGCATAAAACAGATGCTTTATGCTTTAGGTATACTGGTTTTGTTGCTAATCATACTTCTTTCTCTAGACATGAATCCGCAGAGATCAAGCAGTTGATGTAAGCTTACTTATTTGTTTGAGTCAGGTGTAGGGTGGTAGGGTGCTAATTTAACGCTTATTCTTTAAAGTACGGGTAACACATTTTTACATGGTTGGGTAAGATTACTTACTGCCACTCTCGCTTTCTAGATTATATTTCTTATTCGCGTACAAATTTCAACACGCATTCTGTAATCATTTATATTATTTCGTAACTGTCCGTGATGAGGTCATATATTCGCTTACTAGCTCTAAGTTATTGACTTGTAGCAGACGTAATCAAACACCCATATTTTAAGCCTAGGAAAATTACCCATACATCAATATTTTCCTGCATTGCGTTGTAAAAAAAAGAAACAATTTACATATTCGCCGGTCGCACAGGAAGATTTTATTGCATCTGCTATTAAGCATGCGATACATCAGGACACTGTTAAACACATTTGCCAAATTTCGTGTTTACCCCCGAAGTAATTAAAGTAAATCATATTGGTTATGGTTATTGGGTAATATTGCTAACACCGAACAAGTTCATTAATGCATGATCTAACATGCAATCCAACATTATTTTTTTTTTATTTTTAAGGTTTTCTATTTTAGCGTTTCATTAAAATTTGTATTTTTTCCTTAGAAGCGAGGAACGATCGTGTACTTTTTTTATATCAATTTATTGTATTTTAAAATAGAAAAGTAAATGAATATTGGAATTTTGTTTATTCTGCATTATTATAGAAATTATTAAAAATGGGAGTAGGCGAACTTGTTAACTGCACGTAACACGTACAGTATTCAAAATTAGTTTGAAATTGGCGAGGTTAGTACTTTTCCAGTGACCACCTGTATATAGGGTTGATAAAAAAATCTACCGACTTTGTCACCCTATCTCAACCAACTCACCCAACAAATCTTATTATTGGACTTAAAGTGTTTGGACCTGGTGATACTTTTTCTATTGCTACGTGATTTTCCAATGTTTTAACAGAAACTTAAAAATCACGTCAGAAGTTACTTTCGTGATCTGAGGATAGTTTCTTTTAAAAAAGTGAATCTTGCAATGCCGTCTTTATATTACTTTCTTAACATTTACATTATGTCCTGAAAATATGAAATTCCTATCTAACACACAACCCAAGTAACAAAAGAATATTTTAAGAATTGTTGTGTAAAAATAAGATTAATAAGTTAAATGTTAAGTAGTTCACAAAATAAAACAAAGAATTTTATAGAATATACTGAATGTATATACTTTATTCTGGATCTACAGTTGTACATACCTTGTAATTGTTACCTATTTATATATATTTTATAAAAGCATCGTATTACCTATGTTTGTGTATAATTTTGTTTAGTGTAGTCGATTTTTGCGTGACTCGAGGATATGTTGAACGTCTTGTATATTGTGGTGTAATAAAATTGCGATTCGTTAACATTTGCCGAAGATTACCAGTGGTTCGTGGAGTTACCTTCACAATATATTTGGTGAACATCGGCTTATAGGTGTGCCACTTCGTTGTTCCTCTAAAAATTGTAGCTAGCGTTGGCAAACGATTAAATTTGCGGGTTGTTAGGAAACTGGGTGTGTAGTGATTCTTTTCATTTACAGTAATAATTTTAGGTTTCATTATTATTTTTGTAATCATCGTTCCTGGATGCGTAATTCTCGCTGCGGCGCTCTTCGTTGATGGGGTAGTCTGCTTAATATTTCCGCGATTGGAAGCTCCTTGTACGACCGGCACTTTAAATATGTACTTCTTGATTATCTTCTTATATTTGATTGGAGCCGGTGAAGCTCGTGTAGCCGTCGCTTTCTTGGTTTCCGTGGAAGACTTTATTTCACGACTTCGTGAAATTTCGTTACTTGAACTGTGCGCTTCTCTGATTTTGTTAATTTTTGCAACGTTGTTGTTTTTCGTGATAGGAGAATAAGGAAGAGCTAAAGACATTTCCCGTAAAGCACCACGAGGAGATTCTTGCAGTATATTGCAATCCGCGTTAGATAGATCTTCATCATAGGCATTGTACTTGGTTTTTATTTCTTCATACGGTAGCTCTTCCAATATAAGTTTCGCCTGGTAAACTTTTTTACGATGACCTTTAAATAACGTTGGTAGTTCTGTTACTATGCCTTTAAGAGCTATGTCGTTTAGATCTAGAGAGGCATCTCTTGCACGAATTTGTAAAGGATGCATATTGCCAAATTCCGAAGAATAATCTTGAATCGGGTCTTGTAATAGATTATTTCCAGTCGCATTCTTTTCAAATGTTAGCATAATAGGCTTTGGTTGTTCTAATTTTTTTATTCTTTCATCCATGACCGATTCGCTGCTAGATATTCGCACATTTTCGAGTTCATGTTTCACTAACTGAGGATTCGATGTCATTGGCATTGATTTCGCGGGTATATTTACTGGAATATTTGGTGGTAGGTACAGAGGTGCTTTAGTGTTTAATATGAATGGGAGTAGATGTTGCCAGTTTTTTAATGATTCATCGTCAAGAGTTGGAAATGTTGGTGCAGTGGGGCGAACGGTTGACGTACTTGTTGTGGTAAAAAAGCCCGCTACTTCTTTATCGGAATCATTCGCTAAGTCCGCGATCATTTGGTCTAGATTAAAGGTAAAGTACCGAAACTTTTGACTATATGTAGGCGTGGGCGAACCTGCACTTTTTATCGCATCCACTTTTTTCTTTTGGTCTTTGATGAAGGCATAAGTTCCATTATTCTGTCTTTTTGGTCCAGTTTCATTAGATAAACGAACACTTAACGCAGTCAAAGGATTACTTGCCGTATTTGGAGTATCTCTTAACCTAGCTGTAGAATTGTTTAATGCAGTTGGTGAATTAGTTAATATGGTCGAAAGATCAGTTAATGTAGTCAAGGATTCAGTTGAAGTAATAAACGGCTCCGTTAACATAGATGAAACGGTAGTTAACATAGTTAAAGGGTGAGTTAACGTAGTTGAAGGGATAGTTGACGTAATTGAAGGGGTGGTTAACGTAGTTGAAGGAGTGGTTAACGTAGTTGAAGGAGTGGTTAACGTAGTTGAAGGAGTGGTTAACGTAGGTGCAGAGGTAGTTAACGCAGTCCAAGGTATAGTTGAAACGGTAGAAGATACATCTGGAGAATCCTTACTTCGCGAATTGGTCACTTCTTCTTTTTTACTTGACGTACGTTGAGTTGTTGTGCGCGTTTGCACTTTTACTTCTCCATTATCTTGACGTTTATTTGTTATCGATCCGCGCGTAGTATAACGGTGATGTGCATTAGTAGCACTTAAACTGGTTTTAGAACTGCTATGCGTAAATGTAGTTTTCGAAGGAGCAGTCTTAGAGAGAATTTCTCTTGTATTAAGGATAGGAGACGAGGTACGAGTTTTACCGGGATATTTTGTTGTATGAATGTTGCCAGTGTGAGATATTTTCAATTCGGAATTTTGATGGTCATTATTTGTAGCCTTTACTGCAGTTGAGCGGTAATTGTTAGCTTGATTGTGCGCTTGCACAATTACCAGTGACAGCAGCAAACACGCAGTTAGCGAAATAATATTAGCCTAAAAAATTTAGATCGTTAAGCTAACTCTTCTATTCTTTGCAAGAATATACTTACTTAATAAAAAAAGAGGGTTGGAATTTATAATCACAGCGCTACAGCATTCAATCAACCAAGGTTTATAGAGTGCGAAGTATAATTTGACATATTAATATTTTATAATGGCAAAATGTCATGACTTTTCTTAGGAATAACAACGTTGCTATGACGGGCAAAACTTGATTTGGATAGCTAGAGAAATGAATAGAGAAATTTCCGAATCATTGTTCTTGAAAGTTTCTTAAAAAGATAGGATGTCGCTTGGAGTAACTAACCAACCCGAACAAACGGACAACATTGATTGACAGAGAGGTCGTAGAGATTCTAACTAGACATTGGTGGTCCAAAGAATACTTTATTCCAAATAGGATTAAAAGCTGACCTAAACGTGTAGAGACTGCTGTCACGTCAAAGCACTGGTATCAATAAGAAGGTCCATGCTGGGCGAGGAAACATTTCACCTAACCGTTCCGTCTGAGCAGTCTCTTCAATCAACGTCTTGATTTGATTGCTTTTGTTCAAAAAAAGATCATAATGTGAAATTTGGTTAGTATACGGCCTATCATTATTTTAATGAAATAACAGGATTTTTGTTGACTAATGGCGTATCCTATTAATCGCATGACTGTATTCCATCCAATCACTCGCATTATAATTCGGAGTTCAACGCCCTGCTTTCTAGTACTAATTCGAAGTGGATAACACCTTCGGAATGCCATCGATCACATAGAATTACCATTCCTTCAAAGCATTTGCGGTTGGCCACAATTTCTGCAGGTTGGCTAGGGATTAACCTCTGACTTGATTTGTTTGTATTACGAAAGTACTTCCACTTTTCGTCACGCATTACAGCTCGTCGATGGAAAGAAATACAGATTTGCATCCATCACAGTGCCTATCTTGGAATCATTTCATGAGGCTTCTCCAGTTTGTGTAGATAGCGACTTATTGTCCAGTGCGACGAACCAAGCTCGTGAGATATTTATTAGAAAAAAATAAATTTTCGATCTGCCCTGTTTTACTTTATTACTTTCTTTGTGATTATCCCTCTCTGTTTTCCCTGCTTGTAATGCACGATAAATAGGACTGAAACTTTGAAAAGAACGCAAGTATATTATATTGTCGACCGTGGTGGAAGCTAAAGGTCTGGTAGAATGAAATATTGAATACCTTCATTTCCTACGAATGAACAAACAAGTACTTTTATTACCTTTGTAAATGTTATTTAAATATTTAGCAACTGAAGCAGTACCTAGTTTATTGTTTATATTATCATTTTCTACGTTGAAGTTCAATAGTGGTACTTTTATAAATTGTATAATTTATTTATACGTATAAAAGGGATTATTGTGGTCTGCAATGACCGCTAACAATACAATGTTCACAAATTTTATACTCTATAGTGAGTGTTATTTGCAATTGCAGATGATTCATTTCAGTAAACTACCAGACTTATGATATCCACTTACTTATTTATTAGAAAGTTTTGATACCCTCCCATTTTTTTTTTCTCTTAAATATGTATCACACTTGAAACGTTGGTATTCCCTACTGAGATTCTAAGATCGCAATTTACGAAGTCCGACAATGACAGGACAAAGTTCATAATCACAGTAACCAGCGATTACATATACATACTTCTTCATTAAGTATTACTTATAGTGATACATATTTTTTCATATCTTGTAAATTTAGAGATGGAGAATAACATAAAAAGAGATAATATAAAAGCAAGTTGATTAGACGATAATAATGATTTATTTATGTCGCCACATTGTATATGAGGATTATGCGAAAAAAGATAAATAAAAAAAAAACAAACGAAAATACTGGCAGAATAACAAATAAATCCTTTATTTTGTACCCGCTACAGCGCCGGCGGAGAAAAGTAATTCTTAACATTGATAACCTTTGTCATGAAATTATTACTTTAAAGCATCAAATAACCTCTTGCGATTTCTTTTTTCTTTTTTTTTTGTTTTGGTATTTTGGGCGTGTAATACGCAAGTGATTTTTCGAAACGGATTCATTTGTAATTTTCTTTTTCTTTTTTAATATACAACAAATACATATTCCAGTGTAATAGCCATGGGTAGCTCTGCATATCCATCCAAATGATCTACAATAAACATACTGGTATAAACATAATTGCATGACAACGTGAATAGCTTTTTGTAACTTTCATAGTGTTTTATGTAGAATATTAAACGTGAAATTTGTTTTTTGCAATACGTAAAACGTACAAGGGTATGTACAGGATGCACAAAATTACCTCATAACACAATATTGAATCGCCATGGATGATGCGCCATACTGTAGCGTTATTAAAGGTGCAATTAAGACATTAGATTTCAATTTTAAAAGGGGAAAAGTAAGCGTAATCGAATTTATTGCAAACATGTTTGCAAAGGTATTAGCATTCATAAAGACACCTAGAAAAATCATAAGACGTGGGTCTTTTTAATAATATATAATTTTTGGTTTAAAAATTATATGTTTAGTGCTTTTCCTTTGTTGTATTTTATCCATCTCATCCACTGTAATTAACATTATCTGGAGTAATTATGGGCTTGTTCGCAGAGCAGTGAGGCGTAATTTAATTGGCGGTAAGAAATCCATACTCAAACTATCCATAACTAAAATTCAACTTGTATCGCACTATTTTATTGGCTCTGTCAGGTCTGAGTAGTTTGAAATTTACTCTGCGAACAAAGTCTTAGTAACGGTTGAAAATTATACCCGTTGAAAATAAATCGATTTTGAAGATAGGTGTACTGTTACAAATATTATAACTTCAGAACGAAGATTTAAACAATCGTTTACTTTAATTTAAATTTTTCAGATTAATAATTAAAACTATCGGGTACTAGTAATCCCTATTTTATTAAAAGCGATACACTTTTTATTTCTATAATAAGTAACTGTATATTTTTTGTGAAGTGTGCTGATGGGTAAAAATATTATTAAAAATATTTTACGTATAAAAAAATGTGCATTGCAAATTTGCAAAAAAAATTATTGTGTGTAATATTTTTGCCCGTCAGCATATAATAAACGGCTCGGTGGTAAGAGAGCCTGCTTTTGACAGTGAAAACATCAAGGGCCAAGGAGAATAATAATTTTCTGGTCAATCCGGTGCACCATTCACATTCTGGGAGATCGTTAACTACTACTTTTCACCGTTTATGTCGAAGGGATGGTAGCCAAGCCATGGACTGGGCACTAATTTGCCTGAAATATTTTGGCATGTTTATTACATTTTATTATTGAAGAAATTGGTACCAAGTTCATTATTGAATTTTTCAATTCGACATAGTAATTTAAATGGGTAAAATTCTTTTTCATTCTTTCAAGTCAATTGTTAAGGCAATTATAACATCAATTTCAACAGTTATAATTACAATTTTAAAGACCTGGACTGCTTTAATTTTTTCAGCGTCGGCTGAACTTTAGACGTACTCCGGTGGGTTGTTTTTTCGAAGCATTGCAATCACTTCTGGTGAATAAGCGGTTGTATCTCAACCGACATTGACCGCTTTTCTGAGACAAAATTTGTAACCATTTTCTTCGATATATTTCGAGAAAGGATAAGTTAACTTTTCGTCATCTTGAAGTTCCCGCACAGCGAATTGGCGTTTAAATTTGGGGTTCATAGGAAATCCATGATCTGTCACCACTCACGGTATTGAACATTTTTTTTTAGCTTTCGTTGTTAAAGTAGCTCAAAGTTTTTAATTAATAGCGCAAGCTGCGTTGTATTTACACATGTATTTCAGTTAAAAGATGTGGAATTCAAATGAAACTAGCTTTCTCAACTCATCGCATTACTCAGAATTTTCTGGATTTGGGTCTTAGATATATTAAGGGTTGATCATCCAGTTGGTTCGCAGCAGCGATGCTTTTTTTTTTTAGGTAATCCTGCCCTAGGATCTTCGTTGAATCTGGAGCGTTCACATTGGAATTCGCGATATCAGCGACCGATGTGCAACAAGGAACCGGCTCGACGAAATATTATTGAGAAAATCGTCTTGATTCTATTTTTTTTTTTTTTTCGAGTGACTTGTCAGTTTTAAAAGTTTGCTATGTGTAAGTCGTCACACCTGTATCTTAATGTCAGTTGAAATTGATTTTGGCACGCGATGTTTTATTGGTGGCGCCCTTTACGCAATTACGTGTAAAACTAAAAAGATAACCGTGTAAGGCTTCTGAGGAAAATACATTTTGCTCAAAATAATTTTAATCTTTATGTTTACCGACTTTACAAATATCTTGCTATATATTAGTTGTTTTACTGTTAATTGCCTAAATATAAATTATCATGTTGCGTTTCAGTTTTAATTTTTCATTTTCATTGAAATTTTTATTACGAGCGATTGCGCATTATTGTAGTAGACGGAAATTATTTGTAACCGCGAGTTTTTTTTACTAGAAAGCAGATTCTTTCATAGTCACTTCCTGAAGTAGTAGCGAAATAGAAAATTAGTCATTATGCTTGATAATGAATAAATACGCTACTACGCCAACATCCAATAGTATTTTTATTTTTTGACGATTTTTTTTTAATCTTCTGGTAAGAAAGAAAAAGATAAAATATGATCCTTTTCATTATTGCAATTATTTAGATCCGTTATACTGTACATGTTAGTGATATGGTTTATGTTTTGATAACGAAAAAGATACAATATAAGTAGGCGGAAGAATTATATTTAGGGATGTTCTTTGTATATTTCTTAATCGAAAACTTTAATATTATAATGTTGCAACTAATCTGACTATTTAAATGTCGAAATGTGTGTTGTTACTATGCTGAATACCGCATCCATTGTACGTGAAAAACATGTATTTACAAAGAAATTTTTCTTCTGCTCCTTTTTAACAAAGATTAGATATTAACTGGCTGATTATTGAAACTTTCGAGACTTCGTCTAGATGCAGGATCTAAGGTAGAAGATTTTTTCAATTAAAATTAAGGATTTCATCAAGAAGATAACCATGTACAGGTCTTGCGCGAATATCTACATACCCTGTATAATACTCAAAATGTTGGTTTTACTACTATAGCGTTAAGCCGTTGATTTGTCGGTTTCTTGAGAACTGAAAACCTTCCCACTTCATGCCTGACTTCCTCCAAAAATTTTAGAATTTGTCTAGGGATGGACCATGGATCAAAGAAAGAAACCATGCTCCACATCTTGACCGAATGCAGCGATGAGACGTGAATCTGATAGCAGCTAGTTCTTCATTTTCAGGAATATTCTTGTTTCAATGGCACTACGTTCTTGATTTATCAATAGTTTGCATTTGTTCTAATTGTCAATTTCAGTAATGGTGCCGTTCGCTTGTGGAACTATTCCATAGTATACAATATTTATAATTCTATCAAACGTGCAACGGGAGTGTTGGAATGATAAACATGATCGTCAGGAAAATAATTATAAAATCGAAAAGAGAATTCGATAGAAGGCGTGCAGTTGTATCGAGTCGAGTATTTTAATTCAATATTTGATTTATTCCAATTATGTTAATTTTATCTAACCACTTGCTTCATTTCAATACATTTGCCAACAGCGTTTCCTGTTTTCGTGTCGAAGATCATTAGATGATGAATCTAAGTTATATTATTTGCTACAAAACCTTGAGTTCTATAATTTTCAATCGTAACTTCGTAGAGACTTAGAATGATGAAAGGAACACTTGAAGTGCGTAACACTACCGGCGATGGAACTTGATCAAACGGACTTTGTACGATTAAAATAGAACTTAGGAACACGGACGACACGATTCAGTATTATCTGAAACAAATACTATAATATATAACGAAAACGTCTACGTAAAAATTTTCGCCATTTGCGCTGTTAGACTCTGGGCATCCTTACAATTAATCTTCTCAGTAAAGCGCGACATGAAATAGTGTTCTGGTTATTCGCAATCTGCCGCCAAGTTCATACCACAAAGAGTCGCTAGAAGTGATAACATTTTCATATTTTTGTGGACGGCAGTGCAGTCGTTATGTGCAATTGTCTAAAGCGCACACGTACTTTTACATAAACAAGTTCTTATTAGTTTGTTAAACCGTGACTGGTTTTAAATTTATAGTCTCGAATTACGTATCACCTCCAAAATAATATATTTCTCACCTTTAGGTACTTACTTCTGAGATACTACATTGCGTGGAATTTTCCACTTGTAGAAGCTATTGTGATAAGGTTTATCGCAACATATATTGGTAGATTCGCTACATTCGTATGAACATTATCAAGAGTAAAAGTAAAATTATATTGCAATAAAAGGTAATTCTCGGTAACAATTTCTTTTACTTAAGAAATACAGGAAACTCGATTCATAGCTTTGTTTCTGCGGTTTTGTGAAGAATAGACAATTTCTACATTTCTTCTTTTATAAATTCGTGTTATTTCTTTTCCTACGCTATTTCTCATTCAATTTGGAAATTCTCTTTGTACCGCGCCAAAGGTACCAAGTATTTTGACAACAAACATTGCAAAGCGAAAGAAGTATTACAGAAGCCTCAAGGATATGTAAATAAATTGTCGTATCATCCTTTTTGAAATGAACCAAGGCCAGGAAGATATGTCCAAATCAACCAAACAAGGGAAAGAAAGAAAAATGAAAAAGCTAATTGAACGATTAGGTCGATAATAGATCATTGCGGCCAATGCCAACTAGTTTTGGTCGGATGGATAAAAAGTTACACAACCACCAAGAACCTCAATGGATTAAATGTTTCAAATAATTTCATTTCTTCAAAGGAACTTCTTTCAAATACCTTTATTTTCGATGAGATGGATATTTTGAATGTAGCATCGGCTATGCGTAAGTATATCTCTTAGACGTAAATTATTTTTTTTAATATATGATAAATCGATCTTTATTTCTTATCCGGTTATATTATTCCTCATAATGAAAGCATGTTATTTCTACCATAAGTTAACATTCGCATAACACGTAACCGCGTGCATTATAAACACGATATCTAGTATCAAATTCGAACCTTCAGTTGCCACATGTATTTACTAACTTATCTCATTTAATTTAGCCTGTGCGGGGTTTTATAATAGTTGACCAATTGAATTTGTAATGATCGCCTTTTCTCTAAGCAAAATTCTGTTTTTCTACTACGTAATCCACCTTCTTTCTTATTTAGTTCTCCGCATTCGCTGATTACGTTTACACCGTCACTTTTAAGTCAAAAGTAGTAACTTACTAATCGGGTTTAAGCAACCATTTGCATTGTAAAATTCAGGCTGACTCAAAAACAACAGAAACTTTTGAAAATCCAGCCAAAGAAAATACCAAATATTACTTACTGAAAATTACATCGGGTTACTTACTGAAAATTACATCTATAACAGGTTCCTTATTGCTCATTATAACATGGCTGGGATGCAACGAATTTCGTCTTGAAGCTCTCATTTTTTTTTGCGTCATCCTGTATTTCACAGCTATTAATACAATATTAGGCATATTCTGTAACCAACATTTTAACCATTTTAAATAATAGCAGCTAAATTCCTGCAATAGGTAAGTTGAAAATTTGTGCTAGGCAGACTGGACCACATCAGCGTGTATGGTGTATGTGGAATAATTTCCGGCTTAGTCGTGCTACTTGCTGTTAAGTTATTTTCTCACTGTTTAGTCTCACGTTGTTGTAATGAATTGCAATTTTTAAAATCTCGTTGGCAATTCTTCACTATTGAAATTTGAAAGTTTCGCTGCCACGATTCGCAAAATTCATTAACTTTTTAGAAACACGCCTTTGTGTGAGGAGTTTAACCTAAAAAAGAGCAATGCTTGATATACGGTAATGTTTGCTATAATAAGTAGAGATGACCAAGACAGGTGAAATTCTTAGTTTTTTGCAGCGATTTAGGCAGACCTTATAAAAAAGGGTTCGTATTGCCTACTGGTTTCCCCGAGAATCGACAAAACACGAGTCTGTCTAGTCGCTGCAAGAATGTAATAATTTACCTGCTTTTGTCATCTCTAATAATAAGTAGTAATCTTTACAGCTTAGAATCTTGATGGTAGACTACTAATTGGACAGGATTAAAAATTTTCAGTTTAAACCCTTTACTGCTGCCATGACTTGTTTTTTACAAATTGGGTTTTTTTAATATCTGGTCACATAATATTTATTCTGTTTATTTTATTTATTTTTTGGGAAAGATGTACCTAACAACTGGAAGTTATATTTACGCTACAATCATTATTTCTACAACATCTATAAGTAATCGTATCGTTTGTAGATTAGCTGAAAGAATGTACACTGATATCGATATCCATCTTTGAAGTTGGCAGACCTCACTTCCCTTAGGTTTTTATACGGAGTAAGCGAGAGGTCTACATAATAAATGGATATCAGCGCACATGTCATACATCACAAATCTAATTGCTCAACTATATATGAGGAGATGCATTGAAGAATAATGTGCAATTTGGTAGAAGTTTTCAAAAATACTTTCTTTTTATTTAATTTTCAAGGACGCAAAAAATAAGTGCTGCGTTTTGTAATGTACAGTGGTCGGTTTATGTTTTGTCTCCCCCTTGCAACGACACTATTTTCGTCGTGGCAAAGCCACTACCTAAGTTCAGCAAATTAAAGGCGTAGAACCGCTTTTATTGGGAATACCCATCATAAACTAAAATGAGAATGTCTACCTGCGAATCCTACAATAATCCAAGGGCGCGGCAACGACTGGTAGAAAGCGCAGTGGGAGGCAAAACATAAAAATATCACTGTACCTCCTTATATTAATAGAATTCGTTTAATATTAGAATGTATATATTTCCATTAGAAATCTGCTTTTGTTCTTAGGTACAAAGTAGCGTGATTCAGTAATTTAAGATGAATAATATCGCTTTTTTTGACTGTGTACGGTGCATACATTAGAGGAAAGTCGCTTTTACATTTTTCTTACAATGCGTAATTGTATTAGATAAAATCAGTAAGAAAGTATTTGTTACAGATTCATCTTAATTAAGACTTAATATTCATGATACACTGTTCCTTGAATGTTCCAATACTTTATTATCATGCTTTCTTTCAGCAGGCCAAAAATCTTCTTGATGAAGTAAAGCGTGTATAATATTATAGGTCTTGAGATTACTAACTTGTAAATTGATATGCCGTTTTACTAACATACAAGCTGGCGTACCACCTTCGTCATTAAAACGTAGACCAAAATTAAAAAATGACTCTAAATTGTATTAATTTTTAGGCGAAACATTTGACTTGATGGCGATTCTCACAGATCGTAAAGAAATTTTCGAGACTAATTGTAATATACATGCTTTTCTTTTCGACGTATGTTTATTCCAACTTCCTGGATTCACAGATATATTTTACAACAATTAATTCATGAAGAGTGGTGAGTGCAGTTTACAAGTTTCGAAGCTGCCAACATTAATTAAGCGCAATGATATATTTGATGATAATATTCGTGACTATTCAACGTAACGTAGTTATTTAAATAGACTTGTTAAGATGGTAAGTGCCTATATTTTAGTTGCTTTCTTTATTGGTTTTGAGTATTTACACATCATTTGCATTGTGGGCTCTCCGAAGACATCCATAAACAACAAATAAGACGGATACTCTCATTAATTGGCTACACCTGGTTCTTAATTCCGAGAACTACTTACAAACTGTTATTAATGGTTTATTACGTGATTAAAGTAAACTTCAAATACAAGAAAATCATTAGTAGCATATGCTAACAAGTCTATTCAGCCCATCTTTTCATAATTTGAAGAGTTTATATATAATTGCAAATATTCCATTGAATTTAAATATACTTAA
This sequence comes from Oryctes rhinoceros, assembly GCA_020654165.1. Classification (NCBI taxonomy): domain Eukaryota; kingdom Metazoa; phylum Arthropoda; class Insecta; order Coleoptera; family Scarabaeidae; genus Oryctes; species Oryctes rhinoceros. The sequence goes on along the minus strand of JAIOKQ010000240.1, from coordinate 7,510,569 downwards.
ATGACTTAGTACTTTTAGAAATAAAAAGGGAAGAAAGAGTTTTAAATCAATCATAGAAAAGGATAATTACCAAATTGATCATTATTTTAGTTCTTCAAAATGAGAAGTTTTGGTTCCATGTGAAATAAATGTGAAAAATCGAAAACAGAAGCATAGTTTTTTGTTAACATTCAAGATTTTATAAATTTTATAACATGTAGAAAAGGAGAAAAAATTAACAATAGTAATTTGACGTAGTAGTACTATAATACTTTAAAATGCAATGATTATATTTATTACGGTTTGCAATCATTATATTCGGAAAAAATATATCGCGGTAATTTGTGTCTGCAGCGAACGAAAAACAAAGCAGGCTAGAATTAATATGAATTAAATGTCTTGAGCTCGTTCCAGATAAAAGTATTTTTCTATCAGCCAAGAAAAAAAACGAGAAGAAATGGCTGCATGATTAAACGGCGGTATCGCTCAAAATCGGCTTCTAAACACATTGAAAATAAAATTGTTTGAGGTACTTTAAAGGATGATATTTTTGACATTTGAAGAAGCGTACGGAACTTCTGTACTATACAAATTTCAAAATTCTAATATTATTCACACGGTGTTGTGAAAATGATAAGTGAGCGTAAATATTGACAATTATTGAAAACGGACTTGCTATTGAAATTAAGGCTTCTAAGTATCTTATGTAATTTAAATGATTGAATACAACATCGCGTTGAATTACGTGGAGCGACGAGAAGCTAAAATGTTCATGCGCATATTTCCGTTTTTTTTTTTTTTTTTGCAGCAAAAACTATGCACTTCAACATGCCGAAGGTTGTCTGACCATGTTATAATCAAATAAATACATCATGCATTGTTTAGAAATAAATGTGTTTTCCACATTTGAGAGTCGCATAGCGTAAAATTTTACATAACATCGGAAAATGTATATACACACCGGAATTAAAAATTGGACTAGATTGATATGTACATATGTGCTCATTTTTTTTTGACACGAAAGATTAAAAAACATTTTTTTTCTCTAGTTTACAATTGCGCCTCTCTTAATTTTTTTTTATGTATAAAATGAGTTGTGTATATAATTTCAAGAATTTAACAACTTATTTTGGCTCATATTACACCCGCTGAGCTACAGGAAATTTCAATAATCGAGAAGTACAAAGAAACCAACAGAAATATTGAAATTACTTAGATATTTAAGGATTAAGATAAATTAAATGACCTAGGGATTCGCAATTAAATAATTTGAACAAAGACAAATGAATTCACAATTCCTGGGTATAAAATAAAACAAGACGTATTTGCATTGGCGACAACATTGATATCAATTGCATTAACTTTGCTTTATTCGCATAGGCCTTAGGGTATTCCGAGCCCATTTCTGAAAGCCCAACTCCTGCCAGTGCTATACATTCGAACAGCACATGGACGGTAGTCTCTTCCTGCGTCTGGCAGAGTCTACATGCCGTTGCCTGACAGAGGTCAGGCTCAGATTACTCACGTGCTTCTTGAACATGCAGTATACTTTTAACAGGTCCACTATTCTAACAGCCTTCATGTTTCTGCTTATTACGTCCGCTGTAAATGTAGACCTGTCTCCAACCAGAAATTGCTTGACCTGTGTCTCTCCTGAAATATTCGTCATTGTTTAAGTCACCTAAAATGTTTACCCTTTGGTTATAGACTATTCAAAACAATTAAAATAGAATATTTAATTTAACATCTGAATTTCAATTTGCAAGAGAGCAAAGCCCATAGCTTGATAAATGTATGAAACAATAAAAATCTCTTGAGGTTGCTTCCCTTTAAAACGAAGATTTTTATCTTTTTATTTTATACAGGAAAAGAAGTAAAGCAGTGATTTTTTTACCACAATGTTGATTTTAATGCTACATCTTTGTAAGTCAGTGGTTTAAAGATAAAACAAACGTGATTATCGATTTCATTTATATAATGCAATATCGCATAAAAATATTTTAGGGAAGTGCTTCTGTTTGATAAAGTAAAGTTGATTAGGAGGCTAAGTTGGGAACGTGATCGAGGTCAACTTATAGCGTTGCTTCCGTCTTAGCACCATGACATTTTAGTTGGACATTTCTCTAAAATGCATGATCTTAGAAATATCCACCTTCCCTAAATTTTAATCCTTGAACTTAATTTTAAAATTTTAATCTTTGTTATGGGGAAACATTAGAGAGTTGTAATTAAAAAAAAAGGATTGCATAATATTAACATTTTTGACGCAAGAAGAAGAAATACTTACTGATGGATCAAAGAGGACCAAATAGAAACTGTTTATATTGTTGGTAAAGTTTGCAAAACACAAGGGAAACATTAATAATTTTTAAAAACATATAAATCCAGACCTCTTGGGGATATTAACGACTTCATAAGCGGAATTAGAGACTGTTCTTATCCAAGTTGCCCCGTTACCTTGAGTTATTTGTTTCAATAGGAAATAGAACGTGTTAAAATGTTGTTTTTGTTGTATCTTTAGTTTTTAAAATTATACAATATATTTTCATTAGATACGTTAACGAAGGAATTAATGTTATTTTTTTGTTGTGTGTTTAAATAGTTGTAGATTTTAGTTATCAATGTTTGATAGCTGTAATTATAAAAAATTCTTCAATTAATCTACAGACAAATTTTGGACGATGAGATTAATGGGAAAAAGATTGGTTCAAATCTCACAAAACTATTTAAGAGCTAAGCACCGCAAGCAAGTATTCATGTAGAACTCGGTTATCTTTTTTTAATTTTTTTTTATTTAGTATACTGGCATGAAGGTAGCTGAATTTCGTGAGATTTGCTGAGCATTGAATTTCCACATATTGTACCAAGGATTGGGGAATTATTTAGCATTTTTAAAATAAGTGCTATCCATAATTCTTAATTTTTCGTATAAATACCTCAAACTAATAGAATGTTAAAGGAGGAGGATTCTATTCTATCTGTGAAAATTGATGAAATGCGCGAAATTTAAAATTTATCAAATTCTGAATAAATGTAAAATTTGCTTTTGTTTCCTCACGTTAATACATTTCATTATTTACAAAAACAATGAAAGGAAATGTTTTGGTATTTATGCAAGGTGAAATTGATTTACATGAATGTCGATGGAATAATTTCATTAATATTCAGAAATCGATGGCGAGGAAACAAATACACCCAGTATTTGCGCAAATGCGCGATTATCGCTAATAATATCTAATACAGTTCTGTGTTACGCTTACAAAAAGGAGAACGTCAACCGAAAATTATCTAATTAAAAATGATTATTAGCTTGCTATTTTCTTAACATTGACTATCTAAGAATTCACTAATCTTCCATCTAATTTTCCAACTGAAACATTCTGCCTAAGAGCGTCATAAAAATTAACGGGAAGTTACTATAATACAGCATAATGAAACAGGTTACTGGAAACTACTACTACTACCTACAAACAAATAAAACGCTTTGATTCGGCGCGTACACATTCAGTCGTACGACACCCGTTGAGCGAAGACATAAGTCAGTTAATAAGACGCTACCGCAGCGCATTCCGGTAATAACTTCGCGCTGCAAGTTCGAATTTTATTTGGCAATGGAGTTGAATAATATTAATAACGATGAACGTTACGAGGAGGACACCAGTTTTAAAACCGAACACGCTTTGTCGCCCGAAGAAGAAAAACGACGTGCTGAAGCAATAGCTACGATTTTCCATAACGAAGCGGATAATCATCATGATTTCTACTCGAGGGCAGGCGAAAACGGTGCAAATGTCGTCGATAATAATAAATTGCACGTGCCCGATGATATGACGATGTCTCTGAGAGCCAGCTCTGACAACAGATCGGAATTTGGGGGCATAGCAGAATCTATACCGGACGTAAATATCTACCAAAACAAGAAAACCGTTGCTCAAGGGATGATGGACTTGGCGCTATTTTCTGCTAACGCTAACCAGCTCAGATACGTCTTGGAGAGTGTTAATCATCCTTATTACTACTCGGGAATTGTCTTGATTGCCATCAGTTTGATTTTTCAAGTAAGTCGTTCAAGCCAAACATGAATTTACAGTTTTTATATTTTTAAGTGGTCAACTTTTCCACTTTTCTTTACTTGTTTATGTTTCTTTAATGTATTTTGTACCAATTTTAAATAAGGAGTATTGTTGTACTGTTGAAGGAACGAGGTAAGCATTTATAGAAATTTAATTTGCTAATTGAAAAAACAAGCGTGTGTTAATTTAAGAATACGTTGCGCTCGATATTTCTACGGCTTATGTTTTCGGGAAAACAAATAATGTTTTTTTTTTCCTAACTTTCCTAACAAATGCATAGGGCTGCATCAGTTGTTTGTTTAAAGATTACCATCTCCCAATGAATATTTTTATATCCGATTGTACTTCTAGCTAGCCTAGATACTCGATACAGAACTGGTTAGCCAAGTGTTCGTTGGAAAATGTTCATTCTTTGCGTGTTAAAAGTAATTGCGCCAGATGTATTATTTGTCTTACATTGGTCGTCAAAAATTAGTAAATTAAAAGGAATTTTTGAGTTTAAAATGGATAATTTCTCTTTTGTTTAAACAAATTTTCAGTTCAAGGACAAAGTGTTTATCGCGCATGAATTTGTGGTAAGTCAAATAGAAGTCAGCAACTAATCTATTTTATATAAAAAAAATAATAAAAAAAAAACAACGATAATTAACATTGGTAAAAAGCTGATATTTTGCTTCATGAGTTCGGTAAAAACAGCTCCAATGTGGATGTTTCGTGTTACTTGGCTTTTTATTATTATTATTACTATTATTATTATACATACTAATCGTGGTTTTAATATGTACGTACCACACGTGAAGTGCCTTCTAATTAAAAAAGAAAAGTTAGCACGTCACCGTCAGTAAATGCAGTATTATCGATTACCGCCACTGCAACTTGATGTGATTCATGCTTTTGCTGACCTACAAAGGGAAACGGGAAACCTGGAAATTCCGATAATTACCTTAAATTACTACCCCCTCTGTTATAGCTTATTGAAATATTTAAAGACAAACGGTAATAGAGTGGATTATTGCATGTTCCTTTGTTTAGTTTCTCGGAAGGATCGCGTTACACATCTTGATGATTTAATCCACGATAAATATCTATACCGCTTCAGAATTGAACGATTCCGATGTAACGAAGCGAAGCCATTGAAGTTTTTATACTTGTAAATTTTAAAGAGTATGTTTGCGGCTTTTTATGGGGTACAAAGTATTAATTCGAGATGAAGACACCGCGAAACAAATGGATACATATGTATGTAAGTTGTAGGGGATAAGCGAAATGCTCAAATACTTGAAATATATTCTTTTCTATATGTTGGGTATCATCAAAGACTTTTGTTGCTATCTTCAATATTAAATCCTGCCAAATTTGCCAATCCTTTGAGACGTTGATTGGTTATTTTCATCATGTTATACTTTGTTCGCTCGAGCTAACGCAAAAATTTAGAAAGAAACGTAGTTTGTCTATGAGATGAACAAGTAAATGTGATACAATAGTACGGTAAAGGTTCGTTTCGAGAATTCGTGGATTCCCATCGTCAGCCGTACGACGAATGAGGTGAAAAAAGAACTTAATCGCGCTTTGTTCTCTTCTTCTCGCCTATATACCACAAAGCTTTCGAAATATTCGAAGATGAAAGAAAAAGCCTAGTACAAAGCGTAAATACATATCCGTCTTACGTTAATAAATCAACCAAAAGTGAGTAATTAATGATCGAACCCTTTTCTTGCGTTAAAAAATCTACGTTGCCTTCCATATAAGTAGTTTCGTAAGCGTCTGATTCTCGCATTTTTAATTGATTTGAGGTTTTCTAATTTAATACTACGCTCGATTTCGTGTATGTGTTACATTACATTTAACGATTCAATTCTACCGTAGCGTTAATGAGCGATGGGTTCTCGGAATCCGTCGCCTATCGCCCGTTTGTCCAATATAGGTTTTATCACAGTCGCTCACCGCAAGCGATTTTATAAATTCTCGGCTTTTATTTCATATCCGGTTTATCTTCAGGATTGCCCAGAAGCTTTCTGAGTGTTTTTCGAATTAAAGTACACATTTATATCTTGTCCTTTAAAAGCTTTTTTTCTTAGCTTTGGATGTTATATGAATTCTGCCGGAATTAAAGTCGCGTAACTTTTTATGTTGAACTTTCTTAAGGATGTGATCGACATCTATAGAGGAGTAACCGTTACGTCTTCCTTTGTTCAATGAGAATCTAACCAATTTGTTAATTAATTAATTAATCGCGACTATTTTATGTCGGTTTCTTCTCTCTAGATGGCAATTTCTAGCTTTTTTTGTTGTTTCTAAGAATTGGAGTTGGTTCTTCATTTATTTCCTCAATTTAGTCAAATTTAGTGGGACTCGAATTTTGTGTATCGTTAGGAATTCTAGAATTGGGCTCTTCTCGTTATCAAAAATCGCTAAAATATCGTTTATATACCTAAGCCAGGCTATAAGGAAACTAACAATGTCCGTTTTTCATACATGTTTCAAATTCGCTTGTTGATAAGTAGACTATAAAAGGAGGCAGAGGACTTCCTATCGCCGCACCTTCTATTTCATATTATCCATCCGTTGAAATTGATTTGGATTCATGCAAAATGAAGTTAATCGCTTGTATCTCGTAATTTCGCCTTCGTCGATGTTATTTAGTTTTAACGATTCTTCTACCAAGTAATATTTTTGTTTCTGGGATCGGTACGCTGGCGAGTTTTCTGTTTGAAAACTAACTAATTTCGTGGGTATATTTTTATATTAATTTCGTAGCCATTTGGGCAATAACTAATATCGTTAGTTCCATAGAATAGATAGAACCTTCTAAAGCTGAAGCATTTCAGTTGATTCTCGGCAACGTCTGACATAGTGCGGCTCATAAGAAATTCCGTACGATCGAGAACGAAACGCCGACTTACCTCGCACATTAAACTTGGAAACCTTTTTAAAAAGAAATAACTATTTATCGTTTACAAAATGGTGAAAATGAATTTGTCGTAAAGCCATTTACTATTGGGAAAGCTCTTGTGCTTCATTATGCAAGTATTTGATATTTTGTTGATGCCATTCACATTTTCGTATGTATTTCAAGGCAGTATTAAAAAGACATAATTTCACGGCTAAATATCATTGATATTTACAAGAATTCCCTTACGTGAACCATGTACGCCTCGTTCAGTCTATTTTGAATTTAATTAAGTATTGGTTCTCTCGCGTTGAGATAATTTTGTTGTAAACAGAATCAATAATTACTATTAAAATGGCGGCAAATGAAGTAATTAGTGCGTGATGATCGTCGTTTAGTTGTAAAATAAAACGAATTCATATTGAACCAAAGAATCTGCATGCTTCAAAGTGGTTTACACTTGAAGCGTATTTGATTCGTTGAAAGGCCGTCAGTTGTATTTGATTTCGCTTAAAAGTTGATCAACTAATTCTTTGTTTCAATACTTAATCGATAAGAAAATAGTAAATTGCTCCTAATTTTTAGAGTTGATTTAATATCAACATTTAATGTTACCTATAACTATTCTAATATACTTATCAATCTACGAGGAAAAGAGTTTAGATAATCTTTGTATTCTAATATTTTATATTTTCTTTTTTTTAATATTACATCATCTGTATTATAATTATCCTTCTTGATAAGTCTTCGATACTTAATAATATTTATATACACATCATGACCCTTTATTAAATCTTGTTCCAAAGTGATATTTCGCAATTTTGTGTCATATATTTATAAACAAATCTTAAATAATTCATATTGCGAAAAAGTTCGAACGAACAAAGTACATGTGTGGAATGTGTTGATTGTAGTTATTCTTTGGAAATACCAAGCTATGTACAATATATCAACAACATCAATTGGTGTTCTCTTACGCCTTCTGAATAGAGAATTTACAAATAGTATTTGCCTTTTAACCTTAAATTTGCTTGCTAATAACAAAGAAAGACAAATAATCTTGATAACACTTCACACAATTAAATGCACGAATACCCTCCCGATGTTTTTTTTTTTTTTTTTTTATTTATTAAATCAAGGAGCGTATTTTAATATCAGAAAGCTTATTGAAATTAATATTTTATTTTTTATAAGACGTCGGTCCCAAAGCAATCGAAAGTACGCCCAATAATCTGCTGTACCCAGTGCGGGACGAACCTGAATTGCACCTCGTTTAATGAATGAAATTAAACGATAAATCCCATATTTGAATTGCGCCAATGTCGATTCTGACTCGTCACGTGAGCTCCGCTCCAGATAAGTTACAAATTAAGAAGCAAATTTAAAAATTCAATTACCCTTGACCGATTGGCCGTCAAATCGAAATGTATCATTCAGGCCGGTCCAACTTCTTATATCTTACGTCACCAAGACTGCTAAAATAGAAACAATGGTCAAATGCACGAAATGTTTGGAAAAGTTTCATTCACATTTAAACGTGTATCGATTTAAAAGTCGATAATGTTTCCTGATTCTTTACAGTTAAATTAAGCAGGTAGCTCAGATGAAATGCCAAAGACGAACTAAAAAAAAAGAGTCACCCGCTGGTATTAAATTATGTATAAAAATTAGATAATTTTTTTTGTGAGAAGTTTATATGTTTCGGAAGCAACAGACGTAATTTACAATTTATACTTCGTCAGCGCAGTTCACGCAGTATCTCCACTACGGGTCATTAAAATTTTGAACGGAAATTCGAGTCTAGCCTGAAAGGGCGGATGGATTTTTGAGGCAATTCAGGTCGGCGATTGTAAATTGCAGCGGCGTCTGAAATTATGAAATTTTCAGCGGAAAGAAACTGTTGATTGCAGCAGAATTGGCATGTATATTCGAAAGGACTGTGCAGGTTTTAGCCTTCAAAGATCCTCATTTATATTTCTTCAGATTTTCGTGTTTAATTAATTATTTAGAATCGAAATTGGAATGAGTCTTAAACAAATAAAATATTTAAGGTTACATAGCCTACATACTTTTTACTTCAGAATAGCAATTTCGAACAGTGAGACACAGGATCTCTCAGGTCATCACACAATATTATTTTTTCAAACTTAACTTTAACAATTCCTTTAGGTAGAATATAAAATCTTGAGAGGCAAGCAACGCCGCGTTTACTAATTTCTTCCACGATAACACAACATGGAACATTACGTTTATCTGTTAACATTGTTATTGGTACTGCGTTTAAATAATTTCGTTTCCCTCTTTTTTAGAGGCAAGTTCGCGAACATTAGATATAATACTGAAACCTACATTTTCTTATAACAATTCGCTGGAATTCACATATACAATTTTAAAGTTGTTTTGACCGTCCCCCATAATTTACATATTCGAAAAAAGTCTGGTCGCCCCCTCTTAGGGTTTAGATCATCAAACGTCGCTGCAATTGACATGTCGTCCTCCTTCAGGTTTGCCGAGCAGCATGTACTTACGGTAATTAGTATTACTTGATGTTTAGTAAAATAAATGGTTTAAACACAAAATACTTATTCAATTGATAAATTCAGCTTAAACAGCGAAGTTTTGGTAGAAAGTCGAGAACATCATGTCTACTCCAAATTAATACGTATCTAGACACTTGGGATTTTTTGATAACTTGGCTATTTGATATCATTCATTATTATTATTTATTATCCCTAGTGGTATACGTTTAACCTAGTAAACTAATCTACATAAAACTTAAAAATTAGGGAAGAAATAATGCGCAAATATCTCTTCTTATTAGATCCAAATGATTTCAGGGTAGATGGAATTTCGAAATATGAGCAAAATACGACACGTTATGAAACAATTAAACAAATGTATTTTTCCAATCCAAACAAATCGAGAAGCATATTTGTTGAGATTTTCATTATTGCTTGATATTTTCGTTGTTTCTGGTATATTAAAGTGTATCCTGTCTTTAGGTAGCTGTTGGCGTGGGTTTGCTCATCAATACCAGGTATAGCGTGAAATGCCGCAAAGAAATCTGTATCGCCAACAGAATTAACAACTTCACAATCATTGGAATATTTCTAGTTACCGTCATAAACGTCTTCATTTCGGCGTTTGGTGTGGCTACAAATGGCACGGCGATATCGACGATACCAGCTCTGAGCAGTCGTTTCGGCGAAGAAGATAACATCACCGAGACTACCACTATGCCCGCTGATATGGAATAAGAATAGATCCTTTTGTATGTTTGTACAAAACGATGCATTTACTATTTATTATAGTGTAATATATAAGAAATTCTGTGATATATATTGTACATAATATTTATGAATTATATTTTTTACTGTTATATGTTTGTTGTTAATTTTCATTAATAATAGAAATACCCGAATACCATTTTTAGACAAATTCATTGCGTTTATTAAATTTAAATTAAAACTTCAACCACCAGTATACTTAATTTTTTTGAAGCAGATATACGAAAGATAGATAAAAATACTTACGCAGATTTTAAGGTAAGTCACCAACCGCCCGCCTGCAACATTTGGAATATCTGGCAAAATACGAAAGAGCCTAAATGCACCTAACTCGCTTAAA